>CM033436.1:43241587-44491587 GCA_019425775.1 Rafetus swinhoei | reverse complement strand
ATTAAGATCTGAGCTTTAGATGGCAGAGCCGAAATGGCCGTTCTATGTCCAGCCAGACCATGGGCTTGATGCAAAGCTCGGGGATAGATTTTTTTATTGGGAGTCTCATAAATCCATGCAAAAGAGCTCTGAGCAGCCCAGCCAGCGAACAGCTTATTCTCTGAAATCTACAGAGTGATCACTGCAAATGGCTCTTGCAAAGGGGTTGTGAATCCACAAAGATGATTGTACAATGAAAGGGCTTTTTATTTATTTATTTTACGCAAGGCGGGGGTGGAAAATCAAAGAGAGAAACACAGCCCGTCCTGGGAATGCAAGAAGGGCTCAGGCTGATGACAGAGCTCCATGTCTTTGTTCATCTTGGCGTCTGTTAGCCGAAAGAAATGCCTCCAAATGAGGCCTGGGCATGGGTGAATAGCCTAGAAGTAATATAAACTGATTTAACCTTCTTCCAAATGTGCCCAGAAACATTGAGGCTTGGAAAAGTTTATTCTTTCCCTTTTGTTTGCACATGCCTTTGCTCTTCAGGTCCCCAACTAAGTTAAGAAGCATAAACTCTGAAACAGCTCAGGCTAGGGTTGCCAGATACTTTCACAAAAAATACTGAACATGGTGGGAAAAAAAATTGGTTGAGCAAAAAGAAACGGGGGACCGAAGTTGAGCCAAAAAAAAAAAAAAAAGAGTCACTGTGCCTTTAAATCCTCCCGCCCCTGCCAGAAGAATGTCCCATGCAGCCTTCCGTCCGGTACATGTCCGGTATTTTCTGGGTTTTTTTTTTTACCGGACAGACGCCGCAAATACCAGACTCTGGGCCAATACCGGACACCTGGCAACCGTAGCTCCTGCTCTAGAAATGTCCCATTGTCTTACGTTGCAAGCTCTGTGGGGTAGGGGGGCTTCTTTTTGTTCGGTTTGTCTGGTGCCTGGCACAATGGTGCATGCTGAGATTTCCTAGGCACTACTGCGATACAAATTATAACAGTAATAAACACTGGTTCACCTCCCCTGAGGTTCGTAATGTTGGAAGCCCACATGTGAAAGAGCTCCTGTTTGCAGCCGCTGCCAGTATTTAAATATGCTTGATTTGCTCTGCTGTGAACTAGGCTAGATGACCTGCGTAGGGCTTCCAACCCTTGTTACTGCTGATGGAGCCACAATGTTCGAGCAATGGTGAATGTCCCTAGTCCAGGCCAAGCTCACGATGGAGGCCAGTCTTGTGGAATTTCCAGTCCAGCTGGGACCAGGAATTACCTGCTTGGAGGCTATAGTAATGAATATGGTATATAATGCTAGCTCGATGGAAGTTTCTGGATACCTCCGGCCCAGTTTGTAGGCCAAAGAGATGTAGAAAAGCGTAAGAGGTGTGGAGCTGAGTGTTCAGAGGCTCATCTGTGTGGACCTGCCAGACCTTCTAAGGTTTCTCAGCAGTCAGGGAGACTTATGTTAGATGAGAGAGAAAAAGAACAGTACAGGTTGCAATATCGCTTCAAGAAGATTAAGCATGGGAGAGTGTATGCTAGTCTCTCCTACTTTATAAGGGTGTATTTGCCCTGTCCCCCTTTGCCCATTCTCTACCATAGCAGTCCTGTGGTCAGTACATCCTTCCTCTTACTAAAACAAGCACTTAAAAGAATGAAATAAAAAATCAAATTAGGAAAAAAATAAGGGATGTTGACTGTTAGCCTGTACCACTGCTATATGCCAAATGGATTGTGTGTGTGGTTAGTCCTAACAGTTTAAAAGTTTTATCTGTTGCTTTAAAGTCAGTGGAGCCAGATGGTCAAGGCACTTGGTTTTGTAGCTACAGGACCTTGTTCCTTTTAAGGCTATGGAGGGGAGATCCAAGATACCTGGAGAGAAGGGGAGAAACCATAGAGCAGGGCAACAAAATGGCAAATGAAATTTAATGTGGATAAGTGTAAAGTAATGCACATCGGGAAAAATAACCCCAACTATACGTACAGTATGATGCGGGCTAATTTGGCTACGACAAATCAGGAAAGAGATCTTGGAGTTATCGTGGACAGTTCTCTGAAAACTTCCACACAGTGTGCAGTGGCGGTCAAAAAGGCAAATAGGATGCTAGGAATTATTAAGAAAGGGATAGAAAATAAGACCCAGAATATCTTACTGCCCCTGTATAAAACTATGATACGCTCACATCTTGAATACTGTGTACAGATGTGGTCTCCTCACCTCAAAAAAGAGATTTTGGCCTTGGAAAGGGTTCAGAAAAGGGCAACTAAAATGATTAGGGGTTTGGAACGGGTCCCATATGAGGAGAGGTTAAAGCGACTGGGACTTTTCAGTTTAGAAAAGAGGAGACTGAGGGGGGATATGATAGAGGTGTATAAAATCATGAGTGGTGTGGAGAGGGCCGATAAAGAAAAGTTATTTATTAGTTCCTAAATAGAAGAACTAGAGGACACCAAATGAAATTAATGGGTAGCAGGTTTAAAACTAATAAAAGAAAGTTCTTCTTCACACAGCGTGTAGTCAGCCTGTGGAACTGCTTGCCAGAGGAGGCTGTGAAGGCTGGGACTATAACAGAGTTTAAAGAGAAGCTAGATAATTTCATGGAGGTTAGGTCCATAAAAGGCTATTAGCCAGGGGATAAAATGGTGTCCTTGGCCTCTGTTTGTCAGAGGCTGAGAGAGGATGGCAGGAGACAAATCGGCTTGATCATTGTCTTGGTCCACCCCCTCTGGGGCACCTGGTGCTGGCCACTGTCTGCAAACAGGATACTGGGCTAGATGGACCTTTGGTCTGACCCGGTACGGCCGTTCTTATGTTCTTATGGTCCAGTAGATTGGGCCTTGGACGGAAACCTGTTTCCATTTCCAGCTGTGGGACCTTTGGCAAGTCATGCTGCTGCTCCGTGCCTCAGTTTCCCCATCTGTAAAATGCAGTTACTGATACTGACTTCCTTGGTAAAATACTTGGTGATCTTGGGGGCTATTTAAGAACGAGGTTATGTAATCGTGAGTAAAGCACCGGCGTGGGCAATACATCCTTGCCTCCCGGGGCTGGGAGGGTGAATTCCTTGATGCTTGTAAAGGGGATGAGCTCCTGGATGGGAGGTGCCATGTAGTACAGAGTATTATTCTTTGGTAACCATGTATTGGCTTGCCAGACCCTTATTTAGTGAGAGCTTCTTTGGAGTAGCTACTGCCCATCTTGCCACATCTGATGTGTTGACGTTTGTCTGCCTCGTCTATAATCCCCCCTCCGCAGTCTGCTCAGGGCAGGACAGCGGTTTCAAGTGGTCTTTCTTTACCTCTTGGCACTCAGCTCTGTGCTAGTTGTGTGGATCTGAACTCCCGCTGATTGCAGTTAAAGCATGGTGTTGCTTGTGCCCGGCTTCCCTGTGCCTGTGATTCCTGCTTGTGGTTTATGCCCGAGGTGGCTACTGTAGCAACTGCACCCTGTCCAGGCACGGTCCTTACAGCCACCTGTGGGGCAGAGGGAGGCCATCATTCTGCATCAGCAATGCTGCGCAACAGTTTTCAAATAAGTGGTCCATCCAGTCCTGTGACCTGTGGCAGGCAGCCGATGCTTTGGAGGAACGTGTACAACCCCTGTAGTGGATAAATACGCAGTAACCTGCACGTGGGGGCAGATTTTCCCATGGAAATGGAAGCGAAGGCTACTGTGTGCTACTGGAGAGGCCGGGGAAAGTGACCAGGCAGGATGCAGTTACTCAAGTAGGAAACTTCCCATGTGAGACGCGCCATGGGCTATTTCAAATGGGACAGGTACCGGCTCTAGGACCTTGGCCAGACAATGGCATCTGCCACAGCCTGGCAGCCCCTAGCATCGCACTGAGCTGCTGGCTCGGAAAAGTGCTGGCGTGCGAACTCCCAGCACCTGGATTTCTGGTGAGCTAGACCCCCTGGGTGTCCTTTCTGTCTCTAGAGAGGAGCTAAGGTTGCCAGGTGTCTGGTTTTTAACCGGACAGTCCGGTATTTGAGCTTTCTGTTCAGGGAAACAAATTGAGAAAATATAAATGTCTGGTATTTTCTAAATAAGATGTAATGCAGGTTGTGATGTAATGGCAAGTGTGTCCAGTATTTTTGTTGAAACCATCTGGCAACCCTAAGAGGAGCGTGGAAGGGCTGGGCTGGGGAAGTCGATCTGTGTGCTGGAACAAGATGTGCTTGTCTAAAGGAGGCCGTCTGGCACAGCAGTGACCCGGATACCGTGCTGCCAGCCTCCCTTGCCTTTGTGCAACCTTGGCTAGCAGAGCCAGCCCAGGACCTGTGACCTGAGCTACGCTCATTAGCCGGCACTGGCACTGCACAGTCACAGCCATGAAGCAGCAGAGACGGCGATGTGCAATTGCTCATCGAAAATGTTTATTGTTTGGTGCGTTTCTTAGGACTCGGCACAAACAGCCCTGCCTTCCCGTCCTCTGTCTGCTGCCCACGAGCTTTCCACTGCAATCGGGGCAACGTTCAGCCACACCTGCTGTGCTGAGCACGCCCTCGGATACTGCAGGGACCAGCAGCACGGTATGGACTAGACTGGAACAGCAGCACAGGCGGTGCAATCTGCCAGGCATGGCTGGCGCACGCAGCAGGAATCAAGGAATTAAGCAGCCTGCGTTTCACAGGCTGGTAGCACAGGGAGGCTAGTAGGGTGCAGTAGGGTCCCTCTATACAGCGAGGGGGTATGTGAGTTAGAGTTCCCTTGTTCCTGCAGGCCTGTGGCCCTACACTCGCCCGAGCATGCGTGCCACCCACCAGTTGCAGGGCATGATGATTCTGCAGATCACTCTCCCACCCTGGTAGCAGTAGGGGTACGGGAAGTAGCCCAGCAGCGGCTCGCACACCCGCTGGCAGTACCGGTTGGCGCGCCGGCACTGAGCACAGCAGTAGCCGCGTTCATCCCACAGGGGGTGGAACTCGAGTCCGTTCTCCGTCTGGAAGAGAAAACAACCAGGAGTGCGTCAGAGGGAGGAAGTGCTGGGGGCAGAACCCAATCCGCGGGGGCTGGCGAGGTCCCAGCTCCCGCTTGGGGGATGCTTACACTGCCCTAGATGCTCAGCTGACCCCAGCACCTACATCCCAGCCCAGCCAAGCACAGCCAGGCCCCAGGTGCAGCAGGGCTGGAGAAGGCAAGCAAGGTCTCCCCCAGCCCAGAGCTTCTCAGCCCCTGGACACCCATGATAGACGTTTGCTATTGGAACACTGGGCCTCACTTTCTGCCTGGTGGCCAGTGCTTCATCCAGCCTCCTCCCATCCCATCCCTGCCTCATCCTTCTCTGGCCCGCTTCACGCTCCCAGGCCTCCATGCTGCTCCTTTTTCCTGTCGCCGTGGCTTCCCGGCTGGAGGGACCAGGCTCCACAAAGTGCTTCTGCCCCCTTTTCCAATAGGCCTGCGGTGGAGAAGCAGCAGAGGGTACCAGGAGGGAGAGCAGAGAAGTGGCAGGCTGGGGAAACCACAAAATCCCTGAAGGTCCTGTGAGGAGAGGAGCTGAACCCCTGGGAGCTTGGGAATGGGAAGAGAGGCAGAGCAACCAGGCACTGGGGAAAGGAGCAGAGAGGGGCAGATTTCATCTGGTTCTCCTTGGCCCTAAAAGGAACAGGACCCAAACCAAGAGGACCTTAGCAATGCTGCTGCCTCATCGTGTGAACACCAGACTAGGAGCTCAGGATTTCTGAGCTGCAATCCTGTCTCCGACCCACTGAGCAAACCATTTAACTGCTCTGTGCCTCGGTTTCCCCAGCTGCAAAATGCGACTAATACCACTTCCCTCACTTATGGGGAGGCAGTGAGGATTAATTATTATACAGTGCTATCTTCTTCTTGTTGTGCTCCCAAGATCCAGTGATAATCTAGTGAAGTCATCCAGTGGCGTTATTCACCAGAACTGGGCAATTCTTGGAAAGAGAAGCAGGTGATACTTCTCAGCTCTACCCTGAGGGGATAGAAGTAGCCTGGCTCCGTAGAGGAGGGTGTGAGCACTGCACACAATTAACAGAATCGATGTGAACATTTGGACTCTTCTGGAATTTGAGTAGCCCACCAAGCCTATGCATTGGTTGTAGCTGCGGTTTGGAGTGCTCTGTTTTCTGTCGAGGTTGGCACTTTCTCAGCTCTCGTCACTGTAGTATCTGAGCACTGCTCGGCCATTAATGGGTTTTAGCCTCATTGGCTCCCTGGGAGGTAAGGAAGCATTATTCCCATTTCAGAGCAGGGAAACTGAGGCATATTGGTTACTGAACTTCCTGCAGGTCACACAGCGAATCTGTGGCTGAAACAGGTTTTCCGAGTCCCAGGCCCTGCCCACTAGATCCTAGTTCTCCATAGTCAAGCCAAATGTGACATTACAATCCAAGAACCATGGCCTCTCCTACTATGAAGAAGGATTGTGGCCAGCTTGCTCTACTATGACTTAACCATGCTTTGGGGCACTCAAACAATCCCTCTCACTGACATGACCACTCCCTGCCATTCTAATGTCATCATGTATTGGGATTCTTGTTTTAATGAAGTGCTCTGACACCCTCAGAGTCACGTGTCAGGGGCAGCCAGAGGTCAGAAAAAGGTAATTATGTAGGCCAGATGCTGGCGCTTGGGAGTGTTCCTGCTGTTGAAGTCCATCCCGAGCGAGAGACATTGACCGTTGCCCATTAATTATTCCCCAGGACTCACGTAGTCGTTTACAGGAAGATCCTCTTCCGTTAGCTGCCGGCTCCGGCGTTTACTTCCTGGCCTCGCATCCTCGTCCACACGGTGCTTGTTCTGTCTCTCAGCCCCGGCTCGTTTGTTCACAAGAAACTGGACCTCACCTTCCCCTCCCTCTTCAAAGTCCTGCAACTCAGGAACTAGGAGCAACAGCACAAACAATCATTATAAATAACGGCCCTGGAGAGGATTGTATGAACAACGGCATGTTCACCTCTAGCACAATATGGCACAATGCCCCACTACTGGGCTACTCAACATGCGACCCGTTTGTTTGTGGCTCACGGTGCAGTTTGGGTTTACGTGGGGCTCAACATGTGGCCTGTGGGTGGAAGCCAAAACAAAAAAGTCGTCAATATAACGGTCTTCTGTTGATATGCGTTTTAGTAGTTAAATTCCTGGACTGTCATTGCTCATTGAAAGTGCCGTTATATGGGTGGAAATTGGGTAAATATTGCATTTTATTAATATCAGCAGAACTGACTTAAAATGGGGCCTGTGTGTTGTGCAGTCTCGCCTTAATTTTTGTATTCATGCCCGTCAGTGTGAAAGAAGCTATTTGTATATATTTGCATATATATTTGCATGTGTATGAAACCACACTTAAGTTGCGGCATGTGCTGTGAGTATCATTGTGGGGCTTCCAAAATTGAATAGCCCTGCCCCCCTAATTGCTCCAAAGCTGCAGTAAATCACACCCAACATCATAAGAATGCTGGGTCAGACCAGCGGTCCATCATGCACAGTATCTGATCTTCTGATGGAGGCTAGTGCCCAGTGCTTCAGAGGGAGTGAACAGAACAGGGCAATTTATTGAGTGGTACATCCACTGTCATCTAGTCCCGGCATCTGGCAGTCAGAGGCCTGTGGGCACCCAGAGACGGGGCTGTCTCCCTGACCCTCCTGGTTAATAATCATTGATGGACCAAGCCTCCATGAACCTAGCTAGTTCTTTTTTGAACCCAATTATTCTTTTGACATTCAGATGTCCTGTAGCAAAGGTTGACTGTACGTTGGGTGAAGGATACCTCCTTACGAACATCCTGCCTGCTGTGCACCATGCACGGGCAGCCCCACATGATGCAAGCTGGAAAGCAAGCCCATAAATGCCTGCCGTGTTGCTGGGTCAAGAAGCAGGGGGAGAACTGTCCCAAGTGAACAAGGGGTTCATCTCAGCTCACCACCTCCCTTGCTTTGCACTGGTGCTTGGAAGAAGGGCTGTAAATTGACTGCCTAGGAAAGAGGCGAACAGTAAGAAAGAGAAGGTCCCCCACCTGGGGTCACGGGACTTGCTGAGTGCACTTGGCTGTTATCTGCTGAGCTGTCCCACCACTTCTGGTTGCTCTGGAGGATGCTACAGGTGCATATGCAGAGGAGCATTGTATAGACCAGGTCCTTAATGGACTCTGCCCCCGGCCCGGCACAGAGTCTGCTCTGCCAGCCTTACAAACTGAACCATTTTCAGAGCCAGTCACGGGAGCGCCTGCGCATGGACAGGTTCAGCTGAGCACAAATGCAGATCTTTCCCATTTGACTTGGTTCCTTCACAGCCCCCCTGAGGCACCAGCCTGTCTTGTGGCTCCATCAGACAGGGTGCCCCCTTGAGGGATGTTCAGCCAATCAGAATTGGTTCTGGTGATGTCATGCCTATGTGTTGCCACTGGACATACTGCCGGCAGCTGGCTCGTGGGCAGAGGCAGCAGAAGCTGCTTTGAATGGGGTGGGAGAAGGGGCACAGTGAAGCCTAACCCCAGGTAGGGGAGAATCAAAAGCAGCAGGAGGACAGTGGGGTGGGTGCTTTGCCTTGGGGGTAGAGAGAGGTGGGGGCGGTGGGGCAAAGGAGGAGCAGTCGGGATGTCAGGGCTAGGAGGGGAGCGGGATGGGTGCTCTGCATGGGGAAGGGGAAAGTCATTGTCAGAGGTTGGAGGGGAGCTGGGTGGGTGGTGGTAGGGAGGGGCAATTGAGGTGTCAGGTTGGAGGGGAGCAGGATGAGTGGGAGGAGGGGCAATTGAGGGTTGGGTCAGGGAGGAGCTGGGTGGATGGTGGTGGGGAGGGGCAATTGAGATGTCGGGTTGGAGGAGCAGGGTGAGTGGTATGGGGAGGGGCAATTGAGGTGTCGGGTTGGAGGAGCTGGGTGGGTGCTTTGCATGGGGAAGGGGCAAGTCATTGTCAGAGGTTGGAAGGGAGCAGGGTGAATGGAGGGGGGAGGGGCAATTGAGATGTCGGGTTGGAGGGGAGCAGGGTGAGTGGGAGGAGAGGCAATTGAGGGTTGGGTCAGAGAGGAGCTGGGTGGGTGGTGGTAGGGAGGGGCAATTGAGGTGTCAGGTTGGAGGGGAGCAGGGTGAGTAATACGGGGCGGGGCAGTTGAGGCGTCGGGTTGAAGGGGAGCAGGGTGAGTGGTATGGGGGGAGGGGCAATTGAGGTGTCAGGTTGGAGGGGAGCAGGGTGGGTGCTTTGCATGGGGGGAGGAGCAGTCGGGGTGTCAGGGATAGGACAGGAGCAGGAAGGAGGGTCTGTATGTGCGGGAGTAACCGAGACTCGGCCTGATCACCCTGCTCCCCAGCGGCGCCATGGGGTTGCACTCTCACCTCTGTGCAGCAGCTGCAGAGCCACGCCTTGGCCTGAGCATGCCAAACAACTTGCTTGTCGCAGAGGGGAAAACATAAACCCTCCCCGCGGTGTTTCCATTGTGGGGGCCCAGTCCTCTCACCCGCGCCTTGGGTTCGCCACCCCGGCCTGAGGTGGAGTTCTGGTGGAGTCAGGAGATTCCCACTCTCCTGGTCCGTTATTTGAACTGAGCTTCTCAACAGAGCAGTGTCTTTCTGGCTGACCTCCTCACTCTTGACAGTTATTACTCCACACAACAGCCACGGTTCTCTTGTTCACTAATAGAACAGAATTTGCCGTTACTCTAGTATCTCTCAACGCTGCTTTAGAAAGGTAAGTGTTGTTATCACCACTTCACAGATGGGGAAAGAGACTGCAAGGGGCTAAGTAACTTGCCTGAGGTCACGCAGTGAATCAGTGACAGAATTTAGTTGTCTTGGTTTCCAATCATCTGTTCTAGACAGGGTTGGCTTCCTTTCAGGTGCCAAAGAAAGGTTTCTCTTTGTTCCTGTGATAGAGGGCAGGCTGACTGAGGGTTGATAATGAAAGACAGATTGACTTTTTTGCAGGGAAAAGGCCTGGCTAGTTATTTTACACTGGCTCTTTTCTCATAGTAGTGGTAAAGGATCTGTCTGCATTCATTTCTTTGATTTATAACTCCACTTTGAAAACTTGTTCTGTGCCAACTCACAGCACACAAGATTTCAAGGGGAAGACCGGACCAGTTCATTTGACTACAAAGCTGTTCCTGGAAATACAGGTTGGTTAACACGTTACTTCTCTTGTGGGAGCCAGCAGGAGCGAGGGAAAAGCCTATTTTACCTGCGATCAGAGTTGGATGGATCCAGTGTATGGTCACATTTTTGCAGATGTCAGAAATTCTGGAGCTCTTTAGGAATTCCTTGTTGGCAATAGGTTTTTTCCTCTGGAATCCAGACCATGGACTGCTCAAAGTAGGTTGTCATCACTTCACCCTCCTGAAAGAAGAATGAGGTGTCACCTTGGTGTGCCGCCCTACACCCCACCTCCTCCCATGGCTTCTACCCCTCCTCAGATTCCTTTGGTAAAGACATACCTTGTTAAAACAGTGCACTCCCTGGTTTTAAAGCTCCATGGATTTTACCTTAAGGTTTAGGGCCCCTGTTCTGACCTCTAGCCCTGGCTATAGACTTCAAATGATGACCAACCTAGCTGAATTGCTCAGAGGTGTGAAAAATTCACACTTTTGAATGCCACTATTAAACGGACCTAATCCCAAGTATAGACGCTAGAATTCTTTTGTCAGCTGATCTGCCGCTGCTTGAAGAGGATTACGTACATCGCCGCTGGAGAAACCCCTTCCATCAATGCAGGTAGCATCTATGCCACAGCTGCATAGCTGTAGCATGTGTATTGTAGACGTGGCCCCATGGAGTAAGCCCCACTCATTTTAATGGAGTTACTTCTGGTTTATTCCTGAAGAAGTAGAATAAGCAGGGCCCTTGACTCTTTCTACGCCCCTGCAGTCCCTTTGCTTGCTTAGCTGAGGGCTTGCCTACGCCACAAATGCTTTGCCAGCATAGCTCCGTCAGGAGGCAGAGGTGGCTTTTTTCAGGCTCCTAGCCAATCGAAGTAAGCCTGACTCTAGCCCTCCTTTCTCTCCTGTCACATGCCAGTCAGAGGTGGGACTGAAGCATGTTTGGACATACCCAAGCTAGCCTGGAGGTACTAGAAACCCTAGTAGTGGAGCTGCGGCAGCTTGAGCCCAGGATCCCAGATGGGCTCGGACAGTGCATGCTGCCGCTTGTGCTGCTGCAGGTCCACCGCTGCTATTAGAACATGGTAGATCAGTGTTTCTTAAACTGTGTTCCGCGGCACACCGGTGTGCCGTGGAGAACAACAGAGTTCAAAATGGCCATCCTTAAAGGGGCAGGCAACCTTTTTTTCCCCCCCTCAATAACTTTCCCCCAACCCTTTTTCCCCTCCGACTTGGTTTTTTTTTTGCTCAACAAAAAATCCTTGGTGTTCCTCATAAAAAAAAATTGTTTTGTGTTCCTTGGTCTTAAAAAGTTTAAGAAACGCTGTGGTAGATCAAAGCTGGCTTGGGTATGGCTACACATGCTGCCGTCACATCATACCTCTGTGTAGACGTAACCCAGTCTAGCTTCAAAACTGCCATTTGGAACAGCCGTCTGTGTTCCCCCATTCATCCATTCTCCAGCTCCTTTCGAATCTCAGCTTGAAGCATCTCCTTTCTCCCTTGCTTATTCCTCATAAATTCTCTCTCCTTCTGTTACTGATTTGGTGGCCAAGCGCTCTCATTTATTCCTCACAAGACACCGCTGCATGACAGTTTTCTGTCATTTATACCAGATGTGTCGCATATTTCATTAGTTTGTAGCTTATTTTGGCATGCCGAATTTATGAATGAGGCTATACAAACGAATATTGCATTGGATTGCACCAAGCTATTTACTAAATACCCGCGGGTAGGCAGAAGGTTGGCATGTTGTTTACTATTTGCCATTGCTAAATTACACCAAGACTCATCTCAAAGCTGCTGAATTCCCCTTTGTATTTTGATCTGCTTTAACCACCCTCTATGATTGGGCTATTGAGAGGAGGAGAGAAATGATTGTTGATCAGAGTAGCCATGAACAGGAAGAAATCACTGGATCTTAAATCTTAGTTTATCACACTGGGTTTTCTCTTCCTATTCTCTATCCTGAGAAATACTGTTTTGGTAAAGCTTTAAAAATCATGGTTATTTGATGGCCCAAAAGCTCTATAAGGGTACAGCTACACTACACAGTTTTTTTCTGGGTTATATCCCGGAAGAACTGTTTCATGTCCAGGAAATGTGTTTGCTCTTCTGCTTTTTTTTTTTCAGAAGAGCAAACGCACTCTTTCAGAAGCCCCTTTATTCCTCGTTCCATGAGGAAGAAGGGGGCTTTCGAAAGAGGGTTTTTTTCCGACATTTGGCCCAGTTTAGATGGGCCAAATTTCGGAAAAGCCTCTTCCAACAAAAGAATCGAAAAAAGTGGCAGTGTAGCCATACTCTGAGAATCTCATGAAATAACCAGCGAATCTGTGGTTGAAAACTCAAAAGGCAGAAGCCCCTTCAAAATTTAGGCCCTGAATCAGGAAAGCCCTTATGCACCTGTGTAATTTTAAGCTCATGATTAAATTCTATTGGCCACAATGGGATTTAAGCACTTGCATAAGCACCTTCCTGAATCCAGGCTTTACTGGTTTACTGTTGCCTAAACATGGTTGCTCTTGTTATTTCATGTCTTTTTCATCTTTCTCTTAGTCTTTGTCTACACAGCAGCGTAATAGCAGAATAACTGACTTTATTCCGAAATAATGTAGTCTGAGTCTACAGTACAAATGGTTGTATTGACAATGTCAAAATAATGGCGAGCTGGAGGATTTCTTACTCTGACTCCTGTAACCCTCATTTTACGAGGAGTAAGGGAAGTCGGAGGAAGAGTGCTCTTTCTCGGACTTCCTGCTGTGTAGATGTGCCAAAAATCGAAATAGTTTATTTTGGCTTAAGCTACACAATTGACATAGCTCAAGTTGTGTAGCTTATTTTGACTTTAGCCCTGATGTGTAGATGTGCCCTCTCAGAGCAGTAGGCAGATCTTTTTTAGGGTACGTCTAGACTACATTTGTTTGTCGGAAAAAGCTACGCAAAGTGCTCTCCGCATTTTGTGTAGCTTTTTCCAATTATTATGTCGGAAGAGGCTTTTCCGACATTTGGCCCATCTAGACTGGGCCAAATGTCGAAAAAACCCTCTTTTGAAAGCCCCCTTCTTCCTCATAGAACGAGGAATACAGAGGCTTCCGAAAGAGCGTGTTTGCTCTGCAAAAAAAAAAGCAGAAGAGCAAATGCGTTCCTTGGACATGGCAGAGTTTTGTATCCCGAACCCCCCCCCACCCCACAATCTAGCTGTACCCTTAGGGGACTCATTAGATTGACTTCTGGCGCCTGCTAATCCTAAACTGTTGTGGCCTTTTAACTATAGCAGATTATTGTTTTCGATTCTTGGTATCGTACTGATGGGGATTTTGTCTGTCTCATCCCATCTCTTTCAATTGTCATTTTTACCAACAATCCTCTAAAACAGGATAATTTTATGACACACTCACAACACTATTCTTCCATAGTAGCAAACCGTCAGTGAAGGGTGGAGCAGATGGAGTTGCAACGACAACATGCTCTGATTCCTAGATGAAACTGTCAAAGTCAGTTTCACAAGGAGAGGCTTATGCAGAATTTTATTTTATTATTTACATACCTCAAGTTCCTGTATCTCTGCCTCTGTAGTTTCAGGTATTACTTTCATCTGAGTTTTGATGAAACATTTTTGAAGTCCTCCCAAAAAGATTCCAGTTATTCCCTAAAAGCAACAACAGCCAGGCAAGTGAAATGTGAAAGTTTAAATAGCAGCACAAAGAGACTCTCACTGGATCACAGTTTAGTTATGGTTAGTTTCTGTGCAAACTCTCTTCAGCAGTGCTGCTAAGATGTGTTTAAAAGATTTCCTAAGGGTTATTGCAATGCATGTTTTTAGAGAGTGGTGCTATTTACAAGTAGCTAAATGTAGGGATTAATAAAATGTGGTCGCGATGGCCATTTCTTTATAACTGTCACATGCTTCAGTCTTCACAAATAAATGAATAAAGTGTAATCTGGCATTCTGAATATATGAATCTTCAGCCTTCAACTCTTCCTGGATTATTAGATGCAGACTTTGGGACGTGTCACTGAACAAAGTATTTCCCTAGGAATTATATTTAGGTTTCAGGTAGATTTTATGATCTTGTCATGAGGTTTTAACGCTCTCCCGACTGATAGACAGATCGACCATTTTTTCATAGACTTACTACAGTCACATTCATTTGCAAGGATAAATCCAGTGACTAGATTTTGGTTTCAAAACAGGTTTTCATGGGACATCACCATCCCCAGGTGAAGAGCTCCAGTATTAAATGCCACTGAGAGCACCAGAAGGATCTCCAAAGCATGCTGTGGAGTGGCGTCCCTCACCCAGCCAATGAAATGCAACCTGCTGGGGCTAATTCAAACAGCACTATACAGCTCTTAGGGCTTGATCTCACTAAGAACCCCCTGCCCTAATCCAGCAAAGATTTTAAGCACATTATTAGCTCCTGTGAGGTAAGCCACGACTTCTGCAGAGGGAATTCAAAAGATGGAACAATAGGACTAAGAATTTGGATAGGGGGTGATGGTTAGTATAGGGAGGAGTGTGGTCTAGTGTTTAAAGTACAGGCAGCAGTGGTAATCAGAAGACCTGGTTTCAATTTCTTGCTTTGCCACTGACCTGCTGGGCAAAGTTGGGCAAGTCACTTAACCTGCCTCAGTTTTCCTACCAGTCTAATGGAGGTAATTTTATCTTCCTCTGAGGGTTATTCATTTATTGAGAAATACCTGAGGATCCTCAGCAATTGTTCCCTAGTTCCCAACTCTTATCTATGAGGGTTTCCTATCCAACTATTTATCCAGCCTTATCCTAACGTAAGAGAACTAATCGGAGAAGGAAATACCTCGTGAGACGTGGCTTCAGCACAATGGTACGTTTTCCCCCTCTATACCTGGTGTCTCTGCTGTGACTGTGAACAGCAGTGCCAGTCGTGATAGTGACACTTTCTTACAAGAAACTGGGTTGAGACTGCCAGCCCCTAAAAACCCATCTGATGGTAATAATGCCTGAAAGTCACTCCCAAGCTCTGCTGCATTCAAACCGAGGCCTGTAGACAAATCTGTGCGACATGACCATTTGGTTGCCTCAGTGTAGAAGGGTTAGAAAAATTGGCATACTTACATTTTTGAAGTCATGTATTTCTAAAATTTCCTCGCTGCCATTTCCAGATCTGAATGTCTCTGTTCTGGTTAGAGGATCTATTGCCATCCAAATCTTCTTTTTCTCCCCATGGCTAAAGAATGTATGCTCCATATCATATATCTGAGAGGGCAAGAAATATAAGCAGAGGCAAGTACATCTCAATGTTTTAATTTTTGTTGATGTAGCAATTAAAAACTTTTTTTTACATTGTTTTTGTCCCACAGTTTCTGCAGATGGTTATAAAAGTTCCTAAGCAACAATGCCAAAGGGCCACAGTTTTGGAACAAGTTATCTCTGCTTTCTAGTATCTGCTGGTTGCTTTTCAAGCTGCTCTGCTCACCTTTGGTGGAATCCTATACTCTGCTCAGGCAAAATACCCTAAACCTCTATGCTTACAGATGATGGTGACAGATGTTACAGAAAAACTGAAGATAAATAGATGGATTTCAACAGGAATCATGCCTGGGTCAGGCTCAGTCACTAGGTCCATTCACATATGGACATACTTCAAAAATAATTGACCCACGAAGGTGTCGACCTGGAGTTTGAACATCTCAAAGCCTGAGATTTTGGTATGGCCCAATACTCAGGTCACTTGCAACACCTGAATCCAGATCCAGGTTGGATTTCAAAATCTCCATCAGGGAAGAACAGGAGCACTGCAATGATAGGAATACTGGTAGATGCCAGTTATGGATAAAACAAACAGCAGCGTCTTCACTGGCTTTGTCAACAGTAAAGGGAGAGAAAAGGGAAAAAAGTCTCTGATGGGGTAAACGTTTTTTGTCACCAAAACTGGGCATTTTTCCCAACAAAAGTCACATTGCAGTGTGGACGTTCTTACTGTTTTGTCGCCAAAGGGCAATTTTTGTGGGCAAAATTTTAGCCAGAAAGAAGGGTGTTAGAGTACACGTCACCATTAGCAAGGTCTGTGATGGTCTAGAGAGGGCAATCGTTAACACCTTGCAGCATAACAGTGGCTTGCATCTCTGGTACTCTCCCTGTGCTGAAAGGGGTGAACAGCGAGTTAATCACAGATCTGAGATACAATCTGCATTGCTCTTCACAGGTACCTGCTGCTGCTGCCAGCTTTGGATGGCACTAGGCAGCCCCCTAGTCTCTTGATGCCTGACTCTTGAAGGCTGACTAGTAGAAGATGCTCTTTGAAGCATGCAAATGGCCCTCCTGGAGCCGTTAAAGCGGGTGAGTTGTCTTCCAGATTCTCTTTCAAGGATCAAAGAGAGGCCTCAAGCAAAGGGCACAGAAACCTCTGTAGAGCCAGTACTCCGGGTGCCTGAACACAGGGTTATCCAATTCAGCAGCAGGGCCAAGGGCTCCTGGCTTGGGGGAGTCAAAGGCCCCTCTCGCCCTTCCTCCCGCCCCCTCCCCCCCAGAAAGCCTCTCTAGGGCAGTTCAGTGGCATCTGAGGAGCTTACACTGCTGCCTCTCCCGAACGCGCTCTTTCAGAGCTCTTCTGGGGCTCTCTCCTTTCCCGCCAGGCATAGGAGCTGGCTCAGGGGTGTGTCCCCCCACAGACAGCTTGCTGCCAGGTGACAGTCCTCACCAAACAGTGTCTGGCCCGTGGCCTGTGGGATGTGAGATGGGAGGGCCTCCTGCCGATTCCCAGGAGAAATGTGCCACGCCACAGCTAGCAGGGTCTGGTACCCTGTTGGCACTCACCACAGAGGCCAAGGACTGGGTAGTAACGTGGGGAGCTTGCACTGCGCTGCTGGTTTGTTTTTGTTCTGTGGCTCAACAGACGTGTGCCCCCAGGGCTAGCAAAGCAACCATCCTCGTGGGGCCAGTTCCTAAGCCGGGGCAGCCTGGCAGTGGAGGGAGAGGCAGGGAAGAGCGTAGCAGGTGTCATTGGAAGCAGAAAGCAGGAGGAATCCTTCCCTGCACCTGCCCACCAGCCCTAACCAGGCTCCAGCTCACCTCTGCTGTGCTCTATGGGGCCCAGGAGGTGGGCACCGCGCAGACCCTGCCCCCAGCTCTCTGCAGCAGAACTGCACCGGGTCTGCTGTGCCTGGCTCCAGCCACTGCCCTGGTTGGGCAGAAGTTCTGAGCAGTGACTTCACTTCAATTTTAATAGAGAAAAATATTAGCTCAGAGACTCAGTGCCATCTTCAGGCAGGTCTAATCCCTGTTGCCTGGCTAGTCACTTCTGGCTGTATACACATCCCTGGATTCAAATCTGCATGAGGAGCAGACTCCTCGATGGCAATCCAGAGAGGCCACCAGTTCAAAGCGGGCTGGGTTTTCATGAACAACACCTACCTCTTATATTGTGCTTTTCATCTGTCAGGTCAGAGGCCTTTACAGAGGTGGTCAATAGTCTCATTGCCATTTTACAGTTGGGGAAAGTGAGGCACATGGCAGTAAAGTGACTTGCCCAACGTCACCCACGAAACAAATGGCAGTGCTGGGAATAGAACCCAGCTATCCTCAGTCCCAGTTCAGCGCTTTAACCACTAGCCAGTGCTGCCTCCCACTTTAAAAATTAAAATACATTAATAAAGTTCGGTGTCTCCCTGACAATCATGAACCTCTCTCGGTAGCTATATGCAGGATTTTTAAAATATACACGTTAATAGGTTTTACTGTATGGAAAAATTAGGTTAAAAGCTAGAAAATGTTGGATTGCTGCCTGTTCAGAGAGGCAAAGTACAGCCTGTGCTTTAAATCATCCACAAAAGAATCTGAAACCATACTGTAGCCTTTCTTTAGAATCCTCTTATGTTTCAGGGGAATGATTTTTCTTGTGAGTTAGCCAAGTAACCCATTTGGAGGCTTGGTGTAGCTGCTTATTTTGGGGAGAGTTGTACATTTTTAAATTGGGCTAAAGAGCTACGGATCGTTTTGAGAGTCATCTCAGAATTCGTACGGGGAAACAGTTCTCTGCATCGTGATCATCGTTTGGTTTGGTATCTTGTCATCTTTGTCCATGTAAAGTTACTAAATGGCAGGTTCAGGTTATTTCAGTGTTAATGTATGAAGGTGGAGGAGGGCACAGCTATAGAGACAAAACTGCAAAGGAGAAAAATTAGTCTATTGCTACGTTTTTCTTCTTAAAGTCATAGGAAGAGAGCCAGAGAAGCTTCTGTGTTTTTTTAACATTAGAAACTCAACCCTTGTCTACCCTGAATTTCCTGGAAGACTCAGGACTGTTGGAAAAAGAGTTGTCTTGTGAAATCTCCAGAGACTGGAATTGCAGTTGAGAGGAGAAGGATATTTAGACAGGCTGTTTAAAACTGTTTTGCTTTTGTTAACACACGTGTTACTCCAACATCTACCAAGCCACTGGCAAAAATCTTTCTTTGGGAAAGATTAAAAAACTTGTCCCCTTGCAACTGAAAGCTGTTCTCAAGCCCTCCAGTGGGGAGGGGGGAAGCCAAGACTTGATATTAAAACAACCCAAACAAGCAGGATACTTCCACACACACCCCTCACTGCTCCACAATGAAACACAAAGGGCAAACACACAACGTTCCTTTTCTTTGTGGTCCACTTTTATTTTAATGGCTAAATAATAGAAAAAAATCTTTTTGACTCTCCATTGCAATGTTAAATGGCTTCTCTTGAGCACTTTGTAATGTCCTTATTTTTTATTGGTACATCTCCTAGACGTGTGTAAGTAATATTTCTATCCCTGGTGGCTTGACCCTCTGTGCATTTGGGTAACATTGTGCGCTTGCTTTTGCTTTACCCTTGCCTCTCTGTGCCGTGGGTTAGCAGTGAGATACAGGGGCGATGTTTCTATTGTGCAGTCCGTCTCCCTTAAGCACTCATTTTAAGCATGGGGAAGACCTTTCCTAAAAGGGTCAACAGCTTGTGCTCCCATTGTCTGGCTGGCAGGCTTTGTGGAACTAGAGGAACAGCAGAGGCTCTGTGAGGACCCGGCAGCTGCCTGGAGATGGGCATGGCTTTTATTTCCATTTGATGATAAGAAAATAAACTTTCAGGAAGTGAGACGCTTCCTGTCAGAATCGAACAATCACGCTGAGAACCAGCTTGACGGGCTTATGGTCTTCACACCGTAACGCTAGATATGTTTTGAAGGGAGTCTCGTGCCCAAGGCCTTCTGGGTCTGTGGCGAGACAAGGTGGGTGAAGTAATGTCTGTGACTGGACCTGTCTCAGCCAGACCCATCCCCGTGGAAGGAGAGCTGCACTGGGCTCGTGTCTCCAGGGCTGGAGTTTCTAGGACCCCGCGACACATATGGGTCTATTGTTCTCTGGGCCTTTAGGGGATTAAGAGAGTCCTCTGCGTGCCACAGAACAGTCCCATCTAAGCCACTGGAAAAAAAGGTCAGGATGAGGCTCATCTGTCGCTGCTGGGGCTCGGCCCAGAGCCTCTTGCAGGCCAAGTCAGTAGCTGTGATGAGTGTTGTGGGGAAGTCTCCTCTGCCTGCTAGACAAGGGCTCTGATTCACTGCTGCCCTTGGGCCCCTCTAGGCCTTGGAGAGGGGCAAGTTGGGCAGCGCCGGCTATGTGAGGGGGCTGTGGCCAGGCTGGAGGCACGATATGGGACGGGCAGGAGAGAAAGGGAATAGATTTGCCGGCGGGAAGGGACATGGCTGGGGAGGACCAGTGCCCCAGTGATTATGCACCTCTGCAAAGAGCATGAGCACCAGTTAGAACAATCCTGGAGGCAGCCCTAGCCTGCAAGAGGGAGTGGCGCAGCCTGCCCCCTCTATGTCTCTGTGGAGTCTGTGCCAGAGTGGGGCTCTTTGCTAGGCAGTTGCTGGCTGACTAGGCCAGGGCCCCTTTCACTGCCCACTGCTAGCTAGGTAACTCCCTGGAGGCCTTCTTCGCAGCCGAGGCTCGCTCTTCCTGCACTGTTCGGCGGCGTTTGAGGGCCGATCCCCGCCGCTCCCCAGGCAGGGAAAGGAAAGGATCCAAGCTTCCCTCTGCCAGTAGCAGGAGCTCTGTGCCCAGCCGAATGCTGTCACTGCAGGCCTCTCGGCTGAATTCGGTTACAAAGCTACCTCTTGGCATTGGCCTTGATTGGAATGAAAATATCTCCAGCAGATGTCAGCTCTGAATAACAGCAAGCTTATTTTAAACAGATGTAGTCAAGTGAAGTAACAAAGGCCAGGCCAGGCTTCCAGGCAGCCCCAGGGTGCCGCCCGGGCAGCACCAGAGCCAGATTGTAAAAGTTCCTCCCATCAACCCCCTTCCACCCCTACCCCCGCTGGACCTTCTCTCATCACCCCTCATGGTGCAAAGTGAAATTCAGCCCTGTGCAGAGGGGATGAGGCCTGTGTCGTTGCCACAGACATTCCCCTTCTGCACTGGGCAAGGACTGGAGGCAGTTCAGGCAATGCCTAGGTCTTGCCCTGGCCCTCTGTACTGGAGTGAACCTGAGAAATCTGAGAGCTGGGCTTTTATCCTGTGGCCCATGTTGCACTCAAGACAACAACGCTGGCTGGTCCGGTGAACTCCGGCCCCAGGCTGTCCTTGGACCTCTCTCTGTACTGGGACTTTATCTACAAGCAGAAGCCTGGTGCTGGGGTTTGGGGGAAGGATGTGAGAAGGCAAGGACCAGGCACAAAGTGGCTTGTTGGTGTCGAGGACTGTGTTCTTGCTTCAGGTGTGCAGTGGGGAGACTACAGACCCTGCCAGGTGGTTACTTGTGTTATGCCAAGTGGTGTCTTTTCAACGTCTGAGGTCAGGGCTCGTGCCAGGCAGACCAACCCCTCGGTGAGACACATGACACCCGTCTGCTTGTGGGTCCAAGTATGAGTCTGGCTTTCAGTGTCCGTGAGCCCTGCCAGTCATGCAAGTTATCGTACCCATCCAGTTGTGAGGGAATGCCTAATCTAGACACTCCTTCCCACAACAGGGCAAGGATAAAGCAAAAGCAGAGTGGTAGCTTAGAGGTTAGTGTCTTGCTTTGGATGTGAGATGGGCTAGAATAAAATTGGGGCCATAGATGGGCTAGAATAAAAAGAAAGGGTTTCCTCATACTGCAAATCTTAATACCCATCAAATGTTGCAGTTCCCCTTCAAAGAGGTATACACACAAATAATGACATTCCTACCCCATTTGTTATCTCATATTTTGCATATTGTAAATTCACACAAGTATTATTTTAAAATGGTAAAGATCTGCAGTCTTTGTGCTTCAGGGTATAAACTGGTCACCCTCTGGCGTAAGGAAGAACCCTTTCTCCATGATACTCTGGAATAGGTGCTAGATGTGGGTGTTCATCTAAAGCAGTGTTTCTCGACCTTTTTGTAGAAAGTACCCTTAAAAAAAAAAAAAAAAGGATCCCCAGTATCTACAATTTTCAGACACAATTTTTTCTACCGTTGAAACACATTTGTGTAAACAACTTAATCATAGCCGGGTGGGCGATGAAATTTTTGGGTGTAGAAGGTACAAAAATAATAAAGCGCTGTAAATCTTAAAACAAAAATTCAGTTTTCTCCAAATGTCAGTTGTGTTGATGTACCCCCAGACTTCTCTCGAGTACCCCTAAGGGTACTCGTATGTACCACTGGTTGAGAAACACTGATCTAAAGCACTTGGCATTGGCTACTGTAGATGGGAGAAAGGACTCTATTGTCAACAGAGACCTGTGATAGTGTGTGTGTTCTTAATGTTCCTAACTGGAAGGGTAGGAAGATGCTGTGGGAGGAGGATCAGGTTTGGAGGGGAAGGTA
Source organism: Rafetus swinhoei (assembly GCA_019425775.1). Taxonomy (NCBI): domain Eukaryota; kingdom Metazoa; phylum Chordata; order Testudines; family Trionychidae; genus Rafetus; species Rafetus swinhoei. The sequence goes on along the minus strand of CM033436.1, from coordinate 44,469,770 downwards.
TCCAGCCTATCACATGTCTACTGGCTCCAAAATACATGCCTTTCTAAGAGCCGCTATTTGAACAACTCATCAAACAGAAAATATGCATCTAAGGATAATGATCCTATAAAAGTGAAATTCCCCCCCAAAACCAAGATTATTGGGCCAGTGAAGACAGCAGAGTTACACCAGGGGTTACTTTGGCCCTGTTTCCATCTATCCTTTGCTACTCTAGATATGCACAATGGGAACGAGAGAACTGCAGGCTTAGGAACTGAAAATAAATTAACACAATCCAGTTAGCAGAAATTCCTCTGAAAGCAAGTGTGTCTCATTGTCCCTTAACATTGCAAATGCATTAAAATAAAAAATATAAATCATGACAGTCAGTCAATCTGGATTTTGGCTTCCTCTCCTCTTTGTGTGGTGGCATAATGACTTTTCCACCAGTTTATGGTAAGATAATTGAAACAAAATGGAAAATATTTTCGTACTCATCATAAAATGTGCTGCTGGTGAAATAAAGTAATTTTAACTCTTTGTGGCAGAGTTCCCATCTTATACAATTATTACTTATGAAAAGATTGCACTAAAAACACTGAAGGCTAAATCTGAATAATGAAAAAGGAAAAAGTTAGCAGGACTATTCTGTAGCATAAGAAAATGTTTATTGCACTATTGCATGGATTTTTAGAGTGAGTAGTAAGCAGCACTGCTATTCATATAATGTTTTTAAAAGATTGTTTGATTTAATTGTGTAGAACTAACACTCTCTAAAAATACTGGATCAGTGAATTTTTACTTACTTTTTTAGGTGACGGGTTCCAGAAATATTTGACGCCAAAAAATATCAGAATAAGAAAAATCACCAGTATGCAGAGGAGCAATCCATAGATCTTGTATCTTTTGCAGATCTTCTTTCTTGTCTTAGATGCTTCTGCCTAATTAATTACAAAACAGCAATATTGAGTGGTCTGCTTATCCTTCCAAGGAGTGCTGCACACGTATATATCAGACAGTTGTTATGCTCCAGGTAATAACTATCACATGGGAAATTCTGCAAGGGTAAAGAAAATCATTAACTTACATCTAGAAAGTGACAGACCTTGGGGCTCTCCTGAGAATTCTTTTCCATCCTCTCTCAATTTCCTTCCCTTTGTGTGTGTGGAGAGGTCGGAGAAACCACTGCTGAGGTGGAGTTACAAATGATCAGGACTGCACGTGCCAGAGAGGGGAGAAACTGTGCTACAGTGACTCCAATATGTCATGCTGAAGCCTGCTTTACCACAGGAGTTTCTAATGCTCCAAAATGTGTATATGTGTGTGGGTGCCTATTGCATTCATGCCAGTGTTTTTTTTGGGGAGGGGGGGGAAGAAAGCGATTGCTTGTGCATTGGAGAAGTGACTAAGGGTGAGAGATAATACAACAGCTTTCATTCTGCATCCACAGCTGCACTGAATAAGCACTTCATATGCTTACTAACATTGGACAGCAGTTATGCCCTTTCTCCCCCCTTGCATCCTCCGTCTTCTCCCCCATCGAACTTTTCCAGCTGTGCCTCCCATCAGTTTTTTCAGCCTTCCCACTGTAACCTCGCTAGCTGCAAGTGTGTTTCTTAAGAGCACTTTGAAGCAGCCGTTGGTCCTTTGCCAGGGCGGTGGAACTGGGGGATGAAATGGGTTTGTCCGGCTGATGGCTGCTTTGGAGCCCCACCAGCGGAATGGCTCCAGTGCCTAGGACACTAGCATTCTGCCCCTCCTGAATCCTTCATTTGGAAGCGCTAGGTCTTAGGTCAAATGCAACTCTGGTGTAAATGAGCGGCGTGCCGTTGACTTTAGAGGACACCTACTTAGACCGGACACTGAATGCTGAACTGCAGCACAAACATGAAAATGGGAGGTAAGCCCGTCAGTATGCACCACATGGTCTCACTGCCCTGGCTTTGGGGCATTCAGAATAGAAACAGGGTTCGACTCACTTTTAGTGACGTCTCATCTCCCTCTGTGAAAACTTGGCACGTCCTGGTTCCCAGAAGATAGCTCAGCGTGTGACCTCACCTACCCCAACGGGACTCACTGAGCCCCAGCTCAGTGTGATCTCCCAGCAGGGTGCATTCTGGGATAGCATCTGTGATGTGAGCGGTGCCAAGGTGTTTCCACAGGGAAGGAATCATTTAAAAACATTTATTGAAAGACACTGCTGTGCCTTTAACTCATCGTAGCTTTGTTGTCTACTTGTGCCGGGTGTGAGCGGCTAACACCTGACTGCAGAAGCTGGAACAAGATCAAAAGTGGGGACCACACCAGAGTTCCTGCAACGTCCCCCTTTATTCAGAGGCTACTTTGCAATTTTCCTGTGTAAAGGTCTGAGTACCATGCCGTTAAGGCAAAACTCATCTTACATCAACGTAGTCTTCAGCAGGAAGGGAAGACAGGCCTTTCAGTTCCAAATACAAGGGTGTGTGTCACTTGCACTGTAAGAAATTGGTGTAGCTATCAGTCAACAGTGGGCTGTTCTAGTTCCTGGAACTGGCCACTAGGTGGAGAAATGTTTGTCACAGAACTGGGACAAAGGTCAATTAATTTTACTTTGACTTTATTTCCCTATTACTCTGAATGGGACAGGTGCCTCAGTTGGTGAATCACTGCTACACAATGGGCACTGCAGGGTCCTTTGTGTGTTAGTTACAGCTCCGTTGAGACCAAATTTGCTCTCTGTTCGCTCTACCTTTTATATTTATCTGGCCCCATCGCCACAGAACACGAGTGCCTCACACTCTTCAATGCCTTTATCCTTACAATGCCCCCGTGAGGTAGCATGGTCAATAGATCTCTGTTATCCCCATTGTATAGGTGCAGAAGGGAGGCAGAGAGACTGACTTGCCCAAGGTTACCCTTCCTTTGCTGGAGGATGGAATTGGACCGGATCTCCCGAGGCCTTGGCTATTGCTCTAACCATTGTACCTCCCCAGCACAGAAGAATTCAGCTTTAAGATCTCTGTCCCTGGGACCGTGGCTGTTACTGGTCTGGGGTCATTCCTGCCACATGCCAGGACCAGCCCTGCCTCTGAGAGCACTGCTGTTTTGGCTTAGTGTGCAAAGACAGAGCCTTCCCAGGGCTGTGACCTGAAGCTATGGAGCTTTCTCCTCCAGCAGCTGAGACACCTTCAGCTCCTCCACTTTCAGTCCCAAGAGCACTTTTCCAACCTGCTTTTGCTAATAAAAGCCAACTGTGCATCACACGTTAATTAAAATTACCTTAAAAAATCCGCATGCACTCTGAGCACGGGCTAGGGGGAGAAGAGGAGAACGAATTGCAGGTGACGGGCCATGTAAGTGTCAGGAAAACGAGGACCCATGTCTGCAGGGCTCCCGCTGCTGAATAATTCCTTGCTGGCAGCCACAGCAGAGCTGCAACCCCTAGACCCTGTTCTTGCGCTGACCACTGGGCCTGGTTTTACGTGCCAGGCCAGAACATCCATGTCCCTGCTGAGGCAGGTGACCTGGCTTAACACACTACTGGAAGGCAATCAGATACCATGGGATGGGGCTGGTAGAGGAGCCTGACCAGGCGAGGGAAGCTATCCGCTGGTTCTGTGGTGAGTCTGAGCTGTGTACACCCCTCCCCCCCGCCCCACCATAGGCTTCAGAGCCTGAGTCCCAACTTCAACGCCGTGTCTACGTGGCTATTTTCAGAGCGCTAGCAGGGGGCCTGCTAGCCCAAGTCTGGTGAGCCGGGCTGGGGGGCTGCCTTCTGCAGGCTGGGAAGCCATGTCCTTTGTGCCTGCTGCCATACCTCCCCTTGGGAGGAGAAGACAGCCTGCTTCTTTCTTCCCTATCCCTTGTCAGGGGAGCTAGGCGCGTCCAGCAAAAAAACAAGTGCTGTTTTTTCACGCCCCCTCAACACCCCCCCCACTCCTGTCCTGCTGTCCCCTTTCCCAGCCTCCTCCGCTCTAGCTGGCTCTTGAGTTGAGAGCTTCCTTCCTGCTCCCAGTGGGCAAGGAAAGGCCCTCCTGTTGCCACTGGGCTGTTCTCTCCCGCAGGCGCGGTGCCCCACTGAGAACACTGGAGGTGGGAAGGGCAGCGTGAGCAGTACGTTGCTGGGTCTCTAAGAGGTGCTGCACAAAAGTCACAGCCCAGGGAGAGGTGGCTGTGGTGGTTTTAAGCCATCTTTGCACCTGCCCAAAGCAGGGCTGTGCGGGGAGCGGCAGTGGTCCCTGGCCAAACAGCCCTGTGGGCCTGTGCAAGGTGCCACAGCATCCCAGGGCTACTCTACAGGTGGTGGCACTGCCCCAAATCTCTGCTTTACTATGTGCTGTGGAGTATCAGAGGGGTAGCCGTGTTAGTCTGGATCAGCAAAAGTGACAAGGAGTCCTGTGGCACCTTATAGACTAACAGATGTATTGGAGCATAAGCTTTTGTGGGCAAAGACCCACTTCATCTTTGCCCACGAAAGCATGCATCTGACCAAGTGGGTCTTTGCCCACGAAAACTTATGCTCCAATACATCTGTTAGTCTATAAGGTGCCACAGGACTCCTTGTTGTATGTGCTGTGGGACAGCCCTGTCCAGGCATGTTCCTTTCATGTCCAGCCATGCCCTGTGTGCAGGACTTGCAAGGGGGTCTCGGAGGACAACCTCCAGCCTCCTTCCATGGTGCTTGTCCTGAGGGAATTTTTCCCTGGCTGGATTTGGGGCTTGTAAAGCCCCTTTATGCTGCTCCAACTCCTGTCTTTGATATAAAGGGACTGAGAATCGTATCCAAAATGCTTAAAGTCCATTTAGTTTAGTAGCCGAGGTCATAAGCCACCATCTTATTGCTGCTGCCTTGGTGTAGCTTTAGTGTCTCTTTCATGCATTCTTACTCCTGCCCCCCCCACACACACATATTTTTGAATGTGGTTGCATCTCTGGCCTAATAATTCTGTCATCCTTCCCCCCTCTTTATTTCTTCCAGAACCGTAAAATCATCTCAACATGGTGTTGAGAGCATGACAGCACACTCCAGATAAATCAGAACAAAGTGGTTGTCTTGTAACATACCAGAGAGAGAGTGTTTGTGTGGGCGTGACTATTAGCATATACAAGCTCATAGGAAACTAGTTGTTCGCCAAGTTGGCTCTGTGTTTTAAAGTGAAGGTGTAGGAATAGGGCTTACCCATTAGAAGTGGGCTTCACACTATACGCTTTACCCATGGGCTGTGGAGCCTAGTATAGACACGGTATTTCTTACATTTCAAAGGCTGTCAGTTCAGGACTCCGGCTATGTCTAGACTGCAGACTTCTTTTGGAAGAAGCTTTTTTTGGAAGAGATCTTCCGAAAAAACTTCTTCCAAAAGAGAGCGTCCACACTGCAAAGGTGCATCGAAAAAAAGCGATCTGCTTTTTTGAAAGAGAGCGTCCAGGCTGAATGGATGCTCTCTCACACGTAAGCTGTGATTGCTATGGACGGAATGGCCACCTCCTCTTTCCTCTTCTTCCGAAAGAACTTCCTCTTCCCCATCCACACACACCTTTTTGAGAGAGAGCTCTTTTGCAAAAAGACTTCTTCCTCGTAGAATGAGGATTACCAGCGCTGAAAAAACCCCTCTGTTCTTTCAATTTTCTTATGGAAGAACGCAATTGCAATGTGGATGTTCCTCAAGTTTTGTTGGAAAAACGGCTGTTTTTCCAACAAAACTCTGACATACCCTCATTAAGCTTGAGTTTTTCTATCTGAAAAGCCTGGCCAACACCAGGAGATAATGTTAACCCGTCAAACTGGTCAGTACCAATTATTTTTGAGGAAAAAGTGGAGAAAAATTGATTTCTGAAAAAAAATAATGAAACCCCAATTTTTTGGCTTTCAAAAATATTTTTTGGTAAAAATATTCACTTTTCAAAAACTAGTAAGTTTTTTTTTTTTACCAGAAACTGAACCAAAACATAATGTTTTGTGCCAAAAATTGAAAATTTGTGCCAATTTTTGGTTTGTCAGTTCACTGAAAAACTGAAAAATTTCAATCAAAAGGAAATTGTATTTCAGAAATGGGTGTTATGCACAAAAAAAGCCATTTTGTCCCCTTCTCAAAAATATTGCTTCAGAGAGAAGCTTTTGAGATGCTCTATTAAAAGGGCACTTGGATTTGGGAGGCAGGCGTAGTCCGTGCCATTAAATAAGCCAGCATTGCTTTGCTTGGACTAGAGTGTAGCAAATAGCATCCAGAAAGGGAATTAAGGGGTATTATTTTATTACAGGTACAAGGTGTATGCCATTTCTTTACATGGCAACCACTGTAGTTCTGCCATGAGTTGGTCACCTGAACTAGCGCCAAAAGGTGGGTGGTTCACAAGCCTGGGGGTTGAGGAAGCATAATAAGTGGACTCAATTTTGGTCAGTTCTTAGTGAGAATTAGGGCAAGGTGCCAGCCCTGGGCACAAGCTGGGTGCTGACCAGATGGTCAGTGGAGGCAGAAAGGTGGCAGCAGCTGAGTCCGGGTGGTGGGACCCGGCTCATTGCACAGAGTACCAGATGTATGACCACTTACCATATGGACACATAGGAGCTGGCCAGCAGTCGGAATCTCACACAGCTCTCCAGCGACTGAGACAACGGCAGATCCTTAGCTAGGGTAAATCAGCAGAGCCTCATTGGTGTAAATGGAGCAATGCTGATTTACACCAGCTGAGAATCTTGCCCATAGGGTCAGTGACATAGCTGAGCAGGGCTCCTTCAGAACTGACATCATGGAGGAGAACTAGTGATTGGGGGAGGTCGACAGACAGTTTCCGGGGAAAGTCTGTTCTGCGGCTGCCCCTTTTCTGGGGGTGTAGGCTATCAGAGCCCAAGGGTATCACTAATACTTCTCACCCCTTCCAGAGGTACTAGGACCTATAGAAAATACCGTGTTTTTAGAGGCTCCTGCTTTTTGCCACTCAAATGGCAGTGTCCAAAAACACCCTTTGAGAAGAAATCTGTGCGACTCTTTAACTCTGATCTGAACCCAAAGGCCAGATTTGTGAGAGTCAAGCCCGCTGGGAGGCTAAAGAGATCTCAGGCAGGATGTCTTGTGTTCTTATTTATGCTGGCTAAGAAATGAATGCTGAGCTTGTGGACTTCAGGAACAATTCCTAACCCCCCACGAGCCCAGCTCAGGCCTCTGAACTCCCCCGACTAAGCAACACATGCAGCTTGGAACAAACGATCTATTTTGAAACCCCAAGCCCAGAGAGAGCCCGTAAAGTGATTCCTTCCAGTAAGAGACTTCCCGAGCAAAGAGCAATGTGGAGGCTTTTTAAATAATCCGTCCTGAACTCTGAGTTTCTGTGAACAAAAAGCTCTGTGTGACCAAAAATTGTATTAGGCTCATCAACAGCTGTGTGCATGGGAATTGTGCTGTGTGTCTGTCAGAATTCACCCAGAGAAAGAGAGACCTGGGCGCAGGGGCGGAGGCTGAGATCCTCAGAAATGGAGATGGTCAGAGAGTGTTTTATTTTCCTGTGAAAATTTTCAATTGTTTTTGAAAGTTGAAATACCAAGAAATGTTGGCTGAAAACAAACAAGGCATGAGTGAACAGATCAGCGTGGCCGGGCTCCAGGTCGGGTTGATGGTGCCCCCCACCGGTATGTCCCAGCATCATCATCTTCATTTGTGAGATTGGTGTGGGCTGCCTCTGGCATCGCTCCATCTCTGGGGACTGCAGAGAGGGAGCAACTCAAGGCATTTGCTTCTCTGGCAGGGGCAGGTCCTGCAGACCTTTCTGGCCTCCTCAGTGCGGTGGCTTGTGCAGCCTTTCTAAGCCCATCTCAGCGTCAGTCAGGCAGAACCTCTGCTAGGTCCTCTTTCTCGAGTGAACTCCTTGCTGCCAGCCATTGATTTCTGCATAGAGATGGGCCTGAGCTCTGAGACTTGGATCTAGATCCCACTTTCCCAAAGGCGGGTGTGGAGTTTCACCTCCCCATTCAACCCTTGCTGCAGGAAGGCTTCAGGGGGTCCTCCAACCAGGGCCAGCATTCGATTTGCTGGGGCCCATGGCAGAAAGCAGAATCCCCACAGCATGGGGCTGACCCCTGTGGCTCTGAGTCCTGCCACCTGTGGCTGCAGTGAAAGCTGGAGCCACATAGCCTCACAGGGGCCCCTGTGGCCTGGGATCCCAGGCAGTGCTTGCTACCCCTCATGCCGAGCCTGGCAGCTAGATACAGAAAACCAGTGGTGGTTGTGACATGGGTGGGCTGTGGAGTCTTTATAGCATGTTGGAGGGGCCTCAGAAAAGAGGTTGAGAAGCCCGGCTTGAGGTGGCCCGCGGGCCTCTGTCTGAGGCTGGCCTCACCAGGGATGCAGTGACTGAGCAGGGATGGGGTGATGCCCCTGAGTGCAGACTGGTGTGGTCTGAGCACACCTGGGAGACAAGGGATCGAATTCCAGCTCTGGTGCTCAGTCCCTCTGTGACCTAGGGCAAATCACTTCTAGGGATGCAAAGGGTTAACCAGTTAACTGGTTACCTGCTACGCATCGCCCTTACCAGGTGGAGCTTATGGGTAACTGGTTAACCGGTGGCCTGGTGGGGCTGGCACAGCCTAGGAAGCGGTGCAGTGGGCCCGGCCTGAGCAGTCCCTTCCTGCAGCATGGTGGGCTCAGCCCGGCCCCGCCCGGCCCGGCCAGAGAGGCCTGTCGCATCACGCCGCAGGTGAGGGGCTGCTCCAAGATTAACCAGTTAAACCTAGCGTTGAACCAGTTCACATTTTAAACAGTAATTAACATCCCTAATCACCTCACCTCTCTGCCTCACTCCCCCCTGTGTGCATGGGCAGAGCAGTCTCTTCTCAGACCCGGCGTGCGGGGAAGGTTAATTAGTAAAGTGCCCCGAGAGGAAAAGTGCCCAGGGGTTTGGTGATTCCTGTCTCACCCCCACGCCGACGCTCAGAGGTTATTTCCCGCAGCACTCCATGTTGCCCTACACAAGAAAGGGCTGTGAAGACAGTGATTTCACTCCGACAGCAAAATGTTCAGCAAAATGGTGTGGCTGAAAGCTGTCCTCTACGTAGTCGGAGAATCAAGGACCCTGACAGGGGCACTGCTGCCATCTAGTGGCCTCTCAGGAAAGACATACAAGTGCAATCATGTGTTGGGTTCTTGGGAATGTCCCAAAAAGGGTCTGGAGAATTTTGAAAGGGTTTTTTTTTTTTTAAGGTTTTATGAACCCTTTTGAGCTTTCAGAAAAACTATAACTATTTAACAGTTGGCAGGAAATGTTGGAAAGCTCTGGAGGACAATGAGTAATTATAGCACAAGTTGGCCTAAATTTTCAGAATTGTCGACTTATTTAAGGTGCCTTCATTTTTGCAGGCTCAATGAACAACCTGCGAGCCTGGTTCTTCTGAGATGCTGAGCACTGGTACTCCAGCTGACTCCAGGGACAGCTGCATTTGCGCTGCACCTCTGGAAATCCGGCCCAATGGGTCTCAAGTGGAGCACTTGAAAATGGGGCACCTCACATTAAGAAAAATGAAGGCTGTTGTGTTGTGGGCTATCCCAGTTCCAGTCAGGTTGGAAGGCAAGGTTTTACACTGAGAAGGCTTATGAGGTCCACCCACTTTATCAAAGAAAGAGAGATATGCACATTGGTTGCCCCCCTTCCCCAGGTAACAACTATTTACACTGGGCTTGATACTAAAAGTGTTTTTATTAAATACAAAAGTAGGATTTAAGTGGCTGCAAGTGAAAGTAGTAAGATCAAAGTAAGTTACTAAATTAAAATTAAAAAAAAATCTTAGCTAGTTCTAATCCACTAAAGTGTGGCTCATCTGCAGGCAGAATCGAACCTGGGATTTTTGGAGCTTAGTGCATGAGCTTCTGCTGCATAAGATAAGAGCCAGCTGGTTATTAGCTAAGGCTGTAGAACAGACTCATTATTCTCCCTGTAAGTGTTGTCAGTGTCACTAGATGGGACCATGTACCACACCCAGAAGGTGTGTGGGTTACATATGCAAATTCTTACCCTACACAGCTGCTCTTAGGCAAAGAATTTCAAGTCAGAGTTGATCTTTACTCTGGCTTGGCTCTCCAGCTTCTTCAAAGTTCTTTGTATCTTCTCAAAGTGAGCCAGGCAGTTTCAAAGGCCATCTGAAGTCAAAGGCTGATTGCTTCCCATTGATTGAATAGACTTTTCCCAAGGGCAGGAATCCTTTCTTCAGCATTCACCATCCCCAGGTTCGAGATGGAATCCAATGCTAGGTGTTACAGTCACTAGGGATGTTAGATATTGTGTAATTGAATAGTTGTGTAAACAGCATGAAATCTTAGTGGTTACACGACTATTTGATAGTCCCCGGGGGCGGGGCCAGCAGCCAGTGCGCTCCTGGCCCCACTCCCGGGGAGCCCTCTGCCACCCTGTGCTGCTGTCTCTGTATCAGAGGCAGCAGCATGGGGTGGCAGGCAGTGTTTCCTCTACTTTTTCCATGTGCAGAATAAACTTTGTGCGCGAAGGCATTTGAGGATGTGTACCACCAATAGAAACACTTGCTGCTGGCTGTGTGAACTGTGGGTGCTCTGCTAATCAGATGGGCGGCACCTGACTCTCTCCTGGGCATCTGCCCAAGTGCATAGCTTACAGGGTATACTGGTGGCAGGTGGGAGCTGGTCCATTAGAGGAGCCAGTTTAAAAACCAGCTCCCTGTGCAGATTGGCTGCCTGTTGCCCAGTGTTGCTGCTTCTGATACAGAGGCAGCAGTGCGGGGTGGCAGCAGCCTCTGTCCGTGTGGGGGTCTGAGCTCCCCACGGACAGAGGCTGCTGCTGTGGAGCAACCTGTATCCATGCAGAGCTAGGACCCCCAGTGGACAGGGGCTGCTTTGCAGCCACCTTCCCCCCACCTCCCTACTGCCTCTGATAGAGGCAGCAGTGTGGGGGAGAAGGGGCAGGCGGTACTGCAGAGATAGTGCTGTAGGAGGCAGCAAGGGGGGGCAGGCGGGTCCATGGAATCGACACGCAAGGGGAACCTGCTTGAGAGCCAGCTCCCCATGCATATCGGCTTCAGCCTGCCCCCTCACCCTCTGCACAGCTGCCTCTCTATCTGAGTCAGCAGCATGGGGGCGGGTGGGGGGCAGGTGGATCCCGGGCTTGGGAGCCTGCTTAAAGCAATCGCCTCATGGGCACTGGCTTCGGCTCCCCCCCTTTGCTGCCTCTAATATAGAGGCAGCAAGGGGGGTGGGAAATGCATGTAGTCAATAAGATTAAAAAATAAGCCTAGGCTTATCAGTTCATCATGTGGTCGACTGCATGTTGACATCCCTAATGTTCATGTCTTCTAGGGTCAACCACACTTTGGGCTTACAGCGCAAACAAGACTGTTCACAGGTCGTTGGTTTGAGTACCAAGTCATGTTTCTGGGGTATCAGTAATGGCCCTCGTTAGCACATCTAGAACTATAAACAGGTCCATACTTCATATTTCTAACTTCCCATGCAAGAATGATGCATCCACAAAAATAGGATATACAGATTCAGCAGACTGTGACATTAAAATTGATATGTAACATGATACATTTTGCATAAAGCGTCTTTGAGCTATGCATATTCATAAGCCAATGTTCATAAAGCAAGGGGAACATGTCACTTCCCATTGCCCTGGTGTAGGGAAATGGGAAAGTAGCTGCAGCAGAGCCGAGCCAGGCAGAGATGGTGGAGCATACACACCAGGGACAAAAAAGGTGCAACTTTTCCTTTGCTTGAGGCAGAAAGTCCAAGAGAAGAAACTTTACCTTGTTCCCCCCCCGGAAAGAAGAAGAATGGAGTGTTCCATCCATCTGCTCTAGGGGAGTGGAGGCAACTTTTCTAAACTTTTCAGTTTAGAAAAGAGGAGACTGAGGGGGGGATATGATAGAGGTCTATAAAATCATGAGTGGTGTGGAAAGGGCAGATAAAGAAAAGTTATTTATTAGTTCCCATAATAGAAGAACTAGAGGACACCAAATGAAATTAATGGGTAGCAGGTTTAAAACTAATAAAAGAAAGTTCTTCTTCACACAGTGTGTAGTCAACCTGTGGAACTCCTTGCCAGAGGAGGCTGTGAAGGCTAGGACTATAACAGAGTTTAAAGAGAAGCTAGATAATTACATGGAGGTTAGGTCCATAAAGGCTATTAGCCAGGGATAGAAATGGTGTCCCTGGCCTCTGTTTGTCAGAGGCTGGAGAAGGATGGCAGGAGACAAATTGCTTGATCATTGTCTTCGATCCACCCTCTCTGGGGCACCTGGTGCTGGCCACTGTCGGCAGACAGGCTACTGGGCTAGATGGACCTTTGGTCCGACCCAGTACAGCCGTTCTTATGTTCTTATGTTCTAACTCTTAGCCAGAGGGTCTGAACCCCGGGGAGAAGACACATGGACAGGGATGACCTGCTGTGGGACAGACAGATGAGCTTGGCCAGTGGGCCAGAGTAGCTCCTGGCATGGCTGAGGGAGACGATGGAGCAGGATTGCCAGACCTGGGCTGGAGCCCAGGCCATGCTGAAGATGGAGAAAAGGCTGGTGGGGGACTGGAATGAGCACAACCAGTGATGCAGCAGCCATGTGAAGAACAGCAGCAGTAAAAGGAGCCGTTCAAGTGGCTGCCTGGCATAACCCTGAGAACATGCCAGCTCCAGCTCCAGTCCCAAGTCCGGGTCCAGCCTGCTCCATTGGCTTCCCCTCCACACAACCAAGCCCTGCAGCAGATGTGCCCAGTGCCCTTTCCCGTGTGCATCCTGAGGAAGGAGAACCGGTGCACAATTCCATTCCATGGGGGCACGCCGCAGCGAGTGGCTTCATGTCTTGTTTCCTTTGTGCTCTGGTGGTGTCCTCAGCTTTCTTGAGTTTGGGGCACCTGGACGTTTGTTCTGCTTTACTGTCCCGCTCCAACCTCTGAGTGTCTGAGAGCTTGGGCAAAAGGGATGAGAAGCAATAAGTTTAAAGCCAAGTAAAATTTCAGATTAACAATCAACTAAATCGATTCTCTCTCACCAGCAAATGTATATAGGGTGCTTATGTGGTTCTTACATTGCATGTGATCTGTCACCTTACCAGATTGCCCCTCCGGATGGGGACATCTCTGATTTCCCTGGGACCCTGCCCCAGTTATCAGGGTCATGTTGCCTGTTCTGAACTTGAAAACCAGTGGTCTCAAACTCCCGGCCCACCTGCTTCTCCTGTAACGTTTAGCAGGAGCTCAGGAGAGCAGGTCCAACACTTATTAACAACACAAGCTCTTGGCTCGGCTGGAGTCTACTCAGGCCTCTGGACACCCCTAATTCCGAGGGGCATGCTAAGAGGCTGAAGACAGGCTCTAGCGTAGTCACCCCCGTGCTATCCTTGTGTGTCCCTGGGGCTGATGGCTGAGGTTCTCCCCCTTCTCTCCCTGCATGGAGCAGCTGTGCTGGTTCCACCTCATGCTGCCTGAGTTCCTCCTGTGACCTGCCTCCCAGGTGAGCCCCCAGCTCGGAGAAGGACCTGGAAGCAGGTCACACAGGGGGTGGGGCTCCAAGTGTGCATCACGGGCAGGAGGGTTACGACTTGCCTGCTTTTTACTCTCCAGTGGAGAGGGACCCTTAGGGAGTGATCCCAACTATTCCTGGCTAGGCGACTCCGAAGGGGGAGTGTGCCGTTCATTGTCTCCTCCGCTCTATGTCTCATTTCGAGCACCCCAAATCCACAGAGCGTCCCATTCCGGTGCTGAGAGGCTGGGGAAAGGTGCTGTGGGAGTGCAAGGCTTTTATTTCTGATGCCTCCCCGTTGCCTCTTTCGTTCTTTGCAGAGATGAACCTGATGCTCTTGTGTGCCAGGCCCAACCCAGGTCTTTGTCCTTTCTGACCAGCGCCTCTGTCGCATATGTAGCCATTGGCCCAAATAAAGGAGAGGAGGCTACTCAGAAAGCATCTGTGAGCCCATCTACTGATCCACTGTACTGGGTAAGTCCGGCTTCTTGGCTCGCAGAGCATTTAGGACACACCGAAAGACCTGCTCAACGATGCCTCAGGAGAAAGTCTCTGACCGACTTTGCTTTTCCCTCATGGCAGCTGTTCAGGGGCTGCCTGTGTGACCAGCGTGGCTAACCCCGCGGTGACATTTTCCAGTGGAGTGCTGTTCCAGCAGGTGAGGTGGGGGGAATGGAACGCGCCCTGAACAGGGGCTCCATGAACATACAGGGATTTCTGCCGCCTTTGTATATCTGACAGAATGAGAAGGGAATTAAAACTGTGCAGGGCCACTGGGGGGAGGGTGAATCTAAGCAGTAGATGAGGTAGGTACGATGGCAGAATGTAGGGTGAACATGCAGGGAGTCCTGTGTTGGACTCTGCCATTAACCTGCAGTGTAGTTTTGGGAAAGCTATTTCCCCACGCTCTTTCTCTCTGGTTCTTCCTCTGCAAAATGGGGCAATGACACTTGCCTGACACTAGACACCGAATCGTCTTAAAGAGGCGCAGGTGACTTGGTTGTGCCATCTAGTGCCTGCATGGAACTGGCCCTGGGTTCCTGCTCTTTACAGGGCGTGCGAGTTGCTCCAAGGTGGAGCAAAGACAAAATACAAGGAATGGGCTTATTTCAGACCAAAGTTATACCCCGATGGGGATGTCAAAGGCAGCAGCAATACGTACAACATACCTAGGGATAGCCACACAGTATGCAACAAGCGGCTATGATAAAAATAATCACACCCCTGCCTCTGTGTATGGGGGTGATTGTAGGGAACCACAGTGCTAGAGTTCAGCACACTTGAGCTATGGAGTTGTCGCAGACAGGACACTGGGCTAGATGGACTTTTGGTCTGATCCAGTGTGGCCATTCTTAGGCGTATACAACCATTTTTTGTATGTACTTTTAGTCTTTTTGTAAAACTTTGGCTTAGAACTCTTTCTCCTGCTTCTATTCCTTGCTCCCATTCCATTCTACCACTTAGCTTTCCCCCTTCTACGGTATATGGCAGGGTCTTTGCTCCAGCCCACAAAAGCTGATGCCCGGATAAATGTGTTGGTCTTTAAGGTGCCACAGGACTCTTGTCATTTTTTTCAGTGTTTCCCATCGTGTGATTTTCTGACATTCTCTCTTGTTCCCTTGCTTTCCCTGTTGTTCTTTTCCCTCTTTTCTCTGTCTCCTCTTTAAAGGAGCTGAAAGCTTCTGTGGGTTGCCGGGCTAGGTGCATGGTGGGGCCCGGCTCCATGCCCTAGAAGGGACAGGACCTCGGGCAGAAGAGGGAAGCCTGGGGGCAGCCCGGAGCGTGCGGCCAGGCTCTTTGGTGGTGACTTACAGGGTCCGGGACTCCAGCCACTGCCACTGCCGCAGTAGCCCCTTTGAATCACCGGGCCCCGGGACAACTGCCTTCTTCGCCCCCTCCTCTCTGCAGGCCTGGTCCTCTTGATTTCTCCCTCTCACTGGCTTTCCGTCTCTCTGTCGTCTGCCTTGTTCCTTCTGTCTCCATTCCTAATTAGCAGCCATTTCCTCGTCACTTCTCCCCACTGTCTTCCTTCCCTCTGTCCATTTCTTGTGCTTTCACTCGCTCTCCACTCCCCCATCCCTCTCTCTTGCCCCCTCTTGACATCACCCGTTGTTCACAAGCTATGCTTACACCCTGCCTCCATCGCTCGATCTTTCTGCTTCTCCTGGGGCTCTAATTTCCTGTGCATGTGACGGTAGGTATGCAGCAAGCATAGGACAGCACAGCACTCACAGCAGTGAGAACTTGTCATGGTTCAGCTTTGTCCTTCCGTGCTGTCACAGAGAGGGCTACCTTAGGAACCCCTCTGACCACCCTGCCGACCTGCTTTGGAGCATTTGGCTCCTGAATTTTTCTTCCAGGCCTGTCTCTATTTTTTGAGGCTCAGCTGTCAAGTGAAAGCTCCCAAGAGGATCTGCTTAATGTTGCCGTAAACTAAAATGATTGGTTTCTGCATATTCTCTTCTATTTTTTTTCCATGAGAAAATGTTCAATAAAGAAAACCCATTCTTCCTACTTACTGGGCGCTCTTGTTTGTCATTTTTATAAATCAGTGTTTATTGGTCTAATTATTGTAAATGCAGAGCCCAATAAAGGTGACTGTGACTGCAATTGCTGATAATGAATTTTATAACAAACCTGCTGAGCCTGGAAGCCACCAGTAGAAACGACATTATGTCAGGTTAATGACAGAGAGGAGAAATCATCTTTGCTAGTCTCCCCGTTTCCTAAAGCGTGAAGGATCTCTCTCCAAACTGCTGCTCAGATAGATCGTCGGCCGCGCCGGAGCTCTCATTCTCCACTCCAGCTAGACTTCTCTCCCTGGCGCTGGAGTTCAAGGGAGCAGAAAAGATCCCTAAGGACAGGGCCATCCCGAGGGGGTGCAGGGCCTGGAACAATCCCCCTCCCCCCGCAGTGCCCCAGATGTGAGGCCTGGGACAACCCCCCTGCCACAGGCCCCACCCCTGCTCCATCCCTTACTCACACCCTGCCCCTACCCTTGTCCCCTCCCCCAAGCAATATGGCCTGGGGACTATGGGGGCCTGACGGGTCACCCCTCCCATTCACTGCGCAGGCAGCAGGAGGCTGCCAGGTCACTCTGGATCCCACTGCCACAGTGAGTGCAGGGGGGACGGACCCCTGCTTCTGTCCTGTTCCAGGCCCCCCGAAATGCCCCGGTGCCCCCAGAGCATGGAGCCTGGTGTGGCCTCCCCAAACCACTCTCTGGATGGGACGGCTCTGCCTAAGAATGCCCCTCAGCGTCCCAGGCTCAGCTGTAGGGAGGCAGGGGGCAGAAGTTTTGGGGTGTATGGCCTATGTGGCTATTCTTTGCTTCCCAGGGCTCATGGGGGGCCAAGGGAAGGAGAGTGCAGGTTAAAACCTCGCCTCAGAATGCGGGGAATACAAAGGTGGCTTAAAGCAACCGTTGTCCCTCTCACCTTACCCCTCTCTGCCCTTCCCCCACGGAGCTGCCTGAGAACTGCTCCAACTTTTCAGCCATTGGGGGGAAGTGGAGATTGCAGGCAAACGCCAAACACTGCCTGACTCCTGGCGGAACCCCCCGAGTTGGGCACGTTGAGCCGGGGTTGGCATCCCAGCCACTCTGCTCAGGTGCTCTCTGTGCTGGGTCCTGATTAGGCAGAGCCGGGCGACATCAGAGGCCATTTCACAGCCAACAACAGGGGCTCCCTCTGCCTCCCACCAGGTGAGGGGCCGTTTCAGATCTGAAGCGTTTATGCTCTTGAAAGGCTTTCCTTAAGAAGCGGCATGGGGTAGCCCAGACCTGGCAGGCAGCATGGCTCTGCTGGCTTCAGGCTCGGCTTTGGTTGAGTGGAGCATCTAAACATGGCAGGGGTGAAACGAGGTGAGGGGAAGGCTTGTCTCTCTCCCCGTTTTTTCTCTGTGTCTGTTGACTGCGTTCCACGGTGCGAATGTCTAATGGAGACCCGGTGAAGTCGGTTTTAAATGGCACTCACACTGGTTTAGCTTAATCTGGGGGTAACTAGGGCAATTTAAAAGGGAGTTTTCAAAGAGAGAAACACTGTAAGTGGCAAACTGTACCAGACCTGCTGTGTGGGTCTCTCCTTCCACCTGGCCTCGTTTAGTGAGAGCCTTTTCCCCTGTAGCTCCTGCCCTCTGGAACAGCCCCTGCACCTCCCTCCAGCGCTCCTCCCATCTCCCCAGAGCAGATCCCTGCTCTCCTCCCCCTGCGCCTTTTTGCCTCTCTGCTGAGTGCTTGGGGGCATGGTTGGTGTGAAAAATAACCACCCAAACCCAGGGCCTAGAGCACAGCTGTCCAAACTCACACTTCTCCCACAGTCCCTGGGGAAGCTCCATATGGCCTGGGGCCCTATTTGTGGAGGGTGAGGAGCTTGTTGCAGAAGGACAGGCCTATCCTGCAACACCCTCTTCCCCTCTGTAGTGTGGATCAGTGCTGCTCTTTCATCCCTGTCCAGGCCTGGCCATGAGTAACCCTTCTGACCAGATTTAAAGGCACAAATGCAGGCTCCCAGGATGCGCTGTTCGTTCAGACGTTGGATGGGCACCAAGAAGATCTGAGTCCCAGTCCTCTGCCACATGCCCCTGGGGTGAGTCACTTGAACGTCCTATGCTTCCGTTCCCCAGCTGTAGAGTGGGGCTAATAATCCTTCCTCCCCCCCACCCTTCGTTTCAGATATTTGAATGGGGAGCCCTTTGAGAGTTTCTCTCTTACCCCATGTTCAGAGAGGGCCTATAAGAAACACCCCAGGGTCAGGGTGACTCCCTCAGGCCTTTCCCTGAAGCCCTTGCTCTTTCAGTCCCACCTGTAGGCTTGCCAGATGCTTTCACCAAAAATCCCAAACATGGCAGGAAAAAAACTTGGTTGAGCAAAAAAAAAAAAATCAGGAGACAAAAGTTGTTGAAACATGAAAACAAAAAAAGAAAAAAAGAATCCCTGCCTTTAAGAATCCCTGCGCGCCTCACTTCCCCCCCCCCCGCCCACGCCCACGCCAGACATGGCAGGGGAACAACAAATGTAAAAACAAAAAAAAAAGGTCACTGTGCCTTTAAGAATCCACACACTCCTCACTTCCCCCTGCCCACACCAGACGCATCAGGGGAACAATGTCCCTGCTGGCCTTCCATCCAAGAAAAACAGAAAATACCGGACATTTTACATGTCCAGTATTTTCTGGTTTTTTTTTTTTTAACCAGACAGGGGCCAGAAATAAAGGACTGTCCGGGAAAAACCGGACACCTGGCAACCCTACCCACCTGGCTTTTGTTCACTTCCAGTCACCCTCATTTAAAACCCAGTGGACCAGTCATGCAGGCGGTCTTCCCCAGAGCTGCAGGGAGGGGCCCTGATGTTTCTTAAGATCCGGGCCTCTCCCGCCATAGATCCGTGGGCATTCAAGCAGATTTCCTGACCCTTTCTTCCCCTCCTCTTTGAGAAAGGAGGGTGAGGCGGGGTAGCAAACTGCATCGCCAGGACAACAACATTGCTGGGGGACGCTCACTGTTGCCCTTTGCATGTTTACCCTGCGCTGCTTTCCTGATTTTTATGAAGTGAACCTTTTAAGAGGCGGAATTATTTAGTGGGGAAATGGATGTTGTTTCTTGAAAGGTGCATGGGTTGTGATTGTTGGCGGGAGATTTATATGGCTCGGTTAGTGGCGCATTTACTCAGTGCTGAGTGAAGTTGTAATTATTGAAAGTGATGGTGTGTGTTGATGGGCCATCAGCGGAGTTGTCGCCTACACTTTAGTGCCACTGATGGACCTGCCCATATGGACGCTTGACAGAATGGAGAATGCTTTAAAAGAACTCAAATTGTCCTAGATTTGTAATGTGAAAGGTAAAGTCACGTTGCATGGAAGATAGCGCTGTGCATGTGAGTGCAGCATTTTAAACCTTCCTTTTATAAGAATTAAGTAAATGTAGTTGTCACAAATGGTACCAGTCGGGCAGCCCTGAGACAGAGGACTTCACTCTACCCAGAGAATGGGTCTGGCATGAGCTACACCATTCAGTCAATGGGCCTGTGATGTGCTCACCTCTCACAAGCGCCGCCCTCTGGCCAAGTGCGTTTGCCAACACTGCCTCTTTAAAAGCCCGTTTGGCTACTCAGCCCTCCGGCCGAGTCACACAGCCTCGTGGGAGATCACAACCCCTTCCGGGGTATAAGCCCTAAAGGGGCCCATCCCAATGCCCTCTGCTAGTGTCC
This sequence comes from Rafetus swinhoei, assembly GCA_019425775.1. NCBI lineage: Eukaryota > Metazoa > Chordata > Testudines > Trionychidae > Rafetus > Rafetus swinhoei. The sequence continues at coordinate 44,450,140 of CM033436.1, read as the reverse complement.
CTTTCCTCTCACTATGGTTCCTCACTCAGGAGCGAGTGGTGCCTCCAGGGGCTCTCCTCTTGAAGAGGGTTTCGTGCCCCTACCTCAGGGCTTTACCTCAGGTCATGATTCTCCGCAGCTTTCCATTGGGAGCTGTCCCTGGCTCTGCCAGCTAGCCACCCAGGACCTTCTCTCTTCCAGGTCTGGGCTGCAACGGAGCTGCCGCTACTCTTGAAGCTCCTTTTTGTAGGCCTTTCTGGCCCCTGATTGGCCTGTTCCTCCACAGCCTCGCTAGCTGCCTGGAGGACTTCTCTATGGCCCTTTTGACCTTTGGGCCTAGCCCCATTACAGGGCTCCATAGAACCTGCTGTAGGGCAAGAGCCCATTCAGTCCCTGTACCCTTTCCCAATGTTTGGCATAGAATGGGCCACGGAGAAGAGTTAGCTGGGTGTGTGGTCCTGGGACTTTTGGTTTCAAACCCTGGTTTACCCTGACGATAACAAAAATAAATGTAACTGGCTGGGACGCTGAGTCACAAGTCAAAGGGGACCCCAGTGGAGTTGGATAACGGGATGGCAGAGCCTGCAATGCCACAGCCACAGCCACAGCCGCAATTTTGCCTCAGATGCCATTGGGCAGTTTGGTCACTTTCCGCCAGGTCAGGTTTGGAAAGAAGACACACCAGACTCAGTGAGCTGGCAGCACAGTGTAAATTCTCTTCCTACTGAGTCCAGCAAATTGCTTTCACTTAATCCAGTTTGTTCACACATGCTGTAGTGTCAAATGTAGCTACTGCCAGTGAACCATCAAGTGTACAAAACCCAGCCCAGCCCCCCTGATGGCAGTTTGATGCAGAATGTTTTGCAAAGGGCAGGCATCTAGTTCCCATAGTACTGTGGGCGCCAGTACAGAGGGCAAACGATTCCTTTAATCTCCTGAGACACACATATGGTGAGTGTTTTGTAAGTGTTAGCAAATAACTCAGCAAGAGGGGATAAATAGTTGTCCTATAACCTCCTCCCCCAGTGTTTCTCTGCCTTACTTAAGGAGGAACTGTGTTCTCTTTAGTCCTTTATTTTCTTCCTTTTGATTTTCAGATTCCTGCTGGAGACTGATCTAAATCCAACCCTTCGATCTGAACTCCCTCGGATTTAGAGGTTGTTTGAAATCAAAATCTGGTTCTGATCCAGCTTTAGGAAGTGGACCAGATCATTACAATGAACCAAACCAAGCCCTGAACTGTAACCCCCTCCCCCAGCACTCTGGAGGGACTCATCTGGCCCCCATGTCTGTAACATGCTCAAGCAAAGCCCCAGAGCAGAGAACTCATTAACTTTTGGATCTGGAGCCAAATTCCATGGCTCAGGCCAGTCCCTGTCTTATCTCGGAGATAAAGGAAATCCTAGGAGCATACTTCATACAAGCACCACGAGGGGCCAATTCTGTGCTGCCCTGAGGGACCTCACTGACTTTAGCAGGTTGTAAGTCAATGCAGGATTCAATTCCGTGGCTCAGAAAGATCCAAAAGAGAAACATAATGATCACGGCAGCCCTAATGCATCGATAAGTCAGCAAACTAGCGCATCATAAGCTAGAGAAATTCTCAAATTCAGAACTTAAAATACTAGATGTACACAAAGGTATGCACAAGCCATGACTGAATAGCTCATCATCCATGTATTTAAAATGTCAGCCATAATATCTGTCGTTTTCTGATGGGGAAAATGAGATGGACAGGTGAAGTGAGCTGTCCAAGGACACGGGAAGTCCAGGCCAAAACTGGGATTCGAATACCAGAGACCCAGCCCTAGTTCTGGGCTCAGACCCACTCCAGGAACACCAGCAGACAGAACCGTCCCTTGGGAGCTGCGGGGCCTGGGACAACACCCACTCCATCCCAGGCCCTGCCCTTGGCCTGCTTCTTCCCACCCCTGCTTTGCCTCCTCCCTCCACCCAAGCACCGCCTCTTCCCACCCCTGCCTCACTCACTCCACTCTTTCCCCCAAGCTCTGCCCCACTCCTTCCCTATCTCTTCCCACCTCTGCCCCCCAGAAACAGGGGTTGCATCTCTCCCCCGCACTCACTGTGGTGGTGGGAAGTGGAGTGACCCAGCCCAGCCTGCAAAGCCATGTCGAACATGCTGGGGGGAGTCGAACATGCTGGGGGGAGTCAACATGCTGGGGCCGGGTTGCTCTACTTCCTGTCACCATGGTGCAGAAGAGCTGAGCAGGCTGGAGCTTGGTCACTCTGCTTCCTACGGCTCCCAATGCTCCTGGTGAGTACAGTGCAGGCCTGACCCTTGCTGCTGGCATCAGCCTCCCACCTGGTAATCTGCCAGGGATCCTGTAGGGCCCCCCCAAAACCAAGGGCCCAGAGTGGTCACCCTGAGGTGCCCTACAGACAGGATGGCTCTGCTGGCAGACCAGTATCTTGTCCTGCTTTCCCAGTGGGGTAGTCAATTATTTTTAAAAACAACGAGTCCAGCCGGTCCCCGAGTTGCGAACGGTCGACTTACGACTGTTCGCAGTTACGACCAAAGCTGTCGTAAATGGCGGACCCCGAGTTACGAATGCGATCCGCGCTTACGAACAGCGCGGTCGCTTGTAACTCAATGGGGTCCGACTTACGAACGAACTGAGTTACGACCAATTGCTTGGTCCGTAACCGGTTCGTAAGTCGGAGAGAGGCTGTAGTCCCGTGGCACCTTAGAGGCTAACAACAAGATATAGAGAATCATGAACTTTCGTGGGCACAAGCCACTTCCTCAGATGAGCTGGAGTGGAAATAACTCCTGATGTATACATTTGTGTTAGTCTCTAAGGGTATGTCTACACTACAGCACTAATTCGAACTAACTTAGTTCGAATCAGTTAATTCAAACTAAGCTAATTCGAATTAGCGCATCTAGACTTAAAAACTAATTCGAATTAGCATTTTGCTAATTCAAACTAGCGTGTCCACACTGATTGGACGCTGGTTTGCATTTAAGGGCAGCTGAAACCGGTTCCGGCAGGGCAGTAGTTGCTTTGTGTGGCTGCTGTCTGAGGCTATCTGAGGCTCGTGCTTAAAGGGACCCCCCTGGACAGCCGGTTCTCAGCTTTTCCGCTTGCTTGTCTACCTCGCCGAGGGACAGCAAAGCGTTTTTCTCTGTGCTTGCCTGTGTCGGTGGTTCCCACTGGGGACGCTGCCGCAGTTGGCACCATGGAGCCAGAGCTCACCCTGGGCAATGCTGCTCCAGTTTTTGGACCTGCTGCTGCAAGCCTGCCAGCAATGGGTGGAGGCTACCTTGCACCACCTGGTGCACGTCAGCCCCCTGCCTCTTCCCCTGGCCTCCCCGGGGGTCGTGGAGGAATGGCAGCAGCGCCTGGACCCAACAGCGACTGGTGGGACCGCATCGTCCTGGAGCGCTGGGGAGACCAACAGTGGACCCAGAACTTCAGGATGAAGAAGGACACCTTCCTGGAGCTCTGCGAGTGGCTTGCCCCTGCTCTGCGGTCGCGGGACACTCTCATGAGGCCCGCCATCCCCCTCCAGAAGCGTGTGGCCATCGCCCTCTGGAAGCTTTCCACGCCGGACAGCTACCGATCCGTTGGGAACCAGTTCGGCGTGGGGAGATCCACCATTGGAGCGGTGCTCATGCAGGTATGGCACTCACCGTCCACTGGGGGGCCTTCTTCCACCCTCCCCTCCTTCCCCTTTCCCCTCCCTAACCCCCCTTCCTAATGTAAAATAAAAACACCTGTTTTGACAACACAAATCTCTTTTATTTTACATAACTGGGGTGGGGGGAGGGAGGAATGAGGGTGGGAGAGGAGAGGGGGAAACCTGGGAGGAGGGTGCTGGAAGGGGGAGGAAGGGGAGGAAGAGCTCAGGGTTGGGGGTCCTGCTGGCTCTCCCGTCTCGCAGCACTGCGGAGGGCGGGGCGTCGGGGAGTGGGTGTGGAGGGTGGGACAGGAGGGGGGAGTGCGGAGGAAGTGGGAGGAGCAGGGGTGGGAGGAGGAGCGAGAGCTGGGGTGGCCGCAGGGGCTGGAGCAGGAGGAGGCAGGAACCTGTCCACCAGGGTCTGGAGGTGACCTCTGAGGGCACGGCTCTGCTCCTCCAGCACCTCCAAGCTCCGCTGCTGTAGCCGAGCTGGTCCTGGATGCGGAGCTGCTGCTCCAGTAGCCGCAGGTGCCACTGCTGGTAGTCCTCCAGGTTCCTGGCGTGCCTGCTGGCCTGGGTGCAGGTGGCTGTTGCAGGCGGGGTGGTGTGCCCTGCAGTCCCAGGTGCTGCGGCTGTGGTGAAACAAGAGCAGTGGTCAGTTCTCCCTGGGGACACGGTGGGTGAAACCCAGCCCCCCTCTGCAAGGCCAGTGCCCCTGCATGACACCCAGCTGCTGCTCCATGGTGGGCAAGGCCCAGGTGCATGGTCCCTGGGCTCCCTCTCCCCCCACGCCCCCCATACACATAAGGGGAGCATGATGGCACTCACATGTGGAGCCCTCCCCGGCCTCGGACGACACAGCCGACGTGCTCTGTGGGGTGCCTCGGGGGTCCTGCGTCCTGGGCAGGCTCCCTGCAGGCTCCTGGCTCTTGGCGTCCTCCTCCTCCGTGTCCAGGACGGGTCCCTCTGCCCCGGGGTCGATCACCACTCGGGGGGCATGCACTGCGTGAGCCCCCAGAATGCGGTCCAGGGCCTCATAATGGGGGCATTCCTCCGGGTCGGCCCCTGGCTGGGAGGCCCTGGAGTAGGCCTGCCACAGGTCCTTTATTTTGCAGCGGACCTGCTCCCGGGTCCGCATGTGGCCTCTGGTGGCCAGGCTGTCAGCCATGTGGCTGTAGAGGGCCGCGTTCCTGTGGCTAGTGCGGAGATCGTGGATGTTGGAGGACTCCCCCCAAACCTCGATGAGGTCCACGATCTCCGCACTAGACCAGGCGGGCGCCCGCCTCTTGTGGCCCCGGGCAGGCTCCTGTGAGCCGCCAGCCTGGTCCTGGGAAGAGGCGGAGGGCTGGGTGGCAGCGGGTGGCTGGCTCATGCCGTGCCAGGTGCAGGGTCTGCTGGCTGGGTGCTGGCAGGCTTGCAACTGGCACAAGCACCGTAGCCAGACCATGCCCCTTTAAGGGCTCCGGGGCCGGGAGGGGGGCAGAAGAGTTTCCCTGGTTGTGCCCAGAGTGGCCACCAGGGCAAGCTGGGAAGGGCTAGCCTCCAACTAGTTCGAATTAAGTGGCTACACAGCCCTTAATTTGAACTACTTAATTCGAACTAGGAGTTACTCCTCGTAGAATGAGGTTTACCTAGTTCGAATTAAGCGCTCTGCTAGTTCGAATTAAGTTCGAACAAGCCGTTTGCATGTATAGACGCTATGAAAGTTAATTCGAACTAACGGCTGTTAGTTCGAATTAACTTTGTAGTGTAGACATACCCTAAGATACCACAGGGTTACTCATTGTTTTTAAAGTTACAGTCTAACATGGCTACCCCCGAGTCAATTATATTTGTCAAGGTCCAAATTTCTTGATCAAGGTCCAGACTCTAGAGAAAATAATAACAAAAATAGCAACAACCATGGTAAGAATGAGTATCAAAATAACGTTGGGGTCCGTTCAAAAGCATCTGATGGTCTGGATTTGACCTGTGGGCTGCATATTGACTACCCCAGCCCTACACTGTGCCATTGTCAAAGGGGTTAGCATAATTCCATTACTTTCACGTAACCTCTTTCTTTGCTAATACGGCATCTATATTACAGAAATAACTTTTCACATGCCACAAATCCCTAAGGAGGAGCGTACATCAGACAGCATGAGAAAGCTCTCCCCTAGCCTACCCGCTTACAGCAGCCTGAGCTCCCTGAAGCCGCCAGAAGGTTGACTAAATCTTTGATTCTTCCTTGCACTTACAGTCAGGACTGCATAAAAAGCAGCTCACGCAAAGCCAACCAGTGATTATTATCATCAAACCCTTCAGAATCCCAGGAAAGTTTAGCAAGGTCTAGATGAAGAAGCCACGTCCCCCATACCAGACACCAAAATGTCACATCTCGTTGGCCGATTCTTACAGAAGTTGTCAAGCTAGTGGCATCACGAGTCATTTCTAATTCTCTTTGTATACCATGAGCCTTTGGAGGAGGTGCTTTCTTCTCGCCTGCTTTACAAAACAGACTGCATGCTGTTCCCTCCGTTTCCACCAGCTGAACCTCTCTGGTCTAACTAGGAGAGTTTGAAGGTTGTGAACTGTATTGCTGGCCCCTCTGGCACTGTTCCATATGTGCGCATTCATCTGGTTACTAGGAAAGGTCTCTCTGCTTTTGTTGTGATGCTTTGTGGAGTCTCATTATCAGCAGAGAAATGAAGAGTTAGGTGAATTCTCACTCCAGTCCTTAAAACATTGTTTTGATGTTTAATACATGTCCGGGGGTACAGCTGTTTTTATTTTAATGCGGGTAGAGCATGCTGTAGAATTTTAAATACATTATTATAGGAAACAATAAATATATCATGTGAATGACATGTCTGATGAACACACCGAGCACAAAAGAGCTGACATTTCCACTCAGTTATGCTGGTGCAGCCCCCGTTAGCTGCAGAGAGAATTTTTCTCCCTGGCACACAGTGGCAAGTTATAAAATCATTACAGAGCTTGATACAGATGCTAATCTTGTTTACCCAGTGTAAATCTAGAGATGGATAGCGATTCTAATCTTGTTTACCCGGGTGTAATTGATCCATTCAGATTCTAATCTTATTTACTCAGATGTAAAGCCACAAATTGATCCAGATTCTAATCTCATTTACACTGGTGTAGACCCGGGGTTACACTATTGACTTCAGTGGTTTTACTCCAGAGGTCAGTGTCTGGCCCCTTATGTGTCACAATGTAAAATGAGTATAAGTGGCCATGTGTCTAATTCATTTTGGTTAATATCTTCGAGCTCTCTCCCGAACTTTGTGAAGTCCTGACCTTTCTATGGAGAAGCAAGATTCTGATTTTTGGCAGTGACGTATTACTTAGTTAAATTCCATTCAGGGAGTGCCGTGATGAGCCCAGTTATTCATCTCAGTGGCTTGTGCCCTTTCATTTGAGTTGTGAAAACCCTTCAGCAAGAGAGGCATGTTTAGTGGAGCTGCAAACATCTGCTCGGGTCAGCAAACGCTTAGCCCACCTGGGTGAATGAAGTTTGTGCAGCGGTGCAAAAGGATTTGGGTGATTTTAACAGGAGGCAGGCACCTTAGTGTGTCTGGGACTGTGCCTCTGATGTACAACTTCCCATGTCCTCTCCAACTGCCACCTCCTCAGGCCTCAGGGTTCTTACTCACCACTCATGTTGTTGGCAGGCAGAAGGGTAGCGGTGACTTGAGCCTCCTGCATTCTGAGTGTCTGAGCTGCCTAGTGGTGTGATGGTGCAAGGACGTGTGGGTTCCCTCTCTCACTGGCCAGGTCGTTTCCTGCCATTGCTGGAGGCAGCAGAGAGGGAAAAAGTAAATCTACCCACCCTTCCCAAGATACCTTGGGTAAGCACATGTCTCCAGGGCGTGGGAGGCTGGCTGTGTACATCTGTGCCATGGAGATGAGTGCTGAGGATGATTTCATGGAAGCTTAGATGCACAGGAAACAAGCCACAGCTTTTGCGGACCTTTCCCTCTATGACAGGGCAGCACTCCCAAGACGGAACTTTTGTTTAAAAAGCCCTTTTGGAGGATGCTAATAATTTTTAAAGAAACGGTAAACCCTTTTAGGGTGGCATTTCTCCAGTCTTTTTTCAACCCCTGGGGACATTTCTAGGGACCCGTGGTACGCTTTTATTCAGCTCTTTGTGAGTCATCCGAGCGCAGGGAAATGGCATGTTCCACAGCTCCATGTTTTCCTGATGCTCTTTTTAGCTCTCAGCTTTAAAAAAGCCACCCTCTTGCCCCCCAAATTGCCTTTAAAAGCGTCAAACTTGCCCTCATCTCGGTTCAGTGGAGACTAGTGCTTCCGCTCACGCATCGCGGAGAAAAGAGGCCTTGTGCTATTAACGCATCTGAAGAAACTGGATTTAGAAATATCAAAGCCCCAAGTCTTTAGAGAACAGCGCACTGTGTTTGTGCGCCGCACAGTTTCCTCCTCGCTTGCCACAAAGGATGCCGTGTTTTGGGGCCTGAATATACATGTGCTCTCACCATTTGGAGCTTTTTCAGCAAGAGACATCAGCACATGCCTAACTTTAAGCACATGAGTAGTCTCGGTGACTCTAATGTGCTTATAATTAAGCACAGGCATATGCTGACTTGGGACATTAAATAGCTGCTTCCTTGCATCTAAAGGGCTTGATTTTAACTAGGGATGTAAAATCACATTTAAAATGTTAACTGGTTAATGTGTTTAACTGGCTAACCGGCCTCCCCAGTGGGGGGGACACTGGAGCAGGTCCCTGCCTGCGGTGCACCACGGTTGGCCCAGCTGAGCTGGACCAATCCCCCACCTGGAGCAACCCAGGCGGGGGCTGCTCCAGCTGGGTTGGAAAGGGCCCACTGTGCTGTGGCAAAGGGGAGGCTATTCTGGCAGTGCCGGGCGCTGGTTAACCGGTTACCCTGGTAAGCATGCCGGTAAGGCAATGCTTACAGGGTAACTGGTTACCTCTTTACATCCCTAATTTTAACATCTTTACTTCCACAGGGTAACACCTTCTTCGGCCACAAGCAGTTGGTTGCATTTAAATGTGGGGTGAAGTATATGTAATGGGAGCCTTGTCTGCTAGTAAGCAGACATCTCAGTGAATGTGATGAGAGTTGTGGTATGTAGGATTCTGGATTGGAAGGTGTGTCAGGGTGTTCACCTAACGCTGGAAAGGAAGGGGTTAAAAGCAGCCTACAGAGGCTGTTCACGGAGCAGCCAATGGGAGAGTGGCTGCATGGAGCAGCCAATCAAGGCCCACTGGGCTTACATAAAAGGAGCTGCAGGGCCAAGAGTCAGTGGTTACAGGGAGCCGGAGGAGAGAGGGCTGTGTTCCTAGTGAGGTGCAGGAAAGTAGCACCGTGGGCAGAGCAGTTGCTGACAGGGACTGGGGGAGTAAGAGGGAGCCCCTAACTGGCTGCTGGGACTTATGGGCTGGGGCCCCTGAGATGCGGGTGAAGAAGGTGCTGGGCTGTGGCCCAAGGAATAGAAGCAGCATGGAAGTGAGTTAAAGAGATGTGGCAGGAGGTTGCTAGCTACAGCCGTGCTGGGCAACCTGCAGCCCGCAGGCCACGTGTGGCCCATCAGGATTCTGTGTGTGGCCGACAACCCCATTTTGTTGACTGTTGCCCATGCGCAGGGTGACCAGATTCTGCTGCTTTCCGTCTGTGTTGTTTTTCCCCTACCGGTATTACTGAAGTGACATGCGCATAAAGCCAGGGGACGTGAAGTAAGACACAGGCTGATTGGACACCATGCTGGTGAGAGCCGTGCGCTCCCTCCGCATCCCATCCAAGTGTTGCTGCGGTTACATCGTCACAGCCTGCAAACTCTAGCTATGCAAGTACAGTTAGCAAAGCTAGCCTACCCCGGAGACCATCTTGGTTACGACAGTCTTGCGGCTCATGGAGTTGAGGGAGAGGCTCCTCATGTGGCCCATTCACTAGCTTAGGTTGCCCATCGCTAATCTATAGGGTCCCTGAGTCAGGAACCAGAGCGGTGAGTGGGCCCGGATTCTCCTCCCTCCCTCAGTCACCACTGGGAAAGTGGCTGTACTATGGAACAGGCTAATTCTTAACCCTCCTGGAAGGGGGACGGCAGGGATGGTGGCTGGGCTGAGTCCTGAAAAGGATGCTGAAGTTCCTGGGCTGAGACAGGTCTGCAGATGTCAGGAGAGAGAGCTAATCCCTGAGACAACCAGCAGGAGGCAGTGCTCTGGCGAGTGAACTCTCACAGATGGTTTGCAAAATGCTTTGGGATCTGAAACCCCTTGGGGTCCAAGGTTTAATTCATGCTGTAATGGTGTCAGATATTACTGTATCCTAGAGGATTCCCCAATTAGCCAGACATTTTCTCTTTGAAAATTTGCTGTGTTTTTTTTCCCTTTAATGGAAAATTATTCAGTTTCTAACCAAACATGTTTTTCTAATTAAATAGACTATTTTGCATTTTTATTTGCATATGAAAAAAACCCACCACAAATTCAACAAATCTCGTTCTCGACACCGTGTTTGCAAGATGGGTCTCCTGGGGTTGGATCCATCTGTGTTTTTTTTTTCCTGGGCTCTAGCAGGGGGATCTTCCCCACTGCAGCAGAGTGTTTACTTCCATATAGTTCAGTGCCACTATACAAGTAACACGATGAGAACCCAGGAGTAGCCCCAGGTTTCTATGGCAAAGTGTATACAGCAGCCACCTTCATTACCTTTCATACTTGATCTGTAGAAATTGGTTTTGTCAATTTTAATTTCAGCCAAGCAGAATAGGATAAACAAAGGGAAATGCAAGAGAAGCAGATGGTTTGTCGAAGAGTGCAGGGCAATCAGGAAGTATGTGCATTTTTTTATAGCATGTAATGGTCTTGCCTGCTGCCTGCCTGTCTCCCTGTAAATCCTGAAATAAATTGGGCTTGTGCAATATTTCTGAAATAAAAGAAATCTCTTACTGTGAGTCTGGAATATTCTATGCACAGAAGTTGCTAGGATTATTGCTGGAATATAAGCTCAGATGAGCAAACAATTTTAACCCCCACTAATTACTGAGGGCAGAACTTTCCTCTCAGATCCACAGTTAGCACCAATATTCTTCTCTCCCTTCATATGTATAACTCCCACTAACATCATATGTCTCAGCATACTTCTCCTGTCTTATCATATCAGCCAGGACTTCTTAATATTTACCATTTGCCAGAGGAAGCCATACTGCTCGGAAAAGTGCTAGGTAGGAGAACGAGGGAAGGGGGATGTATCTCAGGGTCCAAGTCCTGCAGGGAGCTCCTGGCTGGTGAATTCCTCTCTGCACATCCTCATCCTCTATGCAATATTTGATAGGAATGTGCAGGAGTTTTCCTTTAATCTTTTCCCAAGGCTTTGTGAAATCAGGGATTTCCATAATGTGCTCTACACTACTGACCCCGGCACAACTCCAGTCCACCCTGGATCTGCCTCTGAGCACCAGGGAGCACATGGGTTCCATCGAAATCCCCTTTGATTGACACAGGAAAAATTTTCACTAGTGACGTCTTATTTATAGGAATGCTGATGGAAAGAGGGGAGCGTCGTGAAAACCTGTGTGGATATGGACATGTAAGTATTCAAGCTGGAAGTGTTCACGAGGTGCTGAAAGCAACTTGTGGATTTAAGAAGTAGTCTGTCAGGGCACAGAAACAGTACGATGTAGCTGGAGTGATCAGATCACAGGTTGCTAATACTGATATGCAAAGCTAAATAGTTTGCATGCACCTAGCATCAGAAAGTATTCCAGTAAATCATTCACTGAATGTTCCAATAATGAACACACCTGTAGGAATCCAAGCGTTTGCACATAATTAATTATCTGAAAAGGAGCTAACTTTGCCCATTAGTGTTTGCTACAAATATTCTGCCAGTGCTGTGCATTCTAGCTCCAGTTTCTAGTCTCCCACAAATCACGCACGCTCTCATGTGCTAATGTCAAGTGCCACCCATTTAAATGGACTCAGTTACCGTTGATGGCTCTGACTTATTTTAGATTTTTTCGTGGCAGGCGATTGCTTTTCTGAACGTGTGTGAGCGGGCTTTTCTAGGCACACAAATGAGTCTCTGCATCTGGCAGCAGAAAGACGAGTAGGGAGACAATGAGGAGGTACTGCTGGTCTTAGATAGTGGCAAGTCAAAGAAAGCAGCGCTGTAGCCGGAACCATAGACTCCTAAGAAAACCAAGTTCAAAGAGGCCTGTGTGAGCACTGCTCCCAGGAGAGGAAACAGCAGGCACTAAAGAAGAAAGCCCCAGTGGGATGTGTGCCTTGCAAGATACCTATTTATTATTGAGTTCATTTTATGTTGTTGTTTACCGCAGGCTGAGCAGTGGCATAGGCAGGACCCATTTAGATAAAGCAGGGGCTTTTAGCCAGGGTTTGCTTTGTGCTGGCCTGCGGTGAGAGTGTGAGCTGACAGAGGCTCCAGGAGTGCTTCCCTTCTCTGATACTAGTGTACAATCCATTAGCTAAGGCAGGTGCTCTACAAAGGGGAGCCCTGGGCCTAAATTCCAAGCTGCCTGGCAGTGGCCTGGAGATTAAGATTGAAGCCCGCTAAAGCCTTTGTTTGTTTGCGGAGGCATGTGGAATTTCAACTCGCTTCATTTCCATCAGTCGCTGCCTAATCACGCCTCCAGGTTGATTCGGCTTTCGACGGGAGGGCTTCAGACGGCGAGCATTAACCCCTCTGCCATGATCAGCCGCTCCAGGAGCGCTCCCTAATGGCTAATGTAGTTTGCCTCCTCCCAGCACGTCAGAACCCCCCCAAACTCACAGCCCCACAAGGGTAAATACGGACGGGGGGGAGGGAGGGGATAACGCTCATTTCACAGCACTGGTGACTGAAGAGAGGTAGAATGGGCAGCGGAAATGGGCTTCCCCACCAACAGGCCTCAACCCTCCCTCTAGCCATGAGAGGGGAATTCGGTCTCCATGGCACAGGCTGATTTTTTTATCCCCCCCGCTGAGGAGACTGCTAATTGTGCAAATTGCGATGACAGGGTCATGTGTGTGTGTGTGTGTGAGTGAGAATCCCCCCTAGAAAATGATCCGAGGCCCATCCTCCATTTTTCATAGAGTGCATCAAACAGCTCCCTCCTGTGGCCTAGCCTAACAGGGAAAGTTAAGGTGTGAGGTAAACTTTGTTTTAAGCTTGTTATTTTTACTTTTAGCACCCAGCAGCCCCAACTGTGGCCCAAAGGCCAGATGTGTTAAGTGTCGCACAAGAGCTGAGCATAAAGACAGGCCCTGACTGGAGGACCTTAGAATTATGGTGGGAGGCGGCTGGGGTAAGGTTTGCTGTTACAACGTGTGGTGGAGAAGGCTGGGAACCACTGTTCTAGGAGGGGACTAGATGTCCCCTCTAAGCTGAAAACACACAGCCTTGTCCTGAAAAGAATATGGAAATATACGGGACTTGTGTTAAGAATGAAACCAGAGCATCTGCCAGGGGCAGGCCGGCCATTGGGCAGCTGGATGAACATGTAAAAGAGGCCGACTGGAAGAATCCCTTTGTCAGATGTACACAGAGGGGGACTTAGCAGCTTGGAGTCTATCTGCCCTGTGCAGGTAGACAGATTTGCAATGGCTTAAGTAAAGCTAATGTGCTAAAAATAACAGTGTAGACATTGCAGCATGGACAGCTACCTGGGCTAACTCTGCTCAAGCAGGAGACCCGGTGGCCTTGGACTCCAGCAGTTAGCCCAAGCCCCCACCAGTGAAACAACATCCACATGGCTGTTTTTAGTGTGCTAGCTTTGCTTGAGGTTGTCTACACACCTTGAGGCCCAGACCTCTCTGCTGCAGTGAAGGCATGACAAGGGCAGGGGAACTTGTTCATGCCCTAAGTGATATTTCATGGTTTGAGGAAGATATTAATTCACACTCACTCTCCCGCCCAGTGAGAGTATAGTTATAGTATTGTCTTTTGGCACATTCTCTGTAATAAATGTGTTTTAACTCCCACCCCAACCCCTGAGCTCTTGTTTGCAACCTGATCTACTCTGATGTACCTGGAGATCACACCCCTAGATAATTCTCAGTCGTGTATCTTCTCCCTGGTTTTGGGGATCCGCTGAGTCAGGATGTTTCCAGGTCCGTCTCTGATCATGATGGGTGCCTTTGGTGAGGGTCTGCAGACAGGAAGCCAGTCATCCCGTTGCAATCTCGGTTCCCATGCTCAGCGCTGCACATCATATCACTGTCTCCCCACCCCCACCCCCGCTGCGGTGTCTGAAGCTCAGACACTGTATCTGATCTTTGCAGTTCACCGCTCAGAAGCTTTTAGCTGGAGTAATGGCAGCGGCAGCGGCATGTCCTGTCATTAGGAAAGCGGGTGACAAACTCAATGGGGCGTGCTTTGCTGCTCTGGAACACACAACAGTTTGGAGCAGGTCTTGCTTGAAAGGCATTCCTCATGTCACACATGATCCTGTCTCTCTCTGGGTGCCTTTTCCAGCCTCTCCACTGTGGATAACCCACAATACTGCAGCTATAGGGAATGCCCCAGCTGCCCAGAAAAGTGTGAAATTCCATGGCCCAGAACAGGGGATACATTATCTGTGTTCTTTCCAGTGGGAAAACAAGCCTGGCAGTAGCCAGTGAAGAGACACAGCTGTTGCTGTTTAAAACCTTGAAGTACAGATGACCTCTAAAGAACAAGCAGAGGGGAAAATCTGCTGGGGTTTGTGTGTGTGTTGTCACACCTCCCTTGACTCCCATTGAGCTATGATCATTCACACCAATTGAAGATCTCCTCTCTAAGTGGTGTGCACCTTTGAAGAGCCTCAGCTGGAGATGGCATGGCAGGCAGGGTAAATGTGAGTCACGTGGGATAGCAGGTTTGATGGGTTGAGCAGCTAAATATGAGTCAACAGTGTGACACTATTGCAAAAAAAGCAAACATGATTCTGGGCTGCATTAACAGGAGTGTTGTGAGCAAGACGCGAGAAGTCATTCTTCCGCTCTGCTCTGCGCTGATTAGGCCTAAATTGGAGTATTGAGTCCAGATCTGGACACCACATTTCAAGAAAGATGTGGAGAAATTGGAGAAGGTCCAGAGAAGAGCAACAAAAATGATTAGTCTAGAAAACATGAGCTATGAGGGAAGACTGGAAGAATTGGGTTTGTTTAGTTTAGAAAAGAGAAGACTGAGAGGGAACATGAGAGCAGTTTTCAAGTATCTAAAAGGATATTACAAGGAGGAGGGAGAAAAATTGTTCTCCTTGGCCTCTGAGGACAGGCCAAGAAGCAATGGGCTTAAATTGCAGCAAGGGAGGTTTGGGTTGGAGATTAGGAAAAGCTTCCTAACTATCAGGGGCGAGGAGTCCTGTGGCACCTTATAGACTAACCGAAGTGTTGGAGCTTCCTAACTATCAGGGTGGTTAAACACTGGAATAAATTGCCTAGGGAGATTATGGGATCTCCATCACTGGAGATCTTTAAGAGCAGGTTGGATAGACATCTATCGGGGATGATCTGGAGTCTCTAGACAGTGCTTGGTCCTGCCGTAGGGGCAGGGGACTGGACTCGATGACCTCTTGAGGTCCCTTCCGGTTCTAGTGTTCTATGATTCTATGAGGTGAAGATAAAATCAGGGGGGTTGTGATGTGGATGGAGGCTGAATGTCTGTTGATGTCTGCAGACGACCTGCCATACTTTCTCCAGGTCTTAAAAATGCTGTTTCTGTCAGCCCTTTGATTCTGGGCCCTGGTTGCATATAGGAAAAAACTTGGTCTGCCCCCCAGAGAGCAAAGATTGCAGCATTGGCAGTAACACAGTGCAATTCAGGAATGAATCTTTAAACAGGGTTATGACTTATTTTACCAACCCCAGCTATCCATTATGGTTAATAAAACACTGAATTAGTAATCCCCATCTGACTCAACCTGGGAAATGATGAATCTTGTGGGCCAGCTTGTTCTTAACCTCATGTTGGAAATCTATAGAGGCTGAGATGTGTGTGATCGATCGCGCAGGTAGCCAATATCAACAGGCTTTCCAAGAGAGATGGGACATGAATATTTAGATGTCGTCAGGCCATTGGAGTTACATCCTCATTCAGTGTCCTCATCTTCAGGACATAGTTCTGAATTCTGAATGTGGAATTCTCTTCCCTGGGATATTCGCATGGCACCAATGTTAGCATTGTTTCGGCGTCAGGCTAACGCCACCCCTTTTTACTTGTGCTTTTATTGGTGTTTGAGTTTGTGTGTGTGTGAGTCCTTCCTCATGAGATGTCTTAGCAGGTTTTATGTCCCTCTGGGGTCTCGTATTTTAATTTTTTATATATATTTATATTGTGTTTTAAAAATTTTGTAAGCCACCTAGAAATATTTTAAATAATTGAATAAAATAGTTAATAGGTAGAAAGTTTAAAACAAACAAAAGGAAGTTTTTCATCATGCAGTGCACAGTCAACCTGTGGAACTCCTTGACAGAGGATGCCATGAAGACCAGGACTTTAACAGGGTTCAAAAAAGAACTAGATACATTCATGGAGGCTAGGTCCATTAATGGCTATTAGCCAGGATGGGTAGGAATGGTGTCATTAGCCTCTGTTTTCAGTGGCTGGAAATGGCTGACAGGAGGGAGATCACTTGTTGATTACCAGTTCTGTTCACTCCCTCTCGGGCACCTGGCATTAGCCACTGTTGGCAGACAGGACACTGGGCTGGATGGACCTTTGGTCTGACCCAGTATGGCAGTTCTTATGTTCTTATAGTTGCTAGCATGCTGTTTGGAACGGAGTGATGTATTGGCTCAAGAGTGGCGTGATCCATACCTGTGGGAAAACCCTCTCCGCAGCAGGGCTCCTGGGTTAAATGCCTGAAATAGTCCACCGATTGGGGTGCTCAGTGGAGTGGCAGGTGGTGAGCCATGGACTCTGGAGAGATCAAACTTCTCCTTCCTGACAGACTGCTGCATACCCCCGATGCAGGCTGAATACCAGTGGGATTAAAGTGTGAGGGGCCACTGTTGATGTGTTTGTGGAAGGAGGAGAGAGATTGGCTTGGGCTTGAGGAAGATCTTGTCCCTGGAGCTTGTGATGCCTTTAGAAGTGACGTGCTACTTTAAATTCCATGGCTCACAATTGGGCTTGAAGGTTTTGATAGATGACCGTGTCTTTGCTGTGTGTAGTAGGAAGAAAGCCTGAGACATAGGCCGTTGTATCAGAGGCCTGGTGTGGCCTGGGCTGAAATAGTGGTGAAAGCGTCGCTGATGTAAAGCAAAGTCAGTCTGTGAGCGAGGGAGGGCCTGCTCACAGACTCTGGCAAGCACAGGGCTGATCTTGCAGAAACACTCTTTCGTAAGAGGTGCTAGGCACTGAGCACTCATGCAAACACATTCCAGAAGGGTGGTACCAGAACACCTCCATACCCACACTTCCCCCAAAGATAACAGGAACACGCTGACCCATCGTAGAGATGAGATCAGGCTGACAGCCTGACAAACAGAGATGTTTTGATCAAACCAACAGGTCCAAGGCAACGGGGGGTGGTGAGCTACGTCAGAGGGCGGTTGCTCGGTATGTCATAGGCAGGGGTGTAAGTAAATGCCCGGATGACAGGCATGCCAGGGTCCCTAGACAAGTTGGCGTGGCAGTTCTGGGCTTCCTGCCCTTGGGCGGAAGGGGCAGGCCCAGGGGACCAGACTCCCCCAGCCAGCCTCTCATGGTGGCTGCAGCTGGCAGCCCTAGGGCTCCAGATGTGATCTGAAGGGCCCAGAGTTCCAGCGGCCAATGCTACAGTTGCAGTGGCCATGAGTCCTAGGCCCTTGTAAATCACCAGGCCCGGGGGCAGCTTTCTTTTTGCTCTCCCCCTGTTGGGATCCCCGCTGGTAGGGCCTGGCAGGGCCGCCAACGAGCAAAAGGGGCAGTGATGTTAATGCTTTGCCATGACAGCCCATTAAGGAGGGTCCTTACAGTGCTCCCACAGCAGCGCTTTTCACATCAACCAGGTGCGGGCCGGTACCAGCGGCCGCCTCTCACTGCTCTGCTGTGGGGCCCAGACCGGCCACTTTCACTTCCAGTCAGAGGGGCAGTGCGTCACTGCGTTCTATCTGTGTGTAAGAGGTACGTCACGGCGGCTGAGAGGAGAGTGGAGAGTCCTGAGCTGAATCCGTCCTCATGGGCAAACATGCTTTGAGTTTACTTGTTGCGCATATAAGGCTCCAGTCTTGTGTTTTGTTGACAATTAACCTGAGCGAGTTCCTTTGCTCTCAGGCCTGCTGACAGGGTAGGATATAGGGGGCAATTGCCCCAGTGCCCGGCCATTCAAAAGAGCCCAGGGCTCCCTGGCTGCCACAGTTGCTACTGCAGGAATGGTGGCAGCCGGAGCCCTGGGTCCTTTGAATTGCCGCCGGAGTGCCGCATAGTGTGTTCTGAGCATGGCTAAGGGCTGGCAGGGGGCTGCCCCTTCTTCCCGAGGCCCCATCCCTTCCAGGAGCACAGAGCTATCCCCTCCACCTTTCCCAGGGCTCGGTGAGTCTGTCAGCGCCCCCGTGTGTGCTGAACCAAGTCTGTGGCTGTTGGGTTGTTCGGTCGGAGCCTGCTCCACCGGCTGCCTGGCCAGTCAGTCCTGCGTGAAGAGAGATCACGCACGCGGCCCACACTGCGCCGTATAATCCTTCACCGGGAAGAATGAGACCAAGGAATAAGTGGGCTTTGTGCCTCTGCAGACCTCCAGCTGTCCTCCAGGATAGGTGCGAGGCATTTTTTTCAGGGAGCTGCATGGAAGCTTGTGACATCCACCAGCTCTCGGGGGCCTGTTGCCCTTGGACTCTGGCAGGTGACTTCCCTGCCAGCTTGCACTTACCCACACAAATAAGGACTAAACACTGTGCTGCCCTACCACACCTGTTCTGCCTGCAGGGCCCAGCCAGCTCTGGCATCCTCCATTGCCAATCCCTGGGCTGTCCTGCTGCTGTGATAACAGAGGGAGGAATTCTGTCTCTGGTGCTGTCCATCTGGCATCTTTCAGAGATGCTGCATTCACGGATGCCAAAACAAACCCTAACAGACAATTCATCATGGGCTTGGGATGAGATCCACCTCCAGCCCAGTCATCCTAGGCAGTGCCAGCCCTCTCCCCCTGCGCCGTGTCTGACATCATGTAGCCATTCAAAGAGGCTATAATTACAGCCATTGTCAAGCACGTTTCTCACCTTCTTTCCCCCTCTCGTGGGTGATGTTAGGTGACAAATCGGGGTCCCGTGACACTCGCGGCGTCTCTCGCAATGCGCTGCCCAGTTGCACCAGTTCCAGGTAGTCCCTGCTTGCATTAGGGAACATCAGGCCTGCCCCGGCAGCGTGGGTCGGGTTCAGAAAGTGTGACACTCAGACAGATGCATGCAGGGAGGGTACAGAGCAGGGTTTCTAACTGGTGTAGACTCATGCGCTCTGGTGTGTGTGTGAGGGAGAGACAAGCGTGCTGGCCCTGGAATGGGCGTTGAGGGGTTTGGGATCCATGGGGATGTGTTTGAAACATAATGTCACGGGGGGCAGGACACCGCAATGGTTATCAAATCCAGAGGGACAATGAGACTTTAATGGCAGAGTAACATGGTGGCCTGCCCCTTTGAGGGCTGAGAGGAAGGGTCGGCCTTGGAGAAAATAGTGCCCTGGGCAAATTTATAGCACCACCCTGGCACCTCCTGGTACCTATGGGCCCCCCAACCCCTGCCCTCTACCTGTGCCCCCTTTACCACTAGTCCCCGCACAGTGCCCCCTTCATCCCAACCCCTGCTCTTTCCTTCCGCCTGTGCCCCCAAGCCCAGCCTTGTGCTTCCAGCATGCCCCACCACACGGCCCCCCTGCCCAGTACCCTGATCCCCTTTTGCCCAGTAACACTCATGCCGAGCTGCCCCTCACCCTCTGGCTATGGCGCCCGGGGCATGGTCCCAGTGTGCCTGGCCTTAAGGTCGGCCCTGCCGGGAAGCCTGAGGTTAATCTGCCCAGTTCAGCTGCCCCATGGGGACATAGCTAGCTGTATCTGTGCTAGAGGAGGCTGGACTGATTGGAGTCAGGTGACAATTGGAAACACCCAGCATGGCAAGGAGCTGAGAAGTCCTGGTTTTTCAGGAGGGAGCATGTTGGGTGCACGTGGCAGCCCAGCAGTGGGGTCTGAGGTGCTGAGGGGGGCTCCAGGGAAGGAGCCTGGGGGTCAGGACCAGCCCAGAGAGAGATGTAAAGGTGGCTCAGAAGAGGCTGGGACCTGAGCTTGGGGAGGGGGCTGAAGAGGCTCCCCAATGTGGTAAAAGAACCTTCATTTGTGTGAACTTTTGTTCCCCAGCAGGGGTCTGGACTAGGTGTGACGTAGCTGACGGGCTAACCTGTGGACACAAACGGGCCATTGCCGGGCCAAGAGGTGATCAGTGTGGCTAGGGGGCACCAGAGGCAGAGACCTCTGCAGTGTCATGGGGTGCGGAGGTGGCGAGAGGAACTGCGAGATGAGCCCACTCTGAATTCCCCCATGTGAGCATCTCCCAAACCTTGGTGAGATGGGGCTGGGATCTGAACCCAGAACTGTGGCAGGGGCAGATCCTCCGCTGGGGTTGGATGTGGCCAGAGCGGAGCTCTGACAGCTCACCCCAGCAGCGGATCTGCCCCCTGCATTTCCCAGCTGGCTCCTAAGGTTACAAAATCCCACCAATGATCCTTCCTGGATTTTGGCATCAGGATCTGGGGGGATGGGGTTTAGGTGACTCAGAACCATCTGCAGTTAGTAGCAAGGGAACATTCTGAAGCTGTCTGGTTTCTGCTGACAACAGTACAGTCACTTCCCCCTTGTTGTGACTGTGCGGTCTGCAGCACATCGAACAAAAGGGGTTGTGTGTGTGTGTGTGGGGGGTGGGGGGGGGAATCTACAGCCAGTGGCTTGGTTAGTGTTATAGTTGGATGCTGATGACACATGTCCAGTGATGTCATGGTTGCTGCTCTAACTGTCACATGGCGGTTGTTCTAACCATCACGTGGATAATACCAGAATAGTTGGCCTGGATTATGTCTCTGAATTACTGGACAAAGCCCAGGTGCTCTCCAGCTTTTCTCCTGTCAGTGCAGATCACCCAGGCCCCTATAAAAGTTTCCATCAGAGAGCCTCTGGGAGGCTGGGTTAAGGTCCAGTGACTCCATCCTGACCTAGGATAACTTTGGCCAACAGGTGGATCTCCCGCAGTGAGTGATATGGTTTCTTCTTAATTCATCCACCGTGTAGCTGACTTGTAAACCCTGGGGCCGTCTGTTCTTTTCCTGTGCTTGTAACTATTCACACAGTTTGTAAATCCAGGCAGGCATCCAGTAGGTGTTCCTCCAGTCCCAACAAACAATTGTGCACTGAACCGCATTGCGGTACTTCTCTGTCCTGACACTGCTGTTGCACCTACACAAATACCACTGACTGGCAGCCTGTCTGTTGCTTTACCGTCTCGTTATTTGCTACCGTTGCGGTGCATGCAGGTGCAGTGTTATTAGTGTGTCTTACTGTGTGTTTGGGGCTCATGTTAAATATATAGCTCAGTATCTGCTCTACTTAGTATCTTATCTGCTAGGATTTTTGGTCTCCTGTTTGATCAATATGCACAGTGGGTTTCCTTAAATGGGAAATCTCTGGCCAGTGCTTCTAATATTCCTCTGGTTCACACCTGTGGCTCTGCTTCTTTTTGCCCTCTGCCTTTGACCCACAGGTATGACCTTCAAGTGCTACACGGTCAGTCTCTGTGGAGGCTATTTGGCTCTGATGTTCAAGTAAGAATTGTGTTTTCTTGGCCTCTAGTTTTCGAAGCTGTGTTTTGAGCCAGGCCACTCTGGGTGTGCAGCAGCCGTTTATTGTGATTTCAGTCGGGCTTGTATGGCATTCGTTTTCTTTTCACCCTCTTGAAGTTCAAAATCCTCTTCTCCTAGTTTGCCATATGTCACAGGGTTCCCTAGTCACTCCTGGCTCATCAGTCTGAAGCCCCTTCAGTTGGTTGCTTGCCTTGAGGTGTCACTCTGTCTCTGGACTTGGTTGCTCCCTCCTCATGGCTTGGCCCTCTGGCCAGGTCACCATAGTTTTCCCCATCCAGGAGATCAGACTCACTCTGGACCAGCTGTCTCAGGCAGTCTTCCAGTCCTCTGCCCAGACTTCGTCACTTCCCCAGTGGCTGGCAGGGGAACCCACGCCCATGGGTTACGCCACGTTCCAGCCGCAGGACCCAATGCCCCAGCAACCGTGGTCAATCCAATCTCAGACTCCGTCACTGTTTCCCTGGGCCATTTCTCACCTTTCTTTCTCTGTCCTTCTGGCCTACATCCAGGTTACCACTGGAGCCTCCTCTGGTCCCTGTGGCTACTTAGCCCTCTCTTGGGTTCTTGCCAGAGTCTGTATTCCCAGGCAAGATCCCCATTGGGCTCTTTGTCTCCTACCAATTCCCCATTTCACCAGGGCATGACTGCAGAGTTCCTTCTTGCATTCACCCTTTTCACTTTCCCCCTCCTGCCCATCTGGGTTCATCAGCATTTGACCTTATCAGCCTTGACTCTCATCCTGGTGCAGCTTGTCATCAGCTTAACTGGCCCCTTTTTCCTACTCAGGCTTCCTCTGGAGCGGACACCCCATATGCACATGCGAGACCAGACGATTGCTCCTTCGTAGTGAAGCATCTTGTCTCCATTGTGCTCCTAGACAGGAACCACAGCTCACCAACAGCCACCTTCCCCTATTACATTATTTCTATTTGCATTTTGCTAGCTCCCAACGATGCTCAGAGCTCCACTGTGCAAGATGTTGTAAAAACACATAATGAGCCCAAAGAGCCCACAGTCTCTGCTTCTGCCGTATCTCGGAAGGGACGTTCAGTCTCCATGGGCTATTCAGTTCTTCGCTGGCCTTTTTGCTGACAGGGCCAATTGAGATTCCAATTATAGTAGGAGCTTTTTGTAATGTATCCCCTGGGAGCTGGCCCAGGAACAAACATGCTCATTTTGCACAGGCCATCAGGTAGCCATCGGATAATAAATACTCGCTACCAACCTGGGCTGGATTGAAGCCATGAGCCAAGAAGTGAAAGGCTGCAGATCCTGTTACTACTCCCCTGAGTTGTGCAGTCCTTATGCTCTGTGTCTTAACAGAACGCAGTGTTAGTAGAGTGGGCAATCAAGCCTGCTTCCATTTGCATGAATATCGCCCAGTGTGCCCTTGGTTAGAGCGAATGTCTGCTGAATTCCTCATCCGCTCGTATTTAGACTATTACACGGCTGCTCTGTCTGGGCTGCTGCAGGCTCCCTGCATCATCCTTTGTTCAGACAGAATGCAGCTGCCGAGTTCATTAGGTAGCTTGAAAATATATGATCCTGTTGTTTCTCCCACCTCCCATGTGTGCTGTCCTGGCTGACTCTCCCCCTCCCGAGGCATTGATTTGAGGAGTTTACGATTCACCTTTGATCCTTTGGCTGGAGTTATACTAAAGGCGCCGATAGATCCAGTTTCAAACCATCACGCTGCCCTTTCCAGTTCCTAGAACCAATTGACTGTTCCCCAAATTAAATTCGCTTCTGCGGGCAGTGAGGTTTTCTCCTCCTCGCATGTGCTGCCACACCACAGAGCACACACTGAGTTCCCTCAGACCTCCAGCTGTGCAGATGCATCCATCTGAGATTTGTATCTAATTCACGGGGCTCTACATTGCTGTCTGTCATGCTGGTGTAACTCTGGAGTAATTCCACTGGAGTTGCTCTGGATTGATGCTGGCGTGACACAGGAGAATGAGATCTAAACCCCTGCTATTGGTGTATATAGACCTTCCATCTGAGTACATCAGCCTGGCTGGCTTTATATGATTCATGATTGTTCAGCATCCTGAGATCTTCAGTGAATGTTGCTGCATTAGTAAAATTGAATTAAACGATTGAGTTTACCTAATTCCCCGGGAGCTGAGATACCTTCTCTCTGTCACCTCTAACTCTTACTGGAATATAGAGGGGCCAAAAATCTGCTCTTGTTTACATGCATTCAACACCATTGACTTTGGTGTAGGTGCAGGAATATAAACAGTTAGGCTTTGGACTGGAGAGACTCTTTTTATAGTCTAAAGGCCAGATTGACACAGTTGGCGCCCGCCTCCTTGTTATGTGCAAAGAGTTGGCACCGTTTTTCACAGACACGCTCAAATCAGCAAGCAGCTGACTGTGCTGCCAAATAACATACAGTACTTAGATGGTTAAATATCTAAACCAGCAGCTCTCAGACTGTGGGTTGGGACCCCAACGTGGGTCTGCATGACCCCATTGGAATGGGGCACCAGAGCTGGCATTAGCCTTGCTGGGGCCTGGGGCTGAAGCCAAAGCTTGAGAGCTTCAACCTTGGACAGAGGGGCTCGGGCATTGTCTCCAGCCCTGGGGCGACAGACATCAGGTTACAGGCCCCCCGCCCGGGGTGGTGGGGCTCAGGCTTTGGTTTGCCCCTCCTGGGGGCATGTAGTAATTTTTCTTGTCAGAAGGGGGTCATGGTGCAATGCAGTTTGAGAAATCCAGGTTGGGCTGGTTGAAAGGTTCTGACTGAACTGGTCTGTAACATAAGGGCCCTACTGGCTTGATGTTCTGCCATCACTGTCACCTCCCCTGTCTGTGTCCTCGCTGTCCTGCCCCCTCTGCCTTCTTTTCAGAGTTTGCTCTTTCAGCCACAGTCCAGCAGCCCTGGCAAAGCAGTGGGTTGTGCTGCTAGCCTAGCTTTCAGGCCTTTGGCATTTAAATACACGTAAACCTCCGCAGTTCGGGTGTCCCCAGTCTGGGAACAACTGTGGCACCGAGGAGGAGGCGGCTCTGCGGAGATCCGCTTCCTCTGAGGCTACGTCTACACTACAAGTTTTTTCCGGCAGAAAATATGATGAGGGACTCATTAGCATGAGTCGCGACATCATTAGCATATTTTCTGCCGTTTCTTTTTGTGCAAAAGCCCCTTTTTGCTCAAGATCCTTATCCCTTTCCGGGAGAGGCATAAGGATCTTGTGCAAAATGGGGTTTTTGCGCAAAAAAAAGTTCACTCTGCTTCTTTTTGCGCAAAACCCCCCTTTTGCTGCAAAAAGAAACAGCAGAAAATATGCTAATGAAGTTGAGACTTATGCTAATTAGTCCCTCATTAGCATATTTTCTGCTGAAAAAACTTGTAGTGTAGACGTAGCCAGAGTCTTTTCCTCACTGCTCCTATAGCAGTGGGGGGCAGTGCTTGGGAGTGGTGTGTGTGTGGGTGTGTGTGTGTGTGGAGCCACATGTGCCCCCAGGAGCAAGGCAGCAGGTAAGCACCCCAACCCCACCCCTTCACACCCAGACCCCACAGCGCCCTCCCTGGCCTAGCAAAATCTTCAATCCAGCATACCCTGTTTCCCAGGTTGCCAGATTAAAGAGGTTCAAGTAGTACTTTGTTCTAGCATTAATAACTTAATTCCCGTTGACAAGTAGCCATTTCTTCATGGCCATCAGGTTCTTTCAAGTGCTGCCTCAGTCAGAAAGGCAGAAAGGTCCAAACTACATCACGAGGCTCCCCATTTTTGTTGGGATTCTGCTTTTGAGGCATCTCGAGGTGGGCACCCCGGATCAGTGGCTGTAACCTCCCTGCTTCCCGAGAAGGGGCTTTGGGCCAGATCCCAAAGCCACTGAAGTCAATAGAAAGTCTTCCCTGGGCTTTCGCTCGAGCCCTTGGTGAAAACGGAGCGGTTAAGGTTTGTGAAGCTCTCGTGAGAATCACTGCTGTTACCCTCCCTGCATAGCAGCTTTCCTGCTGGCCTTGCTGGATAACGTTTTGAAAGGCAGAACCAGGCAGGGAAGCGCAGCTGGTGCCACCTCCCAATCCCTGGACTCAGCAATAAGCCCCAGTGAAATGAGGAACCTCACATTTTTTTCTCGAGCACCCTGGTTTGTGCAATATAGCTCTGTTTGCCAGCATGCAAATAGCCTGGAACTTTTAATTAAACTCAACAATGACTCCTCCGAGCATCCGGAAGGTGAAAATGATGCGAGCACTTGTCTCTTTAGAGACAAGCACTTTGCTGGAGCTGTTTGCCTTCCCTGATGGATGTCGCAGGTTGTGCAAGAGCAAAGACGTGTGTGGTATTTTTAAAAATCATTCCATAATATAATGAATAGGAAGGGGAGGATTAAGCGCTAAACTATGAAGTTAGGTGATCAGAGCCAAGGGAGAGCGCGAGCAGCAGTGTTACTGCAACTCCAGCTTTCACGACCTAGTTTGCATCCCATGGAAAAGTGGGATGCAGCAGCTCTGTGGTCCCTCAGCAATGTGGACAGGAGGGGACTTGCCTCCCTGTTGGAGTGGATCTCCCCGTGCAAGGCCTCCTTGCAGTTCTGGATGAACTTCCTGAAACTGGGCTGCAAATATGCCTCCAACCCAGTGAGCCTGTACTGGAGAAGCCCAGCCAGTCCAGCTCCTGCACAGGAAAGTAGGTGAGCAAGGGGAACAGTCCACTGGGGCCCTGAGCAATTGCCTGGCTGCTCCTTCCTTGGCCTCATGGATGGCGCAGCTTGGGTAACCCCCATGGAGGTTACCTTGGATCTTGGGCTCCTTTTCCTGGTTCAGGAGAGCCTGGAAAGTGTCCTGGCTGCACACGATTATCTCCTCCAGCACCAGCTGCTGTGCTTCGCGATCAATCGAGCTCGGCTCCCTAGGGACCAACATCACATGGTATCTGGCCTCTGCAAGGGCAATGCAGCTTTAAGAATGGTGATGGGGGTGGGCTGCACGGAGCATGGGCTGGCTGAGAGGTCTCATCCAAAGCAGATCTGGGAGCGGAGGTGGAAAAGCAAAGAAGGAAATGGGAGGCACAAGAGCATCTAATGGGGAGTCAGTGAGCGGAAGGAGCCTTCTAATTAGGGCAAGAGAGGAGAGGGACTGTCGAAATGAGTTCTGTTGCCCCAGGACAGGCTCAAACACACTGGCCCGAGGAGATTGCTAAGGAACCAGATGCTACATCTGGAAAGTGGTTTGGCAGCCCTGGGTTTGCACCAGTCTGCTGTGGCTGGAAGCCACAGGGGATGAGCAACTGCAACGGAGTTATGGCAGAAATGCCCCTTCCTCATTTCCTAATTCAGGCCAGGCTAAAAAGAACAAGTGTTGGGCAAAGTGTCAGATACGTTGTGATTTGTCCTGGGCTGTGAATGAACAACTTGTGTTGCAATGAGCAGGCATGAGGCCCTTAAATCTCAAAGCTTACATGTGGCATTGTTAATGTGCATGCTTTAGTTCATAGATGTCATGAGGACCATGGGTCATTGGGATCACCACGTCTGACCCTGCTGCATTACACAAGCCATCGAACTTCCCCAATAACTCCGAGAGCAGAGCTTTTAGCCAAAACAGCTCATCTTGGTAAAAATGGCCAGTGACAGAACCCCCCTACGACCCATGGTAAATTGTTTCCAGTCTGAATGTGTCTAGTGTTAATGTCCAGTCATTGGATCACGTTTTACCTTTCTCTGTTAGACTGAAGAGCTCATTATCAAATATTTGGGATGTGTGTTCTCCTCCCCTTGTTTATCTGAACTGATAATAGGATTAGGAATCCATTTTGCTGAGAGCACTTTCTGACTTCCACTGAGACAGGAGATGCCATGAGTGGGGGGTTAGAAGTGACTCTGCTAAATCTGCTTTGAGAAGTAAAGTGTTTTTAGTGCTTTTAGTGCTAAGGGATCCAGCCAATACCTCCAGTAAATAAAATGTTGGACCCCAAATTGGGGGGGGGGGGGGGGGGGGCAGTATAAAATAATAACTTTGATGTGCTACTTGTCTGAATGTTATCTTATGATTCTCTGTTCACCCTCTGGGCTGAATAGTGCTGCTCTGGCTCAGACCAGACAAATTATGGATGACAAAGACAGCCTGCCAGTGATAGCCTTTCCAAATTTCTACTGTGGCCCAGGGGCTAAGTCAGTGGCCTGGGACTTAGGACACCAGTGGTTCTGCCACTGAAATGCTCTGTGACCTTGGGCCAGTCACTTTGCCCCTCTGTAACCCCTTCTCCCTTTATCTGGTCCATTTAAAATATAAAATCTTAGGGCAGGGGCTGTCTCTTGCTGTATGTCTATCCTGTGTTAACTCAATGGGGCCCTGATCTGATTTGGAGCCTTCAGGTGCTGTTGTAATATACATAAGAATTGGCATCACTTCTGATAACTGTGCTGATTCTAATCAAGAAATACTTAACAAGCAAAAGTGTTAGTGGGAGGCCCCACCCAGTCCCTCTCCCTGCCAATGCACTGACCCATTTGTACCTTTAGTAGGTGTTTGCCCCCTTCATTTTAAATATCCAGCAACTGACCTCCCATTTCTTCCCTGTGGGAGCTCCCCCCAGCCTCGGAGCCCTCCCTGGCAAGACAGCCCTGCTGCAGAGTTAACCTGTTTTCCGTTTCTTAGCTGAATGCTGTTATTCCTAGTTAGACCCCCCTTGAACTGTACTAAATGGTTCCCCTCCCTCCTCAGTAGTTGCTCCCATTATCTGGTTACGAGTGTAATTTCCTCTCTTCATAGAGCGCTCCTAGCTCAGCACTCTCCCCATATATATTTAACTCTTGTAATCTTCTTTCATAAGCCAGTCTCTCCAGTCCTTTGATCATTTTTATTGCTTTTCTCTGAACTCTCTCCAATTTATCTGTCCCTTACTAATACTGAGGGGCCCCAAACGGAACATAATGTGTCAGGCGTGGTCATGTCTGAGCCACTGTGGCCTCGGTGCACCATGAGGTGAGGCACCCCAAACGGCAGTGGCTTGTTTGTTTCCCTGCCACATTAATGAGTGGCAGACTCGTGTGCCTAATCTCTAGTATTGGAGTTAAGGGCCTGAGCCGCCTAGCTGTTCTTCCCAGTGCTCCAGCTGGCTTCCCTGAGAATTCTGTAGAAGTATCCCCAAGTCTCACTCAGCTGGTTGTGCTTCCTGATTTCCTCCCTCCCACTGAATAGCCGTGCTGGAGTTTTGTCCTAGCTGGAGTCGGTGCACTTGCATTTGTCCAAGATGCAGCTTGTTTTATTATTTCCGGCCCACGTTTCTAATCTCTGTAGGCCCTTTTGTGTTAATTCTCTGTGCTTGCTGATGCTCACAACTCCCATTTTAGTATCATCTGCCAAATTCATTAATGTGCTGTTTACTCCCTCTTCCAGGTCATTAATGAAGGTATTAAATGAGAGCAGATCTACCCCAGATCCCAGCAGTACCCCATAAACACCTCCCCCTGTTTCTAATTACCCATTGTTTATGGTCCTTCAGCCAGTTTTCAATCCACATGGCACTGTTCAAGTGATCAGAATTAATTTTCAGGTAAGGGTCTGTGAGACACCGTATTAGTGCTTTACTGATTGCAGAGATAGTCTATCTACTGCCTTCCCTGACCCCTCTTCCTCCTCCTCTCTCTCTGGCCCCAATGGTAGCTCACACAGCTCTTTTTCCTGGACACCGGGGCTCTGTCTACACTCGTGGCTTCTTGCGTGAGAAATATGCAAATGAGGCTAAGCATGGAATATTGCTGAGCCTCATTTGCATACCTAATGAGCTGCCATTTTTGCAGAAGAGGCTCTTGCACCAGAAGGAGCTGTCTACACTTGTGCAATGCCGTTATTCCTGAAAACAATCAGCGTAGCAGCATTGCGCAAGAGGGTTTTTCTTGCGCAAGAAGGGGCAGTGTAGACAGCTCCTTCTGGCGCAAAAGCCTCTTCTGCAAAAATGGCAGCTCATTAGGTATGCAAATGAGGCTCGGCAATATTCCACACTTAGCCTCATTTGCATATTTCTCACGCAAGAAGCCGTGAGAGTAGACATAGACCATGGGAGGAACAAAGATCTCCTCCCTTGAGGCTGGGGTAGGAAAGAAGATCCCTTTTCATCACTCTCTACACCTGGAGTGAAGATTCCACTTGGTCCCCATCCTGGCTTCCACTCCCTTGGCCTCCTGGGGAAGGAAAGCAAATAACCCAGTGAGGTTCCCCGCTGAAAGGAACTCAGACTCAGCGGAGGAAGCTTACATGGAGAGGGGTGGATTGAGTAGAGCAGAGGTAAGGGCTGGAGCAGGCTCATAGCTGCGGGTGTGGGTCATCAGACCATGGACACATTGAAACATCCAGAGAGCAGCCTGCTTTCCCATTGGTAAACCTGCTTATGCTGCATGGTGGTAAATGTTCCTGTTGGCAAAGAAAATTCTCATGCTCATTATTATGGAGAAGCATTCACTTATTAGGAAAAGAAAGGGCATCAAAAACATTCATTAAGGGATGCT
Organism: Rafetus swinhoei; assembly: GCA_019425775.1. Taxonomy (NCBI): domain Eukaryota; kingdom Metazoa; phylum Chordata; order Testudines; family Trionychidae; genus Rafetus; species Rafetus swinhoei. The sequence goes on along the minus strand of CM033436.1, from coordinate 44,420,270 downwards.
AATCCAGCAAGTTAAGGAGCTGCTGAAAGAGGTAAAACCAGGTGGGGCTTGGGCCATTTTGATATCTGAATCTGGTTTGAATTCAGATGAAAACGAAACAACCCCCCCCCCCCCAGGTTATTCTAGCTGATTTGCTAGAATCTTGCGGGAGGGGAACAGAAGTGTTGTTACATTATACAACATGGGTCTTGGGGGAATATAGGTCCTTAAAAAGTGTATGCCACTAATTCCTAATGTAAGTCCTCTGAGCTCTCTGTCTGATTGGTTTCCCATCTTTATGTGTGCCCCTTCCCCCCCCCCACTCATACTGGGTTATTTAAAACAATTCCAACAGGTTCCTTATCAATCCCAGGGAAGTGAAAGGAATGTCACAGGCATAATGGACTGCTTTGCCAATCTGCACTATTTTAGTGGCATGTCTGGCATTTTAAAGACAAAACTCTCTTTTCCAATATCCCCTGCAGGAGGAGTCGCTTCAGAGAAAGGCAACATGTCATGAGCCACAAAATGCTGCAGCGCGCACTGAAAGCGAGTGGAGTTTTTAAGCTGGGGCTGGAACAAGGAAAATACCATCTATGGTCACTAGATGTCCCTCTTGTGTCTTATAAGAAACATGCAGCCACTTCCCCGCCCTCTGGGATCAAAGTAAATGGAAGACACAATAAAGAAAGAGGACTTTATTTCTGGTGTTGTGCCTTAAATGCATAATGGCTTTTAGTCAGTCAGATACATTCCAGCTCCAAGGAAGTGTTTTCAGTGACTATTTTGTCAATATAATTATTAAATGATTATTAAATGTACATGTTAACAAACAGATCAGAAGAACAGATAGGATTGTAATTACCAACAGATCCCAGGAAGCTGCTTTGGCAACCGCAGTTTCATGTGGGGGAACAAAGCAGTGACATGACGACCCTAATTTCCTTCCCTCTTTGCTTGTTATTTAGTGGCTGGAAGTTTGTTTTGGTGTCTCCCCCCCTCCTCACAATACGTGTCGCAAAAGATTGGGATCACGGGGATTTTTAAATATAAAAGCCATTGGTATTGTAAACATTGTCAGATCTCCTTAATAAAGGAGAGCCAATGCAGAGCATGTCTTAGGAATGTGATTGCAATTACAAAGGTAATGTCATTGTACATGAATTGCATTTCCCTCTTTCCCTTTAAAAAGGCAGCAGAGTATACACATTCTATTAAGTCTCCCTGAGGTAGCAGGTCTGCTGCTTGCTTATCTTGTTGTGAGCATCTTCTTAAATGCCACTGCAATGTTAATAATTTTACCTGAAGTAATTTTTCCATTTCTCGTTACCTGGGGGATTGTTAATGGCTGAGAATCCTATTCAGACTTTCTCCAGCTCAATCAAATCTTGAAGGCGCCAGTTTACTTTTATTGATCAGTGGGTTCCTGACAAGGTTTGCCACAAGGAAGCATCATCATCCCCTTTTTTTTTTTTTTTTTTTTTAACTCAGAGAGGAACAGCTTGTTTTAAAGTTTGTAGCTAAAAGCTTCTAAGCATAGCTTAAAAACATCTGAGCATGATGCTAATTGTTCTGTTTAAAATGTCCAGGCAATATTTTAGAAGGCTGCCAAATACACAAATAACATCCTGTGTTTGAGACATAAAACCTTCTTAATGCCCTTTTCAGGCCTTTTTAATTATACCTAACTGCATTTTATTGCCACACACTGAGATCAAAGGTAAATACCAGTGGTAAAAACAATGGAGGCTTTATTTTATTTTGGAAAGACATACGATGCTGCCATGTTACCTTCCTCAATATTTATACTCTCTGCATGTTTGAGATATGTTCAGACATAACACCCCATATAAAATATTGTCAACTCTATAGTCAGGTTGTATACCTCCCCTGCCCCAGTGTTTCTATGCTGGAAGTCCTTGACTCCTAAAATATTATTAGAGCCTCATCCAATGCACTAAAGTCAGTGAAAAGACTCCTATTGACTTCTCAGGGGATGATTTAGGCCCTTAGTATTATGCTATTCAACAGCTTCTCCTGGTTTACTATTCTACTGATATTCTTTATCTTCATTGTATATCTATAGTAAGTTTCCATCTGAACTCTGTACTATAATTACTGAACTATAATCCAAGGTGTTCCACCCAATAAAAATCTGACCAGTGGATTACTTTTGACACATGATATTTTTTAAAGTATATCCTAAGAAGGGCAGCTGGATCAAGCTCTAGGTGATAGAAGTGGACAGTAATGATTGTAGCCAATATTAAGAATCCATTTCACTATCATTAATCTCATGGTGAAAGTGTAATAATCAACATTATGATGCTATCAATATTGTCACCCTGGCTAATTATTAGTTTACTCACCTGCTCTGAATTTACAAGAACAGGAGCTCATCTTATACCTATTATGGGATGTTCATTGCCCCCATAAGCAGTTCTAAATAGGTGACAGCAAACCTTTGGCCACAGCTGTGGTAAACTCCCCCCAACCTGTGCTTAACACACTGAGGCTAAACTCAGGCCTTTCTGTCAATGTGGAACATACCTGCGGGAAGGGGCTGATGACATTAGTAATTAAAGAGCCCACTTTTGTGGTTTCAAACTCCCTTTTGACTTTTTCTTCAGTACAGACTGTGTGCTTAGACTTTAAATATAAACATGAAACCAATATACTGAACCTACCAAAAACCAGCCCATTAACCAACCACAAAATAGAAACTCCGACAAGACTCTTATTCTGACTCAACTTCCAGCCTACGCTATTTAGTTTACAAGCCTACTTGTCAGTTTCATTGATTAAAGATTCAATCTGTTGGAAAGCCAGTGATGGAGGAATTAAACACCCCTTCTTTCTCTAATCAGTGACCCTAATTATTAGGCAGAGACTGCCAGAAAAGGCCTTCTCCTGCCAGGTGAGGTTCATTGGGCTAGCTGATCTCCATTCAATGCCCATTCCTATGTTTTTAGAGCAAGGCAGGGTTTTTGTTGTTGTGCAACATAACTATTTGGTGTGTTGGCCTGGAGAGAGATGTCTCAAAGCCCATGGCAACATAAGAGCTCGTGTCATATGTTATGTTTGTATTCATCAATGTTAGCTTTTTAGGTGACTCAGGGCGGGTTCAAGTAATGGTCAAGGAGGAAACAAATGACGTGGCAAACACGATTCCCCCCTTCAGCAGCAATAGTGCATTAGTGCCGTCAAGTCTTCCATGCGCGCCACCACAGCGGGTGGGATCCGCGTTGCTGGGCTTTGCCTCCAGCTGATTGCCAAGCGCCTCAGCAGGTGGAAGAGGGGGAAGGGGCCCACCGCTGAAATCCAGTGGCAACCAGGCCAAAGCCAGAGTGGCAGCGAAAGCCCCGCTCGGTTGCCTGCAGGGGACTGAAAGCACCAAGGTATCAGCCCCAGCCTGGCCGGGCTCGCCGTGCCCGGCTCGCTCCTAGGTACCACTCTGTAAGTTTCTCCGGCGGGCTCCCCCCGCCCCGCTTGCTCCGCGTAGGCCCCTCCCCTGGGCCAGGAACGCGGCTCCATGGCCGCTGATTGGCTGCAGCCCGGCGTAGCTCAGGTCCGGAGCCGCGCTCCCTCTCCAGACGGTGCGGTGGCCGGGAGTTTGCAGCAGCAGCAGCCGCAGCGGCGAGCGAGGTGGCGGCGGCGGCGGCGAAGCGGAGGCGCCCTGCGCTCTGGCACACGCGTGGCGCGGGCTCGCCCCATGCACCGGCCCGGCGCCGCGGGCTCGGGGAGGCTCGGATTTGCGGGAGAACTTCAATAAAAAAACCCAAACAAACCAAAACCCAAGCGCTGCCCCCCTCCCGCCCCGGTCTGGGGACTATGAGCCTGGGAGGGAAACTTTCCCGGCGCGAGCTCGGCTCCCCCAGCCCGGCCGCCAGCCCGCGGGCCGCCAGAGGATGATGGAGCGGAAAAAGGCGAAGGCGGCTGCCCCGGCGCTCTGAGCCGCAGCCCGCACCTGCTGCGAGGGGCTGCTGCCGGGCGAGCCGGAGGAGGCGGACGCGCGGCGCGGGGGGCAAGTGGCCCGTGGCAGCGGCGGCACCAGCTGCTGGGAGAACTTGCGCGGCGGCTCCCGGGGCGCGGAAGGCGAGCCCGGCGCCCCGCGGCGAACTCTGCGATGACACCGCTCCAGACCAGGGAAGTGGCTACGCGGTAGGGCCCTGAGGAACCCCCCCCACCCGGTCCCCAAACCCGACCCCCTCCCCGGGCGCATCTGATTTTGCAGATGCTCCCCGCCCCCCCTCCTTCCAGTCTGTGACTTATGATCGGACCAGGCTCCCCCCTCCCACCCTAGCCTTGCACGTTTGCAGCCGCACTTTCACCCCGGCCTCTGCCTCTGCTGGCTTTGCATTTTGCCTAGGATTTTATTTGAACGCAGTCACCACGAGGATGCGTGTCCAGGGTGCCTGGTCTCTGCAATGAGGTCTGTGCTGTCTCTTTTTTTTTTTTTTTTCCGGGAGGGGGGAGATAGTGCGCATGCCAGGTGCCAATAAATCCACATTTCCCCCTCGATTGCCTGGCACCGCTCACTGATTTTTTTTTTTTAATTATTTTTTTTAAACCCCTCTCTAGTAAAGACCCTTTTTTCCTCTAACTTCCAACTCCCATGCCCCCGGACGGGCGGAAAGCCCCGGAGCTTTCATCGGGGTGATCGCTGCTAACTTTGCTAGAGAGGTGAAGCCGCCTGCCGGGGGAAGCAGAGGAGCTGAGCGCCTCCCCGTGTCTCCAGCCTCCAGCCCGTTTTGGCCTCTGATTTATTTTAATTTTTTTTACCCTCTTTTCAAAGCGCCCCGAGCCGCCCCCTGCCCCAGCCGGGCTCTCCACAGGCAGCCAGGCGGCAAGGCGGGGGCGCCGGGCGTGCGGAGCCGGGAGATGGATATTCTCCCCGTCCTGCTCGCCTTGCTGTGGACCGGGGCGGGGGCCCTGATCAACCTGAAGTACTCGGTGGAGGAGGAGCAGCGCGCCGGCACGGTGATCGCCAACATCGCCAAGGACGCCCGGGATGCGGGCTTCGTGCTGGACCCCCGCCAGCCCGCCGCCTTCCGGGTGGTCTCCAACTCGGCGCCGCACCTGGTGGACATCAACGCGGGCTCGGGCTTGCTGGTGACCAAGCAGAAGATCGACCGGGACCTGCTGTGCCGCCAGAGCCCCAAGTGCGTCATCTCGCTGGAGGTGATGTCCAGCTCCATGGAGATCTGCGTGGTCAAGCTGGAGATCAAGGACCTGAACGACAACGCGCCCAGCTTCCCCGCCGACCAGCTGGAGCTGGAGATCTCGGAGACCGCCAGCCCGGGCACGCGCGTGCCGCTGGAGAGCGCCTTCGACCCGGACTCGGGCAGCTTCGGCGTGCAGCGCTACGAGCTCACCCCCAACGACCTCTTCGGCCTGGAGACCAAGACGCGCGGCGACGGCTCGCGCTTCGCCGAGCTGGTGGTGGAGCGCGGCCTGGACCGCGAGACCCAGTCCCACTACAGCTACCGCCTCACGGCGCTGGACGGCGGCGACCCCCCCAACTTTGGCTCGGTGGCCCTCAGCATCCGGGTCATCGACTCCAACGACAACAACCCGCTCTTCGCCGAGCCGGCCTACGCCGTCACCGTGCCCGAGAACGCGCCGGCGGGCACCCCCCTGCTCCGCCTCAACGCCTCCGACCCGGACGAGGGCACCAACGGCCAGGTGCTCTACTCCTTCCACAGCTACGTCTCCGAGCGGGCCCGCCAGCTCTTCCACCTCGACCCGCAGAGCGGCCTGCTCAGCGTCGCTGGCGCCGTGGACTACGAGGAGGGCCACAGCTACGAGCTGGACGTGCAGGCCAAGGACCTGGGGCCCAACTCCATCCCGGCCCACTGCAAGGTGACGGTCAGCGTGCAGGACGCCAACGACAACCCGCCCCTCATCAACCTGCTCTCCGTCAACAGCGAGCTGGTGGAGGTGAGCGAGAGCGCCCCGCCCGGCTACGTCATTGCCCTGGTGCGGGTCTCTGACCGGGACTCCGGGGCCAACGGGCGGGTGCAGTGCAAGCTGCTGGGCAGCGTGCCCTTCCGCCTGCAGGAGTACGAGAGCTTCTCCACCATCCTGGTGGACGGGCGGCTGGACCGGGAGCAGAGGGACCAGTACAACCTCACCATCCAGGCCCGAGACAACGGGGTGCCCCCCCTGCAGGCCACCAAGTCCTTCACCGTCAAGATCACTGACGAGAACGACAACCACCCCCACTTCTCCAAGCCCTACTACCAGGTCATCGTGCAGGAGAACAACACCCCTGGGGCCTACCTCTTGTCTGTCTCTGCCAGGGACCCTGACCTGGGCCTCAACGGCAGTGTCTCCTATCAGATTGTGCCCTCCCAAGTTAGGGACATGCCTGTCTTCACCTATGTCTCCATCAACCCCAACTCTGGGGATATCTATGCCTTGCGGTCCTTCAATCATGAGCAGACCAAGGCCTTCGAGTTCAAGGTCTTGGCCAAAGACGGGGGCAACCCGTCCCTGCAGAGCAATGCCACCATCAGGGTGATCGTCCTCGATGTCAACGACAACACCCCCGTGATCACTGCCCCGACTCTGGTCAATGGGACAGCTGAGGTGTATATCCCCAGGAACGCCGGGGTTGGTTACTTAGTGACAGTGGTCAAGGCAGATGACTATGATGAGGGGGAGAATGGAAGACTGTCCTATGAAATGGCCGATGGGGATAGAGGGTTTTTTGAAATAGATCAGTTCAATGGAGAGATAAGGACCACCAGAGCTTTTGGAGAGAATGCAAAGACTACTTATGAGCTGATTGTGGTGGCCCATGATCATGGAAAAACCTCGCTCTCTGCTTCTGCCTTGATTTTGATATATCTATCTCCAGCTCTCGATGCCCAGGAATCCATAGGATCTGTTAACTTGTCACTGATTTTCATTATTGCCCTGGGTTCTATTGCTGCCATTCTTTTTGTCACCATGATCTTTGTGGCCGTCAAGTGTAAAAGGGATAACAAGGAAATAAGGACCTACAACTGCAGGTAAAGTGAGCTTGTTTCTTTGTACCATGCAAAATGCACTTTGATATTTTTCCAATCTAAATTACTTTTCTGTGTGTGTGAAACCCATGGGTGTATTACATTTATTTAAGAAGCAAAAACTAGGGTCCATGATATTATGTTCCTTTTTAAGAAAAATTCCATATATATATTTTTTTTAATTACTCTGGGAGAAATGTCTTTATTTTTTTTTTTTTAAAGAATATCCCAATTTGTCCTAATGTAAATGTTCATATGTGTTCTGTAGCAGAACAAACCAGTCTGTCTTAAATTAGCATAGCTATTTCCTGTGATATTGGGGGTGGGTGGGGAAATGTACAGATCCAACTGTTACCGAAAGAGAACTCCCCTGACTTTAGACTTGAAGAGAGCATGTTGGTTCATGTAGTTGTACTCACTCCTGGGTGAGCATTACCATCCTGGTTGTAAAGCAGTGTTGGATTTTTGAAGCACTGAGCAGCTGAAAAGGAGAAAACTCAGTGCAGGGAGATTTGTAATAGGCGCTCACAGCACTGAGTCCACACACAGGACAGCAAGTCCACACCTACAGTAGCAGTTGGCATAAGTGGGCTTTGCCTAAAGATTCCTCTGCATGGTGTTTGCATCCTGTCCCCACCAGAGGATGTCACTATGGGCACTTTTTCTGTGTTGGTTTTCTCCTGAAGTGGTGGATATGCAAGGAAAGTGGTAGCTGGGAGAACGCCCAATGAAAGAAATCGGGGTTCAACTGAAATTGACGAAGTGGAGCAATGTCCTTACAGCCCTTTCTTTCCATGTGAAAGAACCATTGTGTCTGTGTGTTTTAGGACACAGCTCCTACAAGTAAAGATAAATCTAAAAGAATAGGGGGGAAGAGTCGTTTCCTTCAATAAACCCGGTTCATTGTGAAAATGTAATGGTTGAGTTAGTTCTTATTGGTTGGTTTTAATGACCATATTTACAACACTGCATGATTTTGCAATGCATGATCACAAGTCCAAAATGTGGAATGCTAGGTCATCTCTATCTGAAACCTTAGCTGCTACGAAAGTCTAATATGTTAAACTGGGTCCCCTGAATATGTAACAGCCTGCGATTATTGTCTCTCTTTTACCATTCTCTGTGTTACACAAGTTAGTAGACAAATGCTAACCACACATGAATATCAATCAGATGCCATAAAGGAGCAGCTGCAATGCCTCATAAATGGTTTAATCCTGTTACTAGTGAAATAGCCATGACTTCTCCATTCCTTCAGCACTGAGCCTTTCAGATGGAAGGAATGGAAATTAATTTTGCTCTACCTTTGTAACATGCGATTGCCTGCGGCAATTTTACAGTGCAGGGGAATGTGCTGTCTTTAAAGTTTTATTTACAGAGATAGAATAACTGAGAGTTCAGTTTTTATATCCCATTTTCACAACATAAAGCATGTTTATAAGCCCTTTTGCTGGATGGGGAAAAATCTACTGCAAATAAAGCACAGTATGTGCTATATTAGGGGATGCCTTGCTTTAAGGGAAAGCTGATATACCAGATTTGTTGCCAGCTTGGTCCATTAAACAAGAATAGGATCTGAATGTCTAAAATCAAATCGTGGTGGTGCCCCCAGACCAATAGGCTTAGTGTGTCTTAGGATTAATGAAGTGCAGTTTAATTAAATAATTGGTCAATAGAGAAAGGACAACAAAATGAATGCTGTGAGAATTGGGATCTCACATTGCCAAACTTAAACATTGAGGTAAACAAAACAATTAAAGCTCCATCAAGTGGTGTTAGACTAGCCTGCATGCCTACAGATTTTTTTTGAATAACAAAAATCTCCTGAATTGCTTTAACTTACTGACAAGTACAATGAAATGAGCATTCTATTATCAGCGTAAATCTGATCAAGAGAAGTCAGCTGCAGAGGCAAAGTAGTACTGTATAGGCTTAGCTGTGTGTTTGATCATCCGGCATCCCATATGTGCATTTTGTGTATCCATTTAGGCTGGTCTTTTCCTATTTTTGCAAGAAGCCTAACCACATCTGCAGGAGGTTTTTCATAAAATTAGTGTATTTGAGGCACATGAGTATATGAGAGAGCTGTTTGATTTGGTGGCCTTTTTTCATGCTCAGGCAATTAGCTTTGTGGAACTAGACTGTTTGTACAATATTTACCTTTCTAGATAAACCTGTATTACTTATTCTTCCTATTATCTCTTAATTGCAAGTATTGGAGTCTAAAAACCCCCTATCTTTATCATAATAGGAGACTTTGAATGTATATTTGTGGTTATAGTAATAGTTTAATGTAATTCTTTTGAGAAGTATTGCAATGCCTGGCATCTTGTATGGGTATCTATCTATATTTGTGGTGGTGTTAATGATACACGGTCCTCTGTGTCAAAAAAGAACCACAGGCACATCAATCTAGATAATGCTGAGTGCAATCATGTTTTTTTAATTTATTTTTTTCAGTAGTTTAATGACTTTCTTCCTTTGGTATTTTTTAAGAGGAAAAAGATGCATATCCTGCATCAGTTGGTTCTTTCAGCAGGTGCAAAGCAAAGGGAAAGATCGGCATAGAAAAAGAAGCTCATGTGAGAAAAGGTCAGAAAAGATAGTTTCTCTTTGAAAACACCATTTTTGCTCTCCAGTTTCTGGAAGAAAAACATTTCCCAGGAAATGGGGAGGGGTATTAGGAGGAGGAGGAGGAGGAGAGAAAGCTTGAAGAGAGGATTTAAAGTTATCAAATGCTACTAGGAAAGAGTTGAAATAAAAACAACCTGGAAAAATGTTGTTATACAAACAGTCTTTGGAATGTGGTGGGATACGCTTACAAGATAAGAATATTTGCGGAGTTAGCTGTATTTATTGCTAGGGGAAAAGAGCTGGAGAAAAATCTCTAATCGTGCTGGTGTTTGATTTACATATCCTAAACTAAATCACTTTTTAAATCCTTATTACACATGGTAATTAATTCAGGTACCCTTTTCAGTTCATAGATCTTAACATCTCCATTTTTTCTTTTCTGCAGGCTGACCTTTATTCCTGGTAACTAAATATCAACAGTTATAAACACCAAACAAAACATGGAGGAAATTTTCCCTTCCCTTTCTTTTTGTGTGTGACCTGTAAATTTTATGCATATGAAAATAAGCTAAAGATCATATATTGCTACAGGACCCAAAACATGACATAATGTGCACGAATAAGAAATCTATGTTGAGATGGGGCGAAGCCCTCCGGGTTTCTTAATATTTATCGAGCACAGTTCAGGATTCTATTAGATACTCATTTTGCTTCTTCTGTCCCTCAGAATTGCAGAGTACTCCTATGGGCATCAAAAGAAATCAAGCAAGAAGAAAAAAATCAGCAAGAATGATATCCGGCTGGTACCACGGGATGTAGAGGAGACAGATAAAATGAATGTGGTGAGCTGCTCCTCCCTTACTTCGTCTCTCAACTATTTTGACTATCATCAGCAGACCTTGCCGCTGGGGTGCCGCAGATCTGAAAGTACCTTCCTCAATGTGGAGAATCAGAACACTCGGAACACCGCAGGCTCCAACCACGTTTACCACCACACCTTCAGCGGGCAGAGTCCCCAGCAACCCGATCTGATCATCAATGGGATGCCATTGCCGGAGGTGAGTGTGGCCAGAACTTGTATGAAGTTTGTGAGGCAGAATCTAAGCACTTTGAGAACCTCCCTAGCAGTAAATGGAAGTGTGGTGTATAGAACTTAGTGTATCAAGGCAATGTGTCTTGTTGCTAGTCATATCTTCGATCTTTATAGCATCTGCTTCCAGAAGGAGGTAGATATTAATGTAAATATATGTACATATAATGCATATTAATTTCTGCAAGGTATTCTACTCCACGCATCTGTCGGTGTTGTCATTGTCGTCTCTTGGCCTTAAGCACTGCAGAAGCCGCTGTTTGAACACTGCGAGCAATAGTATTTAATGCATACTCTCCATGGATATTCAGACACCATGGTGATGAGCATGCTATAAATACCTAGCCGTTAAGTTAGATTGGATAGGAAAGTCTGAAGTCCCATACATCTTTCTAACAGAAGAAACAGCCACTGTAAGAATGACTAGCTTCAGATATGGGTACAGCCCTGCAACTCTCGTTCATGTGAGTTATTCTTACTCAGCATGTGTAGTCCCAGGGAAGTCAGCAGGACTGCTGATACGAGTAAGGATGACAGGGTCAGGCCCATGTTCTATTAAGTGTTGGTGGAATGCTTTTCGTTAATTTCAGTTGGATGACTCCTAAGAAAATATCAGTTTGGTCAGTAGTTAAATTAAGTAGATTTTAGATTTAAAAAAAATATATATATCTTTATATGTGGCCATTGTTACGATAGCAGGAATACCCAGTATTGGAGCCACCTTTAAAATGCTTCAAGGTTGTCACTTTCAATCAGGCACCCAAAGTTCTAGCATCTTCCGTTTTGTCACCTCACCATTTGGTGTAATTTCGTGGTGACTGTTGAAGTAGGAGGTGGATGGTGTCTTCCTAAATATTAGGAAAGGAGGTAGAGTGTCTGTAGCCCTGGTCACACTCACTGACTTCATATAATCTGTCAGGAGTTCTCTGTACATCATGGGCATCATTTACTGCTGCTTGTTTTTCTCTTTGAATTGTTATTTGGTATTAAACGAAACAATCAAAGGTTTGTCATGTTTCCTACTTTAAACGGAATAACAAAGCTGAAAAAGCAGCTGAAATATTTATGGCCCATTGTAATCTGTTCTCAGTGCAGCAGTGTAAATGCAAAACGAGTCCACGGAAGACATTGGAGGTACTCCAGATTTACATATTTTTGTTTACCTAGAGCTGGTGTGTGTCAGCTGATTTGAGATCGGAGGTTGGACTGCAGGGCTGTAAAATTGCAATGTAGATGCTTAGGCTTGGGCTGGAACCTGGGTCCTGGGGCCCTCCATCCTCACAGGATCCCAGAGTCCAAGCCTGAATGTCTGCACTGCACTTTTACAGCCCCACAAGCCCAAGTTATCTGACCAGGACCAGCTGCAGGTGTTTAATTGCTGTGTAGATAGACATCAAGAACACAGTTTTGCCCTTTGTGTTACAACAGGCCTGTTGTAAATCAGTTGATGTCTGTAGGCCTAATCCTGTAGGTCAGACATTGGCAAAATTCCCACTGAATTACTGTTTGCAGTGTCATTGTAGCTGTGTTGGTCCCAGGATATTAGAAAGACAAGGTGGATGAGGTAATATCTTTTATTGGAGTGAGAGAGAGAATATTTTATTCAAGCCTCAGAGTTTGAGATTTGGGAAAGGTACTCAAAGGTGGTTTAGCATAAGTAGTGAAAGCACATTTTAAGGTCTATTCAAGTTAAAGTGGCTCATTAACACCTCTGCAGTCATAGGACAAGAAAAATGGTTTTATTAAGGCGCAAATCCTGTGTGTCTCTATTTGTGTCTAGCAAAGTTATGAACTTAACTCCTGGGCTCATCATTTGAAGGCGTGCCACTTTCTTTTGAGGACGAGGACTGAGAGGTCAGATGTGGAATGATCAAATGTGTACCCTTAGGTTATATGGTGTTCTTGTGTTCTCTCGTTTTTCTGCATGAGTTCATGTAAGAGTGTAGGGACTGTGTGCTCTGGATGCAGTACACCTCTTGTTGTGATAGGCATGTGTAGAATCCCTGGCTCTCAAAAGGTGTGTTGGGGGGGGGGGTTGGTCATGGTAGCTGTGGAGATCCGTCTGATGGTTTTGCATGTGTTGTTTTGGCAGGGTCTGGTGCTGCTTTGAGTGGGTGGACCCTGCAGGAAGTTTTGATCATGAGGTTTGGGGATTGTTTGAAGACCAGAAGAATTCGCTAGTATTTTAGCCCAGATTAGCACTGTGTACTTAGGTCCTTCCAAGGATAATGTTTTGTGATCCCAGAGTAGGAATAATAACTCTTTGGTTTTGAGTTGTCATGGGGTCCCCAGGTAAAATCCCTGCATAGAGTCTGAAAGGAGGGATTTAGTTTGTAATTAAAAAGCGATTCTTAGTAGTTTGCTCGGTCTTTCAAATATCATCTGCTTTTACCCCTGCTTGCATTCCGCATCTGTCCTGCCATCGCAGCCTCAGACTTTACATGCCATCTGACGGTCTTGCCTTTTTCAAGGTTACCAATTAGACAACTTTTGCATCAGTGCACAAGCACACAGCATCACTCCTAAATACAATAGCCTGTAGCTGCAGGAATGAGAGAGTTTAAATGCAATTAGGAAGGTATGGCTGGAGTAATAGAACACTGTTCCAGAGAATTCAAAGCTCAGTTTAACCTCTGGTGTTGGTATAAAAGATGTAATCAGGTATTTTGGTTATACCTGAATGGCATTGACCTGTATGTGATAACTTGTATTATTTGCTATATAGGCCAGGTCTTCACTAGGAAATTAGATTGTGGGTTTTTCACACCCCTGAATGATGCCATTAAAGAGACCTAACCCCTGGTATAGAAAGTTCTAAGTCGATGGGAGAATGTCCAGTTGGCGTAGCTGCCACGTCTAAAAGAGGCAAAGTATCTACGCTGATGGCAGACACTCTCTCATGGGTATAGGTAGTGTCTTCTTGGAGGTGCTACAGTGGCACAGTTGTAGCAATACAGCTGTCCTGCTGCAGCAGTTCAAGTGTAGACATGCCCAGTTTAGACTTCGACTTAGATCTGAGGCAGACTCCTAATCCAAATCCAAATGCCCTCCTACTTTAGAAGAGTTCAGATCAGAATCTAGATCTGGACTGTTTGACTCAAGCCTGTCTCTGGCATATGTAATTAGGGAAATTGATCATCCAGCCATCTTTGAATCCTAAATGCAAGTGGCCTTGAGGAAAAGACGAAGAATTCTAGAGTTTGTTAATATTAGGGTTCCCATCGGCATTCAGGCTCATCTCAGCAGTGCCTAGAATAATATTTGAGGGTGGAGTGTCGGAGAGTTCAGACCACACTTCTCAAGTTTGCGTGCAAGCAAAAGCTTTTAGCATTCTGGGGGCAGTGTCCCATGAATAATTCCTGCCTTTATGGCGGGGAGAAGGGTATTATTTGAAGAAAAGTCTCAGAAGTGGTGTTGGCTGCTGCTGCCGTTCTAAAGTCAGGAGTACTCCAGAGCATTGTCAGTCTCCCAGGCAGTTTCTACAGATAGGGTGGTTGAGCAACATAGTGAATGCTCTGAGGTCATGATGTATTATTACAGACTACATTCAATCATAAAATCCATCACATATTGGCATTAAATGGAACTGTCTGTGGGCAGCTGGAGGTCTGCAGGACTGGAGAAGAGGAAAGGATCCGGGGAGACGGCTGATAAAGTTAGCAGACCAGCCAGAATACATTTTGTGTATACAATTCTCCCTGATGCAGTTTACAGTTTAAGCTTTGGATCTAGCTGGGCGTGAAGCTCTCTGAAGAAGCCCTAACTCTGGTTTTTTTTTCCTGTGAGGGAGGCAGGACACTGGCAGAAGGAAATGCCATTCCCATGTTTCTCAGCCCGAACTTGAAGCCCCAGTCACTGCTTATAACTTTCGTATGTTAGAAGGCACTGAAACGTGGCGTGTGGAAACACACGTGATTGTATTTCCAAAGGAAATGTTTCTCTTTCCCACTTCAGCGTCCGCTTGACATGCAGCAGGCCACCAGTTAAACTGGACCTGCTCAAGATTTTCAGTTCTATTAAGAGTGCGACCAGCTCTCTAGACCAGGGCTTCTCAAACTTCATTGCACCACAGCCCCCCTCTGACAACAAAAGGTACTTCATGACCCCAGGGTGGGGGACTGAAGCCGGAGGCCACCCAAATCCCAGTGCCTTGGGTGAGGGTGGAGGTGGGGGCAAAACCTTAGCCCCAGCACTCTGGGTGGCGGCGGGGGGCAAAGCTGAAGCTCAAGGGCTTCAGCCTCAGGCCGGGGGCCTGCAACCTGAATCCTGCCACCCATGGCCTCAGGCCTTAGGCTTTGGCTTCAACTCTGGGCGGTGGGGTCTGGGTGTCAGCAAGTCTAAGTCACCCAACCCCATTCAAAGGGGGGTTGCGACTCACTTTGGGGTCCTATCCCATCGTTTGAGAACTGCTGCCCCAGACGCTGGGTGAGCTCAGAGGGTTTCATCCAAACCCTGCTGAAACAAATGGGAGACTTTCCAGTGACTTCACTGGCCTTTGTATCAGGCCTTGCACAAATCCAGCTCTGAGAATTGCTCTCCGCTGAGGCCTTATCTCTTTTGTTTGTGTCATTATTTATATCCCTTGAGGAGAGGGAATGGACGAATGCTCCTCGTACCTCAGTTTCAGTGCTGTAAGGGCTGATGGTCTCTCTGTATGCCAGACCTTCATATAGGGATGTAAGCAACTAGTCAATAAGCAGAAGCTTATTGGATAGTCGAGTCGAGTAGTGACGCGACTGGTCACTTCCCCCTCCCTCCTTGCTGCCTCTTTTTTAAAAGCCGGTTCCCCCAGCACTGTCTCTGCAGAGGGGCAGGGGAGGCTGAGGTGTAGCGCAGGACCGAGTGAGAGTTGGGATAGCTGATTCCCGGCTTGCGCTTAGTCCCCCCCTTCCGCCTGGCTGCGCTTCAGCCTTTTAAATGTATTAAGAGCCTGGCAGCTCTTAATACATTTAAAAGGCAGCGCTGTAGCGGGGTTAGCTCCTGGGGCCAGGAGGTAACCTTGCTGCAGCTCTGCGGTCCCTTCCCCCTTGTTGACTAGTCGATTTAATTGATTAAACACAATTTAACATCCCTTCCTTCATCTGAAATGTATGATGGGGATTGTTGAGGCACTGAGATATCTGACTGGGATCTCTGAGGGCTAAATCCCCTCAGACCGCCAGATCCAAGTGATGCTCCGGATGTGGTGACAAGGGAAGTGAAACCAGAGAGAGTGCATGGAAATATTGTCATGGATCTGTGCAGAGGGGGAAGTGGACATGTGGTAGCTTCCCCTTGAGAGTTGCATGGAGCTGGTCTCTGTGTGTGGGGGGGCTGAAGCCAGCCAACATGGGGGCAGAGTTGGGGAGCGGCTGTGCTATGCGGTATGCTCCAAAGGGAATGTGGACTAACACACGTGGAAGACTGATAGGGAATGCAGACTGCCTCAGCATCAAGCCATTTCCCTCTGCTCTGCTCCTCAAGCCCAATAGAGGGCCAGGAGAACCTAGCTGGTGGAGGCAGCTAATGGCACCACCAAGAAAAGTCAGGTGGCCTGTTTGCAGGTGGGGACAGGGAAGCATGATGTAGAGGGAAATCAAGTCACTGCATCTAGTTGGGAATTGTGCACTTGGGCCTTGGATCCCCGGCCTTTGCTTGGTACTTAGAGAAAATCTGTTCAGTCATCTAGCTCATCTTCCTGCCAATCTAGAACGCGCAGACTTGCAGCTGCAGCAGAATTTGCAGGGATCTTGACTTATTTGTTCCCCTCTTTACATTTTCAAACAGGAGTACAGCCCAGGGACCTATCTAGACAGAGCGAGCCAGTTTGGGAGGGGGGAGAGGAATTTACCAAACCTCTGTGCGCAGCTCTCGTTGACTTCTAAACAAAATCTACTTAGAGGCTTGAGCAAAGTAGGAAACCGTAGTGGTTTTTCAAACCCATTCTTTTTCAAAATACCACCAACCACCCTGTTGTCACAGAGAAGCTGTCATGGTATTTCTGACTCAGGTGGCACCAGGAAGGACTTGAAATCTGGAATACCCAAGAAGTTCAGCTGAAAATCCAAACTCTTAGGTGCTTGTGCAAACAGCCTCCAGTTGTTTGGCATTTGTCTCCTCCATCACTACTGATTATGGCCCTAGTAGTCCAGTGATGGGCTCTTTACAAATGCTCAACGTAGACAGAAGTTGCACAAAAGGATATTGTAGAACTGTTCAGTCTCTGTGGAGGAGCAACCTGTTATCAGACTGCAGCTTTCTTTTACTTAGTCTGAGTTCCTGCTTTTCTCCCCTCCCCCTGAAGATCTGTGCTTCTAAAAGGCAAATAAGTCATTGTCCCTTACCTGGCCTGAACTCCAGTTCATTCTGCCCAGTTCAAAACCTGATGGTTGACTTCCAGGGCGCCTCCAGCCTGGATCTGCTAGGAAAATGCTGCAGTGAGACCTGCAATCTCCATGTGACTCAATGGAACGTAGTTGCTATTCTTCAGTGCCAGACCGTACTACATTAACAAGAACTATTGTGCGTTAGTAATTACCTGTTTACAGAGCATATTATGACACTTCCTGGTGCGGATGTTTAGCCATTAAGATTCTTACACAGCCACCTGGATTTCAGGTAACTGAATTGTAGCTGCTAGAGATGGGCAAAACCTCTTATCTCATCCAGTCCATCTCCCAATCAGCGTACGATTGTTCTCTGCAGTATATTTACTAGGATTTTGTCCAGTTTAGTTGTAAATGTCTCAAGCGATAAGGCCTCTGCTACTTCCCTTGGGAGATTGCAATGCAGTTTATTAGATCTCGGTGTCAGGGAGATTTTACTAATGTTCAACCTACATGTTACTTTCTATTTTTGTGCTGATGGGAAGGCACAGCATTGGCTGATACAGGATGCAATACGGAGGTAAGCCAAATAGCTTTATATGCCAGCTAGCATGAGATGTTTGTGTCTGAAAAGTAAGTGACTGTCTCTAAAAACAACCATTTCCCTAGCAGAGGATGGGTTTGGATTGGCTTGATATATAGCTGGTCTTTAATGTGAGGCTCATTTACTTTAACAGTTAAGAACCTTGAAGTAAAAGTCCCTGAGGATGAGTTGTTTGTGGAGACAAATGCTCTTCAGGAGACGCTTCCTCTTTCTCTGCTGCATAGTTCAAATGGTAGCAGGTAGCTGAGCTGTGTGCAGTGTCTTGTTACTTACAGTTGAACTCACTTGTGCTCCCAACCTTTTGTCCGTTGGGTCTGGAGGGGATGAAGCCTGTATCTCTGCAGGGATTAGACTGTGATTCTGAGAGAAATTATTAGAGACTGCTTGCTTAAAAAGTCTTTTTCTTTATTCGCTGGGCCAAATAGGCTGAAATAACAATGTGTCTGCCAGTAAAACTGCCAGGGTGGAATTCTTCCAGTGTGACTTGACACTAGTCAGATCCTACCAACCCATCACTCCACAGGCTCTCATCCCTCCCTCTTTTTGGGGGTTGGGACAAGAAGAGACCTCACCCCCAGCCATCTCTGCTGTCAAGCACACCGATAGGGTGGTTCCCCCGGGGTAGAGCTTGGCTCCTGGTTCATCTTTGTCCCCTGGGAGTTAGACACAATGCCCTTGTCTGGTAACGTAACCCGTGTTCCATTTTTGGATCTGGTGCTTGAATCAGCAAGTTCCCATGCTAGGCTATGACCAAAAGTTGCAACAACCAAACAACCATTGTGTAGGTCCAAACTGTGACCTGTAGAAGCGGGTGAAGTCCAGCCCCATGCGTGCCAGAATCCAACTGTGAAGTTTTGCTGCAAGGAAGGTTTCTCTCCCAAAAAGAAAAAAAAAAGCAGCCTGGTGGTGTGGGGAAAAATTCCTTCCCAACTCCAGAAGTGACCGGTGGACTCCACAGCAATCTAGATAAGGGAGGAAGTATAGACGCCTAGAAACGAGCAAACAGGAAGCAGCTCCAAACACATGGTTCAAAATCTCCTGCCAAATGCTGTGAGATGTCATGGCACCAGAACATGTGCCAGATCCCATGATACCATAAGCCTATCCTTGAAGTCTTGTGGTGGTTAGAAATTGTGTGGGTGCTGTCTTTTCCTTTTGCCCTCTCCCATCATAGGAGTCACCAAAACACTTCCTTCTGCGTAGGCTCGGGCTCTCTCTTTGTCACAAGCAAAGTTTGAATTAAGTGTGAATTGGCGCCCATGTCAAGGGTGAGCGAAGAGAGTCAGAGTTTGCCCCTTTTTATATTGAATGATTTACATTTATTTTGCAGCGGGGGTGCATGGGATACTCTTTGGAAAGGATGTTGTCTGGCCAAAGGAAAACAGAACCCATTTTGGGCCTCCGTTTCCTAAAGCTCACCGGGGATGAGTGGGCTTTTCCTTGGGGAAGCCGGAGAGAAGTGAGCCTCAACACTAAAATGGCCATATCCCACCATCCTGTTCTGCACATTGTTTCTAAAGAACTTTGCTGGGAGTTGTCCTTGTGGATGAATGGGTTTTTCTGTGTTGGTGGCAGCTACTTGTTAGAGGATGATAGCATGTTGGATTCCAGTGGTACGGAAGCCAGCATGAGGACATGTATTGCAATGAAGAGGGTATGTGTGTGTATGTGAAATGCTGTGTATTAAGAGGTTGTAAATCAGTTTCAATCTTTGATGCTGGTTTATTATCAGCCCACACAAAAGGCTACATGCAGAGTTCTCCTAAGACTTCAGAATCTGCCTTCAGATATTCCTCTTTGCTGGTATGCTTTTGGGGGCAGGTTTTCAGACCAGAGCTGCACATACATGGCCTACTTTATAGGAACAATGCATGCCCACGCAGCCACTTGTGCAAATCTGATGTATGGATGCACAGGGGGTGGTGTGCATATTTATGTCAACAGTGTGCTAAATCCACAGTCTCATAACTGGTATCCTAGGGTTAACGAAGTTCTTCTGGTGTTAAGCTAGTATTAAAGCACCAGGGATACTAGTTTGCAAGCTAAACTATCAGCAATGCTATGCTCCTGATAGTAAATGTGGCCTCATTTGTGCTAAGATTGTGGCCTCTAGCAGTAGGCTCAGAAATGACTGTTGCCCTTTATTCTCTGACACAAATAAGCCTTATTCACATGGACTTCATTAGGATCCCTCACATGGTGAGCAAAGGTGGTAGAATTAGGCCCCATTGCTAGGTTGGTAGTGCTTGTCTGACCAGAGGAACTGATCTTCTGAGCAAAAGAGGCAATTTTATTTTTGGGTAACGCAGGCAGTTTTTGCTTGGAATAACCATTTTAACTGGCATACATTTTTTACGATTAGCAAAGGGATTTTATTCTGGAAGAAATCAGTTTGGCTCTTTCTCTGTTACTTCTCTGCTTGTCAATTCTTCCTCTCCTCCAGCTTCTCCTCCTTTTTTGTGCTAGCCTAAAAAGGCCCCAGAGTGTCTGTTATAATCACATTTTGGGTGTTACATCCGACAAGAACAGGCATATTAATGCGAGGGCATTCATTCTGGTAGTATCAGACAATTTGTTACAAACCATGCCATTGATATGTGTGGGGCTCTACCAGGCAAACACCAGCATGTAACTGAAGAGGGTTTAGTTCACCTGTGAGTAGTACTGTTTATAGAACTAAAATAAAACCTTCCAAATCCGAGAGACTTTTCAGCACTCAGACATGCCATGCTGTTGAAATGATGCTTATTTAAAGAGATCATAATTAAAGCATTATCACTAGTACTGCTCAGCTTGTTGGAAGATTGACTTCACAACAACATTGCCAGCCTTGTTTTCTCCTTGGGAGGTCACCGTAACTTAGCACTTTTCTTTTAAGGTTTGTACTGAACGAGATCAGCATGCACAGGTCACTTTTCTAATTAGTGCATCTTCATTTCTGAGAGTGCACACCTTTGTCATGTAGTATACTAATGGAAATGTTTCTTCTTTAAAAGCTTGGCAAAGACAAGGGATGTTTTTAGTATTCGATAATGACTCCCTCACCCCCTGTGGTTTTAAATATAACTAGTAGGTGTTTTTGATTATTATTTGTTTAACTCTGAAGCAATGAGAAAATGTTGGCTTTTAGGAAATCACACACAGTATCTGGATACAAAACACACATCTGGTTGATTTATGGGACTGCTAATGGAATACGCAGCCTTGCACCTCTAGGTCATCGCTTGGTCTCCGGCACAGGTTGGTGGCAACTATGAGTCATTACCATCTGATTGCTGTTTTGTGTAATCAGTTGGAAATATGTCTTGTTCCTAGCTGATGGGCTGTCATTTCACAAGATCTGCTGTCACAGTTGACCCCATTGTTGGCAGCATATGTAGAGAGGCCAAGGACGGAAAGGCCAAGGAGACTGAAACTTGTCCTTGGGGATAATCTCTCCAGGCCAAGACTGATTTGGGTTGAGTAGCTTGAACAAAGCTCTTGCTGCTGGTGAATATTTATAGTTGTCATGTGGGTAATTAGAAGACTTCATTGCCCGTGCTGGAAATCCAGAACCTCTCAAGAACACTCAACAGTCACTTAAAATATATACATATTAAATAGCCACATAATTGCAAGTCACTGAGAACCTCTCAGCTTAACTATTCCTGAACTGTTTTGTATATCATGATACATTCTCTGACCTTTTCTAGTGTTGGAGGCCAACATTATGGAAATAAGCAGCTTTTTATTCCATTCGAAGGTCAGTCTAACTAAATTATGCATCTTCTTCTAATGCAGTCGCTTCAAAGCTCTCAGTTTTGAAAATTTCATTTGAATACCTTGCAACAGAGATAAATGCTGTAGCTCATATTCTTGTTTTAACAATTTATTGCAGTGATCATCATTCTCACCTCCTGGTTTCTTGGGCCAGGACCTTGTTTAACATTTCTTTGTTTCTCTTTTTATACTGACAATAAAGGGCTGTGGTCCCACCCCAAAACACTTGCAAGGTCAATGTTGCAGAAGATTCAAAGCTCTTCACCTCCAGTTAAAGCTAAAGGGAGTTTTAGCACTGATTTCAAAGGAAGGAGGATTGATTCCAGTATCCATCTGAGAGGTGGCCTTGCGTGGAAGCAGGATCTGGCATGGATTTGTTTGTGCTTTTTAAGTGTACTGGTTTGGAAAATAAAACTTCAGTCAATAAAAATGGATATTGCGGGTTTGATTCTCTGCTGTCTTGTATTCATTTATAGTTGTGCAAAGTGAGTGTGAAATGTTCCTCCTGTTTGGGCATTGAATCCTCTTTGCACTCACTCTGCACGGGTATAAAGGGGTGCACGAGGGGCAGAGGAGTGGAGGATCACTTCTGTTGTGAGAAGATCATGTGCTTGCCAGTCCTGCATTTGGGTCTAGGCAGTGGTCCTTCATTAAACGCAGGTCTCTGCCAGGACGCAGAGATCCAGTGGAGTGGATCCAAAAACATGCTCAAATGTGTTGAGACGCTGCCAATATCACACTGAGACAAAGTGGAAAATGAGGCTTCATAAAAATGATGCCAATAGTTTTGATGCTGCTTTGTTACCTGGTGGATGGAAAAGGGCTCTTTGCTCTTCGGGCAGGGCAAGACACAGGTATGAATGGTGCCTAGCTGTCTGGGCCTTATGCTCCGCTGTTGTGCGGCTCTGAGAAAACAATGCCTGGACATTGATCCCTAGCAACCTATTACCCAGAGGGATATGAATTTCCCCACCTCCCCTTGGGCAGGGTCGAGAGCATTTCCCCAGCTCCAGAACAAAGGGCTGGGAAAGTGAGAGGTCGGGATAAGAATTGACTGTTGGAAAGAGTCCGGTCCTTCATCCAGAGTTTAATGACAGAGGTCCGATGGAGAGATGGACAGAGCACGAACCAGGGGGTTCACTAAAGCACAGCTGGGCACTGGGCTAACCAGAATGGGCTATGCGTTAACCTTCATTTCTCTAGACTACCCTAGGAACTTCCTATGCTTTACTCCAGTTAACTAACAAACCCTGCTGTTTGGACAATGCGGTGTGATTGTTGCTGCGAGGCAATCGTACCAGTCTCGATCAGGGATCTGTCTCGGTGGGACTTGCTGAACGATGCACATGGTGGGAAGTATGAGTGCTGCTGGTCCAGAGGTCCAGTCTACAGAGGTGGTGAAGCTGTATGGCTTACCCTGGAGGAAGAGGGAGACCCCAAGGAGGTTTTGCACACAGAAAGGTTCCTCCTCGAGACCACTCCAAAGCTGGGACCATAGAATTTCAATCTTCTAAACATCTCATTAGCTTTCTTCCATTTATGCTGTTTCTCTATTTTGCATTTCAGTTTGGACTCTGAAATGAGACTGGTTAGTTTTATTTTGTTCTGGTTCTCATGCTCCTGATCACGTGTTGGGCTTGGGGTTAAGAAGACACTGCAAGTAAATACTTAGAAATGACTCTTTAAATATTTGTAGTGGGCTTTTTCCTTTTGCACTTAAACTATCAGATGTTTTCCTTCTTAAAATAACTTTCAAACTAGTTGTCTGATAATGTAACATGAAGAAGTAAGATTCCTTTCCAGAGCAAAGTTAACAATAATGGGATGTTTTTCTTTCTCTTTCTCTCCCACTTGCTATAATCAGTTGCAAAAACTGTGGTTTAAAGTAATTTCAAAACAGTATGGATTGCGGTTCTACAATTTAAACACATATTTTGCTTGGCACAGTCAATTGGAGATGCTCAATCTGCAGTTAAGGGCCAGCTGGCAAACAGAACCTGAAATTTGTGTTTTAGGTACACAAAGTAAGGACTAGGATGAAATCCTGGCTCTGTTGAAGTCAGTGGGAATTATGCCATGGACTTCATTGGAGCCAGAGCTTCACCCTAGAGGGATAGTTTCCAGTGGTTTCCCTGGCCTCTTGATCCAAATTTCTAACTCCAAGTGGTCATTGATGTTAGCACTCAAAGCTCCTGTCAAAGCATCTCAGAGAGAGCTTGTGGCGTTGCTTGTTTCCCCCCCGCCTTTGTCACTCTTGGAACCAATGGGCATTCGTTATGCCTCGGTTGTACCACTTACAAATATGTCCGCTCGTTATCACATCTCATTATACTCTTGAGCCTTGCTGGAATTCTATGCCCAGAGCACCTCACACCAGTCTGGCTTGGTACTTCCACAGAGGGCTGCTGTTTGGCTTAGCCATCGCTCATCTGACTGGAATGCATTGTTAGCAGTTCTCTCCTAACAGTTTGTTTGAATCTGGGAATTGCTTTGATGAGATGCACTGGAAACATGTCAGTCAGAAAAGCTAGTAGGGTTGAGAGCTCCATCTTTCTCCCAAAGTTTTTTTTCAAAGATATTTTTCCTCCTTAATGAAATTGCTCTGCCCTGATGTTTACATACTATGCTAGATCCTCAGCTGCTGTAAAACAGCATGGCTTCACTAACGTAAATTGAGATTTCCAGTTTACACTGGTTATGGAATCTCTCAGACCACACCAGATCCCTCTCCTAGTTTTGTTTGCATGTTCATTATCTACATCTGTCAAATTCCTTTTGCCAGTTGCTGGCTGTCTCTAGCAGAGTTCTGTCATTGCATTTTATTTTGGTCCTTTTAATCCCAGTCATCCGTCAAAGGGGCAATGGCAAACATATTATCATTTACCTTTAGGGGCAGTTTTTTCCCACCCGTATTGCTGGTGGAAAGGGCCAAGACTTGTCTTGATGAAGTATTGAAGAAAATTTCAATTTTCCTGAAAAGCATTCAAGCTTCAAATACCAAAGAACTTGTTAGACCTTCCACCCAATTCGTCCTCCTGCCTGTGCAGAACTTTCTTCTGCACTGTGCCTTCGTTAATTTCCTGTGGTGTAGTTTAAATGTCTCAAGTGATGAGGCTTCTATTGCTTTCCAGAAATCACTCCACAGCCTCACATCACTGTCTCCAGTGATTTTTTTTTTCCCCCCCCCCCTCCTGCCTCCCAACCTTGCATTGAGCCTAAATTTTTCATTTCTGGAATTCATTCTACCATTCCTAGTTACACCCTCTCATCCCGGCCTAAATAAGCCTCCCATTTCTGCCACATCCTCACTGATTGTTATAAAGGTGAAGCAAGGAGTAAAGCCAACTCTATTTTTCTTCCTTTGAAAGTTCATTTTGCCGTCAACTGGGAGGTGATGCAATGCAGCACAACTGATACTTGTATTGTAAAGCCTCAATCTGCCAATTGTCTTTTGGGGAAAGAGATGTCCAGAATGGAATGCAGTAACCTACATGCAGCGTACAGAAATACTGTTCCCACCCTGTTTTTTAATGAGAACCCTACATATTCAGCCCCGAAACTCCATTAGCCATTCTTTTTTTTCCCCCCTGCATTTCATACTTCTGTCTAGTTTGCTGTGCACTGTCACCCTAGCTCTGTCTTGGTAGCTGTGCATGCTTGCTGCTCCCCAGCCAGGTTGCATGGATTTGCTTTGATATGTGATGCAGTATTGGTCCACGTTGAGGCCATAGTTGAGTACCAGTTAAAATACAGGATGATCTTCTCTGTAGCAAATAATTCTACTCTTCAATTTAAATTACAGTGTGTTCTAAATGTATAGAGTTCTGTGATCTTGAGCAGATGCTTATTTTGTAGGGATTCGGTCGTCTTTATCCCAAATTCCTGCTGATGTTAGCGGGAGTTTTGAGTGTGCAGTAATAAGAATCAGGTTGATAATTGGAAAAGTGGCATTATGGGCTTGATTCAACAGTTCCTACTTAGGCAAAGCTACCCGTTGAAGTCAGTGGGGAGACATATCAAAGAAAAGACTGAAGTAGTTGCAGCATCTTAAACCAGGACAAAGTAATAGCTAGTAATAGCTGGACAAGTGGTGGTTATTATTGTGTGTTTAACACCGAATCCCAGTTAGTTGCTGTCTCTTTGTTAGGGTAGCTAAGGTTAGTGTAATGATAGTTAATGATGCCCTGAAAAATGTGCATCTCCTCCTCAATGGCTTATATATCCAGTATCTTCTGATGGAACTACTCGGTATACTGCAAGTAAAAAAAATCTCATAGGAGGGTGGAAAAAACCCTTCGTTAAATCAAATAAATACAGAAATCAACTCCAATTTTCATATAGCATCTTTGAGCTGCATAAGAAGGTCTCTACCTTTCTGCATTCTATTGGCCACAAGAGATCTGGACATGAATCCTTTACCATCCTCTCAGGGTCTTGAGCTTGTCGGATTATACCATCTTTTGTAATGGCAGGTGTATGCCACAGGGCAGATTTTAAAATTCCTATGTTAGTGGATTGCATTAACCCATACTAAGTCAGGTATGTAAAATTCCATTAAGCTAAAACCCTCTGGCACTTTCTCACCAGTGCTGGAGATCTGCAGGCTATGCTAATGTAGTAGGTTTGCTCATCTATTAGTAGGATGATGGTTTTAAAATAATAACATTTATCTTTGGCTATGGACTGACACAGTGCATGTTGAGTACAATTTTTTGAAAGGCTTTGCAGATGTTGCTTCAGTCAATCTGGGTCAAAAAAAGATTGCTTAGAATCATAAAGGTTAGAAGGAGATCAAATAATTCTGCCTCTTTATTGCTTGAATAATGTGCTTGGAAAATATCATTCACTGTTATTAAACTAAATGAGTTGGGATAACATAAGATTCAATATTCATTTTTTTTCATGTTGGTTGATTTTTGCCTGTTTTTATAATGCAGCTAAATTCTGTGCTATTGATTATTATAATAGATTAGTGGCTTGCAAAATTAAATGTATTAGTTTAAGCACATAGCAGTTTAATGTGTTGCATTAGAAACAACAATTAAAGAATTACTCTTCTGTTTCACGGAAGCATCTGATGGTGGGAAAGACACAATTAAGGCAGCTGAATGTTGCATTTCAAAGTTGTTTTTGTTTCATATGGTACTATCAAGCGATCTGCCTAGACAGCATTGGGAGTGTGAACGCAACTTTGATATGTTACATAGTCTGATGGAAAATTATCAGATTACTATTTCTACAAATGCCTGTTGTTCTTCTGAACAAGGATTGCTTAACAAATACAAAGATCTTCTTTTCAAACATAGATTTTGTGTTTCTTCTTGTCTGAGTATGGAAGCTTATAGATCTATATACATACACACACGCTAACTACTGCATCTATAGCAATGTGTGGACAGTATTGTACTTTAATAAATTCTGTTATAGTACAATAGTATTTCGGAGAAACTGTGAGAATAACATTCCATGGCTTCTGCCACCGTTACTCACATGTATTCTCATTTAAATGAATTGGACTGCTCAAAATGTAAGGCACTAACTGTAGCAGTGATGTCAGCCCTGGGTCACTAATACTGTTTGTAGTACATCCGTACTGTTAATAAGAACCTCAGTTTCTACACATGTTTAGAGGTAGGCCTGGAGCAGATCAAGTGCCCCTGAAATCTGGGGAAGTTCTGATCCAAATTTTAGTTTCAGGTTCTTGGCTCTATTAAACGTTAGCAAAGTCAGATTCAGCCTGGCTTGGATCCATCTTCACTGCCATTTAATAATGTGTTCAAGACAAATGCAGCCTTTAACTGCACAGGGCAATCGACTTATTTTAACTTCCTAGAGCTAGAAGACCCCACCCCCCATCTGGCCGTTGCTTTTGAGCCATTGTTCGGAAAATGGTATGTGCTGGCCATGGTCCTGATTGTTTACTTCCTTTGGTTTGAGATGACAGCAATGGTGTTGCCAGTGAAGGAGATGAAATTAGTGGCATATATGCCCTTCCCCTTCATGACCCACCCCCTCTGTAGAGGGTTCACTACAGTCTCAGGCAAAATAGCTTGTTTGATTTGGCTACTGCTGCAGAGCCAGCAGAGGGAGCACAAAACAGTGTTATGTAAGTTTTCTGGTAACAGTAGCTACGGGTGCTTTGCTCAGACAAGAGATGAATTTCTTTTTTAAAATGGAAGTATTTAGGAGTAGGCTCTTCCTTCAGTTTCCACTCTGTCATTAACATTAGTGGGCATTAATACACACATCAAGGGGAGAAAGACTATAGCTTGTAGAATTTGGGGGAAATTCCTCATTAGACTCTAACACACTGTACCAAGCTGTTGACTCCACTTGAGAGAACTTCTGGAAGAGATTATCCCTTTGCTACTCTGCAATGAATTGTCTTTATTTTCTTCTCCTTGAGCTCATAAAAATGTCGTCCTTATGTTATCTAGCTTAAAAAAAAAAGACACACTGGGTTTCTGTATTTGCTCTGTTTTAATAACATCTATTTCAAGTTAGAAATCCTCTTCTGGAGTGAACTGCCAGCATTTACAACACCAGCTGGAATCTGAAAATTGAAGGGTGTCTCTTCTATCACCCCAATAATACAGATTCTCTAATCTGGATTTAGTTGTGTTGATGATACACATGAAAGAATAGAATCCACTCTCTCCTCCTATCGCTGTACTGACTCTGCAGTGTTACCAGGAATAAATACCTGTGTTTGTCTCTAACATAAGTAAACAGGACTTAAAGACCTACGGAGAATAGATCTGTAGAGATACATAGTTACTTTTCACACTAAGATGACACTGTAAGCGTTCATCTGCCCTTGCTGCCTCCAGTCTGAAGCCGTAACCTGCCATGTGTGAACAAGACAATTGCTTGCTGTAGTAATGTTGCTCTGTTGCTGTTTGCTATGTTATATGGCAGCTTGAGGAGTGTGACTTGTTGTTTTAAAGTCAATCAATAATTATTTTTACTTGAGGTGAAGGGAATAGAGGGGCATAGCAGACACATTCTTAAATACGAAGACAATATTTGCATACCAATGTCTTTAGTGACATTTGAAGAGCAGGCATAGAATGTACATAGAAACAATTTTCATGAAATACATATACAATTGCTTTCCCAGATTTCTATGAAGCTGATGGCTGTTCTCTGTATCTCAAAACTAAACCAGTCTCCCCTACCTCAGAATCTTTAGGAAGGGGGGATGGTAGATTTGCCTACCTCTTCTCCTTCCCCTTGCCCTCTATTTACACAGGGAAAGAAAGTCATCCCAATGTAATCTGAGGAAATTATATATAGCTCAGTTTGTCATATCCAACTTTTATCTTTGTTGTGGTATGTGAAATCCGGGGTTTAATGTAATGAGGTAAATTTCTTATTTCTCTGACAACTACAGAAGCACTAATCTTATACACATTCCACCCAATACAACTTTGTAAAGTAGCACTCAATGGGAAGGTGTAACACTCTCTTGTATGACTGAAAAGCTTTTCTTTTTCAACATCTCCTCTGTGCGCTCTTGTGGTTCTTTTTCACGGTCCTTTTTCACTGGGTTTTGGATGTTGCTCATTAATGAGGTTTTGAAGTAGGTGTTCTATCAGTATCAATTTGGAATTTTTAAAATCTCCGTGGGCCAAATCCAGCATCCTTGAATCTGGTCAGACTCAATAATGATAAACATGATAGAAACCCTTAGATAAGGAGAGAATGATTATCCATTTGTAGGCAAAAAATACTCTTCCAGATCTTTTTTGGAATCAGAATAACTTTAGTGGCCAATTTGGTTAATAATCACAGATGCTTATTCCCTGTACCCCTCATCAAGTACTGCGTTGAGTTTTCTACTATCTGAGCTCATTAGAGTCTCAATCACATCAGATCCTATTAGGCCGTCTTCCATTTATAGCTGCTTAGGTTCCCTTATTACCTCACTGCTTGTCAAGATTTTCTTATTTACATTATAAACTTAGGTTTTCTGACACCGCGCAAGCTCGTTGTTTTGTTCTGTCCTTGAAAATGGTTTCTCTAACTTTATGTGGTGTTGTCTATTGGGTACCTCTGCCCATTCACAGTGGTGCCCACGTCCCCTCCTGGATGTATATATGCAATATATACCTGTGACAACTACAGCAAGTGCTTATGCAGAAAAGTAATATTAGAAGAAATAAGGGAAAGGAGCCAGCACCATGTGATCAGACAGCTTTCCATGGCCCATCAGCTAGGCTAGTCCATGGATTGAGATCCCATTCTGTAGATTACATGCATTGCAAGGGACTGAGTTTAAAGATGCTTCCTTGCAGCTTTGTTTAGTTATTCTTTAGGCTGCAGTATACACTTGGGGCAATATTTAGTATTTACTACAATGGCATTTTTACCACAAATTTTAATTGGTGTTGTGTGCGCATCTCAAAGAGAAATGGCATCGCTTATAGTACCATAGATGAGCCAAATTGAGCATCTGCCTGAAATCATATAATACTTGGGAGCAGTTAATTTCGTATTTGCAGGTTGGGAAATGGTGGTTAAAATGCCTGAAACCTGTCAACGCTAGCAGCTTTGTACTGGTGCAGCAGCTGTATTGTTGGCAATGACTGTAATACAGATGCTTACTCTTTTTAAGTGTAGACCTGTCTGATTGTGAAGAAAATCTAAACTGAATGTAAATGGTTACAGTTTTGGCTTTCTAAATCTGTAGACATACAGACTGAAATAATGAGCCCGAGTTTCACCTTCAGCTCCTATTGGCTTGGAGATTACCATGGAGCTATCCTTAGTTTTGAGAGGGGCTTTTAATTGTCTCTTTCAGTCCAGCAAAGTGTTAACCCTGAAGCCCAACAATGACAATCTAAAACAAATCATGATGTAAATCCATATCATATTCATCATCCCTGTTTCACAGAGAGGGAAATAGATGAAGCGGTTTGTCCAATGTGTCATGTCACAGCAGGGATTAAAACTCAGAAATGTATGGACTTCTATTGCTCTGCTCAATAGAAATAGAGCATAATTTTTTGGCCATAGACCCAACTGTGTTTAATGGTATATGTTTTTCATTTGGTGGTAACATTCCTTTTAGCGTTACAACAACAACAACAAACCCCAAGTAACTGTAAATGACAAAAGTGTGATTTCTCGAGAGATACATTTTAGAAAATGACTTTGCTAGGAAAGTGGTTTCTTGAGCTCCTGGGCGAATTTAAGATCATTGGGGTTTTTTTAATAATTGCAATTTTTTCTGCCATAAAAGCAAATGGGCTTTGATATCACAACTCCAGACAGCTGAACCAAAGTTATTCAGAAATGCAAGCAATTGACATGGCTGATACTTGTGAAATTCACTCAGAGCTCTCGAACTGTTCTTGTGATATATGCAATGTAGCGTTTAACTCAGTAGTCAGTAGCGATTCCCAGCACAGTCTAATCCAATTGCATGGTAAAGGGGATTTGCTGGCACAGAAAAATGAAGGAAGAATTTTATAACTCATTTTTAAGAATATTTTGATATTCAACTGCTCCATGATACTGGATGTAACGTTGGTAAAACTATATGGATAGAAATCACTCCTGTATTCAAGTGACACTGTTAGGTCACATTTGTCCCAACATTTGTTCTGTAAAAACTTATTTTCATAAAACTTCGCATAGTGACTGCCATCATGGGTTAGCACTGAGACTGAACCTGGGACTTCCAGTGCTGAAAGCATGAGGCTCTGCTGCTTGAATTACAGGAGACCTCTGCTCATTGCTAATTGACAAGCATCCTTTGTGGACCAGACAGTAGAAGGGGATGCAGAAAAACAGGTTACATTAAAATCAGTAAGAACATTTCCCAGAGCTTTTAAAATTTTCAGTACTGCTTATGTACAAGCATTTTGTCATGGTGTTGGCAGTTGTAGCATTGCAACATTATACTTGCACACAACCGCCACGAAGTGAAGTTGGGCCCAAAAGTTCCTACCGAATTGAGCACGGAGCTTACTGCACGAAACCCCTGGACCAGAAAGGGAACCCATATGAAAAGTGAAACTGATTAGCCTATTTTCATTCTCCCAAGTGGAGACAAAGACAGCAAGTAAATAAAGGAAATAAAATAAAGGTCTCTAATTTTTTCATATTAATAGTAACACATATAAGGATTTTAAAAAGGTGTTTTGTTTTACCCGGCATTAGACACAAATCCTATTGGCTTCAGTGGGAGTAGGAGTAGGTTCTGTGACTTTAACTATAGTCAGGTATACTTTATAAACTTAAAGGTACCTTGTGTTGGTTGGAAAAAGTCCCCCATATAGATGCAGTTACACCAGCAAAACTGTGCTTGTTTCACTCAAAGGGCAGGAATGAGCTATGCAGCAGAAAGCAGAGATTTGCTGCTACCTGCATCCACACTAGAATGTGGTGGCATAGTGCACTGGTAGAGCTGCTCTTGTATAGTGCTCCTAGGCTTCGTCTTCACTGTGAGTTCTTCCGGCAGAAAATATGCTTATGAGGGACTCATTAGCATAAGTTGTAATCTCATTAACGTATTTTCTGCCATTTCTTTTTGCGCAAAAAGAAACAGTGTGGACGGTGGGGTTTTTTGTGCAAAAACCCTGTTTTGCCCAAGATCCTTATGCCTCTCTGGGACAGGCATAAGGATTTTGCGCAAAACTGGGTTTTTGCGCAATCCCCCTTCCCCAATCCACACTGCTTCTTTTTGGACAAAAACCCCTTGCGCAAAAAGAAACAGCAGAAAATATGCTAATGAGATTTCAGCTTATGCTAATGAGTCCATCATTAGCATATTTTCTGCCAGAAGAACCTGCAGTTAAGACGTAGCCCTAGTGTAGACTTGGCCTATGTCGAAGTCTACAATCAAACTCTCCCCA
This sequence comes from Rafetus swinhoei, assembly GCA_019425775.1. Classification (NCBI taxonomy): domain Eukaryota; kingdom Metazoa; phylum Chordata; order Testudines; family Trionychidae; genus Rafetus; species Rafetus swinhoei. Next base: position 44,388,084 of record CM033436.1, on the reverse strand, counting down.
ATCTTTTTCTCCCACTTCCTTTTCAACCATCTTTCATCCCTCTGGCACTGCTGCTGATCCCCTATAATTCTGTACAGGAATCCCTTGTAAGCCAGGCTGTAGAATTAAGCCATACTGAGCAGTAGTTGGCTGTCATGCACCCAAGTTTTTATTGGTTCACTTGGTTTCTCATTTAATATTAATGATTTTCCCCCCTCCATCTTTGTCATTTCATTGCAGACAAAGGGAACTATAAGGAATTTCTGAAGAAGCTGGGCTCTAATCATCTTCCGTCACATTTCAAACGTAATTGTGTACATTCTGTACATTCCATGGGACTCGTATAATCGCCATGCAGAATGCATCATTCATAAATTGTTTAGGGCGACCTTTTGTACAGTAGCACTAATTATTATTATCACAGAAGCCCAGTAAACGAGACTGGTAATTATTAGGGATTTATTTGAATGGACAGCTAAGCTATTCTTGGCAAGTTAGTCAGAGCAGTTGTCATGACAGCCACACAAATGTGTCTTATGAATTGGGTTAATTAGGGTAATTAATAACTGTTGTTTTGCCCTTTTTTTTAACAAGGAATTGCCTAGGCGTTATCAAAAGGGGAAATCATCCCTAATGCGCGCTTCTTCTTTTTTTTTTTTTTTTTTGCACAACTACTTTCAAATCGTAAACCTGACGTCGTAAGTACTTGTAAGACTGTCATTGTGTATGTAATAAGTGGCATCCTTTTGCTTGTGCAAACCAGGGTATGTTTTACTCTTACTACTGAACTGCCACTACTTGCCAGTGTTGCATAGTGAAGGATTCATCATCGTCATGGATATTATTATTGTAGCACCTGGATGTGCTATCCACAGACAGAACCCCATTGTGCTGGGCGCTGTATAGTCATCACAATCTCAGTCTTGCCAATGGGAGTTGTGCCGCCAAAGGCAGTAATAGTAGTAACATCAGGCCCTGTACATATTAGAACTTTTTTGAACTCGTTTTAAAGGCTGGATTTTAAATGATTTGCATTACAGCAGCGCTTATAAGCCAGAGCCCAGTTTTGCTAGGAGCTTGTACAAATGTGTAACCAAAAGATAGCGCTTCAGGAAAGAGACCTACATGAGAGAGAGAATCAATCCACCTATCAGAATTATTAATCCGGATTTTCTGTCTTCTGGTATGAGTAGCCAGTTGGAGCCAATCCTGATATCCTTGCTCAGGAAAAGCACACCTTTATTTCAGTAGGCCTTCTGCCTGAGTAAGACCCTGGGACTTCAGTCACTGTTGTAATAATTATCATTAAGGTTGTTTATAATGTGTGGTGCCTAGGAACTCTGTTCCTGAATCAGGGCCCCCTCGTGCTACGCAGCTTGCAGACAGAACAACAAGATGACCCTCTCCTGGAGCGTTCACAGTCCACGTAATTTGATCTAAGGATTGGAACTTGGAAGCCTCATAGTCCCATTATGCTTTACATTAAATTACCGCTGTTCTGATTTCTCCGTTGCTGACAGTGCGTGCTTGGTGATTCACAAGGCCTGTGGTGGAGACCGTGGCTGCTTTGAAGAACAGTAAAAGTCTGACAAAGGACTTTAGGATTTAGCCACTGATTATTAAAAATGAACCAAGATAAAAGGTGTGACTTGGGCATATTAAAGTAAGCTTTGTATAGAAATGAACGGAAAGCATGACTGGAGCCGGTGACTGGCTTTCAGCTGCAAAAGTCTTGTTTATTTTTATCACCTCTGGATTTTAAAAATAAAGTTTGTGATCACACACATCTTTTAACAAGAAAAAGAATGGGGGGTTGGGGGCGGGAAACCCTGTGGAGAGGCAACCATTTTAATGAAAAAAATATTTTACATCATTCTCTTACAACCTTAGGGCTAATAGCCTGGAACTGGTACTTTGGCTCCTTTTTAAAAAGCCCGAGCAGACAATCCAATTAGGGATGCTGAAACATTTTTATTTTTAGATTCTTGTAAAAGCAATTCATCCTCTGCCATGGTGCATTAACTGGAGTAAACAAGGAGGAGTGAGGGTTTGGCACCTTTTGTAGTAACTAACAGGCTGTGTTTACCAGATGGTTAATAGAGAGAGAATATATATATATTTTTTCTTGGAGGAGATAGAAGGAAGTTAGGTGGAGTAAAAGAAGGAGTGTGCAGTACAATCCATCCCTTAATAAAACCTGCAAAGGTGGAACCCAATATTTCTCACTTTCCTATAGTTTATCCCCTTGAATAGATGACAATTTGGTTGTTTTTGCTGAATTTTTCTCTGTCTGGCTGCGTGTTACCTGTCTGGGAATGGTCCCCTGATCTGTGTGTTCTGATACTGCTCTGTGTCCTTTTTCTGTCCCCTCCCACCCTGCAGAGGAGGTTGGGCTGGCAAATAGTTTTTCTGTGCTCCGCTCAAGCAGGCGGAGACAAACTGGAGCCATGGGTGTGAGTTCCCATCCCAAAGAACTTCCTGCTACACACACCATTGAGCTATGTGTGGGGGGTACCATGTGAGGAAACTTCCTGCTATGTACGTCACTTTATCAGCTGCTAGCCTCGTTAAGGTTTTGTTTTCTAAAAAAAAGCCATCCTCTTATGCATGAAGAATTGGCCAGAGGTAGGATATTAACTTGCTAAGGTGGTGATTTAACCTGATACTAAAAATTCTCCATTCCTTTGACATTGGGTACAAGGGTTCTGGATGTGGTGTTAAAATGCATCCTCCACAACTTCTCCTCAGAAGTGAGTAACAGGTGCATGTAGGGCCAAAGTCATCCCTGATCTAATTCCATTTCCCTCAGGGGGATTACATCAGTGATGAAACTGGCCCACCGTGACCCTCTACAAGTAATTTTCGGTGCAGAAAATGTCATTTGGAGCACATTGCTCAGCATCCTTCATAGAAAGGTTGGTGTAGAAGAGAGAAAGCATTCAGGACTGCTAGCAGCACACCTCAAAGTCTCTGTCTCTCCTTAGCAAGCAAAGCCCCATCCATAGGACTGTTCAGGGTGAATGCCCCAGCTCCCACACTTTGGGGGGGCCCTGTGACGGTTGTGGGACCCAGGGGATTATCTGGGGGCCTGGTGTGGGGTGGCAGCAGGGGTTGCCTGTGCTCCCTTCCCTACTGCCACAGTGGGAACTGGAGCAGCCTGCTCCATTCCACCCTGCTATCCTCTGCTAGCTTTTTCTTCACTTGGTGCTCAGTCAACCTGTGGAACTCCTTGCCAGAGGATGTGGTGAAGACTAGAACTTTAACAGGGTTCAAAAAAGAGCTAGATAGATTCATGGAGTTTAGGTCCATCAATGGCTATTAGCCAGGATGGGTAGGAACGGTGTCCCTAGCCTCTGTTTGTCTGGAAATGGATGACAGGAGAGGGATCACATGATGATTACCTGTTGTGTTCCCTCCCTCTGGGGCATCTGATAGTGGCCACTGTTGGCAGGCAGGATACTGGGCTAGATGGACCATTGGTCTGACCCAGTATAGCCGTTCTTATGGTCCACTGCGGTGGGCTGTGTCAGCAGGAAGCAGACCGCTCCAGTCCCAGAGGTCTCTGCTTCCCGCCATTGCAGCGAAATGGGCCGTAGCGGGCTGGGAGAGGGCAGCGGGGTGTATGCAGGGGAGCAGGCTTGTGGGCCACTCTGGCTCCCATCGCCGCAGTAAGATTGTGGGGGGGGAATTCCTGATGCTGCTCTGTGCCAGGCCTCCAGTAATCCTCTGGCTTGCATTGTGCAGGGGGGAGTGCAAGGGGGCAAAACAGGGGCAGGAAGGGGCTTGGTGAGGGCAAAGCAGGGGTGGAATGGGGTGAGGGGTGGAGCCAGAGGTGGGGGTAGGCTCCCCATCCCCACTCCTGCAGGGACAGCCCTGGCCCACCCACAGATGTATGTCCATACATCACGCTCCTCTCTAGTATTGTTTCCTGTGTTGCTCAGTGTGAGCTCCTTGTCCCCGTTTAAAATTCCAGTAGCTGATGTTCAGCCCAGCACTGTGTGAGTCACAGCAAGAGCACACAATCAGCAGGTGTCTAAAGTCATCCGACAGATGAGTGGCAGTTGGGTGATATCAGCACGTCGGGGACAAAGGATGGTAGGGCAGCTACTTACAGTTTCCCTTTTTTATTAAAAGCAAATTGTTCCTTTCAAGGCTGGGCCCTGGGCCAGGCTAGCAGGTGTCTTGGTGCTTTGTGAAAGTGATGCTCTGGACCTTTTGGACAGGGTGACTTGATTTAAATCAGGTGCTTTAAATCTTGATTTAAATTACCAAGTGGGAAGCCTGCATTTAAAGTATTGATTTTAATCAACTTTTCCACGGGTGTTTCACTTACTTTCTGGATTCTCATTGGTTGATAGAAACAATTAAAACATGTTGATTTACAACTAAATGGAGCCTTACGTTACATTTGGAACTTACGATAACAGCAACATCAAAATCCAATTGAAAAAGATTTAAAAATGGATATTTTTCCACCTTGATCGTGGAGGAAAATTCCCTGAGGAATGGTGTGTTTGGGAAGGATTTCAGTCTGCATCTTTGGCCTGAGGCGCGGGTGCCCTATGAGGGTAATAGGCTCAACCTTTGGGATGAGAGAAGAAATTGATTTGTCTCAGACTATGCATGTCGATGTGGCTGTGTCACGAAAAGCTGGGCAGTGCAGCCGCTGTTTGTCCGCCCCTTTGCTGATAAAATACTTGTATGTGGGTAAAAGTTTTGCCTTTCGGGCGTGGAGTAGTTGGCACCTCTGAACAAGAAAAGGTTTGTCATTCAATTGCGAGGTCAGCCTGATTGACAAGGCAAGTCGGCTAATGAGAGTCAGGAGGCTGGGGGTCCTGTCCTGTGAGAGCTGGGATTTGCCTGGCTTGGGCCGAATGGGGCCCCGCTAAGGAGAGAGCAGGGTCCGGAGCTGAGCTGGGGAGCAGAGCCATGCTAGTCCGAGAGAGTCAGAGAGACAGCCCAGAGAACAGATCCATGCTGGGGGGTGGAGCAACTGCAGCCACAGAATCAGAAGGGCCAAGGAAGCAGCCCGGGCTCTGGAGGCAGAGCAGCAGAGAGTGAAGCTGAGTCTGGAGCAGCCTGGACTTGGGTGTGGTGAGCAGCTGGGGAGAGGAAGGGGGGTGCTGGACAGAGGCCCAGTGCAGGGAGAGGTCCCCAGCCAAGAAGCCGTGTGGGCCAGAGGTGGAGGGGGATCATAACCCTGATGGGCCAGGGGCTGATTCTGGGGAGAAAGCTCCAGCCACCCAGAGTCTGAAGGCATGTGGCCCCGCCAGATCGAGTATCCAACCCACAGCCAGGGCCTGGGAAGGAGGCCTGGGACCTATGAGGAACAGACTGAACTGCCCTGACATTCCAGAGACCGTGTGTGTGATGTCCACTGCCACAGAACAGGGCTAGGTGTTTTCCCTTCACCTTTCCCATTTTTACATATTCTTTTAAAACCTGACTGCTGTTCAATAGAGTGTATTGGCTTTGAACCGTATGTAATGATCAGAGAAACATCCAATACAGAGAGAGCACCCTGGGGGAAGGGGGGGGGGCACACTAGCCTCTGCTGTCGATGACCACAACAAGGAGTCGAGGACCCCAGAAATCCTGGGTCTAGCCTTGCTGGGGTTACAAGCACTCTGCCACGCAGAAGAGGAGCTCTTGGGCAGGAAGACTTCTGGGTAAAGGAAGTGGGAGCAGAGACTTGGATCCGTTCACTAGCCCATTTCACCAGGGTAGTGTAAAAGTGAGGAAGGTTCAATTCCCCTCCCTTACGTCAGTTTGAAAATACGGGTGCCACTGCTGCTGTTGAAGGGAGGAAAGATTCTCTGCTGAGCACAGACTGATTCCACCCATCAACTTCCCAGGCCATCTCCTACAGCCTGCAGAGCACAGTTAGAGCTGTGCCTGCAGGTGGATCTCCCTGTCACCTGGATTAAAATGCCCACTGCTGCCTGATTCTTCCACAGGTTGATCATTCTGCCCCTTCTCATTTCAGAGTTCCTGTATCAACCTCCTGAGGCTGGGACAGCCTGGAGAAAGGCCCAGCACCTTTCAGGCTTGTAGTTAGTGTCTCTCATGACTGCAGGGTATTTCTGTGGTCGAGAGCTGTGTGAAAAATTTTACCCAGGCAGCAAAAAATGGGAAAAAATTGCCTTTTGATAAATAATTTCATTGTGAGCTAAATACCCTGGAGACTTAGTGGTAGCCGCCAGAGGATATTTTGATTGCAATTCATCCCTAGCAATTATAGATAAACAGTTTAAATGATAACAAGACAAGTACTCAGGGCATTATTTCACAGGGTTTGATCATCCTCCATTGTTGTGGGATTTTAGCTGAAGGCAGCTTGTGCCGGCTGGAGCCCAAGTATGACTTTAAATGCACGGGCACAATTAGTTTCCTATTGTGTGTGCACACAGCCACTTTGGTTGCATGTACATACGATCAGTTGCGGGTTTAACTGGCGATGTGTGTGTAAATACTCAGTATTCCCATGCACATTTTAAAAACCAGGCTGTTGGTTTCTCGTTTTGCCTTTTTACTATGGCCAGGTTAAGTTCATTTTGAAAAACGTACAGTGAAAAAAAAACTCTAAAGGGCTACAGAGACTGCAAATGCAGAGTTTGACAGATCTTTCTCCCTTCAGGTGAATTTTTCCTCTCATTCCCTGTGTATAGTTGCAGTAAAATGGCTTCTATTTGGGAGCTATACTGGAATTGCAGAGATTGGATCTGTCCCCCAAACTGTATCCCCTTGGATGATGATGTCCCATGTAGGGATATGAAATATCGGTTAATTGAATAGTCGAGTAACTTCATGAATTCTTATTGGTTAGTTGACTATTCTATAGTTCCTGGGGGCCGGGCTGGCAGCAGCACGGGGTGCCAGGCAGGAGTTAGATAAGCTTCTCTTGCGGACCAGCTGCTTGTCACCCTGTGCTGCTGCCTCGGATGAAGAGGCAGCAATGCAGGGTGGCAGCAGCCCCTGTCAGGGGAGAGGGTCTGAGCTCCCAGTGCTGCCTGCCCGCCTGGCTCCTAACACACTTTAAATGCAGAGCCACAGCGGGGGTAGGTCCCGGACCCAGCGTGAGCGAGAACTGAGCCGAGCTGCTGGCCAGCCTGCTAAAAAATTTACTAGTTGCAGGGAGAGGGAGATGGGTGTAGTCTGTAGTATTAACCTATAAGCTTTTGCTTATTGGTTAATTGACTACGCTACTACATTCTTAATCCCATTCTATGCCGGCCTCGTCTAATGTGGCACAGAATCAAGCCCTGCCAACTGTGGTGGCCATAAAGTTCTTCACGAGCTCTCTCTGCAGCAGCCTCCTCTTCATGCAGGGGAATTGCAGTAGCCCTGGTGTGTTCAGAGCCTTCTATGGCCCTTGTGCTACTGAAGAGCTTTATGACCTTCAGAGAGAGAACACTTTCAGCCCTCTTACTTGAGGAGAGATTGTGCCAACATCTTGGCTTGCAGCTGCATGGCCGCTCCTGAAAGATGTGTCTTGTCAGGGAGCAAAAACAGACGAAGAAATGCACACGAGGAAGACTGCTACTCAATAATCCTAGAGCCCCTTTCTCCCACGATCTTCTAATGCTTCACAATGAGGGGGGCATCATTATCCCCATTCCACACACACACAAACATTGGAGTTAAGTGATTTGCTCATGATTTCAAAAGAGAGCCAGATGCAAAATCAGTTACAGAATCTAGGCCACCTGGTTCCCCCTCCCGTTTTCATCAATCTTCCCCTTAATGCCGGGGGCTGGAATTAGGCAGGGGTACTGCCTAGGCATGCTAGCTGACCTCCTAGAACTCCCTTTTGATTGAAAAGGAAAGGCACCGGTGTGACCTCATTGTGACCTCACCAGTGTGACCTCATGACTTCATTGTTCCCGACATGAAGTGCAGAGACTTTTGGCATTTTTTGTCATGACAAATCTGAGATCCCTCCTCTGCCCCCAGAATGTATCGCTTCTGACCTGCAGCCCCAGAGCACGAATGACTGAGTTTTACTTAACCCTGGAGATATGAACATTAAAAAAAAAAAAAGGAGAGAATCCATTACATTAGTTTTTATTCAGAACTGAAGGAGGCAGGGAAAGGATAGCCTTTAAAGGTTTTTAAAAGGTCTCCAAGTCATGCACCATTAGTCTAAAATCTGTGATTAAATCCAGATTGTTTCGGGGCCAACAGCCTTGCTGTGCTTAGAAAGGGTGTTAAAGGAAATAGCTGAGGCTGTGCTCATGTACATATTGCACATCAGAAAAGTCTAGACATGGTGAAAGAAAATATCTTATTGTGTTGCTTGGCCTTTATCCCCAGGGGGCCAATTTGCGATTGTTCCGTAGAATGTCTTCACACTTGCATACATTGAACAACACAAGCATGGCAGGTGTGTGTGGGAGGGGAGGGGGGAGACTGTGCAGGAGGTCTTGAAGAGGGGATGCAATCTCTATCCGCTTCAAATAGTCTGGTATGGAAGAGTCCATTGGTATGGGGAGGCGGAGCCGCCATAGGATATAACCATTGTGAACTCACTCGTAGTTATTGTGGTTGCAATTCATAGGCTAAGGTAGTGGCTGAGGGAGGGGACGGCGTTGAAATGATTGGAGGGTGTGGATTTAATTTCCCTGCTTCCCTGCACAGGACAAACATATACACAAGCTTGACGTGAGCGTCTCGAATGTTATGCCCTTCTATTAGGCTTCTGTTAAAATATTGCCACGTAATGTAGGATATTAACACCCCTTTGCAGACAGGGAGGAGAGACTCGGAGTTCAATAGCTCTCTCCTTGGTTACCAGCCTGAACTGACCTACAGGATGTTCTAAGCCAGGGGTGGGCAATAATTTTTGATGGGGACCCATTCCAGGAATTTGGAAAGTGGTCAAGGGCCCCACTTTTCCATATTAATGGAGGAGGTGTGGGGTCTGGGATGGAGGTTGGGGTGCGGAAGGGAGCTTGCAGTAAGGGAGTGGGGTGCAGAGGGTCTGGGAGGGAGGTTGGGGTGCAGAAGGGAGCTTGCAGTAAGGGATTGGGGTGCAGAGGGTCTGGGGGAGGTTGGGGTGCAGAAGGAGCTTGCAGTAAGGGATTGGGGTGCAGAGAGGGTGTGGGGTCTGGGAGGAGTTTGGTGCAGAAGGAGCTTGCAGTAAGGGATTGGGGTGCAGAGGGTGTGGGAGGGAGGTTGGGGTGCAGGAAGGGAGCTTGCAGATCTGGAAGGGGATTGGGGTGCAGAGGGTGTGGGGTCTGGGAGGGAGGTTGGGGTGCAGAAGGGAGCTTGCAGTAAGGGATTGGGGTGCAGAGAGGGTGTGGGGTCTGGGAGGGAGGTTGGGGTGCAGAAGGGAGCTTGCAGTAAGGGATTGGGGTGCAGAGAGGGTGTGGGGACTGGGAGGGAGTTTAGGTGAAGGAGGCAGTTGTGACTTGGTTTTGGGGACTAGGGTGCAGGAGAGGTGGAGGGGTTTGGGCTCTGACGTAGGGCAGGAGACTGGGGTGCAGGATCTGGAAGGGGATCTGGGAGCAGGAGGGGGGCAGAGGTTTGGGTTACGTGGGGTAGGAGGCAGAGGGTGGGGGTGCCAGAGGCAAGCTTTGGCTGGGAGACTTATCTGCTTATCAGAAGCCTTCTCCAGCAGACTCCCTACGTGCCCTGCCCCTCACTGGCTGCCGGGGCCATGTGGTTTTTGAACAGCTATGATTATTTGGGGAGTGTGTGTGTGGGGAGCAGCGCCTGAAGCCACTCCTCCTTCCCCCAATCTCACAACTGTTCAGAGCTCTGCTTTTCTCGGGGGAAGGGGGGGAGCAGGGAGGCTCCCTGCTGTGTCTGCGGGCTGGGGCTGGCAGCTTTGTGGGTCCGATGCAGCCTGCAGAGGGTATTTTGCCCAGGCCTGTTCTAAGCAGACAGTCCACACAGCAGCAACCCTGGAACTGCTGGAAGATAGAAGGGAAGTCAAAGGATTTGATAGGCAGCAGTAATGGCCTCAGTCACACATTCAGAGAGAGGTTCCTGAGCTTTAATGTAGAAGGTGGTGTTTAAATGGGGTCTAGGCTGCAGGAAGAGGGAGGAGAGCTAGATAGGAGGGGGAAGGGGAGAAAGAGACGGAATATGGGACAGAAAAAAATACAGAGTGGATATCTTTCCAATGCAATCTGAGGCTTTCTTGGCAGTCACGCTTAGATGCGTCTCTGCTGTAGCTGCTGGGAGCGAGTGTCTCTGCTCTTTCTTCCTAAACCTGCTCCCTGAAAGAAATTGCTTGGGTTGTGTTTGCTTTCTATGCAGGCGCACCTCTCCCCCCTCCTTGCTGGTCCCAGCCAAAGAGCCCTAATTCCGTCCATGCCGGGTGCTTTATTCCATTAGTTACATACGGACATAAGCTCTTCTTTTGGGTGTGATTGAATGTGAGGCCCTGATCAGTTGCTGTTAAAGCTGGCCTGGTGCTCTGGAGGGGTACTAACATCAGAACATCTCCACGCCCTGGAACCAGCAGGGCCTGCTTAATGCTCTGGCAGATCACGGAAGATAGCTAGCTTTATGACACTTACTGTGTGCAGGATCTTTCACAGGGGGCCTTAAATACTGTCTGCTCTGCACTGGCATTAAAGGTCCCAGGATGACTTTTGTAAAAGGGGGCTGCGTTTGTGTTTTGGGGCACAATTTCTCTCTCCCCCCATGCACGCTGCTTTGGGCCCCGTGGCTGTTGCTCTCCACTAGGGGTGTAAAAAGTCATTTAAAAATGTAGCCGTGTCACGGCTAAAAATCCTAGCATTTCCACGTGCTGCCAGCTCTGCAGTATAAAGCTTATGCATGCCCCTTTACACCCTCTCCCTTTTCATCTGGGTGCCCCTCCCTGCACCTTCTTCCCCCACAAGCACCAGTCACCTGTGTGTTGCATGCTGGGAACCAGTGGTTACCCAATCCAGCCCTGCCTGCTCACTCTCAGTGGAGACGCGCTGTTTCTGCAGGGTCCCTTTTTGCCTTGGGCAGGAACATTGGGCTCTGGGCTTTATACTGCAGCGAAGCCTCCTTGAGAGGGGGCTGACAGGGGCTGGCCCTGCACCCAGGGAAGCTTTGCTGCCGGTTCTGCAGCTGGCTCTGCTCCTGAGGAGCCAGTGTGTCACCTTGGTGGGGGCTGGGCCTGCCGCAGACAGGGGCTGCTCTGTCCAGTGGGATGGAGCAGCCCCTGCTTGTGGTGGGCCCCCCCGGGGCTAGAACAGTTTCCTTCCCCAGGGTGGGGAGCTGCTCCAGCCCCTACGGGTTAACCATTTATATCCCTATCCTCCACTCTAGGGCTGACTCTGGCATTTTGTATGCAAATGAAGCCAAAGCCAGTGTCCCTGCCCAAGTCAAAAAGGGACCCTGCAGAAACACAGTGACTCCACTGTGAATGAGCAGGCAGGGCTGGATTTGGTAACCACTATGTCCCACTAAGCAATGCATAGGCGACTGGTGCCTGGGGGTGGGTGATCGGGGAGTGCAGGGAGAGCCACCCAGAGAAACAGCAAAGGGGTATAAAGAAACATCTCAGTTAGTTAATTCAGATTTTGGCAGGAGCACAGGGGAGCGCTCAAGCGCTACCGTGAGTTACCTCCGACACAGCATGTTAAGGGCAGAGCTTGTGGGTCTGACCAAGCAGATAAGGAAGGTTATTCTCCCTTAGGGAGGTGAAGTAGTGGCTAAATGGTTCTGTTGCTACTAGATGGCTTGGGATGGAAGGTCTCCTCTTTAACTCCTCACAGACCTCTCCAGCCCCGGCCTGGTCATTCTGGATGAATGCTGGAGTCAAGGATTTGACCTGCTCTTTGTACACCTCTTCGGAAGGAAAGGCACTGCAGGCGTAAGCTACTCGCATAGCCCCCATTTTTGTTTGCTGTAGGAGGGTATTAGCCCTGTTCTCCTGGTCAAATGCCAATTTGGGCATCCTTGTGCTGTCCACCTGAAGAAAACGCCCCCTCTGAGTTTGATATTCTTTGCCTCCCCTTCTGTTTTGTAGTGCTGGTGGGGAGTGACCGCGCCGTTCACAGCCCTGTGTGTGTGTACAGTGAAAATGGTTGGTGCAGCAATCTCCATGTATAACCACCTGTAAAAAAGCTTTTGGATTATAGGTGCTATTATGAATGTAAGGTGACTTTCTTATTACATCTGTGCACTTGATGATGACACTGCAGATTCCTGATATGCCAACTGATTCAAACTGGTGATATTATTAGCCACTTTCAGGCTAATTATGGCTTCATTGTTTGCTGCTGCTTTCAAGACAGAAACCAGGTTTCTCATGCAATCCCGCTTTTTAAAATCCAGTCACAACACCTCCTTTCCTCCTGCTTTTTCAGTTATCAAATGAGAAAAAGCCTCTATTTATTTGGAGAAGGGACAGGAATTCAGAATGGATTAGTAAGTATATCTGTACCTTAATATAATCTGTTTTGATACTTTTTCTCATTATGGCGCACAGGGTGATGCTAAGGGATAAACTCTCCTTTGCTACTCCCAGTGCTTTGGCTGCAATGCTTTTTATTTTATCCAGAAAAAATGGAGGCCAGAGTCAGTTCCTTAAATGTCTAATAATTTCCAACCGGACTAAATACCCTTTATTGAAGTTGCCGTAATAATTAAAGCGTAGCCAGTGTTAAGCAGCCATGCAGTCTGGCTCTGAGGAATGCTCATTGTGCCTCGTTAAATTTGGAATTAGTGCTTGAAAGGTCAGAAACAGATATTCTGTTTATATTTCTGCGACAAACTCTAAGTGGCCGCGATGTTTGCACACCCTCTTCTCTGTTCGTGGCTGTTAAGCGGAGGCTCCACTCCATTTGGTTAGCAGCAATCAGCATGGCTGGGGCAGGAGGAGGAGGGAGAGCATGGTTTCATTGATCAAGAGCAGAAAATGACCTGCTGTATTACATCTAATTATAAAACATCAATAGCAGAAGCTAAATGCACTTACTGTTTCAGAGACACTAAATTGCTAGTTTTCAGTTGGCAATCTCAGGTATGATTGGCTCGAGCTGTAAACTTGGAATGTAGGGAAGACTGCTTCAAAGGGAGATACCAGAAGGCAGCCCCTTTTAACTTTTTTATTGCACTCCTGCAGGTGAGGGGGGGCCTAAATGCTATTTAATAATTGTTGAATTGCTTCACAGATTTCCATAGCCTTGTTTCAGGAGGCTGACTTGGTGCACAGCACCGTCTTTCCTTTGTCTAAAAAGATTTGGGAAGTTTGTGGCTGTGTAGATCCATTCACATCTGGGTTCAACTCCAGCTGTGGCTGCCCCTGATAGAACCTCTTCCCCATCTGATTGTTGTTGCACTGTCCTTTGTGACTTCGGTTGGTAGTCTCCATCGGGTCCCTGGCACGTCAGACTGTGCATCACACAATCCACCGTGACTGGCACTAATTGGCTTTGTTGCTGGCAGGCTCAGCGAAAAGGCCATGGATTGAATGGGCTACTCCGTCTGAACTCCCCCCTCATCCTTCTGGTCAGAGTTGAGGCAGGCTGGAGAAGTTTGCATTGCTGCTGCCTGTGGTGTGGATAATTAGAGGTCCTCATTGTCCAGAGCTGTCAACCCCTCACCTTTTCCCAGCACTAAATTCACACCAAAAATGAACAAAAGGTTGGGGAAGTTTGATGATAACCCGAGTCAGTGTCCAGCAGCTGAAAAGGCTTATTCTGTAGGAGCACTTAGGATTCTATAGCACTTCTGAGCCAAAGCACAAATCATTAATCTATCAGAGAGTTAGTGGGCTCTTGAATAGTAATGTGGGCGTTGCTCCTTGCACTGTCTCCAGCAGTACACACCTGAGAGTCCCCTACTCCAACACCTTCTCCAAAATCTACACTGGGGGTTGCCATCAGTGCCTTCCAACCTTAAAAAGCCCCCGCCTTCACCACCCCATTGTACACTTGGGCCATTTACATAATGTCTTTTCCTTCTGGTTCTTCAGTCATCCATGTGCAGCCTGGAGTGTGAGATTTGATTCCTCTTCTTTTAGCGTATAAAGCAACCAGTCATGTCACCGACCATAAAATACTGCATTCTTGTCACCTGACTGGGGTGAGTACATACCAGAGTCACTAATGGAGAAATCAACCTTGAACTGAGCCTGGTATGTCTGTGTGCCAGGGAGAGGCAGTAGAGTTTTCTTGTACTGAGGTTAGAATGTTCCATCTCACCCAGTTTTTGCTTGTTTGAAATCGCTCTGGGCTTGCACATAAAAATAAGAGACCTCACTTATGTATAAGGCAATTGATTTGTAACTGTGTCCCATCAAGTACCTGGATCAGAAATGTAGTTTGGAGTAAAGACCTCTTCTCTTAAAATGCACTTCCGGATTAAGATCTTTTCCCTACATACCCTAGGAACAGACTCCGAACCCATTATGGTGAGCAGTTTCTCTCACTAATAGTTCCACTGGGGTTCATGAGCCAGTTTACTCATGTACCTGGTCATCAGTTTTAACGGCTCTACCCTTAATTTAAAAATTAACATGGTGTATTCTTTGTGAACTTCAGGATGTCTGTGCCAACCAATGAGAATTGTCATCTGAATTTTGTACAGTAATTTCTAGCCCCTAAACACTATGTACAGGTGTGAGTATCCTTTATAAAGCTGGTGCTTGGATTGCTGCAGGGAATTGTGAGACATGCAAGCACAGCCCCTTATTCCTTCAAAGCAAAAGGTTCATAGTATAGCTCCGATTCGTAATGCACAACTTTCACCAAATCAAAGATGAATTCCAAGACAAATGCTCTCTGTGAGTTCAGGACATGCCCAGCGACCCAAAGCTTGTGGGAGTCTAACCATGTAATATCCCTGGAGAAATTGCAGGGCTCCCGGCAAACCAGCTCACGAAGGGGCACGTTTTCAAAGTGATGTGCTACGTTTTAGCTGTGTGACTCCATTGATCCTTAGAAAACTGAAAACGAGTGGACTCCTCTTTAGTGCCCTTGAGTGAAGGACTGAAGATGAATCAATTTGTCCCCAGCCCCCTCCTTCATTTTCCCATTCTCTAGGAGCTCTGCTTTTCTCATCCTCCTCTTTTCTCTCCTCTCCTGCCATGCAATGAAACAAGGGCCTTCCTGACTCTCTAGCCCATCCCCCTCTTTCTGGGTGTATTAGCACAGCATTTCCTAGTACGGGCTAGGGCAGGGATGAGCAATAATGTTTGACAGGGAGGTTGGGGGGGTACTCCAAGAATTTGGAAAGTGGTCGAGGTTCGCGCTCTTTCATGATATTAATGGAGGAGGTGCGGGGTCTGGGATGGAGGTTGGGTGCAGAAGGGAGCTTGGGTGAAGGAGGCAGTTGTGACCTGGGACACAGGACTGGGGTGCAAGGGGTTGGATTGTGACCTAGGGCAGGGAATTGGGGTACAGGAGGGGGTGCAGGGGTTTGGGTTGTAAGCTAGGGTAGGAGGGGACTGTGATCTGGGGATTAGGTTCAGGGTCTGGAAGGGGATATGGCTACAGGAGGGGGACAGAGGATTTGGGTATGTGGAGTAGGGGGGTAGGAGTGGGGGGCAGAGAGTTGGGGAAGGGAGGGGCTGGGTTGCCTGATGCAGGCTCTGGCCAGGAGACTTACTAGCCAGCAGCCCATTCCTCAATCAGCCTCCCTTCCTGCCCCGCCCCTGCACAGCTGCAGCCACGTGCTCTGTGAATAACCAGAGCCCCTTGTGCTTTGTGGCTGCCTGTTATTGAAACAGGCTGCTCTCATTGGCCAGTTTCTGGCCAGAAGCCGGCCAATGGGATTGTGCTGGGGGGGGGAAGGCGCAGTAGCAGTGCCTAAAGCTTTCCCCCCTCCTTTCTGGACTCTCAGTTTTTAAAGTGAAACTGCTCTGCGGCTGCGTTTCTGAGCGCCGTGAGGGTGGGGTGAGGCAGGCGGGGAGCCTGCCTGGGGCTCCTTACAGCATCCATAGGCAGGATCGGGTGGCTTGGCAGGCTGGATCCAGCCTGCGGGCCATATTTTGCCCAGGTCTGGGCTAGGGCATGACGTACTCACTGGCATGGGGGAAGGTGCAGAATATGTATGACTAAAATGGCTAGGCCCATTAACAACAGGTGGTAAGATTAAAAGGCATGACTGGTTTCATTTTCCTGAAAGACGGCTTCTATTCCAAAGGTATATCTACCCTGTCCCTAGGCGCCCACGGCTGGCCCATGCCAGCTGACTTGGGCAGGGCTAGTTCGTTGCTGGGTACGAACCTGTGCTCTGGGGTCCTGCCACTTTGCAGGGTCCTAGAGCCCGGAAGACTACGCAGCAATGAACCAGTCTTGCAGCCTAAGCCAGATTCAGCTGGCATGGCCAAGCCGCACGTGTCTGTCTGCTGTGTAGACCCACTAGCAGAATACACTCAAAGGCTCCCTCTCTCGTGGTGAGCTCGGGTGATGTCACTCACACCTCCATGGGCTAAAGGGCGCCCTGACCCCGCCGTTGGGACGCCTGGGCTGGATTACGAAAATGCTCCAGCCACAGATTGCCCGCAGGCTGTCAGTGTGAGGCCCCTGCTCTCTGCCATCATCTGAATAGTTGACGAAGGCATTGAACAGAACCAGTCCCCAAACTGATCCCTGCGGGACCCCCCCTTTTATACTCTTCCAGCGTGACCGCATGCCATCGATACTGCTCCCTGCGAAGAGTTATCCAGCCAGTTATGCACCCACTTTACAGTAGCTCAAACTGGGGAAATACAACCTAGATGATTTATAAGACAGTCATGTGAAGCCTTAGGCCTAGACAGGAAAAGGTTTCTCAGCAGGGGGAAGTAGATAGGGACAAATCTGATTCTTCCCAAGAGTCCCAACCCACCTCCCTCTTCTTAGGCACTGTACACCTTCAGATGGACATTTGAATTCCTAGGAAATAGCAAATCCAGTAAATGTTAGAACCCGGAGGGAGGATTCAGTGCCTGCCCTGCGATAAAGTCATGGGGAGTGACATTGTTAAAAGCGGACATTAGCCCTTGAAAAATCTGCGTCGCATTTGGGAGCCAGGTAGTGATGCAGGAGAACATCCTTACTCTGAGGTTCACAGAGTCATAGAACCATAGGACTGGAAAAGACCTCCGGAGGTCGTGTCCAACCCTGCTCAAAGCAGGATCAATCCCAACTAAATCAGCCCAGCCAGGGCTTTGTCAAGCCGGGACTTAAAAACCTCTAGGGTGGGAGATTCCACCACCTCTCTGGGTAACCCATTCCAGTGCTTCCCCACCCTCCTAGTGATTGTTCACGATTGTTGTCTTTTACCTAAGCTCTGTTTAGAATAGGGCAAAGGACACGCTAAGTCATCCTGAACGGGAATGTTTGGTTTTTTTATTCAAATCTCTCTCTGTTGCATTTGTTTAAAGAAGTGGGGGGGGGAGAGAGAGAGAGAGAGAGATTAGATTAGATTAGATTAGATATTATATTTTCCCTAACGTTTTTAGGGGAATGTAGTACGGGAGAGCTGGCATCTCTGGTAAGCTGTAGAGCATGGATAGGAACAACGCATGGCTCCTCATTTCCTCAGCCCAGAGAGCTGCAGGGGCAGCCCAAAATTGGGCATTCAGTCCTCATAGCTTTTCCCTTCCTTCTGCTGATGCTGACTAGTGAGATGCCAATTATCATGTTGTGTTTATGCAGGGAAGTGCAAGTGTAACCTCCTATATGATTAACCCATGAGTCTGGGCTCATGGGTTAATCTTCATGATTACGTGCAGCTTTTCCTCCTCCCCCACTTCCCCGCGCTGCTGCCTCTGATACAGCGGCAGCAGTGGGGAGGATAGGCGAGAGCTGCTGTGTGCAGGGAGCCGGCTGGAAAGCTGTCTTCCTGCATGCACCAGCTCCCAGGGAGCCATCTCTCCCTCTCGCATGTAAACGCTGACATTTTCAGAAATTACACGGTTAGTTAATTGAGCACATTTTAACATCCCTTCTTTATACTGTGAGGTTGTCCTCTGCTAGTTGGTCTCAGGGCACTGACTTATTTCCTGTGGTACAATAAGCAGTCCATTGGATGGCAATGTATTTATGTATTGGTGGTCTAGGCTTGATATGACCTAGGCTATGTTTGTTTTACTAATGACAACAGGTTCTTTATATAACTTTCATGTGTGTCCTATTACACGTATGGTAACTCAGATCATAACATTACAGTGTGGGTGTGATGTGCTTATAGGGGGGTGGTTGGTGTATTTTGGAATCTGCAAGTTTTTGTTGTATTGTCCCATGGAGAACAAGGCTGAGAAGTAAATGAGAGTGAGAGAAGTGATATTACAAGCCTTGCTTTTTCCACCAGAGAGGCCACGTGCATTTTTATGAATGAATTGACATTTTTGTGATCTCTGAATACACTTACGGTGCTGATGTAAGGTCAGAACTCCTGCTCTTGTGTTGACTACATTAATTTTAATCCTTGATGGACTGGGTTGGGCTTTAGGAACTATCATGTCGGGAGGGTGGACTTCATTAAAATCAAACCAAGAGTTTCACACAGCAGCTCTGAAGAAAGGTCTAAGTCATGTTTTAATTATAGAGAGTGACACACAAGTTTCATTAGTGAGGCATGTATGAGAGACTGAGGGATAATTATCAGAAAGTGGCACTAAAATGTCATTGTCCTGTAGCTCATTTTGTGAAGGGTCTTTGCATGTGTCAGCAGGGGGTTGCAGCAGGTTTATGATTACTTGTAAAAAGAAAGAAATATTTTCATCTTGCTGTGAAAGGACCATAGGAAAAGAACAAAACAGGATATGTTTTATATTCATATTCCAAGCCTGAAGTTTTTATAGGGCTGAGTACATGTCAATTGGATCAGGGCAGGAAGGGACTCGGTTCTCAACACCCCTGAATTTTGCAGGGGGTTTTGAGGTCAGCGGTATGCATAGAGTCCTTATCTCTGCAGTGAGCTGAACCTCATATATTTGGACCCACAAACTTTAGGCGTGTACAGAATCCAAATCCAAATGTTGTGGTTTGACTTCTTCTCTAGTTTAGAGGTTCAGGTTTGATAAATGCCTAAAATATCTGAATTCCATTTATGTTCTCCAGACTTCTTGGGTCTGCAAAACTGGGCTTGAATTCTTTGGCCTTCTCAGGAGGTTGCTGGCCTTTCCTGTTTCCAGTCAACTTGATTTTGCACCGTTCGTTACTGCTGCATCTCATGGTGTTTTAGGACTCCAGTCCCAAGGGATGTCAGAAACAATGGAAAGAACATAAAATAAGGAGGGGTGGAAATGTCAGTTGAACTTTCTGAACTCCAGGCCGGTTTGATACCGTTTTAGGTGAATGTTGAGTGAGGAGGAGATTACCTTATTTCATATTCTTCATTTTGCCCATCCTTAAATCACTGTAGTGTCAAATCCTGGACACTTGCACAAAGCTAGGGGATACAGGCCTGTCATATAATGTGGGTTACAAAATCCTTCTCTACAGGGCGAGTAGCACAGCTGTGTGCAGTCCATGGGCTATAGCAGGGGTGGGCAACATACGGCCCGTGGATCTGATCTGGCCCTCCAAGCCTTTTATTCCGGCCCATGGCCTCCTCCTGTGACAGGAAGCAGTGTCTTTGAAAGTGGCTGGCTGCTCCCTGTGGCTCTTAGCGCTGCAGGAAGGGGAAGGGAAGGCTTCATGCACTGCCTTCATCCTCAGTAAAATCTCTCAGCTCCTATTGGCCAGAAACTAGACAATGGGACCTGTGAGATTTTCCTGGGGGGATAGGAGGAGTGCAAAACAACTCAGTTCCCATTGGTTGGAATCTGGCCAATAGGAGGTGAGAAATTTTGCTGAGGCCAGCGCACGGAGCCTCCACCCACAGCGCAGAGAGCCACGTGGAATAGAGTGCTCTGGAGCTGCTGGCAGGAAGGGAAGCAGGCCTGAGAGTGCTGCTGGCCGGAGCTGCTTAGGTAAGCGCCTCCTGGCTGGAGCCTGCCTCTGTCACCCCACACCCCAGCTCCCTCCCAGACCCTGCACTCCCGTTTACACCCCTCCCCTAGGTCAGACTCCTTTCCTGCATGCATCCCTCCTCCCAGACCCTGCACCAGTGTTCCCTCTGTTGCTCCATGCAGGAGCCCTGGGGCTCTGATGGGCCGGGGCTGATTAATCACCTCTGAAGCTGGGCTGCTGCACAGGTTAGAGGGAACACTGCCCTGCACCCCAGTCTGCTGCCCCAGATCACCATCAAACCCTCCCCACCCTCCCTCTGCCCCATGTCACAACTCCCAGATCCTGCACCCACTCCTACATCCCTCCCCCAGGCCAGAATCCTCTCCTGCATCCCTACCCCCTCCTAGACCCTGCACCCCAATCCTCTTCCACAGGTCACAACCCTTTCCTTCACCCAAACTCCCTCAGACCACCACATCCTCTCCAGCTCCCCAGACCCCTACCCTGAGCTCCCGTCTACACCCAACCTCCATCCCAGACCCCACGCCCTCTCCATAGAAAAAATATGGCCCATCACCACTTGCCAAAACCTTGGAGTGGCCCCCACTCCATCAACAATTATTGCCTACCCCTGGGCTACAGTAACATTGATTAACTTCCTCTGTCAGGAGTTACGGTAGGTTGATATAGTTGTGGACCCACTGTCCATGCTTCCAACTTAGTTCTCCAGATGCCTTTACTTCCAGAGACTACTTCTGTGCAGTCTTGCATTAATATGTCCCCACCACAGAGTCACATAAGTGGAAGGGCTCCCATGCCCATATGGAACCTATTGTAGGGGTCAGGACAAAGAGAGGATGAGCAGGAGGAGATGATACCAAAAGAGCTTCAAGAAGGAAGAGTACTTAGTGTCTGGGCCTCATTCTCCATTTCCCAAGCCTTCGGGCCTGACCCAAAGTCCTTTGAAGTTGGGAATCTTTCATTGAACTTGAGTGGGGTTTGTATCACATCCTTAAAGAAGGTAAAGGTGGAAGGGTCCGGAAGGGATTTCCAGATATAGGATCTTCCAGGTAGGATCAGTACTCACTAGGGACACATTTGCTGTGTGGGTCAGGCTTTGAACTTCCTTGCTATATTTAGTCTACATTCGTAACATCCACCGCTGCAAAAACATCAATAACAAGTTCTGATGTATTGTCAGGGGCAGTTACAGCAGGACGTGAGGGGTGGGAAAAAGAGGACATCGGATAAATAAGTTTCAAAGGGTTTGCCGAGCCAGTCTGTAACAGGGAAAAACGTAAACAACATGACCAGGACTCAACAATTTATGTAATCTACTCGCCTGTGGCGAGTAGATTACAACCCGGAAGAGCCGGGTTCGGGCAATCTGCGCATGCGCAGAACGATCTGCGCATGCGCAGAATGCCGGACAGCGCGGCTGGAGAGCGGGGCTCGCCGCGGCTCGGCGAGCCCTGAACATGACTATAAACTCTTTGGGGCATGGACCATAGCCCACGTGTTTGTGTGGTGCCTGGCACAGTATGGCACTGATCCTTATCAGGAGAACTACTGTAATAATACTACGAAAAACTTAAACAGTCTGGTAGCACTTTAAAGACTAACAGAACATGTAGATGGTATCATGAGCTTTCGTGGGCACAGCCCACTTCTTCCGATGACCGGAGTGTTGGAGGTCCAGAAACAAGAATAAATAAGGGGAGGCGGGGGGGAATTGGAGTGGTAGGAAAAAGAGGATAGTGGGTAGATAAGTTTCAAAGGTTTAGCTGAGCCAGTCTATAACAGGAAAAACTTAAAAAACAACAAATAGTCTATTAGCATGTTAAAGACTAAATGGTTAAAAGAGGCTGATAAGAACCATTAGTTTGCATAAGGAAAGGAAGAGAACTAACACCCAATTCTACACAGACATCAAGAACCATTGGCACCTTCATTGTTTGGTTGGTTGATTAATGTGCGAGCCAACCCAATTTAAGCCATTAGCATGAGGGTTAAACGTGAGAATGAAGTGGAGTTCTAATCCTTCTCTGTGTATTTGACTTGTGGAATTGGTCTGAAACCCACTTCTTCAGCTGAATGGAGTTATCAAAGCTCCAGTTTCTAAATAAAAAGGGGGCTTAACGGACCTTTAATAACTGCATTCATCTGAAGAAGTGGGTTGTGCCCACAAAAGCTCATGATGCCATCTACATGTTTTGTTAGTCTAAGGTGCTACAAGACTATTAGTTGTTTTTTAATTTCTTTCCAGTTCCAGACTAACTTGGCTACCCTTCTGAAGTACTTTTAGTAGCTTGTGGCTAACAGGTTAAGAAAATCTGTGTTGGAATTTATGCAGCTTTTAGTTTAAAGGAAAGATTGTTCTGAATGAAAAGTAATAATGAGTTAAAAACCCAAGTTGAATGTTTTCCCACTGGTTGCCTGATTAGGATGGTGTCTGTTGATTCAAACAGCAGCTAAAAGCACTTTTTTTATACACTGTTTATCTATTTAGGAAATATTAACAGGTTTACAAATCCTTGCCGCATAAATAAGATAGAAAACAGTAATCATTGCAACAATGAGCTTTTGTTTAAAGAATAGACTCATCAGTTCTCTCTATTTAACATAATGTTACCAGGTTTAGCATGAGCATCAGAACAACACCTGTGACCTGTCATTTCTAATGATTTAGTAAACTGAGTGAAATTTTGGATTGTACATATTGAACAGACCAGGCGTGAATATCATATGTTGAATATTCTAAAAAATTGGGCAGGCGTGCTGGGTTTTTCCTTAGATGCGAGTGTACTTGGAATAAAAGGTAACCAACTTTGTCTGTTTTGCAGGGCACATAGTTGGTGTGTTATTTTTTTCCATAACAACAATCTTCCATATTGCATTGAACCATTCCCTCTACGGCTAGATAAAGCTGCTTTTTAAATTAAACATTGGTAAGCTGCATGCAGGGCTGGAGCTTTCTCGTTGATGGAACTGACATTAAAATACCCATATATGAAAATCAAATCCTAAGTATATAGGACAGTGTAATTTTTTGGCATCCTCTGTAAGAGAAGAGCAGTCTGAAATCTTCCAGTGCTTTAATTTGGAAGCTAGAGAATTTATGCTGGGAGAGTCAGTGCCTCCTGATAACCTGAATATGCAGCGTATTCTCAGGATACTGTGTATCGTCCTGATTCTGAGAAGGGCTGAGGATCCGTCACACTTGTTGAAATGACTGAGAAGTCTCACCACAATTCTGGAGATTCAACCCTGCAAAGTTTAATCATTTACAAACGGTTGAACTAGAATTAAGTCAAATGAACTTTGATTAAATAATCCATAACGCGGGGCTTCTCTTGGGGGGAAAAAACTCACTACTTTTTTGGCTTTCTCTTTTGATCCCATAGCCTGCACTGAGAGAACCTTGACAGATGATCTAACAGGCAAGCTGCAGTCTCATAAACTGCCAGCCTGCCATAAACTACCTAGTGTGTACCACTTTAAATTCTGCCACCAGCCCTTGATGAAGGCTGCAAGTCACCAACGGCTGGAATAGTTTTATTTCTCCAGGGCAGCTTCATCACTTCTTGTCGTATCTGAAGTCTGGAAGTAATTTGCATTAATAGCGTGGATTTCTGTGGCATGCTAAAGGTCAAACCTGGGAACAGATAGTGTATGAAACTCAAATCCCAATAGAAATCAAATCTGTCAGACATAGGGTTGTGGTATCTTAGTAAAACAAAGTACAGTAGAAAGTGTGCAGAGTGCGGGCGGTGTGTTTCTAAACATATGTGTGGGAGAACTAGCCAGCCACATCTGAATTGGAGGGATCTTTCTCCCCAAAAATGTGGGGTTTTGTTTTTTGACAAACGGGGCCAAATTCTGGTCCCACTGAAGTCAGCGGCAAAATTCCTAATGACATCAATAAGACCAGGATTTAACCCTCAATGATCTCTTGGCTAGAAACAGAGAATGGGAAGGAGGAGGATTATCTTGCTTCCTATTCTATTGATTGATGTAGGATGGCCTCGCCTGATGCTAATGGATGATCCTTGCTCTGTACTTCAGGGGAAGGAGAACTCGTCCCCCAAGGTCTGTGGACAATATTGTGATTAAGGAGACATTCCATTTAATAGGTGGACATCTTCTCAGGAGGACACTGTTTGGTTCCAGCAGGGACTTGATTATGTAATCGGGTTTTTTACATCTCTCATTATTAGGGTCCTACTTAATTCATGATTTTGCAGAACTGTGACATAACAGTATTGTTTGCAAAGTTAATCTTCAGAATAAAAATGTGTTGATAAAACATCCTGCAAAACGTCTGTGATTACTATAATGCAGAAACAGTTGACTATAATCATGCAATACTATTCCAGTCATTAAAGTGGGTAGTTGATTGAGTGTGTCTGTCAAGTTGCATGACACAGACTAAAATGATCATGGCAGTCATTACAGTAGATTGATGATTGAGTGTGTCAATATTTATGACGATAAGTGAGCAGGACAGTCGTCAGGTTGAGTGAAAGGAACATTCTTGCATATAGATAGCTGACAAATAAAAGCAAAAAAAAATCTCCGCCTTGGATCAGGTGAAACAGAGCATGGTAAGAAAAAATACCACCACTATGCACATGGTGGTAAATTGTTTTGTTAGTCTTACAACGTGTATCTCAGAATTTTTTTGAGTCTGAATCACACATTAAATGAGAATCATGGTCAGAGGCTACAGGCCAAAACAGAAAACACGCAACAGGATCCGTGATATTTAAAAGAACAGCTGAAAGCAGAAAGGGAAGCTAAAATGGAGCCAGTAGAAGCCGCTGCTGCTGTCAAAATACCTTCAGGAAAAAGGATCATCCAGTACTAAGGGAATACTTTAGAAAGCATGTTTCCTGTGTGCAAACAAACTTTCATGAAGATTATTTAACAGAAGTAATTGCAAAGCACATTCAGTCTACAAAATCTGTGCTGGCGAAATACGATTCCATTTCAATTGTAGCTGACAAAGCAACAGATGCACAGAATAAGTGCATGCTCCATGATGTATACCTGGCAGCTGGAAAGGAGACTGTGTGCCCAGTTTTCCCAACAGAGCCTGTTCAGCTCAAGTCGGTACATTTTTTTTTTAACTATATCACAAGCTGTAGCAAAGGCTGTTGCAAGCGACAGTTTGTCATGGGGTCCAACCAGTTCTGAAGCAGTAGCCACCATAGTGACTACTATAGCAAACTAGTCATGCTCAACCAGCCAAATAGCCACATTTTTCAAGCCAATTAGCCCCACACAACTGGCCAAATAGCCACATGTGGCTAGTAGTTAGTGTTGGACACCACGGGTTTAGGGTATGACTACACTACCAAGTTTTGTTGACATAACCCCAAAGTCGACAAAACAAAAATTGTCAGAGTGTATTCATACTTGCTCTGTCAACAGATCACATCCACATTGGGGGCATCATCACTGACAGCTCGAGCAGTGCACTGTGAGTATGTATCCCACAGTGCGGTATTGCAGGAAGACAAAGCTGATCCCCGTGCATGTTGGGATTCCCTTCAAGCTCTCGGTGCTGAGGAATGTCAAAGCATATGTCCCTCTCCCCCCGCTGCAGCGGTCTGCCTACCGCTGTGCTCCTAGTGCAGGGCAGAACAGGAGCATTCCAATGATTTGTTCTTTATTGAACCGCTCACTCAGCTGTTAGATACTTCCCAGAGCTTCGATAGGGGAGGTGTGCATGTCTGCAGGGCAGCGGAGATAAAAAACACTGAGCACAGCCATTAGGGCAGGCACTGTAGGATAGTGGTAGAAGCCAGTTCTGTTGACAAAACAAACAGCCAAGTCTACACTGGCTCTTTGTTGATAATAAAGAGGGTGGGAAAAAGATTCTTGTAGGAGTGGAAGTGTCTTGTTGCCAAAACTGGTTGTTTTCCCCAGCAAAAGCACGTTGCAATGTGAACGCTCTTGCTGTTTTGTTGCCAAAAGGCAGTTTTGGCAACAAATCTTGGTAGTGTAGACTTAAAAGCCGGTTCCTTCCAGCACCGTCTATGCAGTGCTGCCTCCCTCCCCCACTGCTTTTATCAGAGGGGTGTATGGGACGGTGGGCGGGGGCGCTGAGGCTTGCCGCGGGCATACGCTGCTCCAGCAGCAGCCCCTGGCCACTGTGAACAGGGGCTGCTGGACTTGCCCAGTGGCTCTTACTACATTTAAAATACAGAGTCGCAGCGCAGGTGGCTCCTGGAGCTGACGCTAGGCCGGACTACTTAGTCCTGGCTCCAGTTGGCTCGGGAGCTACCCCCGCTGTGGATCTGCAGAGTGGCCCCTTATCGACTAATCATGTAGTCAAAACAAATTGTGTTGACTACATGATTAGCCAGATAATGGCAATATAACATCCTTACCTTAAATTTCAACAAGGTGTTGGCATTTCCCTTCTAATAATGTGATGTACTGTAAGGATCAATGCCCAATGCATTTCAAATTACCTGTCATGTACACATTCTTTCAATGGCCAGTGATAGGTGGCACATCTATTTTCTTGATGCGGATATGCTGGTTTCTTCTTTTTTTAAAAATTCAAGGATTGTCCAAGTTCTAAATTATGACTCAAGGAGTCTCTGGCAAATCCAAGTGTTAGCCAGTGTTGTTCTTCTTCTTGAACCAGTGATGACAAGGTGGAATTCATGGTTTAATTCAGCTGAGTATCACACAAAGAATATTAAATACTGCCAGCAATTTGTGTGTGAGGAGCTTGAACTCGCACCAGGAACACGGTCTTTGCTTAAAGTCTCTGATCTGTAAAAAGAGAGCAACATAGAAGACCACGTGAAGTTGGTGGCTGAAAATACAGTCCTGTTCATTCAGCTTCTAACATAGTTTGAAAGTCAGCAGGTTTGGATTCACAAAACATACAACCAACTGAAAGAGCTGAACAGCTGCATGGAACATATGGTATCTCAAGAACCTTCAGACTGCCAAGGGTGCCATTTATGAAGGGCTATAGGGGGCAGTAGCCCCCCCTCCCAAGGTTGGAACCCCTGGCTTTCATACTTGGTCTGCTTAAAGCTGCTTGCCCTGGCTCCAGTGGCAGCTTTTAAATGCAACAGAGTTTGAGCTGCTTGCAGCTTTGCCTTTGGGGTAGGGAGCTTGTTTATAAGAGAGGGAGGCAGGGCGATTAAGAATAACAAAAGGCTGGGCATTCCAGTCATTGAAGGATCGTTAGATCAGCACGAAAACATCGCTGGGTACTCCATTTACATGATAGGGGTAAAAAAGGGTAGGAGTAAATGTTGTGCTGCTGGGATTTGCATTTGGATCACTGCTATGATATGTACAAATGTTCTGGAAAAAGGGGTGAACAGGGGCTACTTCAAAGCTGACTGCAAAGAGTTACAAAGGGAATCTCACAAAACCGGGTGAATGGGCAACATAAGGGCAGATGGAATTCAGTGCTGATAAGTGCAAATTAACGTGCATGGAAAAATACAATCCCAGCTATACATACTAAAATGATGGGGTCTAAAATAGCTGTTACCACTCAAAAAAAGAGATCTTGGAATAATTGTGGATAATTCCCTGAAAACAGCTGCTCAATGTGCAATGGCAGTCTAAAAAACTAATAGAATATTGGGAACCAATAGGAAAGGAATAGATAAGACAAAATACCATATTGCCTCTATATAAAGTCAATGTATGCCCACATCTTGAATATTGCGTGCAGTTCTGCCCACCCCCTCTTAAAAAAAAAAAAAAAAAGAAGATAGATTGTATTTGGAAAAGGTACTAAAAAGGCAACAGAAATGATTAAAGTTAAGGAGCAGCGTCCATATGAGGAGAGATTAACAAGACTGGGACTTTTCAGCTTAGAAAAGAAATGACTAAAGGGTGGGGGGATATGTTAGAGGTCTAGAAAAACATGCATGGTGTGGAAAAATAGAATAAGGAAATGTTATTCATTCCTTCAGTAACATAACACAAAAAGCTGACCCAATTAAATATATAGACAGCAGATTTAAAACAAACAAAATAATTTATTTTTTTCCACTGTCAACTTGTGGAACTCTTTGCCAGGAAATAGTGGAAAGGCCCTAACCGTAACAGGGTTCCAATAAGAACAAAATAAGTTCAAGGAGCCACTAGCCAGAATGGGCAGGGATGGTGTTCCTAGCTTCTGTTTGCCAGAAGCTGGGAATGGGCAACTTGGGATGGATCATTTGATGAATGCCTCTTCTGTTTGTTCCTTCTGAAGCACCTGGCATTGGCCCTTGTTGGAAGACAGGATACCGGATTAGAAGAACCTTTGGTCTGATCCAGCATGACCATTTTATTGTTCTTGTATAGAGCTGAAATGTATGTGCACCCTTGCTGTACCCCACTAGACCTTACTTCCCTTCCAGAGCTGAGAGCGAGCCTGGAAGTCCTGTCAAAGTCTCTCTCTCCACAGTTAGTAACAAAGTAAGAATACATTAAAATGTTAACCTTAAAGTGACTTGCCACAAGGTATCAGAATATGTTAGTACTACAGCTGAGTGAGTCTAATATTTATTTCATTTTCTTTCTTTTATATAGGAATTGGATACAGTGCTCCTGTCAGCTAATTGCTAAATTGTCTGCCTCCTCCCCCCAAAATAGTAGCATTTTCTAGTGCCTTAGTAGACCCTGGATAGAGATGATGGTTGTGTGGGGGAAGGGCGGATGGGGTTGGTTCCTCCCCTCACCATTTGGTGCTTGGCTTGTACTGAGGATGCTTAGTAACACTGCTGAAACCTCTGTCCTCAGTCCCTCCCCCCACATCATGGCGTGCACAGGTCACCCCCCTCCAACAAAATCTGAAATGGTGCCCTTGCAGAATGCCAAACTGAAAATAGCCACAGCTGAGAAGTGTTCGAGTCAATAGCAGAAACCAGTAGGATCAGTCCCTGCCTCTCCATTTAAACAACCAGTTGCTTACGTTTTGAATGTTTGTCTGCATTTTTGACCCAAATCAGATCTCTTGTGTGTGTTGACTCTGAAGCTAATTCAAGCAGTTCTTGAATGGGAGAAAGATGGCAACAAATGTGCTGCTTCTCTGGTTTTTCTCAAAGAATGCCAGATGCTAGTA
This sequence comes from Rafetus swinhoei, assembly GCA_019425775.1. NCBI lineage: Eukaryota > Metazoa > Chordata > Testudines > Trionychidae > Rafetus > Rafetus swinhoei. The sequence goes on along the minus strand of CM033436.1, from coordinate 44,359,176 downwards.
AAAGTAAGGGAGTTTTGAGGCTCTGTTTTTGACTGGTTTCCAAAGCTCTGAAAGTTGGCAAAATGCTGCCGTACAATTCCTACTGATTCTGTGGATGCAGAACATGCAGTTTCAATGTATGGACAGAAGATGTCAACTGCAGCTGCTGCTGAAATACTGCATGCTAATGTTTAACAAATAAAATAGACTGTTTTATTTAGCTAAGCATAGATGTGCGTTTCTAAGCGTGTACACCTTTTGACTATTATCCTTTGTTTGTTTGTTTTATTTATTTAGCAGGCTCCCTGATCCAGGGTGACTTATAAAGGTAACAGAAGTACAATAATACAATCCTTGTACATGTAGATATAGATACAATGTATGAACACACCTGCAAAATTGCTATTTTTGCTGTGACTAACTTGAAAAAATGTGTGACTTCCCTTTGATTTAAGTGGACCCCTATTCATTACCATAATCCTGTCTGTCTGGATTTATATTCGACGGTAAGGTCAGTGTCCAGGTGTAACTCTGCTGTAACATTGATAGGTAACAGGGATTCTGCCGCCAATCTGGGTGAAAGATGAAGTACAGAGTGTGAAATACTCATAGGGGGTGTACAGCCGCAGCTCTTAGGGGGTGCTGTATGGGTTGGGTGAACTTCAGAATCCACCGAATGAGAAATTTTTGGAAGCCAGGAGTGAACTGCCTGAGCATTTTGCAAATTCAGCTTTTTCCTACTTGGGTGCATTTAACCCTCTTGAGTGTTCCTGTGGGTGCCAAAAGGGGTTGCTGCTACTAGGCTTTGTTTGTCCTGAAGTTCTCAAATTATCTTGCTTTCCCTGAAGCCACACTTCTGCTTTCTGCCGTGGTGACCACACTAGTAGGGCCCAGTTGCCAGCAATTTTACTAGTGTTGTCTAGAACTTGGGAGCCACTAAGTATGGCTTTGTCAGCGGTCGCCTCGACGTGACGGCCAGATGTCATGGTATCAGAGGGCATGTTATAATGACAGACGCAAAGCGCTTGGGAGATCTTGATGGGAAGCTGGAGAGGACGGACGTTGGGAGCCAGCATGAGTAAAAAGACACATTGGCATTCAGTCCAGTGCAAACAGTGCGGCTGACTCTTCAGCCATGGGGGCTATTGGCTCACACAGGCTCAACCCCACCTGCGAGTTGGCAGAGTTCGGTGAGGATCATGACATCTCCCTGTTTACTGGGGCACGTCATCATTTCTCCTCTCCTCCTCCTATTTAGCAGGAAACCTCCATCTGTTACTCCCTTAGCTTCTTGCACAAACACACAGCAGCTTTGGGCATGTTTTTATTCCACCCACCCTTTCCCTTCCTCCTTTCCGTAATAGGACTGAACCACACACACAGCTGGCATAGTAAAGGAATTTAGGCAGGTGGGTGTAGAAGGTCATATGCTGATGACGGGGCATTGCAGCTGGGTTGAGGAGGTGGGGAGGAGGCCAGCTGATAGCTCCAGATTTGCTTAAGCCAGCCCTGCATCTGACAGCGTAAGATGATTCAGTGCACTCGCATCAGAGCAGTGATTGCTTTAAAGCTGCCTCTGATTCCTCCTGTCCTCCATCGCTCAACTGCTGTCATTGCTTATTTGCAATCCACACCATTCTTTATAACGCATACATTCCTGGTTCTCCCCTTCTCGCTCCCCCCACTCCGCAACACGTTTGTGGAAGACAATACAACCAAGGTCTCTGTGGATGGGTCAGATCGCCCGTTCAGAAGTGGAAGCATCAGGGTGGATGGATAAACACTGCGTCTGAAACCTTATGCCATGTAAATCTTCTCTGTGTGTGTTTAAAAATACATGTGTGTGTTTCCTACAGAGACACTAAGCACTTTAGCCATCAAAATGATATTGCAAGAGCAAGGATGCAAGAACTGCAGGGACTAGTAGTGGGTGCAATAAATCTGTGTGACTCTACAGTAGTAATTACTGTGTGAAAGTAATAACTGAGCTGTGCTGAATGCTAGGCCAACTCCCCCAGCTTTCAGAGGATCCACGTTTCTGAAGGGAGGCTCCCGTTTGTTAAATTAGATATTGTGCTGCATTTCAGAAAAGGTCACATTTAACCAATGCCGCTTCTGCTTTATTTTCCTGGTACATGAGTGGAGCCTCCACTGGCGCATGATTTGGTGTCCTGTCCGGCCCTGCTTCAGCTGCCTGTTTCGGTGCATCCTGCCAGTACCATTATGTTGGCAGCAGCTCTGCGTTGCTTTATTTATTGCAGCATTAAAGATGCATACATTTATTTGTACTGTGTTCGTAATTGCCCTAAGAGCAGGAAATCGTACTCCAAAGTAGCACTTACAAACAGGAGGGTGGGGAAGGGTTGATGCTACAGCTGAACATCCCACGTTTTGAGGAAATTTGGACCAGCGTTGGCTCTTTGTGACTCAAGCTGTTCTCTCTCTCCCCCCCCCTTTTATTCCAGGCTGTTTTTATTATTATGTGTATTATGGTGGTGCCTAGAGGCTCCGACCAGGATCAGAGAAGCTAAGAAAGGCTGGGTTTCCACACAACTATGAAAAAGGGAGGAATTGGGCTGCCTTCTGTTTAATGAAATAATCTAGCTCCAATTTCTGACCTGGGATGGGCCCCTGTGTCTCCTAGAGGGAGGTGCGAATTGAGAGCAAAACGTGGCTCTTTCTGGGTACCGCTTGCTTGCTGGTGTCCGCCTATGTCTCCCTGAGCTGACTAGCTCCAAACTGTGTTAATGCTCAGTGCAGCTTGTATTGTTGCTGTGTGAGTAGTGTATACTGCAGGCAGGGAGCATGGCGCAATGTCAAAGCCTGGCCATATGGCACCATAGGAATATGGGATGGCGGCAGAGGGTGTGCTACTAGCTCCCAGTGCCAGGGGTGTGTGTGTGTGGGGGGAAACCTGTGCATGCCAGAATAGTGGAAGTGGGGCAGAGGGAGGGCAGTAGCTTCAGCAGTGTTATGGAGCATGCTCAGTACTAGCCAATCGGAGGGGATCTGATCCTGTCATTCCCTCGTCCTCTTCCCCCCCCCAATCACGTCTTTACAGGGGCGACTACAGCACTTGAAACCTCAATTTTTTTGGGCAGAAAACTTGACAGTTAGTTGACAGGAGCACTGTATCTATTTCCTATGTAAGAAAGAAAATTAAATATTAGATCCACTTAGCTCTAATACTAACATGTCCTGACATCTTGTGGCAAGTCACTTAAGACTTTAACCTTAACCAGTGTTCTTTAATGTACATTCTGACTTTGTTACTAAGTGCAGAGAGAGAGAGACCCTGTCAGTAAGTAGCGCCCTGCAAATCCACAGCTATCTGTGGATAGCCACAGCTCATTTTTGCTGACGTGGATGCGGATACACATTTTGTATCTAGAACTCTTCAAATTCGCAGATCTCTGTTTTATTTCCATGGGTATCTGCATCTGCAGGTGTCAGTGTGGATCTCGGTGACTTGTTTTTGCACATACAGGTGTGGATGTGGATACAAATTTTGTATCCGTGCAGGGTTCTCCTGTCAGGACTCCTGGGTTCTCGTTGGAGTGGGGTCTAGTGGGTTGCAGCAGGGGGCAGATACATATAGGTTTTATACAAGAACATCAGAATGGCCATGCTGGGTCAGACCAATGGTCCATCTAATCGAGTATCCTGCCTTCCAATAGTGGCTAATGCCAGGTGCTTCAGAAGGAATGATTTAAAAAAAGGCAATCATCAAGCGATCCATCCCATATCTCCCATTCCCAGCTTCTTGCAAACAGAGGCTAGGGACGTCATCCCTGCCCATCTTGGCTAATAACCATTGACGGACATATCCTCTTTGAATTTATTTAGTTCTTATTGGAACCCTGTTACAATATTGGTCTTCTCATCACCTGCTGGCAAGGAATTCCACAGATTGACTGTGAAGAAATAATGTCTTTTGTTTATTCTTCTGTTGCCTATAAATTTAATTGGGTGACCTTCTTGTGTTACATAAAGGAGTAAATAACATTTCCTTATTCAGTTTTTTTATACCATTCATGATCTGATAGACCTCAACATATTCCTCCCCTCAAAGTCATTTCTTTTCTGAGCTGAAAAGTCCAAGTCTTTTTAATCTCTCCTCATACGGAAGCTGTTCTTTACTTCTAATCATTTGTGTTACCCTTCTCTGTACCTTTTCCAAATCCAATATATATATATTTTTTTAGATCGGGCAACCAGATCTGCATGCAGTATTCAAGATGTGGGTGTATCATGAATTTATATAGAGGCAATATGATATTTTCATATTTTCATATTTCAGTATGATATTTTCATCATTGCCTATTCCTTTCCTGCTGATTCCCAAAATTCTGTTAGCATTTTTGATTGACACTGTACATTGAGCAGATGTTTTGAGGGAACTATTCACAAGGACTCCAAAAACTCTTTCTTGAGTGGTAACAGCTAATTTAGACCCCCATCACTTTGTATGGATAGTTGGGATTATATTTTGCCAGGTGCCTTATTTTGCATTTTTCAACAGTGAATTCCATCTGCCATTGTGTTGCCCATTCACCCAGTTTTGTCGAGATCCCTTTTGTCACTCTTTGCAAAATCAGCTTTGGACTTAACTATTTTGAGTAATTTTGTATCATCTGCTTACCCCTTTTTCCAGATCATTTATGAATAAGTTGAATGGTACTGGTCCCAATATAGACTCCTGGAGATCATCATTATTTAACCCTCTCAGTTCTCACCATTTATTCCTGCCCTTCGTTTCCTAACTTACTGAAGTATTTGACGATGTTTTCATGATCTACCCATCCTTCAATTAATTTAATGTTGAGACTTTTGTTATTTTTATCACCCTGCCTCCCTCTGTTTATAAATAAATTCCCTGCTGGAAAGGCAAAGCTGGGAGCAGCAAAAACTCTGTTGCAGTTAAGAGCTGTGTCTGGGGCTAGTGCATGGGCATTAAGCAGACCTCAAATATGAAATTCGGAAGTTTAAACTTTGTGTGCCTACCTAAATTGCACCCCTGCCAGGTGCTACTAAAAGATGGTGGTGGTTTGTTTAATGGAAGTAGGAAGGGGAAAGGAGGGGAAAGAGAGACATGCCTGGAGCAAAGAGACTCAAGTCTGTTCAAAGTACCCATAGCCCAGGACAGAAAAATAATCCCAAAATGTGCTAATACTTAGTTATTCCTGCGGTGTAATCATCAGGCCTTGCTGCCCATCCCCCTTCCTGGCCAATCCACATGGATCCCTATGGTATATTCTGTAATCTTTGCCCACCTGTGTTTTGAACAACTCAAGCAATGCAGCTTTCATCGCTTCCCTTGGGAGGCTATTCCATAGCCTGATAGACTGAGACACAGAACCTTTCTTTTCTTCTAAACAAGTTCTGGTTGTTCAGTACCTGTTTCTATGAAAACCAGAGGCAGTGGGAGTTTTAATACAACTTTAAATTATGTTGCTTTAAGCACAAACTTGGGATGAGGGGTGTTGCTTGCAAACAACATATTTTACAAGCACTGATTTCTGTCCCCCTTCCTTGTTCCATCCCGCTTTTAAGCATACCCCTCACTGTTTGCTTTTGTAATAAAATGCAACTCAGGGATGCCCTCGTATGGGTGTTTAACAAAAAGATTTAAAATAAAGCACCCACTTTAAATTCTCCAGCAGGGGATTACCTTGCTGGTATTTATATATCTATGCAATAAATATTTTAACATGTTAATTATACACTAATAAGAAAATACCTTTTGAACTTTCTGCCAAATTACCACACGCAGAACCAGATCCATCAGGGAATTAAAAGCAATTAGTTTTGTAACAGAGTGTGGTCACATTTGTTTCTTCTCTGCAAATTGTTCTGAGGTCGCCCGTCAGCCTTTTTTTGTCAACTGTTTATATAAAGACCGGTAGGGCTTGGAGACTTTGGCTGCTTAAAAAATGGCCTCTATGTAAGGTATTCGTTTTGGATCCGATGTATTTCTTGCTCTCGAAGGGACAAATTCACCTTCACACCCATGGAGGCAGCTTTCATTGAGCCCGTGGGACTGTTGCCAGGGTGAGGCTGGAGGGCTCCGTTATGCAGCTGTATTACATGTGACACTCCCATCCTGTTTACCTCATGCGTTCCTAGTAATCGTTGCAATGCTGTGTAAACTCCTATCTGCTCCCTCTGTTCAGTAGGCCAGTGTCAGTATCCCCATTTTACAGCTGGGGCACAGAAATGGGAAGGTCAACCTTGAAAGAAATCTCCATTAATTGTGTGCTTCCATTTTGGGGTCCCAGATTGATTCTCTGAAGGCCGCAGTGCTGCGCATATACAGCTCCAATGAACTTCACTGATAGCTGGGCGGCTCAGAAATGGAGGCCACTTTTATAAAGTTGGGCCTTGCCAACTTGCTCAAGGCCCTGTAGCAAGTCAGAAGCAGAACCCAGCTCTCCCAAGTCCTAGCTCGCTGGTCCACACTGTCTCTCGACTTTTGAATACACCCATCAGAGGAGTGTCTGAGTGCCATTAAGGAATTTGGGAATGCCTCATGCAGGCTCATATTTTGAGTAAGGAGTGGGCCCAAAGGGGGTTGCCCATGTGGATCTGAAGGCAGAAATTATGCCAACTACAGAGCCCTATTCTACACTCCTGATATGGGTTACGCTCCCATTAGAGGCTGGAATTTTACCCGAGTAAGAATAAGCAGGCTTGGGCCCAGGATGGCATCTTTAGATGCAGGATTTACCAATTAATTATCTTTGTCCTTAATACAACGTACCTTGCAAACCTGAGGTTCCATTTCTTAGGTGAATTGCATTTACAACTCTCTCCCTTTTCTTTTCTTCTTTTCAGACTGAAAACTACTCTTTTGATTCCAACTACGTGAACAGCAGAGCCCATTTAATAAAGAGGTATGTGGGTGTGCTTGAAAATGCTCCATTTGCATAGCCAAATTCAAATTGTTTAGCATGCTTTTTCTGCCCTATTATATGCTACTTGATGTTTTGTATGCAAAATGTTTTGGGAATAATCATTTGATTTTTAAAACAGTATTTACTTCCTATTAAATCCCATTGCGCGTGGCTTTTAATAAAGGGAAATCTTTTTTTGTTTTTTTGTTTGCCTCCTCACTGAGAACTAGCAGTGACTTAGGCAAAATGCTGTTACCCTGACAACTTTAAAATGTATGGACTTCATTCCACTTGAAAGCATAGGAATCAAATGTTAGATCTGGAGGGTGAGAGCACCCTGCCAGGTAAGGAGGTAAGAGAAACTTGTTTGGGGCCAGGTAATTTGTTTTTGATGTTTGTTCGCTATTAGTACAACTAAAGGATCAGCCTATTTTCAGCCCAGCAGTTATCCCTTGGTGAATTTAGCCTATGGGTAAAATTCTGCTCCCAGTAATTAGCTAACGTTTCCATCACACCACCTTAACTCCATTGACTTTAACTTGGTTATATCTTAACTGAGAGATGAATCTATTTTATGGGGAAAGTCTAAAAACTTTGTTTCCCCCCATTCCATTTCTAAGCCAAATGACATCTATCCAGGAGGCCACAATGCAGTTCAGGAGATGTGTATCTCTGGTAAGACCTAAGTCTGTGCCCTGGGGGCTGGGAGGGAGAGCTACTGCACTCCTGTTCGCAGGGTAGGACTAGACCAGGGGTCTCCAACCTTTTAAAGCATAAGATCACTTTTTGAATTTAAGTGTAATCCAGGATCTAGCTCAAACCCAAACACCCTTGCCCATCCTCCTTCCCACCCCTTCTCTGAGGCTCTGCCCCAGCTCCCTCCCTCCCTCCCCCATCTCTTTTGCTTTTATCAGGCTGGGGGCAGAGGTCTGAGGAGCAGGAGATGTTCAGGACTGGGGCTGGGGTTCGGAATGCGGGCTCCATCTGGGCACTGTTTACCACAGGTGGCTTCTGGGTGAGGGTGCAGTGGGCTAAGGCAGGCTCACCCCTCTCCTGGCCTTGCACAACTTCCAAAGCAGCCAGCAAACTCTTTCCATCCCTGCCCCCCTTTGCTCTGTGGAAATGGGGTACATGGTGGAGGGAGGGGCATCCTGACATCAGCACCCCCTCCTCTTCTTCCTGTGCCCTGCACAGCAAGCAGAAGACTCCCAGGGGCGAGGGGGACCTCCAAGGCAGAGGGCCGGAGCAGCACGGCAGTGCTGAGAGGGGCAGATGAAGTGCCGGAACTTGATAGCCTCCTGGCCAAACCTCTTAGGCAGGTGCGGCCCGAGGTGGCTCCGGCAGCTGGCACCCCAGGCGGAACGCGCGATCGGCGCCCCCGCCTGCACGGCCGTCAATGGACTGACGTCATCATCGGGTGCCCCGTTGAAGGCGGCGCCCTAGGTGACAGCCAAGTCGGCCTATAGTCATGAGCCGCCCCTGCTCTTAGGATCACCTGTCAAAGGTTCCAAGATCTACCAGTAGATCCTGATCTCCTAGTGGGTGACCACTGGACTAGACAGACCATGAGAGGTGGAAGAACAGAACTGCTTATCCAGCAGCCCTGTCTCCCACTCAGAATTCCCTCCCATTTCCCAACTTACGGTCTGGGAGGCAACTCCTGGACCAAATTCTGCCATTTTATCCAGATAGTTTTATTCCTGAAGACAGTGGAGCAGCAAAGGTGTAACAGAGAGCCCAACTGCACCCTGAACTGTTTAAATATTCTCCCAATAGTAGAGAAAATCCAGTTACTTCACTGGCTAAAATCCCATTTATTTACATCGTAAAAATATAAGGAGGGAATTACAAGTGCATTTTCTGAGCAGTTTCAGTTCAGTCAGTGATGGGCAGGTATATTTGTTTGCGGTGTTCCCGATGTTTAGCAACGATAACGTGACTGCTGGAGAGAAATGGGCTGCCTGCAACATATCACTCCTCTCAATATAGTCAGGGTTCGTTCTTCTCAAAAACAAATCTATTAATCTTTTTCTTTTTTTACGCCTAACATAAAAGCAAGCCGCATTCCTGACTCCCACAGTAAGGTTTACTCTGAGGCAATTGTTCTGGGATTCCTGCAACTGCTGATACTCAGAAACCTGCCTTGCCTTTAGAAAAGCGGCAGTGCTGGAAACCTGTTGTGTGACTGTTGCATTATGACCTGTCTCACTGCAGGAAAGACAAGTGCATTGTCATGCAGATTGCTTGCACATGAACGGTAACTCTGTGTAGGACAGTAGTCTCCTCCCCGCACCTTTACTTGTCTTGCACTTGAAGTCTAATGAATGTCATAAATGTTACACAGACATTTGAGAATTGAAATGTCATCTGTTTAAACACTGGAATCATTTTAATTCAGCAAAATCTTTGCTTTTGTGGGAATGTTACAGTCGCTCAACCTTTGCTGTACAAATCTCTCCAAATCTGTGAGTTTGTTTAATCTGTTTATACCTTTTTTTTTTTTTTTTTTTGGTCTCGCGCGCTCATGCACAAAAATTAATCCAGGATTTTGAGGGTTTTCTTAATTTAAAATTCTCCTTCTAGTCAGGCAGTGGCGTCAATAGGGACATCTTTATTTAACAGATAGTTTTTGAAGGTTTACCAATTTCCATGTATTTTCACAGCCCCCTCCCCCTTTGTGGTTCTGCAGAGCATGAAATGGTAGGTGGTCCGTTCAGTTTCCGTGGAGACACAAAAGGGGCTTTGCAAAGTAACGAAAATGTCTAGTAATTCAGTGCTTTGAAGCGCAGACCATTCCCAAGACTAAATTATTTTAGACAAAGCCAGCTGGCTGGGAAGTTTGGGCCAGATCCTCAGCTGGGTGTAAAGCGGTATAGCTCCAGTGAAATCAATGCTTATTTTTACCAGCCGAGGAGATAATCTATTGGTTCTTTTTCAGTAAAAACAGTGTTGAGGGACATAGTGAAAGAGCTCCTGGGTGGGTAGTTCTGAAACTGAGCTTTGTGATGCCTGCCAAGATAGATTGGAAGCTGTTTAGGGCAGGGACTTTCTCTTGCTCTGTTTGTACAGTGCCTAGCAGAATGGGGCCCCTATCTTGATTCACTGGTAGGTATTCCTGCGCTGCAAACAGAAGCAATTAAATTGAGTGAAGAGGAATAATCTCCACATCAGCTTGGTCAAAGTGCTGTCAGCACTAGAATGGGAGGGGCAGTGCTTAATTAATACCTGGGCTTGCCAGCCCTGGCACCTCTCAGCTTGGCAGTTCATAGCTCCAGCACCTCTGAGTTTGCCCTATCAGTAATGAAAGTAAAAAATTGCTGCACCTAATTGCTTGAGCCCTGGCACCTCTTTCATTACAAATGAAGCACTGGAGAGGAGGGTGCTTAAATGAGCCCTTCCTTCATTATTATCCACCTGCTCCTTTAGCTTTTGCTTCTTCCGTTCCTTCTCAGTTGCTGTCCTTTGCAGGCCGCCTTTTCCAGAGTGCCTTTGTCTGTTCATGGATGGGCACTTCCACTAGCTTCTCCTTCCGTTTCCCCAGCAGTAGCCAATTGATTCCACAATGCTGCGGTATCAGCTTGTCGTCTTTGCTGACCTCGGGGTTCTCACGAACGAGCTACATTTCAATGTGTTTAGGCTGATGTCCTTAAAGTTGTACCTTGTGCCACAGTTTGCATAGCTGCCAAGAGTTTCTAGGGTTGGTTGCTTCCAATGTTGCATCCATCTGCAAGCCAAAGAAGAGAATTTCCCAGCCTTCAGCTCTTTGCACCTATCACAAGCACTTTGCCTCAACGAATATTGGGAACTCTGTGACACTGACTTGCTCTTGAAGCACTTTTGGTAAAATCAGTGCTCTGCTGCTGTCTCTCTCCGTAGTGCATGGAAGGCAGGGCAGCACCATTTTTAAGGGGCGCTACTGGAGATAGTGAAATAAAATGGCGCTTGTAAGCAGACAGTGTTTCCATCTTGCAATATAACGAGTCTATAGGCAGCGCCAAGTGTCATTTTTTGAGGAGTACAGGATCTTTCGAAAAATCGGCCCGTTGTCGGAAAAACCGTGTCTAAACGCGGTTTCAGTTTCCAAATGGCGCTTGTTCGAAACAGCGCCAGAACGCGATTATGCAAATGAAGCGTGGGATGTTTAAATCCCCGCTTCATTTTCACTTTCGATGTGTCTAATTTACATCCCTCTGCCTACAGAGGGGGTGTAGTTCACACACCTCCTCAGAGTCATACCCACCTCTTTGTATACCCTGGGAGCATTAATAAGCTGCTTCTACCACAACGACCAGAGTTTACTCTGCAGTTTTATGCCGGGTTCTGACTCTTGCTAATCTGAGATGTCCAGAGCAAACGCCAGCATCCTTAGTGAGACTGTGGACCCTGCCATGCTCCAAACCTGGTCCTGTGAGGACTGGCCCCAGTCGTGGAGAAAGGTGTTTTGGGGGGTGGGAGGTTCCTTTCACTGTAGGGCCTCCTAAGGACTTTGGTTCAGTGTTTGTGCACTGCCTTGCACGATGGGGTCCTGGCCGTGACTGGGGCTCCTGGGTCCTACTACAATACAAATCAATAATACCAGTGGTGGTGATGGTGATAATTGAAGCAAAACAAGCTTGTTTCCTTGAAGGAAATCTGAGGCCTTCTAGAGTCATGTGGTCCCTAGGACTTACACTTGTCTGCTGCTGCTGGCTCTCGGTTACCTGGTCTCTGCCCACTAAGAAGCTCTCCCTGGTGTGTGCGCATAGCCGCTCTCTCCCAGGGGGCAGAGGAGTAGGCCCCAGGCTCAGAGAGCCTCAGTGGGAGAATGCGCTGAACCTCTTTGTTTCCAAATGCTGACGTAGTCAGGGGTTGCTGCTTTCCAGGTATGTTCTCGCCGTTCAGGCCAAGGCACTTTACCCAGCCCTTCCAGCGGTTCTTGCCCATGCCCGTTGAAGGTGACCTCAGAATTGCGAATTGGGCACTGCTTTTTCTTTTGCTACTGGGCTTGTTAGCACAGTCAGAAATAACGTGCCAGAGCAAACCAAGGGTCCATCCTGTCCCAGTATTTTGTCTTTAATTCTTCAGCTGGAGATGTCAGAAACCTCCTAATGGACACTATATGGAATAACCTTCTTCACGGGGAATTTTTTGTCCCAATACCAGGCTGCTATAGAGGTTGGTTTATGCCCTGAAACTTATAAGGGGTTACACTCTTGTAAGTTTTTATCCTAGCTAATATAATTTTGAATGTTCTTATTTGTATAATGTCTAAACCTTTTTAGAATTCTGCAAAGCTCTTGACCTAAATAATATCTTGTTGCATGGAGTTCCCCAGGATAGTTTTGCAGCGTATATTAAAACCCCCTCTGAAGACCAGTGCAAGCTGGATTATCTGTTTTGCAGAATGAATGGATATGGGAGAAAATGTTACCCTGGGGGGCTCCTTTTGATCGCTATATTAATCGTTGTCCTGACTGACAATTTCCTTGTACCTTAGTACTCAGCAGCCTAGCTAGGGAGTTGTACCAAGCTGTACCTGGCACGTTCAGCAATAGGTTGCCTATATTCACAGGGCACCTCCATTTCTTTTCTTAGAATGGTTCAGAGCGGTATGTGACATGCCAAGCTGAATGGGTTGTACTGCTGTTGTACTTTGTCTCTTCCTATTCTTCTCAGGTATAAGGTGGTCCTCTGTTCCTGATCTTGCCTCCAGTCTGATTCCGCTATGTGCCGCTTCTGCTTTCCGTCTCTTTGGCTCATTCCACCATGAGCAGCAGCACTTTGCTTGTGTGAGAAATGAGCAAGATCTTTCTGCAGTTCCCACAAACCTGTAGGAGGTTCCTGTTTCAGACTTGCAGCTAGTCCTAGTCACCCGCCGGAATACTCATTAAGATCAATGAATAGGATTGTTAGTGTGTCAAACTGGGAACACCCTTTTGTGGGCCTGAATTGTGACTACCTGTGAAAGAGATTCCCCCCTCCTCCCTGATAATACAGCCAGTAAAAGTCTTGCTTTAGGGTTATGACATCATCCTGGCTAAGAGAGACTGTATCTGATTAGACTTGACATGACAGTAAATCCCTGTTCTTTCTTAAACCCAGCAGTTCAACTTTCAAGGACTTAGAGGGGAATAGTCTGAAGGATAGTGGGCACGAGGAGAGTGACCAGACTGACAGTGAACATGATGTCCAGCGGGGCCTGTACTGTGACACTGCCGTCAATGATGTGCTGAACACCAGTGTGACTTCCATGGGGTCTCAGATGCCTGAACAAGGTAGGTCGTGTCTGTGCAAAATATTGTGTGTTAAGGGAGATCTGTGGAGCTTTCTGACTGCAGTGACAGTGGACAGCTAGATGCTGATGGCTATATTTTCTTGCATGGGGGTGTGATAAGGATGCTTTTCATCCTCCAAGTGCTGTATAGATCTTCACCACCTCCCGTCAGGTAAGTGAACAATGAGGGTTACCCTCCATATCACAAATGGGAAAATTGACATCTCTATCCCCCCGGCCCCCATGTTTGTGACAGCAATTCAAATGGCAGAGTTAGAATTTGAGTAGGAGTTACTTGTTTCTGGACAGGTGCTTGTTGCACTAGGCCTCGTCCTAATCAAGGATCAGATGCCTTCTTTTTGACACACTGTACAGCATTTCAAGAGAGCGTGAGCAGACGTCATCCATACAACATTTAGAAAAGGCCAGCTGAGTGTATATACACATTATTCACACATTCCACAGGAGATTAGCTCAGTCAGGTGGGCGAGGTATTTGTGTGTCTCCACCCCCCCACACACACATCTAAACTACACTTCCCCTATTACACATACCCACATGGGGAGTTGGAAAATCAAGCCATGATCTAAACCCAAATGAGTGTTAGCTGGAGGAAAATAGTCAGAGGAGTTCAGCTGAGCCCATTCCTTCATATGGACTTAGGCATGAATGTCGCTTTTAATGTCTTACTGATGCAAACATCCTCTGTAAACATCCTGTCATTTTCAGTTAAGATATATGAATGCAGTTTGGTGCTCAAGTTCAGGGAAGCCTTAGGGGGACTTGGATATCTCTTAAGATAGGCTGTAGCTAAGACTCATCTGGAAGCCTCACTGCTAAAAAACCTTAAAGGATGTGAAAACAAAGGCTGTGATTATGAACTGGGCTCTAGCTGTTGAATTTGATTCATGGTAAACATCATTAAAAGCCATTGTTTTGCTGTAGTAAGAGTCAAATGTGGAGAGTTCTCCCCATCCATGTCATAAAATATTTTCTTTAAAAGAAACAATGATCACTACGTTAATTCCTGAGGGACACTGCTAAATGGCCATAGTTAACCCAGAAATCTGTGCAAGTTGGGAGTACGCAGAGGTCACCTACCAATTCTGTACTGCCAGCCACGTTAGCTGGAGGGCGTTGATACCTACAGTGATCATGTATTTTCCAGACAACCATACTGTGGCTAAAGATGAAAAATTTAAACATTTATATAACTATACAGTGGTAATTGAATTCTCTGAGGACTAGCACTGTGACACAGAATGTAGGCTGATAGGTATCATTTATTATTCTTCTATTACAAAGAAATTCTTTTTCATTTCAATCAGGGAAAGGTTTTCCAAGATGCTCCTTGCAGTCAGAGATGGCTCTGGGAGTGAAAATGTTCATAATTGATTCCTGACCGGTTGGAATGGTCTGAACACCATCTGTTACATTTTTGTCACATTTTTTTTTAGTGAAAAACAATCTCGGTGGAGTGCCAGATTGGCTTTGACAGAGATTATGTTTCTGACAAGGTTGTGCACTGCCTGCAGTGTGCACGAGATAACAATGAGAATGAATTGAGGAGAATGGGCTGGAGTCAGACCTGGTCAGTAGAGTGACACTGGTGATAAATTTGGTTCAAAAATTGGAACCAACTCCTCCTGGCATGAACTGCTGGTGAAGAAAATTAGGTGGGAACCATCCAAAAGCACATACTGGAGTCAAGCGCCCAACTCCCATTGACCTTTGATGGGAATTGGGTGCTTATAACACACTGTGCCTTGCAGCTCTCCCTCTCAGCTATTTCTTTGAGGGAAATCACTTAGTTGTAACTTCTGCCTCTTGTTCATTAATATTTATCACATATGGGAACATCTTCATATTTATGCCGTGCCAGGATTATTCACTGTATCCTGATCCTACCAAGCACTTAAACACATCTTTGGTAATAGTCCCATTGACTTCAGTGGGACTACTCACATAGCTGGAGCTAAGCAGGGCCTAAGGGCTTATCTGCATTTAAAATGCATAGCTGCAGTGCTTCAGTCCTGAGACTACCTAGGCCAGTGGGAAGGGTTTTCCCTTCTGTAAAGTAGGTGGGGTTGTAAGTGCTTGGAGGATAGGGTCATAATCTGGACAAACTGGAAAATTGCAAACTACCAGCGGTAAATAGGATGAAGTATAAATAAGGACAAAGGCAAACTACTCCACTTAGGGAGGAACAATCAGTTTCCCACACATAAAATGGGAAGTGACTGTCTAGGAAAGAGTACTGCAGAAAGGGACTTAGGGTCACAGTGGACCACGAGCTAAATATGAGTCAACAGCGTGACACCATTGCAAGCAAGCAAGCAAACATATAAAAACAAACAAATAAAAAAACAACTCATTCTGGGATGCATTAACAGGAATGTTGTAAGCAAGACATGAAAAATAATTCTTCTCTACTCTGCTGATTTGGCCTCAACTGGAGTATTGTGTCCAGTTCTGGGCATTATGTGTCAAGAAAGATGTGGAGAAATTGGAGAAGGTCCAGAGAAGAGGAACACAAATTATTAAAGTTCCAGAAAACATGACCTATGAGGGAAGACTGGGATTTTTCACATCCCCGAGAGAAATTCCATCCTAATTTTCTAGTGTAGACCAGGCCTAGTCTTTTACTGGGTTGAAGTCTGTCTGCTGTCTCTCAACTTTTGGGCTCGGTTTTGCCATCTAGCTGGGTTTGACTGAACATTCTCATGTGAACAGGGGTTTTTAAATGTGAGGAAGCTCTTTGTCTGCTCTTTCTCCCGATGCCTGTCTCCTATGGTGTTCATAGTTTCCAAAAACTAGGCAACCGCATGCATGTATTGCTGCTTCCACATACCAGAAGGTGGGTAAATGCTGTGTAGTTCCAATACCGGACGCCCCATCTACTCAGCAGCTAAATGGACCTGAATTCTGTTGCAAAATCCCTGGAGTGTGACACATGCGCATGCAGCATGCTGGACATTGTGTGGCAGCTTTGTGTGGGGATCTGAATCAACTATGAGAGTCACTTCCATTTTTTTCCTATGTTCTCTCCTTGGTATCAGTTTTCAGCGTGCTTCACTTTTGCACTGCCAACACGACTGCTCCCGAGGAGATCATAAGGGGAAAGGTGGAGGCTTTGGCAGCTGAGCGGGGAACAGTTGGCATTTTGGCTGTTGCTGAGGCTCTTGATCCATATGGAAGGTGCCACTCGTTGTGAGTGCGGGTGGCCGAATCTGGCCCTCCGTTACCTGCCTACAGATATGATCTTTGTGCAGTTGGCAGAGTTCTCCACACTTCCAGTAATAACAGTGAAAGATCAAAAATCTGACTGATACATTGGTTTTGCAGTACGATGACTCCCTTCCCTACAGCGGAGTGACTTGTGATTTCCATGTGGCTAAATGAAATCAGAATCTGGCCCCAGCTATCTGTAATATAAATTCAGTCATCAGCTTAGCAGGAGCTCTCCTGAACCAGTAAACAATACAGGATTGGTGATCTAGACAAAAACTAAGGTTACATAAGTGGCCTAGAGCGATAAGCAGTGTCTTACTATTTTCTTTTCAGGAGGTTGCAAAAACAATACTACTTCGTCAGGCAGGCAGTACGACTCCAGTGGTCGCTAGGTGATTAAAGAGTCCCTTTGCCTGATTCAAGGGCTTTGGAACACGTCCTATCCCTAGGGCAGGATGGGGCGGACATAAAGGCAGACTGATCAGAAGTCTGTTTTAACCAGAGAAATGAATGAGAACTTGCCTGGAAGGTAATCAGCATGGGTGTAGAATAGTATCAACAAGAGTTCGGGCGTAAAGTCAGTAATTTTTGTATCAGATACTAAAATAGAAGGTGAGGGAGAAGCACACTGCCAGGTGAGACTCTGCTTTGTTCTGGTACTTAGACTGCAGAAAATGACAAAAAATCAAGGTAATTAGATGAGAGCAATAATGGTTCTCGCAGGGTTCATGAGTGTCTTATTTGTAGACATCCAAATGGTTCAGGAGCCTTCCTTATCCACGCTCGGTAACTTTTGATCTGCTGATGTGAGATCTTGGTTGGCACAAACCCCTATGGCTTCTGAAGCATCTTGATATCAAAGAAGCTTCTGAAAATCAGGAGCATCTCACAAGATACTGATCGCTATTCTGTAGGCCCAATGAACTTTGACCTTTACGATACACTACTGGGCATAGACTAGTTTCTCTTTCTGCGGTTCTGTTGAGAGATGGGGGATTAGTGGGGTCTTGTTTAAGCACACCTTGATTCTTGAGATTTTAGATTTCCTGCAGGAAGGTGTAGATAAAATTTCATCCAAGCTTCTACCTGTAATCCTCTGGGAGACGCAGGCTCTTGAACTCTCTCTCAGCATTCTTAAGCCTGGATAATAGCTTAGAGCCTGACCATTAAAGTCCGTCACAAAACTTTCACTGAGTTCAGTGGGGACAGAATTAAGATCTTTGTTCGTGCATTCTGTGCCTACCAAACTGTCCTGTGCTGGCACAACATATCCATAGCCCCAAAAGCAGTCTTGGCACCTACAGGTGAACCCCTCTACCAGGGCATGCCTGTGAGCACTCGTTGTATTCAGAAGGTGTGGACAGGTTGGCCGTTCTGGGCGGAGGAAGGACTTTGCATACCCTTGCTGTTAGGGAGCTGAACGTGGTAGCATGATTGGGTGTATTGGGTTAGGACCACACTGCACTAGGCTAGGACTGTGCTGCTGAAGAACAAAGACTATTCCAGCTCACAGGAAGGAGTAGAGACTGCTGGACTAAGGATCCAGTAGCCTGCCTATAACTTGAGGATACCTTACATCATTCACTTCCAGTCTCTGTGCAAGGTAAATTCATAAAGCCCTGTTGGTCTAGGTTTAGATGGATTTTGGGAGTCATCGCAAAGGAAAGATCTACTCTGGGGGGCGTGGAGTATGCAGCGCTTGAGGCTAGATATACTGTTTTGCAGTTCACATAGTTATTTCTCCCTTGGTTTTGCTCATTGAGAGTCTTTTTTTTTAATGCCTTCATCCTCTTGCAAACATATTAGTTGCAAAAGTTTATTTCCCCTCTCGCTATGTTATGTTCTCTGTGTCTGTGGGGAACGCTATCCCTGGATGACATGCATGCACTGCTCTGATACCACTGTGTTCCCTACTCCCCCCCGCCCCTGCCCGACGCACGCGCCTTCTCCCTCCTTGGGGGTTCCGGTGTGTGGACAGGGGTGGGAGGTGGCAGCTTACTTTTTAGTGGGGTGAGGCTGTTGCTGAGGGGTGTTGGAGCAGAAGCTTTGCTAATTACTCTAGCCTGCCCTGCCTTGTACTCTTGCTCCTTGATGATGTTAAACCCCACCTGGGTTTGTGTGTTGTGTTTTTGTGTGTGACCTGAACTACTTGATGGTGTCCCTTTAATTGTGACAAGTATCAGAGGTAATAGAGAGGTAGCCGTGTTAGTCTGATCTTGGTAAAACAAGAGGGGAAAAAAAAGGAAAAAAAATTATGTAGCACTTCAAAGACTAATAAGAGAGTTTATTCGGTGATGAGCTTTCGTGAGGCAGACCCACTTTTTCAGATCAGAGGAGTAGCCGTGTTAGTCTGAATCTGCATAAACAACGAGAAGTCCTGTGGCACATTATAAACTAACAGATTTATTGGAGCATAAGCTTTTGTGGGCAAAGACCCACTTCATCAGATGCATGTCACCTTTAATTGTGTGGCTCGGGCCCTGTAGTCGAGAGGTGCTGCATGCACGGCTCCGCCAGTCGGCAATGGCTTTCCCCCTTTCCTTCCTTTGGAAATCTTTTCGATCTCCCTGTAGTGAAGCATCATCTCTAAAATGGCAGATTCTTGTTTCAAGGGTGGCAGCATGTGGTCAGGAATATTATTCGGAGCTCGGCTGCTCAGCGTATTTTAGAAGTCGGAAGCATGCCCAGTTTCTCTTTACCTCCTGGTCTTAATTATTGATTATAAATTCATCAGCTGAAAAGATTGCTTTAATTGCTGTAATATGCACCCAATTTGGAGTTCATTACCACACTGAATTGTTTTTCTTTTCCTCCTAATTGATACCAAATGGAACATACAGGAACACATACACTAACGTTTCTTTGCCTTTCAGGACTGAATTTACCTACTGCAGTTTAATCATTTGTTTATTTCTGGAGGTGGAGGGCTTCACAGTGAGTTTATTCAACATATTTATTTATCAGTTCTTTCATCAATTGAACTTGCACATAGCAGGTTTGTTTGGGAAAACAAGGCTTGAAAAAACGGATTCCTTTTAAACCTAACTGCTGTTGCAACTTTGGTATAACAGTGCTCTGTAGGATGCAACATGTACCTATTCTAGGCCTGATTCACCATTGCATCACTCCAGTTTTAGTCCAGGGTACCGGTTTAAACCTCTAATGGAGATGCACATCAGCTTAATTGATGTTTCAACTCCGCATATGCAGTGTTGGTGGAAATCTCTGTGTTAACTGGTGGAGTAAACATCTAATAGGGACGTACATTGTGAGGAAATTGTGATTTCCACCTGTGAATCATAGATACTGAGTTTGAAATATCAGGGTAGCGACTGGGGCAGAAAGCCTAGCAGAGAAAAGACCTCAATCAAACAATGGCAGGTTACAACACTAGAGGCAGATTTTTTTTTTTAACTTCTTAACATGCATGCCTCTCAGCAAAGTGGGAAATTCTTGGTGTGGAATATTTGACATTGCAAGGTAGTGTGGTGTTTTGTTCCATAAATGGTAGCATGGGCCAGATGTTCATATAGTAATTGAAAATTCCATTTTATCAGAATAGCGTTTGCTGTCAAAAAGTTTTATCTTTACTTCAACAAAGAGGTTGATTAGATCCCTGAGGACCTGAATTAGCATCTTTGAGGCTAGATATACTGTTTTGCAATTCATGTAGTTATTTCTCTCTTGGTTTTGCACATTGAGAGTCATTTTTTTAATGCCTTCATCCTCTTGCAAACATATTAGTTAGTTGTAAAAGTTTATTTCCTCTGTCTTTTCTGTCTCTGTTTCTGGATGTGTGTATAGATATAGGGTATGTCTACACTGCAACACTATTTTGAAATAACTAGCGCTATTCTGAAATAACTTAGTCCTCATCTACACGGCAATCAGTTATTTCGAAAGTGTCAAAATACTGTCAAGCTGGAGGACTTCTTACTTCGACTCCTGTAACCCGCATTGTGCGAGAAGTAAGGGAAGTCGGAGGAAGAGTGCTCTATTTCGAAATAAGTGCTGTGTAGACGCTCTCTATTTCGAAATAAGCTATTTTGAAATAAGCTACGCAATTGACGAAGCTCAATTTGCATAGCTTATTTCAAGGTAAGCCATGCTGTTTAGACGCACCCATATACAGAGAAATATTTACATCTTTTCTGTTACTTTTTCTCACTTTGTCATGAACCAGAAGCATACATGTACTCAAACATAACCTGTAGAAATACTAGACACAAAAGTGGAACTGACTACTTCAAATATTTATTTATGTTAGCAGCAACAGAGACTCCAAACTTATCTGAATTCCCATTTGTGGTCAATATTTTTAGCCTCTGTTGTAAGAGATAATACTCTGCCCAAAGAAACAATGATTCTCTGTTTCCCTTAAAAATAGAACCTGAAGGGGAAATACAGTACTAGAATAATAATCTCACACAAATCATAACAAGCAGGTGGTATAAATAACTGTAGCAATAATAGAAAAGCTGTAAAAATCAAGGTGAGGGGGTTTTGATCAACTGCTTTGTGTCGTGTATCTTCAGAGAATTGATTCTAAAAGCACCACTTTCATTTGATTGATACCAAAGCAGTAGCAAAGAGAGGCAGAAAGAGTAATCTTTAAGGGTCTGATTCTGCAGACATATACTTGTTTGAGTAATTTTTCTTGTGTGGGTAGTTTAATTGGGTCTGATTTTCATTTATACCGGGTGCGTCAGGGGACTTTTGAGTGGGAATGATTTATATTGTTATTCCCAATTTTAAGTCCCCCTTTCCACTGCCAGAACAGCATGAATGGGTTTTAGCATAGATAAGAATGTCTCATTGTTGTCTCTGGAGTTACTCACGTGTTTAGGTGTTTGCCGATTTAGATACTATTCTGTTCTATACAGGTTCTGGTAATGTGCTCATTATCTCAGTATCCCAGAGCACCTTCCAGTAGTGCATTGAGCAACATGACTAACACGTAGAGTTGGAAATACAGAGAGAGCTGACAGAACTTGTTGATTCTTGTCCTTGTCTCAAAACAGACAATTTATGCCAGAGAGTCCCTTTTATACTGCAAAACACCAGGTAATGACATCTATTTTTGTACCCTTATGAAGATTTGAGCGAGATCGTCTAGGACTTTGAATGAAGAGGCATTGCTGCATTTAAAAAACCTGTTTAAAAATGTGCTATCTGTATTCATATATGCTGTATAAGAAACGAAAGCTAAGACTCCTGGTTCAGTGTCAGTATATCCCTTAAGATGGATAAAAGCTGGAAGATCTCTTTACTGTGCAGTAGAGTGGTTCTGATTTATGTATTATTACGTTGATCGTTTAGTAAAAGAGCTTAAGTACAAGCTCAAGGGTAGAGCCGCAGTGCATTCTGGCTAGGTTGGAAGGGGGCAGTCCAGCTTGTGAATGAATTATGAAACCCAGGAAGGCGGGATTGTGGAATATAGTCAAGCCGAGTTTTAGAATAAGATTGTTGGTTGTTTTCTCACCTTTAAAATGACTTTTGAGCCTCCAAAAGTACAGTGTTAGTGAAATCATCAGCACGCCTCACTGGAGTAATGCTGAAAGCGGCTACAGTGTATTGTGAATAGCTGATGTGATGACACTGATCTTGTACTTAATGGAAAATTATGTGTACGTTTCTCTCAGCCACTTCCTCTCCATGGGTGGCAAAGGCTAATGTTCATTCCATGTCCGACAGGTTTCACATACAGGGAGCCAAACTGGGGGTTCAGAGTGATCACCTGAAAAGATAGAGCTGGACGGCAGGATCATGCAAGGCCTAATTCTTGAGCTCTAAAGTATTTAACTTCTGATGCAATAGGCCAGTGGAGCAGTCATTTGGGGTGTCATTCACGGAATGTGCCAGTCATCTGTGCACAAGGCATTTGGGCCAATATCTGAGATTTGCAAGCAGTTGATTTCAAACATAGTGGAGGAATTGGCAGACACTAGAGGAGGTTAGGGGCAGTGCAGTTGTTTGCAGGCGTTAGTGGATCCTCTGTTACTTTTTTCTTAGCTATGTAAGTTTAGGAGCTTTTACGTTTCCAGATGTACAGTTTGATTAAACCTTGCACTGGAACATGGAGCCAGGCGGCTAAAAGGAGATACTGAAATAGCTGTAAAAAGATAGAAAAACAAAAAAAGATTTTAAAGTAATAGTGTAGACAATACACAGGTTTGTATTCCTCCGTTCTTTGCATAACAAGCCATACACTATATCCTGGGCGTTGTGGAAGGCTTTTCTCAGTTTCAACCTTATCGTATTGCAGATCGCTCTTGGAATATCTCTTTCACTAAAATTAATCAATCCAAGATCATAGACGTTAGACCTCGTAGGTAATTGAGCCCGTTTTCCTGCATATACAGAAAATACTCCTCCAGATGTGAACATACTGGTGATTTCCCCGTCTGTTAAAGGTCACCTTGAAAGCAGCATTAAAACTTGGGTTTAACCTCCCGCCCCCCCCCTTAGTGATGTATATTTCTTAGTGAACTTTTTTCTCTGTGTGTTTTTTAAATAAAAATGTAGGTCTTGTCCAACTTATTTTTTTGGATTGACTCTGGAGAGTTATGCATTGCAAAGAGAAAGGGAGCAAAACTTTTATTCAGGTGGTTTAAACTAGGTTTTTTGTGTGTTTTTGTCAGTACCTATTGAACTCAAGTTTCTAGTGCACAGTTTGAAGAAAAGGTTTGTTACAGTCCAGTTAACATTGTCTCTGGGTCATCTTTTTGCAAAAATCATGAAGATCAGACTTGGAACGTCTGATATTTCTAAGATAAATAGACAATTCCAAGATCGTTGTGGCTTTTCATTCTCCATCATAAACAAGCCCAAAATGGCACATCCCCTGCTTTTTCCCTTTGCCAGTGACCTCTAAGGAAAGTATTAACTCGTTCAGTCTGTCACAACAATGAGCTGTGATAAGGGTTAAAGTAATCTGTTTCATATTTAGCAGTAGGGTAGGTGTATGAATAAAAACTAACCTTCTGCTAACACAGCAAGTGAGCACTTCCCGATCTTATACAGTAATCAATCTACATAGCTAATGAGTCTGAAAACAGACTGAGCTGCTGGGGCTGGCACCAGGAAACTTGCATTACAAACCAACCATCTCTTATTAACCTTTTGTGTTTCCTTTGTGACACTAATTAGAACCAAATAAAACTACCATGTGTGGATTGCTATGTTAAAATACAATTTTCAAAGGAAATACTATCAACTCCAGAGCTCCCAATTGCAAGGCCTCTCCCTTTAATTATGATCGAGGAGGGCTGTGCTGTTGTGTAACGGAGGCTCATATGATTAATGCTGTAATGGTACTGTAATTAAAATGGGAGAAAAAATGCCACTGGAACCTGTATAATTTACAGATGTCTCTACATTCCAATGGTGCGGCAGCACGAAGTGTTGCTTTTGAGGGATTGTAAAATTTATTCTAATTAAAATTGCCAGATTGACTAAACAACAGGTGACTTTCGGAACCCGGGCAGTCTACTCTGTGGTGAGAAATCACTCTGAAATCAGTGAACTTTACAAAGCTGTTTGTTATGCTACTAAATAAGAAAATGTGCACTTACCATGGCAACCTGCATCAATTTTGTTGCTGCAGTAAAACACAGGGTGCTTTATTAAAAGAATAATTACTGTAGATGGTGGAGCTATGAGCTGCAGCTGTTCCTGATTTTCAGTCCACAAAATCACATTGGTGCTGGTAGTAAAAGGCCAGAGTTCTTTCATAAGCCGGTTACTGCAGGTTGAAACTCTCTTAACTGGGATTCTCTGATCCGGCAACATGCACGTCTGGCATGGATGTTGCAGGACCAGAGAGTCCCAGTGGAGGGCCAGTGGCAAGGATCCCTGCGGGACTGGCAGGGCAGTGGGCTGCCCGCAGCAAGGTCTGCTCAGCAGGGCTGAGAGTTGAGGTAGCTCGGTGGGGCAGGGATTTGTGGCAGGCAGCTGCCTGGCAGGACCCAGAGCCCCAGTGTGGCACACGTGGCTGCCCGGCGGGTCCCAGAGCCAGGACAGCAATGGCTGCCCAGTGGGGTCAGCAGGGCCAGCCGGAGATGAGGAGCCAGCTGCAAGGCCAGCAGGCCAGGGTGGGGGTGAGGGCAGTACCAGGGGTGCAGAAATGATCTCTCCTGGTCTAGCAAAATCCCTCATCCGGGACCGGTCAGGTCCTGAGTGTGCCGGACCAGGGAAGTTTAACCTGCACCAAGTTATACCACTTTCTGGCTTGGGTAATATTGCAGTGTGGTGGGGTGAAGCTCCATCTTGGGCTGGAAAATGGTTAAGCATCCATTAATTATGGCACAAGTGTAACAGATGTACCTGCTTAATTGTTCCTTAGGCAGAGGGGTGGGAGCGGGAGGCATGAGGTGATAGCTTAAAGGAGGCCTGGGCCCCATAAAATATTTGAGGTTCTTAAGTCAATAGAAGCAACACTATCTGGGAATTAGAAGTCCTGGATTCTGTCTCTGATTTGCTGTGTCACACTGGGCTGACCATTTCACTGCTCGGGGCCTCTGTTCCATTTCTCCCGTTTGTCTGGTTAGATTATAAATTCTTTTGAGCGGTGACGCTCTCTCATTAGTTACTGGCACGGTGAATAGCATACAGGGCCCCTGATTTTGGTAGGACCTGGAAGGTCATAGTGCAAACAACAATGTGACAGTTTCTATACATGTAGGATGTGACCGCTTCTGTACATTTCTCCCCTGCCTCAGCCTAAGCGTCTTCCTGTTATTTTTAGGAGAAATATCCTCTGTGTATTTTCCCTTACCTGGTTTTGAGCTTCTGCCTCTCTGCAGTAGCAGTTGCAGCATGCAGAATGACTGACTTACTCAACTAACTGCTTAAGATGTCATGGTCTCGTCATCTCAGCTATAGGACTAGGTGACTTGAATTCGCCACTTCACCTTTAATTTGGTGTAAATACGTCGAGTGCATAAAACTGGAACGACATAGTGATGTATCCGGGCCTTAAATCTATGCCCAATAACTAACAAAATTATGGACATTATGAAGTGTGTGGTTTTGCATCTTGTGCAAGGGAAGCAAGATTATGAAAAATCCCTCCCCGCTTGTGAGTTCCCATTTGAAAAGAGCAGTGAATGAAAAAAATGACAAAAATAATCTCTTGAATTTAAACAGTGGGGAGATGAAAATTGCTCGGATACGCTGTAATGCAGAAAAAATGGTTCGACCTGCTTTGTTGGGAGCTATATGCCTCATATAACTCATGGTTTGCTGTGGCTCATCTTGCTACACCATCAAGTGCACAATTTGTCTAGTGCTCTGCAGCTTCCTGCTCTAAAACCTTGGTCTCAAATCATCTTGTGATAATTTGTCTCGTGCAGTTTCAAAATGGAGCTGGGACTAAGCAGAGAGGCTGCCGATTTCTCTGTAATGCAGTTTGGGGGTGCAGTTCCCAGGGCATGCGGGGGAGGAGTGCTAAGGTGCTAGGCACAGAGCATGCACGTCCTTGGTTCCCGCTCGATGGGAGTTGGGAGTGCTCAGTACCTTGCAAGATGAAGCTCTGTCTCTCCAGGATAGCCTGTGGTGTTGGGTTATGCAGGCTAAGCAGGAGAGTGCTTAAGTGTTGGATTTTTCAGTTGTAAATTAAAAATTTGAGTTGCAACTAAGTGACATATCACAGCACAATAAAGGATGTAGGCAGGGGGTTTCCCCAGGAGCCTAAGGGAATTAGGTACCCAAATCCCATTGGAATAGAAGGGGAAGTGGGTACTTCCCTCTGTTTCATCTGAATATTCCACTCTCGTTGAAGAGCCTGTATGGATGTCTGTTGAACTGCCCCACGCTGTAAGCATCACCTGTCAACTGTAGCACGTGATGTCTCTGTATTGCATACATAATATGATGGGTAGCAACTGATGCCTTAAAATTCTGCTCTGTCCTTTTATCCTGTTGTAATGATCCACTCGGGTTTCACTGCTTTTGCCGTGTATAGATACAAGGAGCGAACTCAGCCTGTGGGATCTTTCCTCTCTCCTTTCCCTCCAATTAGCTGCTTTAATACTTAAACCAGTTCGGCGGCAATGGAGAAGCCCCGCGACTTGTTATAGAAAAGAAATACTGTTCTCAATTTAAACCAACCGCTTCTGGGTCAGAGGACGTGGCTCTGAGAGACGCTATGAAAGAGGCCTCTCACGTTTTGAAGGGAGCATTTGGATAGAAGACTGACGCTGAAACCTAATACAGCAGTAAATCGGAAAACACCAGGGAGCCGCGAGCACTAGGCAAATTACTGGCCTGTATAAATAGCTTTGGGGAATGTTTGGGTATGTGTCCAGGTGTGTTTATAGTATTGGACACTGTGTATGTCTTGGCCTTTCACTTATTTGCTACTTTTCACTGGTTGAGTTTGCCAGCTGAGTTCTTTGTGTCACTGGCAGTTCTGTACGCCAGAACGCTTCAGTTGAATCACAGTGTGGGACTCGCTGCTTCATTCCACCTGATATTGCTGGTTTCCTTAAATTCTGCTCCTCAGAAACCGTCTTACGGGGACTCGAGGCTGTGCAGACTCTACCTTGTGATTGCCTCGAGGTTGGTTTTCATGTTCTGCATTTGTTCTGACCTGGGCTGCTTTTGAGATGTTTCTCTGTTTAATTTTGGTCCTACAGACATTGATTTACAGACCTTGTTTACTTTGCAATAGAATTTGTCTCTGTGGAATTCTATAAGCCACATGTTAACCCAACAGCCTGTGCAATCAACACAAATTGAATTTGTCTGTCTTGTTTCAAAGTTTTGTTGCCCTCCAGTGTCGCTGTTAACACATGTAACCATGCCCATATCAAACTCATTTATGTGCAAGGGAAACACAAATGACCCTGGTACCAGCCTTTTGTTGTAACTCATTTGTGAGATCTTTCCGCCTTCAGCTATTTCATTTCACGGACACTGTTTCTTGTCTCCTAAGAAATTTTTAACGTACGTCATCAACTCTCCCCCTTCAGCACACTGCTGTGCTTTGGGAAACCATTCTGCTTTGTGCTGGAAAGCAACGTCACATGTGCTCTCAAAATCTAGTGGCGTCCTGTCCTCATTTCATCCTCCACCTCTGCCTCTTTATTTGGGAATATGCTTGTTTATGCAGGTATTTACGCACAACGGTCATCACTGTAGCATCTGGGAACTGCACATTTTTAATTAAAAAGATGCAGTTAAAATGAAAAATTACATCCGTGCAGGGCAGTCAAACGACCTCTGCTACTTCCGTCAGCTCTCTGCTCACTGCTTGGTAGATATATGTTATCATTAGAAAATTCCTTCAGAAAGCTTCACTGAATAGACATGCCTTGCACAGGTCCCTGAAGGCTGTTTGCCTGAATTAGAGTATGGCACATTCAGAAAATAAAAGTTTAAAGGTCCCTGCTACCATTGCCAGCCTATCCTACCCAGGAGCTTCAGGGGGTAGCTGAGTTAGTCTGTTACTGAAAAAAACAGCAAGCAAATGGTCTGGTAGCACTTCATAGACTAACAAAACATGTAGACGGTATCATGAGCTTTTGTGGGCACAGCCCACTTCTTCAGATGACCAGAGTTATGATTAGAGGATAAGGAAACTCGAAATAAATAGGAGAAGGGAAGGGGAGGGGGGGAAGAAAGAAGTTCTGTTGCCCATCCCCCTACCTCTATGCATAAAGTGTCAGGAGAAAGGGTGCTAAACCTGAGTAGATAAAGATCAAAGTCAGTGGATGGATAAGTCAGGAGGGATACCATTCAGAAAGTAGTTAGCACCTTCATGGATATCCTACCCAGGAACTGAAAGCAGAAACTTGCGGGTATGATTGCAGGTGGTGGCTTTTCTCTCTAAAACACTGTATGGTTTGTCTGGTAGCCGCTTTACTTAGGACCTAATTGAAAGCCTGCTGAAATCAAAGGGAGTGTTTCTATTGACACAATTGGGTTTGTATCAGGCTCTCTGAAGCCACAAATACATTGCTCCTCTCTGTGTACCATCTCAGTGTTGCTAGCAGTTGGAGGGCTCTCGCTGACAATCTTAGGTCTGAATTGGGAGGCCTGGAAGCAGGGCATTCTCAGTGGAGATAATTTGATTCTAGAATTCATTTCCCCTATTAGTGCAACATAAACCAAGGGCCTGTCCAGGGAGAAGATATTTGATATTGGACAGCAGATGAAGACAATAACACCTTATACTGGCTGCAAGTTTAACTTGGAAAAATTCGAAATGAGGATAATTAACTACTGGAACGACTACCTCCAGATGGGTGTGATAAATTCTCCATCACTCAGGCTACATCTAGACTACAGGCTTCTTGCGCAAGAAGCTTTTTTCGGAAGAGATCTTCCGAAAACACTTCTTGCTCAAGAGAGCGTCCACACTGCAAAAGCACATCGAAAAAGCAATCTCGCATGTAAGCAGTGATTGCTATGGACAGATTGGCCAGCAGGGCACCTGTGCTTTTTCCTCTTCTCTCTTCTTCCGGAAAAACTCCCTCTTCCCCGTCCACACATGCCTTTTTGCAAAAGAGCTCTTTTGCAAAAAGGCTTCTTCCTCGTAGAATGAGGAATACCAATTGCGCAAAAACCCTCTGTTCTTTCGATTTACTGTCGAAAAAACGCGCTTGCAGTCTGGACGTACCTCAAGTTTTGTCGGAAAAACAGCCGTTTTTCCGACAAAACTCTGTAGTGTAGACATACCTTCAGTGTCTTTAGATCAAGTTTGGACATCTTTCTAAAATATATACCTAATTCCACCCTGAAATATTGGGCTCTCCGGGAGTGACCTGTGTCAGGCTAGGTGATTATATTGATCCCTTCTGGGCTTCCCTACCATCAGTCTATAAACTGGTGGATTTGTTAGGATATTGTGTAAGAGCAGAGTGTAGAGCAGCTTGCAAAGGAAGAATGTAGCTCCAGTAATGATACTAATTATGGTGGGACTCACAGGGACGAGCATTTTCCCGAGTAACTCTGTCCCAGAACACTCAGGAATGTCCACCCCCATTAAAATCTGCTCTTCTGCAAGGCTGGCTTGCTGAATTGCACGTGCCTGAATGTTTAGTACTCTTGTTCGTAACTAATATTTCCAACCCCCCACCCCGCCCCAATTGAGCAGAGTGTTTTTAAAAGCCACTCCTTTCCAGGAGCTTCCTTTTTTATCTTTATTTAAAAATGGCAAATAAAGGAACAACCGTCTACTCTAGTGGTCACCATCTGGTCAATCGCAATCGATTGGTCGATCTGCAAGTCACCAGGGCCTGATGAAATGCATCCTGGAATACTCAAGGAGCTGATAGAGGAGGTATCTGACCCGTTAGCTATCATCTTTGAAAAGTCATGGAAGTCGGGAGAGATTCCAGAAGACTGTAAAAGGGCAAATATAGTGCCCATCTATAAAAAGGGAAATAAGAACAACCCAGGAAACTACAGACCAGTCAGTTTAACTTCTGTGCCAGGGAAGATAATAGAGCAAGTAATTAAGGAATCCATATGCCAACATCTGGAAGATAACAAGATGATAGGTAACAGCCAGCATGGATTTGTAAAGAACAAATCACGTTAAACCAATCTAATAGCTTTCTTTGATAGGATATCAAACCTTGTGGATAAGGGAGAAACAGCGAACGTGGTATACCTGGACTTTAGTAAAGCATCTGACACAGTCTCTCATGACATTCTTATTAATAAACTAGGGAAATACAACCTAGATGGGGCTACTGTAAGGTGGATACATAACTGGCTGGATAACCGTTATCAGTATTATCAACGGTTCACAATCCTGCTGAAAGGGCGTAACAAGTGAGGTTCCACAGGGGTCTGTTTTGGGACGGGTTCTGTTCAATATCTTCATCAACGATTTAGATATTGTCAGAGAGAGTACGCTAATTAAGTTTGCAGATGATACAAAGCTGGGAGGGGTTGCAAGTGCTTTGGAGGATAGGGTCATAATTCAAAATGATCTGGATAAACTAGAGAAATGGTCTGAGGTAAACAGGATGAAGTTTAATAAGGACAAATACAAAGTGCTCCACTTAGGAAGGAACAATCTGTTTCACGCATACAGAATGGGAAGCGACGGTCTAGGAAGGAGTACTGCTGAAAAGGATTTAGGGGTCATAGTGGACCCCTAAACATGAGTCAGCAGTGTGACACTGTTGCAAAAAACCAAACCTGATTCTGGGATGCATTAACAGGAGTGTTGTGAGCAAGATACGAGAAGTCATTCTTCCGTTTTACTCTGCGCTGATAAGGCCTCAGTTGGAGTATTGTGTCCAGTTCTGGGCACCGCATTTCAAGAAAGATATGGAGAAATTGGAGAGGGTCCAGAGAAGAGCAACAAAAATGATGAAAGGTCTAGAGAACATGACCTACGAGGGAAGACTGAAAGAATTGGGCTTGTTTAGTTTAAAAAAGAGAAAACTGAGTGGCGGGGGCGGATAATAGCAGTTTTCAAGTATCTAAAAGGGTGTTACAAGGAGGAGGGAGAAAAATTGTTCTCCTTGGCCTCTAAGGATAGGCCAAGAAGCAGTGGGATTACATTGCAGCAAGGGTGGTTTAGGTTGGACATTAAGAAAAACTTCCTGCCTGTCAGGAAGCAATGGGAATAAATTGCCTAGGGAGGTTGTGGAATCTCTATCACTGGAGATGTTTAAGAGCAGGTTAGACAGACGTCTATCAGAGATGGTCTAGACGGTGCTTGGTCCTGCAGGGGCAGGGGACTGGACTCAATGAGCTCTCAAAGTCCCTGCCAGTTCTAGGATTCTTGGGGGCTTTTCTAGTCAATCTCTGGCAGAGCAGCAGGGCTTCCACCAAGGCAGGCTTGCTCTCTGCCTGCTCTGGCCCCACACTGCTCCCAGAAGCAGTCTGTGAGGCCCGTTCGGGGGTGGGGAGGGGCCATGTGGCCAGGGGACTTGGTGCATTGCTCCTGTCTGCAAGCACTGCCCCAAAGCTTCCATTGGCGGGGAATGGGGACCTGTGGTCAATGGGAGCTCAGGTGACAGTGCTGGCAGAGAGGGGCAACACCCTGAACTCTGTGGCCCTGCCCTCAGGCCAGAGGGGCACGTTGGCCCCTTCCTGGAGTAGCATGGGGCCAGGGCAGGCAGGACGCCTGCCTTAGCCTTGTTGCACCAGTAACTGGGAGCTGTCCGTCGTAAAGGCTACCCAATGGAAGGCTGCATCCCAACCCCCAGCTCCCTCCTGTAGCCAGCACCCTATAACTGTTCCTGAACCCAACCCCCTACTCCAGCCCGTAGAAAGTGAGTGAGGGTGGGGGAGAATGAGCAGCAAAAGGAGGTGGGGATTGGGGAGGGGGAGGGTTTGGGAAAGGGGTGGGGGTGGGGGTGGGGGTTGGGAAAGGGGCAGGGTAGATCCTGGGTTGCCCTTAAATTTAAAAAAATGATCTTGGTGATAAAACTGGAGACCACTGGTCTAGTCTGCTGCTTCTACCCCTGCTCAGGGAGTCATCAGACATTGTTGCCAAAGGCTTTCCTGTTTGCTATGCTCCAGCCTTCAGCGTTTTGGGGTGTAATTTGTCTGGGCTTGGTGCTTTGTCCACTTTCAACAGTTCTCGTTGTCGAATTACCTGTGCAGATGCAGTTGTTAAGCTGGTTAAAACTTTGCCCCTCCACACACGGGAAATGTTTCTTGAACTCTAATGTTGCTGCTTTTGTGACTATCGAGGTTAAGAATGAGAAGGGGGACAATGCTTTTAGTCTTTCTGCAACAGGGCCAGCCCACAACATTTTGGCACCGGAGGCGGGGAGTTCAAATGACGCCCCCATGCTCCCTCGCTTGGGCCAAAACTTTGAAAGGTCTCAATTCTGCCTGCTTCCTGTTCCACTCCTCTCATGGTGTTGCTCTGCTACCTACCCCAATAAAGGAGAACTAACAGCAACAGACACAATTTTCTACACTCTGGGTTCTTGTGGCGCCCCCGCCACAATCTGGCACCTGAGGCGGCCGCCTCAGTTTGCCTCAGGGTAAGGCCAGCCCTGTTCTGCAATATTATTAACCTCATTTGTTGTAACTTTTCAGCTCCCGTCTCCAGGTCCTTGTTACCTCTCTGTCTTTATGTATCTGTATTTAAAGAACATACTGCTTCCAGTCCTTTGCTCTTTCATTTTATTTGCCCTCCAGCCTTCATTATCATTTTTTATTCATATAATTGCCTATGTTTCTTTTTATCACCCTCTTCCTTTGCATGTTAGGTGCCCAACTGGCTGCTACCATCCTCCACAATCACTCAAAACCTCATTCATCCACCCGGGTCTCTTCCATTCCTAGTGCATTTCTTACTAAATGACACACAAAACATTAGTGCATTAGTATCCCGATTCCAAGAACAGTCTCCATCCTCTCTTCTCTCGTCCCCCCTAGTGGCTCATCCAATTTAATTAATTATACTTAGTATATTACACATCCTGTCAAAATTTTTCCTTTCCAAGGTTTAATGGTTTTTTAATTCTAATGTATGCTGCATATGTAAGTGTTTTTGAAATGAAGAGAGTGCACAGTGGCAGAGGCAGCCTTACATCTGTGCGCCGCAGACAGGGAGGAGGCATGAGGTAGGTTCCCTGCAGGGATTCTCAAGCAGAATTTCCGCAGGACCATGTTTGCTCCTGGGAAGTGGCAGCCCTATTACTGAATGTAAAGTTAAAGCCAGGCCGGCAAGCACACAGGAACACATGCAAACTTAAAATAGTCACCAGCAGTAACAATACATTCTGTCCCAGCGCAGGCTGTATTCATGCCTCTCCCGGAATGAGGTAGATCGCATTAAAATGCACACTGATGCACTGTGAGCCTTGCTTGCATGGGCAGTGCAGGATAAGGGCTTGTTGTGAGCTTGGATAGAATGAAGCTTGCTCTCCTCCTTTAACCAAGGGCATTTGAAAGTCCCAAATTACACCCAGTTATTTATTGCTGTTTCATTCCTTTATAGCAGTGCTGTGATCTGGGTACGCAGAAGCCAGACTAAGGAGCTAGCGGGGTTTAGGATTTACATGAGGACTTTGCTTGGCTGATCTTCAGTCTCTGGTGGGGATTAAAGGGCTTAGTCAGAAAGGTGACTCAGTCTGAATAACTTTGTGGGGTAGCATATTTATTAATTCGGTTTTTCTATGCAAAAGAGGTATTTCTAGTTATCAGTGTTGCATAATGCTTGAGATCTGAAAATCAAGCTGGTTCCGTCTGCCTCTGACACCTTCATCAGAAAT
Organism: Rafetus swinhoei; assembly: GCA_019425775.1. Lineage (NCBI taxonomy): Eukaryota > Metazoa > Chordata > Testudines > Trionychidae > Rafetus > Rafetus swinhoei. The sequence goes on along the minus strand of CM033436.1, from coordinate 44,325,622 downwards.
AATGATCCCATTCTTGGAACTTGGCTGAGGTTTCCGTGAAAGATACACAAAGTCCCGTTGACTCCACCAGCCCTTCCATAGCTGGGCTGGTGCTACCTACTTAAGCGTATCAGAAATAACTTAAATTCACCCGAAGATGTTGAGTGAGATCCCCTTGCTGACAGTGATCCACTTCAATCTTGTACAGTGGAGGTCCTTAGCGTCCACCTTCAACTTTTCCCATTGCTATTGAAATTGAAGGAAGGTGCTTGTGTGGCAGATCACAAGCAGTGCTGGGCTGACGGAGCAGGCAAGAGCCTGCGGGCTGGTCGTACAATCTGCAGCACAGTAAGAAGAGAGCCAGCCAGTAGTTGGGAACCCGTATTTTGTGTTCATGAAAATTATGCTGGTGGTAGAGTAAAAGGTTCCAGCATGTGTGCGTGTAAAAGAGGGCAGAATTGGGTGCTAAGAGAGAAGGGTCGGAACTGGGCATGGGGGGAACTAGCAGCTGTCTGGATTCCAGAATCTACTCTCCTTTCTTAGGTTGATCTGACTTGACTAAGGAGCAATGTTCCCTCTAATCTTTTCCATCCATATGCAGGTTTTTTTCCATCCAGGTGCAGAATAATTTTTTTATGTTCACTGAGGCATGCGCGACGGTCCAGCACCCAATAGAAACACACAACCTGGCTGCAAGTGCTCTGCCAATCAGCTGGGTGGCACTGGAGTTTCTCCTGAGCAGCTACACAAGCACACAGCTTACAGGCAACTTTGCTCAGGAGTTGGCATCCATTAGGAATGCCTCTGGACCTCCGTAGTTGAAAGGAAATAGACTTAAGAACTGGTTGGTTTTTGTTCTGATAAAGGAGACCTGAGAGCCCAGGAAGGGAGGAAAAATTGAACGTTGAGGGCCAGACTTTGGAGTCGGTATAGTTCTGTTGACTTTTAGTAGGGCTGTGCCCATTGACACCAGCTGAGCATCAGTGATGAGACTTCGAACAGTATGGTGAGGGGGAAGACTCAAATCTACAATCCCCCCCATCGTGCTGCTGGACTCAAAGCTCTGTTTTCTTCTTTGTGGATTTAAAAAAGTAGCACCACCCTCAGACTATTCTCAGTCCAGTCATGCTGTGCCTTTGTGACTTCAGAATGATAGTATATAGTTGCCCCATGATAGGTTCTTTGTGGGTAACTTTCACCATCTGTGTGGAGGGGAACGACAAAACTACCACGGAGCCAACTGTTTTCCCCAGGGTATTTATACGGAATATGAAAATGTGATTGTTTTCCATTCCTTTTGTTCGGTCATTTCCCCAGGCCTCCCTGGTTTACAGCATGAAACCGATTCGTTAGTTAATTTAGCCCTTCTGAATGTATGACCAGTCCGACAGGGACAGAGTGAGGCTACTGGGAGCTGAGCTTGTGACAGATCTCATTGGAAAAGTAATTTCCCCTGGATTTGTAATTAAGGTCTCAGGTTTGACCTATGACGACATCCTGGCTTTCTATATATATTTATATGATATGATGGCATGCTATTAATTTACAAGGATAAACTCAATTGCTAGAACTAATCGTCTGCTGAATTTAATGGGCCGGCTTCTTGGTTCTTTCAGTGGCGTTTGCGCTGCTCTGGAGACAGAATAGGTCTGCCCTGGAAAAACCAACCACAAACAAGTCTGGGATCCCCCCCCTCCCTGGGCTTCAGAGCCGGCACTCCAGCCCAAGCCAGAATGTCTACAGGGTTATTTTCAGCCCTGCAGCGTGAACCTAAGTCTGTGGACCTGGGCTCTGAGACTTGCTGCTGCACAAGCAGGGGGTGGGGGGGATGGTGTTTGCAATATATATTTATAGCAAGGAGGCCAGAAAGCCAGCCTGGTCGGCCGATGGAGGATTACCACTGGCATGGGGTGTCCCCTGGAGACACGGAGCTTGCATGCTCTCTTTTTAGCCCCCCAGAGTGGGAGGTGTGGCTGGGGAAAGAGGGCCTGCCAGAATGCCATGCTGCTCTGGGGATTCCCAGTGCCGGAGCACACACTGGGATCTGGTGGAAGCTGGCAACGTTTAGCGCAGCTTTTGTCGAACTGGCCCCAGAATCCGAAAGCTGCAGATTCTTTTGTGCCTCTGGGGCTTACTGGGTGTAACTGAGAATCTGGGCCAGAGTATTTACACTCCATATTGCCTGCCTTCAGACAGAGGGAACTAATTGAGACCGTTAGGCACAAAACAAAGATCCAGAGCCCAGATTTACTCCCAGTGTTCTTATATCACCCTAGAATAAGGGGATTAAAGCAAAAGACTAGGAAAGGAAGAGCACAAAAGCCACATAGTCCCCTTGTCTGGAGCAGTGCGCCGGGATGTGAAAGTTTAAGCAGTTCACCCGTAAGCCTCACCCTTAATGGTTAACTGGTGGGGCTGGAGCAGCTCCCCACCTGCCCCGGGCAGGGGGCTGTCCTGGCCGGAGCAGCCTCTGTTCCGCCACTGGCAGAGGCTGCTCTGACTGGGAATCCAGAGTAGCCTCTGCTTCCCGCCAACCAGCCTCTGCCCAGTCCAGGCACCTCACAGGCGGGGGCTGCTCTGATTAGGGGGCCACAGGCAGGGCCTGTTCTGGCCCGGCTGGAATGGCCCCCGCTACTCAGCCCCTTTAATCGGTTAACCAGTTAAACTGGTTAAAGGTTTAACTGGTTAGCCAATTAAATGGGATTTTACATCCCTAGTAGTGTGGGGCTGGCGCAGTGGCAGGGAAAAGCAGGGCCCAACAGTTGGGGTAACAGAGGATCCCCCCAATCCTACTCAATAATGGGAAATGCCCCATTGTGCTGGGAGCCCTGCCAGCGGTCTGCAGCGCAGAGCTGTGTCCCCCTAACAAATACAAAGAGCTTCTCCTCGTGTTTTGCCTCGTGGGTACGTATAGGATTAATTCCATGCAGGCATTACTGGTGCACTGGCAGTTCTGAAGATCCTGAAACTGAAAAGGAAACACATTTGGCTCATACTTCATACACAATCACTTACACTTAAGCTATTGATAGCTGATTGGGATCTGTAGACTGTTGGGCTGGTGCCACTGGGTTTCTAGGCATATTCAATGGCTGGAACAGACAGCTAGGCTGTAGGTTTTGGCAAGCAGTGGGTCTCATTAGTCAGGCTGACAGTATCTGACACTAGAGATTCCCATCCACTAGGATGAAGCTCACTTCCCTAGGCTTTGGCTGACGTCCCAACAATATTTACATGAAGGACAACAGAGGACCAGTGTTAGATAAAGGCTATGAGTTTCCAGTAGGCAAGCCGTTGAATGGTCTATTGAATACTCTGTTTTGATTATTTGGATAATAATGAAGTTTAAGCATGCCCTTGAAAAATGTGAGCCGTGGTGGTTATTTTCTGCTAAGCATGCAAAGCTGTGTTTCCTCTTGGGAGTAGGAGTAATTGATTTGTATTGTGCCACCACCAAAAGGCCCTAGTGAGGAACAGGGCCACCGGGGGCTAAGTGCTGGGCATACGCAGTCCCTGCTGCAAAGAGCGTACAGTCTAAAAAGTTCCGGGTGGGGCTAGGCACATTGCGTGTTAATTCCAAGGGTTTGTTCTGATGACATGGCCTTTTCCCAGCCACCCTCCCCCCAGAACTTTCAAGTTCAGTCCTTCCTCCTTCAAGGCTTTCTCAGCAGGTAGCGAGGACTGGACTGAGGTGGAAAATATGCCAGTATTACCCTCGGCTTCCCTCGCAGTTAAGCTTCACCCACTCATGGTGTCAGAATTAAGGGCTATTTACAGTAGGTTGTCTGCATGCTTCTGTCGAGAGTTCATGAGAGAGAGATTCCAGTTATCACTATTAGTCTTCTGGGATAATCCTCCATTAAGATGAATAGGGGCTGTTGACGCTCAGAGCTATTGATCCAGGGCGTGAATAGACTCAGATACTCCACCATCCTTGCAGCCACATGCTGAAGGTTACTTCACTCCGCAGGGCAAACCCTGGGTTCACTCCCAGTGTTCTTACATCACCCGAAAATAGCCGACCCCTCCCTTCCACATGAATGCTCTTACTCTGCTGAGGGCCCTGGGGCTGCAATGTTACCCTGCTGCAGCTCTGACAGGAGCTAGAGACTATCTCCCCTTCTGAGACTCAAGCTCCACTTCCAGAGTAGAGAACATTAGGTGGGCTGGGTGCCCGGGGGGGAGAGTCTTTAGATTTGTCCAAAGATCTGGGGTAGGCACAGTAGCAAACATGCGTTAGATTCCCTCCCTGTCTTTCAAACTGTTTATCCTGCTTTTCCTATCTCTCTTGAAAAACATGGAACGTTTTAAAGAACGTTTACAATGAGATCGTAGAAATGTAAATATTACATGTGTATAGCAGCTTCCATGCTAACAGGACCCGAAGCATCTTACACAACACATTCAAGAACAGTTATACCACCACTTTAATGCAGCCACATTGGGGTAGGTGGCGACACTGGTTTAATAGTGAACAACAGCATTCACTGAACCATTGTCATTGAGGGCGGTAAAATGTAATGACCTGAAGTGGAGTTTGGCCTGGATGCCAGTACACTGTATGAAAAGACCTGGATCTTTACAGACCGCATGAGGTCCTAAGCTTTGCTTTTCATCTGAAATTAACAAGCACTTTCGTTATAATAACAGTAACAGTTTTGAGTCAGCTTCCCAATAAGGGAGGATGAGGATGGATGGTTTTGTTTCCGTTTCACTAGAATAAGATAACACTCATATGAAATACCCTGAGAATCTTGACCTTTGTTGATCAGATCCAAGCAAATTGAAATCTCTTATCTTTCCCAGCTATAATTTCTGTTTTGCTGGATTTTTACCAAAATAGTCCAAGTACCAATTTTCCGGTGGATACAGTTTTGCATGGGAGGTGGTGATAATTCATAGATAAGCAAATGCCATATGTTGCGAATGGGAGGCTGCTGCATGGTTTGTTCTGTTTGGTAAGAAGAACAGCTCCTCAGTTAGCATTGCTGTAGTTTGAGTTTGGATGTGGGGTTTACATTTAGTTACATGACACGGAATACTTGAATTCACTTAAGATTTGACAATAGGATAGAAAAGTCACCTTTGTATTAATTTGCTTTATCTGCTAAAGTCCCATTAAACTAAAAACAAAGGCATAAAGGGAGACAAAGTTTGCCCCCATTTGTAGGAAATGTGTTTAAACAGGCTAGAAATGTTTCCTGCTCTGCAGGGCATTATACACTCAAATGGTTACATTAACATGAAAATATATAACAAAGAGTGTATTTAGGACAATCCCTCTGTATCCTGTGCTAATGAATTTGAATTTCAGTAATGAAATCAAAGGGTTGTATTCTTCTCTTGATGCATGCAGTATAGTAACTCCCATTAGCGTTAATGGGAGCTGCACAGATGAATTATAGGATCATAATAGTTAGAGATGGAAAAGACCTAGCAGATTATTGAGTTTATTCCTCTTTTAGGGCCAAATCCTTCTCACTGCACTCTTGCAAGCTGCCTTGTTGTCTCAGTTCTAATGGAGATAAGCCCCATACAAAATACCCCAATAGATACTAGGTCGCTGAGTTTCGGGGATACAATTCTTCCCATGCAGGCTGCCAGCACAAGCTCTATGGATCGCTAATGTCCTGGGTGGGGAGGGACCTTAAGTGGGTGCACTGGGCGGGTTCTATGCACAGGAAGGTATTTTACCTCATGACTAAGCATGATCTGATCCACAGTCCCCCGATAAGGAAGAACAGCCAGCATTAATCCTGGGCTACCCTAAACCTTAGCCAACACTGTAAAGGCTTGGCTCTGTTTTACTGCAAAGTATGTTCAAATTTCAGCATTCCTTTGTGTGATCTCCCTCCTTCCCACAGTCCCAGTTTCCAGATAACGTCTTAGTTTGTCCAAGACCTGGTTTGATGGCAGAAGTTGTTCCAGCCCCCCTGCACCAAATCTATGCTTCTCCAGCTAATATGTGGTCTAACAAGTATCTTCGATGTAACAGGGTGTGTCGGTTTTCATTTTCTGCCCAAGTAGTTAACCAGAAGAGAAGGAAATTATTAATGGTAACATAGGCCAGGGAAAAAGAGGGATATTGGGCCAGATCCCCAGGGGGTATAAATTGGCATGGCTCCCTTGCCCTTCATTGGCGCTATGCTGATTTACATCAGCCAGGCTCATTATGCCTAGTCTGTTGAACATTACAAAAATTCCTTACAGAAGCTGCATGCGGACCTGGGTCCCTAATTGAGATCTCTTGTTTCATTAAACTCCTTCCTTGTGAGAGATTGCCTTGTCCAAACCCTGTTGCCTTCCTGCATCTGAATGGGCAACATGGGGTTAAAAGCACAAACATTTTCACTTCATAAACCTCAAACCGGGAAGTTTAAAAAAAAATCCTCGTTGCAGTAAAAAACATTTGTCACTGTCCTCATCTATTAGTACCCTCTAAACGTTTTGCAGGAGAAGCCGTGGCAGGATTACATTTCTGCCCGGGCTGGAGGTTTCTTTATTAATAAAGGCAGAGGGCTCTGTAAAAGCCCATAGGTCAAAAATATAATACAGTATTCTCCTGCTCTTGTTTCTGACATTAAGCCATTAGGGCAGATAAGGGAGAGGTGCAGAGTCTTAATTTATAAGCAAATGGTGATCCATGGCTGGGGACTGTTTGCATTTGCTAGAGCTTATTCTTTTATCTTGAACTTAATACAGTGGATCACTGGTCATGAACCCATAACAGCAAATCCCTCATCCCCAGCCCTTCTGCAAAAATAGAGCGAGGGCCATAGCTGCAGATGGTGTAAATTAGCGTGGCTCCTTGAAGTCACTAGTACTGTATTGATTTACACTAGTGATCTAGCCTGGAATCTAGGTTAAGGGAGGCTGGGGTTGCATAATGTAATATCCTTACAGGGCTGGGATATTGCTTCATTAACAATACTATGGGCTCTCGGTGCAGTGGGGGGCCATCGTGGCTGTCTCTTCCCTGCAGGGCTGGCATTGCTTAGGACACATTCCCATATCCATCCTGGGAGTCCTCCCCCCGGACAGGCATTGCAGCTAGTGGGGGGGAACTGCTGGGATCACAGGTAAGCAAATGTTGCATGTTGTGGAGTGGAGGCTGCGGTGTGGTTTGCTCTGTTTGGTAAGCAGAGTGGCTCCTCCGTTATTGTTAGTTTCCTGCGCCATGGCACTTTCTTTCTTTCTTTCTTTCTTTCTTGCAAACTATTTGAGGGCGAGGTTTGTGCTGTGACATGAGGGGCAGGCAGATTTCAGTGGTGTTGGTTCTGGCACATGGGTGTATTTTTAGCAGCTGGCAGCAGTTGCTCACCACCTTGCCCTCTACCCTGAGTCAGGGGCAGTCCACAGGTGCACTGCCCCAGGAGCTGTGCAGGAAATAAATTGGGAGTCAGAGGCTCCGCCCACTCCCCTGTGAGGGACGGGAAGCAGCAGCTCACTGTTTTCGTGTGGAACCTTAAAGTGGAGGGAGAAGAGGGTTTAGAAGGACACGTCCAGGATAGCTCTTCACCCCCCATTCCCCTTAATTCCTGCAGTTGCCTGCTGCAGAGGATCGTTTTTGGGGACAGGCCGGAAAACAGCCATCAAATCCAACCGGCAGCAGAGCCAGCGCCTAGCCCTGTGCAGCATAGAGGACTCTGGACAGTTCTGCTTGGTCAGAGCTCTGTGTTTACACTGAGAGCGTGGGCACGGCCTTGCATTACCAGTAAAGAACAGGCACTGCTGGCATTTATGCTGTGAGTGTGTTTTAATGAGAATAAAGATGTCAGATGGAAAAACCGGGAAGAAAAGTGTAAAATACTGCAGTTGTTCATGAAAGATGGCTAACCCCAAGTAAACATCGACGGCAGTGTTTGATCCCTTCGTGTTTACTATTTATCATATTTATTATTCATAAATTCTAGCACAAATGTTAGGCTTGCACCCCAGTGACATATTTGCATTTTACTTTAAGTTTGATTTCCACCATCCTCCCCTTCGGTTTTTCAACCAGGGATTTAATGATTTACCATCCCAGATAGTGTCTCTCCTTTGTGCTCTTTAGCTCTTCTCCGCTCTCCCCTTCTTGTTTCAGGAAAAGATTTCTAACGTGGAAAAGTGATATTTGAATAGATTCCCCTACGGCAATCAATTTACTTTTAATTTGTCTGGAACTAAGCTTTTCTTTGTTGCAATGAGAAAGGATTGAAACTGCTGTAAAATGTATTGGCTTCCAGGAAGATTTTGAAATGAATTTTTTAATGATCGTGCTGTTTGCTGTACCCAGCAGCAGTGTCACCCTGATTACAGTATAGCCATACGGTTGCTGAAAAAGCACTGAAAAATCAAGATAATGCCATACTTTCATAGGAGGGCATTTATAGTAATGGGTGTTGAAAATTAGGTATACTAATAAATACTAACACTTATATGGCCCCCCTCTGTACAGCCTTCCCTATAAACTATTTTTATGTGGCTCAAAAACATGATCAGTGGTGTGGAAAAAACAGCCACCACTTTATCCACTTTATATTTTAGATGAATATTCAGGGCTCACCTCACAAAGAAGCTGCAAGTTTTCTGTGTCAAAATGCTTGGTGAATTTCTGGAGTTCCCTTCCTCCAGATCTCCCTGGCTCTCACATGTGCATGTGCACACACACGCTATCCCTTCGCCCCTTTCACTATGCAGCTACAATTGTTCACAGCCTCTCAGGATAGTGGCATCTTTGCTCTGCCTGCCCACCATTACCTTCAATGCCACTTGCTCGACTTGGCTCTAATCAGTCCACAGCAGGCTGCTTTAGTTCTTAGGTGGATCCTGAGCCATCAGGAAACGTTTGCAGCCTGTACTTCGCCCAGGCATTCCCTCTGTAGATTCCCACGCAATCCAAATGGCACCAAGTGCCTCAGTGAAGTCCAGCCCTTTGTCACGTACTTTACCTCCACTGCACAAGCCAAACGAGACATGCTGAAGCCCAGTCAGTCTTGGTGTGGCCTTTTCACCTTTTAGGTCTCGTTTTCCATTTTCCTGTGACTCCCGGCTTCTTTCTCCTGATCCCTGTGTGCAACACAAACGAGCGCTCCTTATTCGCCTCTCTAAACCTTCTCTGACTTGGATTGAACTGATTTTCTGTTCAAAAATGGAAACTCCGGGGACTATTGTGAGTGCCCAAATTGCACCGTTGATGGTATAACAGCCCATGTCATCCCACCATTTATCAGAAATATTAAATCCCCGAGCACTTGCACCTCGGCATGTTTTAACTTTGCCTCTGGCCAGCAGTAGAGATCCAATTGAAGATAATTTGGTTGCTCAGGGAGCTGAATGGGCCCTCTTTTCAATCCGTTTTCATGTTGTACAGGGCTAGAGTGAACTCAGGTGAATAGGAGAATGATTGAATAGGAGAATAAAAACGCATGTCGTGCAGAGGCTTCCGTTAACACTTACTGAACTGCCACAGGGAGTACAAATACAGATGAGCTGGGACATGGCCCTCCACCCACCTCTCCAAACAAAACTGCAGCCGGGATCGAGGCTGGGTTGCAGTAGGGGCCAGGATACAAAGTTGGGGCAGAGCTGGGTGGCACACTCTCCCTGGTGCCCTCCTCCACTGGCCCGGGGTCGAACCTTGCCCCCCTGAATGTTCCGGCATGCCCCGGGATGTGCCCACAGTTTGGGGACTGCTGATTCTTGAGCTGTCATGATATCGCCTACACCAGTGTTTCTCAACTTTTTTTTTATAAAGTACCCTTTAAAAAAAAAAAAAAAAAAAAAAGTACCCCCAGTACCTACTGTTGTCAGACACACACAATTTTTTCTACCATTGCAACATAGTTGTTTAAACAACTTAATCATAGCTGGGCAGGCGATTACATTTTTGTGTGTAAAAAGTACAAAAATAATAAAGCGCTGTAAAACTTAAAACAAAAATTCATTTTTCTCCAAATTTCAGTTGTTGACATACCCCCGACTTCTCTCGGGTATCCCTGAGGGTACTCGTACCACTGGTTGAGAAACGCTGGCCTACACCACTGCCCTGCCAGCTCCAGTGTGCGGCATTGAGAAAGGGGCATTGCTCTGGCTTCTTTATGCCCAGGTCACCCCAAGTGCAGGAATGGTGTTTGTGAGGGCTCTAACTTACACCCAGGAACTTCCCTGGGATCCAGTGGATAAAGGTCACAGGAAACCATCCACATCCCTCTCCCTCCGCACCGTTGGGCTGGGCTGTACTGAGGACTCTCTGCCATGACCCAGGACTGGAGCCGCAACTATCTTTTTCTCTCTTCTCCCAACCTTCTCCCCAAAGAGAGTGAAAGTAAAAAGGAGGGGAGGAGAGAAGATGAGCAGGGGTGAGTGGAGAGCCGATGGAGCTGAAGACATGCTTCCTGCGTTGCATTTGATTGCAGACGGTCCTGTCACATTGCGGAGGAGCTTCTGGTGTCATGAAGTCACCAGTCGGTGGAAATTCCCAAGCACCATCACAAGCCCTGATATTTTCCTAACTCCTTTGTGGCTGCAGCAGCTTCCCTTCCCCCCAGCCCCGTTTGTTCTAGAGTCCGGCAGACGCTGCTCCCTGCACCTGTGGTCAGGGAGGGTTCGGAATATTACACATCGGGATGTCTCCAGGACTTTGCTTCTTTGCAGCCATAGCAGCCCTTCTCTATGCCTGTTCATCTCTCCTCTTGACCAATGTTACTGTCTCTCCAGCCTCCTCACTTCTTCCCATTGACCCCTACCGCCAGTCCAACCCCTTCCCCCCATTGCTGTTTTTTGTGGCATCGCAGTCAAGATCCTCAGTCACCTTCAACGCCCGACAGATTCTAGTTCCCATTTGCTGAGCACATCTTTGCTCGTGGTCCTTCCCACTGCCTCTTGTGCTCTTGTCACTGCTCCAGATCCTCCCTCCTCCCTGTTCCCTTCATCTCCTCCCATGCCTGGCTCTGTTCCGTTATTCACGTGGGCCCCTACTTCTGGAACGTGGTTTCCCTTTTTCCTCGTTCAGCCCGACTCACTGCTGCCAGGCATTCTCCCTGCCGCCATTCTCTGAGGGGACTTTTCACACCTCTCCTCACGGTCGCCTGTGTCTTGCCTTGTTCACTTGCTCTTAGAGCCTGGATGACAGTCCACAGAAGTCAAAAAGGAACCTGAGCTGTAAGCTGCTCAGGGCAAGGAACGCCATATTTGTGTATTGATGGCGGATTTTACCCCTCCAGACCAAAGTCCCAGTCTGATTTTTGACTAACAGGGACGTTTCTCTTGTGACTTGTGCCTGATGCCGGTGAAGTGTTTCTACAATAGATTTTTGTAAAACAGCGCTGAGATGCTAAGCGAGTGCTGTTGTGAGGCAGACACGCATGGTACCCGCAGAGGGCCTAACTGGCACTGTTCTGACACCATTTCCTTCCTGCAGTGCCAGTTTGCTGTGGATCAATGTTGTTCCAATCGCTTTCCTGTGAATTACGGCGCTCCTCAGGGCTTCCTGAGTATACATGCTCTGTGGCTCCCATTTCTGCCTCTTCCTCTGTCCCCCTCCCCATTAACAAGATGGGTTCTAGCATTTTTATGCAGATGAAATGTACATTTCTTTCTCTCTTCCACTAGGCCTTTCTGAACCAATTTCTTTCCTCGCCAGCCTGTCTGTCTGAAGACTGCATGGCTCAGGCCTTTAAAATCAATACAGACATAGCGTGTGTGGTTGGGACTCATTGTTAGTTGCCTTTGTGCTAGTCCCATGAGGTGGGAACAGAGGTGGTTTGAAATCTGGAGCTCAGCGTAGGCTTTATTTGACTCTGGGAGAAGTCTGTTCCACAGGTGGGTGGGTTGGGTATTTATTTATTTAGCTGTATCCGGGATTATGCTCAGCTGTGACTGTTTTTCCCTGTTGTCTGACGTTAAAGCAGTTGCCCACTGCCTTTCTGAAGCACTGTCGTGTCTCAGACTCTGAGGCCATTACACGGACATTGTCAGGATCAATATTAAGGCGAAATGCTAACAGCATCATTGAAAACATCCATCAGGGCCGGAGGTGTGTGTAGAACTGACCAAACGCTCCCCAATATCGTGTCCCACCAGGCACTCGGTCTTGTGTCAAACCTGGGATGAATTCCTCGGGGGCTGACTCTACTTGGGTTTTTCCAAAGTCCTGATCAGGAACATGCCAGGAGATCTTTCCAGGAGATCATATGCTGCGCTTGTACACCTTCCTGATAAGGTAGGGTAATGGCTCCCGCCGGCTCCAAGGGCAGCACTTTCTGCCCATGCCGAAGTAATTCCCCCTGCTCGTGTGAGACGTTGTCAGGCTGTGGGATCCTGTGCGGAGATGCAGAGCTTTTTGCTGAATCTGCCAGGCCAGGCGCGTCTCCTTAGTTTCAGCTCCCCCGGATGAAAGGCAGAGGCAGTAGAGAGAAGGGGAGTGTTTTGGGGAGGAGCTGTTTTAGGGACTGACTGGCGGTTAAGTACTGTGTTGAATTGTTTTCAGGATAACCCTGTCCCATGATGTTTTGTTCTGTGTGACGTTCCCAAATATAATCCAGGAAGAGGGAGATTTAGGGGAAAATTCTACTTCATGCATGTGCTGCCTTTTATTAGGGGCTCATAACCTGCCCCTTCATGCTTCTGGCATGGAAAATTGCAGGACCATAGCCTTTTGGACAGTATTTGACTTGCTGAGCTGATGCCGCGCTCCCTGGCTACAGCACAGTCTAACGGCATGTGATCCTCTGTGGCTGGTTTTAGCAGAATTAAGGATCTTAATTTCAAACGTGCGTCTCTTCCAATGTGCTGAGCTCCTTGGAAAAGCTGATGCTTACATTAAGACCTTCAAGCTTGCGGTTGATGCCAGGTCAGATTTAGCTTGCTTATTCCTCTCAATCTTTCCTAGGCCAGTGTATTTGGGTTCAGGAAATACAAGTTGTTCCTTCCTTAACCGGGAGTCTCTGGTCCAGCAACATCCTTGGTCTGGCAGGACCAGGGATGTTCCTGGACCACAGAGCCCAAGTATAAGGAGGTTGGCCCAGAGGGCAGGAGTGCAGCGGTGAGGGGGACTCAGCTGGAAGCCCCATGTGAGGTGGGGACATGGAGGAGTGGGCAGCACAGTGGAGTGTTCTGCCCCTGTGTCCAGGAGGTAGCAGGGGTCGGCCGCGAAGCTTGGGGTCCGGCAGCGACAGTTGGGGAGCTCCACCTGTGGAGCCATGGCCGGGCAGGCAGCAGGGGTGCTGGGATGGAATCCTAGCTGAGGGCAGGAATTCAGCACAGGCCATATTGGGATGGACCTCCCCTGGTCCGGCAAATCCCCTCGTTGGTGCCGGATGAGGGAGGTCCAGCCTGTACCAGCATTCAGTCCCCCGGCCCTGATCCTGTCTGGGATCAGGTGCCTGCTCCATGGCTTGAGGTCTCCCAGGGAGCAGAGCGGAGAAGCGATGGAGGCAGCAAAGCTGCTGTTTGCCTGCACTGCTGCAGGGAGGAGATCTATTGTCTCTTTACTGCTCCCAGCCACTCCTTTGTGTTCTTCGTCCTTTACCTCCTTCATAGATCCGTGACCCTCTTCCCCCCTGCCCTACCTCTGTCAGCTTGCTCCCCCTTGGCTCAGGCCAGGCAATCTTCCTGCCCAGTCCCAGAAAGTCTCCGCCCCGCCCCCCAACTGCCTCCCCCGTTGCTTATGCACTGATGGACATTGTGTGATTATTACCGGTGCTTTGCGCCTCGCACTCAGGAATGCTTTAGTACCGATAGTAACAATTGTGTTGGCTCAGGCAGGCCTAGAGCGGTAAAGAATTTCCTGTCGTCTTATTTCAGGTTGTTTAAGAGTACTGCTTTACGGGCACAGGGCACGACTGGGAATCGCTGCTGTGGGTTCTGTGATGGCCGGGTGAAGTGGGGCTATGCTGGGGAGAGCAGCAACTGCCCGGAGGTTTTGTGCCTGGCCGTTTTTTGAGCATACCGAATGCCTCAGGAGTGCGAGAGGCTGCACATGTGTGCCTGGCCGTTGCTACATCTGTTCTGTTTGCCTCTTGCATAGTGCCCCGGAAGAGGAAAGCAAATCCCTCTGCTTAGCTCTAGCACAGCTGACCTTGGCATCTGTAATGGAGTAAAATATTAGTTCAGATTAAGTACCGGTCATCCAGGCCATGCTGATCAGCAAGGTATCTGAGAGCCCAATCCAACTTACATCAGAAGGGAGTCAAAGCTGCCATTTTGTGGCTTTTTCAAAAGGAATTTGCTTGAGTCAATCCCATTTCTAGTGGCCAGCTGGACACATCTGAAACCTTCGACCAGAGCTGGTACCATGACTGGCATCCTCTCTAGGGTGTGCAGAAATGTACAGGGTAGGGAGGGGAAGCCATCTTCTTTCTTTTTGAAATGGTCTCCAGGACAAAGTTGAAGCATGTTTTGGGAGTAGCATGGTAAAGTCCGGTGTCTTTCATTCCAGTTCAGCAGGATAAAAGGCAGAGGCAGTTGAGAGAAGGGAACTGTAATTCTTTGTCAGTCCTGCTTATTTTCTTAAAATAAACAATGTTCAGAAATGTACCATTCCCTTGCTCGTCCCGACCCTGCTGTTCATGGATTCCAATCAGCTCTGCTCTGCAGGCTGTAGATGACTTTCTGAAAATGAATCCCTATACATTTGTCCATAACAAGCCAAAGGAGGGAATCACTCACCTCCCAGATAGAGCAGTAACTACAAGTAACAAAATCAAAGTATAAGAGCATTTAGGCAGCTCCTAATGTAGGTTGTTCTCTGTGTAAAGCTAAGTGCATCATTCTCTGAAAACACTATAGAGAAGGCTACTGAAATCCAGACCTCCTACACAGCAAGTCAACAGTGCCTTTTGTACGATGGGGTAGCTGCTGTCAAGTAGAGAAATAGCTAACATTTTAGACATAGATTTTCAATGAATTGGTTTTTCACTCTTTTTTTTCCCGTAGGTTTGCTTTTTACTAGCTGATTCTCTATAAGTGTTAAGCTGCTCATATTTTGGTGCATTGTGTTATGTGCTGAGAATTTTTATCAGCCGCCCTTGTGCTAGAATGTGGTAGAAATACAAATGTATCTGAAAAGCTGAAGTTATATGCACAGAAGTACAAGCATCAAAATGAACTATTTTCAGGTGAACAGGACACAAACAAAGCCAGGTCTGCATCTCTGTGGGATTCAGTATATCAAACTGGCAAGGACTAAATGCATTATTGTATTATTATTAACATTAACACTTGATGACACTAGTTAGTTTACTTGTATACAGTAAGAATTTGCTACATATTTTTGAAGGAAGGGTGTATGCTTTGTAAAGGTTTGCTGCAAAGGTTTAGATCAAATGAAGGAAACACTAGAGTCTAAAGTATATTCTGAAAAAACCCTGGGACATTCTCTGTATTAAATGGTCCAGTGAGTGTCAAGACTTGCAGGTTCATCCCAGCTCTGGATCCCCCAGATCTAAAAGGGTGTCACAAGGAAGAGGGAGGAAAAATTGTTCTCCTTGGCCTCTGAGGCTAGGAGAAGAAGCAATGGGCTTAAACTGCAGCAAGGGAGGTTTAGGTTGGACATTAGGAAAAACTTCCTACCTGTCAGGGTGGTCAAACATTGGAATAAATTGCCTAGGGAGGTCGTGGAATCTCCATCTCTGGAGATATTTAAGAGCAGGTTAGACAGACATCTATCAGGGATGGTCTAGATCAGTGGTCTCCAACCTTTTTAAGCACAAGATCTGTTTTTGAATTTGTCAGTCCAGGATCTACCTCAAACCCAAATACCCCTGCTCCACCCCTTTGCTGAGGCCCCGCCCTCCTCACTCTGTGAAGATGGGGTACAGGAGAGGGGGACAGAGACACATCAGTGCCCCCCGCCTCTGTCTCCCCACTCTGCACAGCAAGCAGGAAGCTCCCAAGGGCAGCTCTGAGGCTCTGGGCAGGGGCAGCTGAGCAGGGGTAGGAGGGCAACTGAAGTGCCAGAGCTTGATAGCCTCCCAGCCAAACCAGTCAGGATCACCTGTCAGATGCTCCAAGATCTACCGGTAGATCCCGATCTACTGGTTGGTGACCCCTGGTCTGGATGGTACTGGGTCTTGCCATGAGGGCAGGGGTCTGGACTCGATGACCTCTCAAGGTCCCTTCCAATGCTATGATTCTATGAGCTCTGCCACAGATTCACATTATCACTTAATGTCTGCGTGCCTCAGTTTGTCCATTTGTAAAAAGGGGTGTATGTAATGCTTTTCAAGTTCATGAGAGAGCTGAATGATGAACCAGGCTCCCTTGCTTGGGTGTGAGAGTCCTGAAATAGGTGGGAATCTACTGAATTTCTTCTCCCACAGGAAGGACTGGCCACCAAATGGCTGTGTAGGGAACTCCATACCCTGTGTGTGCCATGAGTGTGGCCAGCGGGTTCAAAAACTGCAGCTCCACAGAGCAAAACCTCAGCATACAAGGCTCTAGCTACTATTGCAGGCCAGAAACAGGCTGCTTTGGGGGAGTAGCTTTCTCTGTGACAATCCTACCTGATATGATTCAAACAGAGATTGAAAATGTGATCCTTAGTTCTTGGAAAGAGCTTTGAGATCCATGAGTAATGGGCGCCATAGAAGTGCAAGATATTATCCTGTGTATCAACAATGGAAATACTGCTAGTCGCAGCCTTAGGTTCTGGAGCAGACGGTAGGGAAAGAATCCTTATTATTCCCATACGAGTGAGGATCAAGTGCTGGAAGTGACAAATTTAATCTTCAGCGGAAGGAGGTAGTGATTATTTACAAAGCCTCTGCAATTGTGTGGGAGGCCAACAGGGAATTAAGCAAAATGTAAAAATCAACAAAAATACAAACAAACGGCAATCCCAGATGTAGAATTTATGCTCATATTTTTCGTGTTGAACAAAGTTTAAAGCAGAGTGTCATTTAGCACTGGTAACTGAAAACAAAAATGTGGACTCTAAGCAGCTTGACACGAGACAAACCCATTTTAATTTATTTCCTATCGTAAGTTGTTTTCCCTTTAGGTTACATTTCTGGCAGCAGCAGCAGCCAAAAAAGAAAGAAAAGGGAGCAAATGACACACAACCTGTTGGAAATTGAACTTCAGCCAATAATAATAATAATAATAATAATAAATAATGCAATAAAATGCCTCTTCAAAATGACACTTTAAAAATGTCAGCTGTTTGTTTGAAAGAAACATTTATGTAGACACAATAGAAAGGTTCTGATCCTGCAAACCATTACTTCCGGAGAACCCCACATCCATGTGCTAGCACATCCTTCAGTGGTGATGAATATGAGAGAGGGGTGTGTGTGTGTGTGTGTGTGTGTGTGTGTATAAGTATACACACACACACACACACACACACACACACACACACACACACACACACACGATACACTGTGCTCCTTACCAGGGTATCGGATGGGACTTTGTTGATTTCTGGGTATCACGTGTGTGAGTAAAGGTTGCAGGGACAGCTTCCAGAAAGAGAGAATCCTCAATTTCATAAGCCATTGTATTTTCTTCACACAGATCAGAGTGAAGGATTTCATTGTAGGGAAGAGTGTCGGATCCTTGGTCACTCGGACAGATGCTGGATGCCCCGGAACTCTGTCCCCAGTCGTGCAAAATCTCCTGAGCATGGAAGGAACGTCATGGCACTCTCTATAGAAGCTACCACTGTGGATACAGAGCCTTACGAAGACTGTGGTACCAAAAGAACTTTTGCAACGTTTGGCAAAGATGGGAGCGAACCCCTCACCGACGAGCGTATCGTCAACCCGAAAGGCCAAAGAACAGTGGATCTGCCTGTCTGCAGCCCAAAGGTAAATGGCACAGTCCGCGAGGCAGGGAACGGCTGTGAAGCTGTCAGCCCCATCACATCACCACTCCATCTGAAGAGCCCCCTGTCTAGCAAACCTTCCGTATCATACAACATAATGCACTGCCCAGTAAATCGCGACCTGGAGCAATTTGTAAACAGTGGCCCTTCTCGGCCCACGGAAGCAGAGCCTAGAGGGGCGGACAGTGAAAATATAATGCATGAAATTAATCCACTTCTGCAAGAATGTAGAGAAAAAGACTCACCAGGAGTGAAGAGACTAAAAGACGTAGTACTCTAAACGGCACCATATAAAAAGGAGAACCGACACTGCTACAAGCGCATATTGTTTTTAATTGCTTAACAATGGTTCACAAATTGCTGTATTTAAGAGCTTTCCCTAAATGTATTGTTTATAAATGAAGCTATATCGTTAATGTGACAATCCCCACTTATTTCAGCCGCTAGCAGGGGTGTTCAGTTGAAGCAAATTAGCTTATTTTTCTTTTGTCATGGGGTGGGAGTGAAGGTGAGACCAGTTGAGTTATAAAGAAGTATTATGTATGGAGTATTTTCAATTTATATATTTTTATATATCAAAACTCTCTATTATAAATTGCCATTCTTTGTAATGAATTGAATTGAAACTTCCTTATCTGACCGTCTTTAATAATCACCCTGACATTTTTGTACTCTATACAATTTACTGGCCATTTCTTGTGTACAACTGTTAAAAGAACAATTCAATGAGTTTTAATATTTGCCTAGGCTGTTTGTATTTTAAAATGTTGCTCTTTTGCTGTGGACACCCCTGCATTAAGAATCCTTTTGCTATCACATGCTTATCTGTACTATTATTGTATTTGATATTGCAACTTACTGTATGTCTAGTGATGGCAAAAGGCTTTCAAGTTTTTACAAAAAACCTCACAGATATATTTAAAACTTGGGGAAATTGCTAATTTCAAAGCCAATGTGAGGAGTGTTCTGCCCACATCCCAACACCCCCCAGGCCCTATCCTTGTTTTCACAGTGCTACGATCGTTGTGCGAAGTAATTTAAGGGATATTCTGCTGCCTAATTTGCAGTTGTCGGATGCACTGTGCTGAACGTTTTGAGATCCATTTCTTTTTTCGTAATGTCAAGGCATTGCATGGAAAAGCTTCTCCGTAAGTTATTAGTTTCCAGGTTTAGCTATTCCCCGTCTCTAATCATCTCAAAGCAAGGGAATTGTTTAACAGATCTAAATTAGCATCTTGGTTAGAGACACGCTTCCTGATCAACATTTCCCAGTCATGATTACACTAAGTACCTGCGTGTGTGTATGTATCTCATTATGGGATGGATTTTAGAATGATATTATTTCTATTTATCCCTGCATCATGAGTAGGTGTAGTGTAAGCAATAGAAGGGTATTCGGGTAGGGACAGACAGGTGAAGTATAACAACACTATTAATCAAATTAATGTGCCTTCTATAAGGAGAAGAAAAAAGTGAATCATTATTTTTTTCTCATAATTAAGTACAGATTTTAGGCTACAAATTTGCACATATAAAACTGATTTTTAAAAGACCATTGGAGCTATTTGAACAGCCATTTTGTAGAAAGGAGGAGCCATAAAGATTTTCACAGAATTATATATTCTCTGCTCTCCTGCACTACACAATTGTTCTGACTGGGTTTGGGTGGGGGTGGAGGTACAGAAGATGTTGGTTTGTGAATTAGTAACCCTTTAGTTTTCTACCCAAAAGAATATTAATTCATGCTTAAAAGTTCATTATGAGAGAGAGAGAAGTACAGACATTGGCAGCGTTTGTTCTGCAAATGAACTGAAAATAATGGTTTCTAGAGAAACAGTTTTCCCACTACTAATGTATCTTGATAACATTCTCGTTACGTTGATTTATTTAAATTAAAAATGTCATGAGGAAAACAGCCTCCAATTGTTATCATCCTAAACACCAAATAAGCTCCAGTCATTTCTTTTCTTTAGAGAAGGTAGATAAAATGAATATGGTTTTTAACTACTCCAATTGGTACATTTTCAGTATGTCTTATGGGTCCAGGAATTTGAAAATAATCTATCAAAAGGAACGTCTAATGAAATGACTAAAGCTTTCTTTATTGGTGTTGATTGCTACCTCATGCAGATGGAATCTCCTGAGTTGATGTGACTGCATCTGTCCCTCTAAAATTGACCCATATTTCCTTTTTTCCCTTAATTTTGGAGTTTGATTAATTTTTTTTTAAATAGTATGTTGTTTTTATTCTAGTTTTTCATATCTGGGGTACTGTACTGCTGTCATTAAATATATATATATATATTTTGCAAGTGGATGTATTATATGAGCAATAGAAGGAACAGGTTGGTTTGGAGGTTTTTAAGTGGCTGGGCTGTCTAATATTAAGATGGGTGTTTTGTTCATTATAATGTTACCTGTTCATTAACTTTTGAGAGCTTTATTCAGTGAAAATTCATGTCCTTACTTACTGAACCATAGAAGTTTCCTGGATACCATTGTTAGCTGCAGAAATTAAGCCTCATTGATTGGCAGAAAATTGTTTTAGAAGGAGTAAGTGTGTGTGTGTGTGTGTGTGTGTGTGTGTGTGTGTGTGTGTGAGAGCGAGAGAGCGAGAGTGAGCACATGTGCACCATAATTCAGCATCAGTCTATGGTACTGTTCTCCCACCCCTCCAACACATACTCTCCAGGCTCATACGGGTAACCAATGGCAATCCTGAAACTTTTGACATCAGGGGCCTCTACTTAGGATGCTCAAAGTCCCTGGTTGCCTTAGGCTAGCTGACAGAATGGGTTGAAGTTTTATATGAACTTTTTGCTGTCTTCTGGAGAACCCACAAAAAGGGCCTGGGTTTCTTCAAACTCCTGGATTTTATTGCTGGGGTTTTGTTATAAAATCCAGCAAGCTCATTTGTTTTTTCCCCAAGTTCAGTGAAATTCTCCATTCAAGTCTAATTTTGAGATTTTTTTTCAATCCCCCTTCTCCCCAGATGTGACCAATGGGTGGGGATGTGTTGGTTACAACTGGTGTAAACTGAACCTATCTGACCACTTGCTCCACTTCTCCTGACTTGAAATAGGAGGTGTCGTTCTGCTTTGAAACGAACCATTCACGTAACTCCTCAGAAGGGAATGGCCAGAAGGCTTCCCTGAGGAGAGCCAAAGGCATTCCCAGGATGGCTTTTACACGATCGTCTGTGGAATGGAGAGCAGCAGTCCACCAGGCAACATGGGAGAGGAGTGTCTAGCCAATTAGCATGGGTTCTCCTCCATCTACTATGCTGTGCTGTGCAAATGGGCCTTCCCACTCCTCTCTCGCAGCCCTCCTCCTCCTAGCCAAAGATAGAATAGGTAGGGTGGCCCCCCATTGCTGTAACTAGTGAATAGAAAATGGGCAGAGGAATCCGGAGGAACGTGGGCCTCTGATTATTGTGTTGCTGCCCCCAACCTAGCACTTAGAGGAAAATAGATGGTAACTGAAAAGACAAATTAAACATTCCTTGTCACTAGAAATAAAAGCACAGCCCAGAAAATGTGGTATATTTCTATGTACCAAAGGGAGTTCTAAGAGATCAGTTATCAACTCCAAGGAAACTATTTAAACAGGTTTTTCCCCATCCTGGCCTGTGCTGAAAGTTGGGATCTTGAATGCCTAAGGCACCTCCGTGACACGTTATCACATCAGAAGAAAGACCAGGCGATGGACTGGAAAAGGTTCATCACCCGCTGAGTTCCCCTCCCTCTTTCAGATACCGCCTATTTCTATTTACTTTCCCCCTCTCATTGGAAATCAGTTCAGAGCTTCTGGCTGAGCTGTATTATAATTTTAAAAGCTTCAGAGGGGTAGCCGAGTCAGTCTGTAACAGGAAAAACTTAAAAAAACAACAAATAGTCTAGTAGCATCTTAAAAGACTAACAGTGGGTTGTGCCCACGAAAGCTCATGATACCATCTACATGTTTTGTTCATCTTTAAGGTGCTACTAGGCTATTTGTTGTTTACATTTTTTTTTAAATTTTAAAAGTAGTTCAGTTAATCACATCAAAATGTAAATGATGCATTATGGCTTTTTTTGGACAAGGCCTAATGAAGTTCTCTTTTTGAATTAGTGAAATTAGGCATAGGAAAGTCATTTGTATATGAGGGTTTCTCCTCAAATATTTCCTTCAAGCACGCTTGCTCTGCCTACCCATTTACACAGTGAAGTGAGAACTAGGCATGTGAACGTGTACACAGTTAAGTGATGAACCTGCTTAAACCTCATTGTTACACGCATCCCCCTTCCCCTGCTGCCTCTGTATCAGAGGCACCAGCATGGTGGTGGGAAGGGCAGGTGGGAACCAGTGCTCGCTAGGAGCCAACTTAAAAGCCAGCTCCCTGCGAGCGCTGGCGCCCGCCTGCCCCCGCATGTAAACATGTAACTGCTGAAAATGTCAGCAGTTATAGCGTTTACAAAAATAAATGCATTTTAACATCCCCAGTAAGTACTGTTGAATTTTATACCACATTTAACAAGAGTCTGAATGCAAGAGGTGCCCATTATCCACAACCCAAAATGAAACCAATACGCTATTGTGTGTCCAGCACCTCAGACCCCCAAAGATAGTCTGAGTAAATTCATGACATGCTCTCCTCAAAGTGTAATATTTACCTACATGATATAATATCTTTAGAAAACCCTTTCACAAATGGCGTTTTCTTTTCCGTAACTTAGAATTTTGCAGCGCTGGTTTTACTTTTATGATGATATACACAAAGGGCAACATGGGTGGGGGGGTTATGGGAGGGTGGATTGAACATTTAAAATAAGCAGTAAGCACTTGATGCATTGTCCTGATGAAGTTGTTGCAGTTATCCCTGTTTTATTGTGATGCTGAAGATGGCCTGTGGATCACACATTGTGCAGAAGTGAATTATTTTTTTTTCTAATAGGAAACAAGTTGCTTTTGTGAAGAACACACTGTGTGATTAATACATTGAAATTACTCTTGGGGGGGGGGAAACTAATTATGAATAGAAACACGTTTGTCTGTCATTGGGAGAAATGGATGATCTTGTTGCTACAGCTGCTTTTGCTGCTACAGATAATCTTTCATCCAACTTATGAGGTGCATTTAACCTTAGCAGAAGAACCCAGCTAACTCTGTTGCAAGCCCTGGTGAAATGCATTCTTTACCGGCATCAGCTGATGTTCAGCTGATAGGAGCTGGGATATAATCATTCGTGACAAGAACTGACCGAGTGCAAACTAGTTTTCAGCAACAAATACCTGCTTGCACTATTCAAATGCTAAGGTATTGGTTGCAGAAGATCTTACAGTGACAAGTTCCTGTAGCCTGCTGACCAGCCTGATGACCACCCTAACTGCCCGCCAAAGCATGGCGGACTTCAGTGGGACTTAAGTACAGTACGTTTCATCAAGGTGTCTCCGTTGCTGATTATATGAAGAATAAATTGTTGTATATGCTGATATGTATGTTATGTACATTTTCACAGTGATGGAATCATTGTAAACGAAAAAGGAAAAAAATCACCATTGTCTATTTTATGAAGATGATAAAGCAGCTTTATTAAATTATTACAGTTCTGTTTCAAAATGGTGTACCTGCCACATTGTTTCTCTCATCTGATGAGAACTTTGTTTTCCACTTCAATGTGATTTTCCCCTTCTGCTTCGAGCATCTAATGCATTTTAGTATTAAAGGCAACTATTGAATAAAATGGAAAATAAGTGTTTGGTTAAATACGGCTGAGCGGGTTTACTTGTGGTTGGCTTGGATTGTTGGGCTGGCAGAAACCAATGCAGACAGAGCTGTTCGTGTGGTTTTAACCCTGTAGATGCTAAAATGGTGACTGTAATATCCAGATGCACCTGCCCAGCTTTAAAATAACCTTCTTTTGAAAAGTTTTAATCTCAGATGTATAATAGGTTCACCCTGGATGAAATTCGGGGTAGCGCATTGGGACCACACACACTCCTCCTTTCCATTTAAATTCCACTTACAGCCCATATTAAGGGCTTAAATGTGAACTGCAAAGGAAGGGGAGAAGGTGGGTGTGCACCCCCTTTCCTTCCCCCTTGTTTGTAAAGAAGGCCCATAAAATGCTTTTTCCACTTGCTTTCTACCCTAGGAAGATCAGAGGAAGCAAGCCTTGCTTTTCCAGGTGTGGCAGGAGGTCTCTTTGGAGGACCAGCGAAGAGATGTGGTTAGCCAGCTTTCTCAGCCCTTAACTACTTAGCCATCTGTAGGCCCAGAAGGGGACACTTTGTTGGTCTTTTCCCATTAACTGGATCTATGCTCAACTTTCACTAAAACCCATGAACTTGGAGTTGTGGCGAAAGGGACTAACCACGCCCAAATATCCCACAGCAAAATAATAATCTAATGGGGTCTGTTTGGGAAGTTTCTTTTAGAAACTGGTGAAGAAGTGACGTGGCTGATGGTGATGAGGGAATAACAGTTTAAAAACAGATTTAGATTTGCTGTGTTTAGCTTTAAAGCAATGGTGAAAGCTACACAGTAGTGAAGAGTCCTGTAGGTTTATCCCTTAAACTGCCAGATCTGTAGATTTAACGCTTGGGCCATGTAATGGCCTACACTGGCCCTTTAACAAGAGGGGGCCAGAAGATCCCATTCCAAGGAGATGGAGTGAACAAAGGCTCAGACGATGACCTTCTAGAGGAAGATGGAAAGTAGTGCCCAGGACCTATGAGTTGGATGGGGAAAAACCCCAGGGCATTGTCCTTCAGAGGCCAGTTCAGGAACCCTGTAGTGTAAAGTGGGGGTAGGGCTCCCCTCTCTTCCAGCCACCTCCCTTGGGACAGGAGAAGCGCTGGTAGCAGAAGGAAGCTAGCGCCAGGAGGCTGAGCTCCAGAAACGGCTAAGGGTTGTGACCCTGCAAAGAACAGATGCTGGCATGAGAAGAACTTCATGTGAGTGGACGATGAGCCAGAGACACATGTGAACTCTCGTGTTGCACTGTGGAGCTTTATTTTTGAGACTAGGTGGGACTGGCTGTGATCACCAAACCAGCCTTGAGTGAAGGCTGATTCTGCTTATTGGAGAGACTAAGGGGAACCCTGAAGAGGGAGAACAGAGGCAGGGCTGCAGGAGGACCTCTGACCAGGAGGGAGTGCTCAGGAAGTGGCAGGCCTGTTACAGATCAGAGGAAGAAAATCCCTCTACGGTGGTAGAAAATAAAAATCTGTGCTTGGCTGCAGATCCCGTATTCCTTGCACACTCTGCTCTGCCATGACTTTTCACCAAGAGTTGTGAGTGAGCAAAGCATGCATGGTTGAGCCCTTGGTGGGGTTTTTTAGTGATGAAGATCCATGGAGGCTGAATTCACTCGGGGATGGAGGTCCTGCACAAAATCGTTTGCACCCTTTTAACCCACGTGAAGTACTTCTGTAGTGGCTCGGGCGAGACTCTTCGCACGGGGTAAAGCGCAGCACGTGCGTAATAACCTTTAACCCTAAGGACAGATCGTAGCAGATCCATTTTTAGCATTTCGTTCTGCAGGCTAGTCATTTCCTTTAGAACGCTGCTAAGGAGAGTAATGCCAAGAGAAAAGCCTCTCTAGTTCAGCCCATAGCATAGGGCTTTGAGGGCCCAAGATCTTGAAAATCTTGCCCATAGGTGTGACAATTATTATTGTTTGAGCTACGAGTGTGCCAAGGAGCCCCAACCGGGCATCATGTCCCCATTATGCCAGGCACTGTACAGGCAAAGAACGAGACCGTCCCTGTTCCAGTCTAGCGGTCAGGCAGGGCTTGGTGGTGGGGTAAGAGACACATAGGAGGATGGGAGGAAGGGGGAACAAATGAGAGCCTAGCAGAGCAATGTATGTGACAGTCTTTGAAAATCTGACCCATATTTAGGGGCCTACAAGGAGCCACGCTCCTCTGAAAATCTTGCTGCAGGGGTGGAGACCAGCCTCTCCGGTCACGGAAGTGGTGTTGATCTATGCTAAACCTGAGCAGAGTTGGACTGTTAGTGAAATTTCCTCTAGTACCAAGGCCACCCCATAAAGCCCTGACCCTTTAGAATTAGAATTAAATTCATCCCAGCATAGGGACCCCGGCACCCCAAGCCCTTAACAGACAGGCAAGTATTCTCTTCAGTGTGCGTTTAAAGGTGTGCCATGATGGTGTGATTCCTTTGCTGTGTGGTTTCTTCCCAGGCTGGTTGGTGGTAGCCATAGTGGGAGCTCTGGTGTAGACAAGGCATGGGATTTGTCCTGGAGCATGGGCTATTCCTGCTCAGAATGCGTCTACACACAGTGGTAAGGCGCCCTGATTACCTTACTGCGCTGTGGCTGGGGACTTTCCCAGGAAAGGTGAGCGTAGACAAGGCCGCAGAGGCTCGAAAGGGCCAGGGCTTAATTCCTTTGCTCTCGAGCGTTTTGTGCAAACGGGTGCGAAGAACAGACGTCGTAAAGCGAGCGCGCTGCTCTCCGAACAGCGCCTGCACCGCCCTGCTTCACAAGCTGCGCCAGCGCCATTCACCCACCCAGCGAGGCCTCATCCGGTGAGGGACCCGCTGAACGGGAAACGAAGCCGAGGTGGCTCTTGCGTCCGTGGAGGAGGGAGAGGGGACAGAAGCATCTTAGGATGATTTTGGGAGCAGCATCGCTAAGACCTATCAATCTCACCAGCCCTCCATAGGCAGTGGGTCTGGATGGCAGGCTGCAAACTGCATAATCCTGGGGCTTTGGGAGAAATTGGGTGAGCCAGGCACAATGACCCTTAATTAGCAGTAATGGGAGTAATTAGCAGTAATGAGCAATGGGAAGGGGCTGGTGAGGTCACAGGTGCCTTTCTTCACTAGGGGTCTCTGCTCTAGAGCACGTACCACACGTGGCCTGGAATTGCTCTGGGTTGGCTCTCGAGGCGGGTTGCCTGCCCCCTCTGTTTCCCCGGTCCTTGGGCGAGGCTGTCGGGTGTGGGCAGCTTGGACGCTCTAGGGGTTCTCTTTGACAGGTGGGGGAGTTCATGTCAATTGCATTTAAGTAACTGCACAGGAAGTAGCGTGAGATGTGAAACAACTTCTTTGCTGCCGCTCCGAGGAGCCTGCTGTGGGGCAGCCGTGTACTCGCCGAGGAGCATCGCATGCCAGAGCTCGCTGCCGCGTGCTGTTGCAGGGAACTGGCTACTGCTTGGTGGTTTCTCTTCCCCAGGCACATGCCCGCTCGTATCACATCGGAGGACAGAGCTGAGCAGGGAATGGCTGACACCCTGCTTTGGGTTTTGGAGCACTGGTCCGGGGGGCAGGCATTTCCATGGGATTGCTGTAGCAAATTCTTTCCAGCCTTTGCCTTCTCCGCAGAACCCGTGGGAACAAAGTGCTCTGTGCTATCGTGCTGGAAACCCACATCCTGAGGGCGCTTCACCCTGGAGTGCTCCTGACCTTGCTGGAACAAAGGTGCTGAGTTGTGACTATCCCAGGCACACAAGGCGGTGGCTCTCGTTCACTTAGTTTGCTGTCGGCCAGGTTTCACTAGAGCTCCTATGTGGGTACCTGAAACTTGGCTCTAGTTGTGGGTCTTACAATTTGCCAAGGAGTACATCAGGGGAAATTCCTATGAGGCCGAGTGCCAACACACAGGTGAAGGTCGCGTGCTGACCCTCTGCTCAGGGGGGAATTCCACTCTATGGTCCCACCACACTCCCCACTGGATTTCATGAGATTGCATTGACTTCAGTGGGGACTGGATCAGGGCGTGACTTCACGGTTCCAACCCCAGAGAATGTGCATCACATGCTGCAAGGCTCCTGGTTACAGCCAGCTGAGAGCCGTCTGAAATGTCAGTGCTAAGATATCTTCCCCCTCCAGCTCCACTAGCCAGCTGTCAGTGTGCTCCGTCTCCTCCAGCATCCTCCAAAGAGCTTACAGCATCTTCAGGCCACGGTGGGTTTAGACAATAGTATTTGTATTGAAGTTTGAATAAAGAACAGACCCAGACAAGGGGGTAGGCCAGTGAAGGCAAGCAAGCATGATGGCTAAGGAAGAGATTTGTTTTCAGAAATGATGCTGGCCCAGAATAATGCACTGCACTGTGTTCATCTCAAAGCCTCTTTCCACTTACGCAGCCAGGCCCTGATTCTTAGCCGGTGTGATGCCAGAGGAGCTGTGCCTGATTCACCAGCTGGGGGGGTTTAGCTCACAGCTCTTATTAGGGGCATGATTGATGTTATGTGTATGGCACCCAGCTGTGACTTACTGGTCCACAAGCAGATGCCTTCAGGATTTACTGTACGATCTTTATATTCCCCCCATCTCTTCAGCTACAGCCCCACAGATAGCGAGATGACACAGAGCACTGTGTTACTGGCAAAAATACCAAGGGGACTGCTGAGGGCGTGGCACCTTTCACTGCAGCTGACCCAGGCTGCTAGTGACTAGCAGTTGCTGCCAGCGGAGGGCTGTCGAGTAGCTTATGTGAAACAAGATGGTGGGATTTGGGAGGCAGCTGTGTGCATCAGCAAACTGCCCTCACATCTGGCCTGTCCATTCACAGTCCACGTGGGGGCCCGTGCTAGAATAGACTGGGAAGACCAACTCCCCTCTAGGCGGAGCATGGAAATCTTGCAGTGTCGTTGGCAGTCCTGGAGGCTGTGCGGTCATGCTGTGCCTGCTTTGCTCAGTCTATGCTGGTGCCAAGAGACACGGTGGATCTCTCCTAGGGAAATCCCCTGCCCTAGCAGGCTCCCTTGGCTTGCACAATACGGGTAGAGGAAGGGTAGGCATAGCCAGGATGTTTGACCCTTTCTTTCTACAGCATCCTTTAAGGAAGGGACCACTAGTTAGGGCATCCCTTCAGGTGAGCACAAGAATGGCCACACTGGGTCAGACCAAAGGTCCATCTAGCCCAGTGTCCTGTCTTCTGACAGTGGCCAATGCCAGGTGCCCCAGAGGGAATGAACAGAGCAGAGATCCCTCCCTGCATTCCCAGGTTCTGACAACAATGGTTACTAGCCATTAGTGGACCAATCCTCCATTAATGTATCTTATTCTTTTTTGAACCCTGTTAAAGTCCTGGTCTTCACAACATCCTGTGG
Organism: Rafetus swinhoei; assembly: GCA_019425775.1. NCBI lineage: Eukaryota > Metazoa > Chordata > Testudines > Trionychidae > Rafetus > Rafetus swinhoei. The sequence goes on along the minus strand of CM033436.1, from coordinate 44,296,774 downwards.
CAAGGAGTTCCACAAGTTGGGTAAGCCTTTCTCTCGCCTCCTTCACGGGCTGGCTTGGTCCCTACAAGACCCAACATTAGGGGAAGGTGAAAACTTCTCTTGGTCCCTGCCCTAGGACGAATTTCCCTGCCTGTCAGTGTGCTATGCCTGGAGAGAGGGTTTTTAGGCGCTCAGACGCACACCCACATTAGCTTCACTCAAGAGAGAAGTGATACATGAACAGAAAATGGAGCCAGTTCCTGAACCAGCCACAGTTCAGAGCTGGTTCACAGTGAGCTCTCATTTCTGTCTCTTCTGAATATGACTTTTATGTTATGTGTCTCCTATTTGAAGTTAAACTGGAATATCTAAACGCAGCCAGATTGGATTAGCAGGCAATGAATTATCATATACTTTGACTATTAAGTTCACAAAGAGAAGAACAAACAAACCGGAGGGATCAAAGGCCTGAAAGCATAGTGTAAAAAATAATTATCTGTTTGAAACACTATCTTCATAAATGAAGAGAGCATCACACGAAAAGAAAGGGAGGGGTGGAAGATCAGAATCACAAGGACCCGATCCTGCATTTTTGGCTGTCCTTGAACATCTTTAGTTTCACTGTTGGGGTTTGGGGGACTAGAAAACCAGGACCAGTCCCCAAGCAGGACGTCTTATCTGTCATTTGTCTGTATCGGTGCGGTAAATGCGCTTAGCGCACTCACACGTAAACAGACAGTCTTTGCATTCCGGATATTGCCTCATTAAAATTGTCCTTCCCATAAGAGCAGCACACGGAAGCCATGGTGACCATGGAGGCCTGTATCTCTGTCTATATGTCCCTTGGTTCCCTGGCAGTCAGATTCCCTTGGCTCAGCTGGTGCCCCTGTGTGTGCGAGGATTTCCATCACGAGGGCAGGAAACACCCATTTGCAGAAGGGGTTCACAAGCAGTAAATGGCCAGCCAACGTGTTCATCTTGTGGATGAATGGAAGTGGGCAACTCAGTCCCAGGGGAGCCGCGCAGTTTAATGTAGGACCCAACAAAAAACTTTCGGACCAACCTTCTTTTCAGGCCTACACACCTGCATCAATAGCCACCTCAGACATGTCTGGGACATTGCAAACAAATGAACCATTGGCAGGCTGACTGGGGAGCATCTGGCCAGCAAGGACATAGAGTTATCATCACAGGTGGTCCATTCTAAAACGGTCAGATCACGTGCTTCCCTGTACCTCTCTCTATGCTGCAGGCAGGAGCAAAAACACCCCCCATCGCCCAAAAATTAAAGTGACAGCTTATGACTTGTACACAGTTTTCAACGCGCCACCCCCTGTGCTTTGTGCGGTTAGTGGCAACCGTGTGCAGCGGTTAGTGGCAACCGTGTGCAGCGGGTGGTAAACAGTTGTTAGGTCCAGTGCCAGCTGTGGAGTAATCTGGATCTGTGCTGCTTCTGTACACAGGCGCAGCGGTTTAAGGGAGCGATTTTTCAACTCATTTAGTTAAACCTGGTGCGTCTTTGTGTGTGGGAATGCTTATGCTGATTTACCCTGGGCTTAGGCCAGTGTCGCTCGCCACCAGAGCAGCAAGCGAAGCCAATATCGCCAGATTTAAACACCAGGGTTTCTGCTGATTCAGGGACGTCAGTTTTTAAAGCAAGGTCAGTGATATTAGTGCAACTTCAGCATGACAACAAGATTTGGTCTCAAGTTGTGGTGGGAGAGGTCCAGGTTGGATATTAGGAAAAACTATTTCACAAGGAGAGTAGTGAAGCACTGGAATGGGTTACCTAGGGAAGTAGTGGAGTCTCCATCCCTAGAGGTGTTTAAGTCTCGGCTTGACAAAGCCCTGGCCGGGTTGATTTAGTTGGGATTGGTCCTGCCTAGAGCAGGGGGCTGGACTTGATGACCTTCTGAGGTCTCTTCCAGCTCTATGGTTCTATTTGAGAGAGAGCAGAATTTGAATCGAATTGACTAGGAACTGGACTCAGACCCCTGATTTATTTTACCTAGGTCCCCAAATACAGAGAGACAAACACATCTGCAGTGAGAGAACACACCCCTGCTACTGCACTTTACATTGCGTGTTTCCGTCTTTCCTGGTAACCCCGCAGAGGTAAGTGGCACAAAAGGGTGGGGGGAAAGGGGTGACTGGAATGGGAAGTGTGTGTACATGCTGTGCTTTCAGGCTGTGTGCGCTGTGCGGGTGAGCGGGAGTCGGTCCCCCTCAAACACGTTAAATAGTTAACATGCCGAGGCTGCAGCACGATCAGTCATTGTAACCTGTGTTTTCACAACAGCTGTGTGGAGAATCCTCTCACTGCGCTTTACATTAATACCGATGGAAAAGAGAGACACGTGGCAAACAATATTAACCCCCTCACCTATCAAGCTTAAAAGCTTTTCCCTGAGAAAAATGGCTCAAGATTGCTGTTAAGTAATTGCGGAATGGGCTTAGATCTCCTCGGGAAGATCATTGCACAGTACAAAAGCGCTGACTGCAAAAAGCCTGCGCTCCGGCATCTTTGAGCTGAATGCCCAGCACTGCTCTTAAACCCTCCCTCCGGATCTCGAGGGGTGAGCTCAGACATGTGGCACGAGAAGGTCAAAGCCAGACACCGGACCAATTCCTCACACAGGCGGAGAAGTCAGCAGAAGAATTTTAAACTCAGCCTGGCACTTTATGGCAAGCCAGGGCTGCCCAGAAAAGCGCAGGAGTGACGTGATCCAAACGGCAGCGGCCTTGGCAGGGACCGCTCTGCATTGGCTGAAGGTGATGGATTGTCTTCCAAAGCCCAGATAAAAGAGAATTGCTATAATAAGGCCACAGAGAAACAAATACAGGCCTAAGGGTGCCAAATTCCAGGGTGGGAGGGATGGGGGTTGCCTGGCAACATGTCAGCTACCGCAGAGCGCTGCCCCCCTTGGCAGCTGCTTGTCAGTCACAAAACTGAGGCCCATTCAAACACCAAGCCGTCTGAGGCAGAGGTGTCCTCTGGCTTTCTGCACCCAGCCCCTCTGGAGCATGTGAACGTGACATTGGCCTGCTTTGTACCCTTCTGCAACATAATGGCCACTGCTGTGCTTTCACCACCTCATCCTGCCTCCTACCGTCAAACAGCTCCATCACTGCCCCTCACCCACTCCCCCGGCTGATGACTGCCAGCACAGTTGGCCCTTTCCCCTCAGCAGGACTGTACTCACATCCCTAGAGCCCTGCACATCTCTGGCTAACCACTTGATATCCCCGGGTATCCACATCCATGGATGTCGATGCCGATATCTGAGGCTCAGAGACTGACGCGGATACAAATTTTGTATCCACGCAGGGCTCGACACGACCGGTCCTTCCCTGTCACAAGGCCCTCTGCCGCGGGCTGCATAGATGCTCCTCCTTCATTACGGTCACCTCAGCCTTACCCTTTCCTCTATTTACTATGGCCAACCTCTTTGCTGCTGCCGCCCCCGTCCCTCCCGCGTGGCTGATGTCATGCCTGCCTTTCCCCTGACCCATGTGTTGATCTGGTTTATGGCCCACTACCCAGAACGCACAGGGTCACAGACTGACTCTGGAGCTGGAAAGTCATTTGTTCGCTGCTTCAGTGAGTCGGCAGTCCACCGGAAGAGGGCCCAGCACAGGGTTAAATGCATGTGTAACGCCAACAGGCAGACCTGAGCTCGGGCCCTTAGTGCATGAGTCTCTGCAGCTTGAGCTAAAAGCCAGCTGGCTCTCAGCAAAAGTTGTAGAGCAAACTCATTTTCTCCCTCTAAGAGGTCCATGGGACAGTGCCCCACACCCCGCTGGTGTGTGGGTGACACAGGCGCTCACCCCGATCAGGGGCTTTGCTTTGAATACATTGCTACAAAGTTATTTGTGAGGTCTTCTATAAGCCCTTCCCTGCCAAATGCTAAGATTAGTTTGCAAACTCGGTTGTTCATCCAATCAGCTTGCTGACTTTGTTGTTCACCTGATCAGACTGTTGGCCCAGTGTTTTACTTGGCCGTTCCCTTTCCTTGCCAGACAAGCAGGCATCTTTTCACGTGCCCCAACACCTGCAGTGCACATCCTACATCTTCCATCCTCCGTGGTGCCCTCCCCCACCCATCCTTGTCCTCCTGCCCTTTCCCCTCACGTTATGGCCGATCCCACTGTGTACACCCCCCTGCTTGTTCCTCCTTTGTTATGGCTGCCTTGTTCCCTCCACTGCAGCTTCCCAATCACTCTAGATAGTTGGCCCAGTCCCTGCTTCGCTCGTGGGCCCGCTTAGATCCTGGCGGTATTGGTTGGTGTATTTTGTGATGTGGTTTTACTGGTTTTCCAAGCCTATGTCCCCATCAGATCGGGCCCATTCAGCAGCTGCAACATTAGACACAGGCAGTGATGGCAGTGGCAGCAAACAGCCAAGAGAGCAGCTAGTCACACTGAGCCTGCAGCATGGAGGCCAGGTAAAGTGTTCGGGTGCATGGAGAGCAGCTGTACTGACATTGTGACAGAGAGCTGCCCAGGTACAGGAAAACAGAGGCGAGCAGCAGCACCCACACTGCCTTCCCTCAGGCTGGGGACTGGCTCTGCCACCTAGCACTAAGGGAGGAACCTTCCCTGCACAGCTCCCTCCCTCTCTGCTGTGTTACAGCCTGGGCAGCCGTCGCTATCCTCCTGTCTCCATTCTGCTCCTTCTGTGTACACTCTGAAGAGACTAGACAGACAGCGAGGGGAGCTGTTTTACCTGGCAAGACATTTCTGCATGGGAGAAAAAAATAACAAATGACTTTATCCTGGTTCTTTTCCTACGAGTGGAGAGATTCTTACACACACACACGAAATACAAGGGCTGTTGTTCACCCACTTGATTCCCTGTAAAATTACTATTACTCAGCCCCTTTTGAGAAGTTTAGTTAAACTCTTAAGGTGAACAATAGCAAATCTCCCACAGCTTTCAGTGAGGCAAGGGGTTTACCACAGAGCTCTTGATCCTACAGTCCCTGGAGAGGACCAATGTGTGGTATATGGAGAACTTATTAAAGTGAGGACTTCTGAGTAGCAGGTCATTTTCTGGTTCTCTGTTGTAGCATATGGTATCAGCTGCCTCTCTGCACACACACTGCACCTTTGCTTACCTGTAGGTGTCCACTAATACCAATTCTGGAATCTCCTAGTTTAAATTTAGAAGTGTGCTGTCTAAGCTTCTAGTCCCACCTCTAAGGCCATGTTTTCACTCTGCGGAAGATCGACGTTGCTGCGATCAATCTTCCGGAGTTTGATTTAGTGGGTCTAGTAAAGACCTGCTAAATCGAACTCAGAGGGCGCCCCTGCCGGTGGCCGGTACTCCTTCTCCTCACAAGGAGTAGGGGAAGTCAATGGGAGCATTTGCTCCACTGTGGAGTTGGCGGGGAAACTCCAATCAAGGTACGTTGACTCCAGCTACGTAATTAACGTAGCTGGAGTTGCGTATCTTGCTTTGACCTTCTCCTTTAGTGTAGACCTGGCCTAAATTACCTTCACAAACATGTAAGTTCATTCATCAGCCATAGCCACTGAAATCTCCAAACTGTACCGTCCACAGACCAGCAGTGTAGCACAGACTTGCTTAACGGCTAATCAGCTGTGGTAATACAGTAATTCTAAGTTTGCTTGGCTTGAAATACTCCTGCTGAGATCTTCCTCTCTTTCAGCTCTGACTGAATCTTCGTGCCGCTTTAATTTCCACTCTCCGTCTGCATCAAGTTCAAGCGGTTGTCTTTGGTAGGCATAGCTCCGCTCCTACCTGTGTCTCATCGAGCACTGCATGCGGAGGCGACATCACTGTGCTGGCTCCAGCTGATGTCCAAGGTAGGCCTCCCATTTTACAATTTGATCTTATGCATCTATCTTGTGTGCAAGCCTTGGACTGGTGTTAGGAGGGCTGCCCAGTTGCCCTTGGGACTCCTCGACTAACCGTACAGATGTCTGCTTGCTCGTGGCACTGAGATTAGGATGAATCAGTGCTGTGGGGGCTAGTTCCGGATTGCATAGAAACGATGGCAAGCCATAGTCTTACCATCTGTGTCTTGGAGTGACCACCACCTCCTGGGCTACAATGCACTTGTCCCACTGAGATGGAAGATGTATTCCTCTGTCTTGTCCTTCAAGGCTAATAGAATCAGATGACTCTGTGCATCCCACAGGGCACTGCTGGTAGTCTGAGAGGACAGAACAGCAGTCTTTTGACAAAGACTATTGGGAGGGGGCAGTCCCAAGTGCCCTTTTCATGTTCTCCATTCACATGAGTGTCCTCGGTATGAAAATGGCTGCAGCAGAGTAATTTGGAAGAAAGATAAAGCCTTTCCCCTCATGTGGCTGTTGAATTCAGTGTAGGTGCTTTAGCTAAGAGCACCCTGATTTAAATCTGAGGGGATGGAAATAGAGCATTTTCAGGGAGGGGCTCTCAGTTCTGGAACTTGCTTGATCCGGCAGAGGCTGGGTCTGCCCACCTGCAGGAAGCTTGGCCTGGTATCTGCTCCCTCGTGCCATCTCTGGAAAACCTCTGGGGTACGGGCTGCTGTGGGAGAGCAGCAGGCCTCCTGTATCGGAAGGGGTGGTGGTGATTGTGAATACCTTTGGGTTTTACAGAATGACGCTCTCAGGGTGATGCACAGGCCTATAAATATGCTGCAAATGACACACGGACAGTGTAACCTCTTGGGGACATAGGCTATTTTTTCTTCTGCCCATTTTAGCACCTTGCAGAATGCGGTGTCCCTCTCCAAGTGCTGCATCACAGTGGGGGATGCCTCTTATGGGCCTCCTCTGACTGCAACGCAACCCGCTCATTCTCCCTAACTTACCAACACACGCTTCAGCTCTTCATAGGATTTTGTATTTCCAGCTCCCCCCCTCCCGACCCCTCAGCTCCCCAGGCTTTGGGCCGGCAGCTCTGTAATGAATGGCACCCGACCAAGTTGCTATTCAGTGACACAGGCCAACAGCCGAGTGGAATCCGATTACGAGAAGGCCTTTGCCCTCTGCACTGTGAACTGCACCTCAGGGGAAATAAAAAGGCAGTTTGGGGCCAAAACATTTTGCTGATACACTCAGTTTGCTGATGGAAATAAATTCTCCCTAACGTATGTGCTCTGGTGGAGTTTCTCTAGTTCATATTTGCTAGTGTTTACAACACCAACCTTTTTTCCCCCCCTGTGACCTGGATTCTAACATCGGAAGGGAATTTGCTACTTCCCTTCAGCCCCAGTACTAATTATAACAATTAATGTAATACAGCCCTGACCCGTCCCCCTGTGGGGCTGACCCATTTGTGTGTGAGTTCTGCCCATCTCTCCCTGCAGAGTTATGTGGGACTCGGGATAATCCAGTCTCGCTTGCAACAATGATGCCAGAAAAGCCCTCCCAAGCCTTCGGTTTGAAGCACTGATTTTGCCTCTACTCTCCCTAGCAAAAAGAGCTCCCTCTCTTCAGAAAACAGCCAGGGAGGTGAAAGAGGAGTCATCATGTGAGGTTATTCAGAATCCAGGGATCTTCCCACTAGGGGTGGAGGAGAAGCAGCAGTGGAGTTTGTGGGAGTTACATGGGGAGCTCTAAGGGGCTGGAGAGTTCCCCCTGATCTCTCAGCTAGTGTTGGTAAACACCAGCCCCTGCTGCTGTTACTGGGGGCCACAGACTCTGTGAGGACTTTGAGGAAAATGCCAGGCCAGAGACCAAGAGAGGAGAGACCCTTATGAGCTTAGAGAGAATGCAGGTTCTGCCCACCTCAGGAGGAGCTGGGTCCCTCCCCTCAGCCAAAAGGACAAGCTGTGAGTAGCTCTGGTTAACCTCCCACCATGGCTTAGAGAAGACTCATCCTTACAGAGACCCAGTGTGTCCAGAGAGATCTCCAACCCACCCCTGTTTGCTGCACGCTCTCCCCATCACCACCCTTGGGTTCTGTTGCCCTGGGCAACAGGATCCACCCCTCTACAAGCTAGCCAGGACGTGTGCACTTCAGCCTGTCCAGTCATCAACAGAGCCAGAAGCGGGCCGGGGTCCTCTGGGAAGTGGTGGAACCATTTCACGGCAGTGCAGGAGGAGGGGCTGCCTTTGTGCCAGGAGCCACTGGAGTCAGCCAGCACTGACCTTTTGCAACCCTCATTCATCCTGGCAGGTCTCTGGGACCACTGGTTGGCCACTGTGTATCACACACTCGATGCAGTGGGCCGACTTTTATTCCACGGGCTTATTTGCCAGGCTTTTTACAGGTCTCCAGCTTCAGCTTAAAGAAGGCCATTCAGGGCAGGTTACTCACCTTCTGTGGCTGTACTCTCCATGTGTATGTTGGCTCATTAGAGGATGGGCGTTGCTCCCATTTGTGCGAGTGGGTCCGGGGGGACTGCAGTATTGGTGTGAACGCTGTTTCCCTGGTGGGGATGGTGCAAGCTACTGATGCATCCTTCCACAGAGTCTCCCTCTCTTCCCCATGGTCTCGATAAACCTGCCTCTCCTGTTCAAAGCCTGTAGACGGCTGCTTAGAGAGACAGAGGTGGAGTTCTCCAGGGGAGGGGGAAATCATAAGCAGTAGCTTGATTGAAGGATACGAGTAACACTCGGCTTTTGAAATCTCCAAAGAGAGTTGAGATATTTCTTGATCTGCTCTTGAATAAGTCATTGCGACTGCTGTTAACTCACATTAACCACTGAGAGGCATCTTGATATGCTGGGAGGGAGGCGCGTACATCTCTGTGCATCAGGACATGACTCTATCTACCCCCAAAGGTGTCTGTGGAGATGTCATGGCCGGCAGGAATTCTGCTTCAGTGCCTATGCGTAGCCTCAGGAGGAGACGTGGGGGTATTAAATATTTGATTCGCAAAGTTTATTTTAGCCTGATCCAGATCGGTGTTGCTCTGCTTCCAGAATTTAATTGGTTAGAAGAACGAACTCGAGCCCTTTCCCATTGTTGTGCTAGCAGAGCGACTGTATAACAATAGATCAGTGTGACAGAAGGAGCCAGCAAAGGTGTTTTAAGATTCAAGCCCATCTGCATTTACCAGTTTTACATAAAGTCAGCACAAGCGCAAATACCTTTTAAAGCATAATGAGTTTGCTGCTAGGCAGCTCCCTGAAATCAACAGTTTGGGTTTTATAACCAAGATGTGTCACATCCATTGGAGACGGAATGCCTGTGCCTTAATGTAAATCCAGGCAATGGATATCTACTTCATAGTCACCTTGCAACATGCCTATCTAACCCCAGCCCTCCTAGCATTCCCCTCCCCTTTCTCTGCGATTGACTGCCCTGCCTGGCAGCAAAAAGGGGCCAGCGACGGGGCCAGCCCTGGGGTTAGTGCTGCCCTTTGTAAAATAGGGACCCTGGTTTGATTCACCAGGCTAGCTGCTCTTTATTCCAGAGCTGGCATGACTCTTCCCTTTCTTTGTAACCGCTGCCTCCTCAGGAGAAAAAGACACACTCTGTTTCTTACGAGTCTGTTCCAAATTCCCCCACTCCTCGTTGCTTTTTTTTTTTTTTTAACCACTGTTGTAACAGAAAAAGGGATAAAATCTCACTAGTGCTGGGCAATATGTATGCAGTGTGGCACGTACATGGAGGTGCTCGCCTTACCTACTACCCCAAAGACACTGTTTCTAAGCACAGAGACTGGAAGAAGGAGGGGCTGGTCCATCGTATTATTAGGCCAGCCTGCATGCTGGCTGCACTTTGCTCTCAAACTCTTCTTCTGACTCTTTCTCGTGTGGTACGTAGGCTAGAATGTGGCTGCGTCTAGAGGAGCATGCTGTTTGGCCTGGCCTGCCACACAGCTCAGGGCTACAAAAGGCAAAGAGTCAGTAGCCAATGAGACCAGCAGCTCCTGTTCCATTTGTCTCCTCACTGCCCATCCTCCCCCTGCTTGGCTGCCATCTCCATTCCCATCGCTGGTTTCCTGCCTGTGACGGGGCGTGGGAGCCCTTTGAGCCCCGCACTCCCCGGCTTCCAGCGGAGGCATTCGCCGGCAAAGACGCAGGCCCACGGCAGTCATGCGCGGCGTGCTCTCAGGCCACCCTGGCGTTAGCGGGGGTGGGGACCGGAGGCGCTGCCACGGAACAGTGAGGAGTGGGGCCAAGGCACGTTGGGCATAGCGTGGACGGCGTGCCAATTCAAAAAGGAGTCAGGCCACACCGCAGGGAGAGGAACGAGGAGGCGGCCAACTCCAGGAGGCGGAGGATGCTGGGGAGAGGGGCCCCCCAGCATCCCGAGGAGGGACGGAAGAGCCAAGGATGCTGGGACACGGCGAAAGAGTGACGGAAACAGGGTGCCCGTGAGTACGGCGACAGTCAGCCGAGGGGGTCAAGCGGAGGGAAAGAAGTGACCCAGGATGGGGTAAGGGAACCCCATCTTACCCGTGGGTTGGTGAGTTATGGGGATTGACCCCCACCAACTGGGCAGCGAAGCTGATTCTTTGCCCCTAGGGTCCTGGGTTGGGACCTGGAGCAGGGGTGGGCCCAGGTCCCCCTTTCCCTCCCGCCAGCATCTTCTGTGGAGGAACAGACCTGCCTAGGTCAGTTAACATGGACCTTGGACTGAAAGACATGGGTTTTTGGAGTGAGAGACTCGGTGGCACTCAGGGAGAGTTAGAGGGTTAGGAGGGTGGTAAGCCAATCGGTGCCCCGGTGATGATGCGGCTGTATGCCTGAGGGGAGCCCGAGGCATAACACTGCCCTTCTCAAGCAGATCCCAGCATGTTCTCAGGCCCCAGGTCCAGCTCCTTGTCCGTGGCATCTGCCTGATCCGTGGAGATGGTGTCCTGTCCCCCTCCTCACCAGCCCTGCACATCAGGCTTCATAAAGGGGAGTGCTGGGCATTTCGCCTGTGCCTCAATAAACTACCAGGTTTCCCCCTTGCTCTAGCCCTGCTATTGGACTTTGTCCTCGCCATTGATCTTTCCCCCGAACTCTTTGCTGGAGCAAGGGCTGCTCTGATCTGGCAAGTCAGAGACCAGATGTTGTGAATCATGCCAGGTTCAGCTATGACAGCATTTTCCATCACCTTGAATGTCCCCAGTGGCCAGACATCTGCTTGTGGCCAACTGACAGGCCAGCCTCCGGGGGGGCTTCTTCGGAGACCTTTTGGCTAGGAATGTGATGGTGATGCTGGCCAAATAGCATGCAAATTAGCTCCACCGACACTGCTGTTTGCACAGGTTAGTGGCTAATTTGGACCTCTGTTCAGAAAGTAGCCTCGCCAGCCACCTAAGCATGGTGGGTCTGTATTGGGAGGACATTGAGGGTCGTTAGATCATTCTCATGCTGCACTCGTGAAAACAGGAGGGCTACATAGTGGTTAGTCTTGCTCCAGGCATGGGCAAACCACATGATCTGAGGTCCTGCGAACCCTTGGGAGCATCTTCATCTCTGGATGCGAGGTGTTACATGTTCACTAGTGGGGCCAAGCAGTGGGTAGCCATGCCACATTTCTTTCCTGGAGACAAGGACTAAAGGTCTAGAACAGGGGTTCCCAAACTTTTTGACACGGGACCAGTAAATCCATTCACGAGCTTTTGGAAGACCGGTAACATTCATTTGCATATTTGCATATTCATTAAGCAAATTATGAATATGCAAATAAATTGTTTCTGGTCCTCCCAAAGCCCCCAGTGCCCGCTTTAGCAAAGATTTTGATACGGTCACCATATTCTTTCCAGCAAGTTAAGGGAATATGGATTGGATAAATGGACTGTAAGATGGATAGAAAGCTGGCTGTGCCAGGGTTTCCCAAACTTTTTACTTTAGTTGGAACCCAGTTTTTTTCAGTACTGTGTTTTGCAGCCCCAAAATATAAACGCATATAAAAAAAAGAATGAAAAATGAATAATTTTTCACTGTTTCACCCGGCTGCATCCTCCACTCAGCCTGGGCCAGAGCTTGGGGTACCCGGTACAGCACAGGCACTCCGGGAGGCGGGAGCAGGAGCAGATTGGGGGTAGGGTATCTGGCTAGGAGGGAGGGTGCAAGGAGGGCACTTGGGTAGGAGTTGGACCTCCCTGGTCTGGCACCCTCTGGACCTGACTGGTCCCAGATGAGGGATTTTTTGGACCAGGGGAGGTCATTTAAGGGCTCCTGGTTCCCTCCCTCCCCACTAGGCTTCTTTGCACCTCCCTCCCCTGCAACCCAACTGAGCTGCCCACCCCGCTAGTTCCCTGCACCTCCCCCAAAACCATCCCCCACAATCCAAGGGAGTGCAGCACCAGTTCCCTGCAGCCCCTCACAGCCCAGCTGAGCTGCCCTTCTGTTCCCTATGCCTTCCCCCATCCACCTCAGCCCAGTTGAGCCCGCACTGGTTCCCTGCATGGCTCCCCCACAGCACAGCTGAGCCCCTGTCACGTTATTGGATTTTGAGGGGAGCAGCCGGGTCACTGCTGCACCCATGGGAGGGTGTTCGCCCCAAAAGTCGATACAAAGGGGGCCATGTGAGGTGTCAAATAGAAGCTTACTTTCTTCTGATTCCATATATGCTATTAATGTAATTGTATAATGTCTGTGTGTGACGTTATAAGCATGTACTCTGTGTGGATACCAAATGTTTCTCTCTATGTGGTTGAACTATGGACATGCTAATGAGCAAAGCTCTGGAACAACAGCCCTCTCTAGGCCAAGGACACACCTCTTGGTCTTCAGATCTGCTTCTGACCCCAGATGCGGCCTCGCAGGGAATCACGAGCCAGGAAGAACTGTGGACCCATCCTGCCATAGGATGTGCAACAAGGACTTTTAAGCCAGCAGCTATAACATCTCTGCTAGAGCCTGCATCGAGAACTGGGAGATTCGATGCATGTAATGTATGATACTTTAACAACCTTACTCTCAGGCTTTTCTTTCTTGTAGCAATAAACCTTTAGATTGTAGATTCTAAAGGACTGGCTCAGCGTGGTTTGTGGGTAAGATCTAGGGAGTAAATTGGCCTGGGATCTGTGGCTGGTTTCTTGGAACCGGACAGAACTTGTTCGGGGTAGGTGGGATTGGGTTCTAAGACCCCTCACCTGTGTATGAGGCCCGGGGCCATCTGGGGCACGGATATTGCTGGGGTGTCGGAGGGGTTTTGCTCATGAGGCTTCAAGCAGGCAGATGAAGCACTCTGTGGGACTGGTTTGTGGCCTAGTTGGGAAGGTCTCCAGTCTGGGGGCTGTAAGGAGCCCTGAATCTGAGCAATTCGCCCTGAGCGGACACCCTCAGCTGTGCCCAGACCCAGCCCAGTCCGTCACAGCCCTGTTTCCCTGCACCTTCCCCAAGCCCCGCAAAACTGCTGAGCCCAGCTCTGATATCCTGCCCCTCCTGCCCCTTGAGTCTAGCCCTTGTTCCCGGCACCTCCCTCCTCCTGCAGGCAAACTGAGCTCTGCACCTCGCCCCTCCCCGGCCCCACAGCCCAGAACAGCACCCCGCACCTCCTCACTCCCGCAGCCCAGCTGAGCTCCGTTTCGCTGCACCTCCCCCCAAACTGCGCAGACATGCTGAGCCCAGCGCTGATTCCCTGCCCCTCCCCTCCCCTTGAGTCCAGCGCCAAGTTCCTGTCACCTCCCTCCTCCTGCAGCCCAGGTGAGCCCAGTGCCCTGCACCTCCCTGCAGCCCAGCCCGTCACCCCCCTAGTGTGGTGCCTGGGAGCAACTGCCTTCCCTCTGTTCCCCTCTCGCTACGTCTCTGCCGGGAGCCCGGTACATCTGGCTGCATCCTCTGCCCAGCCCGGCTCAGGGTTTGGGGGACCCAGCGCCGCACGGGCACTCTGGGAGCCCGGAACACCCCGGCAGCCATGCTGAGGCCCGGTACTTTTTTCCCGTGGACCGGTACCGGGCCACGGCCCATAGTTTGGGAAATGCTGGTTTAGAAAACATGACCCATCAGGGAAGGCTGAAAGAACTGGATTTATTTAGTCTGGAAAAGAGAAGACTGAGGGGGGAACATGAGAGCAGCTTTCAAGAACCTAAAAGGTTGTTACAAGGAGGAGGGAGAAAAATGATTTTCCTTGACCTCTGAGGACAGGACAAGAAACAATGGGCTTAAATTAATATAGCCATTGCAAGTAGTAAGAGAGATGGACAGATCATTATGGTGCAGGGCAGGTGACCTGGTGATCAAATGAGTACCTAAAAGGGTATTACAAGGTACTTTCAGGTACCTGAAAGGGTGTTAGAAGGAGGAAGGAGAAAAAATATTCTTCTTGACCTCTGAGGACAGGACAAGAAGCAATGGGCTTAAATTGCAGCAAGGGGGGATTAGGTTGGACATTAGGAAAAGCTTCCTAACTGTCAGGGTGGTTAAGCACTGGAATAAATTGCCTAGGGAGGTTGTGGAATCTCCATCAGAGGAGATATTTAAGAGCAGGTTAGATAGACATCTATCAGGGATGGTCTAGACAGTACTGGGTCTTGCCATGAGGGTGGGGACTGGACTCGATGACCTCTCGAGGTCCCTTCCAATTCTAGGATTCTATGATTCTATGACTCTCGGCAGCAGTTAACGTTGCTGCTGATTGTTACTTCACTTGATTCCCAACTGGAGGTGCAAGTTTTTAGCTGTACAAGGGATTCCCCTTGGAACGTTCATTGGTGAGAAGGATGTCAGTAAATTTTGAAGTGCTCTGTTTGAACCAAAGCCTTTGCCATCACCTTTCCCAGTAAAACCCCTTTGGGTTCATCATTCAGCCAACATGAAATGACAGCAACAGAATGTCTGGGTTGGGGTTTTGTGCTTGTTGCCTTTCCCAAAGCTATTGAAAAGGGCATATCTTGCTGCTTTGGCTTAGAAGTGCAAGTGGTTATGCCTGGATAGCCTCATTATCCATGTCCTTTCTTATGAACTGAAGACAGAGTGAGTTCGTGCTTTGTTCAGGATTGGAGCTGCAAGTTGCATCCTTAAGGTATTTCATGTTAACAAATGTGTTGATGGGTCAGACTGTGGTTTTAAATGCTACTTTTTGCTTTTTGTTTTCCCCCTTGTAATCTCGTATGGGCAGCAACACCTTTCGTATTTCTTTCATCAAAGGTCTCTAAGCAAATCTTAGCTCAGAATTTATTGCATCTTTGGGAGTAGTAATTTTCAGCTCAGCTTTCACATTACTCCATATTTGTTACTACTCTTTCACCAGGGGAGTAGCTGGGTTGTTATTAGTTCCTTGCATGATACAAAACATTTAATTTTAACAGAAATCACCAGGAGAGAAAGACATATTGCTTTTCATACCCAACTTGTCAACATCTTGACCAGACTGTAGCTAAAATAATGTTTGCCATATGGTGGATTTTTATACCTTTGCATCTGCATTCCTCCTGCCTCTCTCTTCGCTCAGCAGACATGGTGGTGCCAATAAAAAGCACTGCATGCATGTTCTTCCTCTTCACAAAAGGGCTCCTCAACAGATAAGGAAATAAGCCATTGATACGACTGTGACTTCTTGCTGGGTTTCTACTCACTGTGTTGTTGTTGGTTTTTTTGTAGCAGGACAGACAGCGTGGGGCAGCAGCATGTACTGAAGAAATAAACCCATGCAAATTCCAGTGAAGGCATGACTGTAGAACATGTTGGGAGTGGCAATGAGGGCCGCCCAAACTTTCATCCAGTGACTTCAGATAAAGTCAGCCTGGCCTGGTTTTGAATTTCATCACAATCCCAGACACTCGGGTCAGATTTGCTGAGGTTCAGGAACCTTTGGGAGGGTTCCAGAGCTGAGTTTCTAGTGAGCCTGGGGCTGATTGATTGGGTTTGATAGAAACTGTGTTAAACTCTGGGAAAGTTCTGTGTGTCTGAGGAGTTTCTTGTCTAGTTGGCGTCAAACTCTAAAGGCAAATAACAGGGCTGGAAACCCCCTTTCTACTCCAGTCAACAGCAAAACATTCACACAAAGCCCCTGTGACATTATCAAGAGTCACATCACGTTATGCGGTAAAGGCAAGAAAATCCACCAAATTTAGCTCTTAAAATGGCCAACATATGGTCAGCTCGGCGTGATCCTTGCAGGGCGTCCTTTGCATGTTCCCAGCACCGTCATCATGCCTTTACATCCCCATCTGACTTTCTCTGATTTCCTACAGCAGTAACTGGTCTGTGCTGAGAGCAATGACATTCTGTCCTTCTGCTCTGAGTTCAGTTTCTGGGACAAGTGCCTGAAAATCATGTTTAAATGGCCTTTTGTATTTAATAGTCCCTAAAGGTGGGGGTTGGAATCACTGTCCACAAGCTGAAACATTAGCAGCTTCTCCTGATTGAAGGCCCAGCTTGTACTGAGGAGCCCTGGTCCTTACAAAATCCTGACCTGGTCTCTGCTTTTTGGATACCTGCCTCTACCTCCCTTTGGTCTTTCATTCCGGGATGTTGTTTTTTAAAAATCTATGGTTTTTAATCTACCCCCTTTTAGTCTTCTTTGGCCAGCAGGCAGCAAGGCGATGAACCAGCTGATCTGAGAAGGGGTATGACCATCCCTCCTCCCTATCACAGAGCCTCTGCAGGGTAAAAGCTTTCATCTCAGTATTCACATGCTCCTTGCTGGCTCCCATGGTTGCACATTGTTTGGTAGCGCGCAGGGATTGGACGGCATGGGAGGGGACAGGGTAACGGATGGCAGAGATAAGTCAAAGGGATCAGAACGGGAGGGCGTATTATTAAGGCCATAGTTTTCAACATGTGGCCTATGGACCCCTGGGGGTACACAGATTATATCTGAGGGGCTCAGAAAAAGGTTGTTGTTACCTTAGAAGAGTGGTTTTCCCCCTGGTAGTCTGCAGACTATGTCAAAGATTTCTGAAGGGATCTGCAGCTCCCTTTCAAAGTGTTAGGGGCCCGCAAATGAAGAAAGGCAATGCAACGGGCCTTAGCTGAGCTCAACGCCCGATGGTACCAGCCACTGAACATACAGCTACCAAGGGATAGTCTATGCTCCAAAGAGGTAACATTGTAAATAGACAAGAGAGACAAATGGGGAGAGAAATGATTATCCCCATTTCACAGACAGGGAACCTGGAGCACAGAAAGATTCAGTCATGAGGAAAATCTGTGGAAAAGCCAGATCTCCTGACTCCCAGTCCAGCGCATTAACAACAAGACCACCCTTTCTCTTGCAATAGGGGAACATACTGGGCACAGGTTCAGTCCAATGCCAAGAGAGTGATAGGGATGACATTCCAAATGTAGTAGCTTCTCTCAGGACCTGGAGCCAGATGCCCTTCTCTCACCTTTGCAACTTCAGTACATTCACTGAGTGTACATGGGTGCAAAAGAAAGGAGACGTTGGCACAGTGTTTTTCTGTCACAACAGACACCCCCAACATTCTCAGTGCTGTGACAATGGAAAGAAGACCTGGATATCATAGAATCATAGAATACTAGGACTGGAAGGGACCTCGAGAGGTCATCGAGTCCAGTCCCCTGCCCCCATGGCAGGACCAAATACTGTCTAGACCATCCCTCATAGACATTTATCTAACCTACTCTTAAATATCTCCACAGATGGAGATTCCACAACCTCCCTGGGCAATTTATTCCAGTGTTTAACTACCCTGACAGTTAGGAACTTTTCCTAATGTCCAACCTAAACCTCCCTTTCTGCAGTTTAAGCCCATTGTTTCTTGTTCTATCCTCAGAGGCCAAGATGAACAAGTTTTCCCTCCTCCTTATGACACCCTTTTAGATACCTGGCGGCTATCATGTCCCCCCTCAGTCTTCTCTTTTCTAAACTAAACAAACCCAATTCTTTCAGCCTTCCTTCATAGGACATGTTCTCTAGACCTTTAATCATTCTCGTTGCTCTTCTCTGGACCCTCTCCAATTTCTCCACATCTTTCTTGAAATGCGGTTCCCAGAACTGGACACAATACTTCAACTGAGGTCTAACCAGCGCAGAGTAGAGCGGAAGAATGACTTCTCGTGGCGTGCTCACAACACACCTGTTAATGCCTTCCAGAATCATGTTTGCTTTTTTTGCAACAGCATCACACTGCTGACTCATATTCAGCTTGTGGTCCACTATAACCCCTAGATCCCTTTCTGCCATATTCCTTCCTAGACAGTCGTTATGTTATGTTATGTCCCTACTGGTCATTGAGGAAAGGCAATGAAGGAATTTTATGGCTAAAGCATAAACTTGTTTTGCGGATGGCATTGTTTTGTTTGGTTTAACACATCACTTTCAGGCAGTCCAGGGCTGTATAAGGCTCCTTGGGCAAGCGACCAAGGAGCTTGCGAACAGGTGAGTGCTAACAGGGAGTTTAGAGAGGGAGTTCTCCAGGTAAAGGAGAGGCAGATACAGGACTCTTGAGGGAAGTGTGTGTTGTTATTGGGGCTTTCTTACTGTGTGCTGAGCTTCTGTTTGTTGGTGTGTGGTGGTGTTTTTTTTTCCCCTCTGTGTTTTTGAGTGAGGCTTTAGAGAGGGAGTTCTCCAGGTAGAGGAGAAGCAGATACAGGACTCTTGAGGGAAGTGTGTGTTGTGTTTGGGGCTTTCTTGCTGTGTGCTGAGCTTGTGTTTGTGAGTGAGGGTTGGTGTGTGTTCTTTTTTTGTTTGTTTGTTTTTTCCCCTGTGTTTGTGAGTGAGGCTTTTTTCCCCACTTCCCCTTTGCCGTCCCCCTCCCCTTCATGGAGTGTGTGCTGTGATTGGCAGGTGGAAACTGTTGGCTTCTAATTAAAGTTTGAATTCTAGAAGCCTCTGCTGATTGGCTGAGCCTTGGTAGGGGGAAGGACTTTCAGGCAGTCCAGGGCTTTATAAGGCTCCTTGGGCAAGCGACCAAGGCGCTTGCGAACAGGTGAGTGCTAACAGGGAGTTTAGAGAGGGAGTTGAGAAGGGCGTGAGGTTCTCTTGCCTTTCTTTTTAAATCCCTTCTCCAGGACAGCAGGGATGGATGGTGATGGTTCTGCTATTGTTACCTGCACGGATTGTGCCATGTTTGTCTTCCTCCCGGAAGAAAGAACAGATTTCATCTGCACTAAGTGCAAGCTGGTTGCCATTTTGGAAGAAAAAATTAGAGGGCTGGAGGCCCAAGTGTCGACCCTACGCTCAATCAGAGAGGATGAAGACTTCCTCGATAGAAGGCAGCGTTTAATCCTTCAAGCATGGCAGGCAGAAGAGCCGGAGAGGGCAGTACGTGACCAGGAAGAGAACGGGCAGCATGTAACTTCTAGAAGGGGAAAAAGGCCAGCATGGGAATCCCCCAATGCTATAGAGGTAAGTAATCGCTTTCAGGCTCTCTCCACAGGCTCTGCGGTGCTGAATGCTTTGGAAGGGACCTCACAAGGAAGAAACCGGAAGGGAACACCATCTACTGGAAGGCATGGGATGCGTAGTCCTAGGGATGGGGTTCCACGGCCACCACCCCAAAAGAAAACGACGGGTGGTGGTGGTCGGACTCCCTCCTAAGAGGACTGAGCCATCCCTCTGCTGTCGGGACCTGGAATCTCGAGAGGTATGCTGCTTACCGGGAGCTCGCATTCAGGATGTGACTGAGAGGCTTACCAAACTGATCAAACCTTTGGATCGCTACCCCTTCCTGCTTCTCCACGTGGGAACTAATGATACTGCCAAGAATGACCTTGAGCGGGTTACTGCAGATTATGTAGCGCTGGGAAGAAGGATCCAAGAACTCGGAGTGCAAGTGGTGTTCTCGTCCATCCTCCCTGTTGAAGGGAAAGGACTGGGCAGGGATCGTCGAATTGAGGACGTAAATGCGTGGTTGCGCAGGTGGTGTCGAGAGGGCTTTGGTTTCTTCGACCATGGGATTCTGTTCGGGCACAAGGATTGTTAGGAAGAGATGGGATCCACCTAACCAAGAGAGGAAGGAGCATCTTTGCGGGCAGGCTTGCAAACCTAGTGAGGAGGGCTTTAAACTAGGTTCGTCGGGGGACGGTGACCAAAACCCTGAGGGGAGTGGAAAAGTCGGATACTGGGAAGAAATGCAGAGAGGAAAGAGCAAGAAAGGAGGACCCCTGTTTCAAATGGAGAAGATAGGGTGATCAACTGGTTACCTGAGGTGTTTGTACACTAATGCGAGAAGCCTGGGCAACAAACAGGAAGAACTGGAGGCCCTGGCCCAGTCTGAGAAATATGATTTAATTGGGATAACAGAGACTTGGTGGGATGACTCGCATGACTGGAGCGCTGTCATGGAAGGGTATAGACTGTTCAGGAAGAACAGGCAGGGGAGAAAAGGAGGAGGAGTTGCACTATATGTAAGAGAGCACTATGATTGCTCTGAACTCCAGTATGAAGAAGGAGAAAAACCTGTTGAGAGTCTATGGGTTAAGTTTAAAGGAGCAAACAATAGCAGTGATGTTGTGGTTGGTGTCTGCTACAGGCCACCAAATCAGGTGGATGAGGTAGATGAGGCTTTCTTTGGACAATTGAGAGAAGCTTCCGGATCGCAGGCCCTGGTTCTCGTGGGGGACTTTAATCACCCTGACATCTGTTGGGAAACCAATACAGCAGTACACAGGCAATCCAGGAAGTTTTTGGAGAATGTTGGGGATAACTTCTTGGACGCAAGTGCTGAAGGATCCGACCAGGGGCCGTGCACAGCTTGACCTTCTGCTCACAAACAGGGAGGAACTAATAGGGAAGTGGAGGTAGGTGACAACCTGGGAAGCAGTGATCATGAGATGGTAGATTTCAGGATCCTGACCAAAGGAAGAAAAGAGAGTAGTAAAATACACACCTTGGACTTCAAAAGCAGATTTTGACTCCTCAGAGATCTGATGGGCAGAATCCCTGGAATGCTAACATGAAGGGAAAGGAGTCCAGGACAGCTGGCAGTATTTTAAAGAAGCCTTATTGAAGGCACAGAAAGAAACCATCCCGGCCTTGAAGCAAGAGAAGCAAACATGGTAGGAGACCGGATTGGCTTACGAGGGAAATCCTTGGTGAACTTAAGCACAAAGGAAGCTTACAAAAGTGGAAACTTGGACAAATGACCAGGAGGGGTTTAAATGTATAGCTCGAGAATGCCGGGGTTATCAGGAAGGCAAAAGCGCAAATGGAATTGCGACTGGCTAAGGATGTGAAGGATAACAAGAAAGGTTTCTACAGGCATGTTAACAAGAAGAAGGTGATCAGAGAGGGTGCGGCCCTACTGGATGAAGGAGGTAACCTAGTGACAGATGATGTGGGAAAGCTGAAGTACTCAATGCTTTCTTTGCCTCTGTATTCACGGACAAGGTCGGCTCCTGGACTTGTGCGCTAAGTGACTCAAGATGGGATGAAGATGGACAGCCCGTGGTGGGTAAAGAACAGGTTAGGAACTATTTAGAAAAGCTAAGCGTACACAAATCCATGAGTCGGACTTAATGCATCCGAGGGTACTGAGGAGTTGGCAAATGTCATTGAGGAGCCTTTGGCCATTATCTTTGAAAAGTCGTGGAGATCGGGAGAAATCCCGGATGATTGGAAAAGGCAAATGTAGTGCCCATCTTCAAAAAGGGAAGAAGGGCGATCCAGGGAACTATAGGCGGTCAGTCTTACCTCGGTTCCTGGAAAAATCATGGAAGGATCCTTAAGGAATCCATTTTGAGGCACTTGGAAGAGAGGAAAGTGATTAGGAATAGTCAGCATGGATTCACAAAGGGCAAGTCGTGCCTGACCAATCTGATTAGCTTCTATGATGAGGTAACTGGCTCTGTGGACGTGGGAAAGTCAGTGGATGTGATATACCTTGACTTTAGCAAGGCTTTTGATACGGTCTCCCACAATATTCTTGCCAGCAAGTTAAGGGAATGCGGATTGGATAAATGGACAGTAAGATGGATAGAAAGATGGCTAGAAGGCCGGGCCCAGCGGGTAGTGATCAACGGCTCGATTTCAGGTTGGCGGTCGGTTTCTAGCGGAGTACCCCAAGGTTCGGTTCTAGGACCGGTTTTGTTCAATATCTTTATTAATGACCTGGATGAGAGGATGGATTGCACCCTCAGCAAGTTTGCGGATGACACTAAGCTAGGGAGAGGTAGATACGCTTGAGGGCAGAGATAGGGTCCAGAGTGACTTAGACAAATTGGAGGATTGGGCCAAAGAAATCTGATGAAGTTCAACAAGGACAAGTGCAGAGTCCTGCACTTGGGACAGAATCCCAAGCACAGTTACAAGCTGGGGACCAACCAGTTAAGTAGTAGTTCTGCAGAAAAGGACCTGGGGTTACAGTGGATGAGAAGCTGGATATGAGTCAACAGTGTGCCCTTGTAGCCAAGAAGGCTAATGGCATATTAGGTTGCATTAAGAGGAGCATTGCCAGCAGATCCAGAGATGTCATGATTCCCCTTTATTCGGCTCTGGTGAGGCCACATCTGGAGTATTGTGTCCAGTTCTGGGCCCCCACTACAAAAAGGATGTGGACGCATTGGAGGGTCCAGCGGAGGGCAACCAAAATGATTAGGGGCTGGAGCATATGACTTATGAGGAGAGGCTGAGGAGTTGGGTCTGTTTAGTCTGCAGAAGCGAAGAGTGAGGGGATTTGATAGCAGCCTTCAACTTCCTGAAGGGAGGTTCCAAAGAGGATGGAGAGAGGCTGTTCTCAGTAGTGACAGATGGCAGAACAAGGAGCAATGGTCTCAAGTTGTGGTGGGAGAGGTCCAGGTTGGATATTAGGAAAAACTATTTCACTAGGAGGGTAGTGAAGCACTGGAATGGGTTACCTAGGGAAGTAGTGGAGTCTCCATCCCTGGAGGTGTTTAAGTCTCAGCTTGACCAAGCCCTGGCTGGGTTGATTTAGTTGGGATTGGTCCTGCCTAGAGCAGGGGGCTGGACTTGATGACCTTCTGAGGTCTCTTCCAGCTCTATGGTTCTATGATTCTATGATCACCTAATAGAAGAAAAGACCCAGCTTTTAGCAGACACAGCAAAGCCATTTGGGTTCTTTATCAGTAAGTGAAAGCCAAAGTCTATGGCTTATCAATGCCTCATAAGCAGCTATCAGAGTAGACAGAGAAGGAGTAGGAGAAGTAAGTTATTTTACCTACCATGGGAGTGAGAAGTTGCATGATGATGCTAAGAATGAATAGCAAAAAGCAGCAATTTTCGTAAACATGAAAAGCTTTGGAAAAGTAGCGTGACAAGGGCACTGATTAAAAAACATCCATTTTTTTAACACCAGCATCAGGTCTGTCCTCTGTTGTGGAGCAGAGTTGTGGAAATCAAGAACAGAAATAGTAAGAGGATCTGCAAAAGCGACAAGGAGTCCTGTAGCTCCTTATAGACTAACAGATGTACTGGAGTATAAGCTTTCATGGGCAAAGACCCACTTCGTCAGATCCATTTCCAGAGGCAGGTCATTTCCAGAAGATCGACTCATTCCAAAGTCAGTGCCTATGGAGTGTAGTGCTTTCCAGAGTCCATTGAAAAGAGTTTTGTGCAATGTCAGATATTTCTAAGCCGAGTAAACCAGCCTAAACCATCACACTTGCTAAGAAGATGATGATGGACATATTTGGCACATATTTTCCGGATGCCACCATCATGGCTTCCGTATCAAGCACTAATATGGGTACCATCTAGGAAGGATAAAAAGAGGGTGACCTAGAAAAACATTATACAGAAGAATGGAGAAAGGAGCCACATCTATCAGCCTGACACTCAGAAGCCTGAACAGACCAACATAAGATACAAAATAAATGGTGGAAACTGGTGGACACCCTATGGACCTGAAAGTGCAGGAAGATTTCAAAAGAAATAAGAAGGCAGAGCTCTATTGTATTCCCCACTGGCTTTACTGGAGAGCCATGCAGTGGAAGGTCCCACCCTTAACTCTGAAAAGGTAGTGGCTAGAAGACTCCTCAGATAATTCAACACCTGCCTCTCTAAGTAAAATAGGATCTTAACACAATACAGTGAAGAATTGCTCATACACATTTTATTTTTACACTAGTGCTTTCATGTCATACTGGAATAAGATTCGAATTTTAGATCTTTTTTAGCCATTGAGCACAGTAAGGACTTCATTATCCTGACAGAACTATTGAAGAGGAAAAAAAGGCAGCACATATTAGAATTGGAAGGATAATGGTCTCTAGGAAGGGGAAGTTTTGCAATGCTTTTCATTTAAACCTGGTCGGGACAAAGTAGGAGAGACTATACCATTGGGAACAATCCTGCATTAGCAGACGGATGAACTAGATGATCTTGTAAATCTTGTCACAGAATCATGCAAGTCGGAGATGGAAAAGTCTTTTGAGGTCACATTGAGTGATAGGTCCAAGTCAATGCTAGATTATTTCTTAATATTGGATTTTCTAGCGGTTTGTCCCATCCAAATATAATGTCTCAAGGGATGGAGTTCCTCTTTGCAGGGAGGCTAGTTCACACACAAATGCTGTGACCTCTCAAAGACTTAAGCATGTGCTTAACTTATCTATTTCAGTGGAATTATGCAATGTGTACAGTTAAGCACGTGCATATGTCGTTTGCGGATTCAAGGCTTAACACCGAGCTGAAGTCATTAATTAGCTTCATTTCTTCCCATTGCTGCTAGTTATATTCCTTCCCCTATCTGGGATTACTTTAAACAACCCTTTTCCTTTCTCCAGGTCTCTCTGCTTCAGTTACATGTAGACAGTTCTCACCTTTCCTTCTGTCTAACTAACATCTCACCATGTTGTTTCAGGCCAATTCCACAAGCCACATAAACAGGGAAGGGTTGGAACTTAACTTCATTTACAAGTGTAGTTCTTATGCAAATGAAATGGACAGAGACATTGGCTGGCTCACACACTATCTTCCACATCCTAATGACTTAACCAACCAACCAAACAATGGAGGCGCTAATTGTTCTTATCAGACTCTTGTAACTACTTGAACAATCTATTCACTTAAACCCCCTCCCCAAAAAAACCAACAACAAATGGTCTGGTAGCACTTTATAGACTAACAAAACATGTAGGGATCATGAGCTTTTGTGGGCACAGCCCACTTCTTCAGATGACTGGAGTTTTCTTCAGATGGCCGGAGTCATCTGAAGAAGTAGGCTGTGCCCACGAAAGCTCATGATACCATCTACATGTTTTGTTAGTCTGTAAAGTGCTACCAGACCATTTGTTGTTTTTTTCTGTACAGACTAACTCGGCTACCCCCTGAAGAATCTATTCACTGTCTTTTTTCTCCTTTTTTTCCTCCCTCCCCTTCACTTATTTATTCTTGGATCTGCACTTCTAATACTCTAGTCATCTGAAGAAGTGGGCTGCACCCATGAAAGCTCATGATGTCATCTACATGTTTTGTTAGTCTTTATGGTGCTACTAGACTATTAGTTGTTTTTTAAGTTGATCTAAGATGCAGACAGAGCAAACATCTCACAGCAGACAATACTGTGATTTCTTAGGCACACAAAGGATTGGAAGTTGTGTCATTATTCCAGCAGCACATCTTCCAGTGCCAAATCTGGTGCTAATGCTGGATAGCACATTGACTGTTTTTTTCTTGCGGTGGGGTGAAAGGACCCCTTGGAGAACCAAAACCGCGAAGATTCCAAATGGAATAACGTTGAAATATCCAGCAAGCAATCTGGGGAGAGGATGATTTTTGGTCTCCACTGAAATAGAGAAGACGACCCTTTCCTGAGTCCATCTGCTACCAGCCTTCCCAATTATGCACCCGCTCTCCACACTTAGAGCAGATGTTCACGCTGGAAACCGGCTTCTCCTCTAAAGCAGAAACCATCACATTGCATTAGAATCTGGGCGCCCGTCTTGTGCTTTGTTACACTTTTCTTGCTGACAGAGCGTGAGACACAAAACATTTTAAATGAAGATCTGTACAATTGCAAACACATGGTGATAAATATTAATGTTAACTTGTTAGAGGAGGAAGCAACCGTGTATGCAATGGGCGGTGATGTTTTGCTGTAAGTGACACATCATTATTTGGTGTTCATTTCACATTTTTCATCCCTAGATCCCAAAGCATTTTACCAAGGTGGGGAAGTTTTAATATTCTTAAATTACAGAGGGGGAAAACTGACACACAGAGAGGTTGCATGACTTGGCCAAAGTCACGCAGAGAGCTAGAGGTGTGTGAGTCTTTGTCTGATTGTGTGCGACCAGCTTGTTGGTAGCTTTTGAAGTCTGAGTTATGGGCTGAACTGATTGGGCTGAAATCTGAGTGGATTCAACACATAGGTCACATAAGAACATATGAGCAGGCCAAACTGGGTCAGACCAAAAGTCCATCTAGCCCAATATCTTGTCTTTTGACAGCGGCCAATGCCAGATGCTTCAGAGAGAATGAACCTAACAGTTAATCATTAAATGTTGCTCATTCCCAGCTTCTGGCAAAAAGAGATTAGGGACACTTCTGAACATGGTTTTGCTAATAGCCATTTATGGGCCTGTCCTCCATGAACTTATTTAGTTCTTTTTTGAACTCTGTTAGGGTGTGTCTACACTGCACCATTATTTTGAGATAACTAGCACTATTTTGAAATAACAATGCGAGTGTCTACACAACCATTCCGTTATTTCAAAATAATTTCAAAATAATGGAGGGCTTATTCCAAAATCTGTAAACCTCATTCTATGAGGAATAATGCCTATTCTGAAATAGCTATTTCAAAATAAGGCGTGTGTAGACGCTCCACTGCTGCTATTTCGAAATAGCCCCTCACCAGGGCCGTTCTAAGTAATTCCTCCCCAGTGCCTCCTGGGGCTCTAAATCCAGATAGCACGTCTACATTAGGGAAGCTGGCCTTGGACTAATTTTGAGGCTTTCCTGCAGTGTATACATGCTATTTCGAAATAAGCTATTTCCGAATAAATATTCCGGAATAGCTTATTTTGAAATAAGCGTGCAATGTTGACGTACCCTTATAGTCTTGGACTTCATAACATCCTCTGGCAAAGAGTTCCGCAGGTGACTGTGTGATATGTGAAGAAATACTTCCTTTGTTTGCTTTAAACCCACTGCCTTTTCATTCTTGGGTTTATATGAAGTAGTAGTAAATTCCCTAATTCTTGTGTAATGTGAAGGAGTAAATAGCACTTCCTTATTTACTTTCTCCACACCCATTATAATTTTATCCGTCATATCCCCCCTCAGTCATCTCTTTTCCAAGCTGAGAAGTTCCCGCTTTATTAAGCTTTCCTCATATGGAAGCTGTTCCACACCCCTAATAATTTTTGTTGCCCTTTTCAGAACCTTTTCCAATTCCAGTATATCTCTTTTGAGATGGGGCGGTCACATCTGCAGGCAGCATTCAACAGGCAATATGATAATATGGTATTTTTTTTTATCCTGGTTGAATAAGAATGAAGCAGAATAAATTTTTCTAGTGTGAACTTTCTTAGTAGAGAGCAGGGATTGGAATTTTGCCTGACTCCTGTGTGCAGGGTGACCAGATGTCCTGATTTTAGTGGGACAATCCTGCTCTTTGGAGCTTTGTGTTATGCGGGCACCTATTATCCCCCCAGTTCCATCCCAGTTTTTCTGACTTGCTGTGTGGTTTCCCTACCTGTGTAAGCCACCTTCTGCCAGTTGTTTTTCTTACCTTTGCTGGGTGACTGAATCTATAGAGTTTATCTGCCTCCTGGTTTTATACCAGCACCCATATGGCACTTCCCTGTAAAATCAATAGGAAAAGTGAAGTCCCTAGTAGTTTTCATGTAGTTTCCAGCATGATTTGCTCCTTAACATCTCTCTGTCTGTGACCAGAACTTTCCTCACCTCTCTGGGGATGCCAGGAATGAACATTGGTAGAAGTGCCTTGAGATGGTTTGATGAAAGGCACCTCAGAAGTGCAAAGTATTATCATTAATTACCATATTACATTAATTGGACAGAGAGGACAGAGAGTCTGATCAAAGCAAGAGCTCAGTTTTTATGGTCTCCCCTGAGATTTTGGGGGCTGGTGAATAGAACGTGGACGCACTTTATCCAAGTCTCTGTGAGCCTCTTTCTTCCCAGATGATGCAGTATTGTCTGAGCAGGAGGTGGATTCTCAGCGGAGACGAAAGAGGGACATGTTCCTTATTTAGCTTTTAAGCTTGAGTTCATCCAGGGGAGGCAATTTGGTTCTCTTTGTTGTTTCCAGCATCATTCATCCCTTCTGTTTGTGCACTACAGAGGCTAGGACCGGAATATGCTTTGAAAGAAGTTTCCCTTTCAGGTTCTTTGATGTTAGATTTGTTATATATACATTTGAAAAGTGTTTTACAGATGACAAGCCAAGTACAGGCTGTGGGGTGTGTGTGTGTGTGCGTGAACCTCATCATTGTGGATGGTGATTAAAATCCAACAATGCTATGTCCACTGAACAATTTGTAACATGGACAAGGAGGCAGCAGGTAATTACAGACCCTGGTTTGTGTTTAATTTTTCTAACCCTTCCCAGGTTCTGCAGGTGGTTGGATTTGGGCTACCAGCAATGTTCCCTCTAATCTTTCTCTTCCATGTGTGGAATAAATATTTTATCTGCACCATGGCATGCATGGATGTGTCCCACCAAGAAACAAAAACCTAGCTGTAGGGGCTCTGCTAATCAGCTGGGCGGCATTTGAATCTCTCCTGAGTGGATGCACAAGCACCCAGCTTACAGGGAGCATTGGCTACCAGGGCAGTTCAAAATCTAGGGCAAGCCCTAATAGTGGAATTCAAAATGTGTTAGGTGTCCAGGTTTTGACTCTGACAATCCTATTCTGGCAGTGCTTGGATTTGGGATTCTGGTCCAGATCTATTAGCAAGAGGCACTCATCACAACACGGAGATCCAGGGGTAAGTCTGGGCCTCCCTGCTCCCCAGGGGTAAGTCCAGCCTAGGAGAGCTAGGCACAGTTACCTCTGGAGTTCATCCTGTAGGCCATCTTGAGAAGATGAGTAGGCAAGAGCGTGTCCTTGGTACCAGAGATGGGCAGTCTCTAGCCTGAGAATCAGTTGAGAATATGAGTTCTCTCTGGTCATGGGAGCTGGGCAGGAAACACTTTCCCTTCCCATGACTACAGCTGAGATTTCAAAATATTTTCCTGTCCTCAAATGAGACGAAAAGTCCAAATCGTAAACATTTTCATAAACTGAAAATCTGTGCAAAATTCAAATTGGGCCCATCACAATATTTTATTTTCATAATTCCAAAATGTTCTATTTCAGTTTTGACCTATTTTGTGTTTTTTTAACCTCCTTGTCTTTCTTTTTTGTCTTATAATTAGCTCCCATTGCAAAAGGAATAGTTGTTTCAAACTGGGAAAGGGCACCTTGTCATTTGGAAATACCGAAACTTTTTTTACAACATGTTTTTGAAGCGGGAGAGTCATCAAATCCAACCTTTTCCCCTGGACAGGCCTGGTTGTGATGAAATGGCACTTTCAAACAAAAAAATAAGTTCCTTGCAATATTCCCTGGGAGCTCCAATGGTGAATGCACCAATATGAATTTTCACTGTTCTCCTCAGCCATGACACGGCTCCGACTCCCCAGCGCTGTGCAAACACAGACTCCTCCAGAAGGATACGTTAGGCACAGAGAGCAGCAGTTGAGAATTGCCCCGTACCAGAGTTAGCCAGACCATGTCTCTGTGGTAGATGGCACTGAAGTAGTTAACTAAGAAAGACGCTATATAAATAAAATCCAAATCTGTTATGTTTGCCGCTAATTGGCTTGCAAGTGCCGTTTGTTTGAATTTTGGAACTTTCACAGAAACGGCTGACCTTTTGACAGTGCTAATGTTTCCTGTGAAATCCCACAAGCTCCATACGGTCCCTCAGTTTTGCTGTGAAAACCTTGCAAGCGTAATTGCTCCACTCTTCTCCCATGCCTTTCAACTCCGTAGGCTGAAATCGTTTCCCATGGCATGTCTCAGGGAAGTTTCCTTGTCACTATGGATTAATTAGTGTGCAGCAAAAGTTCTGTGCTTAAAAATGTAAGCGGTAATTGAAATGAGGACAATACAAAGGGAGCAAGTGGGCCAAAGCTTTTGGACGGTGCATCTCCTAGTTTCTGCTCTGTGTCCATTTTGGACTCTGAGATTGCTTAGAGTTAGATTTGGGTCCACTGTCGCTTCTTCTGCTACGTCTTCTCTGTCTGTTCCTATTGGGTGGTACATGACGTGCTACGTACATCCTACACCGTTCTGGTAAGAGCTAAAGGCAGTTGGAGAACTGTATTAACCTCACCTTCTATACCTGGGGAGAGCATGGACAGATAGAAGGGGGAATTCAAATGAAGCCACGCAAGACAGTGAGTGGCTCAGGAAAGAAGAGGGAAGGAAGTCTTCTCCTGGGAGGTGAGGGTGGAAAAAGACCCAGTCTAAGAGGGAAGAAAATAGGCACAGCTAGAGAAGCCAGGACTAACTGCTGGAAAGGCCCATGCAAAGGGAGTAGCCCTGCACGGCCAACATCCCGAGGAAAGGACTGAGAGGTGGTGGAAGATGGGGAGAGGCTGAAACCTCAGAACCAGCAGGGGTGAGAGTGCTCCAGCCATATTTTTAGTTGGGATTCTATTTTCTGGAGAGACTGGGATTGAAGGCAAGGAGCAGACGACCTCTTGGGACTTGCTGCCTTGCCTGTGCGTTGGTGTTGGTGGGTAATATGATTTGGAGCCTGAAGGACATTATTGACTCAGAAGGAGCAGGACTTGGAGGGAATGTGGCTGGAGTAGCAGATGATGAGTGCAGGAGACTCTTAGGAAAAGCCAGAAGCAGTTGCTCAGGATGGTAAAGGAGCTATAGGATCCTGCTCATCCAAGGCTGAGATCCCCTATTGTTAATCCCCCTGCACAAGGAGGGGCCCTTTAGTCATGTCCCTCGGTGAGTACACTGTTGCTCCCTCCATCCCTGGGTCTGTGTAAAGCTTTTTCCAGCAGGGTGAAGGTTCATGGTTTCTCTCCGTTTTAATGTGTGATTCCCGACTGGACCTGGTTAGAACTCTTGTTTCCTTTGCCCACAGGCCACGCTCAGACAGTGTTCCTGGTGAATTCATGGACAGGGGATAGCAACAGTCTGTGTAAAAGAGCTTCTACCTGTTGCAAAGTTAAACGCTCAGAGGTCAGGAAGGCCCAGACTCTCAAGGGGATGTAGGCACCTCGCTTCCATTGAAATCAATGGGAGTTAGGCACCTGAGTACCTTGGAGGATCTGGGCTGGAGTGACAAAGCTAAAGTTGCATTTGGAACCGTAAAGTTCCCCCTTGTGCATAAACATCAGGGTTTAGTCTTCAGTGATGTGACAACATGCTTTTCCCACCACGAGCCCTCACTGAAGGCCTGTTCCAAAGCCACGGTTCTCACTGGAAGAACCGTGCGCCTTCACTGAAAGGAGAACTTAGACACCCGCTGTAAAGAGTGCAGGTGGTTCACCAATAAAACAAACTCCCAAAGGAAGCCTTGGATCGTCCATCCCTTGAATCCTTCAGATCAAGACTGGATGCTTTCCTGCAAGGATATGCTTTAGCCAGATGTACATTATTGGGTGCACTACGGCAGCAACTGGGGGAAATGCTGCAGGAGGTCGGACTAGTGGGGCTCATAGTCTATATGCCCTCAAAACCTAGACAGTTAGGAAAACTCAATTGAAATGCCCATTAACGTCAGTGGGCTTTGGATCAGGCCCACGGTGCATGAGGGGTCCCACTCTGTTGCCTTCGTTCTTCGCCTCCTGTGCTGCACCCCGGCTTGGAGCAAGGCATCCTTTCTTCTGAGCTGCGCCCATAGGGCCCACCTGAGCAGCCTGCAAATTGCAATGCACTGTGTATTATTTTTCTAATATAATGAGGAATAATTTCTTCCTCATTAGTCACCCAGGTCTAATTACAATGATAATGAGAGACGATGATTATCATTACTATTATTTATTTTGATTAATTAATGTCTCTTTGAATGTGAGCAACTCTGCCTGTAAAACGCCTGAGGCGGGTTCTTTCATCCCTCGTTCCCAGCCTTCCCCCAGACTCTCTGGCGGGCATAGAGCTCCGACACCTGTAATGTCTGGGAAGGCAGGGGGTTCGCCACCAATTACCGGTCCCATCTGCAGAGCGGCCTGAGCTGCGGGTTGTTTGACGTGGGATGGGTTTAGGGGCAGAGGCAGGGAGCGAGAGCGGGTGAGTTCATAGCCCTGCGTGAAGAGCTTTGTGCTGCTCATTCTGTGTCTGTGATGGGTTTCCTACTCTCGGCCTGGTGGTGAATGCTAATGAGGCCCTTCTTTGTGTCCCTGCTGCTGGCAGTGCTTTCTGTGGGGCGCACGCACCTCTTGCGTTAATTGGTGATCTCAGGCTAGCGGGGTTACCTACTGAACTGTGAGGATTTACATGGTCGCCCACTGACGCCTGGCACAGTGCTTAGAAGCATGCAACGATAGGGTTGCCAGGTGTCTGGTTTTCGCCTGGACTGTCCGTTATTCGGGTTCCCCGTCTGGTAAAAAAAAAAGTCCCTTGGATGGAAGCCCGGCAAGGACAATTTCCCTCTGCCGCATCTGGCAGGGTCAGGGGAGTGAAGAGTGCGGGGCTATTTAAAGGCACAGCACACTTTCTTTTTTTTTTTTTGCTCAACAACTTTGGTCTCTCCCTTTTTTTCTCAACAGAATTTTTCCCGGTGGGTTTTTTTTTTTGAGGGGGGGTAATCGGTATTTTTTGTTAAGCCATCTGGCAACCCTACGCAACGACCTGCCATCATCAGACCCAGTGTCAAAGAATTGGCATTGCTTTTAATTCCATCAAAGCAAAAAGAGGCAGCCTCTTGCTGGGCCTGACTCCAGCACTGTCCGGGTGTGGCGGGCACTGGATTTCCCTTGCAGCTCACGCCTTTATCCCACTTGGAGAGTGGCCCTATGACCTGCTTTCTTGCTCCTATGAGCAGGCCTGAGGACAAGGAGTGGGGGAAGGGGGCAATTGCTATGGGGCCCGGTGATTCTAGGCTTCTGCAGCAGTGGCCGGAGCCCCAGGCCTTTTAAAATCGCAATGGGAGTGCTTCTCTGGGCCGGCAGGGCGGTGCTGGGGATGGCTGTCCCAGCCCCACCTCTGGTGCTCCAGGCATTCTGGGAGTGCAGGAGCTGACCCACCCCCCCATATTGCTCAGAGGCCCGGCAATCCTGTCAGCTCCCCGGCCTATGAGTGTATGCACTGGAAGCCACAGGGGGTCCTGGCTGTGTGAAGTGAGTGTCCCAGGGGCTGAGCAGGGTGTGTGCTCCATGGGGTGCAGGATTCACTCACAGGAGAGGAAGGAGGGCAAGAGAGCCCTGTCTACATTAATTTGCTCCCCATTTCAGGCTTACCCACCCTGTAGAGCCAGTACTCAGAGCAGCCCTTCCTTCTCTGGGAAGGAATTGATAAACCCGCACCCCAAACCTGAGCTTGTGGGGAAGGGGGCTTTGTGCTCATTCCCAGGTGTGAACAAGGTGAGAGCTCTAGCCAAGGAAACCTGCCTAATGAGTCCCCAGCTTACCATTGCCGAGGAGAAGTCCCTAGCAGTTTGGAATGGAAAACTAGTATATGCCAATTAGGTATTCTCTTGGAATAGGGAACCAGCTGATGGTTTCGGACCAGTTAACTCAACAGTCCCTCTGCAGCCCGCTCAGCTAGGGAGTTTTCACAAATTCCTACCATTGCAGCTGGGCCGTGTTAGTAACAGGAAATGATGGGGGCGGGGGGTCATTTTCTGCACAGCAGCCTATATCCTTTCCACTCTTTGCAGTAAGTTTCTGCTCTAGCCATTAGCGCAGCTAATTCATGCTTCTTTGCCTCTTGCTCTGGGCTTGAGTTGTGCGGCGCTGCATGTCGTGCGGTCATTTACATGCACCGGTGCAAAGGGAGAGCAAAGCACAGCCAAATCAGACAGGCAGCACTAGGCACTGGCATCAATGAGCACAAATTGCTCAGGAGCAAGAGTGAACGAGGTGCTGGGTGAACAGCTTGGTGCTGTAGAGACCTCGCGGCCAGCTGGGATTCTCTGGCTGTGACTCTTGTGTGCACAAGTGTGTGTGGCTGATTTCATGGTTTCCAGAGGCTGGACGTTTTGCATCACCCTGTATCTGTCTGTCCCATCTCACAGAGGCACAGCAATGAGCTTGCAAATGCCAAGAGCTAATGTAGAGATAGGTCCTGGGTTCAGACCCCAGGCCTGCTTTGTAGGAGAGCAGAACGTCCCGTGTAGAAGCAGCTCGGGGTCATGTGCTGAAGACAGGCTGGAATCCAGGAGTTCCTGATTTCTAGGCCTGGCTCTGCTGCTGCTTTGCTGTTTTTCTCTTGGTGAATAAATGATAGCTGCCGGTGTGTGGCTGGGGAGAGGCCCGAGGACAACTCCAAACTGGGGTTGTGAGGAGTCTGGGTTTTGACCAGAACTCCCGGTCCAAGAGGGACCCTGGCGGTTGCTAAAAGGCCAGTCAGTGGCCCAGCAGGGCTCAGGCAAGCTCCCTGCCTGCCCTGGCTCTGCATGGCTCCTGGAATCAGCCGGCCTGGCTGGCTCCAAGGGGCAGGGCCAGACGCGAGGACTCTGTGTGTTGCCCCCGCCAACGGGAGCTGCGGTGTCAGTGCCTGTGGGTGGCACACAGAGCCCCCAGGTCCCTCCAGCTAGGAGCTGGACATGCTGGCCATTTGTAGGAGCCACGCAGAGCCACGGCACTGAGGGAACCCCGCTGTGTCGCTGACCAGGAGCCACCTGAGGTAAGTGCTGCCCAGTGGGGGCTTGCGTGCCGAACCGCTCCTGTACTCCAGCCTCTTGCCCCAGGTCAGAGCCCCCTCCTGCACCCTCCCTCCCTCCCCTCAACCCCTGCCCCGGCCCTGAGCCCCCTCCCGGATCCTGGACCCCACACTCCCCTCCTGCACCCCAGCCTTCTGCCTCGGCTCTGAGCTCCCTCATGCATCAACCTCCTTCCTGGAGCCCACTTCCCAGACCCCCTCTTGCACCCCAACCTCGGCTCTGAGCCTCCACCTGCACCCAGACTTCCTCCTGGAGCCTGCACCACCCCCTTACTCCAGCCCTGAGCCCCTTCCTGCACCCCAAACCCCTCATCCTTGATGCCCCCCAATCTCACACCCTAAACTGGAGCCCACGTCCCTGCCCCATCCCAGAGCTCATTACGACATCCCGAACCCCTCATTTCTGGTCCTACCCCCACCCCAACTGGAGCCTCACCTCTCTCACACTCCAATCTCCTACCCCAGCCCGGGTAAAGTGAGTGGGAGTGGGGCCTTGGAGAAAGGCTCTGGAGAAGGAGCGGGCAAGGGTGTTCGGTTTGGTGAGATTAGAAAGTGGGCAACCCGACTCCAAACCCACAGCCCACTGTCTATGAGCCCTAGGTGTGGTAGCTAGTTACCTCATTCCCAGAGAGAGCCAGGCTAGGGCAGGGGCTGCTGTCTCTCTGCCTACGCTCCTTCTGAATGGAGGCAGCAGGGGCTGAAGGTAGCTGCTCCTTTAAAAGCACTTCCTGATGCACTCCAGGGGCATCCGTTTTGTGCAGGCAAACTGCCTCAGACGGCTTGGACACGCCTCCCACCCCGCTCCTTCCTACTCTCCGAGTGCTCCCTAAAACGTTCCACCCAAACCTCTTGCCAAGGCTGCTCCTCACGCTGGCACGTTGAGCGCAGAAGTGGGTGGCCCACAAGAGACTTTAAAATACCTTGCCACTAAAGGCTTGTGTTCAAAACTTCCCAAGGTCACAGATTCCCCGGCCTTGGATTGGTATCGCTGCCACCACCCAAATGCAAAACCCCCATGCGAACCCAGGAAGGTGCACTTGGGAATGCCTTCCTGTGGGGTACCCTTTTTAAATCCTCCCTCAGGAGAGAGTTTGAAAACTGTATTTCCTCTTAGTAGCTTGGCTTTGCAGTTTTAGGGTGCACGTACGCTGCACCGTTATTCCGGAATAACGGCCGTTATTCTGGAAAAACAATACTAGCGTCCATGCAGCAATTGCGTTATTTCGAAAGAAAATCGAAATAGCGGAGGGCTTTTTCTGATGTTGGTAAACTTCATTCTGAAAAAGCTCTTTCGGAAGAGGGGGTGTGTGGATGCTTCATTGCTGCTATGTCGAAATAGCTCCAGGGCCATTCTAAGTTACTCTTCCCCAGTGCCTCCTGGGGCTCTAAATCGAGATTAAGGGAGCCTGCCTCGGACTAACTTGGAAGCTTCCCTGTAGTGTGGATGCTCTATTTCGAAATAAGCTGTTCCGGAAGATATCTTCTGGAATAGCTTTTTCCAAAATAAGCTTGCAGTGTAAATGTACCCTAATTAGGCACATGCATCCAGAACCTCCCGCCTTCTAGGAATCAGATCATGGGCTTACAAAGGTGATGTTTATTAACAATAACAAAAAGAAAACACTCGGTGAAACGTTACTTGGTTGCTAGGTGCTACAGAGCAACTAAAAAAGGATTAAAATGCAGAATATTGCTTCCCTGGGATTCCTGGGGACTCTCTAAGACCTGCTGTCCATGGTTTTAATCCTTACAGGCAAGCCAATTAGAGTTAGGTCTCAAAAGTTAACCACTGGGAAAGGACTTTAACTGAATGGCTGGAATCAGGGGAGCCAACAGCCTCCACAGGCCCCTGGGCCAGGTGTGGGGAGGACAGCTTTGTGCTCCCGGAAGGGGCAGGGTCTCAGCCAGCCAGAGCCCTCAGCACGGCCCAGAGCACGCCATGCTCTGGGCCCATCTCCGAGAGTCGCCCAGAGTGCGCTGCACAGTACTCCAGTGGCGATTTAAGGGGGCCAGGGATCCAGCCACTGCTGCCGCCACAGTAGCCCCTTTGAATTGCTGGGCCCTGGGGCAATTGCCTCATTTGCCGCCCCTCATTGGTGGGCCTGGCTGGAATGTCCAAAAAGGATATTTTCCCTTCCCCATTCATCCCAGCTGTGCATTGGGTACCTCAGCTCTGCCACTTCCCTGCTTTCCTCCCCCATGGCTAGCACCCCGCCCGCTCCAGTTAACCCCTCAGCTTCTCTGTCATTGCCTGTCTGTGAAACGACCGTGACAGTGCTCCCCTTTGGGAGGAGCTGTGAGGAGGAATAAGTCACTAGCCCTGCACATGCAAAGAGTGTGTAACAGGCGTGTGCCAAGACGAGCGAGCTGTCCCGCGTCCGCACAGGCCAGTGGAATGCCGCTGGTCCGTCCTTTGTGCTTTTGATTTATAGAAGCTTTTCTGCTGCTGCAGAGCGGAGCTGAATAATGCAAGCTCAGATACGCCAATGATACGATAGGTCCGAGGGGGTGCAAATACATGCTCTCCTGCGATTGCCCTAATACCACAGCACAGGGGCCTGCAACTTGGGGACCCCGAATGCCCCGCATAGCCTGAAAGTTTGTCCCTTCCAGCAACAGAATCTAGTCCTATAACAGATGTCTCCACCTCCCTTGTCTGTCTGTCTGTCTGTCTGTCCCGTAAGTGTCATCTAACGCTTTGTAAAGATAGAACCTCGGCTCTGTGAAATCTCTCTCTGCAGGCGACAGGGGTTGTGCTGCCCCAGATTAGGTAGGCGAACCGTGCACAGCTGTTTAACATAATTAATTTAGCGCTCTGACTTTGCCTGAGGGGGCTGGCATTTCTGGATGCAGCAGGTGAGGTGCAGAGAGTGAGCGTCTGACCTGGAGGCATACGGGGAAACAGGATGGTGGGGTGGATTGGGAGGGCTCAGAATAGCTGGGAGCCATGTGGTCCTTGAAGTGGGTTCCTAGTCTACCGGCTTGACTGGATGGTGGTTTGTGTCAGTATGGGGCGTTTCAGTGTAGGGCAGACTGTGCTGAGCGTAGATAGACAAAAGAGGATTTGGCTTGCGTACTGTAAGAAAAACACTTGTGACCTTGACTCCATGTGGATCTTTGGACTAGTCCCTGAACTGTTCTCTGCCGTGGTTTTCCTATTGTAAGGTGAGAATAATCCGTACCTGCTCTGAAGGGTGAGGGGGGTTAATTTACTGATGTTTGTAAAGGGCTTTGTAGAAATAACAAGCGATGGAGGTGCTAAGTATTATTAACACAATGCTGTAATAATATACAATGTGTGAGAGAGTGGGGAGGCAGGGCTATTTTACAGCACATAAAAAGGGAGAGTTACAGGCTTCTGTGACTGTAGGGAGTGACGTGCGAGCTGCTGGAGTGGGCACACAAAGTACAGGCAAAGGAGTGGCAGGTAACTGGCGACTGCTCTGAGATCCTTGCGACAAAACCCTGGCTTCTCGCTAAGGGAGCCGCTGCCCATTGGAGAGCGAGCGTGGGGGAGACGCCTGCCGGTCTAATGTTGGGTATGTGCTGGTGTGTGCTTAGTGCTGGTGGGGACCCCTGCGCATGAGTATGAACACAAGAAGCCCCCAAAGCAAGCTGTGCCCGTGTTATGGGCTGAGAAACATGCCTCATTGTGGGGCTGATCTTCATTTCTAGTGGCCAAGCGATCAAATCACTGAATGGCCCCGGGCCTCAGTTTCCCTCACTGTGACACGAGGCTAGTGCTTGCTTCGCCGAGGCAGTGTGAGGTTTAATATGTAAAGAGCTTGGAAAACCTTGGAGGAAGGTGTTGTGGCAAACCTCTGGCCACCTGAGACCTCCGTGGTGGTCACTCAAAACACTGACAGCAGCAGTGATGGAGGCACTAGAGTCACTAAGGAGCTTAGGCATGGTCCGGCTGAGAATCACAACACGTCACTTTTAGGGACCTAGAAACTCTCTGGCATTCACCCAGCCTGTATTCAGGGCCCACGTTCCCTGGTGCTGAATGGGGAGAGACGGGTACTTCAGAAGGGGATTCAGAGAAGCCAGCAGGCTACATGGCTCCTCACCTATGTGAGCCAAGGGGAGGTGCCAAGCCCAGGGTGTGACCTTGGCCTCATCCCTCAACGAGTTTGGGAGCCTACGTCTTGGCTGTTAGAAGACGCCTCCTTCTGCCTGGGATTCTCCGCTGCTGTGGCACAGCCCCACTGCTCCGCATCAGCAGCTCTTGTCAGGTCTGACACGCTCACTGCACCTCCCACGCTGTTGTCACAGTCTGTATTGAAAAGGTGTCAGAAGAATGAAATATGCGTCGGGCAGGCAGTGCATGGCCTGCTGGCTGCGGGAGTCCAGGCTTCGAGGCACAGCCATTGCAGGCACCCGGGATTACAGGACAAATGGCGACACAGCCTCTTGCTGGTCTGGGTTGCACTCCAAAACATGGCAGAGGCACCTCCCTCAGGCTGGGAGTCTCAGCTGCAAACCCTTGTGAGGCATTAGCGTGTGGGACACCATGGCCCTAGAGAGATCACCATGGAGTGGAGAGACAGAGGGGCATCTGCAGGCCAGCCCTGCAGGGCGGGAGGGGACTCACAGAGAGATAGTTTACTAGATGTGCAGACAGAGAGAGGGGTCACTCCCAGTATGGACAATTGTTGGGGAGTCCCAACTATAAAGACTTTGCAAGCAGTTGAGTCCCTGGTAAAGACGAGACCCCAGCTCAGCTATGTGCTAGCACCCTCTAGCTGAGGGGCCATGGGGTGAGGATCTGGGGCACGTGGGATCTGGCTGAGGGCACACGAGATGGGGGCACATGGAGTCTGGCTGAGGGCACATGGGGTGAGGGCCTTGAGCACAGTGAGTATGGCTGAGGGCCTGGGGCAGATGGGGTCTGTCTGAGGGGACATGGGGTGAGGGCCTGGGGCAGATGGGGTCTGTCTGAGGAGACACGGGGTGAAAGCCTGGGGCAGATGGGGTCTGTCTGAGAGGACATGGGCTGAGGGCCTGCGGCAGATGGGGTCTGCCTGAGAGGACATGGGGTGAGGGCCTGGGGCAGATGGGGTCCGTCTGAGGGGACACGGGGTGAAAGCTTGAGGCAGATGGGGTCTGTCTGAGGAAATACGGGGTGAGGGCCTGGGGCAGATGGGGTCTGTCTGAGGGGACATGGGGTGAGAGCCTGGGGCAGATGGGGTCTGTCTGAGGGGACACGGGGTGAAAGCTTGAGGCAGATGGGGTCTGTCTGAAGAAATACGGGGTGAGGGCCTGGGGCAGATGGGGTCTGTCTGAGGGGACATGGGGTGAGGGCCTGGGGCAGATGGGGTCTGTCTGAAGGGACATGGGGTGAGAGCCTGGGGCAGATGGGGTCTGTCTGAGGGGACACGGGGTGGGGGCATCAATCATTTATTAGTAATGTCGATACTTAATTTTTGCTAAGATGGAGGAGGTGTGTGATGATCAGTGGGACTGGAGTCAGAAGGCCCGTGTTTCCTGAGAGGATACCAGGAAACGTGAGGAATTAGTCTGGAAGCACCTCAGCCTCTTGGACAGAGGGTTTATTAAAGTTCCACTTGTTCAACTTAACCACAAGACCTTAACTAGCACACTAGGGCCTCTCAGTGGTATAGTAACACTCACCATCATCTTTAGCGCCTCCTGTTCAAAACGTGCAGTCTCTCACTATGCAAACCACAGGAGAATCTCCAATAGGAGTCATCAGTGTAAGGTCTATGGCCCAAGCTGAACCATTCTGATTCTGTTCCGTAAAGGGGCTGACATTTTACTTTGCACAGGTGCAAAGACTCCACAAGGTACAAAGCAGGGATGAATCAAGCCCCTGGTTGCCTACCCAACGATATTCCCCAGGAAGTCTCCCTGAAACTGGGCCAGAGACTTTCTGTAGCTGCACTCCACTGCTAACTGATCCTACAAGTTTGCTCTGAGCCCTGACAAGACGGCACACTGTCTCACCGCCTTTTGTGCTTGTCGCTGTGTGTTGGCAACATTTTTTTTTTCTTGTATGCTGCAGGGCTTCATAAAGCTTACATGATCATGTGGAAAATGATATGAACATAATCCAACAATGCTTTCATCTCGTTGCCTTGTTTTTTTAACCTTGGTCTAGGAGGCATAGGGTGCCCTATATCCTTACATGACTGACCCATGCAGTAGAGGAGTAGCTGGCTTTGCAGCCTTTGTTACCTGAAAGATGCTCTTTAATTGATGGGAGAATCTGACAAACATTTTCCATCCTAGGAGGCAAGTTCCCTTTCAAAGCATTCTGATAGCGAGGGATTCTTCTTCTGAAAACATGATATCCAAGTGTCTCTTTCTCTCTCTGCCCCGGCCCCCACCTTTGCTACTGTGCTTCATGCTATCTGATCTCAATTCTTTCTTCTCTGAAGACTCATCACCTGAGAGAGGAGGCCAAAGCTTCCCAAATATCAGCATCAGAGAGACACAGTGAGGAAAACAAAAGGCCTACTTATTAAAATACTGGGGAGGAGCCGGAGGCCCAGGTGTCTGGTGACAATGTTTGGTCAGAACAAGGATCTAGAGAACAATAGATGCCCCTGTGCTTAGCATGGGGAACAGGGACTTGTCTCGATGTGTTCATACCTCTCCGGGGGTTACCTGGGGGGACTGCACCTCTGGATCTGAGGGCATGAGATGCTCCTGCTTGAATTCAATGACCAGGCTCACTTGGTTGGTGGCAGTAGCGGATGATATCTTCAGGGTGGCCAACAGATGTGTGGGAAGGAGAGAGAGAGACACTTGGCCACCCCATTACACATCCTTGAGGTGAGCCTACATTGCGCTGTTAGTGGCCAGCAAGCCACATGACTGGGTCAGTGTAAACTCCAAGGACTGGTGTGGAGAGCTGTGGTTTGCACTGGGAGCACTGACTCTGGGGGCAGGTGCAAACGGTGGCTGTCCCTGCCCGCCACAGAGCAGCTACACAGGCTGTTGCCCCCTGATGGCTGAACCCACAGCCTGGACCCAGGCCAAGACACATATCCTGCTGTGAGGAGAAGGGGAGCCGTTGATGAGCTCAGGATACCTGGTTTCAGATGGAAGTTGCCTCAGAGGAGAGGACGGTGCTGTTTGATGGGTCATTTTGTGGAGAGCCAGACAGGGGTTCTCAAATCATCAAAGCATAGAATCATAGAATACTAGGACTGGAAGCGACCTCGAGAGGTCATCGAGTCCAGTCCCCTGCCTTCATGGCAGGACCCAGTACTGTCTAGACCATCCCTGATAGACATTTATCTAACCTACTCTTAAATATCTCCACAGATGGAGATTCCACAACCTCCACAACACAGGCAATTTATTCCAGTGTTTAACCACCCTGACAGTTAGGAACTTTTTCCTAATGTCCAACCTAAACCTCCCTTGCTGCAGTTTAAGCCCATTGTTTCTTGTTCTATCCTCAGAGGCCAGGAAGAACAATTTTTCTCCCTCCTCCTTGAGACACCCTTTTAGATACCTGAAAACTGCTATCACGCCCCCACTTAATCTTCTCTTTTCCAAACTAAACAAGCCCAATTCTTTCAGTCTTCCTTCATAGGTTATGTTCTCTAGACCTTTAATCATTCTTGTTGCTCTTCTCTGGACCTTCTCCAATTTCTCCACATCTTTCTTGAAATGTGGTGTCCAGAACTGGACACAATACTCCAACTGAGGCCTAATCAGCACAGAGTAGAGTGGAAGAATGATTTCTCATGTCTTGCTCACAACACACCTGTTAATGCATCCTAGAATCATATTTGCTTTTTTTGCAACAGCATCACACTGCTGACTCATATTTAGCTTGTGGTCCACTATAACCCCTAGATCCCTTTCTGCCGTACTCCTTCCTAGACAGTCGCTTCCCATTCTGTATGTGTGAAACTGATTGTTCCTTCCTAAGTGGAGCAGTTTGCATTTGTCCTTATTAAACTTCATCCTGTTTACCTCAGACCATTTCTTCAATTTGTCCAGGTCATTTTGAATTATGACTGTATCCTCCAAAGCAGTTGCAACCCCTCCCAGCTTGGTATCATCTGCAAACTTAATAAGCGTACTTTCAATGCCAATATCTAAATTGTTGCTGAAGATATTGAACAGAACCGGTTGCAAAAAAGACCCCTGCGGAACCCCACTTGTTATACCTTTCCAGCAGGATTGTGAACTGTTAATAACTACTCTCTGAGTACGGTTATCCAGCCAGTTATGCACCCACCATATAGCAGCCCCATCTAAGTTGTATTTACCTAGTTTACTGATAAGAATATCATGAGAGACCGTATCAAATGCCTTACTAAAGTCTAGGTATACCACATCTACTGCTTCTCCCTATCAAGACTCGTTATCCTATCAAAGAAAGCTCTCAGATTGGTTTGACATGATTTGTTCTTTACAAATCCATGCTGGCTGTTCCCTATCACCTTATTATCTTCCAAGTG
Source organism: Rafetus swinhoei (assembly GCA_019425775.1). Classification (NCBI taxonomy): domain Eukaryota; kingdom Metazoa; phylum Chordata; order Testudines; family Trionychidae; genus Rafetus; species Rafetus swinhoei. The sequence continues at coordinate 44,253,776 of CM033436.1, read as the reverse complement.
TTTGCAGATGATTTCCTTAATTACTTGCTCCATTATCTTTCCTGGAACAGAAGTTAAACTGACTAGTCTGTAGCTTCCTGGGTTGTTTTTATTTCCCTTTTTATAGATGGGCACTATATTTGCCCCTCTCCAATCTTCTGGAATCTCTCGTGTCTTCCATGATTTTCAAAGATGATAACTAAAGGCTCAGATACCTCCTCTATCAGCTACTGGAGACACAGTAGCTGCTGCTGCAGCCCCTTGCCTGGGAAGGAAAGAGGCCTCTCTCTTAGAGTGGAGTTGTTTTGAAAAGTTACAGGGGGAAAAGTCTCCGAATTAGGCAAAAATCAAGACATCAGGAATTTGCTACCAGAGAATACAATGCTAATTACTGGACTTTTGTTAGCTGCAAGACATGGCTACTGATGGGCCTGCAGGGGTCATAAGTGACTAAGGGGCCATTCTTAGCCTAGCACATGCCACTCCTGGCACACCTGGCACTGTCTCTGATGGTTTCTGTCAGTCTCTCTCGTTCCTCGCTCTCGCCTTTCTGCAGTGAGTGGCTGTAGGAGCACTAGGCAGCCCTTGAGCTAGTGGAGGAGTCTTCTGGCCTCCTCCTCACATCTCAGCCGAGTGTTTCTCTGTTACTTTAACCCTCTGTGACTAGGGTCAGGCCTGTGAGGCAGCCTTTGGGCTTTCTGTTTTCTCCTCGTGCATCTTGGGCAGCCTTCTGTGTGAGCTTTGGTGGGGGTTGGGGAGAGGTGGGAGATGGAGGTTGCTCTTCTTATCTGGTCAGGGAGATCCTTCTATTGTTGCACCCTCTTTGACCTGCACTGTAATAAAAAAAATCAGCAGTGGGAGAAGCAATAATAAATGCATTGGCACCCCCCGCCATGGCCCCTTCTTGGCCCCTTTACCCCTACCTGGGTCCTCCTCCTGGCGATAGGGTGCTGCTCCTGGCCCCAGCTTGGGCGGGGAGGGGAGAGGAGATGGAGGGGGCTAAAGGGACTGGCTTGAGGGTTGCCACCTTTCCTGACTGGACAGACCGGACACTGTTGCTGCAAATGGTGTCTGGTCGGGAAAGCCGGCCACCCTAGCTCACTTTCAGCACCCCCACTGTGAAAACGCTTCCAGCACCACCAGTCCAAGGTGAAGGGGGCATCTGATGACACTGAAAGATGCAGTATTCAGAATTGATGAAAAGAACTAAGGGCCACGTGATTAGCCTGTGGCTCTCACTGCCACAACCCATTGACGGGGGCATGAGCTCAGAAGAAATCTTGATGAGTCGGGACATTCCTTTGGGTAATGACTATCCAGTTCGCACAGTAAATGTTAAACATACGCAAGAGTTGAGGAAGGGGCATTGAGCCTCCTGTTTCAGGACTTAAGACGGCTTCTAGTGACTGGGGAGTCAAGAGGGTGCTTTCCCAGAGGAACTTATTCCCAACACTGCCTAATGCAGGATTTTCCCTCGGAAGCAGCTGGTATTGGCTGCTGTCAAACAGGACACTGGTCTGATCCTGTCTGTCTTTTCCTAATAGAGTTTCCAGGGAGAAAAGATGGGTATTCAGTCCTAGGCTGCATCAGGAGAGGTATTTCCAGCAACCATAGGGTGGTATTAGAACAGGTTGGGCCTCCCTGGTCCGGCACCCTCAGGACCTGACTGATCCTGAAGGAGGGAGCTTGCTGGACTGGGGAGTTCAGGGGAAGATAATTCTGGCCCCTCTGTTGCCAGCTTCTGGGCTCTACTGGTGGGCCTCCTGGCTGCCGGCCCCACTGCCGGCCCTGGCCAATGGGCTCCGCTGCCCCCGGGCTGCTGGTCAGGTGCTGCTCCTGTCCCACCGGCCAGGATCCCTGCCCCTAGGATGTTGGCCCGGCTCCACTCCCGGCTTGCTGGCCAGGCTCCTTGTTCTCAGGCTGCCTGCTGGACCACAGATGTTGCCAGACCAGAGAGGTTCAACCTGCACAAGGCACTGGTGAGCCCTCATCTGGAGTACTGTGTGGCAGTTCTGGTCTCCCTTGGTTGAGATGAATTCAAACTGGAACAGGTGCAGAGAAGGGGACAAGGATGATCCGAGAGATGGAAAACCGGCCTTCTGAGAGGACACTCCAGGAGCCTGGCTTGCTTAGCCTTACAGAACGGGGGTGGAGGGGAGAGATGATTGCTGTCTATAAATACATCAAAGGGATAAATGCCAGGGAAGGAGAGGAGTTATGAGTTAAGTGCCAATGTGGACACAAGCAAAGGACTATAAACTGGCCATCACCAAGTTTAGGCCGGAAATGAGATGACGGTTTCTAACTGTCAGAGCAGTGAATTTCTGGAGCTGCCTTCCAAGGAGAGAAGTGGGGGCAAGATCCTAACTGGCTTCAAGGCTGAGCTGGATAAATTCATCGAAGGGATGGGCTCTGGGGCTGGCTACGCTGGCATGGTGCCCGTTGGTGTCTGTCAGTAGCAGGAATTCCCGGCAGCTGGAGACAGGCACTAGATGGAGCGGGCTCTGAGTTACTACAGAGAATTCTTTCCCAGGTATGTGTCTGGTGGCTCTTATCCACGTTATCCACTGATCACCATGTTTAGGGTCAGGAAGGAATTTCCCCCCAGATCAGATTGGCGGAGACCTTGCGGGGGTTTCACCTTCTTCTGCAGTGTGGGGTCACTTGCAGGTTTAAACTGGTGTCAATGGTGCATTGTCAGTAACTTGGAGCCTCTAAACCATGATTTGAGGAGGTCAGTAACTCAGCCAGACGCTCTGTGGCCTGCAGTGTGCAGGAGGCCAGACTGGGTGGTCAGGATGGTCCCTTCTAACCTTAAAGCAGGGGTGGGGAATCACAGGCCTGGGGGCCGGATGCATCCCCTGGATTGCCTGGCTCTGGTCCCCAAGGCTCAGCATTGGGGAGCCCACACTGGGTGCTCCAGCCCCCCTGCCACCCAGCCACAGGGCTGGAGCACACAAAACCTACTTGCCTGGGCTGCCCCAGGCTCTGGTGTGTGAGGGGAATGTGGGGAGTGTCTTTCTCCTCCTCAGTCAGGGGCTTCTCACTTTGCTTCTCGCTTGTGTGCGGCCCCCAACTGATTTTTCAGGGGCCTCCGAGCCAAAAAAGGTTCCCCGCCCCTGCCTTAAAGCCTATGAGATGAGCTTTGTTAAGCGAGAGTCAGATGCAGCACAGAAATGCAGCTCCTGGTGAGAGATGCGGAGGAGAAGGCTCATCCCACCAGTGGTAAGGCTGCTTGATGGGTCAGAGGGAAGGTCAGCACCAGATGATGGATACGGATGGGACGTGAGAGACACCATGAGCTAGTCACAAGCAACACCCTCCTTAGCAGGGCTTTGCAAATGGACACCTAACTGGTGAAGTGGAAAGCCAGCCATTTATGGGCTAATGGCCTTTCTTTCTGAGCTGGCTGGGGAAGGAACCCAGAAGTTTTGATCCTTTTGGAAAGTCTGCGGCTAAAAGTCTGAGCGGTTTAATGGGTTCTCCTATGGAGGGTGAACTTTTTTCATATGAGAATCCCTGTTCCAAAAATGCATGGGAACCCTCTCCTGCACTTCTGAAATACTATGGAACCTCTTTGCATAATCCCACCTATTTTGGGTTTCACCAATCAGGGCTCTGATTTCACAACCCCCGATGCCTGACTTTAAACCCACATCCATGGGACTGGAGCGGCTGCTTCACTTGACGCTTTAGGCCTCTGTCAAGCAAAGCTCTGGATGTACCTTGACATCGGTGAGAGCTCCCATTGGCCTCTCTGGGCCTAGTTACCTGTTCACAGTTACAGGCGGGCTGGGTCAGGGACCTAATCTCTCCTGCTCCCCATTATTTGTGAGATAGGTTTTGCAGGAGGAAAGAAAGAAAAAGGACCCTTGAGCAAATGGAATGTCATTTTATACCCAGGCATATACATTTGTGTAGAAATCTAGGTCACAATGGAAATTTTCTCCCTTCCTTCCTGAAGGTGCAGTCCCTGAAAGGCTAAAGATTTAACTGAAATTGGGTACTTCTCTGAGTTTGCAAACACTTTATAATGCAGATGGGGAAAAGAGTCTCAGGAAACTGCCGGGGGTACAGTCCATCTGAGCTGACTGCAATATTTTCTACGAATGTAAATCAGAGCGATAAATAATGCCTTGCTCTCTTGGGGGTCAGGTTTTCTATAGCGCTGACAGCCTGTTAAATAGCTAGCCATACGTTTCACAATGGCAGCTGTTGGGTGCAAATCTCTTTGGGGAATCAGTTATACTTGATAAAGGTTTCATTTGAAAATTGAGCTCTATTTTAGGCCCTAAATTAAGCCGCGTTTCCTTGAAAATCTGGCCCAATCACGGACACTAGATCGATAATCTGGCCCATCGAGGTCTAGATCACAGACTGCTTAGCATGAACAGAAGCAAACTCTGTTGTCCCCGTTGTACTGGGCAGCAGTGGCCTCAGGAGGGGAAGGGGTCACTTTTCCATACGTGACCTCACATTTTATGGCTGTGAGACTTGAGCGTGTGAGAGGCTTATGGAGCGGTGGATGCCCAGCAAATCTGGAAAACGAGTCAATGTTCCCTCTAATCTTTTCTATCCATGGGCGGATTTTTGCCACCCATGCACGGAATATTTTTTTATGTGCACCAAGGCATGTGCAAATGTGTACCACCTGTAGAAATACAAACCCTAGCTGTGGGTGCTCTGCTAATCAGCTGGGCAGCACGTGAATTTCTCCAGAGCTTCCAGGGAATACTGCCCGAGGTGTCTCCAGTCGATCGTCCACAGTTAGGCTGCTATTGAAAATGGAGCCATTGACATCTTGACCAAGGTCACGTAGTCCAAGAGGGAGTGAGAAATGTGGGAGTGGAATCAAGGAGCCACATTTCCCCTGTGGGAAGTTACTCACTTGCTAGGGCAGGAGAATCTCTCTCTGTTCCTGGGATCTCAGGTGCTATTGTTCTGTGTGTTGTGGAAGAAAACAAGCCTTCACTCTGTGTTTGTTAGCAACAAGTATCCAGAAGCCGTTTATTCGAGCAATATTGCAAGGGAAGCCTGATTCGGACAGGCAGATCTTAGGCAGATCTTCGAATACAAACAGTTATGAAGCAGCTTATATACTATGCCACAATGGCTAGACAATTATCTCTTAGTTCCTCCCAGTTGCTACCTTATCTTCAAGGTTCTCACTGGAGTCAGCATTCCATCCTTATCTCCGTATGGAAGCAAGAGGCGAAGGCAGCATCTTATTACAGCTCTCGCGTTGTCAGGAGTCAGAATTAGCCTGACTCTTGCTAACAAGACTAAGGTGGCTGCACACAACTTCCCTTATTCCCTTTTTCCTGCCTCCACAGTGTTTAGTGTGATGTTGCAACCTTCCAACCAGAGTTTTCATCTAACTAACTTGTGGGTGGTGGGGGGGGGAGAGAAAGAGGAGACCAGTAGCTGACAATTTTACATGTAGGGATGACTGAGAAAAGTGGCATGTGTTTCACTGTGTTGGGGTGTGCTGGGGACAGATGGTAATGCAATGTGTACTGTGTTGGGGCATGCTGGGGGGCAGACGGTGGTGCAATGTGAACTGTGTTGGGGTGTGCTGAGCAGCAGACGGGGGCACAATGGATTTCACAGGGTTGTGGTGTTCTGGGCAGCAGATAAGGACATGGTGGTGTTCACTGTGTTGGGGTGTACTGGGGTATACAGGGCTGTGGTGGTGTTCACTGTGTTGGGGTGTGCTGGGATATACAGGGCCGTGGTGGTGTTCACTGTGTTCGGGTGTCCTGGAGTATACAGGGCTGTGGTGGTGTTCACTGTGTTAGGGTGTACTGGGGTATACAGGGCCATGGTGGTGTTCACTGCGTTGGGGTGTGCTGGGATATACAGGGCCGTGGTGGTGTTCACTGTGTTCGGGTGTCCTGGAGTATACAGGGCTGTGGTGGTGTTCACTGTGTTAGGGTGTACTGGGGTATACAGGGCCATGGTGGTGGTCACTGTGTTGGGGTGTGCTGGGGTATACAGGGCCATGGTGGTGTTCACTTTGTTGGGGTGTGCTGGGGATACATGGGGGTGCAGTGTAGTTTACGGTGTTGGGATGTACAGAGGAGAGAGAGCAAGGTGGGTTCCCCCTCCATTCCAGGCTTGTTAATGACTCCCAGATGGCAGGGCTGGCCCTATATCAATTAGAAGCTTATTATTCACTATTGACTGCTGCCTTCCTCCCCTCCCCTCCCCGCTGTATTTTATGCTATTTTTAAAATCATCCTACAGAAACCATCCAGCTCAGCTGTACACAGGCCACTGGTGTAAACAGCGAGAGTCATTAGTGTACTGTCTGAGAGACAAGACGTGAGTTTACTCCTCTGTTTCGGAAGGAAAAGAAAAGATTCCAATTTTACGCCCAGGCTGCAATCATTTGTACAGCAAAAAACTACATTTACACTGTGAAGTATTTGTAGGAAACGACATCCACAGAGTGTATCTGAAATCAATTCAATTGAATTCAATAGCAGAAGCTCTCGGCTTTCTTTTCCTCTTTGTGTGGGGAATTAAATCCGTTAGCGCAGTCTGTTTACCGCAGTCAGGCCTGGTTTCTTTTGGTGTTAACATTCCTTCTCCTTTTCCTTTCTGCCTTTCATCAGAAGCAATGATTCAAGTATATTCGTGGCTAACATTAAAACAAAACTAAGTACCTTATGAATATCAAGTGGAAGCAAATAGAGCTCTGAGTTGGATTATTTCTGTGTTCTCTGTGTGCGCACTGCTGGGCGTACCGGACAGCATCACCCTCCCCACCCCTCAGCTCCTGAGGTGTTTCTGTTTTGTTTTTTGTATGCATGCGAGAAGCCTGGAAGTGACAAGAAGAGCCTGGGGCGAGGGGCCCAAAAGGGAAAGCACCTTACCCGAGGACAAATGGCTTAGCCAATGGCAGAGTCGTTCAGGCAGGACTAAAGCCCACAAAAGGAGAGTCTTCGATTGCACTTATCTGGATGGTAGCTAAAAAGGGAGGCAGGCCTGTACTGGAGCAAGCACCGCTGCCTCAGCCAGCCAGCTGGAATTGTGGATGCGGAGCCTCTGAAAGGCAGGCTGAGTAGCCAAGGGGCGTATCCTTCTATGATGATTTAACTGGCTCTGTGGATTTGGGGAAGGCGGTGGATGTGATATACCTTGACTTTAGCAAAGCTTTTGTTACTGTCTCCCACCGTATTCTTGGCAGCAAGTGAAGGAAGTATGGATTGGATACATGGACTGTAAGGTGGATAGAAAGCTGGCTAGATTGTCGGGCCCAATGGGGAATGATCAACGGCTCGATGTCTGGTTGGCGGTTGGTTTCTAGCGGAGTGCCCCAAGGGTTGATTCTGGGGCCAGTTTTGTTCAACAGCTTTATTAATGATGTGGATGAGGGGATGGATTGCACCCTCAGCAAGTTCACAGATGACACTAAGCTAGGGGGAGAGGTAGATACATTGGAGGGTAGGGAGAGGGTGCAGAGTGACCTAGAGAAATTGGAGGATTGGGCCAAAAGAAATCTAATGAGGTTTGACAAGGACAGGTGCAGAGTCCTGCACCTTGGGCAGAAGAATCTCATGTACTGCTACAGGCTGGGGGTCCGACTGGCTAAGCAGCAGTTTGGCAGAAAAGGACCTGGGGATCACAGTGGATGAGAAGCTGGATATGAGTCAACAGTGTCTCCTTGTAGCCAAGAAGGCTAATGGCTTATTGGGCTGCATTAGTAGAAGCATTGTCAATATATCGAGGAACTGATGAGGCCACATCCGGAGTATTGCGTCCAGTTCTGTCCCCCTTCTCCCCAATTACAGAAAGGTTGTGGATGCATTGGAGATGGTCCAGTAGAGGGCAACAGAAATGATTAGGGAGCTGGAGCACATGACTAATGGGGAGAGGCTGAGGGAATTGGGCTCATTTAGTCTACAGAAGCGAAGAGTGAGGGGGGATTTGATAGCAGCCTTTAACTCCTTGAAGAGAGGGTTCCAAGGAGGATGGAGAGAGGCTGTTCTCAGCGGTGACAGATGACAAAATGAGGAGCAATGGTCTCAAGTTGCAGCGGGGGAAGTCTAGGTTAGATATTAGGAAAATCTATTTCACCAGGTGGGTGGTGAAGTACTGCAATGGGTTACCTAGGGAGGTGGTGGAATCTCTATCCCTACAGGTTTTTAAGTCCCAGCGTGACAAAGCCCTGGCTGGAATGATTTAGTTGGGGTTGCTCCTGCTTTGGGTAAGGGTCTGGACTCGATGCATCCTGAGGTCTCGTCCAGCCCTAGGATTCTATGCAGCACTTCTGGTGCCCATTCTGAGGCCAGGCCTACACTGGGGGCAAAGTCAAACTAAGGTTCACAACTCCAGCAACATGAATAGCGCAGCTGTAGTCGATGTACCTTAGTTTGACTTACTGCAGCATCCCTACTGAGGCGGAGGGGTCGACAGGAGAAACTCTCCCACCAACTTCTCTTAGTCCTCGTGACCCAGTGGAGGATTGGAGTCAATGGGGGCACAGTTAGTGGTCCATTTAGTGCATCCTTACTAGATCCACTAAATCAACCCCTAGGAGATTGATCTCCACAGTGTCGATCTTCCAGTAATTGTAGACGAGGCCTAATGATGACCTGTGACAATCAGACCCTCTGAAGTGGTCTCCCATTGGCAGCCCAGCGTCATTAGTCACTTTAGCCCCCCCCTCAGTCCTCACTATGGAGAACAGGGCTCGAAAAGGTCACCTGCATCAAAACAGAGACCTGCAAAATGACCATTTGCAACAGGAAAGCAGCACAGCTTCTTTCAATGGGAATGGTGTAATAAGCACGGCCAGATCCCTGTGTCACCCACACACCAGTAGGGTGTGGGGCACTGTCCCATGGAGGCACTGAGACCACTTACACGGAGAGAATGAGTTTGCTCTACGTCTTAGCTAGAGTCAGCTGGATTTTAGCTCAAGCAGCAGAGGCTCATGCACTAAGCTCCAGAGGTCCCAGGTTCAGTTTCGCCTGTTGGCATTACCCCCCTGCTGCTAGGCCCACTTGCCAACTAAGGTTAAGCACTGGGAAGTCTGCCAGTGATTGCCGTAACCGTAACGCTTTGTAGCCTTTTGCACATGTTGGCCGATTAGCCCTCAGCATATCCCTGGGAGATAGGTATGGAGTCTTATCCTCCCACAGATGGGGAAACGGAGGCAAGGAGCATGTGATTTGCTTGAGGTCACTGAGGGAGTTGGCATTGCTGTTGGGATTAGGATTTAGGTGTTTCTGCCTCCCAATTCTACACTTGGCATGTGCATAATATGCTGGATAAGTGGTGTCATGTCCCCCTTGGTTGGCTTGTTCAACAAGCGGATAAGAGCCTAAAATTGCTACCAGCTGATGGAGTTATTCTTTAGTTTAAGTGATAGAGTGCTGTGCTTCTTGGTTCTGACCATTCCTAGTTAGGCCCTTACACCGTAAAGTCTGTACCCCTACCCTCTGTCCCCCCCACCAATTCCCAGAATCATAGAAATGTAGGGATGGAAGGGACCTTGACAGGTCATCTAGTCCAGTCCCCTACACTGAGGTAGGACTAAGTATGATCTATTATTCCTCTCATTAGGGTCCTGCTCTGTCTCCAGTTGAGAGGCACCTATTGATGTCAGTGAGAGTTGGATCGGGGCCTCAGTTGGGAAGCGTTCCCTTTGCCGGAGGAGCCAGCTATTGCTCGTACTCTGTATTGTGTCTGGGTGGCTGAGTCTTTACATTTTTAACTAGTACTTTCTATCGCTTTTCTTGTATGGTGCTTGGATAGTTCACAAGAGGCGCCTTTATGAAAAGATGCAATGAATCAATGGAGAATAATAATCTAAATCGAAAGGAATGCGCCGTTTGCCCATAGCGAAAGTGGGATGAGAAATCACCGGGCAGGATTTAGCACTAGAGAAAATGAGTCTGGGAGAAGGGCAGGGAAGGAAATCCAATTTCTGAAAATGAAAATAGATTTAAAAGAAATACGGCATAAAATTAAACACGTAATCCTTTTTCTCCACATCCAAACCCACACTGGAAGATGTGGTGATAGCTGCTTCCTTTCTGCTCGTAGTAGTTGATTCTCTGGAGGCCTGATGCTTTCGTTGCTTGGCTTTCTCTGCTGTGACTGCAATTTACAATCCTTGTTTTTATTTGAACCTCAGTGGTGGCAGCTGGGGGACCTGCTCATTTATTTTGGAGGCGTGCCAGTCGGCCTAGGTGACTAGTGGCCCTATGACTTATATCCTGGAGCTTGTCCAGCTAGGACCCTTCCTTGCCTTAGTCTAATCCTTTTAATAGCCCTCCAAATGAATTGTTATCCCCAAGTCCTTTCCCCACGGGGTTCGAGACAGACGGTCCCGCTCTGAGTGTCTTGCTTGTGATGAATTTTACCTCTTGTAAATAAATTCCATTAAAGGGTCTTGCACCAATGTCCCTACTCACACATGCTTTATATGGCAGCCCTCTGCTCAGACAATACGGATCGTCTCAGTGTATCACACTTACAAAGACTCTTTGCGCTAAATAACACTGGAGTGATCCACTGGGACAATTCATTGGTTCAGGGCCTTATAAATGGACTTTATTTACACCGTCTAGAGAAACTATCTCTGTGTCCATTGACTTTTCAGTGTATATTACACAGACCAAAGAAGCCATTTCAGTGTCTGGGAAACAATAAGAAATATGCATGAGAGAGAGAGAGAGAGAGACCCACTAGCTAGCAATGAAGGCCTATTAAATAACACACGTGCATCTCTTACAGAGCTGGGATATTTAACTCTTCCTCTGCTGAGAGTAACTGGGATTGCGCTGAGCAGTTTGTATTTTGGGGACAAAAATCTCATCCCTGATTCCATTGTGACTTAAGGTCACATTTTCCAAAGTGCATCAGTGGTTTAGCTTCTTAAGTCCCATTTTTTGAAATGTTAATGGGACTTAGGTTCCTAAGTCACATAGGCAATTTTTGCAAATGTTGCCTTTTAAGTCCTTTGAGTTACTGTGGGAAAACAGTAATACACTGTGGGGTGTTTATGCACCTTCAGCGAAAGGATGAAATCAACTTTGTGGCTTGGTCCTGGTCTCGGCTGCTTTTGTTAGAAAGGGGGGCAGCGCTACACGCCCAAGAATGCCACAGCGGCGCATGGCCCCTCTAAGAAGGGCCTCCCCAAATCCTAGTATCTAAAGGACACATAACTGGGCCAGTTCACAGAGGCGCCCTGATCAGCTCAGGCTTAGCTGGTTCCTCTCACCTTTCAGAGTCCCCGTGAGGTGAGATGGAGGACAGAGTGGACCCTGCTGTGGGCTGGGAGGCTGGGGCTGGCAAGCTGGCAAGCTGGGAAAAGGCTTTAAGAGGGGGTCCTGCCACAGGGTTGCCTGTGGCGCATCCGGCAAACAACTTTCCAAAGACCCAACCTGCTGTTTGTTCTCTGGGGTCGATAGCTCCTACAAAGCCACTGGCTTCAATCTCTGTGGCTGGCCCCTCAGCTGTGCAGCACCAGCGCTGCATAATTCCCAACAATGGTTATCAGACTGGAGGGGGCTCCCTGGTGTTGAAGCATGAGGTCTGGTTCCACGAGGCCTGTCACATTCCATTATGTGAGGCAAGGCAACGTGGCATGACTGATGCAACCCAACGTTAAATGTCAGAGAGCAACAGATCAGCTCTGGGCTACAGTAATTTTATGTGCCCATTTAATCTGGTATTTAAAAACCTACACTCAGAGCAATCTACATCACATGCTACGTTTGGCCAAGTCGAGCAGCAAATGTGTACCAAACACAGTATATCATTCTGGGCTCGTTCACGCTCACATGCGCACACATGTGTACAAGGCTCCCGCTCCGAATTAAACCCAGGGGTCTGACACTCCTCTCTCACCAGCTGAAACCAGGAGTCATTTCACAGAAATCTCTGTAAATCTGAGGTAATGCAGATTTACCTCTTGGCCCTCTTCCTCCTGGCCCTCTGGAGACCTTCCCTGAGCTCATCTTTTGTGCTCCTGCCCCCGTCTCCACTTGTAAGTCCTCACCTACCCCTCGTCAACCTGCTGCTGTTCCACTGCTTACAGTGGATCTTGGTGATTTGAATAGAAAATTGTTTATTTTTCCTGTCTCCTGTGCTCTGACTAGGTAGATGCCCTCAGTCTGTCCCCAATTTCATTGAAGCACCTGCTTAGCTCCATGCCAGTCCAAGGCAAAGCTTAAACACCCAATTAACTTTAAACCTGGGGACATTTCCCTGAGTCAAGCCCTCTGTGCATCCAGCCTTCTCTGGGAAAGAGATCCTCTCCCTCCCCGTATGTCTGGACCATTACGGGCACTATCCAAACTAATAACAATAACAAATAAGTAAATAATCCCCCAACCTGTAATATGACCAGCAACACCTTAGACTCTATTACAACTGAAGGTCATGCCTCAGCCACCTCAGACTTTTCTTATACCCTGTGAGTCGCATTCTGCTTGGACAAGAACAATGGGTCATTTGGTTTTACTCGGGTTTTGAATCTTTTTTGCTGTCTCATTCAGTCACAGGAGGCTGCAGGTCTTGGTCTGGAGACATTTCTGCTTCATATTCCCATCCCCAAAATCCATTTTCAGTTTATTTTTGACAACAAAACCCCGACGACAGCACCAGCCCAACGCCGTGAAACCGTGGCTCTGAATCCGAGGCGTTTTCCCAGGGCAGACCCAGAGGAGCGAATGCTGTCAGCATTCATTCATGCTAATTCCTGCTCCTCGCTGTCAGAGGAGGCATGCGGGGGAACCGCTGGCAGCATCACTCCAGATGGAGCTGTCCTGCTGGAGGATAGTAGGGCTAAGAAAAAAGCACTGAATGGCTGGTCCTTTGCGAATGCCCCAGAAATTTGCAAATGCCTTGAGATCTATCACTTTCTGGAACACTTTTGTAAAGCACCACGTAAAGACCCAACACTGTATAAATACATATTAATACTATGTTACACACTCCAGGGGGGCTGATGCTGATCTTATTCCAACTGATTCTTACTCCGGAAACTTCAGTGGTATTTCTTCTGACGGATAACACTGCAGTAGCCTGGACAGGCAGGCCCTAGATCAGTGCTTAGCATTAGAGTGGGCTGAGGCATGACAAATCCTGTTTCACAACAACTTTTGGAGGTTTTGAAATTTGTCATCGATCCACATTGGAGCAAAGAGAAAATCTTTTAGGTGTTGTGCAAAATGGAATTGGGTTGGAAGCATCAGATTGAAAAAATTGGGGTTTTATTTGGGTCACTGGTCTGCTTGCTCTCCCAGGGTATGTCTACACTCCAGAGTTTTTCCGGAAAAACGTCTGTTTTTCTGGAAAAACAATACTTACATCCACACTGCTATTGTGTTCTTTCGACAGAAAGTCAAAAGGACGGAGGTTTTTTTCTGATGGCGGTAAACCTTATTCTACGAGGAAGAAGCCTTTTTCCGAAAAAGCTTTTTCGGAAAAAGGTATGTGTTGGTGCGGAAGAGTGTTTTTTTTTGAAAGAAGAGGCCTCCAGGAAAAAGCACAGGTGCCCTAGTGACCATTCCATCCACAGTAATCACAACTTAAATGCAAGATAGCGTCCAATGAATGTGGACGCTATCTTTTGAAAAAGCACATCGATTTTTTGTTGCGCTTTTGCTGGGTAGATGCTGTCTTTCAAAAGAAGTTTTTCTGGAAGCTCTCTTCTGGAAAAGCTTCTTCTAAAAGAAGCCTGCAGTCTAGACATAGCCTCAGTGACTCGAGAGGTCACCCTCGACCTCTTCCCACTGCAAACTTCATGGAAACGGATGCATCTCCACGTTTCAGCTTCGGTAAATTACATGCTTCCATCCAACCAACCACCCACCCAACCAACCAACCAACCCATTCCGCTGAAAATATTCTAACCCGTGCTCCTTGGTGTGGTGGGTACTCCAGTGAAATCACGCTTCTCAGTTTGGGTGATATGATTTTATATAGGCATTGGCAATGTTGTTCCAAAGCCTTTTAAAAACTAAGATTGGGTTCCAGGATTTGCTCTATTTGTCGATGTTGCCAGGGTAGGGTTTATTTGATTTTTTTTTAAAGTTCCCAGAGCTGATCCTCCACTTCTCAGCCATTTATAAATTCTGGGCTGCATAGAACTGAGCCATTTCTGAAAACTGTGTGTCACGTAACAACACGATCTGTCGATGTAGATGCCTCTGGGGTGTCTTAGTAGACTTCTATCCAAGAGCTGGGAGGGGGGCAAAAGCAGGCATATGTTGTCTGTGGATCCTGGAATGAAATTTCCCAGGTGTGATTGTAGGATATTGAAAATAATTGTTGCCCGAACTGTAGCTCATGCATTATAGGTACGGGTGTGTTATACTTGAATGGAGATAATCGAGATGAAGGAGATCTAGCGTTCGCTCTCCTGCTAGTGTAGGAATTCAGTGCGCTATGGGTTTCTTTTGAAGTACTCTGCCTCATAAGTGATGGCCACTTTCCTCAGAGACTGATGACTAGACCAGCTCCCAGACTAGGGGCTAGCAGCTGCAGGTACGCGCTGTCGCTTTCCAGAAAGGTAAGAGGTTCCATCTTTATGCGCCTATGGAGTTGTTCCTGAGCTAGAGTGCTTGGGGTACTTGTGGTGAAGGGCCAGGCAGGGTCATGTTCCAAGGGTTGTATTGGCCGGAGGATTCACAGCAATCGGAGGAGTTTAGAGATGCTGACAGGTTGGGAAGCTGCCCATATGAGGTCCTGTGTGACAGTCCATGTAGCTGCGGTATGCAGAGGCAGCATGGGCTAGTGGAGAGGAAACTGGACTGAAAGTCAAGGGACCCGGATTTGGTTGCCAGCTCTGACCTGCTGATGTGCCTAGGACCATGCATGGTGCCTCAGTTTCCTGTTTCTCTGTAAGATCTTCAGTCCATGGGCTGTTTCTTATTGTGGCTATGTCTACTCTACGAGTTTTCTCTGCAAAAAATATGCAAATGAGGGACACATTTGCATGAGTCGAGATCTCATTTGCATGTTTTCTGCCGATCCGTTTTTGCGCTGGGGTTTCTGCGCAAAAACAAGCAGTGTGGACATTTTCTTTTTGCGCAAAAACCCCTTTTCCCGCTAGATCAGTAAACCTCCTTTTTTGGGGCATAAAGATCTTGCAGAAAAAAGGGTTTCTGCGCAAAAAGAAAATGTCCACACTGCTTGTTTTTGTGCAGAAACCCCAGCGCAAAAAACGGATCGGCAGAAAACATACAAATGAGATCTCGACTCATGCAAATGCGTCCCTCATTTGCATATTTTTGCAGAGAAAACTTGTAGTGTAGACGTAGCCTAAGTGTCTGTCAAATGCCCAGCACAATGGGGCCCCAACCTCCATGCTCGGGGTCTCCCTCCAGGCCCTGCTGCAATACTTTTAAAGGGACCTCTGTGCGGTTTCGGCTTTCACAACGTTTTCTCAAATCCGCCGAGCTGGACTTCACTGGTCAAGCCACTAATTGAAAGCTGTAAATGTGAGTAATTTCCTTTTTACGCTTTCTCTCCCTCTCTTCTCCCAGACAGGCTGGCTTCTTTCCACTTCTCTTTGTTGTTGCTAAAAAGATTAAACTTGTTTGACCAGGTTCTGAGTCAGCAAAGTTGGAGAAGGGAAGATGAATGAGGCTCTTTAAGGTTGCTCGTTCCCCATGGCTCTCCTCTTGGGAGGGGAAATTCCCTCCTCCCCTCTTGTACTTTAACACTCTGTTTTTAATGTTCTTTTTATTTTTAAGTCATTTCTCTCATTCTTGTCTTATTTTCTCATCTCTAGGATAATGGGGCTTCCGTCAATTCCACTGCCTTCCACTCTGATCCTTTTGGCTGTTTCTCCGGATTAAAAGAGCTCTCCCCTTTCTTCTTCAGTAAGCCAGGACAGGACACATGATCCTAAAGTGCACGGAAGCTTTCTGTTCTCTTTTGTCCACCAAACCTTCCTCCTTTCGCCCGACTCTTGTATCTTGATCCTTCTTGTGACGTTTAAGAGGCAGGTGCGTTCAAAACTCCTTAGGCCTGGAGCAACAGGCTGAATTGCGGAAAGGCATCTAAAATGCCATGCGGAGAGATGGGTGCTAAGTTTAAGGAGACTGTTTGCAGAACAGACAGGACGCCCTGGTGAATGGGGGGAGGGAACCTAGCACAGAAATAACTTGAGAAAGTTAATTAGCATTAATTTGTATGGTCATAGCTCCTAGGAGCCCCAGGAATGGAGCAGAACCCCTTGTGCTAGGCACTATACACACCCAGAACTAAAAGGAAATACCTCCCCTAAAGTCAGGCCCACAGATGTGTGTGTTGGGGGAGCGGGGAACTGTCCCAGGGCCTGGTGATTCAAAAGGGACTCCCAGATGCTGTTTGCTTTTGTGGTAGCAGCAGCTGGAACTCTGGGCCCTTTAAATTGCTGCCAGAGCCCTTCTGGCCCCCACCCTGACTCCTCCCCTCCTGGAAGGATATATAGCTTAAAGCAGTGTTTCTTAAACTATGTTCCGCGGCACACCAGTGTGCTGCGGAGAACGACAGAATTAAAAATGGCTGCCCTTAAAGGGGCAGGTGACTTTTTTTTTTTGCTCAGTAACTTTCTCCCAACCCTTTTTTTTCCTCAACAACTTCCCCCTGACCCTTCCTCCCCCCCCCCCCCCGACCTTTTCTTTTTCCTCAACAAAAAATCCTTGGTGTTCCTTCCTCATAAAAAAAAATTATTCTTTGGTGTTCCTCGATCTTAAAAAGTTTAAGAAACACTGGCTTAAAGCCAACCACCTGTTACGAGACGTAGAAAAACCCATGGAGCACAGATTGTTCGCCTCAGCCCTCTTACATTTCCTCAGTGATTTTTCCCTGCAGGCGTCGTCCTCGTGTTGAGGGCTAGTTGCTGCTTACCCTGTCGTCCACTGTCTCCTATTCTTGACTTGGGCTGGGGGAAGGGGATGCCAGAAGAACACGGTTCCTCTGTAATCCTGGATTCAGCTTTACAAATGCCATGTGGTGGTACTTGGGTGTCATTCATGGAGGTGACTTTTACACTGAAGAAATCCCATTTAAACCTGACCTTTCACGTACTAGAACATAACAGAGCGTGCAGCCAAATAGCATCCGCCTAGCAGGGGACAGCGGCAAACTGGAATATTACTTTTGTGAGGGTACATTTGCATTGTGCAAATTCGTTAGTCAAAGTTGCATTTCTAATACTGGTCCATTAACGCCCCTGTGACAAAGCGCGTTCCCCGCCAGGTTGGCTGCTGGGAGGCCCGTGCAGATACGGTGGTTTTGTGTTAGAAGGGACGCTTCTCTCTCCGGGGTCAGGCTCTGGGAATTGTAACATTATAAGGTAAATGCGAGGTTGGGATGTGGACTATCCACCTGGGCAGGGAGCTGTGGACATCTGCTTACTCTCTGTGGGGCAGGTGGGTGGGAAGGGGAGGAGCCGGGCTCTTTGCCTGCCCAAGGGCACTGGCCCGTGGTTCTAACTTGCCTCAGTGGAGCGTGTCCTCTGCTGCTATTCTATGCTAGCAGCAAATCACTCCAAGAGCAAGGGGTGCTGGTCTTTAGTCCAGGCTGCACCTGAAGGCATCAACAGCTCTTAGGAGGAGTATTTGCTGTTTGTATTGGAGTCGTACGTAGGAGCTCTGGTTGTGGATCAAGGGCCCATTGCGCTAGGCGCTGTACAAACCCAGAACGCACAGATGGTTTCTGCCCCCAAGGTGCTTACAATTTAATGATCCACACTGATGACATGAAGGCTGGATACACTGGTGATTACCCACCCCCCTCTCGATGAGGTTAGTGTTAAACAGGGATTCTCTCCCCCCATGCCTGCCACAGTGCCCCGCAGCCACAGCTGCATGGCTGTTCGAGATACATTTTTCTCAGCTTTGCCTTCCCTCCCACCCATCCATTCACCCCTCCTGTGGTGGTTGGCACAGCCGGGTACTTGAGTGGGAGCCTCAGTGTACTCAGACACGTCTTTAGGCCTACCAATTTTAGACCAAAGCTTCCAAGGGTGGCTTTTTGCAGGGCAGCTCCCCATGTCAGCCAGCGGGGCTGCTAATCCCCATCTTCCTGCTGACTTGGGCGGCTGCGTTAAGCATTTATGTTAATACCTTATCAGGCAGTCACATCCCATGGCTTATCATTTTCATCAAGTCTTGGTTTTATGGTTGAAAGGAATTACTTTTGAAAGACCATTACCAGCCTCTCTCTTTCTCACGGTCTTATGCCTGCCTGCTATTAAGCTTTTCTAGAGGCAGGTTTTTTTGAGTAAAGCTCATAAAAGCTGCTATTTATAAGTTCCTTGTTCCAGCCCCCTTACATCAGCTGCTGCCTTGGACTCGCCCACGGGCTGAAATGATCCTGTTTGAATCTACTGATCACGTCACCAGGGAGGAGCAGAGAGACTTCTTGCACGTGATGGGCCACGTACTCCACAAGTGTCTGATGCTAATGGAGTCATCCCCGCAGAAAATTCACTCCGCCCGGCGTATGATCAGGTTGTGGCTGACTCCCCTGTGTCAGTGCATGAAGGGATGGGAGGGCACAAGGAATCTCATGCCGGTGTTGGGCACAGCTGGCCCACCCCCAGAAGTGAGACCTGGTTCTGGTGACTGGTGGCAATAGCGAGTGTGGGACGCTGTGATGTGGGATGCTGGTGGGGAAAGCACACCAAGCAAGCTGGGTAAGGACCAGGGTGTTGTCGGTCAGGCCTTGTGGTCAGAGTCGGTAGCCAGGAACTGGCGCTAGGAGGCTGGAGTCGGTGTGAGAGTCCGAGTCAAGCCAGGGGTTGAGCCAGGATCAGAGTGTGGGGCAGGGCAGAGGAGCAGGGACCGGAGTGAGATAGGAAAGCAGGAATCAGGAGTGGAGGAGGATTTGGGATGAGAGCACAGGCAGGCAGACTCAGGAATTAGTTGACTGGGGCAGCCTAATTTGAGATCGCAAAGTGGCAGCTGCCCAGCAGAAAGTGATCCAGTTAAATGGGCGACTCCTTGGGCCCTAAGGGGTTCTGGGGAACTGTCTGGGGACACAAATGCCAAAGAGAGCTCCCGCCAGTTGTTCTGGGGAGCGCCAGCCCATGGGACAATAGCAAAAGGCCCCCCAGCTGCTGTAATGAGGGTGGGAATGGGGCGAAGGGGAAAAGGCTGCCTTGCTGATTAAACCTATCCAGAGTGTCTTGTGGTTGCTGTGGGACTTGGAAAATCTGGGTTCAGTTCTACCCTCCGGCACTGATTTCCTGTGCTGCCTCAGTCTCATCCCTTGATCTCACAGTCCTTGAGTGAGACTAGCACTTACACACCTACTTCTGTGCATTCCTGTTCAGGAGAACAATTAAGCACATCCTAAGGAACTTGCCTTCTCTGTAAAATGGGGATTTAATATTTCCCTGAGTCACAAGGGCGTTGTGAAGGTCATGAGGGGGTTGTGGTAAAGTACGTGTTAATGGTGGTGGGGAGGTCTCACATTGTGGTGCTGCGGTGGGGGGCACAGAAACACCCCCACAAAGCCAGTGCTTTAAGAATATTGCCCAACTCTTACCTTGCACCTATGAACTAAAAAGAAGTAAGCCGAGAGAGAAGAGCAGAGGGGCTCTGCGCTGGCAATGGCAGGAGGACAGCTGCATTCTGCACCGCTTGTCATATGCAATTTGCTCTGTTCTTCAGGGTCTCATCTTTCATTAAACAAGAGTTGCTGGCCT
Organism: Rafetus swinhoei; assembly: GCA_019425775.1. NCBI lineage: Eukaryota > Metazoa > Chordata > Testudines > Trionychidae > Rafetus > Rafetus swinhoei. The sequence continues at coordinate 44,234,131 of CM033436.1, read as the reverse complement.
TCTGGCTGTACGGCAAGTCTGGATGCTGTAAAGTGCTCTGTGCGCTGGAGTCTGGTTGTCTTTGAATTCTCGGAGACAGATACACTCCTGCTGTGTTCATAGTGGTATTTTTCGTTGATGAGTTAAAAATGGATCTTAGCACCTTGTCACACCATGTGCCAATAATGCCGAAACTCATCTCATGCCTGTAAAAGACTGAACGGTTGTCAGTCTCCATTGCCTGTGCAACCCAGGACAGAAGGGCCGTATGAATGATTATGGTCCTGGGCAGAGACTCATTGTAAAGATGGACACCTGGATAGATGGAGCTGCCGGAGCTAGGGGAAAAGCTTAGAAAAGAGGAGACTAAGGGGGGATATGATAGAGGTCTATAAAATCGTGACTGCCTTGGAAAAAGGGAATAAGGAAAAGTTATTTATTTGTTCCCATAACATAAGAACTAGGGGTCACCAAATGAAATTAATAGGGAGCAGGTTTAAAACAAACAAAAGGAAGTTTTTCTTCACGCATTGCACAGTCAACCTGTGGAACTCCTTGCCAGAGGATGTTGTGAAGACCAGGACTTTAACAGGGTTCAAAAAAGAAGTAGATAAATTCATGGAGGTTAAAGTCATCAATGGCTATTAGTCAGGATGGGTAGGAATGGTGTCCTTAGCCTCTGTCAGAGGCTGGAAATGGGTGATGGGAGAGGGATTGCTTGAAGATTCCCTGTTCTGTTCACTCCCTCTAGGGCATCTGGCATTGGCCATTGGCAGAAGACAGGATACTGGGCTAGATGGACCTTTGGTCTAACCCAGTATGGCTGTTCTTATGTGAGAGAACACTGCCCCACGGAGAGACTCCTGCTGGTTTCACTGTGCACTGGATCAGACCCTTAGGCCTGAATTTTTAAAGGTATTTGGACATTGCTACACTCAGCCCTGAAGCCCCTAACTGACTTAGGCGCCTAACTCTCATTGTCAAATGGGAGTTAAGCACGTAGAAACCAAAATCCCATTAAGAGTCAAAGGGATTTAGTCACATATGAAAATGAGACTTAGACATGACAACGCTGAGCAGACCAAGGCCTAAATACCTTTCAAAATCTGGGCCTTGGTCTTTGTACTCCTTGCTGGTAGGAAAGCAGGGCTGTGAGGAAGATCTGGCTAAACCCAGCCCAGACCCACCTGAAGTCAAGGCGTGTGGAGGCGATTTCTGAAGCCAGAAGGAAGCATTGCGAACCTGAAGCCTAGAAGCAGGTGCTCGCTCTGTGCCTCCTGTGGTGACGGGGTAGACTCGAGACAGCCTTTTGCCGGGTCATCAGAATGAGAGGGGCTTTGTCTGAAAACAAAAAGGGGTTTTGAACTGAGAAAAGGAAATGTATTTCTATGTACCATATAATTAAGCTGTGGAACCTGCTGCCACTAGGTATTATTGTAGCAAGTAGCATAGTCAGCTCCAGTACTGGACTGGACATGAGTGTAAATGAAAGCAGCCTCACAGTGCCCCTAGCAAGGATCAGATTAATAGGGTTATCAGTCTGCCAGCTTCCGGGTACATTACTGTCTGGGCCTGCCTCACACTTTCCCTCTCCTGACTCAAGGGAAGGTGCTGGCTGCACTCTTGTAACTCTCCATGAGTCCATGGTGGGCCCTGGAGGCAGAGCGGCAGGCTGAATGGGCCATTGGTCGGCTTGGGTGTGGAAGTTTCTCTCCCTGCGTTGTGACGCTCACACAGAGCGCCTCACTTGCTTTAGACATTTCTGGCGCTACAGGTGGAAGGTCCCACAGTGCACGCAGCACATGCACCTTGGGATGAATGGGGAACCATCATCACATCCCTTTAAATCCCATTTGCAGTTGCATATGTCGGACAGGCTAGAGCAGGGCTGGGCCGGATCTGGCCCGCCTAACACTTGGATCCGGCCCATGGACTGCATCTGGCCACTTTCTATTTATATCCTGCTGCCTGTGCCACCGAATTTCCAGGCGGAGGCTCAGGCTGTAGGATCCTATTTAAATGACTCACGGCTCCCAGTCATGGTGCTTCCACGGCAGGGGCCGGAGCTGAGCCCTTTAAATAGCCGCAGCAATCCTGGGCAGCTGGCAGGCCATGTGGTAGCAGTGGGGCTGGGAGCCGTAAACCCTTTGCTGTGTTTTTAATTCAAAGCCTCTGGCCCCAGACAACTCTGGGGGGAGGCTAGTTCCCAGCCCCGCCCCTTCTGCCCCAGGCCCCGCCCCTTCCCGGGCTAGAGCCCACCCCTGGGCTAGAGCCTGGCTGGTGATGCTTTTTGTGGCTTGAAGCTTGTCTGCTTTGCAAGACCCACTTGTCGCACTTTAAAAATAAACTCTCCTGCCCTGCTTCAGCTGGTCTGTAGGCTGCACATGCTCAGTCGACGGAAGGGCCAAACCCTGCGAGGCACCAGGCATGGAGGTCAATGTTCGACCCCAGGCAGCTAGCGTACTTGCAGTTCATTAAGATGCCCTACTGAGGATGGTAAAGTGCAGTTAGCGGGCTAATCGTACAGTCGGTACAATTTCTATCGACTGTACGATTAGGCCGTAAGACCGCGCTGCAGAGCCGCAGCAGGGGCAGCTCCAGGAGCTGGCTCGAGCTGGCAGTCCCGGCTCATGCTGGCTCCCAAAGCCACCTGCGCTGCGGCTCTGCATTTTAAATGTAGTAAGAGCCGCCAGGGCAGCAATCAGCGTGAGCTGGGACTGCTGGGTCCAGCAGCCCCTGTTCACAGCAGCCTTCCCTAGACCCCCCTGCTGCCTCTGATAGAGGCAGTGGGGGCCGGGAGCAGGCAGCACCGCAGAGATGGTGCTGGGGGGAACTGGCTTTTAAGCCAGCTCCCCCTAGCACTGGCTCCTGTTCCCCCCCTTGCTGCCTCTCAGAGAGGCAGCAATGGGGGGGCACCACAGGGAGCACGGGGCCAGTGGGGACTCAAGCAGTCCCCCCCTCACGCCGTTTCCCTGCTGCACCCCCCCCCCGAGATGGTGCCAGCTCCCCCCCTCCCACCAGCTCCTGCTTCTGCTCCCCCACCCCTGCTGCCTTTCTCTATCAGAGAGAGGCAGCGGGGGTGGGGGAAGAAGCAACTAGTAGAGTCACTACTCGCCTATCCAATAAGCTTATGTCTATTGGATAGTCTCTTACATCCCTAATGTCCTGCAAGGGTTGTGGGACCTCAGGCCGGGATCAGGGCAGGGCCCCTACGTGCAAGGCCTGACAGTCAATCCCTGCTCCAAAGGCTTTACAAGCTAACTTACAAGATGAGCAACCGCGTGTGGATGTGAACAAGCAGACAGGGAAGGAGCATAATGCTTCAACGAGACAAAGGTGACCCTGGGGGTTTCTGCTTGTGCTCTAGGAAAGAGGATGGCCAGGCTCCGGGAATAATGGTGGAAACTAAACAGGCAAAGGGCAAACTGCTTGGAGAGGATATGGGCCGGAGAGGAGTCACTGGGCAAGTCCAAATGCATCTTTTCTAAGTTGCTTAAGGAGCCTAGCCAGTCCCTGGGCTAGATCCTGACCTGGCGCAAACCCTAGCAATGCCAGTGCAGTCACTGGCGTTACCCTGATTTACGCCAGCGGAGGATATCGGCTGGGATTCCCCACTGGCCTATGTGGCTGAAGTCACGGCGAGTTGTGCTCCTGGGTCATCTCTAGGTGTGTTTGAAAATCTCCCTCCTGGCCCATTGCACGTGTTTGGCAAAGTACCCCCAGTGAATGGTAAAGCAAGCCTCTCCCATGGGAAGTGTATGGCACTGGGGCCCTTTGCTGCTGCTGGCAATCAGGCTGGGTTAGGGCAGGAGGAGGTGGGATCCTGGCTGTTTTCATTAGGTGGCTCAAAGCCGTTTTGGCCAGACCCCATCCGGTGTAAATCACTGTAGCCCCATTCATGGCAACTGAGCCGGGCTGATTCATGCTAGCTACAGATCTGGCCCTTTGGGTATTTATAGTCAAACTCTTGTTTTCATTGCCTCCTACTTGTGTGCTGTAATCTGCAGCAAAGTCACAGGGCCCCCCTGTGTTGCTCCCAAAGCCCTGATACAGGGCCAATATTTACCCCCCTCCGCTCCCCATCCCACAAGGGAGTGTGACAGGACTGAAGACACCCCCCTCCCGCGGCGTCCAGAGACATAAGAACTACGGTGGTGACTGTGTGCAGCCATGACACCTTGAAGGTCTCAAACAGGTGGAGCTGAAACGTCTTGGTTGGGCGGAGACAGAGGCCATGACTGGAGGTAGCTGGTAAATAAGGACCCGCTCAATGGGCTTGCTTGATCCCTTTTTTTGGTGCTTGCTGCTCTGTCCTCCTTGCGCTTGCTGCTGCACCCAATTAAAATAGCTGCAGTTCATTAAAAAGCCATAACGGATTCCAGGAGAGACACCGCAAGTTGCCCCTCTCGTCCGTTCAGCAGATGCCGCCTTAACCAATTTGCTCGGTGATCCTTCTTCGGCGCTTTTATTTTTATCTAACTCCTCTGGGCTTCTCCAGCTCACACGCTTTAAAGAGAGCTGCCCAGCCTGCCTCCCCCAGAGGAATCAAATGCCGCCACTGGCCACCCTCCCCCTGTAATTGCAGCGCCAGGGCAAAGCTGAGCCATGGCAGATTTGTGTTGCTGATGAATTCCAACAAGCAATTTCTCTTTCCAGGGCAGACGTGAGAGCCAGCCTGCATTAGGGTTGTGGGCATTTTTTAGGATTAAAATGTATGCAAATGTCGATGCGAATGAGGTGCATCCCTTGGGCAGCTGACTAGTTACTATGATGGCACTCGGTGTCCAAAGTTTGGTGATCTCTGGCTTAGAAGGGGAAGAGGAGAGCCTGCTGGGGCTTCCCTTAAGCCTCTCTGACAGAGCCTGTTTTTCTGAATGGCAGTTTGGGCTGGACTCTTGTTTCAATTTCACAAGCACGGGGGTGGGTGAAGCACCGTCCCTGCGGCTCATCTGTCGTGTCGTGGCTAATGTAGTCAGCTCACAGGTATCACGTTCAGTACAGCAGGGACTGGCCCACGTTGCCCGGTCCCTACACCAATCTGATGGTATAAAGATACTGACCTTATGAAAACAGGCGTTAGAAACAGCTGTTGGGTAAAACCAAGTGGCAAATGGAAGGGGGAGGGGGGGAGAGGGAGGAAATCAGTGCTTCACTAGGATTTTGAATGGAAACATCACGCTTTGCATTTCTTCATATTAAAAATGCTAATGGCCCCGGATCGTCTGATTATTTAATATGATTCGGAATAAGAGGTATTTGTATTCATTTCCAGAGATGAGGCACAGACCCAATCTTAAACTTATTTAGACAGCATTGCACATCAAGAAAAACGGGAAGGGAACACGTCTAATGTACAGCAATTTTTTTATATCGTGCTTCTTGCAGGTCTGCACAGAATTCTAAGATGTCGGTAAATTCCATCTCCAGAGTTTGCATTGCCAAAGGACATCAGATGTGTACTAGTAAGTACGATCAGAGCCAGAAATGCCAATGCTCAGCTTTAACGCTGTTCCTTGCACAACAATAAAGTCGTTAATAACAAGAACGTGTGCTCAAGTTGTCTCAAAGATGACTTTATTGGTGTTGTTATTGTTTATTCTTTGTGTTATCAAGCTGCCTCCGAGCCCCGTTCATGGCCCCATTGTGATAGACACTGTAAACACACACAGCAAAAAGACAGCCCTTTCAATGTCAGGTATAGTCTAAGATGCACTGTAGTGGTGTACGACATTCCTCCAGTAATATGTATCTGGGCCTGCAATGAAGTTATGCAGGTAGATCTGGCTACCAGTGCGGAGTGGGTAATTCCTCTCTTTTCGTTGTACAAAGAGCTCGTGGACTTATTCCCAACTCCCCCTCTCTACATTTTATTTCTTTACCCTTAAGGGAGGCCCACTCCCTGTTTTCAAAGGGATTCTCGCACGCACCGGTAAAGGCAGGCACTGTTTGTATTACCGTTACGGTTTGTTCCATGTTGTTCAAACCCAGCTGCAAGGGGGTTGGCACTGTATACAGGTTGGGATCTGAGAAAGAAACGGTATGGAATCTTTTCCCACCTGGCCTAGGCGGGCTTGAACCTGCTAACAGAGTTAGTCCTCTTGGGTGTGTGATGGCATGAAACCCCAAATGATCCCAAAAATCCCACATATATATAATGTATATTTGACTGGTGCACATATGTGACCGGTGTGTGTGCACCAGTCAAAATCTATTGTTTGGAGCAGGTCAGAGTTTTGGAAAGATAGAAATAGCCTTGGGGTAGGTGGATTAGTGGGGCAGAGTAAGTAGATGGAAGTGACAGGTGCGTGATAAATGCAATGTAACACATGGTTGTGCCGTGCGTGGTATGCCTGTTACCACGTCATGTGTATAATATAGCGGTGGTTTGATCCCACACAGTCTTGGGCACTCAGCTGAGTCAGTACTTGGATAGGAAAAGCAAAAAGAGGTGCTGGTGTCGTAGTAAAGACCCTCTTCTGTCTGAGTGTGTGCTGAACTAATTCCAATGGTGTTAATGGGTGATGGAAGTGCCTGATGGAAGTGCCGTGTTTCAAATGAAGTGTAAAACTGAGGTCCAGACCACTTGTGGTGATTAAAGCTAGATTAAGAGGGGCTCACTCGGATGTCTGGTTGAATCACATTCACCTTGCGGTTGATTGATGGGCTTGATATTCCTACTCACATCTTTTGCAAAATTGTTGCATAGTGTTGCTGTAAGCTGTTGGGCAACTACCCCGTTACACGTCAGAGCCAGCTGGATTCCTGTGGTAGGTTAACTGATCCTGATTTAAGCCTGAATCCAATGCCCTCCGGAATCAACACACGTTTTTCCATGGTCATTACATGCCTTGGATGCAGGGCTGGCCCGAGCCCTTTTGGCGCCCTGGGCCCGGGCACGCGGCGCCGCCCGGCGCGCACGCATGCGGCGCGGCCACGCCATTGGCGCGCAGCCCAGGGCCTGCCCCCGGGGCGCACGGCGCATGCACTGCCCAGCCCGGCCTGGCCAGCACTGCTGGCACGCGCGCCAGGCCGTGCAGAGCCCCGCGGCCGTGGTGGGAAGGGCGCTGCTGGCCGGCGCCACGGAAGCCGGGCGCGCGGCACCTGATGGCAGCTGTAAGGGACGCCGCGCGCCCCTTACAGCTGCCATCAGGCACCCTCCATCGGTTGGCGCCCTGGGCAGCTGCCCGGCTCGCCCATGCCTCGGTCCGGCCCTGCTTGGATGAGGCTCATATCTGGACCTCCTAAGATTGTTGTCAGGCTTACTTAGCAGAGCTGGCACACTACTGCAAAAAGGTTTCCTGTGGCTATTATGTCTTTACAGGATTTTATTTCATCTGTGTTTTCCCCTCTTATGTTTGCTGTCTGTCTGTATGTGTCTCAGCCAGGTCGTCATGCTCACCTGAAGAAAGAACTCTGGGGACTTGATTTTCATTTACACTACAGCTCCCTTAGTGTGGGTGTAAATGCAATTCATATCCTTTGACACTGCCAGAGAGGTAGGGGTGCGTGTCGGGAGGTGCGGGGGGTCCATGTAAATGAGAATGAAAGTGGAGAGGAATATTTGTGGAGACTGGATTTTGGATGTGTCGAGTATTTGTCTGCTTATCCTGTCAGAGGATAACCGTACCCTATGGCCTACGTGTCTTACCAAAGGAGCTCAAATTTCAATTAGTGGTAGTGATCTGCTTCCAAAGAAGACCAAGAATTATTTATAGAAGGTAGGAATAATTTCACATAACGAATGATAAAGCAAATCACGACTGGCTTATAAAGTTCACCAAGAGAAAAAGGCAAAACATGATTTGCTGTGAACTATTTACCCAGCTCTTTTTGTTAATTGATATTTTTAAAACACCAGGAGATGCTTGGACTGAAAGCATTCTAGAGGGCATTGTACTATACAATGTAATTCCTTTTAACACTGAAGAGATTGTTTAACTCCACTTCCCTTTCTTGTGGCTATATGAGAATTGCTCTTCTTTGAATACACATCTATTATTAAAAACACAGACTGGGTGTTCATGAAGATGTATTTAAATTGAAATGTAATACTTGTGTTTTAATTAATAGTATTTCCCTTGGGGTACCAAAGTCATGAATGCAGAGATGAGGCAATAGTTGTGGGTTTAATTTACAGGATAATCAGTTCAGAAAAATAAATAGCTGGACAATAGGCCTAGGAGAATCGTCTAGCAGACGGAGCCCTGCCTGAAAGGGGTATACAGCACTTGCCTGATTTTTACCGAGTGCGTTATCCCAGACGAATCAATGAGATTATTGACGTGACTAAGCTTAGGCATGTGCTTAAGCCGCATGTGTAATAGCCACTTGAGTCGGAGTTTTAGAGCAAGGCATTGGAACGAGGGGTCTTGGCTTCCTGTGTTTCTCTGTTTGCCCAGCAGGTTGAACTAATTAATGTTTGTTTGAAAAGAAGACAAATGTCCTGGTCTTTGATGAAAGGGCAAAGAATAATGATGATCATTACGAAATGTGTTCATTTATTTCAGCACACATAGCAGCTTGCTCGCAAGCTCGGAGCACACGAGCCAATCTGTTGAGAAGGACGGGGACAGAACAGCTGCCGTCAACATCAAAACACTCCTCGGCTCGTCAAAACCACACTCAGCCCCTCTCGCAGAAGAAGTCTGGTTAAAGTCGCCCATGCAGGGGCCCCTATAAGTCAGTAAACTCGAGCTCTGGCAGGCCTGAAACAAACTCATACCTGGCTGTTCTTATTCACAGTAGAGCGGTTCCTGGTCTCCCACTGGGCCAAAGGCCAGGGGCTTTGTGTACGCAGAGGGACAGACTGTCCCTACCCCAGAAACCTGACAAGAGAAAAGGCACGAGGAGAAAGTGAGGCACAGAGTCGTGAAGTGTCTCGTTTGGTCTGGGGGTAAGGGAGTGGCAGGGTAGACGTGGGCCAGGAGCCCCTTCAAATGCTGCTATTTAAAGGACTCCTAGCTCCATCTCCAGGAACTGCAAGCCCTTTAAATAGCAGCAATTGAAAGGTTCTCGCGCGCCTCCCTGGCAGCTCCCAGGCAATGCATTAGTGGTGGAGCCGGGAGCTGCTGAGTTTCTACCTTAGGTAGCTCCTAATTCGAACTACCATTATTCCTCCTGCAAGGAGGTTTAACGGTAGTTCAAATTAGGAGCTTTAATTCGAACTACCTAGTCCGTGCCGCGTGTAGCCACGGGCAGGTAGTTCGAACTACGGGCATTTAAAAATGGCGCCCACCTGGGAACATGCAAATGAAGCCTGGGATATTTAAATCCCGGGCTTCATTTGCAAGTTCGAATGCCCCTACATTAGCCACCCTACTTCGAACTAGGGTGGCAGTGTAGACATACCCCTAGAGACTAACAAAAAATATACATAGCATCATGAGCTTCTAAGTGGAAAGTGAGGAAGTGGGTTTTGCCCATGAAAGCTCATGATACTATATATATTTTTTGTTAGCCTCTAAGGTGCTACATGGCTACTCTGTTTTTTAAAGTTACGAGCGGCAACCCCCTGATACTTTTACTGCTCATAGTTCATAATGAGAAGGGTTCTGATTTTCAGGATGAGTCAGAATTACAGTCGCTCTTTGGAGACACTAAAACGTGTGACCTTTTTATAGAGCTATTTTATTGAGTCTTATTAGAGTGGGTGAGCTAGTTTCTATTTGTTTTATAAGCTTCACTCTGAAAGCTTCTTATAGGCTGAAAGTTGATATTTGGGGCTGTTTGGGGAATGGGTACGAGTCTGAGCAAATGAATAAAAGATCATTTGAGTGTGGGTCCAAACAGGCTTTCAGTCACAATTTGAGGTACAGAAAAGTGGCATATAAAAATTTCTTAATGAAACCCAAACAAAGAGAGGTAGGGCTGTCTGAGAGGAAAGGTGGGGGAGGAATGAAGACCCTAGATAAGGTTTCAGGAGATTCTCTAGATGTGTAGGCTTTAAGACCTGATGGACCCTGTTGATCATCTAGCCCGACCTCCTGCATGGCAAACATCAGCGACCTTCATACTGTGATTCTTGGGGAGCTCAGATCTTAGTTCAGCTTTTGGCTCTGTCACAGAGACCTTGCACATCTTTGTGGCTGGGTCTTTCATATCCGTGCGTCCCCATCTGTGAAAAAGGATAATAAATAGGCCTTCCTTTCTTCCACTCGTCGTCTGCCTTGTCTGTGAGATGGCAAACTCTTTGGGGGGCATAGACGGTGTCCCAATGTGCCTGCCCTGAGCCTAGCGCAATTAATCTCAGACGGGGCCTCCAGGAATTACAGTTATACAAATACCAATAGTGTCAATCAGGGATGGATTCTGCCATCCGTAGTCACTCTGCTGAGTACCTGACCAGTGCTGTAGAGCCGTTCGATCCAGTGGGACTCCAGGTAGAGTGAGGTGCTTTTCGACCCATGTAAAGGTCTTGGAATCTGGCTCCCCCCAACCCGGGTGAGTGCTGGCGGGTGCCCGGTCTTCCAATTGTAACAGGAGCGTGTTGCTATTTAAATAAGTCATCATCAAATAAAAACTGGTCTTTTAACAGCTCCAGGGAGGGCTGTATCTTCAGAGGAATATGCAGTGATTTAGCTATTAAGGTTAATGCTTGTCTCCCTGCTGTCTGTCGAAACTCTGGGCTAGGCAGTGCAAATAGCTTAGCCGGTAGTTTTAAAGGTCATTGTGCAAGAAAAAAAAAAGATCATACACTGCTCATGGAAATGTCCTTAGTAATCACTGCCTGCTTAAGGGAGGAGGGGGAGAGGGACTCCTGGAACATTTATCTCTTCCTGCTGATAGTTTTGTGACAGGGCTTGGATTTGTGGCGGCTCGAACTGCGTGAGGCTATATCCTTCTTTTATCTGAGGCTCTCTGTACGATTTATTGCCCGGGTTGGGGTGGAGCTGCCTGGCATTTGAGCTGCCATTACGGCTCACCTTTCATTCCGGAGCCTCCTTTCCTCCCTAGACTCTCTGTATCTCCCATCGTCCAGCACTAAATGGCAACCTGACTTTGCTCCTGGGATGCAGCTTCCTCCAAAATTGCTGACCAGGCTGCTTCATTGCTTGGCGAGGAGGCAATTCTGTGAAATGAAGTTTGCTTGTCGTTTGCAGCCCTTAATTTTCTCCTTCCGCTGGAGAACCTATGCCGAATTTTTCAGACGTGTCCACTCATTTGGGTTGCCCACGTGGAGACACTAGAGGCTTGAATTTTCAGGGATGCCAAGCGCCTGCAACTCCAGTCAGAGTTGGTGGCAGCTGCAGATGTTCAGCCCTTTCTGAAAATCACGTGTAAGGTGTCCTGTGTTGGCCACCCAAATAAAACAGGTGAGAGTTTTGCCCATGAAAGCTCATGATACTATCTAGAGGCTACGTCTACACTGGCAGCTTCTTGTGCAAGAACTCTTTTGCGGAAGAGTTCTTGTGCAAAAACTCTTCCACAAGAGAGCGTCTGTACTGGCATGTGCTTTTGCACAAGAGATGTGCTTTTGCTCAAGAGCATGCATGCCAGTGTAGACGCTCTCTTGTTCAAGAAAGCTCGGATGGCCATTTTAACCATAGGGGCTTCTTGCACAAGAAATTCATGTTGCCTGTCTACACTGGCCTCTTCTGGAAGAGCTCTTGCGCAAGAGGGCTTCTTCCTGAGAGGGAGCATCAGAGTTCTCGCGCAAGAAGCCCTGGTTTTCTACAGTACAACGTCAGTTTACTTGCACAAGAATGCGCGGCCAGTGTAGACAGGCGACATGTTTTTGCTCAAGAGCAGCCATTTTCGCGCAAGAACGTGCCAGTGTAGACACAGACTCTACGTATTTTTGTTAGTCTCTGAGGTGCCACAGGACGCACGTGGTACCTCTGACCAGCTCCAGACTGGTGGAATACACTCCCATGATGACCTCGTCACCAAGTTCCAGTGACACAAGTACTACCCGGCTGTCTAGGGAATCCGCTTCATTTTCATCAATTTATATTTTCTCCGGGTTCCTTATGTTCACCTTCTCCAGGTGCCTTATGTTCACTGTTCTGTTTTACCCAGTACATGCACTGTGTTTATTTTCATAGACTTGCTACCTGCTCTTGAACTCCTTAGCTAGAATGAAACGTCAGCTGTTGACATGAAATGGATCTGCTCATATTTGGGATCAGGTTAATTCTTGAGTTCTTTTGGTAATGTCCTCAAATGTTGTCCTCCCCTTTTGTCTTTCCTTAGCAGAGCTGCCAGGTTGTGACTTCTTAGGCCACATCTACACTGGACCTCTTACGCTGGGTTAAGGTACTCGACTCCAGCTACGTAAAATACATAGCTGGAGTTGGCTTACCTTAAGCTGAGCTTGGTGCCAACTTCACAGTGAGAAGCCAATGGGAGTAAAGGAGGAGTGCCAGCATCAACCAGAGCTGCCCTCAGCATTTGATTTAGTGGGTCTTAACAAGACCCGCTAAATCAAACACCAGAAGATCCTGCACAACAAGTGAAGAAGTGACCTAGAGGAAGAGGCGAAGGAGGAGGAGTAGGTGCAATTATAGCTTTCAGAAATGCAACTCTGAGGCAGGCATTTAGTAGTGGCTTTATCAACTTGTTCTTTCAGAAGAGTTAGCTATACTCCCTTCTGTAGACTTATGGAGAGGAAGAATGATGGAGGATGGGGGCAGAGAGGTATGGAAGAGAGAGAGGATCCTGTGTACTTGCACTGTTTCAAAAAATGAGGCATATTTAACTATATACTTGTACCAAGCTTACATAAGGAATCCGCAACAAATGGCTGAATCCTAGTAATCCCCAGTGCATGCTTTAGCTTTAATGTTCCTAGCACATTATAGCTCATGCACAGAACGGAGTGATGAAGCGAAAGCAGCTTTTCAAGGCTCCGTGCATTTTCCTTTGCGCTCAGAATAATTTCCATGTTGTCTATCATTTGGGCCTGTTTGCAGTGCGGTCGCGGCCTTTGTTCTTTCCCTGTCATTGGACTCTTATCTAGAATGAAGTAGTCTTCAGCTTGTTCATTGTGCTGAGCAACTTGTTGGAAGGAAGGCTCCAGAAAAGGAACAGAAATGGCAGTGAAGGCTCGTGTCAGGGGAATGTTGAAAAGGCTCAGAAGTCTTTTATTTGTATAAACATCTGTAAATTTGGGCACACTGATACCTCTTTCCTTTCCAAACTGACTCATAAATCTTAGGAGGACATCCTTTCTCCTGGGGAGATTTCTGGACCATTCCATTTGTAGTTAGAGTGGAAATATGCCTGGATGCCCCATTGCTCATGGTACATTGGCAGATCTCAGCCTAGGCGGAGTTTGGAAGAGTCGCAGTGCCTGAAAGTATGCTGCAGAAAACAGTCCTGCTTTGGCAGAGAGAGCTAAATAGGATCTAACGGGCCTTCTTCCTTTTGCATAATCTAACTCCAGCAAAATGAATGGGGAAATGACGGTTCTGACCTTGTCTGAAGTTCATGTGTTGAGGGAAGGTTTGAGCCGATCTTCATTGTATTCAAACCAGCATGACCATTTCTGCTGCAAAGCCAAGAAAAACACTCATCATGATTCGATGAGCTTGGGCTAAATTCTGGAGCCTGCAAAAGATTTATGAATGTGTTGATCTTGAGATATGAGTAGTCTAGGTTTGTTCCCAATGCATAAAGTTAAACATACACCAGTCTTTGCAGGACCAGGGCCTCTCATTGTTGCTTTTTGAATAGTTTTTCTTTCTAGTCTGAAAACTTCCCGCTCAATGTAACAGATGGGAACAATTTAGATTTTTCTGCAGTGAGGCTACTATTCGATGGCTATTGGCCTTATCATAAACCCTGTTGAAGTCAAGGCTAGTTTTTTATTTCTTTGCATTAGGCCTGGTAAGTAAATTAATGCAAAGTAGTTGCACAGAAGTCAACAGAACTACTCACATGTAGAGCTGGGCAAAGTTTTTATGACAAATAATTTATTTGCCAAAAATACAGTTTGGATTTATTAAATACCATTTGTGAATTTGGGTTGAATTGGGGTCTAATTCAGTGAAGACTTTTGACTGATCAAAAAATGGAATTTTTTAAAAGTTGGGTCCTTTTTGTTGCATCATTTTTGATGAAAAGTTGCAGACTATTCACTTTGAAACAATGCTTAGAAGTTTAGCTTGTTATTTAATAAAAAGTGTGATAGAGGTGGGGTGGAAGGTGAGAAACTTACAATTCAGACAAACAAAATTTCTTATTTTGGTGAGGAAAACACCTCCACTTCCATTTCTGGCTGACTCAAAGCTATTTTTCCCTCCTGGATGTTTTGGTTTGGCTACCAAACTGAAAAATCAACCACTTGCTCAGCTGTACTTACAGGATCAAAGTTAAGCACACGGTTAGGTGCTTTGCTGAATCAGTACCTTAATTGAATCTTAATTGCTTTAATTGAATATGCTTCAATTGCTTTAATTAAATATGTTGTATGGATAATATGCATTGAGTACATTCGCTATAATACCATCTGCATCAGAAATGTCTTCTACCAAGTTACCCATTTTCATGCTTGCAGCCACCTATTTTAAGCTCCTAATCAAGGGGGATTGTGTTTAGTTTAGGAAAACTAGAGTACAGCACTAGTATTTTCCTGTTCATCTCAATATTAGTTGTATCTAGAAGTGGGTTTGGTCCAATTTGTTTTATTTGCTTGTTTTTGCTTTAATAAAGGAATCCCTTATTTCTCACCCTCAAGTGTTTTATCAGGAAAGGTCACTTTAAGTATTTTCTGTGGCTTGACCTGCCAAGGCTGAGCATAGTGAGTTGCATCTGCCTGTCATGTCACGTTAGTGTTTATTGGGTACCACGCGCGCAGAACTGGCACATCAGGAACATCAAGTTGTTATATGTGAAAATGGAAAAGTTGCAGCTTTCCAGAAGTGAGCCTGGTGAAACATGGGCCTCAAATGGGTTTGGAAAAATTCACTTGGATGAGTAGGGATAGGGCCAGCTGTCAAGTTTAAGTCCAACTCTTCCAGTGAATGAGGAATTTCTTGCTGACTTTCTGCAGTATAGAGCGCTGCACTAAAATGTTATTTGAGCTGGGATGTGTCAGCTGAAGATTTAATGTTACCAGAAACAAGCAGGACTTTTTTCTGTTAAGCTGCTTCATTTAGTTCTTTAGCTGAGTCACTGGCTAGGGTTGCCAGATGGTTTCAGAAAAAATACCAAACAACAACAACAACTAAAAAACACATGCCAGGAAAAAGTTTGTTGAGGGGAAAAAAAAAGGACCCTGAGAGTTGTTAAGCAAAAAAAAAAAAAAACAAAACCAACCAACCAACCCACGTGGCTACTTTAAAAACCGCGTGGTGAGGCTTTTTGGCTCTAACAGGCTGCCAGCGGCCACCCGCCATCTTGCCTCCCTGCTCTGGGCTGGACAGCTCCCTGGTAAGCACTAGGGTGTCCAGACTGCCTCCATATTGATCTGGACAGCCCGGGATTTTCATCTCCTGGCCGGGAAAAAATCAGAAAGTACCAGACATTTTAGGTGTCCGGTATTTTCTGAACTTTTTTTACCGGACAGGAGGTGAAAATACCGAACTGTCCGGTTCAATACCGGATACCTGGCAACCCTAGTCACTGCAGCGCCCGTCTCAGCCCTATTTGAAAAACAGCAATAATTAAGCCTCCCTTGTAAAGTGCTTTGAGATCCATAGATGAGATTAGAATGCATGGGATCTAGGCATTATTCTTATTGCTTCCACCCAATGTTCCCCCTAATTTTTTTCCATCCTGGTGCAGAATGAATTTTGTCATGTGCACAAAGGCATGTGTGGCTGTGCACCACTAGTAGAAACAAATGCTGCCCGCTGTGGGAAGCTGGGGGCCATTTGCTAATCAGCTGGGTGGCACCCGAATCTCTGCTGGGCGACCCAAATATTATGAAGAAAGAAAAATGTGTGTGGACCTTCAGGCAGGTCTCCAGAGAAAGGGCAAATAAATGGGGAACTTGTCTCCGGATTAAAAGTAAAAATGTACGATGTGCTTCCACTGTGGCTTTAGGGATTCCTTGAGTTTGAAGCAGCCAGCCATTCGTGTTGTAGCCTGAATTCAAACTGCGCACTGCATCCCCTTGGGGAAGTTTCACAAGACCCCATGTGAACAAGATAACCTATTTTAAGGAAATAGTGGGATTTTATTTTTTATTTTTCACCAAGCGGGAAGAGGGGAGGCATTGGAATTGGATCTAAAGTGAGATACTGTCTCTGTGTTTTCGAGTGCAACATCAGTCTCTAATAGGCATCCATTTCAGATTTACAACCTGTGTATCGTTAGGAATGATTTAGGCCCCAATTCAGGAAAGCACGCCCAGCCACACCTGCAGTTAAGCATTATTTTTAACCTTTTAGCTTTTAAGCATGTGCTTCTGTGCAGTCCTTTGAAGGGACTTAAAACTTAAGGGCTTTCCTGAATCAGCATCGCAGTCTTGTAAGAGTCAAAGGCCATCGGACTCCATTGTAATAGATTCCTTTTGTGCTATTTCGGTAACATTGTCCTTGAGGTAAATTGCCGTAACTGATACAGTCCCCAAATAATGGAGATGGCCTATGACCGGATTATCTCATTGCTCACTGTTTGTGTATAGCCCAAGAGCTACATCAAATCAGCCCGAGCTGCTACCATAATAAAAGTAATTAATAATAATAATCAATCTTGCACCTATAAATGTCTTTAATCAAGCAATAGAGAGCAAACAAGTGCTGCTCCAAATAGTTTTGCTTTCCCAAGGGGAGAGTTGGCTGAGTATAAAATTTTCTGTGAATATTCACTCGAATAAAAAAATGAATTAATTTGGCCTTCCTTCATACCCCTTCTGCATCTCATGAATATTTTAAAGGAGTTTACTGGCAGGAAACAGTATATTTAAAGGAAATATAGTAGACGCTGAATTTGAACTTTTAATTAGAAATGTTCCACTGGAAACCTGATTCTTAGGGCTACACTCAGCCAACCAGAGAAGAGAAAATTATCATGTGCTCTTTTTGGGGTCAATCAAAGCTAACTACTGCAGCTTGAATCACAAACTTTAAATAGCCAATGCCCATGACTAACTTCTGGTGAATAATGTATCAACCAAAACTTTTAATTCTGAATAATGAATACATTTTAAAAAAATCAGAAGTTGCTTGGGAACCATTCATAAAGAGAAAAAAACCTCATTCAATAATTTGGATCAAATAAATTGTATTCAACCAGTTCCACCCAAGTGGAGCAATGAACAATTCAAGTTGTGCAAAATTAGTGACTCAGAAAGAAGCTTCTCAGAAGCTATTTCCCAGAGGGTATGTCTACGCTACAGAGTTTTGTCGGAAAAACGGCCGTTTTTCTGACAACTTGAGGAACGTCCACATTGCAATTGCGTTCTTCCGCAAGGAAATCGAAAGAACTGAGGGGTTTTTCCGGCATTGGTAATACTCATTCTACGAGGAAGAAGCCTTTTTGTGAAAGAGCTCTTTCGCAAAAAGGTGTGTGGACGGGGAAGAGGGAGTTATTTCAGAAAAAGAGGAAAGAGGAAAAAGCACAGGTGCCCTGGTGGCCATTCCGTCCATAGCAATCACAGCTTACATGTGAGAGAGCGTCCATTCAGTCTGGATGGAAATAGTGGGATTTCCACTATTTCTTTTGAAAAAGCAGATCGCTTTTTTGATGCACTTTTGCAGCGTGGATGCTCTCTTTCGGAAGTTTTTCCAGAAGATCTCTTCCGAAAAAAGCTTCTTCCGAAAGAAGCCTGTAGTCTAGACATAGCCAGAATGTCACCACCAGACCAGCCAGAGCATGAATTAGGGAGAGGGGCAGCAGGACTTTGTAGCATGGAGGGAATTTGTCCCTGTGAAGCACGTATAAAATGTTGCATTGGAGGGTCCCACTCGGAGGGTCTTTTTGTGGGGAAGCCCAATTTAAAAATTGCAGCTGAAACTATGGTTTTGTTCAAGAGCAACAGTATTTGGAGTAAGAACCCGAATGATCCCCTTGCTCTTTGTTCATAGCTGAAATAGCTTCTGTAAGTGGAGTGAGACCAGGAGATATGAATGAGTCAGTCCAGTCAGGATTTATTTACTGATGGTTCTGGTTCGTTTGTTCACTTAGCAGTTTCTTCTCTGTCTTCACAAACTATCACCCCTAGCATACCCAGCATAGCAAAGCACTTTAAACCCCTGCTTTGCTTTAAGCACCTGAGAATTGCCATTGGCTTCAAGGGGGTGACTTGCTTGATTATGAAAAAAGCTTAAAAAATGAGTGGTCCTGTAGCACCTAGAGATAACCAAAAAATATAGACAGTATCATGAGCTTTCATGGGCCCAACCCACTTCTTCAGATGACAGATATAGAGCAAGAGTCACAGAGGGTCAAATATAAAGCAGAAGAAGAGGTGAAAGGGAGAGGAGAAAAAAACCCTGTCAATTAAAATGTCCGTGCGAAATGAGGCTAATAGAGCGGGCTGTAAGTTTCTGATACTTAGCTTTTGATGTCATTTGGATCTTGAATATAATGGCCCATCCAAGAGATTTCTTTGTTCAATCTCTGGCTAAATGTGTCAGATTTGCATATGAAGGCCAGTTCCGCAGTTTTTCTCTCTCTAGTTGGTTCCTGAAATTATTCTGTAAGAAAATGGCCACTTTAAGATTCATTAGTGAGTGTCCGGGCAAATTAAAATGTTCCCCAACAGGTTTCTCTGTGTTACCATTTTGAATATCTGATTTATGTCCATTAATCCTTTGTCGCAGAGACTGTCCAGTTTGGCCAATATCCATGGCAGAGGGGCATTGCTGGCTCTTGATGTCATAGATCACATTAGAGGATGGGCAGTCAGTCATATGAGCCACTGATGTGGTGGCTTATGTGGTTACGCCCTGTGATGGTGTCACTTGTAGAGATGTGTGGACAGAGTTGGCAACAGAGTTTATTGCAGGGGTAGGTTCCTGAGTGAGTATGTTTGAGTTAAACAAGTGCTTCGCTAAATTTGGGGCATGCAAATATAAATAAATGGAAGAATCCTTCCTGGAGAAGGTAAAACTTTGTCTGCCGAAATATTTATTCTGGACAATGGATACAGGTGGTGCGACAGTGAATCCCTTTATGCTTTCAACACAGTATCTCTGGAGCCTTTTCCCTTGATAAGGGATCCACATTATGCATGTGGCTCTGACTTGAGGTTGGTCCATTTACTCTGAAGCATGCAGGAGAGAGAATTTATTTCACCACCGTGGCTTAGTATGTAAATGTAACTGTCCTCCGGAGGGAGGTGAACCAGGTATTATCTATCCTTTTAATCTTTTATATTAGCAATAATTTAAACCTAGGAAATAGAACCACAGCCGAAAGTCTGGGTGCTACTTATGTCCCACTGGTCCATTTCAAAGTATAATGGTAGACATACCTGAAGTTTCCATTGAATAATATAAAAATAAAGGGCCAGAATCTCCACTGGTGTAAGTCAGCATAACTGATTTACATCAGCAGAGGATCGAGCAGGGGTGGATGAGAGTTTTGCGGGGTCCAGGGCGTGGGGCCTATTGAAGCGCGGGGCCCGGGGCAGCACAATTTCGCACATGCGCCATGGCTACAGCCGATCAGTAGTAGCACATGCACGAGGCCTATTGAATTGCGGGACCCGGGGCAGCCGCCCTGCTCGCCCTGCCCTATATCAGCCGCTGGGATCGGGCAAAACTCCCATTGCCTTCAATAGGGCCTTGACTTTGCACAGGACTGGAAGATGAGGCCTGCAGCCATAGAAAATGTTACTGAACCACAGCAGGATTGTAGAACACCAAGGACTAAATTTGCTGCTGGGGTCAATTGACCCAACTGCATTGACTCAGCACCCGCAGCTCCCGGTGAAATTGATGGGAGTTACAGGCACTCAGCCCTTTACAGCATTGGCTCTACTACTTGTAACAGATGCTGAACGTAATGGACGAATGGTCTGGCCGGTAAGCCTTTGTTCCGAAGAGTTATGTTTGCTAATTACTATGATTGAATTATTCACGCCGTGCTTTGTAGGCAAAGAGAAGGAGGAGGTCCCTGTCCCAAGAGGCTTACAATGCAAAGGGGAGGATAATAGATAAGAGAAATTGGCCACAAATACTGAGAAGGGGGAGTCAACAGGAATCACTGCAATAAGGGGAAGTTAGGAGAATTAAATCTCACGTCTCAGAGTATGAGGACTAAGGATAAGAACATAAGAATGGCCATACTGGGTCAGACCAAAGGTCCATCTAGCCCAGTATCCTGTCTGCTGTCAGTTGCCAATGCCGGGTGCCCCAGAGGGAGTGAATAGACAGGGAATCATCAAGTGATCCCTCCTCCGCTGCCCATTCCTAGCTTCTGACACACAAAGGCTAGGGACACCATTCTTACCCATCCCGGCTAATAAGTATTGATGGACCTAACCTCCATGAATTTATCTAGTTCTTTTTTGAACCCTGTTAAAAGTCCTTGTTGAACTCCTGTGGCAAGGAGTTCCACAGGTTGACTGTGCACTATGTGAAGAAAAACTTCCTTTTGTTAGTTTTAAACCTGCTACCTATTAATTTCATTTGGTGCCTCCCTAGTTGTTAGTTCTTATATTATGGGATAGAGGCTGCCAGGCACCACCTCAGCCTAAGAACAGCGGGGTGGAGTTAGATCGGTGGTTCTCTGTAGTCAGGAGACCACTTTGTAAGAACAATCCCTTCATGGACCCACCGCCCCTCCCAACTCAGTGTCTGGTTCTCCAGACGTCTCACCCTGCAGGCCCTTAGGGTAATTTTGGGTCTCTCCGCCTTGTTTGCCTTGTTTGCATGTCCCTCTGAGTTCTGCATCTACCTGTGGGGTACATTTCTGCAGACGTGGCCCCGTCTTATTTGTGTCTGTTCATTTCCCTCCCTTTTTGTCTTCTATTCTCCCCTGCCTGTTCCTTTACGGAGCTTGTCCAGTAGGTAGGAAATGTGGGAACGCTCCCACGTCGCCCCAGTATGTGCCTTCCTGAACGAGGGACACGCACCATGGACTGCAAGGGCTGCTTGCAGAAAGGTGGAACACAAAAATTGTTCCCTACACAGAAACAAGCCAGCTTTTGTCTCGCTGATCTCCCTACGCTCCTCTCATTGCCACGTGGTGGTGGCAGAATTGTGCCCAGTGGTGTTTTGCCACGTGATCCACCAACTGCCTGGCACGCGAAAACGGATCGCAGGGGGAAAAGGAGGACCAGACCTGACGGCTGGCGAGACTCCTCATAAAACTTTGAAATTAAATTAGCCATTTTCCCCACCTCCCTAGAATGATTCTCTTTAAACAAGATATGAAAAAGAGGAATATTAATTTGGCAGATGGTGCAGTTGGTCTGTTGGCAGGCGTCCGTACAGTACTGCACAGCCACAGACCTCGGTCTCTACCCTTGCACATTGGGCTGCGCACTGGCAGCTGTCCAGTCAGTATTTTCCTAAGGCTGCTGCACACTGTTTCAGTTATCAGTGTTGGGAAAATCATGTGAGTCTGACAGGACCTCCTCTGGGTCAGATACTTTATTCCCCAGCTGCTTAGCAGGTTTGATATTCGTTAG
Organism: Rafetus swinhoei; assembly: GCA_019425775.1. Taxonomy (NCBI): domain Eukaryota; kingdom Metazoa; phylum Chordata; order Testudines; family Trionychidae; genus Rafetus; species Rafetus swinhoei. The sequence goes on along the minus strand of CM033436.1, from coordinate 44,212,626 downwards.
TCCTAAAACATCCCCAAAAGATGAGTCGGCTAATTTCACCTTTGCCAGGCCAGATTCTAATCACAGTTGCATAAATGTAAAGGTTGAGTGATGTCAGTGGCTTTCAGGGTTGGGAAGGTGGTAGGGCCTAGTGGATAGGGCACTGAAAGGCAGAGCCAGGAAAAGCTGGCCTCTAATCCTTATTCTGCCCTGACTCATTGTGGTGATCTTGGGCAAGTTGCTTCATGTCTGTGTGCCTCTGTTTCTTGCTCTGTACAACAAGGGCAATGACACTTTCCTTCCTTCGAGAGGCTCTTAAGAAGAGCCACGTCAGACTCTTATGAAGTGAAATTGGAATCAGTTCTGGGATGTCCAATAATGGTGATGTTATGTTCTTCCTGCGCACCTTGTTATTTGCAGCACCAAGAACCCCTAGATGTCATTGAGGCTCCATTCTCCTCCCTTCTCTTATTGCCTGAACTGGTCTGAAGCTGATAGAAAATTGCTTTGCAAAACTTAGCCTGAATTTTCCCTGCTGCAGCTTTGGCCCACTGCTGCTATTTCACCATGGGCACAGTGAGGATAATTAACCCCTGTCACCGTTCCAACATTTCTTTACACGCGTGTCTCTTCCCATCAGCTACCATGTGTCCTGCAGACTATGATGCTCTAGACCTGTGTTTCTCAACCTTTTTTTAATAAAGTATCCCTTTTTCAAACAAACAAACAAACAAACAAATTATAAGTACCCCAGTACCTACAGTTTTCAGACACACACAATTTTTTTTTTAACCATTGCAACACATTTGTTTAAACAACTTAATGTAGCCAGGCAGGCGATGAAATTTTTGGGTGTAAAAAGTACAAAAATAGTAAAGCGCTGTAAAACTGAAAACAAAAATTCAGTTTTCTCCAAATTTCAGTTGTGTTGACATACCCCCCAGACTTCTCTGAAGTACCCCTGAGGGTACTTGTACCACTGGTTGAGAAACACTGCTCTAGACCAGGGCTACTCAACTTTGGAAGCCCCAGGGGCCACAATAATACTCACAGCTCACGCCGAGGGCCGCGACTTAAGTGTGGTTGCATATACATGCAAATATATATGCAAATATATGCAAATATCTTCTTTCACACAATGCCCCAGTGTTCCTGTCATCTCCTCTGTGGGGGCTAGAAATGCCAACACCCAGTACCCGTCTGTTCCAGCCAGCCCGTCCTCTTGCATCTTTCAACGCTCACCCCACCTGGGAGACACCTCGCCGTTGTGGAGTGTGTTCCCACTGGAGGCCATGTTCAAAGGATCCCACCCATGGTTTGAGCCCCTTGTAAATTCAAACCACGCCGCAGGCCGCAAACAAACAGGCAGGCCGCGGGCCACGTGTTGAGTAGCCCTGTTCTAGACAGCACTAGCCAGATTTTGCTCTTGCATCCTTGACTGTGATGTCACTCAATGGATTTCAATAGGATTCCATCCCAATTTAAACCCTTTCTAACGTAGCTGCCTTCATTTAAGGGTGATACCCAAATTTCAGCACCCTCCTCCAAACAGAGACCTAACTCATGCCAGGAAGAGTGGACTAATTACCTACCTTGGTTGCAAAAGCATCACAATATTGATTTCTATTCAGTTGATCATCCCTCCCCAGGCCCTTCTTCTTGGTGTTACTGCCTGGCTGGAACACTCTCGTTCCGTGTCTTTGCTTTTGATTTGCTCTTTCCTACATGGAAATTGCTTTGCATTAGTCCTACTGAACTTCATTACATTTCTCTAATTGATCAACCTCCTCCTGTATTTTATTCCAGGTCCCGATGTGCAATCGCTTCATCACAAAATGCAACTTACAAATTTAGAATTATTTTTCTTTACATAACTGCACTCCAAAAAACCCAAACAATGTAAAACTTTAGAGCTTACAAGTTGAAGCATGAAGAGGCATATGAATGTTCACTGTATCTTTTACATTGTAAATATGTGATATTGTAAACAAGAAGCAAAAAATATATTCTGTAAATATAGACAAACTTATCTGTCTTAGCAAGTGGCCAAACAAGAGGTAGGACTGAGTGGACTTGTATGAGGCGAATTGAAAAATACTGGTTTTTTAATCTGTTTTACAGTGCAAATATTTGTAATCTCTCTCTATATTTTAGAGTGTGTCTGTCTGCGAGTCTGTTTGCTCAAGAAATCCTAAATGGTAAGAGCGAGGGCCACCAAATTTAGTAGGCAGCTTCCTTTCTCATAACTGAAAGCAAGGTCAGGGTTTGGTTGTGCCAGGACAACCAGAAGCCCCAGGAAAAGATCAATTCCTCCTCACCTTCATCTCTCACTCTTGCACACACACCCCACCCCCACCCGACATTCCCAGGGACCAGGGCAATACCAGGTAAGTCTGCTAATAAAAAAAATAAAGTGAGCACTGTACATTTTGTAATTGAAATCAATATATTTGAAAATGTAGAAAGCATCCAAAAATATTTATAATAAATTTAAATAGCTATTCTGTTCTTGTTTATCAGTCCAATTAAAACTGCGATTCATGTGACTTTTAAAAAAAATTCAGTTAATTTGTTTTGCCTTAATCGCATGCATTGACTGCGATTGGGAGCCCTGGGGCTAGCAAGGGCTCGAGAAGAAAAGAAGAAAGCCAGCTGGTGTTGTGCAGGATGTAAGTCTGTCCTAGGATTTGGATACTTATTTCTCATGGTTGGAACCTGCTTGTGGGGTGCATGTTTGCCACCAGTGTTCCAGACGGCGTCTGTGCTCTGGCTGTCCATTGAGCTGATCGTGTCGAAGGAAGTCACAAAGGCCACCATTTTCAGGTGTCTGCTTCTTTCTGGTTCAGTTGGACCCTGACTTAGTTTCCTAGGTGCCGAACCTCTGCTGGTCCAGTGAGCTCCCATGAGCAAAATGGACACCCCCAAACTGAGATGCCTTTTGAAAACCTGGAGCTAAATTACTTGGGAGCGTTTTTATTGTGGGTGGGAGCCCTTCTGCATCTCTTGTTTTTCTCAGGATGCTTTGGCTGCCTGCTTTATAAAATGCCCTTTCATTTGATCAGCTGCTGAAGATAAATGTAGATTGATTTGTTATTCCCTGCATTCCCCTTTTACTCCTCGGACAGCCAGGATGCTTCTCCTTCTCCACTCATCCACCCTCCATGAATTCTCAGAAATAATTGTCCCCCAGTGCCTTTATCACATGTGACAGCTCTTTAGGCCGGTAGGGTCTCGTTGAGTCGTGTTGATCTGAGCACGCTTTGGTTCTCTTGGTGCCAGGGTTCCTTCCTCATTCTACCTTGTGACTGCTCCCTTCTCCTGTTATCTATTACTGCATCACATACCCTCTTCATGTGTCTCTTTCCCCCGAAGACTAAAGCAAAGCAGCTTTTTAGTATAACAGCCCTCTCCTGGTCTGTCAGAGCCCACTTTTTCTTGACTGAGCTTCTGGACAGCAACGGTTCCTTTCCTCAGTCGGGGGGAGGGATATCTCAGTGGTTTGAGCATTGGTCTGGTAAACCCAGCATTGTGAGTTCAATCCTTGAGTGGACCATTTAGGGATCTGGGGCAAATCTGTCAGGGATGGCACTTGGTCCTGCTGTGAGGGCAGCAGAGTGTACTCAATGACTTCTCAAGGTCTCTTCCAGTTCTATGAGATAGGTATATCTCCTTATTATAGGTTCTCTCTCAAAACAACTCTAGCTACATTTAGGCTGACACTCTTGCTATCATCCATATTTATTGTTGCAGTACTGTAGCACTTTGAGGGTTCAGCTGAATTCAGGGCCCCCTTATGCTCAGAGTTGTATGCACTCCGAGGTGGAACCATCCGGCCCCATCGCCTTATCATCTAAACCAGGGCTACTCAACACGCGGCCCGTGGGCCGCATGCAGCCTGCGGTGCAGTTTGGGTTTACACAGGGCTCAACATGCGGCCCGCGGGTGGGAGCCAAAACAAAAAAGTTGTCAATATAATGGTCTTCTGTTGATATGCATTTTAGTAGTTAAATTCCTGGACTGTCATTGCTCATTAAAAGTGCTGTCATATGGGTGGAAATCGGGTAAATGTTGCATTGTATTAATATCAGCAGAACTGACTTAAATGGGGCCTGTGTGTTGTGTAGTCTCGCCTTAATCTTTGTATTCATGCTCGTCAGTGTGAAAGAAGTGATTTGCATATATTAGCATACCATTTGCATGTAGAAGCAACCACACTTAAGTTGTGGTGCTCAGCATGTTCTGTATCATTGTGGCCCCCGGGGCTTCCAATGTTGAATAGCCCTGATCTAAAGAGACAAGATTGACAAAGGGAGGGAGAAAAGAAAGGGACAGAGAAATGGAGAGATTAAGGAGCGCATTTTCAAAAGTACTCAGCATCCATCAGGTTTGAAAATCTGGCCATGAGGGACAAATCCAAGGTGCCAAGCTGGGACTTTAGCTTACTTCCCCTGCATCTCCAACCAGGGCTTACACTACAAGACCAACTTTCCTCCTGCCTCGCCTCCCGCTTCAGCTTAGCCCCGGCTTTTCTTGTAGGGCTGAGGTCTGAGCTGGTGTGTGTCCCCCTGAATAGGGCACATTCCTATGTTCTTAGTGCTCCACACCAACAAACAGCTACTCATCCTGGTGAGTCATTTTCAGGGGGATACACTCGGTGCCTGGACCACGCTTCTCCCCTTTCATGGTGGGCGTCTAATTCTGCAACTCACATTCATACTGATGTCAGCTGGGCTAGTCACCAACCAGATACTATGCAATGGGAATGGGGTGGCTGAGGTGAGCTTTGTCACTAGTGGGTGGGGATCCACATCCCAAAGCCAATTGCCGTTGTGTGGCCCACTTGTCGTCAGTCTCAGCAAAGAAGGCAAGGGCTGGATGGAGATTAAACTCCTGCCTTACTGCCAAAGGGACTGAGGCACATGGACTAAATAGAGCAGGGGTGGCCAACCCATTAAACGAAGAGAGCTGAAACAGCGGCGGAAAAAATGTGAAGAGCCGCACCAGAATTGTTGAGAAAAAAAAAGAAAAAAAAGATGCTGCCCCTTTAAAAACCACAGATTAGGCTTTTTGGCCACATAAGGCTCCCACCGACCACCACCATCTTGCCACCACCATTTTTCCATGCCAGACGGCTCCCCTGCACCCGGTGAGCACAGGGAGCCGGGGTTGTTTGTAGGGGCACATCGTGCGGCTTCACGAGCCACACTTTCAGGGGTGAAGAGCCGCATGCACCTCACGAGCTGCAGGTTGGCCACCCCTGGAATAGAGGTTCCCTTATCATATTAAAGGGCCAGAACCTGTTATTTGTATTCTCCTCACATAGTCGCTTGCTCCGTGAATAGCTCTGTATTCTTCTCTGGGACTTGTCACAGAGTGATGTGCTAATAACACCATGCAATATGCCCAAGTATGGCATATCCCCTTCGTAAGGATACACAGGGAGAATGCAGCAGTGAGGAGGCGGGAATCTTCCCTAGGGAGAACTTGGCTGTTCAAAACCTTTCACAAAGGATGCATGGCCCATATGGCTGGAATCCTCTAATGGAGCAACACTGCCTGCGGGACAATCACACAGCTACCATCTCTCTCTTCTCTACTGGGACAATGTCTTTCTACTGTGGTACAAAACCTACTTTTAGGGGATGCCTCTCTGATCGCCCAGCTCTTCTGAATATCCCCCTCGGAAACTGATGGGACTATTCATGTGAGTAAAGGCTACTCAACTCAGTAAGGGTGGCAGAATCGCGTCCACAGAGAATAACCTGATACGGAGCTATCTGTTGCTTTTATGTCCAAAAACTTCCCCCATTCTTCTTGCAAGGTCCTGAGTTACATTGATTGTATTACTGGATTATCAAATGATTAAAGCCATTAACAATCCACTCTTGAGCAATCAACATAGCAATGTTTAGTTGCCTTGCAGTAACAATTAAGAGATGAAGCAATTTGCAATAATTACATTGTATCTGGGAAAACTAGTCCTCATTAAGAGAAGTTCAAAAGACTTTTTCCTATGGTTAAGATGAATCTAGCAGGTCGATTTTGCTCTTCCCCCACTTCCCTAAGAGTACTTTTCCTTTTTTTCCTTTATGAAAAGGAAGGAAATATCAAAGGATTTTACCGTACGCTCTTCTGGGCTGCTTATGGGACCCTCCTGACCACAATTTTGGTGATGGGGATTCATTAAATGGGAAAATCTGTTCAAAACTTGGTAATTAGCTGTTTTACCACCCAATGGGATTTCAGATGACATGCCAGAAAGCTCAGTGAATACTCAGAACTGATGGTCTTTCCTAAATGAGCAATTACACAGCCCTCTTACAGATGTAATCCTCAGATGGACTGGTCAAGCGAGGCTCTGCCCTCTAAAGGGGGACACCAATATCTTCTGCAGAGGGCATTCATCTTCTTTCCCAACAACCAAGTTCTCAGAGACCACTGCTAGGCCTGAGGGTTACATGTGGCTTGTTGGAGTTTTATGTGTGGCCCACAAGACATTTTTGTTTACTGTAGCCCATGTGCACAGTTGCCAGACCTTGCTGTTTTCGGTCTGTGTCGTTTTTTTTCTACCGATATTACTAAAGCGACACACACTTAGAGCAAGAGCCCATGAAGTGAGGGGTGTGCTGATGGCCCACAACACTGGCTGTGAGAGCCACGTGCTTCCTCTGCCTCCAATCACAGCGCTGCGATGGTTTAGTCGGCACTTCCCGCAAATTCTAGGTACGCCAGCCCAATTAGCAAAACTACCCTCTCCTGAGAGACCGTCTTGGTTTCAGCAATCTTGAGGCCCACTGAGATGAAGGAGAGTCACTCATGAGTCCCATTCAATAGCCCAGCAGCACCTCTCTCCCTTCCTCAGCTGAGCTGCGTTGAAGCCCCCTAGTTTTGATGCTCTAGACTAAGTGTAGTCAGAACGACTCCGTTGCTTAGAGCTCTCAGTGCCCCCACCCCACTAGTTTCTTTGTTTGATCCTTCCTATAGACCTTTGTGCCGTTTGAAGACTGAGCTTGTCATTGTACGTAGCCCCCAATAGGATGTAGTCTAGCAGCACCGGCAGATATACCTGAGGGAAGCGGAATCTTGGGTCTCAACGAGGAGAGTATTAACGCGGCCAGCCAGGACAGATGGTGCTGAGCTGCCTCGTGACCATTTCTGGGCATTGTGAGCCGAGGGAGGCCGCAAACCTGTTGCCAAATTACACATACTGTGAGACGTGCGGTGGGACTTGTGTTAACAGCCCCAGTGCTGCCAACTTTGTGTCTTCTCAAGTCTCATCATAGTTGGCATTTTCCTTAAAGCTTCCACTCCTGGACTTGTAGTTATGTGAGGAGCTCAGTGATGGTTGATTAAAAAATTAAGTTTTTAGCATGTGTGGCTGTATAAAATGCAAACGAAGGGCACCCCACAGTGCTGGAAAGCTTATGGGGGAAGAAGAACCCAACATTTGTTGTTTTCTTTAATCTCAGGATTGTTAAGAGAATCTCTTGACTTTTGGGCCTGATTTATGACTTTTGAGTGGTTGGGGATAGTGACGTCCTTGACTAGCCATGGTAACCCTGTGCTAGTGACCACTAAACTCTTAACCCACTCAAACTGCATCCACCTATTTGTATTAATCATTTATGTGTATTGTTGAAGTGACATAGATCACAACCCCATTCTGCAGTCTCTTTGCTGTCTACTGTTAACAGGTTGTGCTGCATTCAGCTGATATGAAGATTCTTATGCCCCCTGGAGCAGTACATGGTACATGGTCAGCCAGTAGTGGTGTGTGGTCAGCAGGGACATAAAGGGAATGGGAATTAACTTCAATGGCCATACAACTGTGGGGATGCACTCGTCTCTGTATATTAATTTCATAAGGGGGCCAATGGGTGTTTTTGGAATCATGTGAACATAACTGAAATGCATTCAGCATCTTTCTTCCTGTTTGATATTTGTAGGAGTCCGACGGCATACATGGGGCTCAGGCATATGCCACCACTGAAATAGAGCTTCTTTTGGGTGGAATGTGGGAATTGTCCTCTGCTGACAGCCAGTGAGGTGAGAGCTACAAAAGTGGCCTCCCAACTGGAAACTGTAAGGGGAGGAAAACAACAACAATTGGTCTGGTAGCACTTTTTAGACTAACAAAACATGCAGATGGGATCATGAGCTTTTGTGGGCACAGCCCACTTCTTGAGATGACCAGAGTTTTGAGTTTAGGATGTGCAGACCCAAAATAAATAGGAGAGAAGGGGGAGGAGGGAAGGAAAAAAAGGAGGGGGTGGAAGACAGGGAGCAGAGGGTATAGAAAATCAGGAAGGTAGAGGGAATCAGTAAGTATCTGAAGATTGGGTAGTTAAAATGAAGCAGATAAGAACTGAATTACCCAAGTTGGGATTTGATCAGTGCATTGAGGTTCACATCCAAGTCCTTGTAGGTCATGCCACGAGTCAGGGTCTTTAACAACAAATAACAGTTAGGACCTTAGTTTTCTGTGTCACCTAAATGATGGCCCCTTTGCTATGTTGGTACACCAGGAGAAATGCTACCTGTTCGATCACAGATCTTCTTAGCTCCTCCTCTGATTCAAGCAGTGGTCACACTCAGCCTTGCTTAATTTGAGATCACAGCCAGAGCATCTATGGCAGAAAGCAAATTATTTAGCATAGGGAAAAATACACAATTTTTCCTCACCCACTCACCTGTAATCAATCGTTTGAAACAGGAAAAAAAAATCAAGTGGAGTTGAGTAGCTTGTGCCATGCTTTGACGTCTACATAATGTTCAGGAATAAACTGAGAATTTGGGGTATACAATTCTCAGCACCATGTGCAATCTTCAGAGAGAGGAGACTGGATTGCCACTGGTACATCACCAGTAGGTCCTCTTCAGTTGCATCCATCTGGCTTACCATCTGGTGGGAGCATTCAGGCTGTGCATTCGAGCTTCTATAGTATAGTTGTCTGCTGCGATGCACGTTGCCATTACAGAGACAAAAATAAAACATTCGGTCCGATACCATGAAGTTGTCGTAAACGATCTGAACCGGCAGTAGCTGATGTCCTTTCGCACACTACCGCTGCCATCCAACGTGAAATGAAAATCGATTGTGCTCCTCTCAGAACAGAAGAGTAAATGAGCTCTACTTTCACAAATATTTTAAAGATGGTAGGAAGCTGTTTTCTCATGGGAAGAATTGGTGTGGAAAATCCATGTCGTCTTGGACGTACATTTTGAAGACTGTCATCATGTACAGAGAGCCCAAAATTGTACTAGGGGGATGGCGGATATCAAAAGCGCCCCAGTTCCATTTTCAAAAGGATTTCAAGGTAATAGGGCTTGGGTTCCCAAGTCCCTGAGGTGCTTTTGAAAATTTTACCCAGAGCTTTTTCAACTAGTAGGACGATTACTGCTCTGATTAGCTGCCAGTTGAAGGGCCCAGGTGGCTCTGTGTGAGTAGATGTAGGGCAAAGAGAAAGAGAGATGCTGATGGTGAAACGGAACACCATAATGGCCGAGTGGTCATGTTTTGGCACATAGCTTGGCCTTTTAAACTAGGGTTTTGACTGCAGGGTTAGCTAAATAAGTCTCACTTTCTTCCGTTCCCATCCTCCTGCCTTGCATGTTGCTTCAAGATGGCTGTCTCTCCACCAGGGTGGAGTTTCTTACAATTCATGCACCCCTTAAGGGGACTGATTCTTCAAACCTCCCTCATGCTGGACAGTATGTGGATAGTCTCATTGAATCAGTAACTGTTCATGGCCCCAGTTCTGCAGTTAGCCAGGCCTGTGCCGAGTCACGCTGACGTCAGTGAGTAGCACTTCAGTCTTCCCATGGGAATATGATTAGAGGCTGGGTCTCTGTGCGTGAGGTTTACTCAGCATAAGGCAGCAGAAACGGGCCCGATGGCCTGATCCAGGGCCCCCTGAAGTCAGTAAAAAGACTCCTCTTAACGCCAATGCACTTTGCATCAGACCCCGGCTTAGCAACGGGAGAGTAGAACAAACATTGTCAATGCCTGTGACAGAACAGTATTCGTCTCACTCTGTGTTTGTCATAGGCCTGTTTTTCAGACAACTTATTAGAGTAATGGACTCCTTGGAGAAATGTATTCTTGACTCTGGTGGTGGTGCGCACATGTTTCTCTCTGTCTTATGCTCATGTTATAAAAGTTTCATGGAATGCCACATTACGAGAACAGAAACACATTTAGCAATTCAGGCGACAGGGTAAACCACGAACAAAGCTCACATTGTCTCCCACTAGAACCGCCCAGATTTTTTTTAAATACCTTCCATTGTAATTGTCCTGCTCTGAAACGCCTAGGTCTGACTGCAACGTTAAACACAAGAACGGCCGTACTTCAAGGAGAAATCTATTGCACAATAATGTGAAACAAAATTGGGCCATGTTTCTATTTTGTTCACAAAAGTCTCTGTCCCCACATTTTGCTAAACTTGTCAGTTATGAGTTTTTAAAGCCTGTGAACCTGTCACGTAAGATGTGCATTGACATAGTAATTATTACTATTATTCCACTGGCTCTTAACGGCCCTGACAGCAAAGAGAAAAGTGCAGCAGGCCTCCAGCAGTAAGACTGTGCTGGCTTCATCTTCTGGCCTTGCACCTTCATTACCTGTGGCAAGGATGATGGCTGAAGAATTGGAATTTTTACCCATTTGGGATGCTGCATCCTAGGACCTAGGTAATTGGTGTGTTTTGAGGGGCTGATGCCAGGATCAGTTGCCATTCCATTTCTCTTTGAGGTCCCATTCTCCTGTGCACGTAGAGACTGTTCCTGCCTCTAGCAATCCAAACAGCATTCTTATGTCCATTTTACAGATGGGGAATTGACACGTGGGAAGAGTAAGTGTCTTACTCAGCATCACACAGGAAATCTGTAGCAGAGAAAGGATTTGAACCCAGGTCTTCTGAGGCCAAGGCCACTGTCTTACCACGATTAAGTGCTTCAAAGTGGCTTCTGAACATATGCTTGCTGCACCATTGTGTTATGCCACTGTTACAGCTGTTCTGAGAGCAATAGTGTTAGCTCATTTGGACCCCATTATTTGATGGGGGGCAGTTCTCTGAAAACATCTGCTCAGTGTGCAGTGGCAATTAGGAAAAAAAAAGCTCACGGAATGTTAGGAACCATTAGGCGAGGGAAAGAGAATAAGGCAGAAAATATGACAATACTATTCTATAAACCTTGAATTCTGCGTGCAGTTCTGTGTGCAGCCTCTCCACAAAAAGATCTATTGGACTTAAAAAATACACAGAGAAGGTCAACAAAAATGATTGGGGGTATGGAACAGCTGTCCTATGAGGAGGGATTAAAAAGACTGAGGCTTTTCATTTTAGAAAAGAGATGACTAAGGGGGGTTACGATAGAAGTGTATAAAATCATGAAAGCTGAGGAGCAAGTGAATGAGGAGAGGTTATTTACCCTTCCTTGTGACACAAAAACCATCCAATTAAAATGAACATGTAGCCCGTTTAAAACAAACATAAGGAAATAGTTTCTTCCCACAGTGCACAGTCAACCTGTGGAACTCAATGCCAGGGGATGTTGTGAAGGCCAAAAGTATAACTGGGCCTAGAAAAGAATGAGAGAAACTCATGGAGGACAGGTCTATTGATGGCTGTGAACCAAGATGGGTAGGGATGCCACCTTATGTTCTGGGTGGACCCTAAACCACTGACCCCACAAGTTGGAGCTAGATGATGGGACGGATTGCTCAATTATTGCCCTACTTTGTTTTGTTCTCTCCAAATCCGGCCTGCAGCTTGCCTGGATCCAACCCACAAGGCTTGGGGCTCACCCCCAATCCCTGCAGCGGGATGTGCTGGCGCTCCGCCATATAGAGGGGCGCTGAGGCGGGCTCTACCTGGCAGCAGGAGAAAGCGGCTCTGGGAACAGCAGCGCAGGGAAGTTTTGTCCCTGTTCTCACTTGTAGGCTCCACCTCCATGGCTCACACAGACTGGGAATTAAGGCCAATGGGAGTGGTACCTGCAAATGCAGGGCCACAGGGAGCTGCCTGCGTCTCCCCACAGGGGCTGCGCCTGCTAGGCGCCGCCATCCTCTGCCCCCTCTCACCCAGACCGCACCCCTCCAGATGCCTCCTGCAGCCCCACCTCCAGCCACTCCTACACCCCACCTCCTGCCCAGACCCTGCACCCCCAACCCCAGTCCAGCCTGCTCCCTGGCAGCCCCCATCCTGCACACTGAACCCTTTTTGGCCCCACTCCAGAGCCCCACAAAGTCTATTAGCTCCCGGCCACCAGAAGAGTTAATCTGGCCCTGCCCTGAACCTTGGCATCCCCCACCCCATGTCTCATGGGGCTGGAGCTTGAGGGGAATAAAACAAGCGTCTCTTTTCCCCCCAGCTTGTCAGCTGGGGGACAAGTCAGTGAGGTTGTTTTTTTGTTTTGTTTGCTTCTCACTTGTGTGTGTGGCCCTCGACTGATTTTTCCGTGGGTTAGAGACCCATCCATAAAAGGTTCCTCAGCCCTGCTCTAAAGCATCTGGCACCAGTCACTGCTGGAAGACAGGATACTGGGCTAGATGGACCATTGGTCTGACCCAGCATGGCCATTCTTGTGTTGCTGCTGTTGCGCAGTCACTAAAAGACTAAAGACACTATGTAACTTCACAGCATTTGCGGCTGCTTTTAGTTGTGCCCCGGGGAGCGTCCCAAGTCAAGTGTTTTTCAATCGGGCTGATAGGCCACTGAGCATGTATGTATAAGGTGGGCCACCAAGTTTCTTCTGCCATGATCCTAAGATATCTTGTTGCTGGGATGCATCCGACTTCATCACCGTTTTATCCCAGTCTCAGTCTCTTGGCCTGCCCCGCAGAAGGCTGGGCACAGTCTAGGCTAGGCCGGAAGATGGACTGGATGCTCCAGCAGGACTTTTTCTATGTCTTTCCTCTCAGTGACGGGTGAGTGATTCTGGAAGCTGAGTGTGTTGCACTCTCCTGCCTGGTGCCGCCTTTAGCATCTTTCACAAAATGAAAGGAAAGGTAAACACCATGCTGGGATCAAATAGAACAAGCGATGGTTCAGGAAAGGGCGAAAGAGTCCCCTGGATTATGAGCTGTTAGGGAAAAGAGAAATCGCTGATAAAAGGAACAGAACAGCCAGGCCCTACTGGCTGCCCATGCAGAGGTGGTAGGGAATGAATTGCTTAACGCAGGCAGCTCGTTGAGCGGCGCCGTTTGGGGCCATGTACTAACTGGGGTGCCTTCCTGCCTGCAAAGCAAAATGAATGTTTCTCCATTGAAACAAAAAATCGTGGTGAAGATTAACTGATGCTGCCCCCCTCCCATCTCTGAACCAGCCTTCAGGTATGTCTACCCTGCACTCTAAAATCGAAATAAGAGACACAATTTGCGCTATGCAAATTGTATCTCTTATTTAGATTGTATTTCAAAATAGGCTGTTTTGAAATTTGGCGTGTCTGCATGGTGCCAAATTTCAAAATAAAGTGTTATTTTGAGACATCCCTTATTCTTCGTGGAACGAGGTTTCCAGGGATGCCGAAATAGCACATCCGTTATTTTGAAAACGATTTTGAAATAGCAGACCCGTTCCTTGGACAGGGGGTATCCCTAAATAGCCTTGCAGTCTAGATGTGCCCTTAGTGGGACATGCAGCCCAAAGGGCCAAAGCTCATCAGATCATGGCCCGGGGAGTGGACGGTGTGTGGCTGGCGGTCAGGTGGGGAGATACGAGATGAATCGTGTTCTGACAGCGTGGCTGTTTTCATTCTTGAGCGAAGTTCTGATTACCATAGGGGCTGCTCAGCAGGGCATGTTCAGTGCAGCGCACAGGGAATTAATTAGCTGTGCACCTCTCCGAGGGAGCTGTTCTGCTAATGCCCTGGGCACTGCAGTGATAATCTGCCTCTTAATAATATCAGGGTTGCAGCCACTTTTTGCCATGGTAACAGCACTAGCTTGGACGGGCCTCAAGTTTTACCCCCAGTGCCTTGTTTTAGTTCACTTCACTAAGGAGGAAAGGACCTTAATTCTGTCCCGAAGCAGATACGGACCTAATCCCTGTGGCTGCAGTCAAACTGCTAATTGTGTGCTGCAGTTGCAGCCACATGCATTTGGGGTTTTTTTTTTGTTCAGCTTGTTCTTATAGTTTCCCCTTGAGCTGCATTGCAGTCTAGGCTGGGATACCAGTTGCCTAGTAGCGTAAGACCAGAAATGGCCACAGGCTTCTCCTGGTGGTAGCTGTTTGATGTCAGCTCCACCATCTCTACCCTAGAAGAAGTTTTAAACTATCTACAGATTTTAAATTTGCCTTATTAAAACTTTCACCACCTCCCATCCCCCAGCTGCTGTCTTTGAAAGTGTGACATGTGCTCACTTGTCTATCCATGTGTAACGAGTTTCACTCGCCCCACAGCGCCACCAGCCGTCGGTCCTGGGGAATTAGCTCGGACGGCAGGTGGCGAGATTCTCTTCGGGGTACTGCTCTCCGGCAGTGTCCACAATTGTCTGGACTCCCCCCCCCTTTCGGGGGTCTTGATGGCCGGTCGGTGTGGTCGAGTGTGGGCGTTACGGTCTGACACCCGATTACCGCACCCCTTGTCCCGCTCGCCGTGGCGCATTCCCCGCGCCACTTTGCCAACAGTTTATCTGTTCAATTGCCTCTATAGTTAGTCTGTGGGCTACCTCCATAACGCAAGCCCCTCCCTTGCACCCCGATGAGGCGGTCTGCGGTCTGGATTGTTCGTCCACTTTCTCCCTCTCGGGGCTTTCGCTTCTCCAGGGGTGAGAGGGGAGAGGGGGGCCTGGACCCGCCCTCACTCGTGGGCCCCAGCCCAGGGCCCTAAAGACGTGGAGCGGTTTTCGGTCCAGGTCTGACTGGCGGGGGCCTCCTGCCGAAACTCGCCAGTCCCTGGGCTGTACGCGGCCCTGCCCTGGGCTACTTCCTCTTGCTCTTTCCCCCACTGGTCTGGACCTCCCTGCCACCGGCCTATCTGGCCTCCCGTGGCCTGGCCGCTTATCAGTCCTGGTGAGGTTCGAGCCTCCTGTTGCTTCACGGGTACTCCGCTCGTCCTCCTCACTGTTCGCGCCGGTCCCGCTTCCCCCTTGCTCTCCCGGGGTTTCCACGGCCCGGCGTTCCTCCCCTTCCCGTCCTGGTGCCGGGGCGCCGCTTCCGGCGACGGGCGGAATGTCGTGCTGACATCATTGGGGTTGCCCAGCCCCTCCCGCGGCATCCGTGCCGTGCCTCGGCCACCACGCCTGGGGCTGCCAGCTGATCGGTGGCCTCCGTGCACCCGGCGCAATGCCAGTGCATGTCTCCCCGCTGCCCGAACAGGGTGCTTACCGCAGGGGCTCCAGTGCGGGGCTGTGGGGCCCCGTCACACCATGAAACATTGTGCTCTCTATTGGTCTAATTTAACGACCCATTCGAGGCTGCAGACCATAATCTATACATGCGCATGTAGCCCGGCTTCAGGGAGTCTCACATGAGAAGACAGGGCTGGCTTTATATGTGCTGGCCTCCTTCGCTCCAGCCAATGGGTGATCAGGATACGATACTGCCCAATCCTATGGAATGATAGAGAGTCTGTCTGGGTAGTCCACAACTCCCGGTACCTGAGGAGACCCTGCCCTTACCAACCGGCTTTAGGGACTGCAGTGTGAAAGGAGAAATAATTCCCCCGTGTTCTAATCTTGGAAAATCTCTGTTGGATGAAGGCCCTTAGCCACAGTTGACTATGACCCTTCTGGGGGCTTTAATCCTAGGCACAAAGAATTTAGCAGAAGGCCTGTTTGAACCCTCATGTTCCAACAGCACTGCCCCTCTTGGCCAGCCTGTGTAAGAGACTGGTCTCCCAGCAGGTCGCAGAGCGTCCATCCCTATAGCCATGGGTCAAAGGGCTCATTATGGCAGATGCACTTGGCTGAATTCATGACACCTATTGACTTTAAGCTTTCACCTTCTTATGCAGAATTTGGTTCTATGGAGCCCACATCGTCCCTTCCTGCCTGGCTGCAGGGTGCTCTTTGACAGTGTAAACAGTGTGGTCAAGGCAGGGGAAGTGGAAATTCAGGGCAATTGCACCTGTATTTCCCTAATGTGGTCCAGCGAGGACACCCACTCTCAGCTCCCAGCTCCTCAGCCTTCACTTCTCTTGGGCAGAGACCCGCATCCTTCTGACCAAGGGTTTTTTCCAGGCTGCTCCAGGATATCTCCAGCAAGACAGACTGTGTAAACCAGCGAAGGCTACAAATAGGGTAACTGCCCGCAGTTTTCAGTCACGGTCCCCTCCCATTTCTACAAGGGGTCCGTGTCATAGCTGCCCGCCCTTTCCGAGGGCCTGGCACAGGGTGTGGCCAGGAAACACTGAGCCAGGCCTCTGTCACACCAGCCCAGATCAGGAAAGAGGAATTGGAGCTGGCTGAGTAAGCCCAGGCCTAAGTGGCCGATAGGAAACAGCTGCCGGCCTCATTAGCCAGGGGCTCCAGGCAGGCAGGAAGCCAGGGGAGAAGAAGGAGGAGCCTGGGAGTTAAGAGGCTGCTGGCTGCAGAAGCGTGTGGTCTCTGTGAGGCAGTAAGCCGGCCGCTGTCCGTACCCACGAGGTGGTGGGCACTGGTGCTGTGCATAAAGACCATATGTGATTGCACCAAAGCAGAAGCCCCTGGCTGGTTTGTGGGCACAGAAGAAGCAAAAGACAGAGGGCCCCCCCCATTCTCTGTTACAGGCCCCTTTGGACAGAAGGTCCCGTTTGTTTGCTGGCTCAGAAAGAAGCCCTCAAGACAGTTTAATTCAGGCTGTGTATCCAGAAGTCCTTTCGTGGTCTATTGGCCTCTGGAGGAGCCTGTCTCAATGAGTAGGAGCAAGGCTGAGCAGGAGCTGGTGCCTCCCTGGAGGTGACACATCCTGCATCGATTGGCCTAATTGCCCTCCAGATCTGCATCTTTCATGGGCACTGCAGCCCCGTTTCATCCAGTGGTTTACAGGAGAGGAGGTGGAGGAGCAAGGGTGGGACCACAGGCTCTGTAATGACACGGATTCTATGCTCAGGGCAGCAGTGGGCAAGAGGGACGTATCTGCCCAGTCACTTAGGGGTGACAGGATGAGATGGCCCCATAGGAGAAGGTATTGTCAGGGCTATGGATTTAGATGATTTACACTTTTTATGGTGCAGACAGTTTAACAAGGGTCTGTAAGACGTGGCGCAGGAGCAGCCAGGTGTGTTCCCATGAACATACCACGGGCCGGATTAAGAATCTTGCTCGTTGTGTCTCCCATTCCGTTAAGTGTCCGTTCCATGCACTGTGCAGCCGCATGTCCAGCCCAGCCGGAAGAGGAGCAAAATTGGGTCCGCCCTCTGATCTGGAGTGATTCAGATGCTGCTGATGGCAGGCGTGCATACCACGTATCAGATCTCAATTCCCGAGGCGGATAGGAAGTGAATGTTGAGGCATTCCAACCACCCAGACAGCCGCAGGCAAGCTACTGTTATGTGAATTATTTTAGACGGTTTCAGCTCCACTTAATAGGTTCCCAAGAAGAACATAATTGGAGCAGTCTTTGCTGTTACTAGTAGAAAAAATTAATGTTCAAAGGACTTGTGCCATAAAAGGCATCGAAGATGTTAAAGGTTGCAAGTAGAATTAACCAAACAAGCTCCAGGAGGGAGCTGTCGATAAGTGGCTAATCAAATAAGTTCCAGTCTGGTTCTGGTGGACTTCTTGGCGGCTTCTGCTTGGTGATTGTTCGGCCACGCTGCCAGACAGAGCAATGCTGCAAAGCCGACATCGATCTGAAATTTACATCTGAGGCAGGAACTTAAGCATTTTAACATGCCTCTGAATCAATTAAAATGATTCAAGGCAAAATCCAGATGGCCACATCGCAACTGTATATAATACCAGCCAAAGGCCGATATCTTTCTGAACAAGAATACTTCTTAGCGCGGACTTAGTTTTCAAAGCATCTTAAATGCTGCAAAATACCCATCCTAGGGAAAGTCTATAATATGAATTTTTTCCCCCCCTCGCAGTCATCAATCCTGTCATTAGGGTTCTGATCTGATTTTTTATGGACATTGTTCTGCTTCATGCTCCTCAGTGCTCAGCAAATTTATCATGGGCGTTGGAGGGCTGTGCCGCTGAGTTCAGAGCTGGCTGAAAAACCTGGAGCGCTCGCCTGAGAATGTTCTGTTGGCCTCGCTGTCGTTTCTGCTCTTTGCAGCTGTCCAGACAGCTGGAATATGCTAGAGCAACTCCAGCCGGCTCAGAGGGAAAGTACTGTATGTGCAGGTGTCCTAGCATCGTTGGGGGTAAAAAATCTCATCCTTCATAACCCTTTGCCCTTGTGTGCAGAGATCTCGGAGCACTGTGCACATGTTAATGGGCCAGAGAAAACAAGCCCAGTCAAGTGAGTAAATAAGGATCATTATCCCCAGTCACACATGACAACGCACAGAGAGATGGAGGTCAAGGCCAGAAGTGTTCCAAAGTGCTGTCACTGGAGCTCTCTGATCAGAGGCACTCCACATCAGTGAATGTTGTTGAAATCGTGAATGTGCGTGGCTTTCCTAGACCACTGGACTAAGTGGATCAGTCGTTTGATCTGGTGATTATTATGTTTCGACGTGAGAAAGTTAGAACCAGTGTGTGTGCGTGTGTGTGTGTGCGTGTGTGTCTAGTGAGCCCTCTTTCATACCCTTTTATTTATCGTGGAAAGACTACAGCCTCCTGGCCAGGAAACTGTCAGTGGTTAAGAACACACTCTGCCAGCCGCATGCATTTTTGGGTATAAGCCGTGGCCATTATTTCAACACCTGGCAAGGAAGGATGGTCTTTATTGAGTGGGGCCGGGGTGCTGTCAGCCTCTGTGGGTCCCTGGGCAAGATATAGGGAGCGGGCGGCTCTGCACTCACGGAAGGGGCGGGACTTAGGGCGGAAGGGACCCCTGCAGGCCCCCAGCCTTTAGAGCTGCATGGAGCATGCCGTGTGGTGCTCTGGGCGATGATATGAAGGGCCCGGGGCTCTAGCAGGAGCCTTGGGCCCCTTTGAATCACTGGGCCCCAGAGGAATTGCCTTCCCTCCCCCCACTCCTTCCACCTCCCCCCGCCATTGGTTGGCCTGGGGTGAAGCACTGAATGGGATTCAGGAGACCTTGGCTCAGTTTCAGTTTCTGCCAGAGATTTTCTTGGGGTCCTGGAACAAGGAACTTACTCTACCTGGAGCCTTAGTTTCCCATCTGTAAAATGGAGATGAGACGTCCCTGCCTTCCAGAGAGAATATGAGGGAAAAGTTTGTGAATGATCGTTGTGCTCCGCTACCACGGTGCCGAGAGCTGTATGAATATCTGGATAGGCTTGTAGTGACAGCATCGGATCGGCACTTTGGTTCAATGCCTGGCTCTGATACACTCCCTGGGTGACTTCGGGCTGTCACTTGATGTCTCTGTAGCTGTCACTTGGTGTCCCTTCCCCATCGGTCAATGAGGACCCCACCTCAGAGGGGTGTTATGAGGGCATCCAATTCTGAGTGTGAGGGGCTCGGATGGGAGAGTGATGAGGGCCACTCATCTCCCTAGATTGGAGCAGCGACTCCCCAAGACCAGCATGGGGCTTCATCTCTAGATACTGCAGTGTCAACAGCCGTTATCTGTGAAAAATCTGCATCAGAAAGTGTTGTAACTTTTAGAGGAATTACGCTGATGGAGCTTTATTTTCCTCATGTGGCTCTCAGCATGTGGCCACCCACACAAGTCTATTCTAAATCATTATGCTGCTGTGTTTGAACCCTTAGTAACAGGGAGTTTTTTCCAGCAATTGAATTCATATGTTTAGTGTTGTGGGATGGGGTTTTTTTTGTATACAAATTAAATTCACTGTTGTTACAAATAGAGATTTCTAATAAGCCTGGAGGTGCAAAGAAAATGTGGAAACAAGAACTGGCACTGTGCAAAGCTGGTGGAATGAGCTCCACAGGCAGGAGTCGCTTGCTTGGGTTTACATTGTGGTACACTCTGCAAACTCACTCCAGATTCTTTGCAAAATTCTAACTAAACCTGGGCTCAAAGTTTGAGGGAGCCCAGACGGATTTAGCCATGAAACAGAATAAGACCACATTCAGTTAATCAGTGAGGCTATGTCCACACTAGGAGATTATTTTGAATTTACTACATCTGGGCACCCGATTTTACAGATGCGCAGTTCCGTGTCCTCATGATGAAGAATCGAATGTAGTCCGAGGCAGGCTCTGTTAATGTACTACCTTGGACTCAAAGCACCAGGAAGCACTCTGGGGAGCCAATTAGTTCGAATTAGCGGCACCCGAGCATCCACACTAACATTATTTTGGACTTACAAGTTTGGGAATAGTGTTATTCCTCATGAAAAGCAGGACTAGAGTCTGAATTCCACAGCCCCTTATTTCGGAATAATGGGCTTGGTAGTGTGGACACATCGCTTATAAAATCAACCTTGAGGGGGCTTATTTCGGACTAAGGTCCTAGTGTCGAGCAGGCCTAACTGATTAACAAAAATAACTTTTCACACGTTGGGTAGCTGGACTGTGGAACTCATTGCCACAGGGTGCCTCAGAAACTAAGAACTTCACCATATTCAAAGGGAGATTGGACATTTAGGTGGATAATAAGAATATCCCGAGTTAAAACGGTTAATGCTAATAAATAAAACGTTGGCCTCTCGGCCTCACACCAATCTTAACTATTAGGGATGAGGATGAGGCCTTCACTGGGGGCAGATTACACCACAGCAGCCCTCTGCAGGGTGTCCTGCCACTTCCTTAGAAGAGGCTGGCTCTGGCCATTGTCAGAGGGAGGCTGCTAGACTACCTGCATTGTGGGTCTCACCCGACATGGTGGTTCTTGTCTTTTGATCTGCACCTCGGCAAGAGGTGGCCACATTTTGCTCTGAGTATTTTGAGAGACAAGAAGCAGCAGGGGAGCAAAAAGGGACGTGCTGGTGGGAAAGTGGAGGGGCAAAGGAAACAGAGGAACAGAAGAAGCCAGAGGGGCTTTGTGTGGCCATGGCAGGGCGAGGGGGGCAAGTGGAGTGCGAAGGGTATTCGATGGCAAACAAAGAGTGAGGAAGGTGGGAATATTGGGGGCGGGGTTGAAACAGGAAGAGGAAAGAGAAATCTTGCGGCGGGGGGCCGGGGAAGAGGGGAGGGACGACTGTGTGTGACAATGGAGTGACCACCCACTTCTGAGCACTCCGGAGCGGGGCGGCAGGGTTCCCTTTCCCAAGGGCAACAGTCTAATTGGTACTTGCCCTTTCGTTGCTGCAGAGAAGTTTCATCCCAGGCTGCCCTGTGGGCCAGCGCTTGTAGCACTGTGTAGGTTGGGGCCTCGGTGAGAGAGGCCAGCCTCCAATACAGCTGGAAAGGTGCATCGGTTTGGGTCGCTCCCAAAGTAACTGGATACCCACCAGCCCATGGAGGGGCTGGTCTCTCATAGGGTCCATGGCTCAGATGGAGACCTCCTCCGTTGAAATCTGGGTATCTCCGTAGGGAACAACACTACCCCAGAGCGTCTCCACCTCTTCGTGTCCTCTTCATTTGGAGGAGAAAAGTTATTCTCTCTCCTCTCTTCCCTCTCACCCTGCTCTCCAGAGTTGTGGGGGCCAAACAAGCAACTAGGGTCTCCCAAAGGGTTTGTTTACTTTCCCCTCCTTTTCTTTCCACCCCTCTGCTCAGATTCTAGGTGCTCATTTTTTTAGCCCGTGCACCTAAGCTTTTTCTGCAGTTGGAAGTCCGGCCTTTGCCCAGCTCTTGGGGCAATGTACAACAGAGGCAGCGTGGAATCTAATGGGAGTGGGACGCTGAGATGGTTCATCCCAGCCAGGTGGAGATCATGGAGCTCTGAGCTCATCCTTGAGGAAAGATAGAGGCCATCTCATGATATGGCAACTCCTGAGCTCAGCAGGAGACCTGATGGTGCAATAACTCCCCCAATGAAGTTTTTTTCCCTCCAAATACAAAAGGAGTCTGTGCTCCACGCTTCCATGCCAGTGGGGTGAGAGGAAGTTGGGCGACACAGTGAGAGACCTGAGCCCGACAGTCTCTCTGGAGCCAGTGCACACTGGACAAGCCTGTAGCTGGGAGTTGAGGGTTAGGAGTTGAGGGTTAGGAGCTGCAGCTGGTGGGTTCTCTTACGAGAGCCGAGGGCAGCAGGAGGCAAGCCAGCCTGCACTGAGAAGGGAAATGGTTTCCAGCTGCTGCCTTCAACAGTGGGCGACGTGGGCCCGGAAATGCAGCATGGCGTGAAGACACGGGAAGGTACCAGCCAGACGGAGGGGCCCTGCTGACCAGCTAATTCCCAGTATTACCAGCAGGATGCGCCGCAGTGGTGAGTGGCGCCCCGTGACAAACAGCCACATATCTGTTTTAGGTGCCCGCGTTCGTGCATGGGGCTCACCGTGTACCTTAAAAGTGTCAGGTGGCACAGGCTTTGCAGGGCTCAGAAATGGTTAATTTTTGTGTTTCTCGGCCTGCCTTGCTGTGCAGCATAATGCATCCTGGCGAGGTGGGTGCTTAGCACGGCAGTGCGATGATCATTCAAGTGCTGGCAAACCTATAATATTTGCAATTTTTGTCTCTTAGAGACACCTTGCCAGTCACTCTCCTTTCATCCCCACCTTCTGAGACAAAGCTTGTCTATCTGCCTCGGCAGCATCTTTAAGAACAAAACCAAGTCAGCAGGTATCCGTTTGGATCCTTTTTATCTGATTTGCTGTGAAGTCACCTCATTCGATTTGGGCCATAATGATACGGAATGAGAAAATGGATATTTCCAAAACTGTGGCAATGAAAATGTTCCCTTGCAGGGGAAATCTAGTTTATTATCTAGCCACTTGAAAGGTAAATATCCAGAGGGGAAGATATGTGGTTAGCAAGTATAGCTCATAGTCTGTAAGGCACAGTGGCAGTCCCTCGCCTCTTGAATAACATTCACAGATGCTGTAGAAAACAAGTTATGCTGAATCATAGATGTATAGGCAACAGCATTAAATCTTTTTAGTCATTTTGGCCGCAGAGGTATTTAGGACCATTGAATCAATGGGAGTTAGGGGCCAATATACCTTTGCAATCTCCAGCCCTGGGATGGGCGGATGTGGCTCATGATCCATACTTGTCATTTCTTGTTAGCACTGCATCGTCTGCTGGCCTGGGGGGCTTTGCAGCTCAAAGCAGAAGAGCAGTCGTAAGGGAAGACTAACAAAACTATGTAGAAGCATGAGCTTTCATGGGTAAAACCCCTCGGAGATTTATTTTGTGTGTTTGTTTTTCTCCACTTGCAACTGTTTGGTAGGCCTGGAACCTTATTTAGACTCAATTTGTCAAACTCTTCTGATCTCTTATTTGTATTATTGTAGAGGCCCCAATCTCTGAAGCAGCACCCCCACTGTGCTAGGCACTGTACAAACACAGAACAAGAGAGACCATCCCTGCCCGCAAAATTAAAAAGCTCAAGCACATCTCGGAGCCCCCTCAGTGGTACAGAAACACGTGGTTCAGAGCGGTGGCTCTCGAAGTGTGGTCCACAGACCATTAGTGGTGCGTGACCATCTTGCTGGTGGGCCATGGGCTTGGGGTTCGGTCCCTGCCCCTGCAGTGGGGAGCCTGCACTGGTGCTCCAGCTTCCCCCCCACCCCATGAGGTTAGAGTGCTAGTGGGCTTCCTGCTAATGGGTAGGGAACCCTAAGCCTCATGGGCCAGAATCTGTTCGCGGGCCAGAATCGGGGGTCAGGAAGTAGTTCTGTGCATTGCCACACCCCCTTCCAGCTGAGGGAAAGATATCACAGGAAACTGCTTGCCTGGAGGCTTTCCCGCTGCTCCCATTGGCCAGAATCACGGTCAATGGGAGCAGTAGGGGTGTGGAGGGGAGGGGTAGGAGGTGCCTGGGAGTGGCAGAAAACAGGAGCCAAGTAAGCACCCGCCCATCCCCCTCATGCCCAGACCCCTATGCTCAGGGCTCGCCGAACCACGGCGAGCCCCACTCACCAGCCGTGCTGTCCGGCAATCTGTGCATGCGCAGATCGTCCGAACCCGGCTCTTCCGGGTTGCAATCTATTCGCCACGGGCAAGTAGGTTGCATTATTTGTCGAGCCCTTCCTATGCTTATCCCCTTCACACACACCCCTCACACCCTCAGACTGTTCCTGCACCCTCCATCCTGCCTAGCCCCCCCACCCCTGCCCACTCCTGCACCTTCCCACCCCCCAGACCTTGCACCCCTACTCTCCTGCACTCATTTTCTCATCATGGGTCATTGGCTGGTGGTCTGCAGAGATGTTTGTGTTGAGCAGGGTGGGCCTCGGGCCAAAAAGTTTGAGAACCGCTGCTTTAGAGCATTGCTGAATGCGGCCCTTCATTACGAGCAAGCTCCAGAGCAGCAGCATAGGAGTCTCGTAGCATCAGGTTCAACAGTTCCAGCGCAAGACCCTGCATAGCGAATGATTATGGGCCCCAGAGAAGCTCACGTAGACTCTCTTTGGTGATTGTTGCCCTTTACATTCACGACCTACCAACTGCACTGGTAAAAACTCTTCCACTTCAGAAAAATTCCACCGTCATATTTTTTTATCCAGGGTTCAGCGGGCACTGAATGCTTCTGAAAATCTGGTCACTTCTTTTAGGTTCCCTGGATAAGACCTGAATTCTTAAAAACCTCAGTGCAAACTGGCCCCCTCTTCAAGCCGTAATTAGCCCTGTGGTTGGCAGCCTGGACACACAACTCCCCTAGGCAAAGTTTTATTTTCTCCTCCTTAGTGGTACTCTTTGCAAAAGTAGATTGACTTTTTATTTGATAGAAACATCACCTGAGGTTGTACTGCTTTCCGTCTGTGGCATGGGTTATAAGATGTGAAACATCTGTTTGCATTTGCAGTAAAACAGCTAACAAAGTCGTCTTAACATGGCTCGCAAAATAACGTTGAACAATCACTAGGTCAAGTGACAGCGTTATGACTCTTCTCTGGTGCAGCAAATACTTACAATGGCTTGTAACCGTATCCAGCAGGCAGCTAATTACCCGTGTGCCGGGATTGTCACAGTGGCAGTGAAGTTCACGGGAAATAATGTAGGATGAGGTACAGACAGAGCAGCAGTTATGCTGATGATGAGGCCTAGACAAAGATCTATTTCAAGTTTAACCCTATAAGCCTAGCCCATAGCACCAAGTAAAGGAACAATATTTGTGAGTTTTGGCCGCAGAGGTATTTAGGCACCATTGAAATCAGTTGGAGCTAGGGGCTGTTATTATGCAGTCATGGCCTCCCATGTGCTAGGTGCTGTACAAACATACGGCAGTAGGTGCTCTCTGCTCCCAAACAGCTTATTATGCTAATATAAGGCAGAGAAAACAGATGGATACACAGGAGGGAGGACAAGGAGACAGAATTGGCCAGCAGTATCGGCAGTGGGCCCAGTACACCGGTGGGCTAAGCACCATCTTGCAGCCGACGACGAGCTTCACAGAGCGTTCCCAACATGAAGCGTCCCAACCCCCACCTGCGCACTGTGAGCCTCCCCCTTTTGCAAATGGGGAACCCGAGCAACAGAGAGAAAGCGACTCGCCCAAGGCCACACAACACGTCAGTGGCAGAGATAGCAGTTGCACCCAGGAGTGCTGACTTGCGTTTTTCCTGTTCTAACCAGCAGACCACCGAGGGAAACTGTGATGAAGTGCAGTTAACGGAGCACAAACGAATGTGGTGATAACGATGAAACTTTAGATAATGTGAAATCATGTTCTCCATTTAGGAATTGCCCCCCTGTCATTGTGCTGTACACTATAGACATGGGAAAGAACTCAGATCCTTCTGCTTGAATACACCGGGCCCTCATTCTGGGGAAAATCTCTGCTCGCTGTTAGCACCAGTAGCCCACTTAGGCCACGCCTACACTATCGCTTACTTTGTGTAGCAAAGTTCTGGCCGTGCCCTGTGGGTCTCATGCTACTGGCGGATAATATTAGCCTCAGAGACACACTGTGGGCCGATACACAACCCCTTTCTCTTTACAGGAGGCAGGGTCCACAGCTTAGTGAGCCTTGGGGGGAGGGCTAGCTCAGTGGTTTGCGCATTGGCCTGCTAAATCCAGCCTTGTGAGTTCAATCCTTGAGGGGGCCATTTGGGGCAAATCTGTCAGGGATGGTGCTTAGTTCTGCTGTGAGGGCAGGGTGCTGGACTCACTGACCTCTCAAGGTCCCTTCCAGGTTTATGAGATAGGTATATCTCCATACTCATCACAGACTAGTCCATGGTTTTGGGGTGAAAATCCCTTGATAGTCCCAGCCTCCCTTCTTGGGACAAGCTCTTTGTTGGCATGGGGGAAGGTTTGGGGGGAACCCAGGCCTGCCCACTACTCCGGGTTCCAGCCCAGGGCCCCAAAAGTGGTAGCAGCAGTCAAGGTTGTTTTTCCTTCCGACTTGGCAGCTTTTCCCCTGGGCCACTTCCCCAAACAACTCCTCCGAAGTGTCTCTCTTTGGTACATGTTAACCAGCTCTCAGCTCCCACACAGCTTCTTCTTGTTCCTCCCTTTCTCCTTCTGGTCCATCACTCTTTGTCTTCCCCCTCTCCTTACCTAGGGGCAGGGGCGGCCCATGGATGTAGGCAACCTCAGCAGTTTCGTAGGGTGCCGCGTTTAACGCCAATGATGACGTCACGCCATTGAGGGCTATGGAGGTGGGGGCACCGATCGCGCATTCCGCCTAGGGCTCCAGTTGCTGGCAGCTCTCCTCGAGCTGCTCCTGCCTAGGGGAGGCCTTTTAAAGCAACTCCACTGGCTGTAATTGCCTGCTGGTGTTGAGTGACTTGCCTAAGGGAACAATCTAGTTAATTAGCCTCCGGCATTTTCCTGCCTTCATTTTATTGCAGCAAGCTCTAGTAGTTTACTCGGGAAAGAGAAAACCACTTATCCAGTGCCCTGTATTCCTGCCTTCCACCAGAGTGTGGCAGGCTGCTGGCTTAGGTCTGTCACATTTGGTATAGCTCATGTCACTCAGGGGTGTGAATAAGCACCCCCCTCAAGTGGCGTAAGTTACACAGACCCTCGCACTAGTGTCTACAGCACTGTGTTGGCCGGGGCACTTCTCTCTCCAACATTCACCTGTCGCAGAGGGAGATTTATTATGTAAATGTATGGAAGTAGCGCTTCTAGTGTAAACGAGCCCCAGCACTGTTACAGCTCATTAAGCCATCCTTCTCCTAATGACCAGAGCCCATGTAGTCACCAGCTCTCGGCATCATGTCAACTCCCACATGTTAACAGTAATGAAAGGAACATGGATGTGGTGTTTACTGCAGAAGCTACAATGTTTGTTCAGGGTGTGTCTATGAAAGAGAATAAATTCTGATGATCTTTATTTTGGTCTTCTGGAAATCTAATATGTTTCCTCTGGCTTCTAACCACAATTCATCACTAAGTGATTTTCCCCAGGCCAACTTCCATTTTTCATTTAAATAATCTAGTAACAAAGAGGATGAGGCATTCTGCAAGAAGGCCTCTGACCAAGTAATTATTCTGCCTTCATAGCCTTTAGGGGGGAATTATTAGAGATGAGATGACCTTCCTGGCTGCCCACCATTACCACGGTAACACAGATGGATGATGGGACCCATCTGACATGCAGCCAAAGGCAGGCTGAGTTGAGTGTGTGGTACCTGCACCTGAAAATGACAGTGATCTGATGAAGAAAGATTAAAAAGACTGGGATTTTTCAGCTTAGAAAAGAAGAGACTAACGGGGGATATGATAGACAAATATATAATCATGACTGGTGTGGAAAAAGTGAATAAGGAAAAGTTATTTACTTGTTCCCATGACATGAGAACTAGGGGTCACCAAATTAATTTAATAGGTAGCAGGTTTAAAACAAACAAAAGGAAGTTTTTCTTCATGCCACACACAGTCAACCTGTGGAACTCCTTGCCAGAGGATGTTGTGAAGACCAGGACTTTAATAGGGTTAAAAAAAGAGCTAGATAAATTCATGGAGGCTGGGTCCATCAATAGTTATTAGCCAGGATGGGTAGGAATGGTGTCCCTAGGACCATGGTCACCAACCCGTCGATCGCGATCGACTGGTCGATTGCAAGGGCTCGACCAGTCTATCACGAGGCATTCGGGGCCTCTCCCATTTACACCTACCCCCAAGAAGCCCCACTACCTACCTCCAGTGACAATGGTGGTAGTGGCTTCCTGCAGGGTGGACGGAAGTCCTGCAGCTGCTCGCCCCTTCTGGGGGTTCCGGAAGTGTGCTGGCTGCTCCCCTCCCCCAGGTCTGTGGCATGCCGGGAACTTTCGGGGGGTGGCGGGAGTCCCCAGAGGAGGTGCGCGCCGGGGTTTCCCTGTTCTGTGGGGGGGGGGGTCATTCCTGGAGGAGGCACGTGCTGGGGCTTCCCTGCTCTGCAGGGGGAAAGAGTCCTGGGAGGAGGTGGGTGCGGGGAACTCCCTGTCCCCTGCCCCCAGGAACACCCTGTCCCCTGCCCCCACTGGCATCCTGTCCCCTGCTGCAGAACCCTGTCCCCTGCTGCAGAACCCTGCCTCCTGCCCCCACCAACACCCTGTCCCCTGCTCCAGCACCCACTGGCACCCTTCCCCAGTACCATGTGCCCTGCTCCCACCAGCACAGTTGGGGCCACATTAGTGAGGCTGCGGGGGGGGAGGGTTTGGAGGGGTTCTTTTTTTGCATCTCACTTGTGTGGCCCCCAACTGACTTTTCTGTGAGTCAGTGACCCCTGATTCAAAACAGGTTCCCCGCCCGTCTCATAAATAAAGACAATGCAGAAACTTTTTGTGTTTGACATAATATTTTATTTAAAAATGAAGCCTGGCCAACAAACCCCCAAGCCAAGCCCCCATCTGGCCGCAGCATCATAACACTCCTGCACACCCCCCTCCCCCCGACCCTAGATCTGAGCCTATCATACACTGGACCCCTCTGCCCTGAGCCCCTCACATGCCCTAACCCAAATTTCTGCACCCTCACATCCACAAGCCTGTGGCTTGCTTAGTACCCCAACCCTCCATCTGACCCCAATACTCCCCAGCCTGGAGCCCCCTCCCTGAGCCAGCATCCCCTTCTCCACCTCCTCCTGCATCCAAATTTCCTCCCAGAGCTTGCACCTCTCACCTCTTCCCAAACCCAAATCCCTCATTCCCACCCCAGAGTCCACACATCCTGTCTCAACCCAGTGAGGGTACGGCTAGACTGCAGGAGTTTTTCCAAGATTCCAGAGATATCCTGGAAAAACTCTTCCGCAACCAGGGATGCGTTTCTTCTTCTGCTTTTTTTAGTGGAAGAGTAAACATGCTCTTTCGGTAACCCCTGTATTTCTCGTTCCACAAGGAATAAGGGGGCTTACAAAAGAAGGGGTTTTTCTGACATTTGGTCCAGACTAGATAGGCCAAATGTTGGAAAAACCTCTTCCTATAGAAGAATTGAAAAAAAAGCGGCAGCGTAGAGTGTATAAGGATTGGGAATAGGAAGTGATGGAGAGGAGGAGAATAGAGAGGGCGGGGCTTCAAGGAAGGGGTGGGGTCTTGGGGGAAGGATGGGGCGATAGATCTTGGCTTGTTCTGACATTTAAAAAGTGATCTTGGGTGTAAAAAGATTGGAGACCACTGCCCTAGGGCCTCTGTCAGAGGCTGGAAATGGATGACAGGAGAGGAATCACGTGATAATTACCTGTTTTGTCCACTCCCTCTGGGACATCTGGTATTGGCCACTGTCTGTAGACAGGATACTGGTCTAGATGGACCTTTGGTCTGAGCTAGTATGGCTGTTCTTATGTAATGTGTGAAAAAACAGGGCAGATAGGAGTTCTTGAAGGAGGGCATCCAGCTGCCCTGTACCCCTTTTAAAATACTCAGCACTCACTTGTGGTAAGTGAAGCTTTCTACTATAGCGTGCCTTGTGGGGTTTGTTACAGTTACTTTAGTGGGAAATATATGCCTGTTGTCCAGGGCAAGGGTTGGGGTCCTATTACCAGCTCTGCCACTTACTTGCTGTATGACCTTGTGCAAGTCACTTCACCTCCATGTGGCTCAGTTTCCTTATCTGTCTAATAGGCATTATGAGTCTCATCTGTCTTTTATACAGGACATTGAGATCCTTGGATGCTGAGTAGAAAGTATGAACTACCCTACAAGTGACAAGAGAAAGCAAGGCAAATACTATTTCACATTGATAGAATCCCTTTTACACCACGGGATCAAAAAGCCTTTTACAAATGACTGCAGCACATTACTCTAAACACATATTCAATTCTAGGACTGGGAAAGGGACTACAAGATTTCCCTTTCTTTAGACACAATGTTTTCTTGTGTCATGGAAATGCAGGGGTGAAACAGAGTAGTGCTTAGCAGAACTGAAACAGCGGAGGAAGTTTAGCGAGACTGAATGTGGTTACCACAACTGGAATTTGGCCAGTAGTTAAAAGGACAAGGACCATAACCATTAAGCAATGCCAGGTCTAATACACGATGAGGAAACCTTATTTACTCCTGACGAGGGTGTGTTGCTCCAATGTGAACTTTGTTACAGACTAGCTGTAGAGTAGTGGAAAGAGTACCAAGAGTTTTTACCTGACCACAAGTGGCAGAGACCTAGAATTTAGTCATGGCTTTGTATTCAGTTCATATGTGGAGGGTATTTTTAGATGTTTTATATTTCAGATGAACTGCTATAACAGTTTTCAAGGGGAAAAGTAAGCAAGGCTTTGTATGTTCCTTACATAGCATCTTCCCTTTACTCAATCCAGGTCCTGTAGGAAAAGAAAAGAAAAACAAAATAGATGCCAAAGAATTACAAATCAGCAAAGGACACATGCAGTATCTGACATGAGCCAAGCATGTTCACATACCTGAATGTCTGAAAGATGAACGATTCCAATTTGTCATACAGTATGTATGTGCCATTAGGACAGAATATTGCTAAATATTCTGCTGATGAGCTAGATGAATTTGAAGTCCTCCAGCTTCATTTTCTGGTTTATCCTCAGGAACAGTTCTACAAAGAGCATGATTTATTATTACCTTTATGGTGATCTACCTTGATATAGTGGTGAAATTATGATGATGGATCATACTTAATTATCATCATTAAAATACATCAAAAATGTAATCGGCTGTTCGTCATTTATCTTCTAAAGAAAAGGGGGGGGGGGGGGGGGGGAACCTCGTGTTGAAAAACCCGAATTCTAGGTGTTGATAAAATTAGAATATGTTTTATTCATGCTGTGACACAGTGATCTTTCATCATTGGATTTTCTTCTCCCCCGCTTCCGCTTCTATGAGTTTTACTCTTGAGGCATTGGGGAATAATGTGGAAGCAGAGTCAGAAGTCCAGGACCTCAGGTTCCAGTTCTGCCTTGAGTGCCATGTGGGAAGAGACCATGGTGCCTATGTGGAACCCAATGGGGCTCCCTGTGGGTCTAGGGGTTGCTGGCACAGACCAGCCTGTGGGTCAGGACAATGTGAGAACTTTGTTGTCTGCAGGTGAGGCCAGCTTGCCTCAGTTTTCATAGAACACTAGAACCAGAAGGGACCTCGAGAGGTCAAGTCCAGTTCCCTGCCCCCACGGCAGGACCTGTTCATTGTGAGGTGTGGTGTGAAAAGCAAAAAGGCGAATCCCATCAGAAAGTGGAGGATCGAGCATACTGGTGTAAGCTGGAGTGTCTCTGGGGGCTTTAAAAGGAGTCGAGCAATTGTTGCCTTGCGAGATTTAACTTCATGGCAGAATAGTTAACGTTTAGTCATAAAATCAAATGATAACGACTAAAAGGAGAGTCCTCAGTCTTGGGAGAACAGCCAGTGGTGTTGGAGAGGAAACGTTTTCCCCACCCCAAGGAGAGAGACAGTGGTTGTTTGCTCCAGCAGAGACAGGGGGACCCTTTTGTGAGGAGATTTTAGAATTTAAATGGGCAGGATTGGAAGTATGGTGAACTCCGATGGATGGGTGGCA
The DNA here is from genome assembly GCA_019425775.1 of Rafetus swinhoei. Taxonomy (NCBI): domain Eukaryota; kingdom Metazoa; phylum Chordata; order Testudines; family Trionychidae; genus Rafetus; species Rafetus swinhoei. Next base: position 44,180,684 of record CM033436.1, on the reverse strand, counting down.
AAAGGAAAGGCCACACAAGGTCTGTGGGCTGGTGGAAAAAGGGGACAGCTTTGGCAATCCTGCAGCACCGCACACTATACCGGGAGGGTAATTATTCTCTCTTTGCCCCCAGCTCATTAGTGTGTGCACACTTCTAGGAGAGCTAGCTCTGGCATGTCCCCTGACAGCTACACTGATGAACTCATTTAGCTAAGATAAAACGTATACACCTAACGTGTTGGAAATATACTTGCTAGCTTTTCATCCAGTTTAGGGTGAGGCTCATCCTACATGTCTGGGCAGGGGAAAAAGGGTACAGAGTTGCATCTTTCTCCTTTGTGCTGGCTACCTGCCTCCCAGGTCTCAGCGAGGAATAAAAAGAGCCACCATTTTCTTTCCCACATAGATGGATTATGGGGACACTGATCTTAGCTCCACCTTATTGGCCTGCATAGCTGAGCCGGCCTGGAGGACGACATAACTTGCACCAAGGGTAAGACGGATACAGATTCTATTCCCCCCGAGTGAGGGAGGATGCCCAATCTTGGTTTGGTCTTGGATCTTCTCCATATTCAGAGTTAAAATGGAGCCTTGGGTAGCCAGAATTTCATCCCTTTGTTAAAAGTATTTTATGTTCCCGCCAAAAGGGCAACTACTTTAAAGTGACTTCCCCACTTACTGGAGGCCCTGTGTGCACTTACCGCATGCCTCGTTTTAAGAAGCAAGTGTTTTTTCAGAGACAATTGAAAGAAATTAAGAATGGCACATCATGATCATTTATCTCACGCGTATCTCAGAAAGTTCATCAATTCATATTACATTAGGGAATATGTAAATAAATGTGCACTCATTTGGCATAGTCCTCAGAGCAATTATTCTTCAGTTGATTTAGTACACTTGATAAAAATAAAGGTTAAGGAGGTTGTTAATTTAAGACTTTTTTCCACTAGATTTTATAAAGTGTTAACATGCAGATTAATTCCAGGCTTTATACTGGTGCATCCACTTCGCTATCGCATAAAGATGACTGACATAAATCAGAGGGTGGGATTTAGCCTGCTGCCCTCATGCTCAAAGGGAGTTTTGCCATTGACATCCACAGGAGTAACCCCCATGTCAAAGCCTAGATGTAACATGAATTTAATGCAAGGCACGTTGGAGCTCTGCGAGGAACGTGCTCGCTGAAGTGTAATAAACCAGGAGAGAGATGGTGTTGTGAAAACTCCTGGGGATCGGAGACCCTGGGCAAAGAGTCGGTGGCAGAACTAATTCTACCCTGAGCTAAAGAAAAAAAGTCAGTGTCTGGAGATACTGTTGGATCCAAGGAAAATCTCAGCCAAGAGGAGTTAGAATCTCGGTTTCTCAAATCCATTGTGGGATTGAAGATCGGCTAAAAGGAATCTCTCATTCTTATTACCCCAAAACTGCTCATATGAGACATTTGCTTAAATGGAAGAGATTTGCCCAGGAATCTGGACAAAGACATCAGTCACAAAGCCCACCAGTACCTAATACATGGACTTGGCCCAGCCCAGCTCTTTAGCTTCAAGAACATCTATGTGTGTATGAAAGCTGAATTCAGTGCAGAGGTAGCCAACTCATTGTAAGTAGCAGAGGATGCTAACTTTGTGACTCATAAAGTGTCTTTATTGGTCAGTCTTGGATGCCCTATTGATATCATAGAATCATAGTACTGGACTGGACCTCAGAAGGTCATCGAGTCCAGTCCCCTGCCCTCCCGGCAGGACTAAGGACGGAATAGACCATCCCTGAGAGATGTCTGTCTAACCTGCTCTTCAATATCTCCAGGGACGGAGATTCCATAACCCCCCTAGGCAATTTATTCCAGTGTTTAACCACCCTGACAGTTAGGAAGTTTTTTCTAAAGTCCAACCTAAACCTCCCTTGCTGCAATTTAAGCCCATCGCTTCTTGGGATGGGGCATAACATTCTGATTTCTTAGGAAATAATCCATCATTGCAATGACTGCTTCTTGGAGCAGCTGGTGCAGGAACCCACAAGGGGAGAGGCAATTCTCGATTTAGTCCTGAGTGGAGCACAGGATCAGGTCCAGGAGATAACCGTTACAGGACCGCTTGGGAATAGTGACCATAATATAATAACATTCAACATTCCTGTGGTGGGAAGAACACCTCAGCAGTCCAGCACCCTGGCATTTAATTTCAAAAAGGGAATAACGCTAAAATGAGGAGGTTAGTTAAACAGAAATTAAAAGGCACAGTGACTAGAGCCAAATCCTGCAAGCTGCATGGAAACTTTTAAAGACACCATAATAGAGGCCCAACTTAAATGTATACCCCAAATTAAAAACATAGCAAGAGACCTAAAAAGAGTCACCGTGGCTTAACCACCATGTAAAAGAAGCAGTGAGGACAAAAAGGCATCTTTTAAGAAGTGGAAGTCAATCCTAGTGAGATAAATAGAAAGGAACATAAACACTGTCAAATCAAGTGTAAAAATGTAATAAGAAAAGCAAAAAAGATTTTGAGGAACAGCTAGCCAAAACTCAAAAGAAATAACAAAATGTTTTTAAGTACATTAGAAGCAGGAAGCCTGCTAAAAACCTGTGGGTCCCTAGGCAATCGAACTATAAAGGCGCAATCAAGGGCGATAAAGCCATTGCGGAGAAACTAAATGATTTCTTTGCTTCAGTCTTCACGGCTGAGGACGTTGGGAGATTCCCAAATCTGCACCGTCCTTTGTGGGTGATGAATCCGAGGAATTGTCCCGGATTGAAGTGTCATTAGAGGAGGTTTTGGAACAAATAGAAAAACGTAATGTTAACAAATCTCCGGGACCAGATGGCATTCATCCAAGGGTTCTAAAAAGAACTCAAATGGGAAATTGCTGAACTATTATCTGTGGTTTGTAACCTATCCCTTAAATCGGCTTCCGTACCTAATGACTGGAAGGTAGCCAACGTGACACCAATATTTAAAAGGGCTCTAGAGGCAATCCGGGCAATTACAGACCGGTAAGTCTAACTTCAGTACCGGGCAAATTAGTCGAAACAATAGTAAAGAATAAAATTGTGAAGCATGTAGAAGAACATAATTTGTTGGACAAAAGTCAACATGGTTTCTGTAAAGGAAATCCTGTCTTACTAATCTATTAGAGTTCTTTGAAGAGGTTAACAAACATGCGGACAAGGGGATCCAGTAGATATAGTATACTTAGATTTTCAGAAAGCCTTTGACAAGGTCCCTCACCAAAGGCTCTTGTGTAAATTACATGGCCATGGGATAAGAGGGAAGGTCCTTTCTTGGATTGAGAACTGGTTAAAGACAGGAAACAAAGGGTAGGAATAAATGGTAAATTTTCAGAATGGAGAGGGTAACTAGTGGTGTCCCCCAAGGGTCAGTCCTAGGACCAATCCTGTTCAACTTATTCATAAATGATCTGGAGAAAGGGGTAAGCAGTGAGGTGGTAAAGTTTGCAGATGATACCAAACTGTTTAGGATAGTCAAGACAGAAGCAGACTGTGAGGACTCCAAGAAGATCTCACCAAACTGAGTGATTGGGCAACAAAATGGCAAATGAAATTTAATGTGGATAAGTGTAAAGTAATGCACATCGGGAAAAATAACCCCAACTATATGTACAGTATGATGGGGCTAATTTAGCTATGACAAATCAGGAAAGAGATCTTGGAGTTATCGTGGACAGTTCTCTGAAAACTTCCACACAGTGTGTGGCGGTCAAAAGGCAAATAGGATGCTAGGTATTATTAAGAAAGGGATAGAAAATAAGACCCAGAATATCTTACTGCCCCTGTATAAAACTATGAGTACGCCCACATCTTGAATACTGTGTACAGATGTGGTCTCCTCACCTCAAAAAGATATTTTGGCCTTGGAAAGGGTTCAGAAAGGGCAACTAAAATGATTAGGGGTTTGGAACAGGTCCCATGAGGAGAGGTTAAAGCGACTGGGACTTTTCAGTTTAGAAAAGAGGAGACTGAGGGGATATGATAGAGGTATATAAAATCATGAGTGGTGTGGAGAGGGTGGATAAAGAAAAGTTATTTATTAGTTCCTAAATAGAAGAACTAGAGGACACCAAATGAAATTAATGGGTAGCAGGTTTAAAACTAATAAAAGAAAGTTCTTCTTCATACCGCGTGTAGTCAACCTGTGGAACTCCTTGCCAGAGGAGGCTGTGAAGGCTAGGACTATAACAGAGTTTAAAGAGAAGCTAGATAATTTCATGGAGGTTAGGTCCATAAAAGGCTATTAGCCAGGGGATAAAATGGTGTCCTTGGCCTCTGTTTGTCAGAGGCTGGAGAGGGATGGCAGGAGACAAATGGCTTGATCACTGTCTTCGGTCCACCCTCTCTGGGGCACCTGGTGCTGGCCACTGTCGGCAGACAGGATACTGGGCTAGATGGACCTTTGGTCTGACCCAGTACGGCCGTTCTTATGTTCTTATGTTCTTATCATTAATTCTGAAATAGAGCAGGTGTTGTGGACTAAAGAAGGGGCAAGTAGAAAAATGGGCTGAGAGATAGCAACCGGTGTCTTTCTTACTGTGGTTTTCCAAGGTAAACATGAACACTGAACAAAAGGTTCCACTGTTGTTTTCTTGCAGCACGATCACATTTCTCTAGGCTTTACCAATGCCGCATGTTGTGGTGCAGGTTCCCAGGGATTCCTTAAAATCCAGCGACAGGTAAATGAACTAGACTTGGGCATGTGGGGCAGGTAAATGAAATGCCGGAGAAGGCAGGCTATTTTATGAGTGACTACTGGCCTCATTTTCAAAACTGGTTTCTATGACTCAGCCTCTCAACGGTATTTAAGTTCTTTGAGGATCTGAACCTAGAAGAGCGGATGAACAGTAGATGTCCACAGTATGACAAATCCATTTGAGGTCACGCGAGGACTGTATCTATGACCCGCACCCCCCAAATCAGAGCTTATTGAGTTACCTTTGGTCTTCTGAATGGAAGTGCGTGGCCTTTCCACTAGACCAGCACACAGACCCTCTTTTCAATTAAGTTTGTTTGGATCCTGTATGAAGAAGCTGCAAGCTTTGTGTGACGTCCACGAGTTCATAATTCATTCTTCATACTTCTGTTAAAGCAAAATCGATTTCTGCTGGACGAGGGCAGTAGGTGCTTTCCCGAAGGAAGTGGCAGAAGCCCCACGTTTGTGACATTGGATGAAGCCCTGGCAAACAGGCTGCACAGAGATGGGCGGTATGGCAGATCCGAGGTTTTTCACCCCTGATCTCGATGGTGTTAGCATTTGTCTCCATCATTTGTGGGTGTCTATCTTGGGCCTGGGGTAGTATTGTACTGTCTTTATTTTTGCAGACAGAAACATTGTCCGATATGTAGTTAAGCAAAAAAATATTCAGGGAATATTTTTGATAAATGTTGCTTGTTTGCAATTAATGATCTACTTGAATTTGTTGATTGTTAGATGATTACATGCTAGCTGAATAATTTGGGTGAGTAAGTCTTGGCCTCTGGGCTGTTTTGTTAAATTGTCACTGGGGCATAGTGGCTATTTGATTTGAATTGTGTCGGTTCGTTTTAATTGGACAGGAGGTCAGAAGGTGTTTTTGTTCTCCGATTGGATGCGCGCATCTCTTAGAATGAGTCTTCTGGTGTGAAAATTCATGAGTGGGCATTCCAATGTGCTTATTCTTATTCTTAAACTCTTACGCTGCCCTCTTTCAGAGGATTATAAAACTTAAATGTAGGTTGGGGGGGCAAGATTTTTATTCCTAAAATGAGAGCGTGAAGTAATTAATTTTTACCTCAGTCAGCCGTTGTAGTTGTGTGCCCATTGCAATGGGAGATGGAGAGTCCCCATTTGCTCCATTTCATTGCAGAAGAAACCATGGCAGCTTCCCTTGTTGGTGTGCATCAGTTCTGACTTGCAAGCAGCACTTTTTGCTGTCAGAGTCTCAGAAGCCATTTCCAATTCCTCAGTGTGGGTGCCTCTGAGGAGATAAAAGATGGATCAAAAGCCAGTGAACTTTCCAGAGAGCAGGTGATTTTCTCTGGAAAATGTGAGCACATCTTCAGGGATCGTCGCTTCAAGCACCCCCAGGTTTCTCCAGGGTGCAAACACAGGAGAATAAGAGGTTCCCACAGAGGAGTACCAACACTAGGCATTTCAGGTCACATTTTATATGATCTATTTCTGTAGGTTACGAAAGGATGAATAGATGTCCTAAGACATGGGGCCGTGCGTTGTGGGTGTTGGCTGAAGAACGTCAGTAGGAGTTATAGGCTATACGCCATGGCTGTTGACCTGTGGGACTCGGACATTCTACCAGAATTCAGTAACTAGTTCTAAAGCATCTATTAAACATGAATTAGCCACTTCCAAGTGGAACTTCAATATTCTATTCCAGCGGTTTGCAAACTGTGGGTCGGGACCCCCAGGGGGGTTGCAACCACATTTTAATGAGCTCATCAGGGCTGTGACAGACTCGCTGACGCCCGAGCCCCACCACTTGGAGCCCAAGCCCAAGGACTTCCGTGCTGGTTACAGATCCCCCACCTGGGGCTAAAGTGCATTGGCTTCGCCTGGCCACCTGGGGTGGCAGGGCTTGGGCTTTGCCCCCTCCACCCCCCCACACCTGGGGAAGCTGGGCTCAGGCTCTGGCTGCTCCCTTCTGGGATCATGCAGTAATTTTTATTGGCAGATATGGGTAGGGCCTTCCATATGGAGGTGTAGGGCTTAGGGCCACCCCTGCCTCTGCTCTTGGTCCCATCCCCACATCACCTCTTCATGCCCCTGCCCTACCCCCCCACTCCACCCCTTCTCCCAACTCCCGCCTCCTGCCCCCATTGCACCTCTTCCCCAAAGAGATGGGACCCGGAGAACTACAGGTGGGCCAGACATGGGGTGGCACCAGGGAAGCAGAGCAACCCAGCAGCCTGCTATCCTCCACTGCCCATCTGCCAGCTGAGTCACTCCTGGTCCTGCTGCCATGGAGAATGCAGGGAGCCCAACCTCTGCAGCTGCCCTGTGCCAGGCTCCCAGGTAATCGCCCAAGGCCCCGCAAGCTAAGGTCAATATTGGAGACCATCTGCCCTGGACCATCCTATGGATGGGATGGCTCCAAATATGGGTCATGGTGCAATGAAGTTTGAGAACTGCTGTTCTGTTCAATACAGGGACTTATACCGCTCTCATCACTGCAGCATTAAGCAACCTGACTCGACCAGTTTCCATTATGAGACTGGGAATTTTCTGGCCTCCTCCCTGAGGGACCTGTAAGATCCTGAGGGACTTAGGAGAGGTGCTGAGCATCCTCGCAGCCCATTGGCTCAGGGGAAGACCAGGGTGCTGAGCAGAATCAAGCTGGTAGTGTTTGGAGGCATTTCCCCTTGTACATGTTTGCCCAGGCATCCTTGCATCTGGGGACGGCAGGGTGCTGTCCCCTCCAGAGCCAGTTGCTGCCAGTCCAGAACTGGCTGGGGGGAGGCGGTACAGGCCAATTCATTTCCTACTTTAATTAGTTATTATCTCTGTAAAATTGACACGTGCTCTTGTCTCCTTTGCTCCATCTGTGAAAATACGATTAACAAAGGTAGCAGCAGAACGCCACCTGCCAGAGAGACAACAACCACCCGAGATGGTGAGTCTTAGCTGGTGTAAGAGCCCTCCCTCTGCTAGACGTCTGAGCCTCCCTCCGCTCTCTTCTTTACCAGAAGCCTGGGCAGACAGACAGCCTTCATGACACACTCCGAAGAGCACAGCTATGTGGTATTTCTGGCCAAGGGTGTGTCTCCACTGCACCGTTATTTCGAGATAACTAGCGCTATTTTGAAATAACAATGCGAGCGAAATTTCGAAATAACAGGGCTTATTCAGAAAGCTGTAAACCTCATTCTCGGAGGAATAATGCCTATTCAGAAATAGCTATTTCGAAATAAGGCGTGTGTAGATGCTCCACTGCTGCTGTTTCGAAATAGCCCCTCCTCAGGGCCATTCCAAGTTATTCCTAACCAGGGCCTCCTGGGGCTCTAAATTGAGATAGCACGTCTACATTAGGGGAGCCTGCCTCAGACTATTTTGAGGCTTCCCTGCAGTGTAGGCATGCTATTTTGGAATAACTATTCTGGACTAGCTTATTTCAAAATAAACGTGCAGAGTGGATGTACCCCAAGGTGGGAAGCGAGTATCACGGGGATCTTGTGGAGAAAGCTGTGCCTTAGGCATCGAAGGCGTTCCAGATGAAATGCCCCTGCAGATCTCAATCCGGGGCAATATCATGCAGGTATGGAGATACTGTCCTTCCTCATGGGAGTGTTTGTACCATCTTACCAGTGCTGCTCTCCTTAGACTTTGAGAGCAAATGAATGCCTTTGATTCCTGTATGTGGCAACATACTGTGGTCCATCTAGACCCCGCGGCCTGCTTAATTTCATGCACGTATCGGGGTAGTTGTTCTCCTCTGGTACCATCAGACAGACTGCGGTCGCTTTAAACACTGCCAGTCAATCCTACTTATCAACATCTGTAGAGAGGACAGGGGGAGGGAGAAGATAATGGATTTGCCTCAAGAGCTCGTTGAGAAAGGCAGTCCCACACAGCAGACTGACTGTATAATGTATTACTTTTTAATAAGGTAAATATATTAACATTAGAGCAACCTTTTCAATCTTCAGTACCTAACCATTACATCACTTCCAGGAGCAAATGTAATTAGAGATCATAAATATGAAAAATACTGGGACATTAACATAAAGAGCACCGATAAGTTGCTTTCCTTGTCATGTAATTGAAAAATATTAAAGGTGCACTCTGCAGTTTGCTTCTACCGTGAGCAAGGATCAAGTTTAATACAACAGGACAGCTCCTAAGCACAGAACAGGTGTACTCCATATAACTTAACAGGGCACTGTCAAGGGGTTTTGTTAGGTCTAACATACCTGTAAGGTTGATTAATGTTGCAATTGTCATCGTGTTCTCGGCTGGGCCATTTTCTAATCACCCACAGCTTACTCTGTTGGGTACTTAGTGGAGTCAGCAACAACAAAAGTGGCACCAACTGTCAATCTGTCCAGACAAAGCCCTCCGCACAAACACTCTCACTTGGTGAGTGTTTCAAGTCTCTTGATCTTCATTTCACCTCACTGCGGGAAAACCTCGCAGCGATGAAATGTCAAACCTTTATAGCAAGGCACAGCACTCACATGACAAAGCAGCCATAGCTGCACCAAGGGTTTACCTAGCCAGGAGGGAGAGGAATTCAGCAGGACTTCACTGGGGAGTAAGGGATGAAATTGTGAGAATGGACATTTCCTGGCAATGAGATCTGTTAGCGTGTGGGGGAGTCTCCAAGGGACATGGGGAGATCACTGTTCATTGGGATGTCTAAAATCTGGAGGATCTCCTGCCCTGGCTGGAGGAGAGACAAGAAGGCTTAATAGGTCTTTCCCAGTAGGTCAGATAAATGTCCTTTCAGACTGGTCCCAACCCTTTCGGACGGGTCACTTCCTCTTTGCCCTGAACATGGAAGCCCTCTCTTGAGATGCTGTCTGGAACCACCAACCCCCTGAGTGTTCTCCAGAGTGTATCTGGATGTGAAGGTCTGTTAGAAAGAGGACAGCAACCATGAGCTCCATGTCCACTGAAGGTGAGAGAAGAAACAAATTGGCTTAACTGGCAGCAGGGTTAGCTGTTTGGAAACTATCAAGGTAGCTGAACTTTGGAACAGGCTTCCAGGGGAGGCTGTGGAATCCCCATCAGTGGAGGTTGGTAAGAAGGTTGGACAAACACCTGCCAGAGTTGGTCTAGGTTTACTTGCTTGGTCCTGCTTCAGCGCCGGGGCCTGGACTTCAGTGGCCTCTTTGAGGTTGTGACGGGGTGCCGAGACCCCGCACCCGACACCCGGGACTCTGCGCCCTCGCCTGAGGACAGTGGGGCATATACCGGCGGTGCGCCGGTTGTTCTGGGGCCGGCTCAGCTGGGCGGCGCCGCGGCCCAGCTGATTAGCGCCGCGGCTCAGCTGGGGGTGCACTGCAGCGCAGATGAGTCAGCCTCGGGGCCGCGGCTCAGCTGATTGGCGCCGCGGCTCAGCTGGAGCGGCGCCGCGGCTCAGCTGGGTCAGCCTCAGTCCTGCCGGTAAGGGAAGGCAGGAGGACGCGCCGCGTCGGATGTCAGCGGGGTTGGGCGCGTAAACCCCTCCCGGGTCGGCGGGAGCTTTAAAAGCCCGCCAGACACCGGAGAAGGGGAGGAAGGAGAGACGCAGAGAGGACCAGGGCTTCCCGGAGGAGGGGAGCGACCCGGACACACTCGGGACAGTCTCCCCAGGAAGGGGTCCGACCCCGTGAGTACAGACACCCCAAGGCAAGGTGGGGGAGGAAGGAAGCAGCCCAGGGCAGGGCGGTGAAACAGCCCATGGGCTGGCGCGTTTAGGGGCACACCCCGCCAGCCGGACCGAGACTCGAGTGCAGTCTCAGTCCTTAGGGCCCTGGGCTGGGGCCCGTGAGTGAGGGCTGGCCCGGGCCCCCTTCCTTCCCCCCAACCGAGGGAAAGGTGAAGGTCGCAGGATTCGATGCGAAAGGACAAATTAACTGGTTTGAAAAACGGTTGACCGCACCCCGGACCAGATCGAGAGGGGGGGACCCGGTCACAGAGATCCTTTCCAGCCCTTCTGTGATTCCATATTTTCTGCATGTGGAATGAGGTTTCTGAAATGGCTAACATTGTGGGTTTGGGACTGTTTGGTGAACCAAAACTGTCGTGGCTGGAGAGGAAACTGCATGATAACGTGCATGGAGCCATACCTCTCTGGTCTCAGTGAGAAATCGGCCTGCAGACGGCAAGCACAGCCCACACTCTGCTAGCCCGTGGTGGGACACACGAGAGGGTGAGGGGGAAGAGGCCATATTCTGCTATCATGGTGCAAGGTCTGCCGTGTATGGAAGAATCATAAATCACACTTGTACTCTTTCCTTCCAGGCTGTTCAATACTGGAAGTCATCTGTGTGCAGGGAGCAATCATACCAGAGTCTCAGCAGCTCCTCCTCCTTCCGGCTCAGCAGCAAAGCAGTCCTCAGCACAGTTCCCACATGAGTACCCACTAATCCACTGTTATCGGGGCCACGCAGGGCTCAGGCGTGCACAATGGCCGTCTTTGCAGAGCCCGTGCACTACGCTGCTTCTAGCAACAAATTGTTTTATGCCGATTTCATTCTGGCCCATGTGCATGCAGGCCCAGGGGTCATGAACCTTTTTGTTGCTGATTGCATTAGTGGGATGCTGACAACGGCTTACCCAGCCCTTGCAGCTTGGCAACCGCAAGAAGTCTGGTCACGGGCGTATGTCCACACGTTCTTGGGAACCTCTTATTTTCTGGGATTGTTTGTGGTTTGGCTTGCTTTGCCTAATCTTCCACCTTTTTCTGTTTCTCCTTTTCTCTGACCCCCTTGTTCTCTAATCATCTGGATTTTTGTCTCTCATTCTGCTTCTTTCTCTGATCTATTCTCTGTCTTTCTCCTTACTTAGTTCAGTGATCCTTTCTTTTTTCAATTTTTTTTGGGGGGATGGGATCTGGCTTCTCTTAGCTGGATATTTATTTGGTTTTTTTTCCCTCCAGCCGGCAGGCCTTTCTTGCACCATCTCTTTCAGACATCAGAGGCTTTGCTCTGCTGTCAGCTCCCCCCATATCTCTCTCTTTCTCTCTCTCTCGTTTTCCCTCTCTCTGCTAGCTGTGCTGTTGCTCTGGTCACACTGCCATGGTAACTTCAAAAGACACAGCCATTTGATAGACCAGACCCAGGCAAAGCCTGCAGTAGTTTGTGTGTGAGGGGTAAGTCTTTATCTTCCCTTTTCATTTTTATGTGCAAATATTTTATTAGCCTTGTTGGAAAGAGGGCCAAGCAATAGGAGAAAAAAGCTCAAAGATAGAATACCACACGGAGCACACATCAGGGCGGCCGGTGCAAACAATGGTCCTGAACCTACTGGGTGCTGAGTGCCACCAGTTCTGTCCGGCCTCAGGGGGAGCGACCCCCTGAAGATCTGAAGCAAGGGGAACAAACAAGGCAGTGACTTGAGAGGAAACGAAGGCCTAGGAAGCAATAACGCTGCTCCCAAGGGGACACATATGGGGCATTAGCAACATTTTCCCTAGATTGCATGTTGGTTCTTGCAAGTGAAGAGACCGCACGCGACCGCTTCGACACCGATAAGCAGTAGGGGGGTGGAGCCCGGTGGCAGCTGCTGAAGTGAGAGCAGCGGCAAATCAGGGTGGGGGAGGAGAGGGCCCACCGAGTGCAACATGGAGGCCTAATCTTGTGGGATCCTGAGCACACTCAACTCCTCGTGACGTCAGTGAGAGTGGAGAGTACCTCACCCCTCGCAGGAGGCACTCAGCCCCTGGAAGGACTGGCCCGTGTATTGCAAATTGTCGCCCCGGCAGCAACCAGCAGCAGGTAGCGGCCCTGTTGTGTGAGGCGCTGTACACACACAGCAAGAGACTGCCCCAGAGAGTCTGCAGCCTAAATAGATCAGGAGGGAGAGAAAGAAAGGCCTCATCATGGGACGCGACTAACCCAAGGCCTCCCGGGGCAGAGTCAAGAATAGGGCTTAAGTCTCCTAGTCCAGGGCCCAAGCTATGGGACCATCCCTCCACCACTGTTCAGCTGGTGAGGGAGGAGGGATTTAGGAGCTTCCCTTCCTCTTCTGTGGATGGGCTGCCCAGAATCATAGACCCTGGGCTTGGAGAGTCCTATGGCTGCTCCTGGTTTTCTCCCATGGATTAGGAGCTTGCTAAAAGGAGGCCAGGGAGAAGTAGGAGTGGGGGGGGAAGTACACGGGAGTAGTCTGCACCCCATAAAGATACATAGCAGATTTCATGCTGCCCTTGCATCACCGGGGTGCTCTGGGAGACACAGTGTAGCCCTATGTCATATAATTATTTCGACAGTACATCCGGCTACTTGGCTGTTTCCTCTGAAGTCTCATTTTGAAAAGGATAATGATTTTTTACCTCCCGCGGGCCCTATGGAAACAGGTAGGCCAATTAGGAGCATGCCGGGGACTAGGCAAAGTACAGCTGGCTGGGAGGGTGAAGGGGACCCTAGGAATGGCTGACTGCCTCTCTCCCCCTCCCCGCCCCCGTTAATTACCACAGAAACAACTTTTTTGCTCAAATGCTTCTCATTCTTGGTGTGGAGGAGATTTCTGTAGGCCACCCTGAGCTAATCTCCACTGTGATAATTGGCTTCAATCGATGAGTGAATCAATCAGCCAGTGATTTCTGGTGGTTGGGATCAGTATGGGGCGAAGAGGAGGGAGGCGCGGAGCGGGGGCTGGCAGAGAGGGGTTGTACATCATTCCCTCTCTGGTCCTGCTGCAAATGCTAGGGCTGATTCCAGCCCCTGGTTGTACTAACTTCCCCTTGGATCACCAGGAGCCATGAAAGCCAAGGGCAGGGAACAAGTTCCAATGGACCTGTGCCAGCCTGGGAGTCAGGGCGGGCTTCTGGAAAGAGACTGATCTCATGTAGATCCCCTGGGATCTGCGCCGCTATCCAGGCAGCAGGCACGCTTGGAGGCATTTATTTTTCTCTGGGGCCGGCGGAAAGGCAGGGAAAAGCAAAGCCCACTCTTCAAGGGGATGGGACAGAGGCTCCTCTGTGAGAATTTGCTCTCCTATTTCCGTGACTGGGGGCAGAGTCTGGGCCAGGGACGCTAAGACCTGGTAGTTCCAATGTGCGAAAACCTGGCAGAAAAGCAGAGACCACCCCCCTGAATCATAAAGGAACAGGTGCCAGCAACGATCCCCTCCCCGCCTTGAGTTCCCCATTAATGACTGTGCAAGGAAGAACGGTGGTTACTAATGAAGCAGGATGCAGGCAGAGCCACCTCTCTAATGCAGTGCTAACTCACATCCATTATCTTCTGGGTTTTTATAGCATCGTGGCACAGCTACATTAATGTAGGGTTTTTGCATTTAATAATTAAGTTATTCATGAAAGTGGAGGAGAGAACATTTCATTTAAACCATCTCACTCGAACATCAGGAAGCCAGGCTGGCCGGGTAGGCGGATTCTGAGCCGACTGGCTGCGAGACTGCTGTGTGCCACATCCCCTGTTGGTTCTCTTTCATCATTTTACCCTGTCAATAGCAAGGGATGATTGCTTTCAAAATACTGGACAAACCAATCAATTGCTTTGGGGGCAGCCAGAAACACAGATGTACCTCCAAAAAGCAGCGCTGCATGGTGCGTTAGTCCTAGGGTTGCCAGATACTTTCACAAAAAATCCCGAACATGGCGGGGAAAAAAATGGGTTGAGAAAAAAAAACGGGAGACCAAACTTGTTGAGCAAAAAAAAAAAGTCACTGCACCTTTAAATTTTCCCACTCCCCTGCCCCGCCAGACTCAGCAGGGAAAGAATGTCCCTGCTGGCCTTCCATCCAAGAAAAACAGAAAATACTGGACACCTTACATGTCCGGTGTTTTCTGGGTTTTTTTATCAGACAGAAGTTGCAATTACCAGCCTGTCCAGGCGAAAACCAGACACCTGGCAACCCTAGTTATTCCCTGACAGCCAGGCGCTTTGCAGCCACTCAGGAGAGATTCAAATGCCACCCAGCAGATTAACAGATAGGTTTTTTTGTTTCTGTTGGTGGGGCACGTTCGCACGTGTCTCGGTGGACATATTCCATACAGGGATGGAACAAGTCTGCACCTGGATGGATAAGATGAGGGGGAATGTTGGTGTGGAAGCCTGGAGAGATTGGGCTCCTGATGCTGTTTTAAGCATTTGACTGAGGTGCTGAGGCTGGGGCTGAATGGGATGCTGTGCAAAATGTGTTTGGTTGGGTGTCGTTCCTGCCACCAAATATGTCTTTTCAGCACAAAACTTCGCCATCAGCAAAATGGCTGAATTGTACGGAAATTGCCCCCAAGGGTCAAATTTTGCAATCTGGTTTATGTTTATTACACCCGGTGCAGGCCACAAACTCATGAGTGATATCCCAGAGGCCATATTGTTTTCCTTCTCCTTGCCCCATCTCCTGTCCGGCATGACCAGTGTCTGCCCTGCCTGACTTCCCTGGGTAGATTGTAACTTTTAAGATCTATTGTATTGTTTTGTTTTCTTCCTGCCCTCATTTTCTTTCCCCCAAGGTAAAAGGCTCTGTTGACTCTAATTAGGGTCATCATGAGCCTTGGATTCCTGTTTTCAAATGCCAGAAATCCAACCAGGTTTCATGCAAGGGGACATGGCATTGTGATTCCCCTGGCAAGCGATGAGGTAGCAGAAGTTAAAAGATGAATCTGGTGATGAATTCTCAGCTTTGTTTGGCTCCCGAGGCTGGAGGATTGCTTGCACATGCTCCTTCGCAAACAGTCCCCAGGAGGAGCAGCGTCCCATAGCATGTGGAAAGATTGGAAGCATTTGATTTAACTTTACTCTGAGAGACCTAGTGTGTGTGTGTATGTGTCTGAGAAACCTAGCAAGTGGGTACGTGGAGTGCAGAGAGTGTGTGTGTGTGTGTGTGTGTGTGTGTGTGTGTGTGTGTGTGTGTGAGACCTAGCAAGTGTGCACATGGAATGCAGAGTGTGTTGGAGGGGTTTAAGTTGGGGGCTATAGGTAAACTTAAACTATCAATAACCTACAACCTATACTGGAAGAGGATACTACACTCCAAGAGGCTCTGGGGGACAGACCCATAGTCTCCTACAGACAACCACCTAACCTCAGGAAGATTCTTACCAACAACCACAGGACATACCACATTAATACCAACCCTGGAACTTTCCCTTGCAACAAACCCCGTTGCCAACTTTGTCCATATATTTACTCTGGTGACACCATCACTGGACCTAACCATGTCAGTTATATGATCAAGAACACATATTCCTGTTCATCCAGTAATATAATTTATGCCATCATGTGCCAACAGTGCCCTTCTGCTATGTATATTGGACAGACTTCTCAGACACTTTGCCAAAGAATTAATGCCCACAAATCAGACATCAGACATCTTCCCAAGGAAAAACCAGTTGCTTTTCATTTCTGCCTACCTGGACATAGTCTTAATGACCTTACTACATGCATCTTACTTCAAAGAGACTTTAACACCAGATTACAGAGGGGAAACTTCAGAACTTTCATTCATGCTTAAATTTGACACTGTACGAATGGGCCTTAACAAAGATGCTAATTACCTTAACCATTGCAAAGATTGCTTCCCCGCTTATCACCCCTGATTAGCCATTCATTGACTCATAAACAGCTATTCCCTCCCTCCCTCTCTCCCTCCCTCTCTCTCGCCCTACCTTCTGTACTAAATCTGATTTGTCAGGTTAATAATGTGTTCACTTTTTTTCATTGTATTCCTTTGGTATATATGGTCATGCCAATTCTCTTCCAGAATATGATCTGAGGAAGTGGGTCTGGCCCACAAAAGCTCATCACTTATTAAACCATCTTGTTAGTCTTTAAAGTGCTACATCGTTTTTCCTTTTGTTTTAACTTAGAACCTGCTCTGTGTTGTGCCAGAGGTAGCAGCCCTAAAGAATGGCCAGCGCGCAGAGGTGCTGGGGCCATGCCCCCTTCTCCTTGGTCATGTCCCCCTTGGCCACATCTCCAGCACTTTGGTCTGCAAGGGGATTTGCATGGAGCTAGTGGGAACTCCTTAGCTGACCCAATACATTGGCTTTATGTTGCTGGAGCAGCACAAAGCAGATTAGAGAGTCTGGTCCCTTATGATCTATTCTATTCACTGAAGTTCTAATCATAAGAACAGCTATTCAGCTCAGTGTCCTGTCTACTGACAGTGGCCAATGTCAGATGCCCCAGAGGGCGTGAACACAACAGGTAATGGTCAAGTGATCCCTCTCCTGTCATCCATTTCCAGACACACAGGGGCTAGGGACACCGTTCCTACCCATCCTGGCTAACAGCCATCCTATTTGTATGGTGTTAATCAATCACAGTGGACTGTAAGCATGATATTTACCTGCTTTATATGTGTATACAGCCTGTCATCATCACCAAACACCATACCTTAAATATCATCTACCCCAAATGCTTTCTCACCTCTCTCCTCATTTAGTTTAAGCAAAGAACATTAGAAAGCAAGCTAAGCTATTTCAAAACTTCCTTTCTCTTTGTCCTTGAAGAAAGTCTGTAGGCTTCTTTGGTCCTTAGAATGAAATTCCTAGCGGGAGACACCTTGTCAGCTTTTCTTTTTGGGCTAGAGCACAATGTTTCAAGTGAAATTCCTTTTTTAGTCTTGTCTACTTCATCTACAAGAAGGTGGGTGAAAAATCTATTTTCTTTCTTCTTTTAAAACAACTTTTTAAAGTGTCTTTATGGCTCTTTTTAGAAATCATATAACAAATTGTGGAAATCTGGACTGGAGATGGAGTTTGTCTGATTTCTTTAAGACTCTCCCTTCTGCTGCTAAAACAAAGAAAGGAACCATGAGATTCAGCAAGCTTTTTTGGGGGGGAGGAGGCGGGGGGAGCGGGGAGAATCAAAGTTACCATTTGGCTTTTGAACAAGCTGCAAATTAGTGACTATTTGTTAAAACTCCAGACAGCAATTGTCTCAGAAATATATTTTCAAAGGGGAGAAATTTTTCTTCTTTAAAAAAACAACACCCCCGTCCCCAACAATCCGCATACCTGCCTTTTGTTTGAACTTCAAAAGCCTGCCGGATTGTACAGAAAGAGAGAAAGCGAGAGCTTGAATTTAAAAGGAAGCAGCCACCTTAGTCAAAATAGTTTTACTTGCAAGGGAATTATTTTCCATTTGCTTTTTTTAGTTCTGGTGCTGTCCATAAATGATGTAACACACTTTTTTCCCCATCATTTTCAGGACCCATCCACCCACGGTAACACTTTGTAAAACTGAAACAAACACACAACATTAAGAACTCATGCATCCTTTAATGTGTTATGTTATTTATGAACCGCCCTTCTGATTATGAAACTTGTGTGCTTTTGACCAGGCTAATGACCCATTGAAGGTAGTTTAGCATGGTCATTCATTCATGAGTATGTAGATTATAATAACATCTCGCTCTTATGTAGTGTTTTTCATCCGTCGTGCTCAAAGTACTTTACAAAGGAAGGGTTATGGACCGCCCTTCTGATTATGAAAACTTGTGTGCTTTTGACCAGGCTAATGACCCATTGAAGGTAGTTTAGAATGGTCATTCATTCATGAGTATATAGAGTATAACAACACCTCGCTCTTATGTAGTGTTTTTCATCTGTCGTGCTCAAAGTAGTTTACAAAGGAAGGGTTATTACCCCCATTTTACAAATGGGAAAACTGAGGCATAGAGATACGTCATCTCAACTCCAAATAGTTGCAAGATCAGAACGAAAGCTTTTGACCTCACCTTGCACTGATGTAAATGACAGCACAAGGCGCATCACAAGAGACAATCAACATCAGAGAACTTACACGGCAACATTTTAGCAGGATCAGGCTCTTCCTGTGGCTAGTCAGTGACCTATCTCTGATCAGGGCCGCTAGGTTCTACTGCATTAAAGATAAATATAATCATAATTAACATAATGGTAGTGTATTCATAGCTATGCACTTACGGGGTTATGCAACTGTTTGCAGTTGCTCAAATGATTCATCTCAGAGTTGGGGGTGGGGGAGCTGCCGTTTTGTGCACAGCATTAATTCATCCAGTATCCTTTCCAGACAGTGACCCATGCCAGAGGCTCCAAAGGAGATGGATCTTTACCACAGTACATCTCTTTGGTGGGGAAATGTCTTCCTGATGCCAGATGGTAATCATCAGCTACGTGTCCTGCAGCATGCGGGTTGATGGAAATAACAGTGTTTAGTACTTCTCTACTGCTTTCCATCAGAAGAGCACAAACAGCAGCGACTGTATGGTCTTGTTTCCCTCTGTGGAGCAGTAGCAGGTGTCTGGGGCCTTGCAAATCGGCTTCCCCATGCAGGAGAAATAAGCAATGTGGAGCTGGGTATATTATAAGTGTAATTTGTTTAATTTTGCACCTATCAACCAGGCCTGGAACAGCGAACCTCACTATCAGGATCCAGGTAATCCCGTCATTCGGGAATTTCAATGCCTACTTCCCAGGGAAACTCGGCCTGAGGAACTGACTCCAATCAGAGACTTAGGGAATGTCCACATGGGCACTTGGCTGACAAACCTTTCGTCATTCAGAAGCTCTTAAAGCCTCCCCTCTCCATTTTCCCCCCAGCAAAGGGAAGTGTGAACGCTGGTTTATCTGCAGGAGCACTCTCCTGCTGACAAAGTGAATCCCACGCGTAGAGGGTGGAAGCATTTTGCTGGCAAAAGTGCCCACAAACAGAGTTCACACGGGCTGACTTGTAGCCCCAACACGCTGTTGACACATCCTTGTTGCAAAAAGCTGCGCATAGTAGACATACCCTAAGGCAGATAGCAGACTTTCCTGCAGTTCACACAGCTGCAAACCCACAAGCAAACAACACCAGTGCTATGTCTTCCCAAGACTGAACATTTGCTCACACACTCAGAAAAAGAACTTGAGTGGCTATGTGTAATAGCACCACCTGGTGACGCCTGCTACAACACCGATCACATTTCCATTTACAAGTGGGGAAACACGGGCCCCTGGGTCTGGCCCACATGCAGACGTCTGTGTGAGGGGGGAATGCAGAGGACTTCCCCACTGACCCCATTGCTTCCCCTAGCAGGGGTGAGGGGACAGGGTCATATTTACCTGCCTGCAAGGACTGCTCAAGTCTTGTACTCTGCAGGGAGCAGCAGAGGGGCACTTGTACAAGAGGAAGAACACCCTGTGCCCTCTTTAAAGACAGTGGTTTGGCTTTCAGGAGGCTTTGTGCTTCGATAAAATGGAGTACACGCTGGAACGGCCACTCGTGTAGAATGACATCACCCCTAGCATGGGCTGTGGCTGAGCCCGTGTTGCTGAGCCCGTGTTATTGATGTTAGTGCTGCCATAGCATCCAGGAGCCAAACAGAACTGCCAGCTCATGAACACTGTCGCAGTTCCCTGACACAAATGAATTCAGATGACTTTCGTAAGAGCACATCGCGTGGGGTGGGCAAGAATTTTACACCAGGGGGCCACTTCAGAAATTTGTGAACTGGCTCGGGGCCACCCCAGAAGGGGCAGGGCCAGGACACTTCTGTGTTTCCCCACCCACAGACTGGCTGGGAGTGTGAAGTCTTTGCCTCCCCCGCGAGAACTGCCAGCTGTTCTGAATAGCTGGTGGTTAGTTCCCTCTAGGTGCGCCTGAGCCCCTGGCAGCAGGAGGCAACCTCGTGTGCTCCCCCTATCACCAGCCCAATCAGGGCTGGGGGGAAGCACAGGAAGTCTCTTGCTCCCTGCCACCACCTTGCAAGGGGGCACCACTCTTAGAGTCAACTGATTGACTCTAAGCATTGCGTGCCCCTTGCAGGGTGCATGGAGGAAAGCATGCAAAGTCCCCTCTTGCCCTGCCCACACCCTGCAAGGGGCCCACCATGCTTAGTGTCAGCCCTGGCGGAGTTTTGCCCCCATGACACAGCGCCATATGTGGGGTTGGCGAGGGATTCTGCCACCACCACCACCTTGGATATATTTTTGCAAAGGCAGCATCTGGGTGCAGGTGACTTGCCAGGAATCTCTCATTTGGGCACTGGTGCACCTCCATCTCGCCTGTTTGCTTGCCTGGGCACATAGTAGCATAGCCTCCCATGAGCTGTAGTACTTTGGTCTCCTGTGTGTTCTAGGTGGCTTGTGACAGAGAGGAGGTCTGATCAACAAGCTGATGATCCCTTCTGCCCATACAGTCTATGGCTCCCTGACATAGTGAGTCACTGTCAGAGACAGGATTAGAACTCAGGTCCCCTGGCGCCCACCCCTGTGCGCTAACCTCTGGACCTACAGTCTCCATGGGAGGGATTTTTAAGTTTTTCCAAACTCCTGGAGCAGCAGATGCTGTTCTTGTAACTGTTGAATGCAGATTTGAAACGTAGTAAGCTTTTTTAGCCTCAGTAACCTACAGCAGAGTCCTACGGGCTAATTACATGTTTCATTTTAAATCCTTTTAATTTTTGATAGTTCAAATAGATAACTATATTTTTCTCCCACATCTTTGATGGAGATGGATGATTTGCTGCGTTAATTGATATGTGGAGGAGGGGGTCTAGAAACGAGCTCCATTTATGCTTCAAAATGAATCCTTTCCTTAGTGTGTCTTTTCTTCTGTGAATCCTCCATCTGTTTCAAAATTAACCCGTGGTATCAGGTCACTGACCTTTGCCCAGGAATTGCTGTGCCTGATTAATTATCTGTTAAAGACTATATGTCTTGATAGGCAACTTTCAGCTTGTCCTCATCTGGAAAGACCACCTAGTTTTCACACCGACCTGTGGTTGAAAGGGAAAAGACCATTATTCTAGTTCAACCCATGGTGTGGTGGCAAAACCCAGCCCTGGGATTCTGCACCAGAAGAGGATGCTTGTAGTGCTCTTCCATGGTAAAAACGGAAAATAGGATTTGCCAGATGGGCTCGGACAAGAGAACAGTCAAATCCAGTCTCATGGCTTGAACAAAAACATGAACTGGATGGGCCCTTATAAAACCTGCTTTCCTTAAATTCAACATCTAATTGACATCAAAAGCTAAGTATGGGACAATTCCAGCCCACTCAATTAGACTCAATAGCACCAACACTACAACTGACAGGTACTCCCCCCTTTCCCTTCTTTTCTGTTATAAATTGTGGGGGTCCCGGGGGTCCCCCCTTTTTTCTCCACTCTGTTCATCTGAGGAAGTGGGTTTTGCCCACTAACGCTCCTGATACTATATATAGATATTTGTTAGTCTCTAAGATGCGATAAGACTACATGCTGTTTTCTAAATTGGCCAGTGCTATCTGCTCTGAGGGCAGGGACAAGAAACCCCATAGCGAACAATTATGGAATAACTTGCTCGTAAGGGAATTTTCTTCTCAGCCCTGCCATTTGGTGGGAATTCTCTGAGGCTCTCTCCTGGGCCAGCTGGAAAAACTCATTAAAATCCAAGCCCTGTAAGCCTGACGCAGACCAAACCATAACAACCTATTGTTCTCTTTAGGGTGGCATGCTGCCAGTGTTACCACCGAGGTCCTACCCTGCCCATTTAGTAACCCTCCTGCCCCCGGTCTCCAGGGGCCATTTTGTGTTTTGACATACTTTTTAAGAGAGGGCCATGCATTGTTTTTCCCGCAAGCTCGCAGCAGTGTCAGCCACCACCATCACATGTTTTCACCGCCACAGAAATTTCAGGCGAGATGCCAGAAATCTCACCATCAAGAGTGAAGCTGAAAGGATGCTGGTTTTAAATGAAGTGCTGAACATTGGCAAAGCGTGAGCCCCAGTAGTTACAGCACCAGAGAAAAATGGCTCTTTAGTTTGTAAATTCACGCTGAGAGGAAAGGAAAGAATCCTAAGACTAGAGGAGACCTCAAGAGCTCTTCTAGTACTGCTCCTTGCACCCATGGCAGGACTCAAAAGACACTCCCTGACAGGTGTTTGTCTGACCTGCTCTTAAAAATCTCCATTGATGGAGATTTCACAACCTCCCTAGTCAATTTATTCTAGTGTCTAACCGCCCTGACAGTTTTTCTTAATGTCCAACCTAAACCTCCCTTGCTGCAATTTAAAACCATTGCTTCATGCCCTATTCTCAGAGGTTAAGGAGAATAAATTTTCTCCCAACTTGTAACAATCCTTCAGTACTTGAAAATTGTTATCACGTTCCCTCTGTGTCTTCTCGTCTCCTGACTAAACAAACCCATTTTTATTTCAATCTTCCTTCACAGATCATGACTTCTACACTTTTAATCATTTTTGTTGTTCTTCCCTGGATTTTCTCCAGTTGGTCCACATCTTTCCTGAAATGTGGTGCCTGCAACTGTGCACAACTGGGGCCTAATCAGCATTACAACTGTATTAATCCACATTAATGAATGTATCCCCATCACGCTCCAGTGAGACAGGGAAATATTATTGTTATCCCTGTTTTCCAGAGGAGCCCGTTTGGATTGGGTGAAGTTCTCAGGCTTGTGTTATGCAGGATTTCCAGACTGCTCTGTTCTTGCTCTTACAACCTATCTATGAATGCAGGGAAAACTGTCAAAACTGGTAAAGCAGCTGCTTAAGATGTGAAAACCTATTTTCATGATAAACTTGAGAATTCACAGTTCCTTTGGGTTCCTACACTTCAGACCAGACCCAGTCTATGGGTTTGTTTGGAAAACGCTGACATTTCTTTTTTTTCCTGCTATTTCAATGGGCATGTTACCAAAGAGGATGCTGAATTTTTTTTGATAATTTCTCAAGAACTGCTTTTTTTACGCTGAGCTGAGCTAAGCGGCAAAACTCAGCATTTCTTCTATACCAGAATTCAAGCATTAATTGATCCTTAATACTGAACATCTTTGGTTGAGCAGACCACAGCTGTTGTGTCTTGTTTCCAGCTGGAGGTTGAGGGCAAGGAGGAAAATACGAGGTCTTAAGTTCAGGGCTAGGGGTTGTATCACGGTCGGAACCTGATTGGTAGAGATTTTTGTATGCAACACAAAAGACAAGCATGGTTTGAATGCAGGTCCCTCTCAAATGTGGGGGCCTAAGTGTTGTTTGTGTTGTAGCTGTGTTGGTCCCAAGAGATGAGGTGGGTGAGATAATATAATTAATCAAGCCAATTTCTGATGGTGAAAGAGACAACGCAGAGTTCCCCAGGGCTGGAAAAGGTAATCAACGGGTTATGGTTAAATACCAGCTGGGACAGATACAGATTGCTAGTATAAGGGGTAAACTCTTGCTGCAGGAGACCCTTGAAGATGTAGTGGTCAGTGAACACCATTGTTGGGGGGATGTTTTTCTTCAGATAAATTGCTCTTGTTCTGAACACTCTCTGGTACATGTAGTTATATTATACGGGGGACCATGCCTAGATTGCTTTGTGGGAGTGGCTGTATGGCATTGTATACAGCGGCTTACAGAATAGATTGTCTGCAAAGGGTATATTAGGAGTGGGTGAGGAGGGCTCAGCCAGATTTCTGTCTAAACTCTATTATTCATAACAGGGGTCTGCCTTTCCTAGTGTGCATTTTAGTCTTTGGATTCCAATACATTTCCAATAGAAACTGCATTAAATGCCAATTTTAAGGCAAATCCCCGTGCAGTGACATTGAAAACAAATGACCTAGGCCTTTGGGAGTTTCATTTTCTCTTTTATCTGGTTGGTGCCAGAAAATCCCCCGATGCTTTGGGACCTGATATTCAGCTCAAATTCCCAAATTTGCAGGAGCTGGTTAATGAATGTGATGTTTCCAGGTAAAAGCATTTCCACGATGTAAGATTTATAGAGAGACAGTTATTATGGTCTCCCCCCCCACAAACTTTGCTTCAGAAAGAATATGAATCACCAGATCAAAGACCCTCGTATTTGTAAATCAGCAGAGACATCATGGGAATGTTTGGAAGTTGTACTCCGTTAACAGAGCTACTTCTCAATCTCAGAGCTTTACATAACCCCTTCTTAACGCACCGTTATTTCCTTTATAGATAGACTCATAAATTACTCCTGGAACACAGAAAGCGTGGGAGGCTGCCTGTTTGCACAGCATGGGCCCAAGACCTGTGCATTCAAATATCAGCAGACAGCTGGAACACAATCTGTGAAAAGGCACTCAGAGCCTCCAGCTCTATTAAATACAAACTTAGAACATCTATTGAGAATTTTATATCTTGCATCACACCCCAGTAATGCCATAAAGATTTGGAGCAATCTCCCCGGGATTATATCTATAAATGTAGCAACTTAGCATCTGAGAGCTCTTAAATTTATATAGCTCTCTTTGTATGTGTATGTATGTACATTCATGTGTGTATAAATATAATGCACTGTGATATATTTAAGATTAATTATAGTTTTTTATAGCATTTTGCATTTTTATAGCATTTGCATTTGTTTGGGAGACCAAGAATATTCCGTTTTTGCGCTGGGTTCTTCAATCGACCCCCAAAATATGACATTACACAGAAAGTATGCTGTCCTTTTTCCCTCTCTAAAGCCCATCGAGCTGCATTTTGGAAGAACCTCCATGGTGTGAACACGTATGTCCCATCTGAGCGCATGAATACGGCCCTGGGCAGCGGTGCTTGAGCATGCAAATTGTATAGTGAGGCATGCAATTGGCATATTTGCCCATGCAAATGTAGTCAATGTTTGAATAAACGAGAGCAGGCGTAGAAGTTACATAGGCACCAATGAAAAAGACTTTGGGATAACTCCCAGGATGTGACATATACGGTTCACTCCTTTTTTTTTCTTTATCTTGCTGAGTTGAAGTTGAAGGCATTTGGATTCCTTGCAAAATAAAACCAGTGTTATGATTTATATATATAAAAAAAACAACACAGACCGGTAAGTCTAACTTCAGTACCGGGCAAATTAGTCGAAACAATAGTAAAGAATAAAATTGTGAAGCATGTAGAAGAACATAATTTGTTGGACAAAAGTCAACATGGGTTCTGTAAAGGAAATCCTGTCTTACTAATCTATTAGAGTTCTTTGAAGGGGTTAACAAACATGCGGACAAGGGGATCCAGTAGATATAGTATACTTAGATTTCTAGAAAGCCTTTGACAAGGTCCCTCACCAAAGGCTCTTGTGTAAATTACATGGCCATGGGATAAGAGGAAGGTCCTTTCTTGGATTGAGAACTGGTTAAAAGACAGGAAACAAAGGGTAGGAATAAATGGTAAATTTTCAGAATGGAGAGGAGTAACTAGTGGTGTCCCCAAGGGTCAGTCCTAGGACCAATCCTGTTCAACTTATTCATAAATGATCTGGAGAAAGGGAGTAAGCAGTGAGGTGGTAAAGTTTGCGGATGATACCAAACTGTTTAGGATAGTCAAGACAGAAGCAGACTATGTAAGGACTCCAGAAGATCTCACCAAACTGAGTGATTGGGCAACAAAATGGCAAATGAAATTTAATGTGGATAAGTGTAAAGTAATGTGCACATCGGAAAAATAACCCCAACTATACGCATTACAGTATGATGGGGGCTAATTTAGCTATGACAAATCAGGAAAGAGATCTTGGAGTTATCGTGGACAGTTCTCTGAAAACTTCCACACACAGTGTGCAGCGGTCAAAAAGGCAAATAGGATGCTAGGTATTATTAAGAAAGGGATAGAAAATAAGACTCAGAATATCTTACTGCCCCTGTATAAAACTATATACGCCCACATCTTGAATACTGTGTACAGATGTGGTCTCCTCACCTCAAAAAAGATATTTTGGCCTTGGAAAGGGTTCAGAAAGGGCAACTAAAATGATTAGGGGTTTGGAACGGGTCCCATATGAGGAGAGGTTAAGCGACTGGGACTTTTCAGTTTAGAAAAGAGGAGACTGAGGGGATATGATAGAGGTATATAAAATCATGAGTGGTGTGGAGAGGGCTGGATAAAGAAAAGTTATTTATTAGTTCCTAAATAGAAGAACTAGAGGACACCAAATGAAATTAATGGGTAGCAGGTTTAAAACTAATAAAGAAAGTTCTTCTTCACACCGTGTAGTCAGCATGTGGAACTCCTTGCCAGAGGAGGCTGTGAAGGCTAGGAATATAACCGAGTTTAAAGAGAAGCTAGATAATTTCATGGAGGTTAGGTCCATAAAGGCTATTAGCCAGGGGATAAAATGGTGTCCTTGGCCTCTGTTTGACAGAGGCTGGAGAGGGATGGCAGGAGACAAATCACTTGATCATTGTCTTCGGTCCACCTCTCTGGGGCACCTGGTGCTGGCCACTGTTGGCAGACAGGATACTGGGCTAGATGGACCTTTGGTCTGACCCGGTACGGCCATTCTTATGTTCTTATGTTCTTAACACAAAGTCTGGTTCCGGTGACCACTGTGATCTCACGTATGCTGGTTTTACAGGGGTATAACTTGAACGGCATGTCTCCTGATTTGAGCAGTGTAAGGAAGCACAGAATCAAGCCCTTAACACAGGGGTGGGGAACCTACAGCCCAAGGACCAGATCTGGCCCCGGCTAGCCTCCCCCACCCAGTCCTGAGCGCTGTCTGGATGGCATCATGCGAGGCTCCGGCAGCGATTTAAAGGGCTTGGGGTTCCGGCTGCTGTGTGGTAGTGGTGAGAGTGGCCCAGAATCCCAGGCCCTTTTAAATCACTGGTCCCAGGGGCAGCTGCTCTGGGACCCACCCCCCCGTTGGCGGCCCTGATTATACCAGAGATCTGAGAAGTTTGAAAAATAAAGTTAAGAAGGGAACCAAAATCTCTGTATCTATCCCAGATTCCGCAATGTTCCAGTGTCCCTGAGGGTATGTCTACACTAGCCACCCTAGCTCGAACTAGGGTGGCTAATATTAGAACTTGCAAATGAAACCGGGATTAAAATATCCCGGGCTTTATTTGCATGTTCCTGGCGCCGCCATTTTTAAATGCCCGGTAGTTCGGACTCTGCCCACGGCTACAGGGCCTGGTAGTTCGAACTAAAGCCTAATTCAGACTACCGTTACTCCTCCTGCAATGAGTAACGGTAGTCAATTAGGGGTTTTAGTTTGAACTACCTGGCCGTTCGGCTGTAGCCGCTGAGCAGGAGTCCGAACTACCGGGCATTTAAAAATGGTGGCGCCTTGGAACAAGCAAATAAAGCCCGGGATATTTTAATCCCGGGTTTCATTTGCAAGTTCGAATGACTACATTAGCGTAGACATACCCTCAGGGACAGAGCTGGTCAGGAGGGAAGGGGAGAGATGAAAAACAAAGAGCTTTATGCACATCTCTATAGTGAAGAGTTGGAAGAAGCAAGGAGCAAAGAAAGTACTTTGCAACCCCCCAAATGCCCTGGCACTTTTACCAGCAACTGCATAGTTCTAATGCCAGTGGAAATCAAAATGTATGTGTATGCAGTACCTAGACAACGGGGTACTGCTCTCTGGATTGGGACCCTAATACTACACATGGTGATGATGAGGCACTGTCTAGCTGAAGAAAGGGACGATTCCTTGGTTATGTTCCTGGCTATGCCACTTGTTCAGGGTGTGCCCTTGTCTACATTATATCAGGGCTCTCTGCCTCAGTTTACCCCTCTGTAAAATGAGTACAGCAACAGTTCTCTGCTGGAATACTGCGAGGCTTAATTATTAACGTGTAGACAGTGAATGGGGATCCTTGGAGGAAAGGCAGGCTTTAAACCCAGAATAACAGTACTAAAAAGACAAAGGTTCTTCTAAACATAATCAGTTTAAGACATCAGGATTGGGAGACAGTAATGTAGAAAACCCTCAGTTGTTAAAAGCAGAACAAACATTGCTGCCCTTTGTGTTGAAATTTCTACTAAACAAATTTTGCAAAGTTTCCAGGAGTACACTAGTCGTGGAGCTCTGCAAGTCTCTTTTGGCTTCTATTGTTCATTTCCTGTTATTTTTGCCCTGGGAGAAAAAAATGATGAATGTTGCTGTTGTACACCAATCTATACGGAAAAACCCTACACTTGGTCTTTTAGTTCTGCAATTATAAATTAACTTTTGCCATTTAAGGTGAAGTTGTTGTTCTTTTACATCTACTAGAGAATACACGGTGACATCTCAGTTATGTTAAAACAGGAATGCTAAAGGACATCGCCTGCTCCTGCCCAGGCCCAGAATTCCCAGTTGAAGTGCCGTGGCCATATTAAGGGATACACTAGCCCGCATCCAGCGCGGAGGTGCAACTGATTTGTGCTACACCATTACTGCAAAACCCCCGTGGAGCTGCCTCTGACTCTCGTGCTGCCAGCATAGGGTGGGGAGAAGGCGGTGTGTATAAGCCATCCTTACTTCAGCGATCTGTGACTGATATCTAAGCCCCCCCAAGGCTCAGAGAAATACAGAACCCTGCTCTCCAGCTGTGCTGTATGTTCCGCACACATAGCTGAGGATCCCTGTGTGGATACAAAATTTGTACCTGCATCGGCATCCACAGAAATGAGCTGCAGATATTCTCATCCACATCCGCGGATGCGGATACCCACAGATATAAAGTGGATATCGTTGGATTTGCAGGGGTCTAATTATATGGTTCATAGAGAGGAACTAATTTAAGAATAATCCACACCTGCCTCCCCAATTCAGACTAGCATTTAAGCACATGCTTACTTTTAAGCATATGCTGAAATTCAGCTCTAATCAGCAAAGCACATAACACGCTTACTGTTAAGCATGTGCTTTGCCGAATCAGGGCTGGTTATCTATTACAGTAAAACCTGTATTATCCAGCACGCTTGGGGATTAGGGCGTTCTGGTTATCTAAAAATTCCAGTTATCTGAGGGTCCCAGCAACCCAGGAAAAAAACAATGGACAATAATAGTAAAACTCGCGTTTTTAATATTGGTAGTTTTGTAGTGTGAGGCAGTTGGTCTCACATTTCTATGTTGAGTTAAAGATGACTAGTACTTCTTAAATAAAAAATTGTTAAGCCAATCATGGTAAAT
This sequence comes from Rafetus swinhoei, assembly GCA_019425775.1. Classification (NCBI taxonomy): domain Eukaryota; kingdom Metazoa; phylum Chordata; order Testudines; family Trionychidae; genus Rafetus; species Rafetus swinhoei. Next base: position 44,151,221 of record CM033436.1, on the reverse strand, counting down.
CAAGCCAGGCCTGTGCAGCTGAAGATGTGACAGTATTGTGGCTGGGGGCAATGCCGGTTAACAAAGTTTTCTGGTTAACAGAGTGCCGGATAACAAAGATTTCACTGTAGTATCTTTCACTAAAACTGGTCGCTTAATTCTTAGTGAATAATGTATCCCCAACGAATGAAGCCCATTTGTTATTCTGCAAATGATCCACAAATATTTTACTGATATTTTTATTCACCATCATTCACATAGTTCAAATGAACCCATTTTTGTCTATTCCTTGTTTGTGAATGGATCGCTGTGAGTGTTCTCTGTGGTTGGTCACCTGAATGCAATGGCATGCTTTGTCTTCCCTGAGCGGCCGATCTAAATCCCTTTCTTCCATTCAGAGATTATCTGGGGACATTCAGAATGATTTGACCAACCTAGTGTGTGAATAATACAAAGACACTTTCAGAATGGCCCTGGGAGCATGTCCAAGGAAAATATCCTTGGGAATGTGTAGGCACGCTATTGCTCACAATGCTGCTGCTTCCCACAAACATTCCTGTGAATGACACTCGCCCAAACATTCAGAAACCACCATATCCTAGCAACAGAGTATTCACGATGTTTTCGTTTTGGTGTTCCCACCCAGCTCTGCTTCCAAAGGTCTCTTTCCTTTCAGGTGCTCTGAAGTATATGCCATCTCCCCGTGCCATCAGCACAGGCGTGGGCACAGTATGGCCTGTGGGCTGGATTTGGCCTGCCAAGCCACCGGATCTGACCTGTGGATGCAGCAGGGAGCCCCAGGCAGGAGGGTTTTGCTTTACAATCTGTGAGCCTGGAGGGGAGAGGGGAAGGCTTTAGGAGCTGCTCTCTCCCCCAGCACAATCCCATTGGATGGGTTTTGGCCAGAAACCGACCACTGGGAGCTGTCTGTTTCAATAACAGGCAGCCAAGAAGCACCACGCCCCCTCCCCTCTGGGACTCGTAGTTATTCACAGAGCACATGGCTGCAGCCTGTGGGGGTATGGAGCAGGCAGGGAGGCTGCTTCAGGAAAATGCTGCTGGGCTGCTGGCTGGTAAGTCCCCTGGCCAGAGCCTGCCTCTGGCACCTCAACGCCTCCCTCGCCCAAACCTCTGTCCCCCACTCCTGCTCCCTATACCACATACCCAAAGCCTCTGCCCCCCTCCTGCACCTATATCCCCTCCCAGAGCTGGTACCCCAATCTCCTGCCCCAAATCACAGTCCTCTCTTGCCTAGCTCACAACCCAAACCCCTGCACCTCAATCCCTTGCATACCCTTCTGTACCCTAATTCCCTGCTCTAGGTCACAATCCAACCCCCTGCACCCCAGTCCAGTGTCCCAGGTCACACTGCCTCCTTCACCCAAACTCCCTCCCTCCCTTACCCTAAAGTCCCTTCTGCACCCAACTTCCATTCCAAACCCCACACCTCCTCCATTAATATCATGGAAGAGTGTGGCCCTTGACCAGTTTCCAAATTCTTGGAGTGCCCCCCCCATCAAAAATTACTGCCCCCCCCATTAGCACAATGCCAACCGGTACTGGCAGGACCACTGGCTGCTGAGAATGGTGATATTCTCAGGGGCTGCCCCCCCCCCACCAGTTTGCCCAGTGGTCAGCAACTCTTCGCACAATTCTGGGTCACTGAACAGAACTGCTGAGTTTGGAGGTTCATAGAGTAGGTCAAAGCTCCTCAGCTCATCTCCATGAGAACATACTTATTACTAGGAAATGCACATTGTGATACACAATCACTCCCCTGATGAGACCATGTACCAAGCCTAATGGCTCCCACTGAAACGAAATGTAATATTCAGCTCTTACAACAGGCATACACACTTGGCTCCTACTGATGATGCTCCTACAGAGAAGCAGGGTGATTTCCTTGAGGTCTGAGTTTGTGGTAACTATAGCGTAGGAGTAAAAACAAATGTTTTCCCCTTCCCTCTCCTTTTTCCAACCCAGCCCAATGGATCCTACCCCGGAGAAGATGAGGATAACACCAAGTCTTTTTCAGATGCCAGAAGTCTCCTGTTCGGTTGACCCTCAAGGTTTACACTGAAACAGGTAGCAGGGTAAGAATCCACATGAAGAATCCACATCCAAAAAGAAGTTTGCACTGAAATCAGAGCCTTCCAGATGTGAGTAGTTAACGTGGCCGGTCCCCTGAATGCCTATCTTAGTGTGCTAGATATGTAGTCTCTCTTTATTCATGTCCTGCTTTGATTGAAGCTGTGACGTAGTGGGGGTATCTGGCTAGTTCCTATGCTGGCTCTGTGGTAATCCCCAATGGCTGCCATCGGTACCACAGCCCAGAAGGATGAGTCATTATGCTAAGAGGGTCTCTCAACCTGTCTGACCAGCTACCCCCAGGAGAGAGACAAAGGAAGGGGGAATGCTGCTGGGCTGGGGGCAGGGCTGGAAGAGAGTGAGTTAGTTTCTGTCTGGGATCATGGAGGAACCAGCCTAAGCCAGGGGCTGGGATTTAGGGGCCCAGTACCCCCCATCTCCAGGGGGGCTGAGGCATCCTAGGCCTGCCCTGTAACCAGATGACATCTGTGCTGTGCTGTATCCTGGAGAAGGAATAAACTCCCTCCATTCTACGGGCTGGTGGAGTCTGTTGTGCCATTACGGGGTGCAGGAGTCAGGGGACCCCAACGCCGTCACACTGGTGTCAGGTGGATGCACTGCACCCCGTGGATGGAGCATCCAGCGGCAAGCGACAAGGTGCAGTAGAAGCAAGAGCTGTGGAACCAGGCGTGCTGGAAACAGAGCCAAGCGGTTCCTGAGAATCGTGGGCGCAGCAGCACTAGACTGGTGAGTCTGCACCGAGGGGACCAGCGGGAGATGGCCTACACCCAACTCCTGAAGGCAGAGCTGGTGAAGCTGTGCAGAGAGAGGGGCTTGCCTGTGCGGAGCACAACCAAGGCCCAGCTGATTGCCCGGCTGGAAGAGAATGACCAGCCACAGGGCTGGGATCCTGTCCCCGTGGGGAGCAGCCAGACTCCCTGGGAGCGTGTCAGGCTCGGAGAGGGGGCGGAGCGCTGGAGGCCGCCGAAGAGACCGGACTGCCTCCCAGGGAAGCCCTGCAAGCCGTAGTCCGGCTAGGGCAGGGGCCAGCCCAGTGGAGCTGCGGCGGCTAGAAATCCAGCTGCAGATGAAGGAATTGGAAGTCCAGGACAGAGAGAGCAGCGGCAGCATGAGCTGGCCATGGCAGAGCGGAGAAGTGGCGGGCCTCGGCCGCGCCAGTGCGGGCGGGCCCCAAGGGCCCAGGGCGGCCAGACGCTTGGAGAAGCTCGTGGTGGCCCAATTGAAGGACATGGGCGATGTAGATGGGTTCCTCAGCTCCTTTGAGAGGGCCTGTGGACTGCAACGGGTCCCCCCAGCTGACTGGCTTCAGGAGCTCATCCCCGCACTGAACCAGGAAGCTGCCGGGTGCTCAATCAGCTGGAGGACCTACAGCCAGGGGATTACAACCGAGTCAAGGAGGCCCTGCTGCACAAGTTCGGGCTGACCCCCGAGATGTACAGGAAGAAGTTCCGGGAGGTGCAGAAGGAGCCACGGAGACCTATGTGGACCTGGCCTCCCGCCTGGCGCAATACTGCCGCAAGTGGGTGTCTGGAGTTGGAGCCCAGACTGCAGAGGGGCTGCTCAAGCTGTTCATGATGGAGCAGTTCTATGAAGCATGCCCACCCAGATTGAGGCTGTGGCTCAAGGACCGAAGACCAGAGACTCCCAGGAGGCCGGGAGACTGGCAGATGAGTTCACGGAGAGCCGGTCCGGTGTGAACGGGAGTCCCGGAGAGAAAGGGAATCGACAGAGACCGGATGTCGGCTGAGCGACGGAGGGAGTCAACCACGAGGCGAGCCCAAGGAACAGGTCGTCTGTGCCCCAGAGAACCAGCCAGGGCCTGGACAGAGACAGCCCAAAGCCTAACTTGCCATCGCTGTGGGCAAAAAGGCCACAAGAGGGCTCAGTGCACCAGGTCCCATGACCTGGGACTTTCCAGGGTTAACTGGCTGGGGCTGGAGGAAGGGCAGGCTGCCCCAGAGGCAGGGGCTGGCAGGCAAACCTCAGCTCAGAGTGGGGAAGGATGCTCAGTGCACCTGGGAGGTCTGACCTCGGGAGGCGGATTTCTCCGTGTACCGGGTGGGGCAGGACGGCCTGCGGAGCGAGTGCCTCATACCCTGGAGGTGGATGGTAGGAAGGTGACGGGTTTCTGGGACACGGGGCGGAGGTGACGCTGGCCCGATCTGACATAGTGGCCCCAGACCGGATACTACCCCACACGCAGCTGACCCTGAAGGGCATAGACGGGTCCCCGCTAAGGTGCCCGTAGCCAGGGTGCATCTGAAATGGGGGCCAAGGAAGGTCTCAAGGAAGTGGGGTGCACCCGCACTTGCCCACCGAGGTGCTGATGGGGAATGACCTGGAGGAGTGGCCCCATGAATCCCAGCGGCTCTAGTCACCGCCGAGCCAGAGCCAGCGAGGCTGGCAACCTGGATCCAGGGAAGGACTCCTGGCAGGGTCCCCAGGGTCCCATCACCGTGGACACGGGTCCAGCCAAGCGGGACCCCGGACCTCAGGCAAAGGTGGGGAACAGGTCCCGATCCCTGCCCCAGCGGCTGAATTCCAGGCTGAGGTGCAGGCAGACCCTCCTGCAGAGGCTGAGGACGAGGCTGGCCTCCGGGCAGCTCAGCCCCTGGGGAGAGGAGGCCAGAGAGATTCCTGTGGGAGCGGGATTCCTGTTCCGGGAATGGCTTCCCCAGGAAGGTGAGGGCATGGGGTCCAGCGCAGCTGGTCGCCCCCAAAAGTATCACCTCAAGCTGCTGTTTTGGCCCATAATGTCCCCTTTGCGGGCCACCGGGGATCCGGAGCACCCGGCTGAGGCTGCTCCAACACTTCTACTGGCCGGAATATTCGCAGCCGCAGCGCACGGCCGGTCCTGCGACTCCTGCCAGAGGGGCGGAAGGCCCAAGACGGAGGAAAGCTGCTCAGGGCCCCTACCCTGTATAGAGGAGCCTCTGGGCTTGCTGAGAGAGTTATGGGAGGGGAAGACCTCCCGGGATGGAGCGCCGGGGTGGAGGCCACCCTGGCTGTCCAGAGAAGGCTCGCTGGCTCATGGCCCCGGCCCGAGAGACCCTGGCCAGAGATCAAGGCCAGCGGAAGGGTGGGTGCGACCACAGAGGACAGGCCTGTGTCAGTCGCCCTGGAGCGATGCGGCGAGTGGACAGAGGGAAGCCAGTTCATGTGGGCCTGCCGCGGCCGGCCCGAGTCAAGGGGAGCACCCATGTCCCCAGGGCGGGTTCCCACGCAGAGGACCCGAACTTCCCTAGGTCACGAGCGGAGTGACCCTGCTCAGTTCGCTCTCGGAGGGGGAGAACTGTGACGAGTGGGGTATCTGGCTAGTTCCTATGCTGGCTCTGTGGTAATCCCCAATGGCTGCCATCGTACCACAGCCCAGAAGGATGAGTCATTATGCAAGAGGGTCTCTCAACCTGTCTGACCAGCTACCCCCCAAGGAGAGAGACAAAGGAAGGGGGAATGCTGCCCGGGCTGGGGGGCAGGGCTGGAAGAGAGTGAGTTAGTTTCTGTCTGGGATCATGGAGGAACCAGCCTAAGCCAGGGGCTGGGATTTAGGGCCCAGTCTCCCCCATCTCCAGGGGGGCTGAGGCATCCTAGGCCTGCCCTGTAACCAGATGACATCTGTGCTGTGCTGTATCCTGGAGAAACAATAAACTCCCTCCATTCTACGGGCTGGTGGAGTCTGTTCGTGCCATTACGGGGGTGCAGGAGTCAGGGGACCCCAACGCGTCGTCACAGAAGCCCATCAGTATCTGTCCAAAAGCTTTCTCTCACCAATTATCTTTACAAACAAAACCCAGCCTGAGGCTCTATCTCTCCTGGTGTAGCTGGTGTCTGATTGCTCTACTGTTTGGAGTTTAAGCTCTGCGTTTGCGGCATGCAGCACGCCCTGTCAATGTATAATAAAAAGCGCCAGTGCTCAGAAAATGGCCCGATTTTATTTTTCATTCTTCCAGCATTAGGGTTGCCAACTTTGGTTGGACATATTCCTGCAGGTTTCATCACATGGCATAATCTTTAATTAAAGATTAATCTTTTATCCCTAGAGACTCCAGGACAATCCAGGAGGGCTGGCAACCCTGTGAGACTGGCGTGGGAAACCAAGCTGAGCGGTTCACATTTCCACATCACCAGGGTACGTCAAAGGCCTCTTGAATTTGATGGTAAGTTTGGAGGCAGTGGCATTCTTGGCTCTTGCTCACGAACGTTCTGAGACCCAGAATGCTTAGAAAGACCACCAAGAAGCTCAGCACCACAGCAAGGGGGAGGGACAGGTGGGTCTCACTTCGCTGTCAAGGTTCCTCTTCCATATGGCCCGCCGTGGGAGTCTTTGTCACTGCCTCTGTAGAGCCAATGGGTCTGTTTTTAAGTCAGGTGGGGATTTTGGTGGGTGGGCGTAAAGAAGGTAGACTATTGTAGGCAGAAGTGGGATTGGCATTATTTTCTGGCGGTGCGGAAGGTCATGGCCATTCTGCTCTCTTCCAGGGGCGAATTCCAGAGTGGTGGGGCCGGTGCCAAGAGATCTCTCTGTCCCGCAAACCCAAGTGTCACTCTAGAGACAGGTGGTTCCACTGAAATGCAGCAGTTGGGAGAAGTCATGAACTGCAATTGCCCAGGAGGAACTAACTTATCTGCAATTTGGGCCAGTACCGCAAGGGCTTTTAGCTGTGGCCCAGTATTGAATCAGAGCAGGGCTACGGCTACACTGGCAGCTTCTTGCGCAAGAACTGTTTTGTGGAAGAGTTCTTGCGCAAAAAGTCTTCCACAAGAGCGCATCTACACTGGCATGTGCTTTTGCGCAGGAGCGTCTATGGCAGTGTGGATGCTCTCTTGCGCAGGAAAGCTCTGATGGCCACTTTAGCCATAGGGGCTTCTTGTGCAAGAAATTCATGTTGCCTGTCTACACTGCCCTCTTGTGCAAGAGCTCTTGTGCAAGAGGACTTATTCCTCGTGGGGAGAGGAATAACTCTTCCGGAAGAAGCCCTGTTTTCCAACGCTAGACAGTAAATTTATTTGCACAAGAACGCGCGTGCAGTGTAGATACCCGGCAAGTTTTTGCGCAAGAACAGCTGTTCTTGTGCAAGAAGCTGCTAGTGTAGACGTAGCCCAGGTGTTCTCTGGTGGGAAAATCAGTGAGAGGAGCAGAGCCCTGGGGTGACATGTACCCAAATATGTACTCGGACTCCCCTGTGTTACTAGGCATGAGGTCTACACTGTCCTGAACCAGCTGGCGATTTGTAAATGAGTGGTTTTATTCCTAGGTACGGTGTGTTGCAGTCCCAGTGAGAACATGCTCACACTTGTTCAGTGAATATTCTATATTTGAAGGGACCATAGTTTGTGTTGGAGTGAGTCCCAGAGATTGCCCTTTACTGAGGGTTTAGTACTCCAAATTGCTTTGATTGCAATTTGTCGTGATCCTGAGTTATAGCTTCACAGCACTTACGTGTGGGAAGTTTGTTACATGGTTTGCCAGCTCTTCCCAGAAAATGCCGCGGTGTCCCTCTGGATGTTATAATCAAGGGAACAAACCATGGCCAGGCACACATGCATGTGTAAGGAGAACTTCTTCCCTTAGGCCCCTTCATGAAAGGTACTTTGCTGTGCTGGGGAGCACATTATGGAGGTACCCTAAGTGTGACGCCTCCCATGTTTTATGGAATTTGGCTTATGAATATAAATAGGCACAACTCGAAGATGCTTTAGACAAAAACAGTTTTTGAAGGGGGACCACTTCACACATTTCAGAACCGGTTGCGGGCCGACCTGGGGTGGGGCTTCAGGCAGAAGGGGCGGGGCCTCATGCGAGCCCTTTAAATAGACACAGTTAAAAGGGCTCGCAGCTCCCGGTGCCACTAGCAGGTTGCCAGGGAGCCGGGACGTGCGAGCCCTTTCAAATGCTTCTATTAAAAGGGTTTGTGCCTTCCCCATGGCTGCCAAGCAACGTGTTCTCTGACAGGCGTGAGGAAGGTGCGAGCAGTTAAAAGGGCTGGCGTGGCTCCCTTCCCCAGGCAACACGCTAGGGGGCAGGGCCGGGAACTGCCATGCGGGCCGGAGCTGAGAGGCTTTTGCCCACCCCTTGCATAAAGCAGAGAGGGGGCTGTCCCACCCAGGTTTGCCAGCAGCATCAGCAGCCCCCAAAGCAGGTATCTGGGTGGTATGATGGCTCTATACATCCAGGCACTGAGGATGGGGAAGGCACTGGCTGCACTTTCCCAAGTTGTGCCAAACACCACCAGGCGAGCTGACAGAGTCACCAGGCCCCTGGGCAGGGAAGGAGCGCCCGAGCACCGCTGTTCTGCCTGCTCCTCCCAATACCCAGAGAGCTTTCAGTGAACACAGGCATCACACCTTCAGAGATGAGAGCTTCTCCTGCCTCTCCCGCCTCTGTGTCGCTTGGCTCAGCAGGAGCCTTAATTAAGCCAATAGCATTTAATGGGTTTGCCAGGGAAAATGTCATTTTTAGTGACACGTCTATGATAAATCGCTCATGCCACTGGTCGCTGGATCTGGCATCTATAGTTCCACGTACTTCAAAGGGGCCGGTTTGATCACTGGCACTGGTGCAGTTCCAACCAGGGAAGTCACAGGCCTTCCAGAGGGGGTGAATGTTGCCTGCTATTTGCGTGAGCTTTTGAGCGGTGATTGGTGTGACAGTAAGATCCGTACAGCTGTCTCCCTGTATTTATTCTTTTGCCTGCAAGGTTGATTTATAGTATCCTAAAATGCTCACAGCTTTCCACGCGAACGAGTTGAAATAATTGATTAATACTCATGATGACTATAACGTAATGGGGTATGCGGGAAGTTTACGGGCTTGGATGAGCAACTGCACTTAAAACTGGTTTGTTCCCGCTTCCCAACTCTAACCCTTTTCTGAGGTTCTTGTAATTGGACCGTGCCCTCTGGGCCGAATCCGATTTGACAGGCCTGACATTAGGTTAATAGCACAACTGCCTGGGGTGTGCGCTGTCTGATGTTCCTGTTCCCGGTGATTGTGTAACATGGTACCCCAGATAGAAGAGAAATGCTCTGCAGCAAACCAGCGGTGTCTTTATTATAACAAAGAGGAAAATCCCTTTCTAGAGCTCGGCAGACAGTAGTAGCTTCCAGGCATGGAACACAATGTGTTTTGAATACTCTGGTGTGCTTCATGAAACCTGCTGGTTTTGTTTGCCTGGATTTTGTGAGCCTAAAAATGATGGGTTTGGTTCTCCGGGGCATGCAGCGGTTCAGGTTCTCTTGAGTTGAGGGGCTCGTGCTAACCAGAAATAAGCCAGTTATGAAACAAGCCCGCTCAGTGCCTCACGATACTCCCTGTCCTCAAAGGACCTTACCTTCTCCCCCGTGTGGTGCTGGCTTCTATAGCCTCCATCATCACACGGTCCGAGTGCCTTCTGGCCCACTGCCTTGCCACCTGCTATTTCCCTGCCATCTTTGTGTCACCTCTCTCCACCAGGCTCTTTCAGGGCAGATGGCTGGCCTGCTTCCCTGTGAATGTGCCAAGTCCTTACCTGGTCTCCACAGAGCCTGCCAACCCTGCACTAGTGTCCACATCATTGAGTCATAGAATCATAGAATCCTAGGGCTGGAAGAGACCTCAGGAGGTCATCAAGTCCAGCCCCCTGGCCAAGGCAGAACCAATCCCAACTAAATCAACCCAGCCAGGGCTTTGTCAAGCTGAGACTTAAAAACTTCTAGGGATGGAGATGCCACCACCTCCCTAGGGAACCCATCCCAGTGCTTCACCACCCTCCTAGGGAAATAGTTTTTCCTAATATCCAACCTAGACCTCCCCCACTGTAACTTGAGTCCATTGCTCCTCGTTCTGTCATCTGTCACTACTGTGAACAGCCTTTCTCCAGCCTCTTTGGAACCCCCCTTCAGGAAGTTGAAGGCTGCTCTCAAATCCCCCCTCGCTCTTCTCTTCTGCAGACTAAACAGACCCTAATCCCTCAGCCTCTCCTCATAGGTCATGAGCTTCAGGGGGTAGCCGAGTTAGCCTGTTACAGAAAAAAACAGCAAGCAAATGGTCTGGTAGCACTTTACAGACGAACAAAACATGTCGATGGTAGCATGAGCTTTCGTGGGCACAGCCCACTGCTAGTACTCCAGGGGGAAAGTTGTTGAGCTTTGACTGGAGGTGCCGGTACTGCGTCTGGAGGTGCCAGTACTGAGTACCAGGCAGTACCATCACAAAAAAAGCATTGGCTCATGTGCTTCAGCCCCCTAATCATTTTGGTCGCCCTCCATTGGACCCTCTCCAATGCGTCCACATCCTTTCTATAGTGGGGGCCCCAGAACTGGATGCCATACTCCCAAAGCTCGCTGCCCACCCTGGAGTTTGCCTGTATCCTACACAATAATACAATGCAAATGCCATTCTCAGCTTCCTCCCCAAGCACAGCAGCCCCGAGGACTTCCTCGGTTTTAGCTCCCTGTCCCAGCTTCTTTTCAATCCACGGTGTTAATGAGACACGCGTCAGCAACTCAGCGCAATGTCACTAGCTTCATCCACGGTTTAAACACTTGTCACAAGGGCGAGGGAGCCAGCAAAAGTTTGCTCCCACCTTGCTACAGTCCCCTGTATTTTAAGTTTGGAGATTTACCTTGGGAAATCTTCCTTCCCCTCCTCCATCTCACAGGTGTCGTCGGGGGACAGGTAGCCAACAGCAATGGGACTGCAAACACACCCAGCCATTTCTGACCCTGCACCCAGCCCTTGCCTTATTGTGGAGCTGAGAAATACCCTAGAATGTGTAGTGAGAAAGGGGAATCCCTGGTCCTGTTTTTCTTTTCCAGTACAGGCTGGATTTCCCTAGTCCGGCACCCTCGGGACTTGACTGGCCCCAGATGAGGGATTTTGCTGGCCCAGGGGAGGTCATTTTCTGGCCTCCTGCTACCACCCTCCAGCCATGGTCCAGCTGCCAGCCTCCTGGCTGGCTCCCCTGCCACCAGCACCCCACCCTGCTGGCCCCACTAGGCTTCCCAGCCCTGCCAGGCAGCTCTGTTGCCACATGCCAGGAGCCACAGTGCAGCCCTGCTGCCAGCAGCCTGCTGCCCTGCCAGACCTCAGAACTCCCAGCTGCCAGCCCTCCACTCGGACACTGGTTCGGCAACATCCGTGGTCCTTCTGGTCCCTCTGTGGTCCCTCTGATGTTGCCAGACCACACAGTCCCGGTTTAGAGAGCTGCAACCCTACTGGAGATGGCAACAAAACCTGCTACCCTCCCCTCTATTAGACTGCGCTAACCCCGAGAGGAGAGCTCTGACTTGCACAGCAACTGGAGAGCAGCTGTGACCACTTTGGTTCTTCTTTGACTCTTGTAACTTGCCCAACCAGGCAGCAAACCCTTTTCTACCATGGCTGCTTAGCTTGATCGCCTGTCTTGACAGGACTGAGCTTCCTTGTGTGTTTCTTCCTGTGGCAGAAAGGGGGTGTTAAACCCTGGCACTGTCTTGCATTATTTTCCAGAAGGCTTAGAGGTTGGGCACCGGAACTCTGGTTTGAACGGGATTGCACAGTATATTGAGAGCAGAATGCGGCTCCCGAAATAACAGCGACGTATCCCATTCTCCCCACATTACTCCGCTCTAGATAGCTGCAGTGTATATCTTTGCTATTTAGATGTCAGTTTTAGCTTGTCAGAGGCAATACTTTTCTCTAAGTTGGCACAACTTCAAAAAATAAGAGCTGGCGTCGGGACCGGCAGCATAATGCATTTCTATCCGTCAAGATCCATTGTTCATGTAGCGCTATTTAAAAGTTGTGCTTGCCATTTGGCTTGTCTTCATTTTGGTCACATACCTGTACAGCATCTGATTAAAAAGGAAATACTCCTCTTTCACTCGACGCATTCTGATGCATCTTATTGTTTCACAGGTTAATGCGGGCCACATTGTGCTGTATCAGTGTCACACGTCTTCACCCGACTTAATGTGAGTAGACACATAATGGAACTGGCTGAATACCTGCTACTGCTTTTGATCTACTTAAAAAAAAAAAAAGATGCTGCTTTCTATGGCGCTAGAGAATAACTGGTCACCTACAGTTCCCACGCACATCTTAGCCTTGAACAATGGTCTGCAATAAATGTTCAGTTTATGCTGGGATACTGGTTTACCAAGGGCGGGGGGGGGGAGGAAGAAGAAGAAAATGAACCAGCTTTATGCAGTCATGGCGCTAGTCTCAGATACACATCACATTTTTGCTGTTAATAGCAGGGAGCAGAGGCAACGCAGAGTGGGAGGCATATAAGTTAGTGGCATTGCATGGGACAGGCCAGGGGAAGGTAGAAGTGTTGAGGTGACATTTTGGGCCGTTTCAACTGTGCTGCTGTGAAGGGGGAATAAAGCCACCCCTAAGTGGGCCAATGTGGATTGCCCTGGCTTGTCGGAATCCCCCTGTAGTGTAGACCAAGATGGTCAGTTTTATTCCAATCCCCTTAGAATCATAGAATCATAGAACATTAGAACTGGAAGGGACCTCGAGAGGTCATTGAGTCCAGTCCCCTACCCTCACGGCAGGACCAAGCACCATCTAGACCATCCCTGATAGATGTCTGTCTAACCTACTCTTAAATATCTCCAGAGATGGAGATTCCACAACCTCCCTAGGCAATTTATTCCAATGTTTGACCATCCTGACAGGTAGGAAGTTTTTCCTAATGTCCAATCTAAACCTCCCTTGCTGCAGTTTAAGCCCATTGCTTCTTGGCCTATCCTCAGAGGCCAAGGAGAACAATTAGTCTCCCTCCTCCTTGTGACACCTTTTTAGATACCTGAAAACCGCTATCATGTCCCCTCTCAATCTTCTCCTTTCCAAACTAAACAAGCCCAATTCTTTCAATCTTCCTACATAGGTCATGTTCCCTAGACCTTTAATCATTTTTGTTGCTCTTCTCTGGATCTTCTCCAGTTTCTCCACATTTTTCTTGAAATGTGGTGCCCAGAATTGGACACAATACTCCAATTGAGGCCTAATCAGTGCAGAGTAGAGTGGAAGAATGACTTCTCATGTCTTGCTCACAACACACCTGTTAATGCATCCCAGAATCATGTTTGCTTTTTTTGCAACAGCGTCACACTGTTGACTCATGTTTAGCTTGTGGCCCACTATGACCTGTAGATCCCTTTCTGCAGTACTTCTTCCTAGACAGTCGCTTCCCATTCTGTATGTGTGAAACAGATTGTTCCTTCCTAAGTGGAATACTTTGCATTTGTCCTTATTACTTCATCCTATTTACCTCAGACCATTTCTCCAGTTTGTCCAGATCATTTGGAATTATGACCGTATCCTCCAAAGCAGTTGCAACCCCTCCCAGCTTTGTATCATCTCCAAACTTAATTAGCGTACTCTCTATGCCAATATCTAAGTTGTTGATGAAGATATTGAACAGAACCCATCCCAAAACAGACCCTTGTGGAACCTCACTTGTTATGCCCTTCCAGCAGGATTGTGAACTGTTAAAAACTACTCCCTGAGAACGGTTATCCATCCAGTTATGCACCCACCTTATAGTAGCCCCATCTAAGTTGTATTTGCCTAGTTTATTGATAAGAAGATCATGTGAGACTGTATCAAATGCCTTATTAAAGTCTAAGTATACCACATCCACCGCTTCTCCCTAATCCACAAGAGTCGTTATCCTATCAAAGAAAGCTATCAGATTGGTTTGACATGATTTGTTCTTTACAAATCCATGCTGGCTGTTACCTATCACCTTATTATCTTCCAGGTGTTTGGAGATGGATTCCTTAATTACTTGCTCCATTATCTTTCCTGGCACAGAAGTTAAACTGACTGGTCTGTAGTTTCCTGGGTTGTTCTTATTTCCCTTTATAGATGGGCACTATATTTGCCCTTTTCCAGTCTTCTGGAATCTCTCCTGGCTTCTGTGATTTTTCAAAGATGATAGAGAAGAGAAGTAAGAACTCGGCAGTGACTTTCTTGGCTGTAGAGAGTCTTGAAAATGGAGAGAGTTGGGGGAACAGGAACGTTCCTGTAGGGTGAAGAGGAAGCCCAGGTAGAGAAGATACAGGATTTGATCATGTTCCTGCAGTTGACCCTGACTGAAGGGCAAGAATTGGACACCTGGGAGATGATGTTTGTTGCCAAGAGCCCAAGAAAGGGCTGAAGAAAAGGCCTGAAGAAAGGCTAACGGCAGGAGGTAGTTGGAAGGCATCTGATGGAGCAAAGCTTGGCTGATTGGCCTACGGTTCCTGGGGTGCAGAGGGTAACCCTGTGTTATGAATAACAGGAGAGGGAATGGATGACAGGAGAGGGATCACGTGATGGTTACCTATTCCTTTCGTTCCCTCTGGGGCATCTGGCATTGGCCACTGTTAGAAGACTGGATACTGGGCTAGATGGGCCTTTGGTCAGACCCTGTATGGCTGTTCTTATGCTCCCTGACCAACACCTGGGAAGGTGGCATGAAGCCCCAGGACATAAGGGGATAAGGACAATTTAAAGCTGTGACAAAATGCACCCCTGGATTCACACCCTACACTCTGTTGTAAAGGTTTTTGTACAAGGCTTGACAACTCATAATTTGCGGGTCAGTATCAGCCTGATACAATGTGTGACAACACCGTAAAGGTATAAGGTCCCCCGTATGGTGTGAGTAACACATGTCCCAACTCGAAAGAGAGGTTGGCAAACACGTCTGTCCTGCACAAAGGAAGGGGTGCTCTGTGTAATTTGCATGTACGCAGGAAACAGTCCTCAAGCTGGAAAGGAAATAAAGGAAGCTCAAACAAGCGAGGAAAAGTCACCAAGGAACATCCTTCCACATGGAACGTTGGGCTCCTAATGCAGAGCTGGAAATCTTTCAGGAGAGGGATTGAGACTATAAAAAGGAGGGATGAACACCACCAGGCACCCCCCTAGTCATCCCTGCCACTGCTTGTTACGTTCACAGCATCTGAAGCCACAAAGGAAGCTGGGGGAGGGGGTCCTGACCTGCAAGGTTTGATCAGTATGGGCTGCTGAAACATGTGGTGGGATACTTTGCTTGAATCTGATATAGTCTGTTCGATTAGATGCTAGCAATAGCTTAGCTTTATTATTCCTGTATAATTGCTGACTCTTATGCCTCATTACATGTACTGGTTGATTCTCTAGTCTGGGACACTGGTCTGGCAACATCGGTGGTCCAGGATCACAGGGGAACCCATGGTGCTCTGGGATGGGAGCACTCACAGGAAATAGAGCACCGCAGGACCACAGATTTTGCTGGAAGAGAGAGATGGGTGGTGGCTAGGAAGTCAGCCCGGGAGCTAGGGCCTGTAGCTGGGAGCAGATCTCGGGGGCTGAGGGCCAGGACCCAAGCCCCGGCTGGGTCCAGACCTGGTGGCTGGAGTCTGGCCAGGGATGGAGGCCGGAGCAGGAGCCTAGTGGCTGAAGCCCGGCTGGGGCTGGAGACCGGAGTCCTGTGGCCAGAGCTCAACAGAGAGCTGGTGGTTGGGAGCAGAACCTGGCTGGGATCAGGGGGCAGGTAGCCAATGGCTGGGAACAGAGCCCGGTGGATCTGGGAGCAGGGAGCCAGCAATCGGGAGCAGAGCCAGCAGGGAGCTGGGAGCCAAGAGTGGAGCCCAGTGGCTGGTGCTGGAGTCCAGGCCGGCAGCAGGAGCAGAGCCTTGCAGCTGGGAGCAGAGTCCTGGGGCCGGCAGCCAGGGCTGGAGCTCAGGGACTGGGTTGGGGGGGGGGGGAGACTGGAGCCTAGAGGTTAGGGCTGGGGGCCAGCAGCTGGAAGCAGAGTCTGGTGGCCAGCAGCAGAGGTGCAGCAAACTCCCCTGTTTCAGGACTGGCTAGGCCCTGACGATGCCAGATCAGGGAGGTCCAACTTGCACTGACTTTAACATCTCTCTTTGTAGTTACTAAACTTGTTTTAGAGCTGTATCTAATCCAGTGTGTTTAAAGTGAAGTGCCCAGGGAACTCTTTTGTGGGGGGGTGGAGCAGGTTATGTGCATATTATTCTCTTAAAAGAATAAACAGATGAAATAGAACTTGCACGCCCAGCAGATGCCATACAATTCTGGGGGACAGTCCAAGACTGGGATGTGCTGGGGCCACCCTGCAGTAGAGGCCTGGCTGGCGAGAGCCCGAGTGTAACCGAAGGGTGGCCGGCGGGGAGACAGACATGCAGGGGGTGGCTTGCATGCTGATCTTTGTGAGCAGCCCAGGTGGGAGACATTGAAAAGCCCCTGAGGTTGCAGGGTGGGGAGACAGCTGCTCATCAGCCTGGATTGTCCCCTGGTATGTGCCAAATGCCCAGAATGAAGGGCGTGCGAGGGCATGCGAAGGCGCAGAAGCTGCTTTCACCATGATTTGCATTTTGCTTTTGAGTTTGGTTAAATAAGGGAGAAGCTCTGGAGCCATGACTCTGACAGAGGAGTGGAATGAAGCAGGAGCCCTAGAAGGACAGATGACAACTTATCAGTCCCCAGTATTGTGTGGGACACTGTCAGTCTGGCACATCGATACCCTGGAAGGGGAAAGACCTGTCGAGAGGGCTGGGTCAAGAGGAGAGAGTCCACAGCAGGGCTGGAGCAGCTGTCGGCAGAGAGAGCCAAACAAAAAAGAGCTGCTAGGCCACAGCCAGCCATGAGGAGAGACACAGGACTTGCCGTTGCTCAGTTTCTCTGTGATTCACCAAGTAAATGGGCTGAGGTGTGTCATCCTAAGGAAGTATGGACTGCCACTGTAACTTGCCGTTTGCCATTGGTTCAGATGGCTTCTCTTGTGTTGGGTGCAGTTCAACAAAATGAGAAGACCACTGTAATGGATGGGCAGTTGGAATAAAGTTCATCTTCCGTGCCCCATGTCCCACCCCGCAAAACACCACAGGGAGTTTCATTCACAGATTGGCTGTAAGGTCAGCTACTTCTCTCTTCTTTCTAACCCTTCTCCTCTTTATTTCCCCTCCAGAGCGCAGAGGGAAACTGAAAACAGCTGATAGAGCTGGAGGGCCTTCCACATCCAGAGAAGGTGCATGGGGAGGCGGCTTTCCTAGAGAAGACCTCCCTCCCTTTTGAGTGAAACGAGCCGCAACAACGGAGCACAGACCTGCGGAACGACAACTGACGGGTTCGGGACAGGAAGCGAAGAATCACTTTTCCATTTGGAATGACGGCGGAGTTCGGGAGGCAGAATGCAATTAGTCAGATTGGAATGGGGCCAGAACCCCGGCGTTAATAATAAATTGCCTTGTTCCGTAGTACTAGGAAATCAGTACTTTGTGTCTGCGTGTGCCTCTCTTGCTCTCATCTCCTACTGTTGGACAGGGACGGAGTACTAGACAGTTGCACGTCAGTTTCAAAGGTGAAGCACTGCTGTTGTTTTAACGAAGGGTTAACCCAAGTATTTCCCTCGTTCCTTAAGGCGATGGTTAAACCCCATACTTTGGGAGTGTGTTTGCTGAGAGGGGGGAGAAGGGATGAGGAGTGTGGCTTTTTGTAATGTCTTTCTGGATATCATATTCCAGGCAGCAGTAAACACCACTTCACACACTCATTACAAGAGCTGTAGGGTAGCAATGTTTGCCCATTATTCCTGAGAACTAGACCAGGCCACATTCGCTATTCCCACGCATCCTATGGAGTCTGCCGCAAATTGCATGTAAAGTGCTACTGTTCCAGTCTGGGGTGGCTTATCCCTACTGTGCACTGATGTAAACGACTACATGAGGGGCAGGGCAACAGGGAGTTAGGCTCAGTGACTTTATCGACCATATAGTCATGTGTCTAACATGTAGCAGCCCTCAGTTTCCCTATGGGAGGAGAAACAAATGATGTGGTGTCTGGGGCCTTTCATGTTATAGCTTGTTTTATCTGCATCGGGGTGGGCAATAATTTTTGCAGGGGGGCCACTTCACAAATTTTGGTAGTGGCCATGGGCCGGCCCTCTTGAAAGGGGTGGGGCCTCAGGTGGAAGGGGTGGGGCCTTAGGTGGAAAGGAGTTGTTCTCACCTGGCGGGGGAGGAAAACTCGTGCACTCCCACCACCCCCAGGCCAATCAGGGCCTAGAAGTGGGGGCGGGGGGGGCACATGAAGTCTCCTGCTCCCTGCCCTGCCAGGGCCGCGTGGTGCCTAGAGGGAACTGCCAGCCATTCTGAACAGCGAATGACTTCACACACTCCTCTGCCCCCAGGTCTCAATTGGCCTGGGGGTTGGGGAGTGGCAGGGTATCCATAGACCTGATCAAATGGCTTGGTGGGCTGTATCTTGCCCACCCCTGATCTGGATGCTACTCACCTGTCTTTGAACAGAAGAGTTCACAATCATCACCTAGGAATTTCCACCCAACGCCAGTGCCTGGTTCCCATAGAGAAACTCTGCTTGAAGAATCGCCTAGTTAGAGCAGGGGTGGGCAATAATTTTTGAAAGGGGCCCACTTTGTGAATTTCTGAAGTAGTCACGGGAAGGGGTGGGGCCTCAGGCAGAAGGGGCGGGGCCAGGAGACTTCAAGGGCTCCCCTGCCCACAGAGCCTGATTGCCTGCGGGTGGGGGAGCATGTGAAGTCTTTGTCCCCCACTCTGCCAGGGGCACCCGGTGTCTAGAGAACAGCTGGTGGTGTGAGGAGACTTCCCATGCTCCCTTGCTCCCAGGCCAATCAGGGGGTGCACTCCCCCCCCCGCAAAGAAAGCAAGAAAGAAAGCAGTAACGTCAGCAGGGGGGCCAAAGGGAGGTTTTCCTTTTAGTTTGGGAGGTGCCTAGCTTCTCCTCCCCTGGCCGTGCCATGTCTCCCAGTCACTGAGAGCCTGGGGGCGAGGGAGCAGAGTCTCTGGCTCCCCCGCCCCGCCCCACCAGGGGTGCGCAATTCCTTCCTGGCAGGGCGGGGTGGGTAGCGAGAGACTTTGCACACTTCCTCACCCCCAAGCCCTGATTGGCCTGGGGGTGGGAGGGAGCAAGCGAAATCTCCTCCCTCTGCCAGGGATGTACGGTTCCCTCTGGTGCTGCATGCCCCTGGTGGGAGGAGGAGACTTCACGCGCTCCCTCATCCCCAGGTCTCAATTGGCCTGGAGGCGGGGGAGCGGCAGGGCAGCCGCAGGCCCGATCAACCCACATGGTGGTCCGAATCCGGCCCATGGAAGTGCCTTTGTCCATCCCTGAGTTAGAGAGATTAAGACAGAGGGCAAAGTCTCCCTCCTGCTGCTTGCAACAGCCCCCCTGAAAAGAAACAGCTCTCCATGCTACCAACAATTCAGCATTTTTCAAAGAGTGCACGGTGCTTGCACGCCAGGGAAAAGAATGTCTAAGACGACGTGTAACAGCACCTCTTGGTGACTTCTATCTAACACTCGGTAATCTGAAGGAGGATGGGGTGGGTGGATGACTTTTTAGGGGTGCCTAGGATGCTTTTTCCGGCAAGGAATTTCTGAAAATACTTGGCCATTTGGTGTCAACCAACCCATTTCAAAACAAATTGCTTCTCAGGAGAATGCGCCTGAACCTCTGGAATAAATCATCCATGGCAGAGATTACTTGGCAGTATCCAGAGAGGGGATAGACTCCCACAGAAGCAGGGAAATTACCCCGACCCTCTCTTGTTCAGTCTGGTGGTGGAACCGTAACAAGCCCTGCAGCTTAAGCAGTGAGGTTTAAATGATAACCTCATCTGTTCCCTGGCTCGAAAAGTTCTGCAAGAGTCACCTTGTGGGCTGAAATATGCTCTGTGCCTGGTCTTTGCACAAAGGTTGATGTTTTGGAAACATTTGAGTAAAACCCTGCAGCCATTTTTGAGACTGATGAAGAAAACAAAATAGCCTCTTTAGAAAAATCTCCCCGCTTCCCCGGCTTTCCCTTTCCTGGACAGATCACTCAAAACAGCTGCTCTATGAAAATTGGCATGTTAATCAATTTACATTGTGGGCACAGTCCTCACCAAACAACTGGCTGGGTTGCTATTCACAGAGTTTGCATGTAATAAGAAATGCAGCATGCGTTATTTCAGAAGGCCGAAATTAACCCTGGGCAGCGGTTCGGCACGAGACCGATGCATGTGGAACCCCATTGTTTTGCAATTTTGAATATTTGTTCCCAAGCAGGGGCTTAAGTGGTGTGTAGCTCTTGTGCTAGCACTCGGCACGGGGTGAATTTCATACTGAGCGCACGCTAATCTCTTAACAATGCTTTAAGATCTTAACCCACCTCTTGCCCTCCTGTATTTCCTTGCTTGAAATGTCACCTGTGCAGTCTCTTAATGATGCATCTAAATAGCCACCAAAACCAAGAATGCAAATCAGCTGAATCCCGAGCAGCAATGTTCTCTGAGACAAATACAGCTGATAGCATGACTAGATTCCGAACATCAGCTCAACCACTTTTTATTATTATTATTAATTTCAAGCTCCAGCTGCTGCCTCGGAGCATTTTGCTTTGGCATTCCAAAAGTTGTGGCTCAGAACAAACAAAAGGGAAAGAAAAATGAAAGCGAAGCTGCTGCGAAGCCATTAGTACCGTAGAGCACAGCAATGATGGCTAACGGTGTCTGCTCATCCATCAAGGTATCTCATCTGTCAGCTATAAAAATGTCATCCCCAAAAGTTTATTATGGGAGCTCGGGAACACGTAACAGTGGTTTACTGCTCAGGAGAGTGGCTCTTTGTGACAGTGGCAGAGCCCTGCTGCAGTGGCAGTGAAGCAAAATATAAACCCTGTGTAGACGCGGAAGAACGGTGTGGCTGGTGGGTGGAGAAGACAAGGTGAGCCAGGAATAATGTTTCTTCCAGCCAGGCCTACACTAAAGATGGGGTGTTCAGCAAAGTAGATTATTACACTGGGGTAAGGACCCCAAAGAGCCCCTAGACATGGCAGGTCGTAATAGCTGTCTTGCTTAGTGGCTAAAACCATGTAAAGGTTTCAGAACAGCTGGCAGAGTTGCCCATGCCAGCTTTCATGGGCCTCTTAAAGCTCTCTCTTAGAGTGTCTGTCTGTTTGCTCAAGAATGTCTCCTAAGAACGTAAGAGTGAGGGCCACCAACTGTGGGCGGCAGCTTCCTCTTCTCCTAACTGAAAGCAAGGTCAGGGTTTGGTTGTGCCAGGACAACTGGAAGCCCCAGGAAAGGGACAGTTTTCCATACTGTGAAAAGGGAGGGGCTGCTGTTGAGAGGGACGCAATATTAGAGTGGCCACTAGGGGCAGCGGTGCCGTCAGAGGAATGGCAAGCAGAGATGGGGCTCTGCCATCTTGCCTGCCAACCCCCCTACCTCAAACCCTTTCCCCTCCCCAGCCTTTAACTCAGCACCGCAGGAGGGAGAGAACAGGCCCCTGGCAGGCTGGGAGGATGGCTGGGGGGTGGGGTAGAGAACAGGCCCCAGGAAGGCTGGAGGGTGGCTGGAGGAGTGGAGGGAGGGGGAGAACAAGCTCTGGGCAGGTGGGCAGAGGGGTGTGGCGGGTCTGGGGAGAGAACATGACCCTGGCCCCCAGCCTCCTACACACACCCCCACAACTCAAGACCCTGCCCTGTAGGACCTGGACAATGCCGGGCAAGACCGCTAGTCTACTACATCTCTGAGAGAGTCTGTGAGTCTGTTTGCTGAAGAACTCCTCCTAAACTTGGGAGCTAGGACCACCACATGTGGTAGGGTTTGGTTGTGCCAGGACAATGGGATTTGCCTGGAATATGATTGTTTCTCATAAAACACAAAGGGAGGGGTCTGCTAGCAGGCAAAATTATATTACAGAATGACCAAGTGGGGGAGGGGGCGCACACCAGTAGGAGAGTGACCCAATGGAGGTGGGGCTCTGGATGCTGCTAGCCACCATACACATGGAAGGTTCCTATGCTGGTGAGCTGCCCTGGCCAGCCCCGGGGATCCGCCAGCCTCAAGGATCCGCTGACCAGGCACCATGCCCCTACCACCCCAACCAGCCCCAGGGAGTTACCACCTGGCCGCTATCCCTGCCAGCCCCAGGGAGCCAGTGGCAGGGTAGTGTGGCCTCCATCACCCGTGCCAGTTCCAGTGATCTGTCAGCCGAGCGGTGTGGTCCTTGCTGACCTGGCCCACCCTAGGGATCCAGTGGCCGGGCCATATGGTCCTCACCATACCAGCCATCCCTGGGGCTCAGCCAACCTCCTGCACCTCCCAAACCCAACCCTGAACCCCCAGCCCCTTCCCTGACTCCTGCACTCCCACCCCCTGCCCTGTGTCCCTTTTCACCCCCCAGCCCGCTGCCCTGCCCCCTCCTTAATGGCCAGATTTTTCTGCCCCAGTGCGCACTGAAACCTACCTGGTCTGCAGTTACCTTGGGACTGAACACGGGTGGTGGGTGAAGGTAGGGATGGGGGAAGCAAGCCCCTCACCCCGCCCCCAGCCCCGCCCCTTCTGCCCAGCCCCCACCCCCCCAGCATCACGGGGAGGTGGGGCAGCATGCGGCCCCAGCCTCCCTGACCCTGAAGCAGGCAGTCCCAGCCTCTCTGCCCCCAGTCGGTGTTCTGGGGGTGGGGCCAGGCTGGCGGTTTGAGAAGGCAATGCCTTCTCCTGCCTAGCATACCCACCTCCCATAGGGCAGAAAGTGACTATGGAGCCAGGGCTGTGTGTTTTTGCAGCGTCAAATTCCCAGTCCTCTGAGCCAATCTAAAGTAAATAGTGGAACAAAGGCCAGTTGCATAACAACCCCCTCAACTCACTAGCTACAGCCCTGGTGAGCATTATCCAACCAGCATTCAGCACCAGTGTCGGGGCACGAAGGCCAGACCCAGAGAATAATCGTGCGATAGAGCAAGTGGGCTACAGACGTGCCTTCCCCGCCTCCCCTGAGCTATGGGCACATGGACCACGGCTCAGCTGTGCCGGAGAATTCCCGACATGCCAAGCTGCCCTGGTTTTGCCATCTAGCAGAAAGCCTGATGCTCTGTTTGGGGGGAGGCCTGACAAAGGCTCACCCGCGGCTGCACGCAGAGTGGAACAGTTGTCTACGTTCACCTGCTTTGGTTAATTACAGGCACCCCGTGGAGCACACACACTTTGACATTCATGAAGCAGAAAGGCTGCCAGGCTCCAGACACAAACACGAAACCCGGGGAGATTTTCCTCGTCCAGCATGAGCCGGGGGGTGTTACCTGGCATGGGGTGGCAGCAGGGGTCTGGCCTCCTTGCACTCACGGTGACGGCAGGAGCCTGAGTGACTAGCAGCCTGCTCCTCTCTGTCCCACCCCACCGCTGTCTCCCAGCCCCTGTGCTCCACCTCACCTCAGCAGTGGGAAGCGGCGCGCCCTGGGACCAGGGTGCTCTACTTACTGCTGCTGAGGCGAAGTGGAGCGCAGCGAGCTGGGAGAGGGCGGTGACGTGGAGCAGCCTGCCGGGCGACTTTGTCTCCCACCGCCACGGTGAGGTGGGGCGACCCCTGCTGCTGCCCCACGCCAGGCCGCCCGGTAATCCCCTGAGCCATCCTGGGCCCGTTCATAGGGCAGTCAAGGCAGCCACCCCGAACCATCCTATGGACAAGATGCTCTGCAGCACTGGCTGAGAAAGGAGGAGAAATGTAGCCCAGCCCAGTGTGCTCCTCAGAGTAGAAGTGCCACCTCTCGTTCTCCAGAGGGGTTAGGCCAGGGCTGTCCTTACCATGAGGCAAACTGAGGCAGCCGCCTCAGCTGCCAGACTGTGTGTGTGTGTGTGGGGGGGGACCCCACTAGGACCCAGAGTGTAGAAAAGTGTGTCTGCTGCTGGTGCATATGTATTCTCTCTGCTCTAGATGCACAGAGATGGTGAAGTGCCATGAGAGGAGTAGAACAGGAAGAAGGCAGAATTGAGACCTTTCAAAGTTTTGGCCCAAGCGAGGGGATATGGGGGTGTCATTTGAGATCCCCGCCTCAGGTGCCAAAATGTTGTGGGCCGGCACTGGGTTAGGCACCGCCTGAATGTCCCTACATGAGGACAGAGGCAGCAGTAGTAGAGCATTTACCCTTCCTGATTTATCTGCTGCTGGGCCACTTCTGCATCTCAGGTCCTGTCATTGAACTCAGCAATGTCCTATTTGGCCCTGGGCAGCCGGCAGACTTAGGCTACAGCTAGATTGAGTTGTTGGGCGTGGACCGTATCTTCTATTGCCTGGGACAGTCTTCATGGGTTCTCCATGCTGAAACGGACCGCAACCAAACTATTTTGAAATTTCCTGTGAAACAAACATTATTTTTCACGTGGAGTCAAATGCGACATGTTGCTTCCATAAAATCGACACACTTTGGTTTTATTTCCCCTTTTTGACATTTTAAATATTTTTACAAAGTTCATAGTATAGCACAAGAGACACGATGAAACAAAAGGGCGGTTTTGAAATGTTCCAAAAACATTGAAATCTGGGCTTGTTGAAATGGTCCCCCCTTCCTCCCAAACCAAAACTGTCAAAACTGACAGCTTTCTGCATATCTGTAGCTTTCAACAAACTGGCACTTACTGATGGAAAAATGCTCCATCAGAAACGTTCTAACCAGCGGGAGATGCAGCAGTTGCACTTTAACCCAGAGGATGCGATCGATCAACATGTATCTGGACATGTTCACAGCAACTACAAACCCCACTTTGTCCTGCAAATGCTGTATTTGATTGTCAAGTGCTCTGCCTCTAATGCACTGTTGCCTTCTAATCTTCAATCGGGCCTGGGATTCGAGGCAGAGGTAGCAGAGGGCTAATAATGGAGAGCACTGACTGGTCTTCAGTGCAGATGGAAGCACCTCAGAACAATGCGTTGGCTGCAGGCCAAAGGAACCAATTGCCTCAGATGGGCTGTAACTAAGGCCAAGTCTACCCTGTCCAAGTTACCGCGCAGTAAATCAGCCCCCAGTGCTGGAAAGGAAGAAATCATCTGACAAGTGACTTGCAGTCACTTAGGGGTCACCCAACTCAGGGGACTGAAATGCTATAAAAAGGACTGTCTCCGGTGAGGTGGGAGGAGAGTGGAACCAGGAGATGAGGCTGAGCACGAGAAGTTGCAGAAGACTCGAGGGGCCCTTTGAAGGACCCTAAGCCCTGGCTTACATTAGGACTTTATTTCGAAATAACCCCCTCCCCTGGGTCGCATTTATAAGCGGAGCGTCCACACTACTAAGCCGGTTATTTTGAAATAAAGGTCTGCGGAATTCAAAATCTGAACTCCTGCTTTTCATCAGGAGTAACGCTAATCCCAAAATAGTTATTTCAAAATAGAAGTCGTGTGGATACTCCGGTGCCGCTATTTCGAAATAACTACTCCCTGGAGTCATTCAAACTAATGACTCCCCAGTGTTTCCTGGAGCTCTAAGTCCGAGGTAGCGTGTCCACATTGATGCAGCCTGCCCTGGACTAATTTTGAGCCTTCTTCGTAGTATGGACATGCTAGTTTGAATTCATCAAACTGGGAGTTAAGCTGAAGTTAGTAATTTTGAAATACTTTCCCAGTGTAGTCATGGCCTAAGAGACAAAGGGTTATTAGGCAAAGTAAGGAAACAGAGGCAGGGATTTGTACGCTGGTTTTCCAAAGATTTGTATTTCTCTTGTGTTTGTTGATGAGTGATTGGTTTGGAAGTTCATTTGCAAAGTTTCTGTGTTACTTGCTCTTACTGTCATGAAGCCTGGAAGAGGAATCAGTAATTCAGGGAAAATTTTCTTTCTTTCTTTCTTTCTTTCTTTCTTTCTTTCTTTCTTTCTTTCTTTTCTTTCTTTCTTTCTTTCCCACTTTGAAAGAGTAATGGATCTCTCACACTTTGGCTATGTCTAGACTGCAGCACTTTATCCCGGAAAAGCAATGCCGCGTCCAAGGAAAAAAATTTTGGAAAAGTGGAAGCGTTCTTTCACCATCCCTATAAACCTCATTGTACGAGGAAGAATGGATGGCTCGAAAGAGCAGGTTTTTCCAAAATGTGGCACCGTGTAGATGCACCAAATTTTGGAAAAGCCTCTTTCAAAAGAAATGCGTCTCTTTTTCTGACTTTTCTTCATAGTCTAGACATAGCCTTTCTGAAGCTCAAGATGATCTCATTCTGAACTCCCAGACCCAAGCAGTTTGAGGACAAATGCACTCAGCAAAACAGAGCAGAACTCGGCATTTCAAGATTATTTTGGTAGCTTATGAAGAGGCAGCTTCCTAGCCAAGCTGGGATGTTCCCCAACTACCTGAGCTGCCAAGAGTCTTTCCCGAGCCTGCTGCTGCCAGCTCTTGCTATTCTCTGACTAGAAGCAGAAACGAGTCCTGCCGAAGCTGGGCTCTTTGTGCCTTGTAAAAACAAGGGCTTTTCTGTTGCACCGGCAGCTATAGAGGAACTGTGGGGCAGACACAAAGCACCCTACTCCTGGTGCCAGCGCTGTGCCCCTGCACAACAGCCTCAGGTCTGTGGGTGGCTCCGAGGCGAAAGGGGGCCGACGGCATGGCATCGGTGTTGGTTTTTATAGCAAGTGTTGCCACGTCCGGTGCTGCCTTAACGCGCTAGCTCCTGGAGGCCAGAGATGATGGGAGCGTCTCAGCTGTTGTTTTTGATGGAGGAATGTGCCTAGCCCCTGCGGCTGGTGAGGCACCTGCAGGGCATGCCCAGAGTGCACCCGAGGGCTCAGAAACCAGGAGGCAACTACAGAGAGCTCACAGTGTAAAACATCTGATCTGTAAGACAATCGCATCGTGTGTGAGCCCTGAGGCCGGGTGCTCTGTTCTTATCCCGGCTGTTCTGGGGCCCTGTAAAGTCTCACAGGGGTTAGTGAATCAGAGGGGAGTACAGTGGGCATGGAAGAAGGCGAGAGAAGCATTTCACTGAGCCTGTTCTGCACAGCCGTGCCCTCACCCCATTTTACTGCACCCCCTGCTCTGGCCAGCGCTGTCTCATTCCGGGATTCCTCCCCTGCCCCCATTCCTCCCTCCTTTCGCTTTGGGGGCCCATCGTTGGGGCGGGCGGAGAGGTGCGGTGGAACGGAATGAGCAGCCCAGGCACCTCCCGGCTGGCAAGGCTTTGAAATGTTCAACGAGCATGACTCGTTCCCCGTCAACTGGGTGTTAATATGCACTGACGCGCCGGTCGATGCAGGACGTTGTGAATGATGTATGAAAGGAAAGCTTCTTGGTCTTCTAACGCGCAGAAGAAAAAGCCCTGTAGGTAGCACGGGAGCATTCCACTCCGACGCTGCCTGAAAAACCGGAGAGTCCCCCCCAAACAGTTCTGAGGCTTTTTGCTTTCCAATCTGCGTGTTTGTCCTTTCCAGTGAGAATGGGGATTTGAATCCGCTCCTTTGCGGAAGGAATTGACCCATTAAATACATTTAAAATCCTTTCAGAATAGCCCTGCATGCCTCTGACAGTTATAGAGCTTAGAGACTGTAATCATAGTTACCTCACAAAGACTAAAAAAAGGCACTGAAATGACTTAAAAATGTGGTGGGATAGGAGTGGATGTTAATCTCAAAAGCCCACCTCCAGCTTTTCATGGAATCCTAGGGTTGGAAGAGACCTCAGGAGGTCACCAAGTCCAGCCCGCTGCCCAAGGCAGGACCAAACTCAACTAAAGCATCCCAGACAGGCAGGGCTTTGTCAAGCCAGGACTTAAAAGCCTCTAGTGATGGAGATTCCACCACCTCCCTAGGCAACCCATTCCAGTGCTTCACCACCCTCCTAGGGAAATAGTTTTTCCTAATATCCAACCTAGGCCTCCCCCACTGCAATTTGAGACCATTGCTCTGCCATCTGTCACTACTGAGAACAGCCTCACTCCATCCTCTTTGGAACCCCCCTTCAGGGAGTTGAAGGCTGCTATCAAATCCCTCCTCACTCTTCTCTCCTGCAGACTAAACAAGCCCAAATCCCTCAGCCTCTTCTCGTAGGTCATGTGCTCCAGCCCCCTAATCATTTTGGTTGCCCTCCGCTGGACTTTCTCCAATGCGTCCACATCCTTTCTGTCATGGGGTGGGGCCCAGAATTGGACGCAATACTCCAGATGTGGCCTGACCAGTGCCAAATAAAGGGGAATAATCATTTCTTGGCTACAAGGACACACTGTTGACTCATATCCAGCTTCTCATCCACTGTAATCCCCAGGTCCTTCTCTGCCAAACTGCTGCTGCTTAGCCGGTTGGTCCCCAGCCTGTAGCAGTGCTTGGATTCTTCCGTCCCAAGTGCAGGACTCTGCACTCGCTGAACCTCATCAGATTCCCTTTGGCCCAAGCCTCCAATTTGTCTAGGTCACTCTAGCCCCTCTCCCTACCCTCCCACGTATCTACCTCTCCCCCTTGCCATGTGAAGCCATTTCAAATCCAGTCTGTGCCTGCGGTCCCAAAAGGAAAAGTGCATCCTACTTTACTGGGAAATACTGCCAGAGCCAAACCCGCTGGGTAGGAATTCCAAAGCAGCAAGTGACATGCATCTGACGAAGTGGGTCTTTGCCCACGAAAGCTTATGCTCCAACACTTCGGTTAGTCTATA
This sequence comes from Rafetus swinhoei, assembly GCA_019425775.1. Lineage (NCBI taxonomy): Eukaryota > Metazoa > Chordata > Testudines > Trionychidae > Rafetus > Rafetus swinhoei. The sequence goes on along the minus strand of CM033436.1, from coordinate 44,122,757 downwards.
AGGTGCCACAGGACTCCTCGCCGCCAAAGCAGCAAGTGTATCCTGCTCTGTTTTCAAATGCTGGGCTGGCTGACGGGTCAGCTGAGGCAGAAGAAAGGTGAGAGGGAGGAAGAGTGGAGAAAGGCATGGATGGAGGTGGCATAAACAGAGGTCAAGGTAAAATATGTGCCCGGTCAGCGTGTCCTAACTGGTGCCCATTTCAGAAGTGGGGAGGAAGGGCTCCTGCTGAGGCCACGAGAGGCTGACTTTTGAGTTAAATGGGAGCAGAGTTAGGGCAAAGCTGAAGGGTTTTAAAATTCCTGCCTTCGACGTCCTGGGGAGGTCAGCTCCTGGGTAATGGTACTAATCTCCTGGCTTGTCCCTTCTGGATGGTGTGCTGTTTCACAAGCAGTAGGTTCGCTAAATCATTCTTTGATGGAGTGGCTAGCACTCAGCCTTTGAATAGTGTCAGCCTCTTCCACAGGCAGGTTCTGCTGATACTGACGGGTCATCTTTTTCTCCCTGACGGTGCGACTCAGTTATTTGCAGGTAAACCAAACTGAGAATGCTAAGGAGCATGGGGAGATCATGGGGCATGCCAGGAGATGACTTCTGAGCCGACATGAATCCTTTCTTGATCTACATAAAGTTCTCCGCTGCTAGTCCAGACAGATAACCTAAATACCATAGGATCTGCTCTCTGGGCATGGATAGAGAGCAAATAAAGACCCATTTATTGTCACAGCTTTCCAGGCTGACTTAGCCTCTCTTTACAACTGCTAACTGGGCCACGTGCGCCGGGAAGTTTCACAAAGCAGGCAAAGAAAACAACTGTTTTTAATTAATCGTTTGGCTGTTACTTCTGTTTTCATCTTTCATCTCCAGCTACCTAGCAGCTCCTGAGCATCACCCAGCAGGACGTTTCATGGCAGGGTGCAGCCTGTTTTGAGCCACCTCTGCTAGATTATACAAACAATGGAACGATGTTGATTTCTTTCCACATCCCATATGTTTTCCCCTATTAGAATTCCAACTTGAAATCTGTTTTTTTTTTTCAAAGCTATTCTTGAAACTCTACAATTTATTCTTTAACTCTCGCCTGCCCGACATACGCCTCCTTTGTATTGGCTGCTTTGAACGTGTGCTTTGACACTTGCATTTCAAGATCCCTTCTTGTTGCATGCCGCCAGGACCAGCAATTCATTCACTGTCAGAGACTGGCTTTAATTATTCAAGGTCACTCTCTCGTCCAGGCAACTGTAGCTACAGGGAGTAAAACTTAAATCTGCCTTTCAATTTTAATTCTACACTTTACAGAGTCACAGATTAATTTTGTCTGTTGTGGAGGGGGAGGTTTTTTTGCCCCCACTGTACATAGCAGTTATTACAACACGCTCGGTATCACTAATTGGAGGTACTTTGTATTCTAAGCTATAGCAACGTAGGTATAGTGCCGGGCAGTATTTTCCATAGCTATTTACAATTTGTAGGTTGTGGAGCTAAGCAGTTTTTAGCTTACCTGTGAACTCCTAAAAAGTGCCAAAGAGAAAGAAACCTCTTAAGGGATACAGTCCAGCAGGAGGTGAAGAGTGTGTGAGTTTGTGAAGTGTTTTTGTTTGTAATTCATGCCAGGGACAATTTTTCAGTTAAAAAAATCCCAATGTTGCCCTGTAATTTCTCTGAGGTACTCTCAGGCCCCGTTGTGCTACATAAGGAGCTTTTAAGTGGCATGAGGCGTCCAAACTGCCCTCCCTGAAGGGCTACTGCTTTTCTAATTGGTTCTGAAAAGCAAAGCCAAACCATCTTTTCTCATCTGGAAACTCTTGGGATGACTGCAGTATCTGTGCTTCCCAGCACCTTGCCATCAACGACGGGCGCCATATAAGTCAATTAATAATTATGTCCCTCTCTTTGAGATAAAATAGTTCATTTATACAACCCGACTGAGACGTGCAGAATGTGGCGCTGAAGGCTGACCTTGGTGGTGTGGTATGAATAGGACCGTGGATTCTCTTTCTTCTTGTGCTCTCGGCTTTGTTGCAGTTTTAAAGCACGGGCTGTTTGAAGCGCTGCCTGTGTGGATGTGTTATGCCGGCCCCCTTTGTCATGAAAACTTTATCCTTTTCTTCATTTTTAATTTCACAATCTCAGGGCCTTATGTTCCTCCAGGCTGCCTCCTGACGGGCAGCCGAGCTGTAACTGTTGACCCTGCCTCAGCAACGCCATGAAATAAGCCGGGGCCGCTTTTGAAATCTTGGCCCGGTCATTGCGTATCGCCCCGAGGTTGGGGTCACTGCTCTTCTTCCCTTTCTAAAACTTTTCGCAGAGGAAAGAAAAACTTTCTCAGACTGAGAAGAAATCCATTCTCGAGCCGTGCCTATTTCTGGTAGTTTGTTTACTGCCTCCCCCCGGTGCAATGTAGTTTCTTTCTCCATGAGTGTTCCCATCTCCTTTCCTTGCTGTAAGCTACACATCTCTCTAACTTCTTTGCTCAGTGCGGGAAAGGTTTTTGATGTCCTCTCTAAGGTTACCCCGATGCACATACTTGGGTCCTTGATTGTGTGCATAGGTCCCATACGCACCTAGTGTCTGCATTACCCTATGCTGGACACAGGCATAAAATGCATCGGCCTGCACCCACAGTGCTGCTGCTGCTATATGCATTAGAGCAGTGTTTCTTAAACTGTGTCGCGAGGCAGTCAGAGGTGTGCCACAGAGAACAACAGAGTTCAAAATGGCCTCCCTTAAAGGGGCAGGCAACTTTTTTTTTTTTTTTGCTCAACAAAAAATCCTTGGTGTTCTTCTTAAAAAAAATTATTGTTTGGTGTTCCTCGGTCTTAAAAAGTTTAAGAAACACTGCATTAGAGCTTCCATTTCAGGAGTGGGATCCCAGGGTGCTGTGTGGACTAGGAGACCCGCTAGGCCCTACTTTGTCGTGTGGTATTTGTGCTGTCTCCTGCCTGCACACTTCTGTCAGTTCTGTGGTAATATCACCCCACCCTCTTCACTGTTGTGCTTTGCTAAATTGGGTGGAAGACAGGCAGCAAAGGGCCAGAGATCTGGTTCGGCTCCAGCACAAATTGCTATGCAGTGGAGTAGGTAGGTGAGGGGCTGGCCGGACTCTGAGCAGTGCTTTCTGACTTGTAGGAGCTGGTCCATTGTCATTCCTTCAGCTCGCAGGGTGTAAATAGTGTGACCACCGGTAAGGCCATGCCATGTCCTTGGGTGGAGCATTGCCTCTGGCACAGGGGAGCCAGCCCAATGTGGTGAAATCATCTCATTGTGGGATGACTGGCCATGGTGTCAGGGCTTCCAAATGAGGAAACAGGCCTTCCTGGAGCTTTGTGAGGAGCTTTCAGCTTGAGGGGGCTCGACTCAGAGGAGCCATAGTGGTACAGAAGCAGGTAGCCAATGCCCGGGGGAAGTAGACAGCTCCGGACGGGGACATGTCTGTGGCAAACAACTCTGAGGCGGGGAAGCCCACTGTCGGGGCTGTGATGTCATTAGCACGGTGCTCTACCCTGGGGGGAGCTCAGTAATAAAAGACCCAGGTATTGCAGCCAGGTTTGAGAGGATTTTTAGCCAGTGCAGGGTACCCAGCGATGGCACCCCCCTCCCCCAGTACCTTGCCCCCCACAAGACGCACGTGAATGCGTGAACTGAAAAGGTTCACACACCGAGGCGCCACCGAGGCAGCTTCAAGAACAGAAAGGTGAGAAACCCTGGAAAGCGGCAGGATGCCAGGGCATGGAGGAGATGAGAATGCACTTTATTCCCCTGTATGGTGCAGCTGGGCCTGCTTGTAGCTACCACTCGCTTGCTTGGATCATGCACCCCCCTGACATCCGTGGTCCTGGGAAAAGGGAGTTCAGGGCCGGCCATAGGGAAAATAGCACCCTGGGTGAACTTGTATTCTGGCACCCTTGGGCCCCACTGCCTCCCCCGCCATTGCCCTGAGCTCCCCTCTGTGGCCTCACACTCCAGGCCTGTCCTGCTTTGGGCCACCTCAGCCCACCCCCCACCCCGCCCACATCACCCAGTCACAGAGCCAGCCCTGCCTGGCAGCAGCTCACATCTAGACGCCACGGTGATGGGCATCATAGGAAACCTCACAGCGCTCCTGTTGACCTCCCTCCCCCAACCCCAGCCAGTGCTACAGGGACACCATCATTTGGCTGTGGAGGAGAACAGCCATGCTGAGGGAGCAGGCTGCTGGCTGCACTCTAACAGGGTGAGCGGGTGCTCTGGAAGTCGGCCCATCTCTGCACTGCCCAACAAGCCCACTTGGCACGGGAGCCAGCACCTTTGTGAGAGCCCCAGTGGGTCAGCAGCCCAAGGGGGGGGGGCACAGGGAGCTGAGAGGAGGCCTGGGGGCACAGAAAGGGGAAGTGTAGGGGAGAGGGGGCTTGGGGGATATGTAGGGGACTTGTGGAAATGGGTGAGCATGAAGTCTTGGGCTCTGGGGAGCTCAGGGAAGGGCCTCCAGGGAGCAAGGTGAGCATGAAGTGGGGCTAGGACAATGAAATACCCCCAGGCGACGAGGGGTCCTGTGAAAGTGGGGGCATGGAGGGAAGCTGGAACTGGGGGCACAGTGAGGGGCCAACTGGGAGATTGGGGGGTTGGGAGTGGGGTGAAACAAGGAGGAACCCCATGGAAAGGGGGAGCATGGGAGTTGAGCTGGGGGGCACAGAGAGGGTCACTCTGGGAGGACTCAGAGAGGGGCATAGACCTGGGGACACAATGAAGGGGCCCCTACAAGTGGGACCTGTGGGACAGGGAGGGGGAATGTGGGAGTGGGGAAAATGGAGGAGGTTGGTATCTGGGGGTACAGGGAGGACCCCCAAGGAACAGAGAGGGGCTGGGACCTGGAGATGCAGTGAGGGGGCCACCTGAGATCTGGGTGGGGTTGAGACTTGTGGGCACAGGGAGGAGATCCCTGGGAGAAAAGCTGTGTAGTGTTGCAAAGCCTTCGAGGCTGTTTTGGAGCACTAATCTCCACTGGGGTTGAAACTGGTCAGGGTTTCTGCGCAAGGGGAAGGAAGAGGCTGTTTAATCATGGGATAGTGGCAGGGGTGGTCTTTGCCTCTATTGTTGCTGGAATTACGTTTTGATTTTCTGCATGTGAACTAAGCCAGAAAAAGACATCGATCTCCCCATTTTCTGTAGGGCAGAGTGCTGCTGCGTGGAAAGCCAGTAGTGTTGTCCGAATGCACATTGCCCCAAATGCCCTTTCCCCATCCCAATCACTGTAATGTCATTGGGTAATGCCAACAGGCAGGACGGAACGTAGCATTTCTGGAGTCGAGTGCATGAGGCGCTACAGCTTGAACTAAGGCTGTAGCACAAACTCATTCCCTCTGTCTCTAAGGGTGTGTCTAGACTACATGCCTCTGGCGACAGAGGCATGTAGATTAGGCTACCCGGCACAGGAAAATGAAGCAGCGATTTAAATAATCGCCGCTTCATTTAAATTAAAATGGCTGCCGCGCTGAGCCGATCAGCTGTTTGTCGGCTCAGCGCGCTAGTCTGGACGCTCTGCAGTCGACAGCAAAGGAATTTGTCGACCGCCCCGTTATGCCTCGTGGGATGAGGTTTACCGGGGCGGTCGACAAATGCCTTTGATGTTGACCACGGAGTGTCCAGACTAGCGCGCTGAGCCGACAAACAGATAATCAGCTCAGCACGGCAGCCATTTTAATTTAAATGAAGCGGCGATTATTTAAATCGCTGCTTCATTTTCCTATGCCGGGTAGCCTAATCTACATGCCTCTGGGTATGTCTAGACTGCATTCCTCTGTCGGCAGAGGGATGCAGATTAGGCAGGTCGACATTGCAAATGAGGCAGGGATTTAAATATCCCGTGCCTAATTTGCATAAAAATGGCTGCCGTGTTTTGCTGACTCAGCACTTTGTTGGCAAAAAGTGGCAGTCTAGAGGGGGATTTGTTGAGAAAGAAAGCCTTTTTCGACAGATCCCTTATGCCTCCTGCAAGTAGGTTTACAGGATCTGTAGAAAAAAGGCTTTCTTTCTTAACAGATCCCCCTCTAGACTGCTGCTTTTTGCTGACAAAGTGCTGAGTCGGCAAAATGCGGCGGTCATTTTTATGCAAATTAGGCACGGGATATTTAAATCCCTGCCTCATTTGCAATGTCGACCTGCCTAATCTGCATCCCTCTGTCAGCAGAGGGATGCAGTCTAGACATACCCTAAGTGCAGCTCCATGGGACAGTGACTCACACCCAGCAGGTGTGGGGGGTGACAGCTGCACCTGTCTCCTTGTCCTTCCCATGACAAGGGAGGGGCACTGAGGAAAAACCTGCCATGGGACTTGGAGGAGGGGCAGGCAGTTGGTGAGATTCAGGGACATCCACAGGCTCTGTGTTCTGCCTCTGGGCACTCTAGAGTGGGGGGTGCTGGCCCTGTCCTGCAGGTTTCCTGGTCTCTTCCTGGTAACTTGGTGCAGGGGAACTGTGTTTTCTAGAAAGAGGCCCTTGAGCTCAGCAGCACACTGGGTGGCAGTCACAGAAAGAGAGAAGACATGGTGGTTCGTGGACAGGTGCAGTGGCGTTGGCAGGAAATGCACCCCAAACTCGTGGGGCCACCCGTTCCCAGTGGCTCCATGAAGCAGGCTCTTCAGCAAGAAGGAACTTTGATGCACTGTCCCTGCAGCTCTTCCCGGGTTCTTCTCCATGCGCCTGTGCTACCTCTTGTATGCGGCTGCTGCCCTGCAAATTATCGGCCCTACACATGGAATTGTGCGACAGTTCAGCAGCTGTCAACGATGGAGGGATGATGGAGTAGGGTATCTTGTTTGGAAAACGATGGGGCTACTGCCAGCTGCCAGAAGCCAGCCTCCCCTTTGCACTCGGTGGCTGTGAAAGTACCCATGCAACGGGGAGATGCAAATACCGCAGGGAACAGTCGGTGTGCTCTGGTGCGTGCAACTGTGACCGTGACCTGTGTAGCAACAGGCTTCAAACGGCGCAGAGAGACTCGGAGGGGGAGGAGAAATATTTCAACTCTCTGCAAATTACGGTGGCTTTTTTACAAGTAAATACAGCCCAAAGGAGCCTCGTGTTAGCCATTCAGCAGCTCATAGTTGTATGTGATAGGGGTTACGTAAGAGAGCATGGTTATACTTTGTTAATCACGTGTTGCATTCATGCACAACACTCTACAAGCCTTTTGCAGAGACTCATCGCTGCTCTATAGGTAGTCTATTTGCATTTTCATGGCATTCAGTGATAGTGAGAAGATAATTAACTTTGTACCATGAGCGATTTAGCCCTCTGTCTCTGGTCGAGCACTTAATGTCAAAATATATGTTTTATAATTAGAGGGTAGAGGCCTTATTAGCAGCACGAGTTCATAAAAATAGCCGACAGAAAAAAAGCTCTCAAATCAGCCCATTCTACAAATAATGGCAAATATTTTGATGTATGGTCATAGTACAAACAAGCTCATTCTGCTGTGTGACTACAGACCTTTGCTTTAGCAGACTGCAAAAAAGTATGGAAAAAGCATAAACTATATCACCCAGGGCTAAATATTTCCCAGCATTTCTAAACCAGTACTATTTTGAGGCTATAGTTGCACTATCAATTGCATTTAGATGCTTCATGCCAATGTGAGTCACTCTTAAAACTGTATTTCTTCACGTTATGGCCCTTTTATGCTTGCTTCTGATTGGCTGCCGAGCAATGTTTAAACATTGCCTGATACAGAAAAGCCTGCATGACTGCCAGTGTGTACGCCCACTCTGGTGATGAGCACCGGATGTCTGCCTAATGTGATAGCAATGAAATTTTTCTAGCTGATGGGTTCTCTCACATTGCGCAAAATGGGTATGGGCTTAGTCTTCCAGGGCATCCACGGAGCTCTAACATGTTTCTGTTATGTGCCTGGGTTGGGGGGGTGAGTTGTCTGCACTAGACTGGAAGTATTGCCTAGTGGTGACAGTCCAAAAGCCACCTTGTCTGTCAGCGAGAACGCAGGGAAGTGTTGCACACTGAGGAAGGGTAAGGGAACCTTGGCCCACCCTGCTCCACTGGGTTCTGACCCAATGCTCTTCGGAAAAATAGCCTACGCTTGCTGCCTGGGTCTCTGCCTATCCTTGTTACAGTCCCTCTGGCAGCCTCATGGGCTGCACTTAGGGGTCCCTGCTGTGTCCCCCTCTCATCTGTCTCCAGACTCTCCTTCAGCAGGCAATAGCAAATCACCACCTTTGACTCCCGCCTTCCCTGGACTCACCATGGCTTGGCGACAAGGCTCTTCCCCAGCCGCTTGGCGTCCTGCTGGCTTCCCAACTGCATCCGACTGCTCTCTCCTGGCAGACCCGAGTCAGCTGAGCTGCTCGTATTGCTCTGGCCATTGGGACATTACCTAGCAGAGGGGCAGGGATGTAGCTTATGAAGCCTCTCCCTTCCCGGGCAGGGCTCTTACACCCTATCCGAGCCTGTCACGGACTCAAAGGCAACTTTCAAGGAGTTTGCCATGGTGGTGGCAGCCAGGGGAGCCGACAGCCACCCCGGGTCCCCGGACAATGGGGGGGAGGCCCCGATTTCATGCTCCGAGAAGGGGCGGGGCTTCAGGCAGAAGGGGCGGAGCTGGGGCAGCCAGCCCTACATGCTGCTTGGTGCATTCAATGCCAGCCCCCCCCCAGCTTTGGAGCTCCAGCGGCGGCAGTGGGGAGCCCCAGGCCTTTTTGAGTCATTAGACCCTGGGGCAGTGATCCTTTCTGACCCCCCCTTGTCGGCGGGCCTGGTGGCAACACAGGGGGCTGAATTCTCTATTGCAATATGCTGACTCTGCCCTCAGCAATGGGGCAAGGCAGAAAGGGGACTCAAATGACCCTAATAGGTACATGGTAAAGCCAGCACAATTCAACCCCCCCAGCTTATCAGATCAGCATCGCCGAAAGAGCCCCCTTCCCCACAAGCCACAAGATCAACTCCAACCTCAGCCTGGGACACTCGAGACGCCTGGCACCCTGCCCGAAAAGCAACCAGCTCAGACTTATGATGGAAGCAAGCCAGGGCGTGGCGAGCCCTCCACCAGACTTCATTAGTGTTTAATCATGAGGACTACTGAGAAGCCTGGCTCTGGTAATCTGAACGAGAGAGGTGGTGAGAAGACTCTTTTCTCTAAGCTAACCAGGGCCCAAACCCGATAGGGAATTACTCTTCAATTGTTCCTTGAAACCAGCTGGAAACCAGGATACTAATAAAGTACGCTCAGTCGGTCAGATGCTACTACGTGGACACTGCATGCTTCACTAGCCACAAACTGTCAATTGGCTGCCCGCCCCAGCCCCTCCCTTCTGTCTGAGGCCCCGCCCCTTCTCGGCGCATGAAGTCACGGCCTCCCCCACATTGCCCAGGGACCAACATACAGCACACAGACAGTAATGCAACCTAGATGAGATGAAGGCATGAACCACACAGTAGTACAGAAGGTAACAAATACCTTCCCAGGAGACCCTAGAGCAGTGTTTCTTAAACTGTGTTCCGCGGCACACCAGTGTGTTGCGAGGCTGTCAGAGGTGTGCCGTGGAGAACAACAGAGTTCAAAATGGCTGCCCTTAAAGTGGCAAGCGACCTTTTTTTTTTTTCCTCCCTCAATAACTTTCCCCCCAACCCTTTTTCTTTTTTTTTGGTCAATAACTTCTCCTTCCCCCCCTTTTTTTTGTTTTTGCTCAGCAAAAAATCCTTGGTGTTCCTCATAAAAAAAAAATGATTGTTTGGTGTTCCTCGGTCTTAAAAAGTTTAAGAAACACTGCCTTAGGGGAAACCAATTTCCCATGACAATTACTACTGGCTGGGCATGCCAGAACAACCACGGCTCTCCAATAACACCAGAATGAGCAGCCTGTTTTCAGGAAGTAGGCAGGCACCCATGCTCACATGCAGCTCTCACGTTCATTGATTCTTCTTGCTGTTTTCTCCACTTGCACCAGCATTACCTTCCCAGCCTGCGCCCCAGCCAGACACTGGGACGCTGCAATGAAGAGCGAGAGGCACTGTAGCATTGGCTGATGGTGATCGAATGAGCCTAAACAACCTCACTATTTGCCCTACCTGGCTGCCGCAGTGATAGCAAATTGTTATCAACTGGCACAGCACCTGGCTGGCTCAAATTCAATCCATGGGAGCTATTAGCCCGCTGTACAACTGCACAGGGGCAGGAAGGAGGGGTGTACCACAGGGTGCTGTTCAGTCAACCCTCCTTCAGTGTGCATATGATGCTGCTGGCAGAGCTAATTTGGGGACTGACACCATCTCCAGGGCCACTCTGCACTCGTAGGGCTCAGCTCATCACTGGCCAGCACCTTAGGCCTTCACTAGGGCACAGTGCTACAGGCTGTTGGTGTAGCATTTTTGCCTGTTCAACAAGTTGCAGACCAGCGATGAAGGGGACCCTCTATGTAGCTCAGATGGAGGCCTGGATGATGGCTCGTTGGGGGAGGGCAGGTCTACAATAGTGGGCAATGTCGAACTAATGTATGCAACGCCAGAAACGTGAATAGCTTAGTTTGAGTACCCACGGTGTCTTCACTGCAGGAGTTCAATGGGAAATACTCTCCTATCAACTCCCCTTACTTTTCTCGCTCTGGTGAAGTACCGGCGTCAAGGGGAGCATGATCAGCAGTAAATTTAGTGGGTCTTTACTAGACCCGCTAAATTGAGCCCCTGAAGATTAATCCTTGCAGCGCCGATCTCCCAGTAAGTGTAGACGAGGCCCCTGGGCACAACAGAAGTGATAATATTTGGATGGTGGAAAACCTACATGTTACATAGGGAAGGAGAGAGCATAGAACCCCGCTGCATCCTCCACATAAGAATTAGCGTAGTGTTTTATTATCTTGCGATGGGATTTCTTCTCGCTTCTGTACCTCAGCCAATGTGGCGTTTTCTTTAAAATTCTTGCAATTGTGTGAAGCTTGTTTTTATTGTCCTACATATATGTTGGTCTTTTGACCCACAGTACTGCACCTGAAATGATGAATTAGTAAGCAGGGTACAGTGTAGCTGTACCCACATCTACCTCTGCCAAACAAAATTAAAACATGTTTGAAAGAGTTCAAAGCAATGATGGTGGATAAACGAATTTGACTCTGCACTTGGTGCAAAACGCAAAACATTGTGTGGCAATGTCTTTTTTTTATGACCATGGATGAGCGCTTGCCTATGTAAAAGCATTGGTAGACATTTAATTTCAGCCACTTTTTAAAAAAAATCTTTCTAATGTATATGAGACTCGGCTGATGGACTATCAAGTTAAGTGCAAGACCAATGCAGAGAAATTGTTTTTACCCAGCTGCCCGGACCCAATGTGGAGGAGAATTTCCAGTACAGTGAGTGGACGCATCTTGCTACCTATGAAGAGTTCAAGGGAACAAGAGTAGTACCCGCAGTACATCCAGTGATGTAACCAAACACTTAAACCACAGCCAAACCTCTGGATGGTTCAAGTTACCAATGCTCCCTGACCTCTACCCCATCACTTACAGTAGAGTAGCACAGGCAAGTAAGTGTCCATGTATAGTGACTGTATGCCCAGTTACTGCTCAGTGGTATTTTTCTGTTTGTCTCTCTCTCTCTTTTTAGGTGCTGTGGCTGGGTCTTTCTGGCAGCAGGGTGGCCTAGTGGTTAGGTCCAGGAATTAGCTGGTGGAAAAGGGGTGCAGACCCCTGCTGCTGGTACTCTAGGCCTAGGAATTCTGGCTGATTGTCCAAGTACAATTCTTAAGTTTGGGGCATGGTCCCAAGCATCCAAATTTCCCCCTCCTTAGTGAAGGTTCTTTGTTGGTTCCTCCCTTTGCCCCAGGGGGTGGGGTTGGAGGCTTACGTGCTCCAGTGGCTGGCCAAGTAGACGGGTTCTAGCTCAGGTCCTGCAGACAGCATAACCAACTCCTGTCTCCTCGCTGGTCAGCCCCTAACTGAGCCATGCTCCTTCCTTTTATCCTGCCTCCAGGCCTGGCATTGGCTGTGGGTAAAGCGGGGCCGGGCTAGCTGGGCCAAAAGGCTTTGTTTGATTCCTTCAATGCCAGGCCCTTCTCTCCTCACTCCCGCACAGGGGCTCATATCATTCCACCAGAGCAGGCTCTGTAATACCACCATTACTATGTTTCCTTTTCTAAGTACCAGGAGAACTAGAGATCATGTCAGTTCCACTATATGGTAGCAGTTGACAAATGGTGACATTTATACGGTGACCACTGTACCTGCTCCTGAAGTGTGATGGGATATTGATAATCTCATTAGCTCCCATGTTGGTGATGATATTTGATATTTCATTTAACGCAGAAGGGATTAGCCGCACAACACACTGAAATATACATGTTTACAACTGCTTGCCTGGTGGTCTCCTGAGTATTATAAAGATTTCTCATGGAGTGTTTGGCCAATGCTAAATAGAGTGAGGTTCCAGCAAAGCAGTCCTTGTAATTGCCCAAGCAATAAACAACAGAATCTTAAAAATATCCAAAGAAATACAGGCAAGGGAACAGTAAGTAGTAGTAGTTTTGAAAATACCAGCAAGGTCTGAGATCCCATTGGTACGCGCTACAATATTAATATTGAGTAACATTTTAAAACATGCTTAAACACCCAATAAGTCACTTATGTGATGCTGAAATTCTTCCCTTTCGCTTTTGAAATGCTGTGCGGTGGTCTCCCTGCCGCAGAATCCTAGCTACTTCTCGCCAGTTCTCCTCTTTGGTCTCCAGAATTACCCCGGCACCTCCTTCATATGGCTCTTAGCTACAGACATGGTGTCAGCAGCGTGCACATGAGTTTCACTAGGTGGAGTTAGTCTATGAGGCCTCTTCATGAATCAGCCTTAGCAGCAGCATCCTCTTTGTGGCTGTCCTTCCCAGTCCGCTAGCTCTGACACGCTGCTCTCTGATCACTGTTCGGTCTTCACCATTAGATTTCATTGGTCAGACATACTGTTTTGGATAGCATCACCCCAGAACATTGCAGGATCAGGGATGTCAACTGCTTAGAAATGTATGTGGCCCAATGTTGCGAGATACGGCTATTATCAAATAGTAACGTCATTCATGCTATGCAACGCCCAAAATGTGATCTTTCTTGGGAGACTCCTCTCCTTGAAAAACTGGAAAATAGCATCATGAGGCTTAAAAAAAAATCAGCTACTGTAAAAACTAAAAAACAAACTAAAAAAACCCAAACCCCAAAACCAAGAAGAGTGGACTGTCAGCGTCGGGAACCATAGGACTTTTCATCCCTGGAACACACACAAACATACCCACAAGCTTTCTGACAACCCGTGGCCATTGGCTGGCTGCTGGGGAGTTACATAAGGGTTGCATCAAGCAAGGTGTAAACCAGAGCAGCCCGGAGGCTGCTCTATTTTGTGCTGCAGCACGACTCAGAGACTGATGGCCCTGGGTTCAGGACAATATAAAGCCACCTTGGCAATGTTGCCACAAGCTGTGCTGGATGGACCACAGCCAGGCTCCAGTATTTGTTTTTTTAGGGCCAACTTCAGGTAAAATTTTACAGGTTCAAAATATCTTTAAATAACACCCTTTTAATTTGCAGACGATAGTCAAACTCAGATCAAGGCAATTTGGAGTCCAGCGGAGGGCAACCAAAATGAATAGGGGGATGGAGCACATGTCCTATGAGAAGAGGCTGAGGGAGTTGGGTTTGTTTAGTCTGCAGAAGAGAAGAGTGAGGGGGGATTTGATAGCGCCTTTAACTTCCTGAAGGGAGGTTCTAAAGAGAATGGAGAGAGGCTGTTCTCAGTAGTGACAGATGGCAGAACGAGGAGCAATGGTCTCAAGTTACAGTGGGGGAGGTCTAGGTTGGATATTAGGAAAAACTACAGTAAAACTCCGATAGTCCGGCATCCAACTGTTCAGCACTCCCGATACTCCGGCATCAAAATGCCAAGCGCTCCTGACCAGCTGATTAAAAAGCCTGCCGCTCAGCACACGTGCTGGCTGTAACCAGAAGAAGCATAAATTTAGGGGGGGGGGAGTGGGATCGGAATCGTGTTACAGTATGGAGAAGAGCATTTTGCTTCAGCGAAGGGAAAAGGGGAGGGGAGAGGCAGGAGGATCAGGTTACAGCACAGAGGAGATGCAAAGAGGAAAGGGGAGGGGAGAGGGAGGGAGATTGTGTCCTGGTCAGCTGTTAAGCCATGCAGCTGTACCGGACCTCCCGATTCTCCGGCAAATCTGATAATCCGGCACCACCTAGGTCCAAAAGGTGCCGGATTATCGGAAGTCTACTGTATTTCACTAGGAGGGTGGTGAAGCACTGGAATGGGTTACCTAGGGAGGTGGTGGCATCTCCATCCCTAGAGGTTTTTAAGTCTTGGCTTGACAAAGCCCTGGCTGGGCTGATTTAGTTGGGATTGGTCCTGCCTTGGGCAGGGGGCTGGACTTGATGACCTCTTGAGGTCTCTTCCAGCCCTAGGAGTCTATGATTCTATGAATATCACTCACAGCTCTGTTCTTTAAAGAATAGCAGATCTGCTAATGGCTGCTCAGGCACTGAAATCTAAAGGGAACTCTGTTTTCCTGCCTATTGATCTGTCAGTTTGTCTGTGAATCCAGAGATTCCTAATGCACCCATCCCTGCAGTATCTAGGTGGCAAATAACCCCAGGGAAGGCTGCTAGAGGAGGCCTTTGATGACTTCCACTTGTTATCTGAAGAGAATGATCTCTTTACATAACTTTACTGTTACTGCTTGCTAGTTTTATTTTTATTACACATCTTGGTTTTACCACTCTTGTTGTTTGCGCACATTTTTTAATCACATTGTTCCGTTTCTGCTTGAGAATTATTCTCGACGTATTTGCACTTTTTCTGTACACAGTTGCACTTTTGTGTGGTTCAGTTATTTTAATTCCGCGTTTTATTTTAAGTACATTGTTTTATTACATCACTTGTTAATTGTTCAATTATCACTCTGTTCCTGCTTTATTTCGCAGCACACAGCAGCCTTCAAGCATTAGAGCAATGTGCCACAGACAGGAAAAAAAAACCCTACAGAACCAAACATGCACTGTAGACAATTCTGTGTTATCTAATTATATTTTGTTTGGCAAACAGAAAAAAAATTAGCTCGTTTCACACTATTGAAAGGGTTTTCAAAATTTGCCACAAAATCTCTCCGTCCTGTGAACCCTATTTCACACCACAAACCAAACTCATAGGCGGCATAAGTTACATGCTGGCAGGTCAGCAGAAACTGCTGTAATTCATAGAGGGCAGATGTGTGAGACTGTAAAAGAAAAGCAGCCATCAGGAGTGGGTATAAATGTACAAGCTAAAAGGAGCCTTCTTTAATCTATACTTTATAATACATTCCTGCTGGCTGCAATCCCACCCTTCCTTCCTTTAGGTGCATTTTATTCTCTCACCAGCTGACTGGTACGTGGGTTTCATTACATTTATGTGCACCCTGGATTTAGCCCAAGGGCTCAGGGCCACATACACCTCATGCCCTGCAGGACCTTATGATGAGAATGAAATTATGTGTGTGCCACAGTGACCACACCATTAACGAGCTATTTAAACAGTGGGCGTTCCTTACCCTTGCTCTTATATTCAAGGAGACCAAAGGACTCATCCTCCTGTAAGTTCATCACCCGTTTCCCTTTCAAAAATCCTTCCCACCAAGGGGAAATTATGTCTAGCGAGGGAGGAATATCACATTTCAGCCAAAGGTTTTATGTGCTTATGCAAGACTTTCCTTGATTGCCTCGGGTTGGTTCCACCAAGGGTTAGGCTTTCTTGTGGTATTTCAGCAACTCTGCTTCTGGCCCAAAGCCAAGAACTGCAGGGGGATGAAGGAGCAGCATTGCTTTGGTTCAAATTGGAAAAAAAAAATGCTTTAAAATTTGGATAATGGTTTCAGCCCGGTCTTCTGCCAGCTGATAGGTCTTCTGCCATCTTCACCAATGTGGAAACCATTTCCAATTGTGTCGCCATTTTGAAGCGGTTGGGCCCAATTCTCTTCACTGTAAAGCTGGAGCGACTCCCTCAATTTCGGTGGGGTCATTTGAGGTCGAGGTCAATCCGTTTGGGATCCTAATCCAAATGGGCATCTCTCTGTTCACATCAATGGGTTTGGATCAGGGCCTTAGTGCAGAATGTGTCCCACTGAATCCAGCTCTGAAGTGAAAGGGAACATTTAAAAATAATGAACAACGAACACCGCATTGTTTGGTATTGTTGGGCAGATTTGTTTGGTCATCAGAGCTGTGTTAAACGCCTTAATTACAGGCTTTGGAACAGTCGCACATATATCCTGGGGAGCGAGGGTGGGTAAATCAACCCCACTCTGGATGTGGACTTTACAGATCAATCAGGTGTATTGTCAGATCAGGAGCTCCGTTATGCACCTGACCTGAAGTACACGTGTTAAATAAAATGCATATGAATTCAATGGTGGGGCACCGATGAAGTTGAGAGAGCGAGGGAAGATGGCATGCTACTAGCAGAACTGGGATGGATGGTGAGTCTTAATCATAGAATCATAGAATACTAGGACTGGAAGGGACCTCGAGAGGTCATCGAGTCCAGTCCCCTGCCCTCATGGCAGGACCAAATACTGTCTAGACCATCCCTGATAGACATTTATCTAACCTACTCTTAAATATCTCCAGAGATGGAGATTCCACAACCTCCCTGGGCAATTTAT
Source organism: Rafetus swinhoei (assembly GCA_019425775.1). NCBI lineage: Eukaryota > Metazoa > Chordata > Testudines > Trionychidae > Rafetus > Rafetus swinhoei. Next base: position 44,106,095 of record CM033436.1, on the reverse strand, counting down.
TCCAGTGTCTGACTACCCTGACTGTTAGGAACTTTTTCCTAATGTCCAACCTAAACCTCCCTTGCTGCAGTTTAAGCCCATTGCTTCTTGTTCTATCCTCAGAGGCCAAGATGAACAAGTTTTCTCCCTCCTCCTTATGACACCCTTTTAGATATCTAAAACTGCTATCATGTCCCCTCAATCTTCTCTTTTCTAAACTAAACAAACACAATTCCTTCAGCCTTCCCTCATAGGTCATGTTCTCTAGACCTTTAATCATTCTCGTTGCTCTTCTCTGGACCCTCTCAATTTCTCCACATCTTTCTTGAAATGCGTGCCCAGAACTGGACACAATACTCCAACTGAGGCCTAACTAGCGCAGAGTAGAGCGGAAGAATGACTTCTCGTGTCTTGCTCAACACACCTGTTAATGCATCCCAGAATCATGTTTGCTTTCTTTGCAACAGCATCACACTGCTGACTCATATTCAACTTGTGGTCCACTATAACCCCTAGATCCCTTTCTGCCGTACTCCTTCCTAGACAGTCGCTTCCCATTCTGTATGTATGAAACTGATTGTTCCTTCCTAAGTGGAGCACTTTGCATTTGTCTTTATTAAACTTCATCCTATTTACCTCAGACCATTTCTCCAATTTGTCCAGGTCATTTTGAATTATTACCCTATCCTCCAGATTAGTCGCAACCCCTCCCAGCTTGGTATCATCTGCAAACTTAATAAGCGTACTTTCTACACCAATATCTAAATCGTTGATGAAGATATTGAACAGAGCCGGTCCCAAAACAGACCCCTGCGGAACCCCACTTGTTATGCCTTTCCTGCAGGATTGTGAACCATTAATAACTACTCTCTGAGTATGGTTATCCAGCCAGTTATGCACCCACCTTATAGTAGCCCCATCTAAGTTGTATTTACCTAGTTTATTGATAAGAATATCATGCGAGACCGTATCAAACGCCTTACTAAAGTCTAGGTATACCACATCCACCGCTTCTCCCTTATCCACAAGACTTGTTATCCTATTAAAGAAAGCTATCAGATTGGTTTGACATGATTTGTTCTTTACAAATCCATGCTGGCTGTTCCCTATCACCTTGCCACATTCCAAGTGTTTACAGATGATTTCCTTAATTACTTGCTCCATTATCTTCCCTGGCACAGAAGTTAAACTAACTGGTCTGTAGTTTCCTGGGTTGTTCTTATTTCCCTTTTTATAAATGGGCACTATATTTGCCCTTTTCCAGTCTTACTCCGATTGCATCTCCTGGGACAGCTATAGAAGACAGGAGAAGGATGCCCTACTGCCAAATATATAGGGTGAAATTCTTGTCAGTTACACTGGTGTCAGTCCATAGTAGTTCCACTGACTTTGGTGGAATTTCCCCAGGTAGTGAGCAGAGAGGTTTGCCTGTGGAGACCACGTCTAGGCCATACTGATAGGTCTGACACTATTATAAAGCAATAAGTCATACCTGTGGGGAGGACTACTCTTCAGTGAAGTCTTACTCTTTGATATAATTGTGCTCTGTTCTGCGTCTATCTAATAACAAGACAATGAAACCTGCTTGGAGGGTGAAAACTTATTGGTACCAAACACTTAGCTGAATACCCTGGGCCGTATTTGGCTCTAACTGAAGCCCAGCACGTTCCTTTCTAAGCCAGTGAAATTGCATGGTGTGTTTCAGGACTGAATTTGGCCCTTTTTGTTGCTAAACTCCTCAGTTCTCATATTTTATAAAAGGTCTCTGTAGGATTTTCAACAATCATTGCAAGTGCCAGTTTACTGGCTCCATGGTGAGTGCAAACGATGTCAAACTGCCTGATCTGAACCCTGTAGACATTCACAGGCCCCCCATCTGCCTGATCAAAATTTTCTCCTACAATTATTTTCAGGTGCAAAATGAGGAGGCAGTTTTAAAAACAAGAGGCTGATTCTTATGTTACAAACACTAGTCGGACATTGGAGTAACTCCATTGACAACTGTAGAGTGACTTCTGATTTATAGTAATAGAGAGGTAGCCATGTTAGTCTGATCTTGCTAAAACAAAAGGAAAAACTATATAGCACTTTAAAGACTAACAAGATGGTTCATGGGCCAGACCCACTTCCTCAGATCATATTCTGGAAGAGAATTGGCATGACCAGGAATACAATGAAAAAAGTGAACACATTATTAACCTGACAAATCAGATTTAGTACAGAAGGTGGGGTGAGAGAGAGGGAGGGAGAGAGGGAGGGAGGGAGGGAATAGCTGTTTATGAGTCAATGAATGGCTAATCAGGGGTGATAAGTGGGAAGCAATCTTTGTAATGGTTAAGGTAATTAGCATCTTTGTTAAGACCCATTCGTACAGTGTCAAATTTAAGCATGAATGAAAGTTCTGAAGTTTCCCTCTGTAATCTGGTGTTAAAGTCTCTTTGAAGTAAGATGCATGTAGTAAGGTCGTTAAGACTATGTCCAGGTAGGTGGAAATGAAAAGCAACTGGTTTTTCCTTGTGAAGATGTCTGATGTCTGATTTGTGGGCGTTAATTCTTTAGTGAAGTGTCTGAGAAGTCTGTCCAATATACTAATGCAAATGGTATAGAATCAGATACAGAACCCTTTTTACATATGCACAGACCTATACATATATGTCAATAGAAGCCACAATGTTACACTGTTATGTGTCACACAAGGCACCCTGAGAACTGGTTTAAGAGATTCAGCTTTGCAATTTGCCGCTCATATACTGCACTGCAGGTATTCCTTGGTGTTCCTAATTGCATAAAGGTTTCATTTGCAAACCCAGTCTGAACATTAATGTAGAAGGGCCATGTGAGCTGGCTGCTGTTTCTTTTTTTGTTAACAAGAAAGCAAGAGTTTGTGACCCACTTATAGAATGAACCTGAAAGAAGACTGGAGCTACTAAGACTCACCGAATAACCCTCAGGACCTCATTTGTTTTACAGTAATTTGATGCCAGCTGAACAGAGTAGCCAACCTCTTTTACTCCTGCTGCAGGGATGACAAACCTCATACTTTAACTTTGGGACTAGCACACATCGGTTTGAGAGACCAGAGTTGCACCCTAGGAGCCAGGGATGAAGGGGTGCTGCACAATTCTTGTTCCGTAGGCAAGAAAACCACCCTGCTCAAGTCTGGAAAGCTGCAAGAACCATCCACCAATGCACAAGGGATTACAAAAGAAGGGCCCAATCCAAAGCCCACTGGCATCAACAGGAGTTTCTCCACTGACCCCAGTAAGCTTTGGAATGAACAATGGCCTGTCAGTGCCATTGGGGCAAGACTGAAATAAATTAGAAGTGGATTAATGAGTATAAGGGACTTCCTTTTAATGAAAAATGTGCACCACATTTATGCCTTTCCCCAGTAGGTGTCTCGCCCTAGTTCGCCCTGGGTCAGGAGTGACTACAAATGGTAGTAGGGCGTCTCTCTTTTAAAGGATATGGCTGCCTCCCTCAGTGATCTAGGACAGTGGTGGGCAACCTGCATGTGGCCCATGAGGGTAATCTGCTGGAAGGCCTTGAGTTGGTTTGTTTATGTTCAGTGTCCGCAGGCACGGCTCCCTGTAGCTCTCAGTGGCTGCAGTTCACCATTCATAGCCAATGGGAGCTGCAGTTCACCATTCATAGCCAATGGGAGCTGCGGGAGCCCGTGAGAGCCAATAGGAGCTGCGGGGGGCCCATGGGAGCCAATGGGAGTTATGGACACCCAATGTAAACAAATGGTCTTGCTGCTCACCAGCGTATTGGGCCATGTGCAGCCCACAAGCCGCCGGTTGCTTCCCACCTCTCATTTATGACACCATCACAATGTCACAGAGTCAAATGTGGGGCTGGAAGGGACCTTGACAAGTCATCGAACCCAGGCCCTTTCATGGAAACAGGACCAAGTACGCCAAGAGCACCCCTGGCAGGTGTCTGCCTAATTTGTTCTTACAAATCTCAGAAGACAGGGATTCCACGGCCTCCCTTGGGAGCCTATTCCAGAACGTAACCAACCCTATAGTCAGAAAGGGGTTCACAATATCTAACCTGTGCTGCAAACTAAGCTGATTATTTCTTGTCCTGCCTTCACCGGACATGGAGAACAATTGAACACAGTTCTCTTTATAACAGCCCTGAACAGATCAGAAGACTTGTGTTAGGTCCCCCCACCTTCCCTCCCCGGTCTACTTTTCTCAAGTCTAAACATGCCCAGTTTATTCACGGTCCACACAGAGGCCAGGTTTTCTAACCCTTTTATCATTTGTGTTGCGCACATCTTCAATTCTCTCCAATTTGTCCACAGCTTTCTTTAAAGTGAGATGCCCCAGATTGGCCACAATACGCCTGCTGCAGCGTCACCAGTGCCAAGCAGAGCAGGATAGCTACCTCCCAGCTCTGACATACAGCATTCCTGCTAATGCTCCCCAGAATGATATTAGGCTTTTTTTTGTGCAAGTGTATCACATTATTGACTCATTCAACTTGCGATTCAGGATAATCCCTACGCTCTTATTTAGTAGTACGGCAGCCCACCCAGTTAGTCCTCACTGTGTAGGGGTACGCTTGATTTTTTCCATCCTAAGTGCAGTATTTGGAAGATAGGGTCAACATTCAAAATGACCTGGAGAAACTAGAGAAATGGTCTGAGGTAAACAGGACAAAGTTTAACAAGGACAAATGCAAAGTACTCCACTTAGGAAGGAACAATCTGTTTCACAGATATAGAATGGGAAGTGATTGTCTAGGAAGGAGTCCTGCAGAAAGGGATCTAGGAGTCATAGTGGACTGCAAGCTAAATATGAGTCAACAGTGTGACGCTGTTGCAAAAAAACCCAAACATGATTCTGGGCTGCATTAACAGGAGTGTCGTGAGCAAGACACGAGAAGTCATTCTTCTGCTCTATTCTGTGCTGATTCGGCCTCAGTTGGAGTATTATGTCCAGTTCTGGGCACCACATTTCAAGAAAGATGTGAAAAAATTAGAGAAGATCCAGAGAATAGCAACAAAAATGATGAAAGATCTAGCAAACAGGAGCTATGAGGGAAGGCTGAAAGAATTTGGCTTGTTTAGTTTCGAAGAGAGAAGACTGAGAGGGGACATGATTGCAGTTTTCAAGTATATAAAAGGTTGTTACAAGGAGGAGGGAGAAAAATTGTTTCCTTGGGCTCAGATGATAGGCCAAGAAGCAATGGGCTTAAATTGCAGAAAGGAAGGTTTAGGTTGCACATTAGGAAAAACTTCCTGACTGTCAGGGTGGTTAAATACTGGAATAAATTGCCTAGGGAGGTTGTGGAATCTCCATCACTGGAGATATTGAAGAGCAGGTTGGATAGACATCTACCAGGGATGATCTAGACCAGTGGTCCCCAACGTAGTGCCCGTGGGTGCCATGGCACCCGCCGGGGCATTTATGTGCGCCCATGGAATGATCTGGGCCGGCCCCACCCCTGGGCACGTGGCACATGCGCGATGCCAGCCCTGGGCGCGTGGCACATACGCGATGCCGGCCCGGGCACGCGGCACATGCGCGGTGCCAGCTCCGGGCACGCGGCGCATGGTCAGCCCCTGCCCCGGGCACGCGGCACATGCACGGTGCCGCCCCGGGTGCGCAGCGCACGAGTGGCCCCGCCCCCGGGCGCCCGGCAGCCCCGAAAGGTTGGGGACCACTGATCTAGATGGTGTTTGGTCATGCCATGAGGGCAGGGGACTGGACTTGATGAACTCTTGAGGTCCCTTCCACTTCTAGAATTCTATGATTCTATTTTGCACTGATCTTTATTGTATTTAATCTAATTGATTTCAGATCAATTCTGCAATTTGTCAAGATTTGAAAGCTAATGGTGTCCTCGAAAATGCTAACAACCCCTCCCAGCTTGCTGTCCGCCTCGGATAATGAAGATTTTACTTATAAAATCTAAGTCATTAATGAAAATATCGGCTATTGCCAGGCCAAGAACAGAGCCCACTTAAGCAGGGCCGCATTATGACTTTCGTGGGCCCTAGGCACTTTTGCCTTCGTGGGCCCCTCCCACCATAATAATATCAATATTAAAAATTATTTTTGATATAACTTTAAATACTTCAACATTTTTTTTTCTGTTTTAGGCAAAATGTAATAGATTTTCGTGGGCCCTAAAAGTTTCATCTTTTTCTGATGTAAGAAAAAAATTAAAACATTTTCTTCGACCCTAAAAGTTCATTTTTTTTCTTCTGATTTTTAAAAGAAATTAAAACATTTTCATGGGCCCCTAAAAGTATCGTGGGTCCTAGGCACTGTGCCTACTGTGCCTAATGGATAAGTCGGCCCTGCAAATAGGACCCCAACAGATGCATCCTCTCTGACGGTGAACCATTGATAACCGCCCTTTGAGTATGGTCTTTCAAGCATTTTTGCACCAATAATTTCACCTAGCCCACATTTCCTTAGTTTGCTTATGAGGCTATGTCAAAAGCCTTACTGAAGTCAAGGTAGGACTTAATGATCTCTCCTGGTCCCTTCCAATCCTACGAGTCTGCAGTATAACCCATCTGCAGCTTCTCCTCTGTTCACTAGCTCAGAAGCTCTGCCAAAGATATGTGACACCCTTAATCATTATTTAGGAGAAAGGACAAGGAAAAAATGTGCATGGAGGATGAATCTTCTTCTCCCCTCCTTGGGATGGTCCATCTAGGTCCTGGTGAAAGCACAATGCCATGCCAGTCCTGCTGGATGGATACATGGCTCTTGTCTCAGGGGCTGTGAGTGCATTCCTTAGCACCAACCCTACGGAAGTTTTTCTTAAAAAAAAAAAAAAAATCAGTTAGCAAAAGCAGATCTTGATGTTTTAATCCTGATGGCATCTGCTATTGCTGACACAAAATGAAACATGGCGTATGTGTGAGCCCTGAAGCTGCCATGCGTTGAGCTTATGGTACAGAGCAGATTGGGGGAAATAAAGCAGTGCCACTTATCCACCGACAGTGCACAAGGCTGTATTATTTTTGTAATGATCAGCAATCTCCCTGAAAGCATGCAAATGACTATTTACTATGGACACCATGCAGTCTTCTTGTAAAACATGAAATGCAAGCGTGGAGGTCCCTGGCGTTTCACTCGATTCAAGGACTGTGGAAAACTTAGCTCCATCCTATAAGGGGCTACACTGTTGATTAACGGGGGGGGTATGGGGGGTGGAGGGGGGGTGTCATTGTGCTGTTCTCCTTGACGTGGAAAATGTGAACTGAGCAGTGACATTCCTTTAGCTCACACCGCATAACACAGCAGTCAGAGCCCATGGGAGCGGTAGTTTGCTTGCTCTCTGCAGTCCAAAGCCTTGCCTTCCAAAGTGGAAGATGTCTGTAGCGTGGACGACACCAAAAAGCGATTTAAGATCCTTTGACTCAAGCTACATAAGTAACGTAGCTGGAGGTGTACGTCTTAAGCCGACTTCCCCCTTTAGCATAGACCTGTCCTTCAAGAATCACTTTTCAGAGTCCTGCTCAAATATGTGGAAAATCATTAAAGACTCAAGAGCATGTTATAGAAATGGAGAGACAATTAATCTCTTTTCTAAAGCACAGCAAGAGAATCCAGAAACATAAGCAGCAGATGTTCCAGGTTTTCCTACAGGCAGGTGGTAGCTGGTACCTTGGTGTTTATCCAACTAAAAATAGTGGAAGTGAGCAAGCGGTTGGAAATAGTCTAGCTTTTGTAAGTGACTATTTGTCCGTTTCTTACTGTTGCCAATTATTTCTATTAAATTAAAACCGCTCAATGCAGGGGATTGGACTAGATGATCTATTAAGGATCCCTTCCAGGCTATGATTGCTGTGCTCTATTTCTTCCCCCATTAACAATTGGTTTGGTGGACTCCCGCAGAAGGAACAAACTTAGCCCTATGGCACTGGCAGGGAGGACATCTATTTTGTGTCGTGGAAATAAGGTTGCCAGCGCTGACTGAAGTCAGTTGGCCTAAAATTTGACCGATAGCAGCCAACAGTGAAAGGAACAGAGTCCATTCGTGCAGATGATATAAATCCCAAGGATCATGTCAGAGCGATTCACATTGTGACCCTTGTTAATCTCCCTTTGCAGCTAACAAGGCAGCAGACCAACTCTGACAATATGCACTGGGACCACAATAGAAGACAGACACAGATGTCGACATGAATGACTCCTGTCGGGTCCTCAGCCAAAGATGGCACTTAACATAGTCATCTTCAATGTGGAGGGAGTTTCTCCAGAGAAGGCTGACATTCTGTCTGGCATGAAAGAAGCCAGTAATGTGCGGCGAAAAACACACAGAGACAATAGAATCAAATAACGCTGGCATAATATTGCTGCAGATGCATAATACTTATATGCACTGTTCCCTCTAATTTTTTCCAGCCATGTGCAGATTTTTTCTAGCCATGTGCAGAATAAATTTTGTTGCATGCACCAAGGGTGTGTTTGAATGTGCACCACAAGGAAAAACACAAACCTAACTGTGGGGGCTCTGCTCATCAGCTGGGCAGCATTCGAATCTCTCCTGAGTGGCCGCACAAGCTCACGGCTAACAGGGAACACTGCTTCGATGTGACCAAAGAGTAATGGAAACCACTGCCATGAAACATGTGTCATGATAGTGAAAAAGCCACCACTTGCATGCTGAATTGTGATAAACAGCAGCCAAAGTTCTTTGTCGCAGTCTCTCCCCACCAAGCCGCACGTCGACTCCTAAATGGTAAATCAGCCCATGAAACAAAGTGCAGAGCAAAACAAATCAAGCGGGAGCTTTGTCTGACTCCTTGGAGAAAGCAAAGTCCACAATGAGAAGCTCAGCATGTAGGAGCTGCCAATAGCCGTGAAACCCCTGAAATGTGGAAGGCAGCTGGACTCAGTGGTATAGCTAATGAACTATTACTAGACGCCGGGAGGAGAGCAAAGAAGTGGCTGCTTGACTTCTTTAACGGTTGCATGGAGACAGCACAGATAGGCAGCCTGTGGAGACAGGCAACGCAGTTGCCCTGCTCAAACCCCATAAAGACTGGAACTCAGAAAAGAGTTACTGCCCGAGAGCTTTCCTCCGCTCACCCTACACGCTAGGGTGGGTGCCCATAGTGGGAGGGCAGCTGAGTGAGGATTGTAACCCGTCTGCCAGGAGGAGTTGGCAGCAGCCGGGGTCGAGTTCAATATCCAGGGGTTTCTCTTAAAATATAAACTGGAATGCGCTCAAGTCCCGATACCGTAGTGTGAGAAAACGAAATACCACTCCTGGGTGCCTCTAAGCAGCCGTACTACCCTTCTTGCAGGCACTGAGTACAACAAAAGAAAGCTTTTAATACAAGCGAAAAAAGGACTCAGCGTTAGTCTGAGAAAACACCGCAACCACAATACCAGAGCACGTGACTGTAAGCAGACGCCCGCCTTACTCTGCGTCCGACAGGGTCCTTTGCCTCAGTTTCCCACCTTGGGGTGTGAAAATCTGATGAATCGATGTTTCTGTACCGTGCCTCTCCCCTTTCACTCCATGGCCCCCCGCTCACAGGTGGCTGATCTTGGTTAGCGAAGGCCCAGATTTCAGAGGAGTGTTCTCATAGGTACATCTCCCAGCCCTAGGTAGGGTTAAACCAGGCCTCAGCTGCTGCCGCTCCCTCTGCCGCAGCTGGCGGTCATCGCTGGCACCACTGCTGATGCTGGCTGCTCACTGCTGTGTCTGGAATGTCCCACTCCGAGGTTCTGAAATGTGACCCTGCTCTTGGTGATTGCAGCTCTCCCCGACTTCAGCAGGCGGTGAGGAACCGCACTGTGTGTTGTCCTTCACCGCCACACTATCCTCACGCCAGGCCTGTGTCTGAGCTGTGGGTCTGGCTCCTCTTGTAATCGATCAGCAAAACCAGGACTCTCAGTTGGGTCTGACCAACTTTGCATGCTGGAGAGGGGAGGTGTAGCACTCCGCAGGGAAAGGGTTAAAAGCAGGCTGGAGGGAGGGAGCCTTTGCAAACCTGGCCAATTACAGGAAGGGAGAAGTCAGCCAGTCAGAGCTAGGCTGGACCTTACAAAAGGCTGCAGGGCTGAGAGGAGCTCACACTCTTGCTTTGGCCAGGAGGGAGGAAGGACTGGCTCTCAGAAGGAGGGCTGCACCAGGGACAAAGAAGGGCTGAGTAGGGTAGCAGGGCAGCGAGAGGTCTGGTTAACCACTACCAGACTGCAGGCCTTGATACAAGGGCAACAGGGTGCAAGGGTCACGGGGAAGTAAGTGGCCCGGTGAGCTTGAGCAGTCAAGAGGAGTGAAGGAGGGCAGGATATGGCTGCTGCCAGAGGGTCCCTGGGTCAGGGCCCAGAGTGGTGGGTGAGCCTAGGTCTTTCCCCTGGGTCTTTCCCATTGCCACACTGGAACATGGCCTATACAGACTCCGGCTTGCCCCTGAGGCAAGGGGCTAGACACTGGGGCTGCAACTGGCCACGGTGGTAGGGACATTGACTGAGGATGGCTGATACCTCTGGAAGTGGGGAGAATGGCGTGGTCGGCACTACCAGAGGGCAGTGTCCTGAAGCAGATGCTGCAGACCAAGGGAGCTAGCGCCAGAGGGTGGAGACAGGTGAGTGAAGCGGGGATGGCCAAGACACCAACCAGGAGGCGGCACACTCCATGGACTGAGGTAATTCCCAGTGTGACAAGCAAGAAATGCAGCAGCAGTGAGTCCAACCCGGTACAGGAGGGTCAAATGGTGTCTAGGACTCTTTAGGCAGAGTCCACCCTTCTGTTCACAGGGATTTGGCAGGTGAGCAACCCTGTTAGCAGGGGAGGCTCAGTTGAGGGTGGTCCCCTCAATCAGAGGCAGCTCAGAACAGTTCTGCTGCCCTTTACTCATGCAGTACGGATAGCAATGTTTCAGCAGAGCACCGCAAGAAGCTGAAAAAGGAAGTGAAGTCCAGGAATTCTGTGCTCCACCGATTGGAAAGTCAAAATGGGGGGAGGATCCCAAAACACTCCGAGCAACCAGCCTTGTTTTGTGTTACTCACGTGTTGAGTACCGTGCCCCAGTATGGTCATGCTCACTCCATGAGCAAACAATTGTACTCAATCCACCCTACAGGATCACCACAGGGACTTAGAAACTGACTCCCCCGTGGTCACCACAGTGCCTCATGCGGATTGGATTGCAGCACCCTCATCGGCCGTCACTGAAAAGGGAGAGACAGAAACCAAGCGCACAATCCAAGACAACCACAGTATGGAAAACACATTCCAACACCCAGGAGGCTAATGTCCAGGAAGAACTTTGCCTCTGAAAATCTCCTATTCTACAACACACCTGTGGAAAGCTACTGAATAAACAAACGGCGGGGAAATATCGATGATCTTGGAGAAACGGGTTTCAACAGAACAACTTCACTCAGGCACTGACCTCAAACGAAACATGGGTGTTCTCCAAATCGAGTGAAAGTTGGGGTGGCAAAGCGACCAGCGGACGAAGCTGTGGAGTGAGCCCAAATGTGAATGTGGAGAGCCCTGGAGAACACAGCTGCATGCAGCGCCCCACAACGTCTTGTCCTCTTGAGGTACTATTAGAGACCAATGACAACACCAGATCTTGCTTAAGCATTTGAAGCAATAAACTGTGAGGATAAAGTCCTGCGAATAAACTTCTCTGCAGTTATTAACACCAATTTACCAACTTCTTTCTTGGCTCCTACTTTACACCCATGGAAGTCTGTAGAACAGCGGTTCCCAACCTTTTTTATACCGTGGACCAGCAAACCCATTCGCAAATGTTTGGCAGCATTTTATTTGCATATTCATCAGATAATATGAATATGAATTCATTATTAAATATAATGAACATGCAAATACGCAAATAAAATGTTGCCAGTCTGCCAAAATATGTACCCCAACCCTGGCCACCAGGGCTGCCACCAACATCCGGCTTCAGCTGTGGCAGCCACCCACCACCTGGTGTCTGCCAGAGCCAAAGCTGGCGGCTTGGGGCTGGAGCTGGGGTGTACCCTGGCTCCCTGAGCTGCCTCATAGCAGCCAGCTTGAGCCCCAGAGCTGCTGTGAAGAGCCGGCTTCAGGTCTGGCAGCTGCCAGCCACGCTCCCAGGGTATACTCCAGCCCCATGGGTGTGGCCTGGCAGTGTGCCGCAGCCTGGCAGCTAGTGGTTCTCGGCCCAGCATCTGTCCATGGACCGGCAGTTGGGAACCACTGCTATAGAATACAGGAGGATACTGACTACTGGCTTGATTCAGAACTCGTTACAGTCTTGAATGAACTTTACATCCAACACTGTGGGCCTATTTTTCAAAGGCACGGAGTACCCACCAGGCCGGTTGAATTCAGTGGGATTTCAGTGCTCAAGACTTCTGAAAATCTAAGCCCATATTACTAAGGTAGCAACTGAAAAGGGCAAGAGAGCTAATCTCTTGCAGTGCATCCCAGCTGTGAAAAAGCTGGAAGGGTTTTCAGTGGGGACACAGGGGTCTCAAGAAATGCAAGATGGGGGCCATGTTTTATCGTAAACATCAACTCCTAAAGATTTTGGAGCTGCTTACGTGCTGGAAGCAAATACTAATGACCACAGCTGGTTGGAAATGTTCTGACAAAACACATTTTCTTCAAATGTATGGATTTATCTACATGGAAACATCCTGCAGAGATGGTTTGATTTTGAAAAAGTACCTCTGGAATCTAGGCAGCTGTGAAAACCTGCCCTGTCTCTTGCCAGCACTGCCTTCCACCTCTTTGGCAAGCTGCCTGGTGGGCTGCTGGGAAGCTTTCAGGATATTAAACTCTGGCATAACCAGCCAAGTGCATTGTCCTGGCATGGGTTGCCAGGACATTCAGGCTCCATGTTAGAAGCAGTCTGCTTGCCCCCAAGTTGAATACCTCCGGGTTTCCTGCGTCTGGGGTTCTGAGTAGCCAGCAAGGTGGACTGCACAGAGTCCTAGGCCCCAGCAACTTCCCTTTCTTGGAAAATTGTGGGGTTTTGGGTAAAATTATGTATTCATTACTCATGTGCTCTGTATCAATGGCAGATATGAGACTAGGACTCAGGAAAAGTTTGCCAGCTATCCCAGTGAGTGAAATGCCTCTCTAATATCTGTCTCTAAAGCCACACGTGTCTCTCACCCTGGTATAACTCCATGATAGCTGATTTATCCAAACCTGTGTCCTTCATGTCGCCATGCACCTCATGGGCTTTGCTCCATGGCTGAACTACATCTCCCAGGATGCAGCAGGGTCTCAGGGTAAGTCAGTCACCACTCAGAACAAAACCTGACCTTTCAGTTCTACTCATGACACAGAGCACTGGGAAGTAGTGGGGCCTACTGTATGAAAACACAATTCATAAATACTACACCTGGAAGAGGGGGGTGAGTAAAGAAGGAAGTAGGTAGGTGGATGTTGAGACATCAAACTCATACTTGCAAACCAAAGCAGTTGTGCTTACCCAGTTAGAAACTGTCTCTCCAAGGACATGACTGTGCTTTCACATGCATACTAGTGTGAAACCAGGAGCAGCCACACTAGTGTTGATGGAGTTACACTGGTATAATAAGGGTATAAAGGAGAGGCCCCTGATGTGGTTGGGTTTTTTCTTTCAAACAAATCTGTACACATGTCACACACCGTTAGATGTGTGAATAGTAAATTATTCCATTCATTTCTTATTCTTGATGAACAGTAAATTAGTCTAATAACATTTAGTGTTCTATTCATTGATTGTCAGAGAGAGATTAGAGGGAAATTGCTTTTAAGTCTTTCCAGCTGCAAACATTAGACTTGTCTAAAGTTCTGATTTTTGACTGTAATTGTCTCAGAATCTCTTCTCTGACACAACTTTCCCCTGCCATCTTCCAGCTGAGATGCACTCATCCATGCCCTCAAAATACATCATAACAACAACAGGCTGTTGTGTTCATGCAGCACCTTTCATTCAAGGATCTCAATGCTCTTTACAGCTATTAATTCATTTGTGCAACTCCCTTTTGAGAGGTAGGTAACCATCATGACCTTCACTTTACAGAGAGAAGAAAATTAGTCATGGAGACAATAAAGGCAACATTTTCAGAAACAGCTAATGACTTTGAGTGCTTCCATTTCTGGGTGCCTGGCATTAGCCTTTCTGGCATGATTTGCAGAGATACTAGCCCCAGCTGCTCCAGTAGAGTTTCAGGTGTAGTTATGAGTTCCTCAGCATCGCTGAAAAACAGCCAAAGGGCATCCCAAAAATCATTGGCCACGTATGAAAATTATGTATTCATTGCTCATGTGCTTTGTGTCAATGGCAGATATGAGAGTAGGACTCAGGAAAAGTTTGCCAGCTATCCCAGTGAGTGAAATGCCTCTCTAGAGCCACATGTGTCTCCCGCCCTGGTGTAACTCCATGACAGCTGATTTATCCAAACCTGTGTCCCTCGTGTCCCCATGCCTCTCCTGGGCTTTGCTCCATGGCTGAACTACATCTCCCAAGATGCACCAGGGTCTCATGGTAAGGCAGAGTCTCCACTAAAGATCCCATAGTGTATCATGGGAAATGTAGTGCTGTTGGAGAATCAAGGCCCATAGAGACATACAGGGGCATGAAAGATCCAAAACCAAAATTCCCATAAGGCACCAAGTTTGATATTAATCCCATGTTGGTTTGGTTTTAATCTCAGCTCAATGTAGAGATTAATGCCAAACCAAACCAAAACCGTTCAAAATTTCCTAATTGAAACATTTCTGAATTTTTCATTCTGCAATACATTTCAGTAGTCCAGCTCCTGATCTGGGACAAAACAAATAGCAACATATGAAAAATGTAGGTTTTCTGTTAGCTCTACTGCTGATGGATTTCAGATGGCAAAGCTTTACAAGGGAAAAGTTGACAATGCCTTAATGGTAAAAAAGGGTAATGACTGTATTTTCATGCACCAAATACAGTATTCCGCTAATTAGATGGAACTTTTTAACATGATTCACTAGGGTGGAACTTTTTATACTAATTCCTCTCCATTCCAGGCGTATCTATCAAGTATGGGCTGTGTGCTGGAGCTCTGCAGTATTCTTTTCAAAGATGCTTCCCCTATACTCTGGAGTATACAGAATTAAATGCAGCCATTGTGTGTCCGTTAGTTCACTGAGGTCAAGAATGCACATTTTAAGTGGTAGGACACTGTGAAGAATCTGTAATAAAATTGAAGTTCCTATTGTTAATGAGGTGCATTGTCTGCTGAAAACACTAATTTCACTACAGGGTACAGTCTTCAAACTTTTCATTCTAATTAGAATTCATTTCCATATTCTTTATCAATTCCTTCCACTGTTGAAATATTCTCAAATGACCTTTTGTCTTCACTTCTGACTCACCCAAAGATTTTATTTTTCCCAAAACAATCATTCAACTGCTACTACATTTCTCTAGTAAATATGTTCAACAATAAATGACCTTGCCTGCTCCTGCCTACATATTGGGAGAAGGGCGTCAATTGTGCCGAAGCTGTCAGTAATAATACGAAGGGAAATGAAGAATCGAGAAAGTCCTTTTTAAATTCCTGGAGCCTGTCAATTCCAACTACCCTGCCTTTCGTATTCGGTGTCATCCAATGGAATTCAGCCGATGGCATTTGTAATCCCTTAGGGCACGTAGCACAGCAGGGTTAGTCAAATTAAGCTATAGCAACTTCAGCTACGTCAATTAAGTAGCTGAAGTCAAAATAGCTTAATTCGGCTGTCTACCCAGCAGAAAGTCGAAAGAATAACACTCTTCCTTGGACTTCCCTTACTCCTTGTGAAATGAGGGTTGCCATGAGTCAGAATAAGAAGTCCTCCATCTCAACATTATTTCAAAATATTTATTTATTATGTATTTAAAATATTTTTACCCCACCTCTCTATTTGAAATATTTGGAGCAGCTTACAAAATTTTTAAAAACACAATACAAATATATATACAAATGTAAAATATGAGACTCCAGAAGGACATAAAACCTGCTTTAAGTGACTTGAGAGGAGGAACACTCACATACAGACTCAAACACCAATAAAAGCACGAGCAACGCTGCTGTGTACACATAGTCTTAGAGACCAGGTGATGTTTTGCATATAAAGGCTAATAGATGATCTGCTAATGAAGACTTTTTCCTTGTCTTCTATTCTTCATGGCTTTGTCCAGTTGAGTTTTTATAATGACTTAAAATTTCATAATAAAGTGAAGTATTAACTCTGATTGACAGATGATTTGCTGTTTATAATAAGCTTTCAAAAAGATTAGTGAGATATACTAATTACCTAAATTATAAAGAGCCATGTTGAAACTAAAGTGAGGAAAGGTAGCAGCATTATCAAAGTAATAATTTCCACTTGATGCCTATCCTTCCTGAACTTTGACAAATGTTGAATTAGGCAAGACTGGCACTAATCTGAAAGTTTTCAGATTAATTATTGAATTGCTCTGCTACCAAATTCCGTGTATTTAGATGCTGTTGCAAATAGGTTTTCTTCCCCACGTTGTACACTATTTTACTGTGTATTGATATATTTGTAACACTGTGACATGTAGGCATCCCCATGTTCCCAGGTCAAGCTTACTGTTCTTCTGCAAAATGCAGTTACTAAGAGGGAAGATTTATATAACTCATCTTGAAGTTCACCAAACATCTATTTTCTTATTCAGTACTTTGATGCATCAGCCATCTCAGGGGAGGAGGGGAAGTGCAGTGAAGATGCATATCTTGACATCAATTAATCAGAGTGCTTTGTTATCCAGTTATAGTTCTCACAAACTAACAGAATCAAACAGTTGCTTTCACTTTAAAGATGAAAACGCATTTATAAATCTTCTTTCAGAATAAAACAATAATCAGGCAGCTAATTAAACATACTGTAAGTACTAAGCCTTTGCGCTAAAGACCTGTCCGGGCTGTTACATCATCTTTACTTTGTTATGTTATGCCAAAAAGCTAATAAAAATATAATTTGGGTTAAAAAAAGAAAATCACATTACTGATTTGCCAGCATGAACGTAGACGTCAAAAATGCTAATCTAGAGAAGCTGTCAGGAGTTTAAAGTCACTTTGCACAGATTTGCCATTGTTAATTATAGTGCCGCACCCAGCACAGGTTAAAACAGGTGCTTCTGAAACCAGTTATAAGCTTCCAGCCATTTATTCAAGTTCTCCTTTGGATCAATGCATTGCCAATGCATAACGTTTTTCTTGTATATCTTTTGTTAGGTTTCCTTATTCGCTGCAGTGATCTGTTTCCCCCAACTCTGTCCAAACCAGGCTAGGAGAAATTTCATAGGAGAAGTATAATTCGCAATTGAGCGTGCCCTTTCTGTGGCTCCTCTTATGAGAACAGATCATATTCTATGTAGTGGAAATGCTTCACTTAACTTAGGGGGTCTAAAATAATTAGCTTGGGATACAATAGCAGTCGTTTTCTTTAACTTGTCATTAATTGTTCAGATAACATAGTTCTCCCGCGTCTCCAAATCAGCTTTCAGAAATGTTAAAGAAAACCCTGAAATAGGTAGAATTGACAAACTGCCAAGCCAATCTACTAATTGTCACAGGGTACCCTAGAAAAGGGATCCTTTGTTCTCTAAGTGCTGATTGAATCCCATTCATATCCATAGTCAGGGCCTCAATACAGTATTAGTGCTAATACTGTTATTAGGGAGATGGCAAGGAAGACAAAGGAACAATAAACAATCAGCTCACAATATCATTGGGCATATTCATGCAGCATGTACTGTGAAGAGCTTCCATAGCTCTGAACATTTCTATAAAGAAAAGGAAAATCCCATTGCCATCTTCGGCTACTTTCCTTGGTGGTGACCTCAGGCAGCTGTGTTGCAATTTTGCCAAACATCAGTTCTGCAGGGTCGATGGTCTTTGCCCAAACAGAGCACCTGGGTCTGCCACCCTTACTCATGCTGAGTAATACCTACTCACACGAGTAGCCTCACCTGCCCCCGGCATTGCTCAAGCATGCAGCAAACCAGCCCCCAGAGTTAACAAATACCTAACTACAAATCTGCACAAAATAAGCTCTCCTGTGCGCAGTTTCCAAGGTAAATGGCCAGCTGGGTGCAAAGCTGATTGAGGGGGCTGAATCAACAGCTGGTTCCCTGCTTCCAAAGTAATAGGAGAAGGGAAGGGGGGAAGGGGAAGAGAAAGATGCTCTGTTGCCCACCCCCCCTACCTCTATAAAGTATCAGGAGAAAGGGGCTAAACCTGAGTAGATTTTCTTATCCCCTAGGCATAATTCCAGTCAGCTGAAGAAGTGGGCTGTGCCCACGAAAGCTCATGATACCATCAACATGTTTTGTTAGTCTGTAAAGTGCTACCAGACCATTTGCTTGCTGGTTTTTTTGTAACAGACTAACTTGGCTACCCCCTGAAGCTCTAATAGGAGCACATGCTAAAGGGAGAGGACCTGCCAAATACACCTGCAAGGACCTTTTTCCACTTGAGAGAGAAGGCAAGGAAGACCTATCTGGTAGACACTGCCTAGCTGCTGCCCAGTGGGTTGATGTCCATCCTTTTCTCTGTGCTTACGTGTGAGGACCTACCTTGAATAGCTAGGCTGGGAAATGCCTGGCTTAACAGGGCACAGCTGGGCTCCAGCCCAGCAGGCTTGGGGGAGGGTAGCAGTACTTTCTCTGTAGATCTACGCTCCTTGGACATCGGGGGGAAGGGGATGAGTGAATGGTCTCTCTCGATAGCCCCCCAAAGAATGGAAAGCTGGGCAGAGGGAAGAGACGTGAGGCCACAAGAGGATGGGTAGGTCTGAGGCCTCAGATATTGAGGGGGTTCAGGTGCGGGCTGTCAGTGGCACAAGAAATTGGGAGCAGTGGGAGTTGGAGTGAGTGGATGGTATCCTTCCACACCTCAGGTACTCCTTGCTTCCTGCCCTTCCCTTACCTTCCCCTGTCTCGGGGCTTACTGAGATCAAGCGAGCAAGCCACATTTGGTGAAATAGTTAAAGGTATGAACAAAATAAACTTAAATTGGGCTGAGTTTGAGAAAATGCGTCGAGGAAACAATCCCCAGGTTGAGATTATTTCAAATGTAAGACAATTCTAATGACAGACTCTCCAGTATTTGAAATGATCTCAAGTTTATATGGCCCATTGGAAGATAATATCGAAGGCTTTTGAAGACTTATATATGCTACCTTTGCATAGAAGGCTGTCTCAGAAATTCTCATTCATATTCTGTTATATATTGTATTATTTGAAAAATAAATTTCCAATGAAGGCCCCGTGTCTTCTGTTCCTTCAGTTTTACACTAAAGTCCCTTGAATTTGTGGCATTCTGGTGAAGTAACTGGAAATTCTGGTTTGCTTAGTTTAAATTTAACAATATACATTTTTGATGAAATGGAAAAATGAATCACACACTAAGTATACTAAGCCCTGTGCTATTTACTTTTACATTACACTTGAATTTGATGGGTAAGCACAGTAGATGGTCACTTCTGCTAAATTATCTGGCCGGCAATGAAATATTTAACAAATCTGACAGTAAAAAATTCTTCTTGGGTTTCACACTTCAGAACTCATTATGAGGAATGGCATGGTTCACACCTCTGGGAGCTATTGTTTCAGGATGTCTGCACAATTAGGAAGAAAATGTTTACATTTGGTCGATGATTTCAAAATTGCCTTCATGGGACAAGGAACATTTTTTTAAAAGAGTAAACACTTCGATGTTAGGAGCTCAGTTCTGCAACAAGGCCTGGGTAATTTGTGGTACACAGCAAACTGCACAACCCTGGAATCCCAGAATTCCTCTTTGTAATGACATAAAAGAGACCAGACATTTGTTATAACCGAAGGGGACAGAGTTAAGGTTAAATGCTACATTTGAGCTACGTATTTCCTGACATTTGAATATTTGTTTTCTCGGCTTTAATGCTATAGCCACAGTAGTTTAGTCACATATAATTTCCTTGATTGTTTTGTTTGCTTTATAGTTTAATTTAATTTTAATCTTAAAAACACAACTTCAGTAGAAAATTCTATGCATATATGTGTGAAATTTCCCCCTGTAAACACTTATAAACTCTGCTGGCTAATTTGCAAGATCTTAGTAAAGCTTACAAAATAAAGTGAATGAACAAAAGTGTTTGAGATTTGACTGAGTTCTGCATATGCAAAATTTCTGAGATGAGTATAAAAGCTATTGTTTCATTCACAATGAGTGAAATATGCCTCTGTGCACTAAACTAGTGCAAGGCCTATATACAATATGGTCCTGTTTAAGCCACAGGGTGCATAAACCTTTAAGTATTATTTATACAAGCAGCAGCAGCAGCCGCGGGACCTGACACTGAACTTCTGGGTCCACTTCTGGGACACTGCCCGCAGGTTCCCCATTGGGTGATTTAAACATTCTTGTGACCCCAGCTCACCACCACAATTAGCTCCCAAGGCCCGTTGTGGTGTCACAAAGGCCCGCCCCCGTGGGAGGGCTGGGATGTGTCACTATGGGAATGCGGGGCAACAGGCATGAGGGAGCTGGGGGCTCAGGGCTGCGCTAAGGAGTGGGTGGGGCTGAGTCAGGCCTGGGGGAGGGGCTAAGCCCCGCTGCTAGTATATAATAAATTTCTAGAAACTTCTCAAGTCTTCCAGTGTATTCTCAAATGTTCTCTGTGACAGATGGCGTGACGGATGCCTCTTCTTTTATAATAGGTTAGATAAATGTAGCACCTTAGTGCCCCAGTCATGGACTAGAATCCAGTTGTGCCAGGGGCTGTACAGAACATACAACAAAAAGATGATCCCTGCCCAAAGAGGGAGCATAAGCTTTGTCCTAGTTGGAAAGAGTGTTGCCCCTTCTTCCAACAGCGGCATCCTCTTATACCAACACTGTCCCCTGCCAGGCAACAGCAGAATTCTGGGGCCTTGCATATCTGCTTCCCAGTGGAGGAGAAGTCAGTGAGGATGGGTCAATCCAAGAGTAACTTGTTTTATTTACACGAACACAATAACCCTGGAACACAGGTGATCACAACCAGCATGAAGCTAATTTCAGCCCACACACTAGTCGCCAGCTTTCAGAATGGTACATTGTTCCACGAATTGCCTCCTAACACACAGAATAAGAGCAAACTTTTTGCTATGCACCGTAGCTCCTTTCAAAGGACCACTGCCAAACTGAACTAACAGACTAAAAACTTCCTACAAAACATGCTGAGAAAAATTACTTGTAAGACTGTGTGGCTATGCCTCCACTGTAGGTAGATGTGTACTTCCCAGCACGAGTGGACAGATAAGTGCTAGCTCTGCTCAAGATAACACCCTAAAAATAGCACTGTCACTAGAAGTGGCATAGGTGGCAGCTGAGATAGGCACTGGGGCATGTACCCAGGTCATCTAGGGGGTCAGTACCAATGTTGCTAGGCCAAGATGTCGTCTGTGGAACTGTCAGCTACACTGCTATTTATAGAGCGCTAGTGCCTTTGTCTACTCATGCTGGGAATCATGCTCCCGTGTAGACATACCCTGTGTGGCTCTTGATACAATGCCACATTACATGATTTTGTTCACACTTCTCATATAAGTTCTTCTCTAGGATGAGGCCATGAATTTAAATAATTAAAGCCCCAAACCTACAAGTTACCATCTTTTGTCAAGACGGTCCAAAAGTGAACTTACTTCCCTAGATCCCACTTTTAGGGATACAGTGGCTAGAAATGTCCGTAGAGGCTGCAGGAAGGGTTCCCTAAACTTCAACCTGGAACTAAGGAATTGCTTCCCACTGTGCACTGGAAAACAAAATCTTCCCTATTCCCCTTGCGTTTTCCTCAGCACCCTCATTACTGAGCCTCTTAACTTTTGGAGGTGCAGCACGTCAAAATGAGACATTACATACATTAATTTATACCAGAATTTCAACTGTGAACAAGAGCTATAATAATTCCATTGTGAAACAGGCTACTCCTGCCCAGTTTACATGCACAGCTAGACTCATACTAAATTCAGAGTCAGCCTCCTTTAGCCCCTGAACTTCCCTGACCCAGCGATGCCCAAGGTTCCCTACAGAAGGTTTCGTGTAATCCCGCTGAACATGAAGATCTTGATAGCAGACAGAACCCAAGTATGCAGGATTAGTTGCAAAGGCTTATTAACAAGGTAATGCAATGAAAATTATTCTTCCTGGCTTTATGGGTGCACAAATGTCTGCTTTACATTCTCACAGTTTCTGTGCTACCCTTGGCAGTTGTCTTCTTTGTTGTGTTCTTACAAAGAGAGAAATATCAAAACATTAATTTAAGCTGTCACAATGCAAAGGGCTGACAGTCACATAAAGAATTATCATTATGGCAGAGAATCGAAACAAGTTAGAGAAGGAAAATTAAAGTGACTAGCTAAACAGAACCAAACTTTTTGAAAAATCTAGGGTATTGCCATGACAATTGAGATAGCTGGAACTTTTTCTTTGTGTTTTTTCAGCACATTCCTACTCAGTCTATTATCAAACTGAAGAAAAAAAGAGAAAGAAAAAGAAAAATCATTTAATATGTGTGCTAGTTTTAGTGAAATACGCATTTCAAATGAGAGACAATTCCTGGTGTGCTAGTTTAGTTATTCAAGTTATTCAAATAAAGCAAAATTTCATAAAGTTTTCCAGGACTGTGGAAGTTGAAATGAACAAAAACATAAGAATGGCCATATTGGGTGAGACCAACTATCCACCTCGCTCAGTATCCCGTCTTCCAACACTGGTTGGTGCCAGATGCTTTAGAGGAAGTGAACAGAACAGAGGCGTTATTGAGTGATCCATCCCATTGTCCACTTGAAACTGTTAGGAGTCAGGGGTTTAGGACATCCAGAACATGGGGTTATGTCCCAGACCGTACTGGCTAATAGCCATAGATGGACCTATTATCCATGAACTTTCTCTGTTTCTTTTTTGAACCAGTTCATAATGTTGGCCTTCACTTCACTTTATTGGCGACCCCTGGTTCTTGTACAAGAGCACACACTTTGTCTAAGCTCTCCTGCCAGGATATAAAACACGTTTCTTTGCCAATGTCAGTGCATTTCCATTACATACATCATGGATTTTGTCAGCGCTCAGAAGCAACACTTGCACTTTACACACCCTTCTCCAAAGAACTCAACGTGCTTTTGATGTGTGAGGAAGCGTGACCCTTATATCATAGATGGGGACAACAAGGCATCCGGCAGCTATCTGCTCAAGGCCTCATCATAAATCAAAGAGTGAGCTGGGGATACAATCCAGTTTTCTTGATACCTAGCCTCTATTCCAAGTTCCCTTCCTATTAGAGATGGAGCTTATGACAGAGTTATGGGTTTGATGCAGGAGTCACTGGGCAAAATTCCCTGGCCTGCGTTATGCAGGCGGTAAGACTTGATGGTTATAAAGGTCCCTTTCTAATCACAAATGTCATGACTTTCTAATCCCAAAGTATTCTAATTAGCTGTGTGGGTGAGCGGCTAGCAGGTCTAACTATCAGCAAACTCTGAGTCCAAATCCAATAAGGTTGTTTTACTCATTTGAACTTTTATGATTAATTCCTATGCACACAAATTACATTGAAATACCAATACCAATGGGCTGCCTTGGTTAGCAAATTATAGATAATTGAGCAGCTCTGGGATCTGTTTTCCCAAGGTGTAAGAACAAGGGGTTCATGGCTCATAAGAGGGCACAAATCTCCATAGATATAGGAAAACGAGAGCCTTTCCCAGTGTCTCCCATTCACGTGTGCTATAAAGCAATGGAAGAACACCCCTTTTGGATATCATTTCAGTGTGTGGCCCTAAATTTGTGTACTGAGCCCATGTCTTCATTACCAGGAAACTTGATGCTGCAATTGATCTTCTGGTGTTTGACTTAGTGGGTCTAGTAAAAACCCGCTAAATCAAACAGACCCACTAAATCAAACCCAGAGGGTGCCCCCATTAGCACCGGTACGCCTGCTTCTGTGAGGATTAAGGGAAGCCTATGGGAGCATGTGCTCCTGTCAACCTCCCGCTGCGGAAAACTTGAATTAAGGTACTTTGACTCCAGCTACATAATTAATGTAGCTGGAGTTGCATATCTTACTTCAACCTTCTCCTTTAGTGTAGACCTGACCTGAGTTACCATGTGTGCCCATTTGAAAGAGGCGTTTAACCAAATCACTAAGGGTGCGTCTAGACTGGCAAGATTTTGTGCAAAAGCAGCCGTTTTTGCGCAAAAACTTGCCAGCTGTCTACACTGGCCGCTTGAATTTGCGCAAGAACACTGACTATCTAATGTAAGATTGTCAGTGTTCTTGCTCAAGAACCTGACGCCCCACTGGAAAGCTCTTTGGCGCAAGTGTTCTGGCGCAAGAGGGCCAGTGTAGACAGGGAAGGAATTTTATGCGTAAGAAAGCCCCGATGGCAAAAATGGCCGCCGGAGCTTATGCGCAAAATCGCTGTTTATATTGGCCACGGATGCTTTTGAAAAGCACTTTTTGCGCAAAAGCATCCGTACAATCTAGACGCTCTTTTGCGGAAATACTTTTAACAGAAAAAGTTTTCCGTGAAAAGTATTTCCGCAAAATCATGCCAGTCTAGACGCAGCCTAACAGTCCAGGTCATGCGGACCATGCAATACAAGCACATGCCCAGCCTGGGCACCCCCTCACTGAAGTCAGAGGAAGTTTGCCTTTGGTCACTCATAGTAAAAGGAGTGGAGATGATCTGTAAATCAGTATTGCTCTATGAGCAAATCAGAAAGGCTGGGAAAACAATCCAGAGACCTGAAAAACATTAATCACTGTAATACAAGCAGGTATAGCACCAGATATTTAATGGAGTCAATTATTCATGCGGCTTTTATCATCCCAAAGATGCTGATAATTTTCAGAGAAGGTATGTTCGCATATTGCTTTATTTGCCCCACTGTGCAACGCACTAGGGTGCTTAACTCCTTCTATGCAGTCACCCACCAAATGGTGCAACTCTCTCTTTTTCCAGGAGCACGCCAGGGGAGTTTGACAGAACAGCAGGCACAGCTAAACCAGTAGTCTCCAAGCATAAGATCACTTTTTGAATTTCAGTGCAATCTAGGATCGAACCCAAATATGCTTGCCCAAATACCTCCTTCCCTGCCCCTTCTCCAACTCCCCGCTCTGCTCAGTCCCTCCTTCCTCCACACCCCAGCTTCACTTACTTTCACTAAGTTGGAGTACAGGGTGTGCAGGCTCTTGTCTTGGACTAGTTCAGAGTGTGGGAGGGGCTCTGGGCTAAGCCTGGGGCAGGGAGTTGGGGTGCAGGTTCTGGGAGGGAATGTGAGTACAGGAAGGGCTCAGGGCCAGGGCAGGGTTTCCGGAGGTGGGCTCCAGCTGGGTACCATTTACCTCAGGCAGCTGCCAGGCAGTGGTGCTCACCTCCACCCTGGCCCTGCCCTACCCCCAAAAGTGGTTGGCATGTTCAGCAGCAGCTCCTGCGGGGCCGGGGATGGGCAGGTGGGTCCATGCACTGTTCCCCATTTGCAGGCACCACCCTCACACCTTCCTTTGGCCACGGTTCCCCACTCCCAGCCAATGGGAGCTGTGGGGGCGGTGCTGGCAGGCAAGGGCAGCGGGTGGAGACTGCGTGCTCTGCCTCCCCCGGGGGCCGCAGGGACGTGCCAGGTGCTTCCAGGAGAAAGACGGAGATTCGCATTCCCCTTTAAGTACGCTGAGCATGTGCAGAAATAGGAGCAGCTGCCAGCAAGGTCTCTCCATTCTGAGCCTTGTTGGGTCCCCACTCTCTGTGGAGATGGGATACAGGGGTAAGAGCTTGGGGACACCCTGACATCAGAGAGCCTTTCCTCAGCCTCCCCCACCCTGCACAGCAAGCAGGAGGCTCCCAGAGGGCAGGAGCCACATGGCAGTGGAAGGAGGGACAGCTGAGGTGCAGACATTTGATACTCTCCCAGCCAAACCAGTCAGAGTTTCCAAGATCTACCAGGAGATTCCCATCTACTGTTTGGTGACCACTGGTCTAAACATAGCAGCCTGGACTATTTCACAGCAGTCATGGAGTTAATGTGGCTATTTAAATAGAGAACCCATAGGTAAATTGCCTTTTACTAAATCTCACACCTTTTATGTGATTGACTTTTTGTTTATCACGGGTCTCTCTCTTTTTTTTTTTATTACACATTACATTTTTTTTATCAGATACACTTTGCTGTGAGGATGAATTTGACCATTTACCATTGTATTATCAGAAATAAGCCTACTAGACCATGCATTCAAGGTAATTTCATTTTTTTGCTCTGGAAAGTATAATTGAGGAATTGCATTTTCAATGTGAGACAATATCTAAAACTAGTTCTTGGCATGAACCCTGGGCAAATGGATACAATCCCCTTTAATAGGGTCTTTGATAGCATTCATTTAGAACTCCAGTGAAAAAGTTTGAAAAAAGACCTTGAATGAAATTAGTTTCCAAAGAACAGGGATAGTAACAGAAGCCTCTTTCTCCCTGAATTAATGACAATCTTAAAATCTCCACTGCAGTTGCTTTGAAACTGCACATTAATCTACAATGAAAATGTTTGCATAGCATTTAAAAACAATGCAAACAGGATTAACAAAGAACTTTCCAAGGACAGGAATGTATTTAATGCAATTTTAAGATATCAGAAGATAGGTTCAAAACCTTGACTAAAACCTTTTTTTTTAAAGGAAGGTTATTGGGAATGGAACACAACTAACTTGGAAAACAAAATATCGGTGCAACTTGAATATGGTAGGGTTCATAGAATAATTTAACATGCCTTTGAAACAGCACGCCTACCTGACGGGGTCAAGAATGGGCATACAATTTCTTTCTAACTGCTAATTCATTCTACGTTTCCTATTGCTGCAGCAGTCAGTGCGGAACAGGATTTAGAGTGAGTGAATGAGGCATGCTACGTTGGAGCCATAGGATGGCTACTTCAGCCCCTGTTGGGTGATATCTTACTGTGTGAGTGGTCCCATTGATTTCTAGTGTGAGGGTGGGAGACCGTAGCTCACGGAGAAGGAAGAGCCCATTGGTAAGGGCTATCTTGCGTCCTTGTGGGATTGTGGAGTTTGAGCCCAATGTAGAGTCAGAATCAGCTTCACTTGAGAGGCAGTGGATAGCTGGCCTTTTGCAAAGCTTATGAAAGTCTCTGGGAATCTTTCCCTTATTTTCAATGTTTTGCATCAGGCCCAACATTAGCTCTAAGAAAGGAAGTCGGACACACTAGACCCTTCTTCAGACATCCCCTGAGTTTATACAAATAGCAATATAGATTTACAAAGATGCTAAAAGTGAAATATGGGACAGCAAGCTTTGAAAAGCCGGCCACTTGGCCACGGCCAGCTGGGTTTGGAGCAGGGAGACTAGGAAGAAAGGATGTTTTACATCCTGTGGGAGGGTTGGCAAATGCGGTTGGGATGTGACTCAAGACATTGCTTTTTGGAGAGGGATGTTTGAGCTGCCTAAGCCTCAGCCTCCGTGGAACTGGGAAAATGAATCCAGATGAGATGACTCAGCCAGTCTATTCATCCTCTGAGAGATGAATTCAGTTCCATGCTGTTATGTTGTGTGGGTCTTGGATTAGATTTTTGTAATAATCCCATAGAACTTCTAATAGAAGGGGTCGACTCTAATGTTGCTGTCAAAAATCACCCCTCCCAGCCATTACTGAAAGAAGTAGAGTGCATTATTTGAGCCTGTAGAGTGTTATTTCTACCCTACAGAGGGCTGCTCTTGAAAACTGCAGGCATGAACCCGCTCCCAGTAAAGTCAGTGGCAAATAGAGCTGAGGGAATTTTTTTTTTTTACCGAAACATTTTCAGTGAAAAATGCAGAGTCAATGACAGTAAACCTTTCTGTGAATTCTAAATTGTTTCGATTGAGGAGAAAAAATGGGGAAACCCCCCTCCTGAAATGTTTTGTTTTGACATTTTTAAATCGAATGTTTCAATTTTCCATCTGAAATGGTGTTTTGCTTTGAATGTTCATTTTAAAAAAAAATTCCAAGTATTAAAAGAGTCTCGAAATGGAAACACAATGTTTTGTCTGAACCAGAGCTCTCTGTATAGATACATTTCACTTTTCAGTACACGGAATATTTCAAAAACATTTAGTTCTGGTTTCAGCTGAAATCTTTTTTTTTTCAATTTTTGGGGGAATTATCAAAAAATGGAGAAGTCCACTATTTTGCACCACCTGTAGGATGTGAAGTCAGGTAAACAGTTTGTAAAGCCAGAGACATGGGGTCTTTTTAGCTGTAAGGTGCTGTATAGTTGCAGGGCCAGATCCCCAACTGATCTTCACTGATTTTAATGGCACTATAATGATTTAGGACAGCTTAGAAACTCACTTGCAAAACAGTAGCTTAGAAATTCACCTGCAGAAGCAGTAGAACAGGCAGAGCTGTTGATCCAGTGGACCATAGTCCTACAGAAGAAAAAAAATGTTCATGACAAGAATAGGGATGGCAAAGTATAGTCAACTATATGATTAACCGATAAGCCTGATCGGTTAATCTTGTTGACTACACATATCCCCCTCCCCTTGCTGCTTCTGTATTAGAGGCAGCAGGTGTCGGGGGAGGGGAAGAGGAGCAGCAGGTACTGGAGGGAGCAGGCTTAAAAGCTAGTTTCCCCCAGTGCTGGCTTCACGGTGTTGCTTGCTCCCCTCCCCCACGCTGCTGCCTCTATCAGAGGCAGCAGCGGGGGTGGGGGAGAGAGGAGGCTGACGCAAAGCAGCCTTTGTCTGCAGCAAGCCTGGGCTCACCATGGGCAGAAGCTGTTTTGCAGCAGCAGCCCCTGTTCTTGGGGGGCTCCAAGCACCCCACGGACAGGAGCTGCTGCCACCCCACTCTGCTGCCTCTGAATCAGAGGCAGCAGCGTTGGGCAGCAGGTGGGAGCCAGTCTATGCGTGGAGCTGGCTTTTCAACTGGCTCCCCTCGCAGACCAGCTCCCCCTGCCACCCCACATCTGATACAGAGGCAGCAGCGCGAGGTGGCAGGGGGCTCCCCGGGAGTGGGGCCAGGAGCGCACTGACTGCTGGCCCCACCCCCAGGGACTATAGAATAATCATGTAACCACTTAGGGTGAGTCTAGACTACATTCCTCTTTTGAAAGAAGAATGCAAAAGAGGGAAATCGAAAATGCAGATGAAGTGCTGATTTACAAATCTCACACTTCATTTGCATAATCTCATCTGATCACTTTTTCGTAAATGATTTTTTAGAAAAAAAAGCAGTCTAGATGGGGTTCTTTTGGAAAAAAAAACCCCTTTTTTGAAAGAACCCTTATTCCTGAAAAAATGAGGTTTACAGGGTTCTTTTGAAAAAGGGTGGTTTTTTTCAAAAGAACCCCATCTAGACCGCTTTTTTTTTCGAAGAAAAAAAACCCTCTTCCAAAAAAGCGATCGGATGAGATTATGCAAATGAAGCACAAGATTTGTAAATCAGAGCTTCATTTGCATTTTGGATTTCCCTCATTTGCATTCTTCTTTTGAAAGAGGAATGTAGTCTAGACGCACCTTAAGATTTCATGCGATTACACGACTATTCAATTTCCTGCTATCTCACATCCCTAGACAAGAACAGTCAAGGCAGAAGCACAAATGGCAGCAAAATCCAGTGAAACATCTTCCATTTTTGTGCATCAAGGATAATGCAGCTAATAGCTCCAGATGCTCTACCTAGGAGGCTTATTGCCAGCTTGTTTCATTCCTTTCTTTAGGCATGGGGCAGCGAAGGGAGTAGGTGACATGGAGGTGCAAACTGTGAAGGTATGTCTCCCTCAGGGTACTTCCCTCAGGGTATGTCTATACTTCATTCCTCTCAAGAGAGAGAGAGAGAGGAATGCAAATGCAGACACCTGAAATTGCAAATGAAGCGGGGATTTAAATATCCCATGCTTCATTTGCATAATCATGATATGGCGCTATTGCGAAATAGCGCTATTTCAAGAGAAAAAACAGGGTTATTTCGAGAGAAAACCCTTCCCTCAAAATAACCCTTTACTGAGTAGGGTTATTTCGAGGGAAGGGTTTTCTCTCGAAATAACCCCGTTTTTTCTCTCGAAATAGCACTATTTCTCAATAGCGCCATAATGCGATTATGCAAATGAAGTGTGGGCTATTTAAATCTCCGCTTTATTTGCAATTTTGGGTGTCTGCATTTTCATTCCTCTCTCTCTCTCTCTCTCTCTCTCTCTTTCGGAATGAAGTGTAGACATACGCTGAGGGAAGTATCCACAGGGACAAGTAAGGGCAGGAGTGCTGCTGGAACAATTCATATAGTGCGGGTGCTGAGCGCCATTAAACTAGGCTGTAAACCCTGTGTGGGATGGAACCATTTCAAGCCAGGGGGAACGGCAGCATCCCCTGGTTCCAGTTAGGGTTGCCAGATGGTTTCACCAAAAATACCGAACACTCCCCCTCCCTCCAAAAAAAAACACCAGGGAAAAAATTCTGTCGAGGAAAAAAAAAGGGGGAGATCAAAGTTGTTGAGCAAAAAAAAAAAAAGGACCCCAAGAGTTAAGCAATAAATAAATAAATAAATAAATAAATAAATAAATAAAACAGCATTAAAACAGCATGGCCCCTTTAAGAGAAGACTTTAGGCTTTTTGTCGGTGGCCATCTGGTTTTCTTGATTGGAGCCAGAAGGCAGCTTCCCTACAGAACCAGGTAAGGGTGGGTCTGGGGGCCCGAGGGAGGGGGCCGGGGCTGGGCCCGGTTGCTGAGTGAGTCGTATTGATTCCAGGTGTCCGGTATTTTTGCCTCCTGGCAGGGAAAAAAAATCAGAAAATACTGGACATTTTAGGTGTCTGAATTTTTTTACCAGACAGGAGGCGAAAATACTGGACCGCCCAGGTCAATACCGGACACCTGGCAACCCTAGCTCCAATACCCCAGCTGACATCCTCCATGTTGAGTGGAATAAGTCCTGACTCAGTTGCATACCTGCTCCTTCCCTCGCAATAGTGGCAGGTAGAAGGTGAACAGGGCATGGCCAGAGACTGGCTATGTCTGCAAGGGCATGAGTTTACATAAGATCACAAAGCTGCTGGAGCAATGTCCTACCCATGACCAATCTTCAGCTTCACTCTTATGACTAGGTACAAGTGACTTGGTGGCCGCACAGCAGCACTCTGGTGAATTGAACAAAAGGCTCCCCTACCCCCTCTGTCCTGCTCATCTTTTCTTAATTTGCTTCTCTCTGCATAACTCCCTACACCTGCTTGGTGTGGGATCAAGCCCTGGGAACGTGTTTCTTACAGTGAATTTAGAATGAGGTGAACAAAGATTGTTTCAGGAGCAAAGAGCAAACCTAAGCTAAGCTTTGAAATCTGATTTTTCGGATGCTTATTGATTCCTCGGGGGGTGGGATGGAATTTTGTCCGCATGTACTGTTGCTCTAAAAGAAGGCCAGCAGAAATGATTAAACACATGGGGAAAGAGGCTTCCATATGAAGAGAGATTAAAAAGCAAGCTCTGTTTACCTTGCAAAACAGGAGAGTAAGTGATGATATAATAGATGTATATAGGCAAATGCATAGAGAAGGGCCTATTTATCTCCTGCCCCTCACCCCAAAAAAAGGATTCATGCATGGAAAGGCATGCAAATGTAAAGGCAGGAAAATCTGGAAAAAATATTGTGTCCACAGCCTAAAATCAACCAATGTAACTCACCACTAAAGGATAATATATAGGCCAATTTGTCAAAGCTTCAGAAAATTTGAACAATAAATTGCAGTGTTATAGTTAAGAGGGGGAAAAAAAAGACTTTTCCTTGTCCTTGTGCTCTGATTGGTCAGTGATGGAATTTTTCTCCTCAAAGGCACCATTACTCAGTGGACATGGTGGACAATGGAGTTTTTTCCTTGAAGCCTCATGCACAGTACAAGGCATTGAAAATGCCAGTAAATGCCAGCAGCGCCCAGAATCATCCGTAAGCCTGGCATTGGTCAAGTGGCTCATGTTTTGATTTTTTCCGAGCGAGTTATTTTCCCCAGAGAACCTCCATTTTAAATAGTGTTATTGTCAAGGTTGTGAACCTAGAATCTTAAAATTGAATTAAATACATTCTTGTCCTTGGAACATTCTTGGTTAATCCTGCTTCTGTTTATGCACTGTTAAATGCTAGGCAAACATTTTCCTGTGGATATAGCCTATTGTGCATATACGAGAGGAAGTGTGGTATCTCAGATACCGTTCCACGGTAGCAGTCAGCGGATACTGAATTTTAATGGCATCCCCTCTATTTGCCACTGTTGAAGGTAAAGTTATATTGTTAATGCTTAATCCTCATTCCATACAGCTTTGAGCATTTTTTCAGCTCATATTTTCAGAGCTCTGTCATCTGTTGGAAAGCAATGGAAAAACGGTGGTGGTGAATAGAATTAGTACCTGCCTAAAAATTATATGTAAATTGAGTACAAACTGTTTTTTAAAAGCATTTAAAATGCTACTTTTGGGTTTCGAATGGTTTTCTTGCAACTGTCAGGCCATCTGCTTAGAAAGGGGTCTGTGCATTCGTAAGACAGAATCTTAAAAATACATTTTTCCCCCATGAGCAACTTTTGTTTGGAAAATCCATCCATATCACAGAGTGCAGCCAGTGGCAGCTCGGGCTGGAATGAACGCTTGGGTTAACCACTGTCCGAGGACGTCATTATTGCATTAGATTTAGAACCGAGCTTCAAAACAACATTTTGAAATGCACAAAATGCTGCTTTGGATACACGTGCGTACAGCCTCATAGCCAACGGATACACATCGCCCCGCACGTTTACAGATTCTGATCTGCTGCACAAATTCCCGTGGGCATGTCCAAAATACAAAATTGGGTTGGGGACACAAGAAGAAACAGGCTCCCACAGGACTACGCTCCTAGAAATTACATCATGCCATCAGCCAATTTTCTGCCCACACTGCACTGCTTTGTACAAGGCATATGGGAAAAAATAACATGGTAATCATACAATTAAAGACTGTATCATAAAGCACAAGGGGGTGGGGGCTAGATTAATGTTGCACAGGCAAACTGCAGTCAGGTCTTTCCTAACTTCATGCAGAAAACACTATTTTATGCACTTTTTTGGTGTACAAACATACAGAGACACATGTTGTATACTTGTATATATACATAATTATATATAGATATATGTCCTTATATTTTTCTATTCATTTCTATAATTATTTCATCTGTTTTGTTTACCTGCTTTTCATTATGAAAATGAATGAAGTTCGCACCCACAAAATACTAATTTCCCTTTGCATAAAAATGTATTTAAACTTTCTGACTTTCTGCATAAGCAAATTTCAGCAGGAACATTCACAGAATGCTGGATAACAACTAAAGGAGACATGCAGTTTAATTATCCTCCATATAAAATCCAATAATATGTCCCATCTTTTCTTATTTTTCTGTACTGTGGATTAACATCAGCCTTTTTGTGGTGAGGAATCTGCATTCATGGCTTTTCTATTTAGATTTAAATAGGAATTATAGCTCTTGGCAGAAAAGAGGGGCACATCGAATATCATGCATTTGTGGCAGGTGGTCACTGCATTGCTCAGTACCAATTCAGCCTGCTTATCCATTCCAGTGCCTTAAAGAAACCTAAAAAAGTTGGAGGCTCCTGTTCGTTAATATATACATCTAATGTTGTATTTAACCAGCATCTAATTCTTGATTTTACAATGTTTCCTCTCTGAATCAAACCCCGCTGAATTCAAGTGTGAGTGGGCAACCCAGGGACATCACTGTAGCTAAGGGTATATTATGCATTGCCATCTAATCCTTGTTTGGGAAGACGTAATCTCTTGGCTGGTTTTAAGGGCACTGAACTGACATTTGTCCTGCTGGTTATCAGCACAGATGCCAATTAGCATGATCAACACGTCTTATTTTGCCAAAATGCCTTGCATTGGCTAATTTGCCTTTTGAGTGACGAAGCTGCACAAAAAACCAACTCTCTCCACCATCCCCCAAGTCCCAGTCCTGTTTATTTTGATTCTGACTTTGATGTGCTTTGTAGCAAAATCAATTGGACTTTTGGAGCTTGGGAAGGTGGGAGAAAGATGGGGTGAGAACTCCAGCCTCGGGACCAAATTTTACCACGCTTGCGCCGTTTGAGGTTCCTCTGTCACTAATATTTGCTCTCCCTTTTCTCAGTCATACACACCTAAATCCCAGCTGCATCCGATTTTACGTGCACTACAGCAAAACAAAGGACGTGTTTTCCCGTCTCACCCATGTTGTGATGGATTTCTTCCCCTCAGGTTCCATACTTAGAGCCCTCTTGGAAGGCTCAGAGTAAAGGATCACTCCCAGTGTGTAAGGATGCCAGAACCTGGCCCTGGATTATTACTTAGAGCAGAATCTCTACAGAAGTTGAGGCATGGACTGGATTTTTACCCAATCTTTGAATCTGCTAACCTAACCCAGAAGCCTCATGCAAAGAGCTTCCTAATGGAATGTCAAGAGCTTCCTAATGGAATGTCAAGTGCTTCTGCCTAGTCAGGTGTGTGTGAAGGAGAAAATATTGACGTTCAAGGCCTAGGATTTTATTTGTATTTATTTATCCCAAGCAATGAAGAAGCAGAAGGCACACAATGGTGTTGAGAAGAAGCTGAATTCTCCAAGATGGGGGTTGTGTAATTTCACCCAGCAAGTCTGTTTTGTGGTTTTAATTGACTCCCACGTTAGTGAAGCTGAAACGTATTCTATCACCGCGTGCTCATTTTTACTTAGCTATTTGAATGACAAGGGCCATCTGTTCGTTTCTATCCATCCACATGTGCAGCGTCTATTGTTATCAATCCGAGTCATACACACGTGCAAGGGAAGAGTTTTCCTCTAAGTGTTTTGATCCCTTGAACCTGGATTTTTCATTTCCATTGTGTGAATAACACTCTCTCTCTCCATAACACTTATCAGAGGGCTAGCCGTGTGAGTCTTTATCTACAAAAACAACCAGGAGTCCTGTGGCACCTAAAAGATTAATAAATGTATTTGGGTATCAGCTTTCATGGGCAAAGACCCACTTTGTCAGATGCAACAAAGTGGGCCTTTGCCCAAGCAAGCTGATGCCCAGATAAATCTATTTGTCTTTAAGGTGCCCTGGGCCTCCACATTGTTTCTCCAAAACACTTGTGAATTTAAGAATTTATATTGATCTGGTAGAGTTACAGCTGGTTTATAATTACTATGTTTACCCAAACTTCAGCCTTACAAAATGGCTCTGGGTATGGAACCCAAAGGGAAGAGATCCATCACAATATGGGAGTGATAGGAAAATATCTTTTGTTTTGGTGTAGTGCATGTAAGATCAGATGCAGCTGGGATTTAGGAGTGAGAAAAGGGGTAGCAGATATTAATGGCAGTTAAACCTCATAATCTACATGAGTTAGTGATGGATAAGCACCCAAATGTTTGTCTAAGGAAGCAAAACTTATTAACATCGCTTCAAATTTTACTTCTCTGGAAAACTGAACTAAGCATCTCCTCTTGCATGACCGTTCCAGAACAATAATTCCAGGCTTGATTTGGCGAGAAATACCACATGCCCAGCTACTGCCAAACTTCCGGAGTCTGATTCTGCTCTCCAATATACCAGTACAAATCAGCCCTGAAGTTAATGGAGTTACAAGAACATTAATTAGATCAGGGACCTAGAAGTGCAGAGGCAGCAGGGAAGAGAGACCAAAAAGAAAGTTACCCAAACATTTCCAAAGCTCTAGTTCTCCCCAGGTTCCGCGCTAGCTGTGTGCAACGCTTTGAAGTAGGGAGCCTTAATTTTTCCTTATGTATCTGTCCATCCCCATTGGACCCTCTCATTGCTCTTAATATGCCCATCAAAATAAAAATGTTCATATTTGTCTATTTATATATAATCTTTGCTGATTATATATTTAAATAAAGAAACAGGACGGTGTGAATTTTTCATGATTCAAAGAGCATATACTGGAGCTCCTCATAAAACACTAGCATCCGGCTAACATCTTACCATACCTCCATGCCATGGCTTCTATGATCTGTACAATAATGGCTGCTGTTAATTGACTTTTGCTGCACATAGCGAATCCAACTTGGAAACGTTCCAAGACACTGCTAGTGAAGAATTGTGGGTGGGTGCAGGGTTTGAAGTGATGATAAACATTGTGACATGTACGATGAGGATTACATATTCTCATGGGCACATTTTGACTTTTGTTGCCTTCGCTTTTCCAGTCGACGTTCCCATTTGCCAGCTTCAGCAGAAGCCTACCACTTTTTGAACACCACTTGCCAGCGTGTGTAAGTGTGGGGCCCACCCTTGCAGTCCTTACTCCTGGGAGAAGCCCCCGTGGACATCGTTGAGGATATTCACAGAAGCAAGGCTTCTCTGTCTCGGCAAGACTAGCAGTATGGGGCCTGTAAAGAGGAACTTAAATGGTGTCTTGGGGAAATAGTAGAGGATTGGCCCAATCAACCTGCTGGGCAACATAATCCACCAACTTCTAACATAAATAACGCCACCTAGAAGACTTTCCTCTTTTCATATCATTTAAATGCTTTTATTCATCCAGAACATGGTAGTAGCCATTAGCCAGCACATCTGGGAATGTGAGTCCAGTGCATTATCCACCAGATCAACAGCCGGGTGAGATTTCTTTCTG
The DNA here is from genome assembly GCA_019425775.1 of Rafetus swinhoei. Classification (NCBI taxonomy): domain Eukaryota; kingdom Metazoa; phylum Chordata; order Testudines; family Trionychidae; genus Rafetus; species Rafetus swinhoei. The sequence continues at coordinate 44,069,501 of CM033436.1, read as the reverse complement.
TTGCAGCACAAATTCCACTCGCAGAGGCCAAGCCCAGCTCCTTTGTGGTTATTAGCCAGGGCCAAATCCTCCAAATCCTGTGTGGAGCTGAGCACCTGCAGCCCTTACTGAATTCAGTGGGGCTTAGCACCATGCTGGATACTCTCATACAATAAGCCTCTGGACGGCAGGTGCAGGCTCAGCTGGGGAAGGCAAACCAAAGCCCTGCCCCTTCTGCCCAAAGCCACACCCCTTCCCCGAGACCATGCCCCTTCACAACCTTCCCCTCCAAGCCCCGCCCAACCCCAGCTGTGGGTCAGGGCTACTGCACGGCCTTGCCTACATTACCTGCTGCCCAGGAATAAGCCAAATGTATTGTGCTCCTGCTGTGCAGGGTGCAGGACATTAAAAAGAAGTGTGTTATATAGTTAAAGACCCTACCATATTTTTCTATCTGTAGCTTTCTTATACACACTCATGCTGTCATCCTTGGGCAGCCTTGAAGGATTGCCACAGTTGGACTGCAAGCTGTGTGTAATCAGGCTCAACGGCCGGCCATGGGAGACAGCCATGCCCTAGGCCAGTGGTCACCAACCAGTAGATCGGGACCTACTGGCAGATCTTGGAGCCTCTGACAGGTGATCCTGACTGGTTTGGCCAAGAGGCAGTCAACAGCTGCCCCCACCCCCACTGCTGTTCATCTCCTGCCCTTTGCCTTGGAGCTGTCCCTCCTGCTTGCTGTGCAGGGCAGCGGAGGAAGAGGAGGGTGCTGATGTCAAGGTGCCCCCTCCCACTCTGTATCCTTTCTCCACAAAGCAGAGAGGGGGGCACATCAGGGCTTGGGAGGGAGTTTGCTGGCTGCTTTAGGGAGTGGTCCAGAGCCAGGGCAGGGGCGAGCCTGCCTTAGCCGCACTGCACCACCACCCAGGGGCCACCTGAGCTAAGTAGTGCCCAGCTGGAGCCCACATCTTGAACTCCTGCCCCATCATAAACTCCCTCCTACACCCAAGCCTCTGCCCCAGCCTGCACCTAGAACCCCTCCTACATCCCAAAGGCCTGCCCCATGTGCAGCTCAGAGCCCCTCTCACACTCCAGATCCCTTAATCCAAGACCAGAGCCTGCACCCCAACCCTCTGCCCCAGCCTGATGAAAGTGAGGGAGGATGGGCAAGAGAGGGAAGATGGAGTGAGCAGGGGCGGGGCCTTGGAGAAGGGGCAGGAAGGAGGCGGGGCCAGGGTATTTATATCTGAGGTAGATCTTGGTTTGCACTTCAATTCAGAAAGTGATCTTGTGCTTAAAAAGGTTGGAAACCACTGCCTTAGGACAACAATGAAGCAGCATCCGTGGGAAACCTGAAGCTACTGTGCAACACAGCGTAGTGAGATATGGCAATGTATGGAAGCTAGAACCACTGCAAAGGGGGGCACTAACTCCCTAGCACCGCTCCATGCTGAACACAGAGGAATTGGAGCTGCTAAATCTGTGCCTTTGTGGTGTAGCAATGTCCTCAGATGCTTCAGGTCCCCCAGCACACTGCCTTGGCAGGAGCCTTCTCTAGATTACAACATGCCACCTGCCTCCTGTTACTAATCTGAGATTTGAATAAGAGTTACCAAGCAGCACGCAAAGAAACTCGTATTTCAAATGCAGTAGGTGGTTCCTACGTTTTCGGAAGCGCTGCCTTTTTGAACATGGGGTGGGGGTGAGGATATAACAGCAGACCCAAGTTACATTGCCATACAGAAGCCACTCCCTTCCCCTGGTGCTCCTCCTTTGGACCCCTGCTATTTTGGTAATCCCTTGACCTTTAATTTGTCCTTAACCATGACCATTAATTGCCATGGATATTGAGAGAGATAGAGGGGCAATTTTTGAGCAAGTTATCTAGAGCCTGGGTTTCTGTCTTTTTAATATATTTCTTGGCAGAAAGTGCTGATTGTTTTCATTGATCTCTGCTGCTTCTGGTTTAATTTTTCTTTCTTTATCTTGAAGTCCCATGCTTACGCCTCTATCTTTGCCAGGATGTTTGCTTTGGATGGCTAATCCTGGGGTTTTGCATTTCAGTGAGTTGCCTATTTTCTCCCTTTTTTCAGTCTATTGTCCATTTTTTTTTTTTTTTGCAGATTTTGTCCTATTTGTGCATTGACAAGTGACTATCATTCAGTGCCAGCATTTCTTTTGTTGGGTTCTTCTTCTTTTGCATCACCAAGGGCTTAAGAGGGGCGTATGTGAACCCCCAACGCCCCTACACACAGGGTGACTTTCAGCACTGGAGAATATCCCTCTTTTGCAGGAGCTGATTTTAATTAAACAATGCTCCCACTTTGTTCTAGACTTCATTTGCAAGGGCTGATACTTGTTGGCAAAACTATCGTTGTCCCTTTTCGTGCATGATTCAAACTTTGTGTCAGGTTCTACTCTCCTACTGCTATCTGTACCTTGGGAATATCCGCATTCAGTTGAGTCACTCCACTGTAAAACTGGCATGGGATCAAATTCAAGCCCTTACTTACGTCTTGTCCCAATTCTGTGAGAGACTGAACCCATCCAGTGAAAACTTTTGCAATAAGAAAAAATAATACTCTATATGTGTTTTATAGTATTGCAGCCCATTCCACGTGTAACTCTATGCAGTTCCCGGGTTTCTCTCCAGCGCCCGGCTGCCATTCAACTTCCATTCCCACACAGAGGTTGGCCTCTGTCTGGTTCAGTACCTTTCCACTTATCCAGCCATTGGAAAGGGGTTAATGGGAGAAATAGTCCCGTTTTGCTGATCTATTCACTCATCTTATCCTAAATACAGGTTGAACCTCTCTAATCCGGCACCCTCGGGACTTGACTGGTTTTGAACTAGAGAACTTGCCAGACCATGGGAGGTCCATTTTGTCTAGCAGCATTATCAACACTTCCACTGCTTGCTGGGATGCTAGAGGACATTTTGGGGTAAGTTAGAGCTAAATAGCAGCGCAGAACACTGAGAGCCAGAGCTGGTGGCTGCAAACAAACTTTATGGGACAGCGGGAAACTTGGCCACACCCACAAAAAGTGGAGATCCGGCTAATTAAAATTATGCCGGACCACGGGTGTTGCCGGAGCAGAGAGTTCTGGACTAGAGAGGTTCAACCTGTAGTGATCTCGTATTGCTTTGCATTGTTGAACTGTGACCAGGTTTCACCCGAGAGATAGCAACATTTTAGTGCTGGTTAGAGAAAGCCAGCATATCTGTTTAATGCTCCAAGCCTGTAAAGGAAGCTGCCAGCATAGAGTAAAATCCTGGCCCCACTGAAGTCAAGTGCAAAATGCCCATTGACATCAGTGGGACTAGGATTTCATCGCCAGTTCCTTCGAACCCTGCAGAGTCCCACTGAAATAAATGAAACCTTGTGCAAGAAATGAGACAGAAGTGTGGAGCGAAGGTACAGAGTGATGTACACAGCTCTGCTGGGATCTGTTAAAGCTGGCAAGATGCAAGGCATTTTTATTATAGCTGTATTTATTATTTATTGCGGGTATTAGATTGGCTTTAGTAGGCTAAGCAGATCATCAGTTTTTGATGGATTCCTCTTTTGTGCCTGCCCTTTACTTTATGCCCAGGAAAGCCTGGTCTGGGATGGATCGTGACTGTATGTTTGGTCATGCATTTAATATCTGATGAGGCTTTACACAAATTAAAATGGAAATGTGTGTGTGTGAAATCTACGTGGGAGTAAACGGAGCACTGGTGAAGTGTTTAAGATTGTCTTCCTGCCACCCGTGCATTATAAGAGCTCCCTAGTTTTTCCACCCTGGTTGGAAATAATTCCCATCTGCCTGGACTCCTCATCTAGCACAGAAAGGACGACGTCTCTTTTTCTGAAGTGGAGGAAAGGGAGGGAGTGCGGTGTTAATGAAGCATTTGGTTCAGAATTCTGCTGTTTCTGTCACTGGGATTTAAAATAACAGGAGGTCCTAATATTTTAATTGATTCCACTGCAATCAGCCGGTCTCTTCTGCTCACGTAGAGTTTCTCAGCTTTTGTAGTCTTCTTTGCCTGCCCGGAATACATATGCAACTCCCCCTCTTTCTTCTGCTATCTGTGGAAGATGCAATCACATCTTTGATCCAGCTGGTTTTTAATTTATTATTTCCCCCTATTGCGTGGACGGTTTTTCTCATTTTTCTGTCAAGCTCAAGGTTTGGCTCCTGTTTATCTTGGCTATGTTAACATTCTGTTCCTCTTCTGGGCACTCAGTCAGCCCACTGGGTTGCCTGAAATTAAACACGGGGGATTTTTGAGTATTATTTTCTTCATCAACCCATTGCAGCTTTTCTTCCCTTCCTTCGTTGCTCTACTTCATACTTTATGGCTCTTGGAATATTATAGGAAATACCTTTTGGGTTTTTTTGGTCTTTGCCACTTTTCCTTGACTTGAAAATGTTCAAATCCCATGTGAAGTAAAAGATAGGGTAGGCCACTCTAACTTGCCCCAGGGAGTCAAACCTTGAGTCAAAGAGCTCTTAACCCTCCTCCAGCAAGGGAAGAAAAGCCTGGTGACTAGGCCACTAGAGAATCATTCAAAAGATCTGAAGTTTTGTTTTTCTGTGTTGCTGACTTCTGGTACTTTTCGATCACTGTGGGGGAGGCTTTCAATCCATTATTTTCCACATCTATGAAATTGGAATGTTAGTGAACCACCTACTGTGTTTACTGCCCTCAAGCAAGTGGAATCAGAACTGAACTAGTGTATCATAAGCCTTATACTGTACACAGGTAATGGAGATCCTCCTTTAGCTCAGGAGGTGCCGTCGCAACAGAAGGGAAACTGAGTTTTAGTCCTACTGCCATCAGGAAGTTCCCAGTGGCCAGGGTGTAGATCAAAATGACAATAGTGAAATTTAAGGTGGACATGGATTTGTTACATCACCTCCCAAGAGTTTTACGAGCCTTTCTTCAATACGTGTAAAGTGTTTTGAGATGCGCTTTAGGAAGATGATAGAGATGTGCAAAGTATTATTATTAAAAACACTTCCCTCTTTCTCCAGGAGCTGCTAAAATGCGTTTACAGCTTATATCCTTTTTCTTGAGCATTAAACAGTCCCCTCTGAATTAATAAAGCATGTGTTAGGGTTTTTTTTTAAGCCCCTTTCCATTAAAAAATTACTGTGTTTTTTTATTATTATTTTGCTTAGTAATTTTTGCATTTCAATAAAAGTAACAGTGCAGTTACAACACTTTGCAAGATAAGTAAAGAAAGATCTTTTCACAGAACAATTACGAAATTTCAAAGCATCTTATAAATACCCTCCTATCTGCATACACGAGATAAGCATATTTTAGTAATAGTTATAACAGGCTAACATGGAAAATGCATGGGGCTGTGGTACAGTGCTATCCCACTCAGACACACAGATAAACCAGCTTTTGAACAACATGGTGTTTCTTTGAAGGGACGGTGGTCGATGGGAGAAGCTGGAAGGCTCACAGAGATATCAACTCCTTGCAGGTTGAAGGTTGTGTGGAGGCAACTCTCATGTTTCTCAAGACACATTTACCAGCATAAGAACATATAGTATCTAAAACCTTTCGAGGGCTCCCTATAGCTCCTCCTGGGAACCCAGTCTCACAAAACTTTAAAAGGGCATTACAATGGTGGCAGACTCATTTGTTCCCCTTTGTTACTTCGTCGGGTATACAGATTTGTTGGTCTGTCTCTGTGGTTTGACAATAAAATATCAAAGTGATTCTTCCCTGATTTTTCAGGATGGCTTCTCAGAGGCCTTGCGAACCAGAATGGGAATTTCTCCAGCCTTTCCGGGAAAGGGCGGGGGTGCTACTTGTTTCACAGAGAGCTTTTCCTATGGGGCTGTCAGGAGTTGGCCCTAAACAGCTATGGAGTGTTTTTGTGACAGGTTGCTGTGCTCACCACTGGACAGCTTCACGTCCTGGTGGTTCTGAGGAGGCCAATGCCTCTTCCAGTGGTTACACCCCGTCAACTTCTCCTCTGCAGCCTCAGCCGCTCTCTCAGCAGCACAGCTGCCCTCTTTGTGACTCAGCCCTCCAGTCAGGTCACTGGGGGCTTCTCTTTCAGCAGGCAGGGCTCCTGCTCTCCAGCAGTCTGTGACTTCAAAGCTGCACAGGGCCACTCCCACAGTGGCTGGCTCAGGGACCCACTAGGCACCTCAAAGGTCCGGTCCCTGCCCCTTGCTGCCCTTCCCTGAGCCGCTTCCATACCTCCTGGGTCTCCCCGATCTCCTAGGTTTGGGCCAGTCTCTTCACTCCCTTCTCCCACAGAGTAACCTGAGGCAGGTCACCTTGGCAACCTCTCCCCAACACTCCTCCCCTTTCCCAGGGAGTGTCTGTAGCCTTTCCCAGCAGCCCTTTTCATTGCCAGCCTCCTGACGTTTGTAGAAGCCCTGCCTCTCTCTCACACATGAGCTGCCTCAAGCCTAAAGTTCTCCTGTTTGCAGTCTAATTAGCGAATCGGGCCCCCCTTGGCCTCATTCAGCTGTTGCAGCGTTGGTGTGGGGAGCACACCCCTTCGGAGTTCCAAATGGTTGAACTAAAACTCTCTTCCTCTCTCAGTTGACTCAGGATGCCCGGTTTCCATCTCCCGTATCTAGTGGGATTCATACTATTCTTAGCAACTGTAGGGGGGAGGGGAAAGGAGGGTTGTATTCTGGGAGTTTGCTTTGAGACTGCAGAAGGCACCTTGATTTTCTAAAGACAGGTGCCCAGCCCTTTCTGAAATCAGTGTCTTTCAAGCTAATCACCCCCAAAACACCAGTCAGGCTATTTCTAATATGTAGTTACGCTAAAAGTGTCCTCCCGTAGATTTAAAATGGATGACTATCCCTCCATCCAGGCTTTTGTTAAAGAGGGCATAAGCGTATGTATCCTTTCTCTCACGGCCGGTGACCCTTACCACAACCTGACCTAGCCATTGAGGTTCCCGCTGTGTAGTGGCAAAGCATTTATTCTGGGCAAAGGTGTCTAAACGCATTCGCTCCTTCCACGCAGTAGAGATGAGGCCCGATGTCACCGGCACCTGCAGATTCTCAGGCGGGTTTTGGTTTGCAGCAGTTGTGTCTTTGTATAGACTCAGAGGACGCCGTTGTGGGTACGATGATGCTGAAGTCAGGAGCTGGGGCTGCGAATCCCCCACACTGCAGTTCATTCCTTACCCGAGCACTCTAAAATCTTCATCTTCAACAATGGAGACAGGGCTGAAAGACTTGAAGGCAGCGGTTCCCTCTCAGGTAGTTGCATTCTTCACAGGACCAGAGGAGGGGCTGGGAGGGGACAGAGTTGTCTCTTCACTTGAATGATCCCTGACTCTTTTATTTTACTTTGTGAGAGGTTTTTTTTCTTTCTTTTTTTTGGGAGCAACCACAGAGAGTCACAGATGAAACTGGAAACTTGGAGAGGTCAGAGTGTGTTAAATGGAAGGTGCGGCACTAGATGGTATACGCCATGGCTGGACAGACTTGGGGTCAGAGATCCCTCATGGCTCCATGTCACCGGCTGCTGGATTAATGTCATGAGCACACAGCAAGGGTCTGATGAGATGTCTCGGTCCCAGCTGGCGTGACCTCTGACCTCTGTACATGCTTTGTTTGCCACAAGAGCAACAAGCTTTCTGCTTATCACTGAGGTCCCACGTGAGGCGATTCTGAAAAGAGAAGGATCACTCAGGTCTTTTACCACCTTACGACTGCAGGTTTTAAACGCCGGCAGCCACGGAGAAGGCGGCAGCAGCAACGGTGGAGGGGGAGTCATTATCCTCTATTGTGGGACTGATTGTTTGGGCTCGGGAGAAGTCTCCCTTTCTGAAGTCGATTTCTACTTTTGGATATTTTCCCCCTTTTCTTCTCTCCCTTTCAGCTTGCACCAGGAGGGCAGAACAGAATGAGCTGCTGTCAGATTTCTCTCTCCCTTTTTCTCAGTGGATTCCAATTCCAGTCTGTGGCAGAAGAAGCGAGTCTCTCCAGCGGGAGGAAGTAGTTAATGAGGGAAGGAGCCTCCCTTGCTGAGGGACAGTTGGCCTGTGTCAGGGCTACGGAGCTGCTTGTGGTGGCCGCAAGGAGGGAAATCAAAACGGCGGGGGGGAGGAGAGAGCAAGGTGTGAGGAGCTCAGAGCACAGGAGTAAAGCGAGGACAGTCAGCAGTGGCTGGTTAGAAGGGGACTTGTAACCGCAAGTGTGGGACTCAAGTGGTTGATGACAATACTGTCCATAAGAGGCGAGGCACTGGTATTTCTACAGAGACCCCTTTGGGGGCCTCATAATAAGCCTCACTCCTGAGCTGGGGGCTGCTCTCAAGGAAGAAGACTTACCCAGGAAGGTTTCAAAATGGTGGAATCCGAACTGCCCTCAGGGAAGAGGGCGTCTGGGAGTGCCAAAGGGAGCAGCCTTCAAAGCGCACGGGCCACGTGCTGCACCTCCAAGAGGCCCAGCTCAGAACTCACAGTCCAGGGCAAGGAGCAGCTGGTCCTGGGAACGGAGAAGCCCTGGAGGTAATTTCAGAAGCCCCGGCAGCATGTCTGAGTCACCACAGCCTCCCTCGGCTGCTCGGTGGGCCGATGTGCAGCCCGGACGCTCTGTGACACTTCGTGCTGCGGCCGTGCCCGGACATGCCTTTCTTGCCCCCGCATTGTGCACACACCTGGGCTTGCGAAGGGGTCCTTGGAAGACAGCCGTACAGCTTCCTTCCAAGGTGCCTGCCCCAGGAGTCTCACCCAGGCAGACATGGGGCTTTTATTTTGCCCAGGTGTAAGGGGGCCGCATGGGGAATGAGGATCTCAGTCTGTGTATCCCAAAGATCAGCATGAACCCAGACTCAAAGCTCCTGGCCAGCTCCATGAGGGGCCTGGCTCTCCCCACCACTCTGCTGACCTTCCCTGTGGGTGACCTCACCTTGCTGCCCGTAGTCCTCTTTCGCCACATCCACCCACAGAAGGCGCAGAGTGGGCAGTTACCATGCTCCCTGCAGCAGGGACTAGGAGTGCCTGGCTTTCCTTTACAAACCTGCTGGTTATCCAGGGCAACATGGCCAGGGTGTCTCCTCCCACAGCCTGGCCAATAATGAATGGAAATGCCTATCTCCTAGAACTGGAAGGGACCTTAAAAAGGCATGGAGTCCAGGCCCCTGCCTTCACAGCAGGACCAGCCCTGACAGATTTTGCCCCAGACTCCTAAACAGCCTCCTCAAGGATTGAACTCACCACCCGTGGGTTTAGTAGGCCAATGCTCAAGCCACTAAGCTATCCCTCCCCCACAGGAATGGTGAAGCTCCTTACAGTGGTTAGATCTCTGCTGGCTGAGAGGTTTAGCACGTCTCATTTTACTGGGGAGTGCTTGACCTCCTGCTGTGCTCCTGGCCTCACCCCCACCCCAAATTTCCCTCCTCTTCCTGCCCCTGCTGCACCCACACTCTACCTCTTCCTCACCTCCTCCTCTGAGCATGGCCTGTCCCCACCTCCTGCCCTTCCTTCCCAGAGCTTGAGCGCCGTGAATGGGCTGTTGACTGTGCTCCAGAAGTACTGGGAGGGAGGGGAAGGAGTTGGTAAGTGTGGAGCTGCGTGAGAGGTGCAGGGGGCGAGGAAAGTGGGGAAAACTTGGTGCTGGTGGGTGCTCTGCACCCACTAATTTTTCCCCATGGATGCTCCAGCCCCAGCCGGAGCACCCACATTGTCCATGCGTACCCCGAGGAGAACATGGGCAGAAAGAAGCAGAAGGCAGCTCAAGGTCCTGGCTGTTGGTCTCTCCGCTGGCTTGCATGTGAAAGCTGTGGGATGCCCTGTTGCTCGGTAGCAGGCATGTTGCTTGTGTGCTTCAGGGCTCTGTGATTTACAGCCCCAGAGATGAGAAAAATCGCAATCATTGCCTTTTATTCACAACTGGAAACACCATAATTGACTGCAGTGTCAATTAGAGGAAGCCGGCAGCACCCCCAGGAATATGCATCTCTACTGCCAAACCGGCAGCACGGCACGACTTGCCATAATAAACCAATCAATAAAATAACTCTTACCTTTAAAAGTAAATAAATACAAATAAATCACTCTTCTAAACACCTCCATGCTCCAAATGTGCTGTAAGTGGCCTCTTCCTCCCTGATCAATTCTACCGCACGTCTCCAGATACCCCCCTTCAAAAACACCCATCAGCATCTACCTCCTGGAGAGGGAAGGCAGGTGAACGCATGATACCGTAAGCGCTGTTGTGTCAGTGCTTCTGTGAACAAGTTACTTGCGTCTCCCGTACATTCTCAAATCATTCCTAGCAGAAAACATCCCTGCAGAAATACTTTCTCAAAATAAAGACTCAAAGGGGGAGCCACGTTACTCTGTAACTTTAAAAACAGCGAGCAGACCTGAAGCACCTTAGCCCTGGTCTATGCTAGGGAGTTATTTCGAAATAGCTCTCCTTATTTTGAAATAACAAGTGGAGTGTCCACACTACCAAGCCTGTTATTTTGAAATAAGGGGCTGGTTATTTTGAAATAATAACTCCTGCTTTCCTTGGGAAATAACGCTTATTTCGAAATAGTTATTTTGAAATAGTGGTAGTGCGGATGCTCCACTGCTGCTATTTCCAGATAACTACTCCCCAGAGTCAATCAACATAATTACGCCCCCCCAGCACTTCCAGGGGCTCTAAGTCAAGGTAGTGCATCCACATTAAAGGTGCCTTCCTCGGACTAATTTCGAGGCTTCCCTGTAGTGTGGACATGCTATTTCGAAATAGTTATTTCAAGAGTTATTATTTGAAAATAAGTTATTTTGAAATAATTTCCTAGTATAGACATGCCCTGTCTACACTAGGAAATTATTACTTGTTTCTCAAAATAATTCTCTCCTAGCTGCAGTGACAAAGCAGCTTGAAAACCTTCAAACATATCTATCATGTCATATTCCAAGATTTCAAAAATTCTGTCCTCTTCACCCACCTAGACCCTACTCCTGGAAAACCTACATGCATAACTTTAAACCTGTGAGTAGCAACATAGATTTCACTGTGCTTAAAGAAAAACACATGCATGTCTTTGCAGGCTAGGGACCCCCATGTACAACAGTAAAAGAATCACCTTTAAAGTACAATAACGATAGATGTTCATATTTAAGCTACAGATACCCCCTTACAATTATTTAAACAAAGTATTTCTTGTGTTCTTTGCTGTTTGTGCTATTCCTGCACGTGAGTTTGGAGAATGAACACAGCCAGACTAGTCTATTTTACTCTAGGCTTTAATGAGTTTCACTTTAAGGCACTTGTTTGTCAGTGCCATGCTGCAATTTGGAGGTTGCATAGCCTGTAAGGGAAATATTTTGTTCTTTACAATAACTCTTTCCATTGAAACATTTCTGCTCTTAAATTGTACAAAAGTTTATCTTTACAAAACATACATTTGGAGTGACAAATTTGACTCGATGGAGTCCCTTTGAGGCAAAATTCCTCTTTGGCAGTGGTGCAGTAGCTTAGGGCTTTTTTTTTAATAGTACAGATAAACAGATCTGTTGACACTACAAGTTTTTCTAACTCAGGTAAATGGCTTTTAATTTCTGTATCATTTTGTTACATAAAAGAAAACTCCAGTGTAATGTAAGAAAAATTCTAATTACCCCATCTAATTAAAAAGTGCTTTAATTATATTACAGAAGAATTAATTTCTTTTGAGACTTACAAATCAGACACTCCCCTCGTGTACCTCCAGAGGAATTTGGAAACCATCACCCTCGGAATCCATCTGTGGGAAAATAGAGTCCTCCTAGGGTACACTTTGACCAGTCACTAGTCTTGTTCATGAGAACAAGGACTCCAACTGTGGTCAACTGTTTGGCTGGAAATCCTGAACCTGCCCACCAAGGCTCAAACCCAGAATGGCCCTGTGCCATTTCTGCCATCAAAATGCATAACACCAAGACACACAAGCGTTTATCCTGCATAAACCCATTGGGGGACAGCCCCTTTTAGTCCATGCATACCAATTTGCTAGTCAGAGTCTGTGTCCCACAGCAATGTATTCTGGCAATGTCAGATAATGCAGGGAGAGGGAGCAGTGTAGTTCAAGTGAGCTACATGTCCCATTTTGAGATGGGCCTAAATCAAAACTCTGGCTCCAAACACCTCTTGGCTATCAGGAGATAAGACCCAAATGACTTGCCTCGTCCTGCCTCTATATTGTGCAGAGCAAAACCCATGGACCTAATCACCTCGAACCCCAGAAACCCTGTGAGGTCTCCAATCCCATTGCACACAATGCTTTTTAACCCTAGTTTTGCTGAAGGCAGGTCTACCACAGAATGTCCTCCACCTGGCTACCAAACTCCCGTGCTGCACAAGTGCTATCCTGACCCACTAGCCAAGGCCTCTTTTCACACTTGCACCTTCATGGTCCTTATTAAGGCTGCAAGTACCTACTGAAGGCGTGTTTCACCTGCAGCAGGGAATAGTATTACTGAAGCATACATACTACCTCCAAGTCTTAGGACATATGACATCCACAAAAATTTGCCCACTACAATTAGTTAAATCTCTGAGCTGGTGCAGATGCATGTGCAGTGGTGTAATACTAATGAAATAATACAGAGTTGTAATGCTACTCATGCACATGTATCCTTCAGCCACCGGGAACCTTACCACTCTTAGGTTACGTCTATATTTCCTGAAAAAATGAGGAAGAATGGCTCTTGCGCAAGAGGGGGGTTTTGTGCAAAAAGGAGCCGTCTACACAGCTCCTTTTTGCGAAAAAGCCTCTTGCTCAAACACAGCCCCCAATTAATTATGCAAATGAAGTGCGGCAATATGTCAATCCACACGTCATTTGCATAGGCTTTTGCTCAAGAAGAGTGCAGTATAGATGTAGCCTAAGTATGTATCTACACTGCAGGGTTTAAATCGAAATAAGCTATGCAAATTGAGCTTCATCAATTGCATAGCTTATTTCGAAACAGGGAGCGTCTACACAGCACTTATTTCGAAACTGACTTCCCTCATTCCTCATATAATGAGGGTTACAGGAGTCAGAGTAAGAAGTCCTCCTGCTTGTCAATATTTTGACACTATTTCGAAATAACTGCCTACTGTGTAGACACAGACTAAGTTATTTCAGAATAGCGCTAGTTATTTCAAAATAGTGTTGCAGTGTAGACGTACACTTAATCTGAGTGGCAGGGCTTCCATAGCTATTGGTCAGGCTAGGCCCTGCCCTAGGGCAAGGCGAGCAAGGCAAATACCTTGGTCCCTGCACTTTTGGGGCCTCGCACTGCTGAGTATTCACCATCCACCTGCTGGGCCTGGGGCCCTGCTCCCAGCATCCTGCCTTGGGACCCGCAAACAGGTTGGGGTGCATGGGAAAACACCCGCTCAGCATGCTGTCTTGGCTACCCTGCAGGATTTCCATTAAACTTCCCAAATGCCGTCAGGGTTCCCAGGACTCTGGCTTCCAAATTGCTTGTTTTTCAGTTACCACCATCGGCATCCAGCAGCATCAACTGAACAGCGAAGGGAAGACAGGCATGAATTTGCAGCATTCCTGCAGGACCTGATGGATGCCAGCAGTCATCTTTGATTCCTGTCTGCAGCAGAGGATCCTTGCCCTCCCAGAGGTGTTTGAGCACTCGAGGTAATTAAAGTTTCGGAAGCACACACATATGTCACTTGCTGTCTGAGACTATATAAGCTCCTTGGATAAGCTTGGCCTCTTCTATGTGCTTTTTATTACCTACTACAGTAGGACCCTGATCCTCATTGGGACACCTAGGTTCTATTGCGATCCAAATTAAACAATGGCGAGAAAATGATAGAAAGTTATCATGAATCTGGTAGCTAAATGAATGCCACTAAACCCCAGACACACTTTCCAAGGCATTTGGCGGACTTCTGTTTCCAGTGAAAGTTATCAATGCACCTCATTTCTTCCTCTAGCAACTCTCTCTAATCTCCAAACACCCATTCACAGGCGGGAGATAAGAGTCACATTTAAATGTGGCCAGTCACACGCTGCTGCACACGGAGGTGCAGCAACCTTACACATACTACTTACTAATGTAAGACTTTCCATAACAGTAAACTTCTTCCTTTGACACTTTGATATTGAGGAGAAAGAAGAAAAATTCAATTACTTTTCACATTGTTCATAATATTCACTTATCTTTTCCCGTTTTCTTTATTGAAAACATGCCTGCATTTGATACCTCCACAGGCTCTTTCCCAGTAAAATTCAGCAAGCCTTAGGCTCATCCCCACTCATCTCTGTCCCTGTGAGGAATGAGAGATAATTATTAACAAGGAATTTGAATAAAGTTTCTGTTATTTCATGGCCAGGCTCTGCTTCCGTAAAGTCTGCACTTGGAGTGACTTCTCCAATTGCTGATGTACATTGAAAAATAAATATGCCTCCTCTCTCCTACCAAGACTTTTCAGACTTAGCGAACCAATCTTTCCACATCACAGGAAAGGTAAGGGATATTTTCTTTCTGAATCACTCGACTGGAAACACAATTCTGAGAAAAGCAAAGTAATGTTTCCTTTTCACTGTTTCCATTCCATTCAGGCTGATAAATTCCTCTGGGATGCAACATTTCTGATTCCTTATATTCCCGGTCTGATCCACTTTCTCCTTCCTTCCCTGGTCTGTTCCCTCGCTCCATTTTCCAATAGGCCTTAGAGTAAACTCTCCATTGGGCTGCCATGGAAAGTGTTGGCTGTCATAGGCATAGGAGGGGACATGACTCTGTTTTCTGTGCTGGGGAACTGGCTTTTTGGAAGGTATATTTTTAACTCAGGGGCTCACACAATCCTTGCTGATGGCATCGCCCACAGGATATTCCAGACATGTCATTGTCTCAGTGGATCAGATAGGTGGCTATTGAGTGAGTGATGGGACTTTATTACAAAGGCTCTCACCCTAGGACACATCTACACTGCACGCTTATTTTGAAGTAAACTATTCTGGAATAGTTATTCTGAAATAGCTAATTTCAAAATAGCACGTCTACACTGCAGGGAAGCCTCAAAATGAGTCCCAGGCAGGCTCCCCTCATGTAGACACGCTATCTCAATTTAGAGCCCCAGGAGGCACTGGGAAAGAGTTAAAGCAGGCTTAAGGGAGTCTGCACAGGCCCAGCCAATCAGAGAGGGGCTTGCTGAAGCTGCCCATTTATAAGGGGCTGCTCAGCACAGCACAGATCAGTATCTCACTGAAGGGCGAGGGAGGCTAGCTGCCTTCGGAGCACCAAGGAGAGACCAGTGCTGGGTAAAGTCAGGGGAACTAGAGGGTGCTCCAGTCTGATGGTAGCCAGACTGGGCCCTGATACTGGGTTGAAAGGGTGCCAGCGCTACAGGGAAGTGGCCCAGGGAAGGCAGGCAGTACAAGGGAGAGGAGGAGGGCAGTAGGTAGCTGCCACTCAAGGGTCCCTAGGCTGGGGCCCAGAGTACTGGGTGAGCCTGGGTCCTCCACCTTACCCCACAGGACACTGGAGGAAGCGGCCAGCAAAAGACTGCAGTTTGCCCCTGATGGAGAGGCTAGATTATGTGCTGCAGTCTGCCACTGCAGTGTGGGACCAGACTGAGGACAGCCAGCCTCCCGGATGCGGGGATTGGAGTTGGGGCACAGCCCGATGCTGCGGTCCAGTGGATGATGCTGTTCCAGGGGGTCGAGACAGCCAACGAGAGCGTGATGATGGGCAAGACAACCATAGAGAAAGGCGCAATATTGAACAACTGAGCTAGTTTCCAGAGCGACCAGCAGGGGGTGAATCTTCACACTGTTAACAATGATAAATCCACAAACCGAGCATTGCTGCCATAGGGGATATTCCTTCCTGACCCTCATCATTGTAAGTTCCTGAAGCATGAACCTAGCTTACCAGCTAATTGCTCCTATCACAAATGTCCACATCCAAACAATCCAGATCCCCTGGCAACCGCAATCCCCATCCCCAACAAGTCCTTCTGATTGCCTCAGATTCTCCAGCTGGAGCACAGACTGAGTAGCAGTGACTGACCATTCTCCCCATGAGACTCCACCTGAGAGGTGCTGGGCAGATACGTAACCCTGGTGCAAAAAGGCACTGCCATGGTCCTCACCAATGAGAGCTGGTAATGAGCTATGGAGATACCATGCAAAAGAGGTTCCAGAGCCCATGTATGCGGTGACACAGGGCAGCTGCAAGGGCATGTATGGCGGTGCACACAGCCTGGGGAAGTCCTGGGACCATGAACAGGGGTTTCATGAGCTCTCATCTGCTAGCCATAAGCCTTGCATAGGCACAGGGTAGGAGGCATAGTGCAACCACCCAGATTCATTGCAACCTGATTCTGAGGATCAGAGTATCCCCCACCCCAGTGAGTCACTCAAGCGAGTCCAGTTTACTCTGAATGTACCTTCAGTGCAAAGTAGATTTACAAGAGCAATTTCACTGGTTAATACCTCTCACTCATGCCTGAAATGACCAGAGCTACACCATTGATGAAGAGATGTAATTGTTTTAGTTGGCCTTGCACCTGCCCGTTATCTCCTAGACTTTCCCCAGGATTCTACAGAAGAGGAAGAAGGAAGACACCAAGGTTAGGTAGCAAACACAGTCTTGTGGTTGTGGCTCTAGACTGGAATCCAAGAAAATTGCATTCAAATCCCAACTCTGCCACTGACTTTTAGCCTTGCCCAAGTCACCTAACCCTATTCCTCAGTACCTTGTCTGCAATAGAGATGTTAAATATTGGTTAACGGAATAGTTGATTAACCTCATGAATTCTTCTTAGTTACTCGACTATTCTATAGTCCCTGGGAGTGGGGCCAGCAGCCAGTGCGCTCCGGCCCACTCCCAAGATGCCCCCACCACGCTGTGCTGCTGCCTCTGTGTCAGAGGCAGCAGCGTGAGGTGCCAGATGGGAGCTGGTCTGCAAGGGGAGCCAGTTTAAAAACAAGTTCCCCTCGCGGACTGGCTGCCTGTCGCCCCATGCTGCTGCCTCTGATACAGAGGTAGCAGATGGCAGCAGACCCTGTCCGGTGGGTGGGGGAGATCTGAGCTCCTGGACCTGGCGCAAGCCAGAACTGAGCCAGGCTGCCTGCCTGCTTGGTTCCTAATCCACTTTAAATGCAGAACTGCAGCAGGGGTAAGTCCCGGACCTGGCGCGAGCCAGGACTGATCTGGGCTGCTGGCCAGCCTGCTAAAAAATGTACTGGGGGGGGTTGGAGGGGAATGCGTGTAGTCTGTAGCATTAACCTATAATCTTTGGCTTATCGGTTAATCGACTACACTATTATATCCCTAATCTATAAAATGGGAATTATAGTAATTTTTTTATCTTGCATGTGTATTTAGATGGTATATGCATTGGTCTCTGCCTAGGAAAACAGGGCCCCAGTGGGTCCAATTGTGATATGAATAGCAATAATGAAAACTATATATATTACCAAGTATAACAAAACTCATCAAACTGATGCCATGACACAAAAAAGACACACAAGGGAAAGCTATTTTTTTAAAAAAACAGAAAATCAGGCAGCAATAGGCTATAAAACAGCAATAAAAGGAAAGGAGATTAAACGGAGGTATGCAGGCAATTTATACCAAATAAATTAAACTAAAGAAAGTCCAAACTTGTTTTCACTTTGTCTCAGAAAACAAATCTGGGACAAAAAAACCCAAAACAAAAAAAACTCCATAGTTTGCCTGAAAAAAGACATCAGGGAAGGAAAAAGATTGACAAATACTTTGAGAATCAGTGTTACTTTTAACCAGCTTGAATATTCAACTTGGCATAAAAATGGTCCTTCAATTAAAAATTATTAAAATTAGCTCAAAGTATTTTTTGGTGTATTCACTGCTAGAATTTAATAGGATCTAGTGCTTAACAAAGCTTTGAAGCAAAAATAACGTCTCAGGAGCTCATTATGCAGTAAATCCCATCAAAACCAGGGTCCCACCATGAAATTAACACAATTTGCAAATCATTATTCCAAAGTTCTCTTCCCCCCTCGCCCTCTATCACTTTTTACTTGAATCTGTAATGCGGCCCCAAACCAAACAAAGCTGCCACTGGAAAAAAAGGGAATTTGTATTTTGAAACATCCTGAGCTGTGAACACAACACTGAGGCAGCGCACACAATTGTCAGTGCAAACAATATATACACGGAAGAAGCTGCCAAGCAAACTGTGAAAATAGAAAAGGATCAAGGGATCTAAAGCAAAATATCGGTTGGGAATGTGTTCTGTGGTGGAAAAATCTGAAGGTTTCACTAAGCCTCAGCTTCTGGAAATAGAAAGGAAAGTTTTCAGTTTTCATCCTGAGTTTTAACACAGATAAATTAATTGGTTATTGTACAGGACTTGCTCACTCACAAGTATTCATAAAATATATATGGCTGGACAAAGTTTCACTTTAATGAAATACTGATTCTTATTTCCTCTTGGCTGAATTGGAGGAGGAAAAAAAAGGGCAATCAATAGAGTCTGAAACAGACATTACTCATTAAAATCCTAGACTGTCAATACAGTATATGTCTATCACTTGGGAGACTAGCAAAGTATTGTCCGTAATGACACATTGCTATTGTACTTGTTAAACACTTTTGGTGTATGCTAAAACCTAGCAAGTGTCCTCTGCTTTCAGTGCTTCTCGGGTGAGGAAAGTTCTCAATTAAGGGAGAGGTATCACCCACTTCACTGATTTCACCTAGCGTGAAAACCATTCTAGTTCGAGAAAAATCTCTGTAGAGCCCAGATGTTACTTTTAATGTCGTATGTGGAATATTAAACTGTTTATCTTGTTATTGAAGCCATAAGGAGGCTCTTTCATGTCATCATTTCTATTTTATTTTGTTTAGACTCCTTCATTAACTTTTCATATGGAAGATCTGTAATTTACATCTTCAAAGAACTTTCAAAATGTAAGTTTTAGGAAAGACAAGTGCTGTGTGTGTACAGTTCCTGTCTGATGCAAAGTCAAATCACAAAAATACCATCAAGAGTTTTTCTGCCTTTCCTTTTATTTGCGAGTAAAACACAAGGGACTTAATTTGAAAAAAAAAACCCAACAGATCTTATTTTGACTTGCTACTAATTAGTACAAATGGAATGTTAAAACAGCGCTGGTACCAAGACACCATAGAATTTATGGTCTGTGGTCCGAGAAAAATATCCCTGAATTAAAGGCATTATACTGTCCTGAGACTGGGAATGTTCTGCATACAGCTGTTAATACTGGATCCATACCAACTGTTTTGAGAGCCTAATTGTAAACAGTTATAAAAATATCTGCCACTCCCAGCTTGCATTTTCTTCTTCTTTTATGTGAGAGAGAAGTGGCCTTATTTCTGAAGATTGGCAGCCCCAAAGTATATCTATGGAAGTCTTTCGAACTTTGACGTGCATCCTTGCTTGCTCATTACCTTTCTCCAGAAAGCGAGAGTGAGAGTTTAGAAAGGCTGGCTCAGGTGGGAACCTTCGGCATTTGAGTGAAATCCTGGTCCTGTTACAGTCAATGTTTTCACGTCAGCAGTGTCCAGTTTCCATCCTTTGAGTGCGATAACGCTCTTCAGATCCAAACCCCGATAAAAAAAAATCCCCAAGATAGCTGCATCGTTTATTCCCCTCCACCTGGGGCAAACTGCATCATTTATTCCCATGGAACACCCATGGAAATGTTTCAGATAAGCAAACAGTTAGCCTAGAATGGATTAGATGGAACAGCTTTGGTTCAACAATCTAGAGGGGTCGAAATATATCACTGCTGGCAACTATAACTCTTGGGAGATGCTCAGACATTGGGGGAAGGGCATGTTGCGGAGAATGAGGTTCACCCCCAGCTGCCATTTCAAAGCACTGTCAATACAGCAATTTTCAGGGCCCAAGTGTGAGACTCACTAGTCCCGATCTGTTGACCTGGAATGGCATGCTTACTTCTGCAAGCTCCATAGACATAGCCTTCATTTCTCAAATTCATGGTGATTTAGGTTGGACATTAGGAAAAATTTCCTAACTGTCAGGGTGGAATAAGCTTCCTAGGGAGGTTGTGGAATCTCCGTCACTGGAGATATTTAAGAGCAGATTAGATAAATGTCTATCAGGGATGGTCTATACAGTACTGGGTCCTACCGTGAGGGCAGGGGACTGGACTTGATGACCTTTAGAGGTCCCTTCCAGTTCTAGTGTTCTATGATTCTATGATAGCCTGAAAGCACCTAGATAGAAAGATATTTTACTACCGGTTGCACCTCTCTAGTACGGCACCGGCCGGTGCTGAAACTGAGAATTTGCTGGACCACGGGAGGTCAATATTGTCTAGCAGCATGACCAACACTTCCACTGCTTATTGGGCTGTTAGAGGACATTTGGGGTAAGTTAGAGTTAAAGAACAGCACAGAACGCCGAGAACCAGGATGGTGGCTATAAACACACTTTATGGGACTGCAGGAAACTTGGCCGCATCCATGAGAAGTGGAGATCCGGCTAATTAAAATCACGCCGGATCATGGGATGTTTCCAGACCAGAGAGTTCTGGACTAGAGAGGTTCAACCTGTACTGATATGCTTAGTGTGAGGCTAGGTGACCCACCAAAGCGGGACTGGCAGTGAGGTGTCAAAAGAGCCACATGCATTTCATTTATATGGCAAAGGTATTTTTTTTTTTAAAAGAGGACTGAGAATCCTCCCAGTGACCCAATCAGGCACTGGATGTGCCAGATGCACTTGGGAAGTAGTATGGTGACAAGGAATGAGGAGATGCAGGCTCTATCTCTGACTCAGGTGTGATCTTGGGCAACTAATTTCTCCTGCTTGGTCCTCTGTTTGGCTTCCTCACTCGTTATCCATCTTGCCTATTTAGACTGCAAATTCTTTGGGGACATGAACTATCTCACACTATGTTGTACCCAGCATGCTGGGGTCCCAGTTGTGGTTGTAGCCTCTAGCTGATACAGTATTATAAGTAATAATTTTAATAATGCGCATCCAGTGTCCGGGGCTAAAGTGATCGTTTTAGAGGTCTGGAAAAGCTCTCCTCTGAAAAACCAGTCTGAAGCGAGACTACTGCACTGAGAAGAGGATCGCAGCTGGGACGTGCATTGGGAGAAGAGGAAGAATTTAAAACTCTGAAGGAAACTAAAGGACGAAAAGCATGAACTGTTCCAGGATACGATTCTTTGAAGTTAAGGGAAGGATGAGAGAGTAAAGGACTATTTGCAGTGTGGGGCCATGTTGGTCCCAGGACAGGGCTCTCAGATTGAAGGATTAGCAATAGAATGTTCTGGAAACTAGAGTTCTAAAAATGCAGACCTAAGTGAGGTGTTTCTGAATAATAAATACATAAATAACTAAATAAATAAATAAATAATCTGCAGTTAGCTAAACACACTGAAAAAGAGACTTGGTAGTAAAAAGGTGTTTGGTAGAGACTGAGGAGGTGAGGAAAAGGAAGGAATGACATGAGCTCAGGAGGGCCACAGACTAGTGGCCCCTGGGAGGGTGTGTGCATGTGTGTGGTGTGTGTGTGTGCGTGTGCACACGCGTGCACAGCTGGGATTGCTGGGCCTTTATTAATTGCTAGGTCCCAGCACAGTTGTCCCCTTTAATAACCTGTCAGCAGACCTGTATGGGCTAAAAAAGAAGGAGCACTTTGCAGAATAGACCAGGAGGTTTTCAGAGGAATGGACTGATACTATGTAGCCCAAGAGAAATACTTGCATCTAGAGTTGGAGGAAAATACTTAGCTGAAACTTTTTGGGGGGTCGGGGGGGAGACAAAAGAAATGCAGATTTGGTAACCCCAAAACATTTCTCAAATTCATGGCGATTTCACTGAATTATTCCAGTTTTTCAAAAAAAATCCGTAACATTGTTAAAATGAAAATGTTTTGTTTTCAAAGGGAAATATTCCAATTTTTTCACCCCAAAAAACCTTTTTGTTACAAAATTTCCTTGGATTTTTTTTTTAAATCTGAAATGCTTAAAATGGTGAAAATGGAACTGAAATGTTTTGATTTTGTTGACCCCAAACGAGTTTCCTCTCACACGTTCTCATTTACTGAGCTTTACTGAAAAAGCTGGAAACAATTATTTTTGGTTCCACCCCAAATGATTCCTTCCCCATGTCCCGAACCAGACAAATTGTTATTTGAACAACTCTTTGTGAAATACAGCTGGTCAATGTGAAAGCCTCACACAGGGGATGGCCACACCATTTGGATCACAGTAAGAACCAGTCTGAAGCCAATATTGTATGAAGGTCTGAATAGCTTTTTTTTACACCTTTATCTTTTAGTTTCACATGCCCCAGCCCTGCCTGCTTTTGAACAGAAGAGAAAGACTGAGAAGAATTGCAAGAAAGCCTGTTCCAGATCTTTATTCTCCATTCTTTATGGAGTAGGAGGTTCAGAGATGCTTTCAAACATTTAAACATTCAATTTCAAACATTTAATGCTTAATTGGATGCAACACAACTTTTCTGAAGCTTACCCATTACTTGGAATACAGAAATAGCAGAAGGAAACCAGATAATCAATATCAGTGTTACCCATGCTAGAACTTTGTGATTGTCACTAGGCTGCACATGAGGGACACATAGGTATTCACAGAAGCAGCAGGGTAGAACTCCGCTCCTCCTGCTTAAAAAGCACAGGCCAATAGTGCTAAAGGAGAATCACCATCATCACTTACCATTACAGGCTCTATGACATGCAGCCAAGCACGCCTGCTACTATCAAGCAGGAGAAAGTGGTGCAAATACACCCAAGTAACTGGTATGTGAGTAATTGTGATCAAACTGTTAATATGCAAAAGGTAGGGGTTTGATTTTCCACTCACATCAGTTTTACAGACGAGAGCAAATAGGTGGCTAACCAGGCCCTAGAGTTGTGAGAACTATCTATTTTCACAGGTGGCCAATGCAATTTCACTATGAAAAAACATTATCTTTTCAGAAAGAAAATGAAACTCATCAGCCATTCCTCCAAGACTAAATATTATCACTTTGACTACAAGATATTTATTTTCCCCTTGAAAAATTCACATAATGCTGTTAAACAGAAAAGTGAACCCCTCCCCCCCCACACACACACAATTTCTCACTTTCCATGCAATGAGCAGATAATATTTTTCTACATCAAAATAATAATGAGCAAATACAATTTTTCAACAGTAAAATATACAAAATTGCACTTCTACCAGTGAACCAGCTTAAAAGGCTTGGACTATTATGAAGCACAGACAGGCTGAGTTGCCTTTATTAACGATGACAACAACAATTAAACTGGAGTAGCTAAAGTCTCTGTTTATAAAACACCTTTCATCTGAGACTTGCAGAGGTTTTTCAAAAATTAATTAGTTAAGCCTTTGAGGCGGGTGCAAAGTTGGATGCTAACTTTAAAGATGGGAGCTTCAGGGGGTAGCCGAGTTAGTCTGTTACAGAAAAAAAACAGCAAGCAAATGGTCTGGTAGCACTTTATAGACTAACAAAACATGTAGATGGTATCATGAGCTTTTGTGGGCACAGTCCATGTATCATCGGAAGAAGTGGACTGTGCCCACGAAAGCTCATGATACCATCTACATGTTTTGTTAGTCTATAAAGTGCTACCAGACCATTTGCTTGCTGTTTTTAAAGATGGGGAAACTGATCCATGGAGAAACAAAGTGACTTCCCCAAGTTGTTAGGCAGAAACAAAGTGACTTTCCAAGTTGCTAGGCAGAAATCAGTGGGAAAACTGGGAAAAGAATGCAGGCCTTCTTCAGCCCAGTCCTCTTCTCTAACTACTAGGCAGCACTCCCTTTCTGCTAGTAGGAAGAGCACCTCAAAAATATACCAGTGGAAATAAAGCTCAGGTAGCAGAGAGATCGTCACTATGCCCTAGACCACAGCCATTTTCCTTTGTTTGTTCTCTGAGGCTATGTCGACACTACGTGTTTTGTCGGAAGAGGCAATGCAAATGAAGCGCTGATTAGCATTTTGTCGTGCTTCATTTGCATAATCTATTCCGATCCGTTTTTGCGTAAGAGGGTTTTGCGCAAAAACATGCAGTGTGGGCGTGTCTGTTTTGTGCAAACCCCCCTTTTTGCGCAAGATCCGTATGCCTCTGGGGGTTTTGTGCAAAACGGACATGTCCACACTGCATGTTTTTGTGCAAAACCCTCTTGCGCAAAAACGGATCGGAATAGATTATGCAAATGAAGCACAACAAAATGCTAATCTGCGCTTCATTTGCATTGCCTCTTCCAACAAAACACATAGTGTAGACATAGCCCGAAAGCACCCAATACAGCAACAAAACATGTGACACATGTGAATCTGGATGCTCTTGGGGGAGGTAAATAAAGACTATAGGAGCAGAATATATCAGTGTATTGTTCCAAGACTTTCTGTTTGAGAAAGGTAATGAAGGAGCTTGGGTGATATAGAACTTTCACCAGTGCAGGCTGACCTGAGGAAATGAAACCGTAATTATTGACTTCATGGTACAGTGTGATGCGCACGGGTTAAAAGTCTGCATTTAGCCTGGGATTTGGATTCTAGGAAGGAAGCCTTGCGGTGGTCAGAACATGGGCTGGAGAAGTAAAAGAAAGCTGGTTGGATAGGAAATTGTCAGGCTAGTGAATAATACAGAAGCTGACAGGAATTGTTGAGGGAGATTTGATAAGCAGTTGCAAGTCAAATATTTGTGACTGGCCCAAAAAGCAAATGTCAGAATAAGGGCCACAGGAAAGAAAGTTTTTTTTCTTTGGAGAATGCCCAAGAGGCCCTAAAGGGGAGGATCAATAGGTCTGATATCAGGTGCATTAGAATCGATACTTAAGAAAGTCAAATTCTTCTGCCACCGTTTCAAGGTCTGTTATGAAATATCTGAGGTTTGCAATAGCGGATTACAAAACAAAGCACCAGAAGGCACGACAGAGGAATAACTAGGAACCAAAGGCACGTGAAGAAGAACAAATTAGAGAAGTTTGCATTCAGACCCCATTTGCTAGCATCAGCTGACACTCGGACTCAAGGTCAGAGTGAAGGGACTACAGAGCAGAAGAGGCAGATGAGATTGGGTGGCCCTAAAGGATCTAGACAAGACTCACCAAGGTGCCCATGTTTTCTGATTGCTGAAATGACGAAGGTAGTGGAGATATAATTTAGGGTTTGGTAGATGTAATGCCCGGAAAGGAGCAAGGCTCAAGGACTAGAACATCAGGGTCCAGAGATGATTGGCCAATGTTTAGTAACCATTGTGCTGCGGATGCTCATCAGGTAGTTAGGACATCAGAAGGGCTACGCATGTGCTGGATGCACAACACAAGAAATGGAGTGAAGAACAGGTGGAAAGGTAGCCGAGTTGAAACTTGTGGGCAGAGTTCAGTGGATTTGTTGGAAAGATCCAGGCTTGGAGGCTGGGACAGGAAAGGGTAGAAAGAGAGGACATTGAGTTCAACTGGTTCTATTAGGAATCCTGGAAAGCCAGTTAGCTGGATATAGGCTGCTTGCCATGGCGAGACTCGTGAGGGTTAAATGCGGGTGGAACATTGAAAATAATAGACCTTGTTCAAATGGCTGCTCCCCAGCGATCGTGATGAGGTTGCCATAATTCTAAGGACAATGATAGACTTTTAGATGGTAGCAGACCATTCCTTGCCCCGTGGGTGTGCCACTGAAACAATAAGAGGAAGGTTCTGATGCTGATAGTTCAGCAAAGAGCAGAGATTTGGGAACTAGGGATCTGAGTTTGCAAGAAGTTAATGAAGGAGATGAAAGTAATTTGACAGCAGCAGGAGGGCCAACACAAAGGCCCTTGGCTCTTTAGAGACGTTAACAGAGGAGCGACTTGAATGCTGAGGAAAAACAAGAGTCCCCGAGTATTTGCTCAGCCCTGTAAGCAATTTGCTCGGAGGTGTTCTCAACCCTTTTGGGGTTGCTTTGTGTAAATATGTCTGTGAATTGGTTTACTGGCAAGAAAGCTCCTGGAAACAGCATATTTTCAGGAAATGAGGGGAAGGAAAGGTTGGTGTTGAAGCTACTGGACTGTGACTCAGGAATTCTGGGTTCAAAATGCTTGAAGGTTCTGAGGTACCCGATTCACATTCTGTGGTGTCTTTAAATCAGTGTTTCACGCATAAAAAAGCTCTTTAATACATTCTTTTCTGCCCCTCTCCCGCACAAAACAGACACCACACAGCAGATTAGGGCTCACATCACCATCCGTGTGCTCTTGGCGTGTTGTCGGCCTACGGTTCACACGCTTGTACGTCTCCATTGCCAGGGTCAAGTCTGCATTCTTCAAGAGGGCAGACGGCAGGGCAAGCTTGGAATCTGCCGTGTGCATGTTTACAACATCCGTTTGTGTTTGCGATTGGCTCCTTGCTAAATCAAAGCCTCGCACTGCAGCTGGCTTAGAGGTTGAGAGACATTGCCCAGCTGGGCTGGTATGGAAGGGTGGATCAATGAGGCCTCTAAGCTTAAGAGGCTTCCTTTGAAGACATGCTGCTAGACTTCCCAACCAAGACTTCTTCCTCTTCCTGCAAATTAGAGAAGACTTTACAGCTGCAATGAGCAACAGGGCTTTCCTCCAATGTAAACAAAGGAGGTTTGAGCAAACTGCCCTCTCTATAAAAAATAAATTCAGGACCAGACGCCCTGCCTGTGAGATTAATTATAGCTAGTCTGCCACCTCCATTTGCTTCCACCTCCTCCTCCATCCTCACGTGAACCTTGTTATGGGTAATGGTCCTGTGAATGCAGCCTCTCATTCAGGTTAGCATGAGGCTCCAGCCTTGCGAAAGGGAGACACATATAAGCAAGGAAGCATGAGTTGGAGAAAAATGAGCCACTACAATTTCTTTTAAAGAAAGAATTAATTAAAAGGCAAAAATCCGCTGCCAAAGCATCTCAGGAATGTGCTGAAGTAGCCGGTGTATCCAGGAAACAATCCCATCCCCAGCCGGTGTAAAAAGTGCAGAAGCGATCCCTGAGGAAAGTTAGATCAATCAACTGGAGGAGAAACTAAGGGAGATAAATAATGATCAGGTGGATAAAATAATTAATAAAAAGTTTCACCAGGCGAGCCAAATCCTGCCTCTCTCATCAAGCATGTTCCACTGAATTCTCTTCACAGTGACTGAAGTGGGGGCTGGACCAGGCCCTAAGCCAGGGGTGGAGAACCTTTTTTGGGTTGGGGGGCCACTGACCCACAGAAAAATCAGTCGGGGCCGGCACACAAGTGAGAAACAAAGTGAGAAGCCCCTGACTGAGAAGGAGAAAGACACTCCCCACATTCCCCTGGCACACCAGAACCTGGTGTGTGTGGGGGGGAGGGAGGAGAGCAGGCTAGTAGATTGTGTGTGTTCCAGCCCTGCGGGTGTGTGGCAGGGGGCTGGAGCGCCAGTGCAGGCTCCTCACTGTTGAGCCTTGGGGGCCGGCTCCAGGCAAGCCGGGGGCCGCATCTGGCCCCCGGGCCTGAGCTTCCTCACCCCTGCTCTAAGCAAAAGCAGAACAGGGCCTGCTTTCAATGGGGTATCCTTAGGAAAAAAGTTCAAAGTGTTATCAACATATCAAAGCTATTCATGCAATCCACTGTGTGGGGAGCAGGGGTCAGGGCGGTACATTTGTAAGGACTATTCCATGTCCTCTGTTTTTAGGTACAGAAAAGATAAATGGCAACCCCAGCCAGAGTGCGTGAGGGGTGTGGCGTTGACTTTCTCCGGGAAAGATGTAAATGAAGCCAGAGTGAGGCCCCCAGAAGTGTACAGAAGACTTGGCTGGGACAAAGCATGTATTTGTAATCGTGATATGCTGTGCCGGGGCATTTCAATCTGAGAGAGATAGGGTGTGTCTAGACTACAGGGTTTTTTTGAAAAAAGTGGCCTTTTTTCGAAAAAACTGTACCTGCGTCTAGACTACCGCCGTATTCTGTCGACAGTAAATCGAAAGACGGCGGCAGTTTTGTCGACAGTGGTGAACCTCATTCTACGAGGAATAATGCCTTTTTTCAAAAGTCATCTTTCGAAAAAAGACACTATTGCATGAAAATGGGGCTTTTTCGAAAGAGAGCATCTAGACTCTCTTTTGAAAAAGCGAGCTGCTTTTTCGAAAAATCTTCTTGTTGTCTAGACGCTCTTTTTCAAAAGAGGCTTGCAGTCTAGACGTAGCCATAGTGTTTCCCTGTGGTTGGGACAGAGAGCTTGGAGTAGTGTTTCCTGTAAGCTGAGCACTTGGGTGGCCACCCAGGAGAGTCAAATGCCACCAAGCAATTAGCAGAGCGCCCACAGCCTCCCACAGTCAGCAGCATGTGTTTTGACTGGTGGTGCACATCTGCACATACCTGGGTGCAAATAAAATTATTCCACACATGGATGGAAACAATTAGAGGGAGCACTCGTTTGGAGTCAACATCATGAGCTTCTATTCCCAGCTCTATCATTGATTTACTGGGATGTTTTACAGAGCCCTGGCTGGGATGATTTAGTTAGGGTTGGTCTTGCTTTAGGCAGAGAGCTGGACTCGACTTCCTGAGATCTCTTCCAGCCCTAGGAGTCTATGATTCTATGATACTGTGTGGAAGTGGGCAAGACATTTAATTTCTCTGGGTCTTAACCCATTTTATAATGGAATAAATAATATTTACCTACCTGGCAGGGGTGCTCCGAAGTTTCATTGTTTGCTTTGAGCTCCATGGGCAACAGGTGCTGTAAAAGCGCAATCTTCTAACAGACTTTTTTCCCAAAGCTCCTGCCTTGCCTAAGCTCGCTACTGCCATGGTAACTCACTGCCCAGAAGAGCTTTGAAAGAAATCTCAGTCATCTGTTGCACATCTGCCTCTAAATCAATGCTAACCCTGTGCGTCCATTATTCCGAGTAGGCACGCCGCTTTTGTGATGCTGTTTTGATGGATGACTTAATAGAGCGGCTTCTATAGGTATTTCATAACAGCAAATTGATTTACATCCCTAAAACAACTTCTGATGAATTAGAGAAACTGGGGTGTCAATGTGCAAAAGAAATGTAAGTGACATAAATGAGCATGAGAGAGATTCTAATGTGCTGGGTTTTTTTTTTCCCCAAGCGGTATCACAGCACAGTGACTTTGCTAGGCAATACTGGCAAAAAACAAAATGAGATTGTGTCTCCCTGGGTTTCCTTCCTCCTGCGGAGGACACTGTGGTGTACGTAGGCTCTGGCATTTTAAACCGAGTTGCTATCACTCAAGCATTCAACGAGTGGGCAAATGTCAAAAGAGGAGCTCTAACCTTCATTTACAGGACAGAGGAGGGATTATAGGGGAGAAAGAGAAAATCTGAGCATGTATGTGGTTACAGGCCCAGTCACTGTATACTGCAAAGCTTGTGCAAGTAGTCCAATGGCTTCCTGACTTATTCATCAGAGTAAGGCACTACAGAGCTTAACCCTTAATGCTACTGGCTTCATTCTTCCAAAACTAGCACAAAGATAACATGAACATTCATACACAGTCATGTTTAAGATTCATCTTGTCACCTCTCCTTCTAGGCATGGAGGGGATAAAAATAATGGAAATTGGATATTTTTTGTTGTTCAAAATCTATTGGAGAAAGGGAGGGACAGGACAGCCAAGACAGTATGGCATGATAGTAGCCTTCTTGGAACCCGCAGATGCCCAACTATGTGAACAAGTTTGAAACAAACAAAAGGAAGTATTTCTTCATGCTGCGCACAGCCAACCTGTGGAACTCCTTGCCAGAGGATGTTGTGAAGGCCAGGACGTTACCAGGGTTCAAAGAGCAACTAGATGAATTCATGGAGGATAGGTCTATCAATGGCTATTAGCCAGGATGGGAAGCAATGGTGTCCTTAGACTCTGTTTGCCAGAAGCTGGGAATGGGCGACAGGGGACGGATCACTTGATGATTCCCTGTTCTGTTCATTCCCTCTGGGACACCTGGCATTGGCCACTGTCAGCAGACAGGACCCTGAGCTAGGTGGACTTTGGTCCGACCCAGTATGGCTGTTCTTATGTTCTCATGTTATGATGGTCATGGCCTGTGGACAGTCACCATTGACATTACTATCCTCCTGGAACCTGATATTCCCACTCAGGATAGGGACTATGTCCATTGATCTCAATGGAGATGACTCAGCTCCAATAGAAGAGAATAGGGCAAACAAAACAGGGAAGCACTCAGGTTGAGCCATGATATAATTCATCCACACACCTTGAAGATGGGGATGCTGGTGTTTGGGTCTGTGCCTGGAGTGGGATATTTATTGGTGCTGTTCTGCTGGAACAAGAGGCCGAGAGTAGTGCAGATGAGCATATATGTCGATAGCTCACCACGCTGCATCTAGGTTTCCCCATCGGTAGAATGAGATAACGATACTGCCCTCCTTTCCACAGTGCTTTGAGGTCTCCTGATGACAATTGCTATACGAAGAGCCAGGGATTAAAGTCTTCTGCAGATGCCCAGTCCTCTGTCAGAGTTCCCCACAGATCTCATGAACTCTATGAATTGAGAAGGCCCCGCCCTGTACCCCTACCACAGTCAGGAGCATCCTTCCCTCCATGGTTAATGTGAAGGAAGCTTGTGGCAGTGCCCATCCCTGCTAAGGATTTTCCTCCCCTTCCCCCGTCCCCTGGGGCCTTGACATGACCCTAAACACTCACAGCAGTTCCACTGAAGTCAATGGGACTATCTGTGGAAGGCCTAGTCAGTATGAGCAAAGCGCCGCAGTATCTGGCCTGTGGCCTTTCATGATGTTGGGAAGACTCGCAGGTGTGGTTTAAATAGCCTGAGTGGCTGACGTGAGAGCACTTGTTACCAGGTCCTGAGAAGCTGGGACATACAGACATTCATTCATGTCTCTAAATCAGTTGTGGGAAACCTGCGGCCCGCTGCCACGTGTGGCCCATTGGGGTTCTGTGTGTGGCCTGGGAGACATTTTGTGGACCATTGCTCACGTGCAGGGTTGCTAGACTGTGCTGGTTTCCATCTGTGTCGTTTTTCTCCTACTGATGTTACTACAATGACACGCGTGTAAAGCAAGGGCCCGTGAAATGAGCTGAGTGTTCATTGCACACAACATTGGAGGCAGAGGGAGTGCACGGCTTGCACACTCTATCAAACTGCTGTGAGGGTTCAAACAGCCCACCCCACAAATTCTAGGTCTGCAAGCGCAGTGAGCATATTTACCCTATCCTGGGCGACTGTCTCGGTTATGACAATCTCGCGGCCCACTGAGATGAAGGAGGGCCGCTCATGTGGCCCACTCACTAGCCCAGGTTGCCTATCTCTGTTCTAAAACATCAGCACACATTGTAATTGAGCCGGGCCAACCAGAAAGCACACTGACTAACTCCCTGACCATATAACGGCAAAGGTGCTCCGATATTTGCCAATATACCAGCTTCTTTGATAGGTCTACTAAATATCATGCATTGAGCAATAAAAGACAGCCCAAAACTTAATGATTTACAGAACATATTGTAGATACAGGGCCAATTTCCACCTTGTGTTACATTCAGGAGTTCCCAGTGCAGCCAATGCGGTGTCATGACCTCTACAGAAGGGCAGGATTTGGCCCGCAATTGTCTAATGATCATTTTACAAATGTATCTGTATCAAGAGGCCTACTAGCTGCGAAATTGGACTTGCATCCCGTTTCCCAACCTTCTGGGACCCTTGCGTTAATTATTGTACAGATGAACCATCTAGACAACAGCAAAGTGGAAGTGAATTAAGAAAACATTCACAGAAACGACAATTGAACAGTGACGTACTGATCAAGGGGTTGATCAAGGTACTCTCTGATGCATGCCGAACTGATCAAGGCGCTCTCTGATGTTGGCGCAGAGATGTATCCTTGCCTTACCATGCAGGGAAGAGAATAAAGCTCTCATCATCATAACGTAATTTTATTGCAGTTGAGTTTTCTGCTTTAATCACTACCTGCCCCTGCATTGTTCCCACCACCTGCTTTTAATGAGACCACTCGGCTGACAGGCCTTAACTGAATGAAACATGACTCTGTGGCTGCCTCCTTGTCTTGAGTAAACTCCTTCGCAGGTTAGAAGCTAATCTGTATGTTTCCTGACAATGCATTAATGATGCCCTGGCTTCTGAAGCAAAGGGGGATACTTAGGTGCTCAGGCACGTTAATATCTGGGGGATTAAGTAATTTGGGTCAATCGCAAAAAGTTGGCACTCCAAAATATTGGCCATCAATTGGCCAAACACCATCAGTGCTGGCCTGGTTAGAAAGCCAGCTCCTTAACAGCAATTTAAAAACTCCATGCGGCTGGTGTCCCTTGCAGGAGGAGGGAGGTGAGGGGTCCTACTACCCTTATCTCGTGCAGGCTCTGGAAAATGTGGTGTGTGGCTCTTTAAGAAAGGAGAGACACTGCCATTTCCTAGCTGGGCAATGCTCCTTCTTCTTTCCCGGCTGTTATGTATTTATCTTTTGCCAGCTACTCAGGCATCAGCTTTCTGGCATCAGCCTCAAAGGGACTTGAAGCGCGGGATAAAAGTTAGGCACATGCTAAAGTGAACTGGGCCCCGAGCGCTAAGACTATGGGTACGTCCACACTGCAAGGTTATTTCGGAAAAAGCTATTCCAGAAGATTATTTTGAAATAGAGCGTCCACACTACAGGGAAGTCTCCAAATTAGTCCGAGGCAGGCTCCCCTAATGTGGACACGCTATCTCGATTTAGAGCCCCAGGAGGCACTGGGGAGGAATATTGACATAGTAGCAGTGGAGCGTCTATACCCCGCCTCTTCTGAAAGAGCTTTTTGGGAAGAGGAGTTATTCCTTGCCGAATGAGGTTTACCAATGTTGGAAAAAGCCCTCCGTTATTTCGATTTTCTTTCGAAATAACGCGATTGCTGTGAAGACTCAAGTATTGCTTTTCTGGAATAACAGCCGTTATTCCGGAACAACGGTGCAGTGTAGACACACCCTATAACAGAGGACGCAAGCTTGTCTGGAGTTCCCCTCTGCACGCAGGATGCCTAGTTTTTAGAATCAGAATCTTTGCACAAATGGAGACTCTCCCCACAAGATGTGTTTTGTTCAATGTATGCTGGTGGCTATTGAGGACTAGAGTTGTGCCTGGCGACTCCAGAGGCACTGAATAATAATCCCCAGGTTTGTTTTTGCCAGTGCAAACTGCTAGCAATTTATTCACAGGGCTGTGCAGTGGATGGACACTTTGGCTTTATTTTTTAATAAGCACAAGTAGATAAATTACCAGAAAAAGTTAGCTGGATGGGTCTGGTTGC
Source organism: Rafetus swinhoei (assembly GCA_019425775.1). Lineage (NCBI taxonomy): Eukaryota > Metazoa > Chordata > Testudines > Trionychidae > Rafetus > Rafetus swinhoei. The sequence goes on along the minus strand of CM033436.1, from coordinate 44,036,317 downwards.
TCTCCAGTGAATAACAAGTGATAATGATATGTCCAACTGCCAGGTTCAAATGGCTCGAGGACGGAGGCTGTTTGGCAGTAAGAGATAAATGATAATGATCTGGAAAAGGCATTTCTATAGCACCAAGAAATGCCAAGAAACACTCTTAAAACCAGCAAAGATCAGCTACTGTTATAACAAGAGGCCCTCACATACTCCCTGCCCCCTGGAATATACTTCAAAGGCCTGTTGTGTAGTGGGGAGGAGCTGAGGGACCAGGAACTTGGTCCTGAAAGTAAAACAGGGTGACAAGATAAGCAGCACCACTGCCAAAGAAAGGTCTAAGAAGCAGCACTTCTAGACCTGGTCTTGCAAAGTCCCTTACTGTGAGTATTTCAACTGAAGTCAGTGAGACTGCTCATCTACATGTTTCGTTCGTCTTTAAGGTGCTACTAGACTATTTGTTGTTTTTTAAGTTTTTCCTGTTACAGAGTAACTCAGCTACCCCTCTGAAGCTCGTGAAGTAAGAGTGGGAAGGATTAGGTGTGGACTGAGGGTACGGATAGAACAGGTTTCAGCAGTATTTGAATGAGCCCTGGGAATCAGCCATCTATAGCTAGAGTCATTCAGCAGACTATCCAGAGAGGTGATAAAGTTTAACAAATACAGGAAACTCCCTCCCCCAACACACCATTCAGTTTGGTGGCAGCATTTTAATAGGGGTTCCCATTCTCCTTGCTATTCAGATATCACTGAGAATAATAATAAAAAAATGACCCGTGCTGAGGAATTATTCCTTTTGTACGGGCCACTTGTGTGCTGGGGTGGGGAGTTGTTGTTGGGTTGCACTCAACCACTACCCAACAATGTTTGACAGGAAGTAGAGAATATGTTAGATGCCTCAAGGAGAATTGGGGACGGGGCAGGATGTAGTTGTAGGAGCTGAGGAAACTTTGTTAGAGGAATTTTGTCTCTTGTTCAACCCACAATGGATATTCTGTAAGTAGCATATGTCATTGTTCACAATTTTTTATTCTATGGATTGAGAATAAACGGTATCAGTTCAATCTATATTTCTCACTAGTGACTGGTCATATAACTTGCCTGATATTCTTTCTGTTCCCTGATTGGATGAGAAAGCAGAGGCTTCCTGAAATTCACTTTCTGTAGATTTCCATCCCAGCCAGCTGGAGGACTAGAATACTTGTGACAAGAAAACACAAATGGAGTGCAAATATGGACATGATATTTTAGTTTACAACTTTAATGGCTAGTTTTCCATATCGTTTTTCATTATTCATACACTTCTAGTAGTTATCCAAACTGGAATGCACAAGGGCTGAAACTTACAAAAAGCGCAGCAGGTTCATTAATGACCACATGCACAGTGGTCCTCGCCTTTCCATCAGATCTGAAAGATGGCAGCAGCAGTTGCATAGAGAAAAAATGTCACTGATGGAATCACACAGCAACAGTTTCTGCAGCAATGGGACATTTCTTAGAAGCCATCAGAGTGATCTGTACTGACCAGTCTTATTAATTCTTACGCTAATGGTGTGAACTGGGATATAGGATGGCTCACACACTATCTTCCACCTTTTAAACAACCAAACAATGGAGGTGCTAATGGTTTTAAGCAGCCTCTTGTAACTATTTGAACTATCTACTCACTGTCTCTCTTTTTCTTCCTCCTCTAGTCTTTTTCCTTCTCCCTCCAACCCCCCCTTCCCTTATTTATTCTTGGATCTGGACTTATTATACTCCGGTCATCTGAAGAGTGGGTTTTGCCCACAAAAGCTCATGATACCATCTACATATTTGTTAGTCTTTAAGGTGCTACTAGACTATTTGTTGTTTTTTAAGTTTTTCTTGTGAGAACTGACAGACCCACAATAGAGGTTGAAATGATGGTAGGATCCAGGTAAGTTTAAAACACACACACACACACACACACACACACACACACACACACACACACTGTCTTTTTGGCTTTAGCTATTGGCCATACTTGATCATTTGTTTAAAACCTACGTCAAGTGACAGGCGCTTGCATGCAGAGGCTTTCACGAGGCCGCCTGGTGAAGTGCCAGCTATTGGCTTATCTCAGCAGAGTCTTGGCATTTCTTGATACACCCTTCAAGCATAGGCAGCTGTATGTCAGCTTTCCAACTAGATGTTAGCGCTCCCCAATTAAATATTGCTCTGTGAATTCAATATAATTCAGGGATAAAAGAACATTAGAAATAAATAAATACATAGAAATGATCTTAGAAGCATCAGCAACAAAGGCTGCTATTCTGGAACCAAATTTCCTCACTTGCTAAGCAAAGGGGGATCAAAAAGAAAAAGCCAAGTCAGTGCTCTCCAAAACAGAATGTATTCATAACGCAAAGGGCTTGCTAAGAGTCTATCCTGGCTGACACCTTTTCCAAGCATAACCGCTTGGCTATGCTCTTACTGGATTTTGGTGAGAACCAAACTAGGGGCAGCCGTCTTCCACCTAACACGCATTTTCAGATGGGCAGGCAGAACTCATTTTAATACATACAAAAGGGGTGTAGAGCAGCAAAATTCAAATCCAAACTGAATTTGAAATCCCTTAAAATGCCACTGGATTTGGAGCTGAGCCTCAGCTGGGTCTGATTAAGAGAGAGGTCAGTGGCCAACTTTAAAACTGGGTCTTGTTCAGCCTCTAGTATGGAGTCACAGCTAACGGAACCCTTAAAAATTCTCCCAGAAAAACAGCTGCAGGGTGAATCTCTCTAGTCCAGAACTCTCTCATCTGGAAATGTCCTGGATCTGGCCTGATTTTAGTTAGCCAGATGTCCACTTATTATCATAGAACCATAGAGCTGGAAGAGACCTCAGAAGGTCATCAAGTCCAGATGGGTGTGGCCAAGTTTCCTGCTGTCCCATAAAGTTCATTTACAGCCACCAGTCCTGGCTTTCAGTGTTCTGTGCTGTTCTTTAACTCTAATTTACCCCAACTGTTTCCTAGGAGCCCAGTAAGCAGTGGGAGTGTTAGTGATGCTGCTAGATAACATTGACCTCCCAAGGTCCAGAAAACACTCTGGTTCAGCACCGGTCAGGTCCCGAGGGTGCCAGACTAGAGAGGTTCAACTTGTAGTATGGGAAAAGTCTTGGACTGCCTGAATAGTCTATGCTTATCCCATGAATAGAACTTCCATAGACCTTGGTGGGCATCCTGGACCATACAAGAAGCATTGCCTTTGTACCCATAAGGAAGATACTGGTGTGAAAAGTTCAGGCATTTCTTAAACTCGCCTCCCTCCCAAAATCCTGGCTGGCATTGGTTCACTTCCTTGTACTTCACTTCACATGCATGTGTGCACATGTAGACTGTGCTGGGGGGCTATGTGTTCCATTTTGTGTGTCTTTAAACAAACCCATTCTTACATCCTCAGGGTCTGACTTGGGCCAGTGGCATTTTCCTGATGCTCTGCAGGGACACCTGCAGCTGGGCACATTCGAAAGGGATTGCTCCGTAGTTCCCAATGTATCTGTGCCCCTCTCTTGGGCTGGCCCCATAAGGTTACAGTGTGAGGACTGGGGGGGTAGGGAGGATGCAACAGCTGCAGAGACGCTGGCAGAGATTGGAGGAAAGGTGGAGGCAGGGAGGAAATGGACAGATTCTTGCCCCTTAAACAAAAGTGGCTCTTCAGTCAGGGAGGCTAAAGCCAAAGATGAGGGAGTGACGGGCTGCTTGGCTTTCTCTGCCTGTTCTCTTGTAGCTGCTCCCCCCTCAAAGAGCTCATCTCCAGCTACCAGCAGAACACAACCAGCCCCGATGCACCAGCACACCTCTTTGCAAGTGAGGGCAGAGACAGTGCCTGCACACCTGCCAATAACACTTTCAGCATTTGAAAATCCATTGCTTGGGGAGTGTGGGTCAGGCAGGTGCTCGGCAGCCTGCAGGTCTCTCCCCAACCACAGCAGTAGGGCTGCTGGAACCCCCCCCTCCCCCCACCCCCACCTCTCTCCAGGGGCTGTAGCCACTTGAGGCTGCCAGACCCCAAAGCCCACCGCTCAGGCTGGGGAGCTGCCTCCTCAGCAGAGGAGCAGAAGAAGGCTGGGCCACAAAGAGGCAGGGGCTCTGTGGTAGGAAGTAGGGGTGTAAATGGTTAACCACTAAGCCTCACCCTTCATGAGGAAGGCTTACCGGTTATGGTTAACTGGTAGGGGCTGGAGCAGCTCCAGGCAGGGGGGCTGCTCCAGTCCATGGTAGGCCTGACCCAAGCCAGCCTCCTTGGTTACATTCTAGCTCCATTGTAACAGTGAAGCCTTCCTGAGAGCAGGGCCGGCAGCTCCCATGGAGTCCTTGCTGCAAGTTCTCCAGAATACAGCTTTAAATAAGCTTTAGGCCATGGAGCCTGCAGCGTGTGTAACTGTGTCACTGCTAGGATTTTTCGCGGTGACACGGTTACATTTTTAAATGACTTTTTACATCCCTAACAGGAGGTCTAGGGCTCCAGACTGCCCTGCCCCTGCCCTGCCCCAGCTACTCCCGGCAACAGCAGAGCAAGAACCACCCCCAGACTCCAAAACCTCAGGCAGCGGCTGTGTTGCGAGCAGGCGAAGGCAGCGACTCTTTCAGAAGTCCTTTTCATGCTTGTAATGATTATGAAGGCTGCAATAATCATAATAGAGCTAACCATATCATTTCCTACCGAGGTCAGCTATAGATTTGTATAAAATATGTATCAAATTAATTCTAGATTTTTAACTTCAGAGCAGACAGGAGTGTTTTATTATAATGATTCTGTATTGACATAACAACAACTTTCAGCTAAGCGGTTAGGACTATATATTTCCCTCATGGCCTGCTAAAGTACTGTAAATTGAAATGTACATTAAAAACAGTCAATCTTTGTTTGCTAGCGATTGGGGGGGAGGAACTGACTCTATTTTTATTAAAAAGCTGGTATCTCGTGGAGACTAAACGACGTCGACGAGTAGTCTTACCCAAGCGTTCATTGCAGAGAAAACAGAGCTCGGCACAGGTCGAAGCAGAGCAGCGCCCTCCAGTTCAAATAAAAGAAATGGGGGTTTGTCACTTAGTGATCGTGATTCCTACAAATCTGATGGCCTGATCCAAAGCCCATTTGATTAGGAAGGATGCCTTGGACTTCAATGAACTTTGGCTAAGCCCCAATACTATAGGTAATTGAAAGCAGAGATACTGACATGTCAATTCCATTACTCCGGCAAACATATAGGCTAGCACAATTCTTCTGATATAAATACCAGGTACATTAGAATTAGAAGAGAGATTTGCTGAGGCTCATTTGTTAGAAGATAGTACAGATTGAATTTCTCTAGTCCAGAAACATCTGTGGTCTGGAATTATTTTAATTAGCAAGATGTCCACTTATCATGAGTGTGGCCAAGTTTCCCGCGGTCCCATAAAGTTTGTTTACAGCCACCAGTTCCAGCTCTCAGTGTTCGGAGCTGTTCTTTAGCTCTAAATTACACCCAAATGTCCTCTAACAGCCCAGTAAGCAGTGGAAGTATTGGTGATGCTGCTAGGCAATAATGACCTCCTGTGATCTGGAAAATTCTCTGGTTCAGAACCGATCAGGTCCTGAGGGTGCTGGGCTAGAGAGGTTCAACCTGTAGCTGGAAACAATGCAGTTTACATGGTTACATGTGTGGGTATTCAGTCTCATTGAAGGGAAGGGTTTTGAAGGACAGGAAAAAGATAGACTTAGAACCTGTCTCCTGGGCAAAGTAAACGTTGACTGCGAGTCTCCTTAGAGCAAACTAGTGGTAGTTTTTCTTTAATAGTTATTTTTTGCCCGTATTGTATTTCCAGCTACACGGGCATGAGTCAGTAGTAACTCCATCAGGGAATCACACTTGTGAAAAACCAGCGAGTACAAGTCGAACCCAGCAAGCATCGTTCTTTTCTCCCATTTCATTGTGTAACTTTGCCGACTGCTCTTTTGTAGACTGTGTTGGGAGATGCGCCATCCCTTTTGATATTATTTGTCTTTTGATAGTTTTTAGGCACCTCAGCCACAGACCAGGGCCACTGGGCAAGGCACGGTACAAACACAGAACCCAAAAGACAGTCCCCTCTCCGCACAACCTCACTCTCGGTTTCTGACTTTCACAATCACGAGTGCAAATCCATCCCCCTCGGATGCAGTCTTTGTGCTAATGTTTGCTGTAATTTGTATCATAATCTATTTGCTCTCCAGTTTTGCCTCCGTATTCGGGGATGAAAGTGGCTGACAAAATGAAGCGGTGTCGCACTGCCTCGCATAGTAAACTCCTTCAAGGCACTTAGCGGCTGCCGAGTGGGAGGCACTGCCTTCTCCGAAGAATGAAACAAAAGCAAAGGCATCCTAACAGAAAGCTATCTGAATGAATCAATAAGATGAAGACCACAGACCAAAAACAAAAACAGAAAAAGACAAAGTCGGAAAGTAGCTACTAGAATTTATTGAAGAGCTCAGTAGTCACCAAGTAACAGGAGAAAGGCACTTTGTTTTCTTAAGGAAAAAAACAACAACCCCAAACAAGTAAAGAGAGCAAGCAGATTGCTGGCCTTGGAGCTGTAACCCTCCAGGGCAGTGATTAAAGCCGTTCACCCTCCAACATACAAAACAACACCAAGAAATAATGAATGCCTTCACAACCTATTATCAGACCCTATATTCAGAACAAGGCAACCCTGGGGGCCAGCCCAAAAGAAGTCAGGAGATTTCTCTGGCTCAAACGAGGCCTAATCAAGCTTTCCCCAAATGCAAGCACAGGAAAATAATGATTTGTAAGGGCAGATTCTTAGGAAATCACAATTTTCTTCCAGTCATTTAAAGCCCCCTGGCCTAATTGTTATGGCACAGAGCTCTGAAGAAAAAGTCAGCCCAAATTTTGCAGAAAGAACGCCGGGGTGGGTTCTGTGAGATTCCAAAGGTGTGCTTAAAGTGAAGCCTGTGCTGAAATGCTGGGTTGGATCCTTGTCAGATTGAATGCTAAATCTCCAGGGCATAAAATTTTTCCCCAGGAAAAAAGAAACTTCCCAACACACTGGAGAGAACTAGCATTTTTGTAGCCGTACCTTGAGAGGTGTTGAGCACCTGGAGCTGTCATTAGATTTACAGGGCCTGTCACGACCATGAGGGATAGCCAGCAGCCTGGGGACTAAGGGGTTAACTATGTCCCTTACCTAACCAGGTAGCGGGCAGCCAATAGAAATGTAGGTTGGAATTTCAAACTGGGACAAAGGAATTTTTGGTTTTTCCCTTTGTCCCTGGGCAGTTTCTCTCTAGCCACTGAGGGGGACAGACAAAACGTTTCCCTCCAAGAATAGACTCTTCACTGTCTTTAAGTAGGGTAAAGTTTAGATAAATCCGTTAGGTTTTATTGTTCTGTGGTTTGGGAAGGGGAATCTGATGTCTGTGCATTTAAAAATGGGTTTTTCTCTCCTTTGTAACTAAGTTTTGGCCTGTGGTGGAACTCCCCATGAGTATATTAATTGGTGACTTTTCCATCTAGTCATTATGCTTGTAACAGGAATATTGTGGTCATGATAAAAGTTCTTTCTCTCTTTTTTTTTTATTAACCTGGTATTGGTTAATTTTTGTGTCCTGGTTTTACTTTAGGGGCTGAGATTTCCCAAGTGGTCTCTCCCTGGTTTCCTTATCATTACTTGGGTGGTGGCAGCAGATTTTTATCCCCAAAATCTAGGTTTTTAAGATTTTTGGGGGAAGTTTTATACCAAAGCCTGGAAAGATAAGATTTTGGGGTACATTTGCGGGCCCCCACTTCTACATTTATCATGCCAGAGTGGGGAAAAAGCCTTGACAGGGCCTGAAACTCACTTCGGTTAGAGTGCATCGACACTGCACCCTTAGCTCGAAATCAGCTACGCAAATTGCGTAACTTATTTCAAAATAGCTTATTTTGTAATTTGGCGCTGTCTACACAGCACCACATTTCAAAATAAATCACTATTCTGAAACATCCCTTAATCCTTGTGGAACGAGGTTTACAGGGACATCGGAATAGCATGCCCATTCTATTTCGCGAAATAACCGGCTTGTTTCAAAGATGCGGAATAGCTATTTCAGGATATAGGAAGTATCCCGAAATGGCGCTGCAGTGTAGACGTACCCTTACAATGGAACAATTTCACTGACATCCAGGAAGTTTCACTGGTGCATAAGTGGTGTAAATAAGCGCTGGAACATACCCATTGTCTTTAATGGCACTTGTGGGTGGTCAGCTCCTCTTGGGACCATGGGTCAAGACATGATTCCTTGCAGCCCACTCATTTAGGGTCCTCTAGAGTCAACATATTTACTACATAAGAGTTTACAAAAACATTGGCTGGGGCCACTCTTTTCTCCAGCCAATCTCTTAAGCTACATCCAGACTGCAGAGTTTTTGTGCAAAAACTCGAGGAGCGTCCACACTGAAAGTGCGTTTTTGCGCAAGAAAATTTACAGTAAATCAGAAGAAGAGAGGGTTTTTTTGCACAATAGTTATTCCTCTTTCTATGAGGAATAAGCCTTCTTACACAAGAGCTCTTGCACAAAAAAGTGTGTGTGGATGGGAAACGGTTTTTTTGCGCAAAAACAGCCTATCGAAAGACGCACAGGTGCCCTGGTGGCCATTCTGTTAATGGCAATGAGAGCTTTCTTACCACGAGAGAGCGTCCATGCAGTCTGGATGCTCTCTTGCACAAAAGCGCATCGCTTTTCTGTTGCGCTTTTGCACTGTGGACGCTCTCATGCCCAAGAGATTTTTGCAGAAGATCTCTTCCGCAAAAAGCTTCTTGTGCAAGAAGTCTGTAGTGTAGACGTAGCCTTATTAATATAACTAGTTGTTGATGTATCTTCTTTCTGTTCCTTTGTTGTGATGGGAAGCCAGGACTTCTGGACTAGATTCATGGTTGGGCCACAGACCTACAGCAAACTGTCAAATACTATGCCTGAATGTATTCATGTGTAAAAGGGATAGAATATCATTGGCCTAACAAGGCCTTGTAAATATCATCAGGTTTATAATTATACTTTCAGAGTCCTGGATAGGAAGTGTTATGAGCAAAGCATTCTTATTCCCCTTGATTTTGTTTCTGAATAATTGCTTATATTAATCATGAGACAATTTCTTTTTTTTATTTGATTACATGAACGGTCTTTGGGATAAACTGTATGTTCTCTCTCTCTCTCTCTCTCTCAGCATCATCTCTTCAGCCAACACAGTTTTCTGTCAGTAAAATATTCTGGTCACTGAAAGAACCGTGAGATAGTGGCCATACAGTATGGTAGGTGAGCCTGATAATGCAGGGTATTAGAAGCAGATACATCAAGGGATCGAAGCGAGTTTTATTGTACACCCTCCATTTAAGATCCAAATGCATCCCGCAAGGACTATTAGTCTCAAAAGAAAAGTGTTTGTTAATAATACAGCTTAAAAGCAAAACCAAAAAATCACAGCTGCCTGATTCAAAAAGGCCCTCCTACAGAGTTCATTTATGGCTTTTCAAAGTGAAGGATTTCGGAAATGGAGAGACCAACTAACAACTCTCTATCCATAATGCATTCATCCCTGTGCACATCTACAGTACGTTGACTGTACCGTTTAACTAACCCCCCTTGCTATTTAACTAGCAGCTCCAGCCTATATCTTTTTTTAGGTGTTGATGTTAGTTGTACTGGTGACCAGGGTGACTCCTCTTTGATTGTGACCTGTGTTTTACAGTATATATCTCAACTCCCCTGGCCTCCCGGCATGTCTCTGATTGTTTCTACAGTGTGAAATTCTTTTCCCAAGACCTGGTTGCTACCATCCATACACAGATTGTCTCTCTCCTTGACTATTCCACGGCGATCTTTGCTTGACTCCCTGGTCCCATATCCACTCCCGAGGCTATGGCTGTCTGTTTATTTATGCTGTTGGCTTAATTTCTTGATTGACATTCTTGCTTTCCCCTGCTCCCTACTTATTTACATTTTAAGGTCTTCCTTCTTTAAAACTGCAACCCTATTTTATTTATGAGAATCTCTGTGTTTTCCACAGTGTGTTCTTTATGCGCCTGTCATGACCTTCTGCAGTACTATTAGTCATCCCTCCTATTGCTATGGTCAGACTGCCATGCTTTTCAATCTTCTGGTTCCCTTTGGTGCTGATTCAGTGTAATTGTTTGCTCTACTTCTTATATCTTTAGCACCTAGGCACAGGTCACAGGGCAGCCTGAAGGGTAAAGACAAGACAGTCACTGGGAGAGAAACAGAGGAAAGGGGAAAGTACCATGTAGGTATTCTCAGTAAGGTGGTACACATTATGGAGGAAGTTCAAATAGGGGGATCAGAGGGGGACCACTGTGCATGGCAAACCCCCATTGACTTAAGTGGAGAAGGGATTTCACACGTGCAGCTGCTGAACATGCTGTGCGCAAGCAGACGGAAAGCAGAGGGTGCTGCCTGATTGCAAAGCCTCTTTCTTCCATCTAGCTCTAGCTCAGAGGTGCTCAAACCCATTGAATGGGGTTGCTGGGGCCCAGGGCCAAAGCTGAAGCTCATATGCTTGGGCATTTTTCAAGCCCCCTGCCTGGGATGGAAGTACCTAAGGGTACCTGAAAGGTTGCTGCAAGGAGGAGGGAGAAAAAATATTTTCTTTAACCTCTGAGGACAGGACAAGAAGCGATGGGTTTAAATTGCAGCCAGGAAGGTGTAGGTTGGACATTAGGAAAAACTTCTTATCTGTCAGGGTGGTTAAACGCTGGAATAAATAGCCCAGGGATGTTGTGGAATCTCCATCACTGGAGAGTTTTAAGAGCAGGTTGGATAGACATCTATCAGAGATGGTCTAGATGAGGGGTGGGTAACCTAAGGCCTGGGGGCCAGATGAAGCCCCCAGCTTGCCTGGATCTAGCCCCCGAGGCTCAGGGCTCCTTCTCAGCATTGGGGTCCCCACACAAGCACTCCAGCCCCCTGCTGTCCTCCTACAGGGCTGGAGCACACAAACTCTACTAACCTGGGCCTAGAGTCTGGTGCGTGAGGGGAATGTGGGAAGTGGTTTTCTCCTTCTCAGTGGAGGCTGCCTCAGTGAAGGTTTGGTTTGTTGGTTTCACTTTCAGAAAGCTGGACAAAGCCTTCTTGGTGTGTTCAAACCCAAAACAAATGTCCTTCCCTCATGAGTATTGCTCATTTCTATTAATTCAATAATCTTCTGCCTCATAAGTCGCACAGGGGAAAGGAGAAGCTTAATGCTGCTTCTTGTAATCAATGCACAAGGCTGATGTTTACTTTACCCTGAGAGTGGAGTGATGCCTAGTAGTTAGAGAGGAAGGGGGGGAAGGGCCCGGGAATCTTGACTTAGCTGTATTCCTAGGTCTACTATTGATTCAGAGTGTGTCCTCAAGCATGTCGCAGGCATTTATTATTATTACATACATAGAGGCTTGGCTGGCACTTTACATATAAATAGCCTGGACTCTGTGCCTTGGAGGTTACAGTCTAGGTTAACCACCTCAGTTTCTCTAAAGAGTGAAATGGGACTATTAACATCTCCCTCCCTGGTCTGTGGTGAGGCTTAGTTAATATTTGTGAAGTGCCCGAGATCCCCAGATGAAACAGGCTCTGTGAGAGGAAAGTAATATCATTAACAGCAGGGAGAGCAGAGCTAAGGAGGAGCTGAGGGCTCGCGCTCCTGCATGAAAACTTGGGACACTCTAATAATCCAGACTGAACAAGCCCCTAAAACAGGCTCTGGTTTGTTCCTGTTTCACGGCCTCCCTTAACGGGTTGGCTCGGGTGAACTTTGGGTGTTTGGTTGGCTCGGGGATAAGGAGCAGAGCCAGAGTCCCTCTTGTTTGCCTCGCTCACCGATGGGGAAAGGAGTCGGCGGGCGGGGGCTGTTCATTTAGCAAGTCGCAAAGTGGCAATGCCATGGGGGGAAAGAAAAAAGAGTAGCTGCAGCTGTGCCTGCAGAGATACCTCATTCTTCTCCCTCCACTGCCTTTAATGATGATTGAGCCAAGGCCAGCAGAGGAGCAGCTGCTGGTGGCTAGTCAGAGTGCTGGGCCTGAGGCCCGGAGAAGTAAGTGGTGGATTCCAGAACATGCCTTTCATCCAGACAGGGTCACCCAAACCTCTCCCCTCCCCCGGCTGTGCCGCAGGACTCTCCCTCCACCTTTGCGTTGGACTGCAAAAGAGGCAGCCATTCTGAAGGCAGCACGCAGCCAGCAGCCATGTGGCTGAGTGACTCACAGCCGGGCTGGTGGGGCTGCACTTACTGCAGGGAAAGAGCTTCGTCACTGATCCGGAGCCTGCTTCCATCTTCTCGTTAAAGTGGTTCATAACTGCAATCAACACCCAGCCTACTAACCTCTGCCAAGATAAAGCTCACGAGACACTAAAATAGAAGCCAAGGGCCAGATTCTCCTTGCAGTTCTGCTGGCTGCAGGGGAGTAATAGTGCATTTACACAGATGGAACTGAATCTAGCTCACAGAGCCTTGAGCCCCCGTTCCTGCAGGATCGGTGGGCACTGGTGCGGGTCATGTAGGTCCAGGATATTGTTTCGGCTATTGATAGAAATCTCAGATTCCAGCATTTCAACTTTTCCAAGTGCCACGCGATTGCTAATTTTTGTGACTTCATCTTCCTGGACAGCTGGGGTGACTTGTCTCTTTTACACATGCAACGTGATCAAAAGTGGTTGTGTAGTGGGGTGGCTGGAGTCATAGGGGAAGTGGCCCATGGAACAGGAAGCAGTAGAGGGGGAGAAGAGGAAGGCAGGACAAGTCTATGACCAGAGGGTCCCTGAGCCAGGATCCAGACTTCCCTCCTTGAACAGCACCCTGCAATACTAAGGAGTGGCCTTTATGGACTGTGTTGACCCCTAAGGTGAGGGGCTAGACAGAGGCTGCAGTTGGCCATAGTGGCAGGCGTGAGACTGAAGATGGCTGATACCCCAGAAGGGGGGCAAGAGACTGGTGCGGTAGGCACTGCCAAAGGGCAGCATCCTGAAGAGGACACTGTGGTCCTGGGAGCTACGCAGGTCCAGAATGAGAGCATGCAGCAATGACAGGTGAGACACCGGCCAGAAGAGGGCGCTCTGCTGAGGACAGAGCTGGTGAGTCTCATGGCACCATTACAGGCCACAAGACACTGAGCAAATCTCTCACATAGCAAAGCATGGACATTTCGGGGTGGAGGGAACTGCACCAAAGTCTAATCTTCTTTTGTTACAGGCTCAGTGATGTCTCTTGTGAACCTGAGTGGCAGCCAGGGGTGGGCAGCGGAAGACACAGGTGCATCAGCTTGGAAGCATTATGCCTTAAAGGTCTGCTGTTCATTGGACAGACCTTGGCAGGAGTCAGTGCTCAGCCAAGGTGATAGGACAGGCCATTGTGCAGCTGTTCCCCAGCCATGTCCACACCAGAAGGCTGCTAGCACTGGCCCAAGAGCCTGATCCACTTTACACTTCCCCACACGGGCAGCAGGAGTATGGTAGCCTGGCCCCCAGGCGAGTGTGCTCGTGTGGGGCGAGCTCCTTCCATTCCCTATTGCACTAACACAAGGGAAGGCACCCGTCAGCTCTGACTGCATAGTAGCATCAGAGGGAGCTCCACATGTCGGAAAGAAGAGCAGATTCCATTGCTTCGCTTGTACAACACCTCTCTTAGATCAAAGATGGATGCCTGCTTAAACATCTGGAATTCCCAAGGGAGCAGAGGTAAGGAATCTATGCAGGTGTCAAGGCCTACTGGCCCAAAAGGAGCCAGTGAGCAATGAAACCTACTGATAGCATGATAGCATTCTGCTCACATCTGATATTTATTTCTCATAGCAATGTTCTCTCTTGGACAAGGGAGGCCTGTGAGGAGTCTACTGAAATATGCATTTACCTTCTATGTTTTTAAAAATAAACTGTGCATTGTTCAATACAGGTACCTACACGTATGCAGGGCTGCCTGGGCAGAACAGAGCCAAAGTGTGGCTCCAACCTAAAAAAGAGACCTATTGTTCATCCAAAGAGATATATGCTAAAGCAACTGTCATCTACACTAATGGCAGCGCAAGCTATGCCCCTCACAAAGACTTCAGGGAAGGGGAGCTGGAAAGGGGAGGAGCAGGTTCTGGGAACACAGTCTATGAGTATGTAGAAAATTATAGATGAACCACAGATGTATGGCCTGACTCGGGTGCAGAGATGATGAAGCAGTAGGTTATATGTAACAGAAACAGGTGAGTGATATTGGCACATTTTACCAAAGAAACTCCAGCTTCAAAGGGAACAACTATTTGATTTAGAATTAACCGCTTTTAAAACTCTTTTCATTTTCTCTAAACCACTGTGACACTGACCGACCAGGCCATGGGAGAGTATACGCAAGTCAAGGCACTTGTGTAGATCAAAGTAATGGTTAGATGAAAAGTGGATTGGAAAAAGAGTGTATGACTGTTTAAATGTCATGAAAACTAATGGGATGGTCTTTGTATCTGTGTTTGTCATAATATAATAGCAAACATTTACATGGTAAGTATCCCTGTAACTCAATCACCCATCAAGAAAATCTAGTGAAATGCTAATAAAGGACTTTAACAGAAAATGCTAATTTCAGAGTAAGCTGCCATTATGTGTATGGTTGGTGGTAAAAAAAAAAAATCTAAGTGAATTCCTCACTATTAACATCAAAGGAAATACCCATATTGCTGTGTGAAGATTGATTCAAAGAAAGATCCTTTCTCTCTGGCCTGTCTGAATTCTGACAGGGCAGAACAAAAGAATGAGAAGACAGAGAGCCCCAAAGTTATTCTAGGTAGCCCTGAAAAACTTTAAGGAAACTATAGTTACAAATGGCGATTTTCCTCTTTTTACCTGCTTTAACATCTCAGTTGGTACGTCTACACTAGCCCCCTAGATCGATCTAGGGAGGCTAATGAGGGTGACCAAAATTGTAAATGAAGCGCGGGATTTAAATATCCTGCGCTTGATTTGCATGTTCCTGGCCAGTCGCCATTTTAGAAATTTACTAGCCCGTAACTGCCCGGCGTCTGCGCGTGTGTAGCAACTTTTCGAAATAAGCCTCCTTCTGCAATGAGGTTTACCAGCTAATTCGAGTTAGGGCTTTATTTCAGAATCCCGTTTCACTGTTGCGTGTAGACGCGGGCAGTTACTTCGGGCTAGTCAATTTCTAAAAATGGCGACCGGCCGGGAACATGCAAATCAAGCGCGGGATATTTAAATCCCATGCTTCATTTGCAATTTCGGTCACCCTCATTAGCCTCCCTAGATAGATCTAGGGGGCTAGTGTAGACATACTCAGTAACTCATTTCCTTTTCTTAGCCAATATATCTATGGTTTACTACAGATTTGGTGGCCAGCATTGTCTTTGGGTGAGATCTAGAGTACCAACTGATCTGGATAAGCAGGTCCTCTGAGACTGTGGGAAACTAACATGGTGGAATTTTCGATTTATCACAAAATTCAGTTTGCCTGGGTGGCCAGATAGGCTAAAAGGGAACTGTGACTCCATGGTGAAAACTGGTACAGTGTTCCAAAGTTCAGATTTGTTACCAGTTTGGTGATATCGACTTACAGAACACACCACCAGGTTTGAGATAGGCATTCGTAGTGGTAAGCCAATCCAGACAGCGTAACGCATGGCACATTTCAGATCCAGTCTTGCAAGGTGGGAACTTCTCCTTCACGGCGATGAGTGCTCTGAACTGGCAGGGAATTTGGGCAGGAGACCTTTCAGCAACTCACCTGTGGGAAGGGTGGAGAACTGTGAGGGGAAACCTCACAAGTCTGGCTCAATGAGAAGCTCATTGAGAAATTAAGATGCTTGTGGGAACTCCTCAGTCTAGAGATCAAAAAAGCAGCTCCTCACAGTACTAAACTAGTTCTAGCTGGGGAGAAAAAAAAGAAAAAAAAATGCACATACCTTTCCCTCCCTCCCTCCCCTCCAAACCACTACTTCCACTTCCTGCCTCCAATCAGAAGTTGCAGAGGCATGGGAACTATTCTGCATACGTGATCAAACTTTTTGAACCTCCAAAACAGGATTAATCCTTGTTTTATTTCACCAGGCTGGGCTCACCCATCTGTTATCTGAGGGAATTTGAAAGCTCATAGGCCCAATAAAAAATCATGCCCTCTAGCCATCTGATATGCCACTGGCATTCACGTACTAGTTTCCTGCCAACAGGCCTAGCGCTTAGAGGGGACAGCACCTGCAGGGGTTTGGAACAGATTTAGTTCAAGTTCTACATAATGCAAAATGAAAAGAATATTCTGTACTGTCAGAGGCATCTTCCCCTGCAAAAGGGACATGCATAGATCCGGAGTTATTCACTGCCCCCCTCCCTCCCCTGCTCTTCCTTATTACTTTCTTTTTGTTGTCTTGCTTATCTATTCCTTTCTAATGTATAATTCTTCTGCCTTTGGATGTGCGATGCATTTTGACGTGTGATGCTGGTTGCTGTAATTGGAGGAGAAAAGCTGCATGATGATTTAAAGTGTTATTTTCATGATTGTGCCACTCTTGAGTGTGGCACAAAGGAAAATATGACACATGAGCCTCCCGAAGAAAATAATCAGGATGACAGAACGTTAAATTAAAAATTAGACTGTCCTGGTTTAACCAGAATGTCTGGACATCTAACCTTATAGGATTATATCTAACATCCTTTTACCAGAGACAGTTAATGCTTGAAGGGATTTTATTCTCATGTAATCCCTGCATTGCTTTCAAATCTGCTTGTTTGGGAAGATATAATTAAAACTTATTATTCTCTCCTTCTCTGTCAACCAGCTGGCAGACAGCAGGACTACAGAAAATAAGGCTTTCTTTACCAGTGAAAGACCTGGTTAGGGTAAAACTAAAATCTTTAAAGATATATTAACTTCAGATCAAAGGGTCATTATAGCCAAATACTATTACAGACATACAGTGGCAAAACCCAGTGCCGTGACATTCACTGGTAAGCCAACTGCTTCTGAGAAAAAGAAAATCAATCGAGAACAAAACAAAACAAAGGAAGATTACTTCAGGTTTTCTTCATTTAATTTTTTAAGCATTGGAGAAATAGCTTTCAAATCCCACCTCCCAGTATCCTCCTCCATCCTCTCTTTTTATGCTGTACCTCCGAGTTTATCAGCTGACTGTCACATTCCGATGAGGCGGTACAAATGACTGGAGAGTGAATTCCTTCTGTTCATGTTCGGCTATCTGAGTTTAGCATTTCGAACTGAAGATTTAAACAAAAATGGAAGGGGGTCAGATGGCTAGAAGCGACACCTGAAAAAAGTGAGCACGTCCTACAAAGTTTACCATGGGATCTGTGGAACCTCTAACCGACCTGCAATGGAAACTTAGATATGCCACGGTAAACACAGAACGGATGATCACATAGATGGATAATTTCCCCAAACACATCTAGCCAAAATATATGAAAATCAGTAGCTCGTGTTTTGACCCTGTGAGAGCATCTCAGGCTCTACTGCCCTGGAGCCAGTGCATTTGCTTTACTGGCTCACACCAATGTTGGGTGTTGAATACCTGCATACAGGATCTGGACTCACACTGATGTCAGATCAGGTGGGTTACAATGGCTGTAATCCAGGATATGAAGGTTTGCAATCTCTCCAAAAGAAATACAGGATGGGACAAACAGGCCCTATGGGAAAATCTTAGATACATCAAGACCAGGAGAAACTTACCTGGGAATAAGATTGTATTAGTATTTACATTAGCAATAGAGGATGTGTGGTGTGCGGAAGAGGGAGACCAAGGCATTTCCAGTGTCTGCTTGCTGTGTGAGGAGCAAAGCCGAGAACTCCACCTCTTTGAAGATTTATTTCCTGCCACCTTTCACTACTATTAACCGCCCTCCCCCCCACCACCTTATTATTTTCAGTGGCTTTAGAGTTCTTGAGGGGTGCCAGGCTGGCAGAAGTAGGAAAGCGAATCTCTTATCCAATGTCTAGAGACAGGCTAAACACATGTTTAGCAATTACCCCTTAGTACTGCAGCGTGCCAAAACAAATGGCTTTCCACCACGCAGCAATTCACAGAGCATGGCAGCTTTTGCTTTTACACGGTCAAAGTGCCACTGGATAAATGGGTTAATACTGTTGTGACACTTTTTTCATCCCCGGCGCACATTGCACTGTTTGCACGAAGCCTGTTTTGCTGCAGTGAGCTGAATTGCCCTACGCCAAACGGTGCGCTGGTAGCCTTGGGGGGGTTAGTGTGACATTTATGCTGGGCTAATCCCCACTGGACTGAGGAGGCGTGAAATAGACTGTACATGGCATGTCCCTGCCTCTGAGTTGCTCTGACCTTCTGCTTACCAACGTGATCAGCGAGGGCTAGATGCCAAACAAGGGCCTCATGTGAATATCAGAAAATAAGTAAAATCAGCCTCAACAGGTCCAGGCTCTAATTCTGCAGTGGGGCTCTGGGCTGCAGAATTAGAGCAGCCACCTCCCCAGCCCCTCTCCCCAGCCAATTGCAGGATCGCAGCCGTAGAAAGTCTCCACTCCTGGGTCTTGCTTACAATCAGCTGGAACGCTAGCGTTCTGCCACACGAGTGCTCCGGCATGGCCTTGCTTCCCTTCCTAGGGTACAGAACTGAAGCTTCACTCAGTAACGACCTTTGTGGGCAGTTTTCAAAGGACAAGGCAGTCAATTCGTCCAGAGCCAAGTCTTCAGAAGCGTCGTGAGGGAAATGATCCTCTTAGCCCCAAGTCCAGTATGGTCGCCTGAGATCTGAAAGCAAGGCGGACTTTAACAACACAGAGTCGCCTGGAGGAATATTGGTTGCTTTTAAAAGGTCATTAACAGGCAGGCCTTACCATGCCCTGCTGTCTGCACTCAGGCCCACTGACTGAGGGGAGGAGCAATTGTCTAGGGGCTGGGCAATTTACAAGGGCCCGGGGATACTGAAGAACATAAGAACGGCCACGCTGGGTCAGACCAAAGGTCCATCTAGCCCAACAGTGGCCAATACCAGATGCCCCAGACTCGGGAGGGGTCACAACAGGTAATCCTCATGTGGTCCCTCCCCTGTCACCACCTCCAGGGAAACAGAGGCTAGGAACACCATTCCTACCCATCCTGGCTAATAGCCATTGATGGACCTAGCCTACATGAATATATCTAGCTCTTTTTTGAACCCTGTTAAAGTTCTAGTCTTCACCACATCCTCTGGCAAGGAGTTCCGGAGGTTAACTGTGCACTGAGTGAAGAAAAACTTCCTTTTGTTTTAAACCTGCTGCCTATTAATTTCATTTGGTGACCCCCAGTTCTTATATAGTAGGAATAAGTAAATAACGTTTCCTTATTCACTTTTTCCACACCAGTCATGATTTTATAGACCCCTAGCATATCCCCCTTAGACTGCTCTTTTCTAGGTTCCTGGCCCTGGCTGCAGTAGCCCTGCTGAAAAGCATCTTTTGATTGAAAGATGCTTTTGAAATGGCCCATGCAGGTTCCGGGAGGATGTGACTTGGCTCTGGAACCTGCATGGGGCATACCAGAAGTGTCTTTCAATCAAGAGATGCTGCTGCAGCTTTCCCCACAGCAGGCAGGCTGGGTCCGAGGAAGGGAGGAGACAAGGCTGGGGCTGGCCAGGCCAGGGCTCTGCAGGAGGGGTGGCGCTTGGGGTTTCTTCACCAGGGCAGAGGGGGCTTGTGGCCCCAGCTGAGGGAGGGGAAAGGGAGCGCCTTGATTTCTGTCCTGTCAGTGGACCTGTCTACATTTCAATGAAAAACCTGCGGCTGGCCCATGCCAGCTGGGCAAAGGGGCTGTTTAATTGTGGAGTAGATGTTTGGACTCAGGCTGGAGTCTCGGTTCTTGGGTCCTACACCTTGGGTTGATGCCAGAGCCCGAAAGTCCACATAGCAGTGAGACAGCTCCTTCGCTCAAGCCTGAGTCAGCTGGCACAGGTCAGCCCCTGTGAAAAAGTTCCCTAGGTACCTATATTCTTACCTCTCAGCATCCATATTACTGCCTCCACGCCTCCCTCTCACTCAAGCCCCAGAGCAGGTCCCTGGTTCAAAACGTGGCCAGAGAGGAGGGGGTGCCGTGGGTGTCACAGCCAGCTGTCACTTATCCCTGTGCACTGACTGGCAGATGACGCTTTAAGTGGGGACACACATCTCTTGCAAAATCTGCACAGTTACACCTTAAACCCCCCCCTTCAAGTCGGCGAGGTTGCAGTCGCAGAGTATTCTGAAAGCAGGACCACAATGTTTAGGAGAAGAGATGACACTTCTTTTGCAGCCCATGAGCAAGCCAGTCGTTCCTCTGCAAGAATCTGATCGTCTTCAGATATAATCAGCGTTATTGGAGCCGACTAGGGCTCCATTAATTTACCATAGCTGGAAATCTTATACATAACCTGCCCCCCCACCACCCCCCCGTCTTTCCCTTTGAATCTAACCTCAGAAGTAAGTAGATGAGGTTTTATTTTTAAAGCGAAGACTAAATTCACACGGGTTGGTTTTTGCTGAAGAATATTAGTGCCCATGCAAGAAAACAAATTCCCCAGGAAGCAAAACTTTCTGACAGCTCTTTCTTCAAAGAAAACAAGGAGCTTTTTATTTACCCAAGAGAGCCCTTAACTACCAATTCTCAGTCACCCACAGGTGGCTGATTGAAATATTGATTAAGGTTTCTTTTCTGCCTCTTGCCAGTTTGGCAGGTTTGCTGTAGCTCATTTTTAAGAGCAGAAAGAATGTATTATTTGGGCGGGGGGTGGGGGAGGGAAGGAATGTAGTAACTTGATCAGGGTTTGAAATGACCTGAGGCCAAACTAAATCTTCTCACCGTTTAAAAACTACCTAACAGGCAACAGGGATAGACAGATCTCCATATGCCTTAATCCTGTCCTGCAGGGCTCACCTCTGTAAGGGCGAGAGGGTGTTTCATTTGCCTGAGTCAGTCAGCGACTGGCTAGTAGTCACATCACTAAAATATTGCCTGTTGTGATCATGGTTTGGTAAGAAGGCTGCCAGCTGAATGGAAGGCAGGGATACAAACCCTCCGTGTCACTCTACTCCCTTATCTTTTCTACTTGCTACGGTTCCCGTTCAGTTCTGCAAGCCAAGAAACCATTTGTAAGTCTAGCAGTATTCAGAAAAGCCCTTACTCACTTGCTTTATTTCAAAGCAGGTATGTTGAATCTGTGGGTCACGGGATGCTCAGCTCCCCACGGGAGCAACTGCTTGTGACAGAGGCTGGGGATTAAGGCTGTCAGTCTGATGCCCCTCCCTGTGGGTGCTCCCACCTCTCTCAGGACTTGACAGCTTCCTCTTTTGGGCCTGCCCCTCCCATCAGGTCACTGCGCCTTTCCCCTTTGCTGGGGAGACAGTTCTGCTCCAAAGTCTCTCCAGACCACCCGTGCTGGGCAGGATTCCAGTGCTTGGCTCCTCAGTATTAATTCCCCAGTGGCTGCTAGAGGTACCCAGGCCTGGCTTCTTCTCTGGGTTCCTGCCCAGAGACCCTCCAACCAGCAGCTAAGTCTGCCCAGTCCCACACCTTGATGCTGTTTACCTGGACTGTTTCCTACAAAGTCCCTTTTGGCTGCTTTTTCACTCTCCTGCACATAGTCTCATCCTTCTAGGCTGAGATCCTTTCCCTCCCTAGTGTCAGTATTATCTTTCTACAGACCTCCTGCTGCAGCCTGTTTCTGCCCAAACCCTACCTGGGCCAGGTGAACTTCCCCCTTTCATTAGTCCTCATTGTTCCCTATCTCCTCCTCCAGGTGCAACCTTGATAGTTATTCAGCAAACCTAGCCACCTTCACCCCTTCACAGCTGGTGTGGAGTGGATACCCCATCAGACCAGGCTTTAATAGATCAGTAAGAAAAATAAACGGTATTGTTAGCCATTCTATGTCTCTTTGGTGAAAATTCAGTAACTAATCCTTCATGCTTCAGAGTACAAGCCAGAATCTGATTGATGAGGGTTAGGAAGAAACTTTCCCTAGGAGGATATTATTTCATAACTACCTAAGGCAGGGTTTCTTGGCACCGACCACTGGACTAGGTGGAGAGGATTCACCTAGGATTCATAATGGGCTAGATTCACACCAGTCTCAAAATTCCTACGTATGAAATTTCATATGGGCCAGCCGACTGTAAGAACTGAAGTGTCAAAGCATAATGGATTGCCCTTCCTCCCCACCCCGCCAAGGAATAGTCATTTAACTTGGAAATAATGAATCAATCAGGAGTTTGTGAGCTGCCTATGCAAGGAAAAGCAGGTGAACTCTGAGAAATTACTCACCCATAATCAATTATTCGCTCAGGCCCATTAATGAACTTGAATCATCACGGACTTGAGGCCAGATTCTACTGATCAAGGTCAATGGGGTTAAATGGAATTTATGTAAAGGCAGAATTTGGCTGCTGGTCTGGATTTGAACCAATGGCATATTGATGAAAACCTGTGTGCCCTATTGCTTCCCCATACCTAGGCCATCTATTTATCTAATTATTGCATAGCTTTCTGTTCTGTCTCATTTTCCTTTGTATCATACAGCAGGCATTCAGTCTTCACTCTTTTTATCACGTTCCTTATTTTTGTTATCACATTCTATCTACCTCTCATATGCAGAGAATGCATTATCCTGGGCCCATATGCCCAGAATGTTCCTCAAGCTATAACACTTAATCCTATTAATTAGATAACATATCAGTTACCTGTTTATTAGTAGGTGGTTCACTTTAGATGCTTGTGTAACCCACACACCTAGTGTGGTTCACTGTCCCATGTAGTGGCACCGAGACCACTTACAGTGAGAGATAAGAACAAGGGAGCTATACACCCTAAGCTGAATGCCTGCTGACTTTTAGCTCAAGTGGTAGAGGCTCCAACGCTAAGCTCTAGAGGTCCCAGGTTCAAATCCGCCTGGTGGTGGTTACACTTGGGGTGTGTCTAGATTACAGGTTTTTTCGAAAAAAGTGGCCTTTTTTCGAAAAAACTTCCCCAGTGTCTAGACTGCTGCCACATTCTTTCGAAAGTAAATCGAAAGAATGCAGCAGTTTTTTCGGCCTCAGAAAACCTCGTTTTACGAGGAAGAACACCTTTTTTCGAAAGTACTCTTTCGAAAAAAGGCGCTATGTAATGCAAACTGTGCTTTTTCGAAAGAGAGCATCCAGACTCCCTGAGTGCTCTCTTTTGAAAAAGCAGCTTGCTTTTTCGAAAGTACTGGTTGTAGTCTAGACACTCTTTTTCGAAAGAGGCTTTTTAAAAAGTATCTTTCGAAAAAGCCTCTTTCAAAAGAGGCTCGCAGTCTAGACGTAGCCTTAGATACAGGAAGTGTTCTCCATTGGATTTAGTAGTTAGCGTATCAGCATTGCTGGTGAGGTAATGGTAACTTTTTTTTGGCTATCTCCTACCAATCTGGAGATCCAGATTCTAGCCTGTGATATAACAAAGGGATTATAATAGATTTCATGTATATAGCATCTTTTACTACAGCCAGAACAAGGGTACATAACAGGATAACATTGAAATGATATACAACAGCTAGGTTACGTCTATACAGCAACATTATTTCAAAATAACTAGCGTTATATCGAAATAAAGTCTTTGTCTACACAGCAAGCAGTTATTTCAAAATAATGTCGAAATACTATCAAGCTGGAGGACTTCTTACTCCGACTCCTGTAACCCTCATTATACGAGGAGTCAGGGAAGTCAGAGGAAGAGTGCTCTATTTCGAAATAAGTGCTGTGTAGACGTCCCCAATTTTGAAATAAGCTACGCAATTGATGTAGCTCAATTTGCGTAGCTTATTTTGAGTTAAACCCTACTGCGTAAGACACACCCCTAGAGACAGAAGATGAGCATACTGTGGAAATTGCAAGAGGAATTCAAGTATAAAGAAAGTAAATACAAAAACTGGAATTTGGCCAGAACATCAAGGTTAATGCCCCTACTCTGAGACTTTCCATCTTCTCTGTAATGATAAGTGGCCAGCACCTTGGTTTTACCGCTCAGCTGAAAGACATGACTTTCAATGTCTGTCTTACCAACCCCTCTTCCTGCAGCAATGTGGAGTTACCCCATGGGACTCCCATTCAAGTACTCAGAGTTAATTTGTGATACCAAAGCCAAGGTTAATAGGACTTCATATATTCAAAACACAGATCCGTCAAGGACTGAATCAGAAGTAAAATACCAGAGCATAATGGAATTCCGTTTTTCATTGCCATGGGGTTCAAATAATTACTTAATACAACATTCATTATATATTCAATTAAACTTTGTCAACCACAAGAGCTTAGAAATACAAGCCTGTCCCAACTATGTTGAACAGAATGAAAACCAGTTTACTAGATACCTGAGAACTCAATGGAAAAAATTGACCCAGGTATGTTCGGGGTTTTTTGCATGAGAACATACAACACATAATGTGCTTCCTGGCAAAACCCCAGACATAAATTGTCTTAATGCACTCCGAAAACCAAAATCGCTTTCCATGGTCTAATCGAGTGTTCCATTCTTTTGTTGAGAAACAGGAATATAAGCTCCATAAAAACCTCTGAAGACCTGTCCAGAGAATAGTCCAATCTGCAGCACTCACACAAGTCCCTGCTTCCAGCCAAGCTTCCATAATTATTCTTCCACTCAAACTCCCCCATCTTCAAAACTCAGCCCACTTCCGAGCAAAGGAACTTACTCAAGCGTGTGTCAATTTCAACGAATCAGTCCCCAACCTGTCTTTATTTAAAGTATCAGCAAGCAGTCAGATATTCCAACACCGGTAGGAGGAAGATCTTCATTGCCTTGCAGAGCTCAGACTGCAGCTTAATTAGTATAATAAACATCCATAAAACAACAAAAGGTGAGAGGCAGAGTAGAAAGCCGAGTTCCAGTTCAATGACTTCCTAGCTCTACATGCATTGATCTATATGCTGTAATATTCTGGCCTCCTTCCTTCCTTCCCATATTCTCCTCTGATATGGTGCCAGATTCACAGTGTGTGGATCATACTGTGTTAAATTAGTAGTTTGGGGGTGTCTATATGTAACCCCCAACTCCCCACTGTGCACAGTACCCGGGGCTGCACAGTACTCATTAGAAGTTTTGCTGACTGAGTTTTATGAAATAGTAATTAGAGGTGAGTAGTTCTGCCACCTGGTACTTTAGGTTCCTTCAGACACAAATGTAATTTAGCAGCCCCTCTAAAACAGTGGAGCTTCTGCCTGCTTTTAAAAAAAATTTAACCAGGCACACAAATTTGCAAAGACCCGGGGTACAAGCCACACAAAGGAGCTTCCTGCAACACAGCATGAGCCCTGCATTTTGTAGCGTTACCAATTTCAAGACACATTTCTTTCTAAAGTGGCTAGAAGTCAATAACTTCCTATGGGTAGAAGTAGCTAATTGATTTTGCTGCCACCCATGAGCCAAAATAAGCAGTGGGTTTCCTATTACTTACTAGCCTATTTTGCACTGCAGATGGTGTTTCACATTAGCAAACTCCAGACAAATTATTCAAGTTTCACATCTTTTTATTGATGCTAATATCTTGTTTCAACAAATGGCTATACATTACAAAATAGACAAAGAAATATTGTTATAAATATTGGCTCGGGCAGAATATATCCCCCTAACTGAAAGAGTTATAGAGTTATAAAGGGAATGTGCTAAGGGCATGAAGAAAGGCTGGCTGAAAGGGAAGGTGTGGCTTTAGACCGCATTCATAACCCACTTGTGTGACAATAACAAACATGAATGCAAAGTGCTCCACTTAGGAAGGAACAATCCGTTTCACACACGCAGAATGGGAAGCGACTGTCTGGGAAGGAGTCCTGCAGAAACGGATCTAGGGGTCATAGTGGACCACAAGCTAAATATGAGTCAATGGTGTGACATTGTTGCAAAAAAAAGCAAACATGATTCTGGGAGGCATTAACAGGAGTGTTGTGAGCAAGACACGAGAAATCATTCTTCTGCTCTACTCTGCACTGATTAGGCCTCAGCTGGAGTATTGTGTCCAGTTCTGAGCACCATATTTCAAAAAAGATTTGGAGAAGATCCAGAGAAGAACAACAAAAATTATTCAAGATCTAGAAAACATGAGCTATGAGGGAAGGCTGAAGGAATTGGGTTTGTTTAGTCTGTAAAACAGAAGACTGAGAGGGGACATGATAGCGATTTTTAGGTATCTAAAAAGATGTCACAGGGAGGAGGGGGGGAAATTGTTCTCCTTGGCCTCTGATGATAGGACGAGATGCAATGGGCTTAAAACTGCAGCAAGGGAGGTTTAGGTTGGACATTAGGAAAATCTTCCTAACTGTCAGAGTGGTTAAACACTGGAATAAATTGCCTAGGGGGATTGTGAAATCTCCATCTCTGGAGATATTTAAGAGCAGGTTAGACAGACACCTGTCAGGGATGATATAGATGGTGCTTGGTCGTGAGGGCAGGGGACTGGACTCGATCTCAAGGTCTCTTCCAATTCTAGTATTTCTATGATTCTATGATTCTTTGAAGAAGAGCATAATCTAGGAATGCAAGAATCTCTCGGAGATTCTTGGTAGGATGCAAATGTAATGCTTATATCGTATTTTATGACCTCTTATTTTCTGATTAAGTATTGCCAATTCACAACACTGAACATAGGTTGGTGGGAATGGGGAATTGTTAGCCTTCACCCACCTGGTTCAAATCTAGCCAGGGCTGGCCTGGAAAAAAAATCACTATTGCTTGGTGTCCTTTATGACCTACAGTTATGGGTCTTTATTGGCCAAAATGGTGTCCATGCCACAACCATCACCACAACAGTTGCCACCTTTGTTGGTGACAGTGTTCAGTTCTATACCGATACTCTCACCTGAGACGGCCCACAAAGGTGGTCTGTGTAGATAAGAGCTGACAAGTGCCAGTACGGCAGTGTATGCCAATGTCTGTGCTGTATACACCCAGTGGATTACAGCAGTGACCTCGAGAGCTGTGAGCTTGGCCAGTGTCCTTAACAAGTATCTAAAAGACAAGAGATCTATCTTTGCACATAGAGATGGCTGAATAAAATGGCTGCTGAGGGTGGAAGGTTTCTTAATACTGAGTGGTTGGCGGTGGTAGCTTTCTAAACCTTCACTTGAGGGAAGAGGAAAGAGAAAGGACCCTGGAGCATTTAATGTCAGTAAAAATGATGCCATGTCCTTTGATAGCAGAGAGCACTTCTCAAAAACCACTTCACTGAATCTCACAACGCCCTATGTTCTGGGGTGCTCACATCTCTAGGGTGCCTCTTCCTGGCTGTGCTGGGGAATTAGCTCCCTCCTGGTCTGCTGCCCACTTCTGCCACTCATCTACATCCTGCTCTGAGGGCTCTTTTTGTGGGTGGGCTCTCCAGCCAGCTCACGGGAGTCATTCCCTTCGGGGGTAGCAAAGTCCTAGTGGACAGTTCTCCCAGGCAGCCTTCTACTTCACTGCTGACTCAGTCACTGGTAGGGGAACTATAGAATCCTAGGGCTGGAAGGGACCTCAGGAGGTCATCATGTCCAACCCCCTGCCTTAACCTGGGACTGCCCTCTACTCCAGGTTCCAATCCAGGGACCCTATGTCTAGCAACTGACCTGCTTTCTCCTAGACCCTGTTACTATTTCCTGGACTCCTTCCCACATCTTCCCACATGTGTGGATTTACCTCCACCCAGACAGGGACTGCAGACTACTTCACCCCCTACCCATAGCACACCTTCCATCTCCGACCTAGGGAATAAATGCAGACTACTTGCACTGCAAAATTCTTCTGTGCCCAATTTCCAGGCTTTATACTAGTCCCACCAGGTCCTCCTCAGCTGGGCTCCCTCCTAACTCAACCTTCCCAGCCCTGACTCTCCTTGGGATGCAGCCGAAAAGATTAATTAACCTAATTTAAGCTGCTCTGCCTCATAAGTCAGCGTTACAATGGCTCTTTGATGAGCTGGGTCAACTGAGGCCTAGAGAGGTTAAATGACTTGCTCAAGCCCATTCAGCCATATCAAGGCTGGGACTAGAATTCAGGATTCCTGACTCTCAGGCCTGCACTTTTGCTACACTTTTCCTCAAGTCAGCACTATGGCTGTTTATAGGCAGCACTAACGCTGTTCTCTAACACTGGCGTTGTCTCGACAGGCGGTGGCCCAGGGGCTCTGGAACAGCGCAGATTATGTTAGCGCCTTACTCCTTTTAAGCAACGCTTCATGACACCGAATCCAAACCCCACGGAAAGGCTCTCCTGAGGCTTTGGATCCGGCAACAAGGAAAACCTTGCAGTGTCCATGAAACGGGGATGCCTCTGTGGAATAGCTTGGGGTGACGTAGTGCATCTTTGAATGCATACCCCACACGCTACTGTAATACTCTTTGTACAAGGAACGCCTTGTGAGGTCTCTGAAAACTGGTTGGCAGTATTATCGTAAAATGTGTGTAGCAGTGTTATGTGTAAAGCTCTAAATATCCTCAGTCTGATGCTAAAATACAAGCTCAGACACACTTAGCATCAAGCAGACCTATCTTGGCCTAAGGAATGTATTCTCCTTACTTGGCATTTAAGCAGTAAACAGAGTCATCAAGCAAGATGAAAGAAAACAAAGGCTGGTGAGAGCCAGGGTCTGACTGGCAGGCTGCAGGTACTCAAAAGTTATTTGGGAATGTGTCTAGTACCTTTAAAAACCTGGCTCTTAGACTAGACCTCTCCTTGGTGATTTGCTCCCTGTGATCCTACATGACTTTGGGACTTGCTGTTCACTAGCGGCCAAAGGTGGTGCGCCAGGGAAAAGAAACTTTGCCCAAGCTGAGAATACAATGTCTGGAAAATTGAAGTGACAAGATAGCATGAGTAGCTTGTTCCCAAATTAGCAACATGCGCTGATATGATCTTAATAAAGACAGACACAGGTTTTCATCATGTTCAAAATAAAAGCTTTTCACTTCCTTAGATTCAGCACGGCACATGCAGCTTAAACTGCAGTCAGGGTGATTCTATGATCATTAACAACAGTTACATAATAGGTTGATCCAGGAGCACTGAATCTTGTGCTAGGGGACAATGCAGTGGTTCAAGTAGACCTAGGTTAGGGAAATGAGGTTGATTTCCAGGGGCTGGAGGAGCACACAAAAGGAGGAAGGGCTCAGCCACTGCGGGATCAGTTAGCATGAGAATTCATAGTGTCGCATGGTGATGCAAAATTGTGCCAGGTTGAAATGCAGCATAAAGGAAAAGAGAGTTACTCAAAGCTTTTTCCTCCAAGGCTCAGGGAGAGGGACAAGCTAGCGGCAGAAGCAGTGTTGTTTCACATCTGCTGGTGACAGGTGGGTATAAGATTTGAAAGGTTTGGTTTGGTTTTGATGGGGAGTTGCTGAAAACAAAACTGTGAAACTGTAGCATGGATATAGTTGGAAGGGAAAAAATCTCTGCATTCCACAGCCTGGACGACACAGCTATAGCTGAGGAGATGCAAAAAGAGCCATTTACAAATATATCCTTGTAGCTTCCATCTCCCAGCGTGCTGATTAATGTAATTAGGGCAATTTCTGATCCCCTTCCTGATGAGCTCCTCATGAGACAGCACCTTCTGTTTGTGATAGACAAGCACAAGGTAAAGTCTTCGCCCTCCCCCCCCATCTCTGTCTTGCTTCTCTAACTCCCTAACTAATGTTTGTAAGTGTCTTGGAATTATGAAGCCCTATGCAAGTGCTAAGGATTACTAATCTCATTCTGTTTTCTGACTCTTCCCCATTTTCCTCCTCTGCGTCCTTTCTCTTGTTTCTTCCCTCACTTCTATTTCTTGTTTTCCCACAGGCTTCCAATGCTCCTGCCTTCCGCTCTGTGTGACCCATGGTTCTTTTGTCCCTCTGGTTTACCTGCTGTATCTTTTCTCTGCTCGTTCTCTCTTGCTTGACAGTTTCCACTTCCTACCCTGCTCTGATCTCTGCTTGGATCTTTCTGCATCTTCTCTGCTTCCTGACTTCTCCAAGATGTATATCCACAATGTGGAAGCTCTGCATACTGAATGGGCCTATTGCTGGGGGGGCGAGCAAGGATCTGTTAATTGTTTCTCCTGGATTGTCATGCATTCTTTTTGTGTTGACTATTTCTTCCATATTCCCAAGAGCATTATGGAGTGGTGCAGCTTCTGCCTGGAGAGCTGATGAGAGCTCCAAAAACTCCTTACCAGGGGCAGGTAGGAGCCCAACAGCTCCTCCTGCCTCACACATTTATTGTATCATCCTCTCTCCAGGATGAGCATTAGATGAAAGCATATTCCTAGGGGCAATGTGGAAGGACAGCCACAAGAGTGCTCTAGTTACGGTGACCATATTTTCTGAACAAAAAATGGGGACACAATGGCCACACCCCCTGACTCCATTAGCCATGCCCACTGACCCCTTAGGCCCCACCCACCTGCCACAGGAAGTCCCGCCCCTGGGTTAGTACTTCCAGGGTCAAGATGGACACATGGCCAGAAATAAAGAGTGTCATGTGACCTCTCTAAAAACTCCTCCCACTGTCCTCTACCAATAGGGATGGGTTTGGGTCTGCAATCACATTAACCCAGGCCCCAGACTAGAGTCCCATGACACTGCAGCACAAGGAGTCCAACCTCAATTTAAGATGAGATCCAGGATCCGAGATCTATTATTTTGCAGTGTAGATGCAGCCCCATTTGACTCATACTGGGAGTCATCTTGAACTATCCCACAATTGCATGGGACAACTTCCTTAGCCCTCTGAACAGATGATGCTTAGCAGATCCAATTAACTAGTAATTAACTGGAAAGGGCTGGAGCAGCTCCCCACCTGCTGTGGGCAGGGGGCTCCCCCAGCCCCACAGAAGGCCTGCTATAGACAAGGGTCGCTCTCATCCAGAGCAGGCAGGGACTGCACCTATGTCTAAAGCCGCCTCTCAGTGGGGAGTCCAGCCAGTTGGAGACAGGGGATGCTCCGGAGGGGGCTGGGAGCCAGCAGCAGCCCCAGTGTGATCTAACATGAACCAGTTAACTGATGAATGGGAATTTACATCCCTAATGAGAGATACTGCGACTGCATTTTTTGAAGTTACTGCAAAACTATCAAGTGTCCTCCATTTCCACAAGTCATAATGACAATACTGAACTAACCGTGACAATTACAGGGTGAGAAGACCATGTCACTAACCCTCCCCCCCACTGCTTGAATGGTCCATTTCCCATGGAGGTCAATGGGGCTGGAGTATTTTATATGTAAAGCTACTGGGAAATGTATATGTCAATGCCATGATGGCAATGCCTATATTATGTAAATACCTAATAAGAATTGCCAAATGAGACCACTTCCCAACCTGCTTACACAGGGCCTGATCCAATTTAAATTTAAGCTAGGACTGAGCCCAAAGCAATCTGTTGACATTACCTAAGAAGATCCAGTTTACATTTAGTCACCCTTCAGAAATATAAGGGACCAATCAGTAAAAGCCCCATTGCCAGATAGAGGCAATCTTTGAAGAAAATTGGAGAGACTTTGAATTGACTTCTGACAGCAGCGCTTTCTCTCACTGGATATGCGATCTTCAGCACAGGTTTCACTTTGAGTGTCAGAATAACTCAGAAATGCGTCATCACAGCCAACTCCATTCAGGTCTAAGCAACGTGCAGCCCAAAGACAGAAGAACAAATCCCTTGAAACTTGAAGTCAAAACATCTCATCTCTTCACAGAGCTCACAAAGGGCCTGTTTACCCAGACACACAAGTCATGACAACTCTCTCTGGAGAGAGATGATACATCCTGCCTCCCTGTGGATGCACCAGGTGTTTTCACGTGGCATCTTAACACGCTGTTTTAATCATCAACTGCTTGGATGAGGAAGACTCACAAAAAGTCTGTCCATCATCCACACCGGAGTGACACGGTGATTTCACCGCCGTGGTAACAGACCCGATCTCTCTGTGGGCTCTTGTGGAGCAGCAGGGAGCCTGGGGCGCTCTCTCGGGGGGGAAGAGATATAGGGATGCCTCTTTCAGTGATTCTCAAACTTTTTGGCTCGTGTCCACCTGGCTCAATGTAAAGCTTTCTGCAGACCAACAGTTGCTAATGGAAACTCACTGTTAATTACATAATTACGTCCAAGCCATTTTGCTAGTGCTGCAGCTAGGGAGAATGGTTTAACTTAAATTACAGTAAAACTCCAATAGTCTGGCATCCAATAATCCGGCACTCCTGATAGTCCGGCATCAAAATGGCAAGAGCCTAGTGAGTGAGCTTCGTCAAAAAATGAGTCACAAGGTAACAGCGGCAGCAGCTGAACTGAGCAAAAGGGTAAAAAGGCTTAAAAACTAAAACATTACAGTATACTGTATACAGTATGTACAATAAAAGGGTTAAGAACACTTTATATACAGTATATAATGTATACAGTATATATATAACCTGCTTATAGTACCTCCTGATAGTCCAGCATATTTGATAATCCAGCACCACCTAAGTCCCATAGGTTCCGGATTATCGGAAGTCTACTGTATTAAACAGATTAAACATTTTTACTTTCTTATGTTAGTTTATCAAACTTCATTTTAAATAAAGTAAAATATTAATTTCTGTCCAACACAAAAGATTTCAATGTTTTCTTCATTTATGGGAACCTTTTTTGGGTCGGGGGCCACTGACCCACAAAAAAAAAAATCAGCTGGAGACCACACAAGTGAGAAGCAAAAAAACTCCTCCAAACCCCCAAACCTCATTGATGTGGCCCCCATCTGAGACACTTCACTCCTGTGGCACTCCAGCCCCATGGGGTGAGAGTAAGGGACAGGAAGGATTGAGGTTCAGGGCTTCCCATAGTCCAGATTTACTTTTCTGGGGTTCCGGAGTTAGGGGATTTTATGGACCCCCTTAGGCTCTGAGGTGGGGACAAAAATGAGGGGTTCAGTGTGTGGGACAGGGCTGCCAGCAAGTGGGATAGCGATGGGGGTGCAGGATCTGGGAGCGAGGTGGGGTGAGAAGCGGGAGAGGTTGCGAGGTTTGGGTGGGAGATAAGGTGCAGAAGCAGCCCGGGAGTATGGTGTCTGGCCAGGGGGAAGGAGCAGGAGCAAGGGAGGGTGCAGTGTGTGGCCAGGAGGGATGGTGCAGGAGCAACAATGGATGCAGGAGCGGACTGGGGGGAAGGTGTCTGGCCAGGAGAGAGGGTGCAGGAGCAACAATGGATGCAGGAGCGGACTGGGGGGAGGGTGTCTGGCCAGGAGGGGGCTTGGAGTAGTGTGTCTTGCCAGGGGGTGTGCATCTGGGGGCAGAGCCTTGGTCACATTTTCAGACTTCTACCTCCCTACCCACAGGCCCAGAGCTGCATTTTTAATAAAAGGAAACGAAAACTTCTGTCCTGGCAGGGGAAGGTGACAACCACCCTCAGTGTGAGCCCACGTGAAACGTGCACGTGCCTAATGCCACGCAGCACCCGCCTCATCACCGCAGGGAGCTGGCTCCAGCGCGGACCCCACAAGTGCCAAAGGCACCGCACCTGGCCTCTGCTCCTAGCAGGAGGGCGCTGTGGTGCATGCACATTCACACCCCAGGCACAAGTGGCTCGGCACGGCTTGGAGTGAGGCCGCACATGCGGCGGCTGCCTTTTCCAGTTCACAGCCCTGCCCATACTGTAGAAAGGAGTGGGATTTTAGCCCCCGCCCTTTGACTGATGTTCGAACATGCTGACGTTCAAACCTCAGTGGTTTGCAAGGCGTCCGCGGTGTCCCTAGAGTTGGGGTGGCTGGTGCAGGAGGCTGAGGCATTGGTGTGTGCAGTGTGGGGGTGTGCTCGGTCCGCACGGGGGGCAGGTGTTACTGACCTGGCCCACGGGAGACACGCTGCTCACATGGGATGGGAAGACCATTGGGGAAGGGGGTGCGTTTGCAGCCCCCTGCGTACAGGCCTGAAATCCAGGACATTTCATTACTTGATGGGGACATCGGGCCAGAGTTTTAAAAATAGGGACTGTCCTGGAAAATGAGGGATGTATGGCCGGTGTAGCTAGTGCCTGCACCTCGGGGGCATCAGTCAAACCTTTCTTGGCATCCATTGAGCCAATGAGGAGAGAAATCTGTTTTTGAATGGCTGTCTGTCATTTAACAATCTCCTTGGAAATTCTGACAAATGACTCTGGTGCTAACTGCTGAAATTCCTACATCAATTCAGTAGAAAACGAGCACTTACCAAATAAATGTCAAATCACCCTGCTATCTTCATATCATGTGCCAGTCTTCTCTAGACAAAGAGCATTAGTAATTGACAGGACAGCAAGACATTAAAATTCAAAAAGAAACAACCCCCCCTCCCCGGCCCTTTGATTCCATCCCAGTACAGCTGAAGCGTGACAACGCAGAACTTCCATTTAAAAACAGCAGCCACGAAAGAGCCCGCTTCAAAATTTCCTACATTCTGCTTTGCTGTGTGGTAGAGTTGTACTGACTTTGTGGAGTCATTGCAGCTGCTTGTAAATGATGTATGAAAAGAAAAATTCCTGGCCTTCCAGTGCACTGAGAGAATTCTGTAATCCCTGCTAGGCTGCTTGCTTATATTAAACTCAAACACAGCCAGGAGAGAGCTTGAATGCAAAGATTATTAGCTTTCCCCCACCCAATTACATCTTTTGCTACTTTAGAAGAGATTTATTTGTCTCTCCAGGAGTCCTCTTATCTCCCTCCACCCTAGCTGTAGCATTTGGACAAGAAATATACCCTATGCATTTGTTTTGAAGAAAAGTTTTAAGACTATTTTTTTCCAGGGGTTGGGTGGGGTTCTCTCTGGCCAATAATACAGAGAAGATTTCCTAGAGTGCCAATCCCACTGTCACAAGTGGTTTCTGGAACAATGTCACAGTAAGACAGTCTGACAGCAACCAGGAGGAGCCTAGCTGTGCTGTATTCCCATTCAAAGTTCAACCCCTCTTGGCTTGGTGGTATGCACAGACTAGTCAAACCTGGCCCTTGGTGACTACATAGTTACAGTCGTTCCTCTGGAGCTGTTTGATTTTTAAAAAAAGTCTGTATTTTAATCACAGTAGCACCCAAACACTGAAGTGACGCGGTGGTATGCTACATTAGACTGTTACAGGAGCAATTCTTTAAATGTAGGTAAAATAGGTACCACGTGCTGCTTGCCCCGTTTTTAATTCTGGAGTTAAATAATGACTCCAAATAAAGCCAATGGGAGTTTTGCTGCTGATTTCAATAGGGCCAGGATTTCACTCCTGATCTTTTCACCATATTTTTGGGTGAGGCAGGAGAACTCCACTATAACACAGTAGTTAATCTTTAGAATACAGCCTGTGAATTAACAGAGCAGCAGCACTGCACAAAATACTGTGTTCACTCACACTTGCTCATAAAGGGGAGTTAAGTGCATAACAAAACCTTTTCATGGATTCTTGGTTCAAGGGCCCTGTGCTACCAGCTCTAACATACTGTATCAACATATACATGTGTCACAGGGTGGGTATGCCCAACCCCTTCTAAGGCAGGGAGTTTAGAGTCCCTCAAAGAGTGCTCTACCCCATGTGTGTCTCCATCCCTATGGCTCAGGTCCTATAACTACACCCCATCTCTAAAGAGACAATCCAACCTAGCAACCCCAGTCTGTAAAACACCCCTTTCTGGAAGGATAGAAAGGCCTAGAAGCTAGAGTCAGTAGCAACACTCCTTGCTCTCAGGGCAGTAAAGCCTAGCAGCCCAAGCCATTAATCACAGTTGTAGCATCCCCCAGAGGGAGTTAATGGGGATGGGGTAGGAGGACCCAGGCCCCCCCTCTCCAACAGGTCCCTGTCAGTGGCAGGGCGGCCCACCACTAGCTCAGTGCCAGAATCCACCCAAAACTTACCAAGCTCTCAGGGTTCTAACTGCCCACCCTGGGCTACTTCTACTGGACTCACAGCAGTCGCCTTCTTTGCCACGTCCCTCCACAATGGTGGCTTCTCCAGCCATTCCATCCACTGCTCTTCCTCCAGAGCTCTGGCAGCACCTCCTTCCCCAGCAGCAGCCAGCCCACACTGCGCTGCTCCAATGGCCTTTATAGCTGTCCTCCAACTGGAGCATGCCCAGCAGGGTTGTGGGGGAGGGGCTTTTAGGCCAGGTAACCTCGGTTAACCCTTGCCAGTCCAGTGCAGGGTTGGTACACCCCATCACAACATATACATAACCCCCTTCCTTCTTCCCTGGCGATAACATATTGACTCTTCACGCTTATTATAGATATCGGCATTAGGAGTTAGTCAGGAAAAAGTATCCTGGCCCCAGCTGAAGTGTGTTCTAAGGAAATGGCAGATTAGCAGCCCTCTTGCTGTAGGAAGGGATGGATTATTAAAGCTCCCTGATGTTGTGTTCTTAAATCTCTAGGTTCAGAATGGCCATGTCCAAGAACCAGGAAGGAGTGTGTGTGTGTGTGTATAACCCACACACTCTCTGACTGTGCTTCACTGTCCCATGTAGTGACACCAAAACCACTCAGAAGCTACATCTACACAGCATCCCTCTTCCGCAAAAGCCTATGCAAATGAAGAGCAGATTAGCATATTGCTGCACTTCATTTGCATAATTAATTAGGATCTGTTTTTGTGCAAAAACCCCCTCTTGCACAAGAACCGTTATTCCTCATTTTTTCAGGAAGAACGGCTCTTGTGCAAGAAGGGGATTTTGCGCAAAAAGGTGCTGTGTAGATGGCGCCTTTTTGCACAAAAACCTTGTGTGCAAAAACGGCTCCTAATTAATTATGCAAATGAAGTGTGGCAATATGCTAATCTATGCTTCATTTGCATAGGCTTTTGCAGAAGAGGGATGCTGTGTAGCCATAGCCTGAGAGAGACTGAGTCTGCTCTACAGCCTTAGCTAGTAGCCTCCTGGCTTTTAACTCCTGCAGTAGAGGCCCATGTTCTAAACTCCACAGGTCCCTAGTTCAATTCTGCCTCCAGAAGACTGGCATCTGCTGGCATTACAAGTGGAGGCTCATCTGGGAAGTTTCTAAAGATTGGGCATGTGCTTCCTCAGCTAAAAGAAGCATATAACCTGCACATTTCCTGGGTGTGAGGTACAGTCCCATGTAGTGACACTGAGTCCACTAACGTAGAGAATAAGGAGTCTGCTCTGCAGCCCTTACTAACAAGCAGCTAGCTTTTAGCTCATGCTGTAAGCTCCAGAGGTGCCACGTTCGATTCTGCCTGCCGTTGTTACATGTGCATGAGGTATACTTTGTATTTCTGATGCATATGAGAATTAAATTCAGCAGCTGGATAAAAAGAAAGCAGAGTGTGATCACCCATACCAAGCCAAATGCACAGACAAAAATCTATGCTGTAACTCCTCCTGCACTACTGCACTTTACCAGCTGCCCCCACACACAATTTCTTTCTTTCTCTCCCCATCGTTGGGCTGAGAGAGCCCCAGCAGATAAGGACTCTGACTGAGCAGAGAGCAAAGAGCCGGAGGTGCTACACCCTCTCTCACAAAGACTAGGAGCAGGAGTCTTGGGAAGGAGAAAACCAGGAAACATACACAGAAAAGTACCCCAAGTCCAGTGCAAAACACCACATGAGTGTCACCTACTTGACTCCCCATGTGCTTCCTTCCTCCAGAGCAGTTCCAGGGAGCTGGGATGGCCCACTCTGTTGTGGTATGCAGTGGTCTGGAGCTGCTAACGTACTTTGAAGGGAAGATGACTGCAAGAAAGGTTTGATTAAGATGAGTTAGGTGCTGCATTCTCCTTTTTTCCTGCTAGCTGGAGTTGTATTTTGTTTTACAGCGGCATGCAGAGCTCCCAGCTGGGATCAGGGTCATGTTGGTTAGCAGCTCTGTAAGCGCATGTATGAGATAGTACCTACTTTGGAAAGCGGATGGTCTACATCATGTCAAGAGGCATTCAGCATATCACAGTCACAGGACTCAACTTTTAACAGTTATTCTATCCCTACGTTCCCAACCTGTGGTCCATGGACCCCTGGTGGTCCGCAACGGTACTGTAGGGGGTCCGCAGAAAGTTTAAAAAGGAAATAAAATAAATGTGCAGTGTATAAAAACACTCATGTATTTTAATCAATAAATATTCATATATTGTGTAATTATAAATATATATTCAATATTTAGTTCCGTGATCATGTTACGTGAATATGTCACCCTGCTTTAACTGTTCAAAAGCTATTACAGTGGTGGAAAGGGTTTAGTTGGGCTAGCAAAAATGGATCGGTGGATCAAGAAGGGATGCTAAAAAGAAAGGAACTGAGAGACCATTGTGGAATGTCAAGTTCCACTTCAAACCAAACACATAGTAACGGAAAATGTGAAAATATAGCAACGTATACTTGGAGCTAGGGCTTACATGGACTGGCGATGAATCTGAACCATGTCCATTATGTTTACTCTGTAAGAAGGTGCTGTCAAATGAGAGCTTAAAACCAGCTAATCTTTGAAACGAATTGAAACGAAACATGGTGAATATGTTTCTAAGCCAATTGAATTTTTTTGAGAACAAACTCAAAGAATTTAAGGAAAGTAAGAAATTAATCAAGCACATAGCCACAGGCAGTGACAATTTGACAAAACTGATGCTATGGCTCAGAATGCTAAGGAATGACTGAGAGTGTGCAGAAAAGTCGCTTTTATTCTTTGCAATTTGATGAGTCAACGGATATCGCAAACCATTCAAACTTCCTGTCAGTCATCAGATATGAATACAACAGAAAGGTCCAAGAGGACTTTCTCTTTTGCAAATCTTTGCCCACGTGCCCAACTGGCGAGGCTATTTTCGATGTATTGAGCAGTTTTGTGAGGGAGCATGATATTGACTAGTCAAAATGTGTGTGGATCAGTACTGACGAGGCTCGTGCAATGATCGGCCAGTACACTGGAGTAGTTGCTCTAGTTAAAGCAGTGGCACTGTTAGCTATATTCATTCATCACAGCATTCACAGGGAAATGCTATCTGTTAAAAACATGCCTGCTGACCTAAGGATGGTTTTGAATGAGTTGGTGAAGATCGTCAATTTCATCAAGGCCCGTCCACTGAATTCAAGACTATTGGCTGCTTTGTGAAACAAGATGGGCAGTGATAAGAACATAAGAACATAAGAACGGCCATACTGGGTCAGACCAATAGTCCATCCAGCCCAGTATCCTGTTTGCCGATAGAGGGCAATGCCAGATGCCCCAACTTCTTCTTCACACTTCACACAGAAGTTCACTGGCTTTCGAGAAGAAAGGTTCTCTTTCGCCTGTTTGAATTGTGTGATGAACTGAGGATTTTTTTTTCTGGACAAGCATTTTGAGCTCTCTCGTTACCTCGTTGAATTTCCTTGGCTAGCTAAATTAGCTTACTTAGCTGATATCTTCAGCTACCTAAATGGACTTAATCCAAGTCCACACGGAAAAGCTGGAACCATCTTCCATGTCCATGACAAAATTGATGCTATGATCAAGAAATTGGGCCTGTGGACATCTCGATTTCAATAGTGCAACTATGATTTTTTCCCAAATCTGTCCGATTTTTTTGGCCTGCTCAGAAACGCAACTCACAGATAACGTAAAATGTGAAATCAGAGAGCACATGCAAAACCTCCAAGTACAGCTGCACGTGTACTTTTCTGTTACCAACATGAACAACGACTGGATCAGAAACCCATTTGTGGACCTTGCTACCGACAAACACAAGTTTGACATCCCAAGATGAACTATCACGTCACAACTCGTTGAAGCTTGTCTTCAAACAAAAGCCCCTGACTGACTTTTGGCTACAAGTTGTTACTGAGTATCCAGAACTTTCTTACAAGGTTGCAAAATACCTGATGCCTTTTCCAACAATGTACATTTGTGAGACTGGATTTTCTGCGCTGGTTGCATTAAAATCGAAGTACCAGAGCCGACTGATCGTAGAATCAGATATGAGGCTGAGACTGTCATCAATCAACCAGACATCCACGCTCTGTCATCTGCTCTAAAGCACCAGCCACCTCATTAAGTAAGTAAAGTACAGGGTGTCCACAGTGAAATGTAACAAGTTTAAAGCAATATGATTTTTTTATGTATGAATGTGAGAATGTTGAATCTTGCACAGATACCACATCATATATCTAAGTTTCTGTCCTTATGTTCTTCCATGTTTCAGATTGACACCTGCAATGTTAGACAATGTGTGGAGGGAAATTGACGATCAGTGTGACATAGTCTGTGCTACCAATTGTGCGTATGTCAAATGTGTACCCTAATGTACCCTAATAATGTGTACCTGTATGTCAAATGTAACTTAAGCCTATTACCTATGAGTTGTCTACATATGCCATAAAAATATATGGCATCTCAAAATTGCTACATTTCAATGTGGCTCTTCTTTGCTTCCCAAGCCCCATAGGGCTGTTCTATCTCCACTAGAGGCTGGGCAGGCCTTTCTGCATGGCCTCGGGGTATAGGGAGAAAAGAGTTGTTTCCCATTCCTGCCCTGAGCACGGAAACAGAGTAACTGAGAATCAGGGCCTGGTGGGCTTGTCTTCATAGGGTCATAGAATGCTAGGGTTGGAAGAGACCTCTGGAGGTCATCGAGTCCAACCCCCTACCCAAAGCAGGACCAACCCCAACTCAATCATCCCACCTAGGGCTTTGTCAAGCTGGGACTTAAAAACCTCTAGGGATGGAGATTCCACCACTTCCCTAAGTAACCCATTCTCTAGGGCAGAGGAACCTTTTTTGGGTTGGGGGCTGCTGACCCACAAAAAAATCAGTCAGGGGCCACACACAAGTGAGAGACCCCTCCCCCTTCCCCAAGAAACCAAAAACAAAACCCCTCACTGATGTGGCCCCTGACTGAGGAGGAAGACATTTCCCACATTCCCCTTCTACACCAGTTGCCGAGTGTGTTGTAGGGTTGCCAGGTGTGTGGTATTTTCGCCTCCTGGCAGGGGAAAAAAACAGAAAATACTGGACATTTTAGGTGTCTGGTATTTTCTGAATTTTTTTACCGGACAGGAGGTGAAAATACCGGACTGTCCTGGTCAATACTGGACACCTGGCAACCCTATGAAGGACTGAGCCTGCAAGGCTCCTAACGAGATAAGCTGCTAAGAGAGACAGGCATTCTGGGTAACGGTCAGGAAGTGGCTCTCAGTTTGGGAGAATGAATTAACCATGCGGCGGTGCCGGGTACAGAGCTTGCTGGTTGAGTTCTTCTGTGCTTATTTGCAGCATGACACATTTGATCTGTGTACAGGCATCACACACCAACAGGCACAATGCTCTGTTTACACAGAGCCAAACCGAGGCACTAAAGAGACATGCCAGATTAGTTACGTACTAGCATCAGGCCTTTCCGTGCTGTAGCCTTAGGCAGCGTCTCTCATTCTCCACTGTCACTGTACCCCACACAACTCGGAAATCACTCTGACGCGATGGTTATTGCATAGGCCAGGGAGGCAGGATTCCAGGGCCTTGGCCCAGAGAGAACGGGTGCAGAACCCATTTCACTACATGTAAATGTGTTGCCCACAGAAAACAGTCAGGGAGCAATTGAGAGATGATGCAACTTGAAGCCTCTAATTGGAAGGTTTTGCTCCTGGCTCTGTCACTCATCTGCTGTATGATTTTCAGCAGATCACTCACATCATCTCCATATGCCTCATTTTCATGATCTGAAAAACCACCTCAGGTTTGGGATACCATTTGGCCACAGTGGCCTTGTAAATCACACATAATTCTACTCCTGAAATCTAGTCTCAGCATGGGAACACACAAGATCCCTGTCATTGCTCTAGGAGAGCAGTTGAAATGAAATGAATGGAGATGCCTATCTCCTAGAACTGGAAAGATCATCAAGTCCAGTCCCCTCCCTTCATGGTAGGACCAAGTACCATCCCTGACAGATTTTTGCCCCAGATTCCTAAATGACCTCCTCAAGGATTGAACTCACAACCCATGGGTTTAGCAGGCCACTGCTCAAACCACTGAACTATCCCTCCCCTCACTCAGCTCACCGAAAGACGCAAGAACCTATGGGAGAACGTAATGTGTTTGACTCCTGTAGGGAGGAGCCAGGAAGGGCTACTTTAGATTCCATATGCTGCAGGAAGTTATGGAGCAGACAGGAAAATATACAGCAGAACCCCTGTTTCTGAAGTGGAATGCCACACTGTTTGCTATTGCTAGTGTAACCCAGACACACTGAGACTACTGACAATGGAGAGCTAATTCTGTTCTGCAGCCTTAGTTAAGAGGCAGTTGGCTTTTAGCTCATGCTGTAGAAGTACATGGCTTTAGGCCAGGGGTGGGGAACCTAAGGCCTGGGAGCCACACCTGGCCCCCAGCTCACCTGGATCCAGCCCCCGAGGCTTGGGGCTCCCCCTGCCCAGCACTGGGGAGCCCACGCTGGTGCTCCATCCTCCCTGCCATCCCCTCATGGGTCTGGAGCACACAAAATCTACTAGCCTGGGCCTGCCTAGGCTCTGGTGTGTGAGAGGAATGCGAGGAGGGTCTTTCTCCTCAGTTGAGGGCCATGTCAGTAAGGATTTGGGGTTTTTTTTGCTTCTCGCTTGTGATTAATTTTTCTGTGGGTCAATGGCCCCCAACCCGAAAAAAACCTCCCACTCCTTCTTTAGGCCCTGTGGTTGCAGGTTCAGTCCCTCCTGCTGATGACCAGGGTCCATTGGCTTTCTACTAGTATACACAGGGGATATATGCACTTCAGGTATTTTTAAAAGTAGCACAGAGGAAGCACTAAGGCAGGTGGCAGCTGTCTAACATACTTGTGAAGGCTGGAACATCAGACTTTATCCATAAAATACTGATGATGCATCATTTTGATTTGTTCTCTGTTTTGTGCATGTGTGTGTTTCTAGTAGGGTGTGTCTACTCCACACCCATAGGTCGAAATAAGCTACACAATTTGAACTACACAA
The DNA here is from genome assembly GCA_019425775.1 of Rafetus swinhoei. Taxonomy (NCBI): domain Eukaryota; kingdom Metazoa; phylum Chordata; order Testudines; family Trionychidae; genus Rafetus; species Rafetus swinhoei. Next base: position 43,993,459 of record CM033436.1, on the reverse strand, counting down.
ATTGTGTAGCTTATTTCGATCTAATTTCGAAATAACGTAGTCTGCACTGCGCCAAATTTCAAAATAAACCGCTATTCCAGAATGTTCCTTAGCCCTCATGGAATGTTACAGGGACATCGGAATAGTGAGCCTGTTATTCCAAAATCTATTTCGAAATAATGGGTTAATTCAACAGATGCGGAACAGAGGTAATCCCGAAATAGCGCCGCAGTCTAGACCAGTGTTTCTCAACCAGTGGTACGAGTACCCTTAGGGGTACTTGAGAGAAGTCTGGGGGGTACATCAACACAACTGAAATTTGAAGAAAACTGAATTTTTGTTTTATGTTTTACTGTGCTTTATTATTTTTGTACTTTTTACACCCAAAAAATTCATTGCCCACCCGACTACGATTACGTTGTTTAAACAAATGTGTTACAATGGTAGAAAACAATTGTGTGTGTCTGAAAACTGTAGGTACTGGAGGTACTTATACATATATATATATATTTTTTAAAAGGGGTACTTTATAAAAAAAGGTTGAGAAACACTGGTCTAGACATACCCCTACTGAAGAGGTGACAGGGATTCCCAGCATTCCCTGTTTCCTTTTCAGGATTTTCTGATCTGCTCGATTAATTGTCTTCACTCTCCCCTTCAAGCTTCCCTTCCCCCCCCGCAATTGTTTTCTTCTTAAAAGAAATGTCACTATATCTTCTCCAGACTTTGTAAATTAAAACAAAAGAAATCCTGCCTGCAGGGCACTTTGAGTTTAATCATTTATCTTCATTTGCTTTCATGCATTCTGGGTATACAAATATTATGTAACCTTAGGTACTTATGGCAGTCATTATTACAAATTGCCTGGAACTTTTGCATCCCAAATCCCAAATCTGCCCATGCCCATTAATGGCAAACACCGCTGTTTAACAGAGCTGCTAGGAAAATGTTGATGGTTTTGCAACTTTGAAGGAAAAAGAAAAATTATGTGAAGATTTTGTAAGATTTTTTCCATTCTCTCTTTTCATTTTTCAACCAACTCCATAGCTGGGTGGGAATTATGAAAAATTACCAGATTTAAAAAAATCACTGTGTTGTTCATAGTGATTTTTCTTTTCTGTTAGCTTCCAGTCTCTACCATTCTGCATCTTTGTGGGAAGCAAGAGTCGATCATCAGAGCTGCCCGGATACTTTTCTAAACAAATCAACTCCTCACCAGTCCTGGAGAGGATTGAAGTATATTTTTGAGATTAAACACTAGGAGCTGTTCTCTAGAGACTGAAAAAGGGGACTAGAGGTCAAAACTCCCTGGATTCTGTTCTCAACTCTGCCACTGATTTGCTATGTAACCTTGGGTAAACCATTTAACCTCAGTTTCCTGGGCCTAATAATACCTCACTCCCAGAGGTGTTGTGAAGCACTTTGAGAGCCATTGATCAAAGAGTTTGTTCAGTGTAGGTGCAAAATATTAGTTTTTAGCAACAATCTCCTAACCTACATACCTTAGGAAGAAGGAAATGAGAAAACAGAGGCAGAGATAAAAGGCAAATTAACCAATGAATGGAAATTGCACAGAGTCACTGTGTGTTAACATACAACCAGGGTTAGGTGCAGGATTCCCACCCTCTATTGCACCTGGCATCCATAAATGTGTAACCCCATTTTTCCTCCCTGGGTTACTTGGGAGCAGGTCGCACTCACATGTGTGCCTGGGTACCTGATGTTTTTAACATAAAAGGAGATCCTGAGTACCCCAGTGGTGATGTTGTTTAGTTGAGGGTTCCCTGTCCACTCCTTGCTGCAGTCCCTTGCTCCCTAAGAATATACAATGGTGGTGCCCCCACCTGACTGGACCTGTACACACTTATGGTGTGCATTGGGAGCCTCCAGGAATAAAATTATTCCAGCAGTAATCTGGATCTAACTCCAGGACAACAATAATATACATCTAATTGATTACATAGAATTAACACACCTTTACTTAACCACTTAAAGAGACAGGGTTTAACAGGTTAACAGTGAATAAAATCAATTAACAAAGTACACAGAAATAATAGGAACTTATCTATCTGGCATTTGCACTGCCACCATTTATCCCACCCCAGAGTGTGCGCTCCTCTGGAGTCAGAGTCCCAGACACTTGCTTGTGTGGGTGCACTTGGAGGTCTGCAGCTGGAGTGGAGACAGCACTGTGCAGGTCCTGTGTGTGTTATTCCAAGCTGAGCAGCCAGCAGCAAAATCCCTCTGCCACTGTAGCCGGCTCCACCAAATGCCAGCAGCTCTGGTTCACTGGGCTGGTCGCTCTGCCTCCCTTTGGACCCAGAGTTAGTCTATATCCCTGAGGTCTGTCCCAGGCAGCACTTTCCCAAAGAGCCCTTACAGTTTCCTCCTGTGTGCAGGTATATGTAGCCCTTCTCTGCCACAGGCACAGCCAGAGTCTTTCCCCTCTTGGGACAATCAACAGCCCCTGAAGCAGCCTGCTAGATCCAAGCCCCATAGGCTCTCAGCCCCAGGCTGTAGCTGCAACACAACAGCTCCTGGACTGAACAAAAGCTCCTCTACATCAGCCTGGTTCCTCTCTACCAAAATGGAGAACCTCTCCCAACATGACCGGACAAGCCCCACTTCCTCAAGGGCTCATGGGAGTTGTAGTCTCTAGGGCTAGATTGCAGCACACAGGATCCTCCCAGAAAAAGTCAGAGGCCCCTTTAGTAAAAGGACTACAAATGCTATTCCTCTGCTGATTAGCATGATACACAGTATCCAAAGAGTTCAGTAGTTCAAGGCCACTGGACAGACACCAAACCAAGATGTGAGGCCAATGTTCCTCAGCAAGATACAGGAGGAAAGAAGCATGTCTTCTCACTCTATTTTTAATTGTCGCTCTGCGGCCCCACAGACCACATATCGCAGCATACGTCTCAATTAACATCCCCCATATTACATGCCCAGTTGCACGAGTGATTTATGCCTCACACGCCGGTAGCTTCGCACATGGCTGTCTCGGGATCTGAAATCCTCTTGGAGATTCTTGGTGTGATGAAATGCCCCCCACAGGCCTTGATGTGTTTTAAATTGATGTCTGGAACCACCCAATGCTGAGATGAAACATGACGGGGATGACAAAGCTAACACAAGCTCCCCTCTGCCCCGGATTTTGAATGACTCATTTGGATCTCCCTGCTGTGAAGTCCTCTCTGAGTTGGCAATTGGCACTAGCAGTTTGTCAGGCTGTGTTTTTAAAAACCGTTATCCCGAGGCACTGATGCACACCACAGCAAACCTTGTAAGTGTGGTTTATAGTGTCCCTGTGGCTCGACACATTAGAACAAGCACAGTGATGCTCCTGTCACCGGTGGGTTTTGATATATATATTTTTTTTTGTGGGAGATGAACTGGGAATACTTGATCCACATTCAAGTACAGGTGGGAGCTCCCTGGTCTGGCACCCTCAGGGCCTAAGTGGTCCCGAATGACAGAGTTTTCTGGACCAGGGGAGGTCCACCCTGCTCCCCATCGCAGGCCCACTGCCTCTGGCCCTGCGATTCTCACCCAGGCCCGGGGCTACACTCCCCAGCATGCTGACTCCAGCTGGGGCTGTGCTTTCATTGCCAGCCTGGGCTGCAATCCTGGCCCTGATCCCGCTGCCTCTGGCCTGGACAGGGCTACACTCCCTACTATGCCAGCCTACCCAGGACCGTGCTGTCAGCCCTTTCTGGCCCACTGCCTCTGCTGCAGCTGTGCTCCCCATCATGCTGGCTCTACTACCATGGGGACTGTGCTTCCCACCACCAGTCCAGCCCCTAAACATGGACAGCTGGGGCTCTCTGCTCCAGCAATAGCTGTGGTCCTTCCGGACCACGGATGTTGCCAAACCAGAGAGTCCCAGATTTTAGAGGGGCAATGTGTACCAAACTATGCATCCATGAAGCATTATTGGTTTCCCGTTAGAAGAGGGGTCTGAATACCGAAATGTATGTTCATAAATATTTGATTCCAAATCGCTTTCTTGAACTCAGCCATGTCGCTTTTTAATTGGCTGTTTGCAAACCATGTCCAGGCACAGGTTTTGGGGATGATCTCAACCCAGAGTCCCATATGAGCAAGGTCCCTGTGTGCTATTCATTATGAACGAATTTCACTTGTGCACATGTAACACTGACAGGCAGACTTGAACCTGGTACCTTTAGCGCGTGAGCCTCTACAGCACGAGCTAAAAGCCCACGAGCTCTTAGCTAAGGCTGTAGAGCAGACTCATTATATTCTCTGTAAGTGGTCTTACTAGGTGGGACCGTGAACTTTACCCAGCAAGCATGTGGGTTATACACACACAGAGCTTGAGGCCTATGCCCAATTTAAATGTTCATAAATTAGGCCTCAATGATGCATTAGCCTTGTGCTGGTCCCTTGCACAAGGGTGAATTTCATTCCTTTCTTCTTAAAAAGGAAGCTTCTGCTTGCTTCAATCAAGATGGCTCCAGTGATTTCAATGGAGCTATATTAATTTACACCAATGAGGCATATAGCCTCACATGTCTCTGATGACCAGCTGAGTAGAGAACAATCGAAGCAAAAGCAATCCTCAAGCCAGAAGTGGTCCATGCAAATGATTCTCTTACCACTTGTGAATGGTGAAGCACATTTGCAGCTGTCTGCCTCAGGTCCCGAATCATTCATAGGCAAAATGTGCCGGAGACTTTATTTGGGATGAAGAACTGGAGCAGCTTTACCCCTAAGCACAGTCTTTTCAAACTGCACCTGAAAACGCTGTCTAAGCTATTCTGTTCCACTTAGCAAAACGCAAATATTTCTGTAGAAATGGCCAACACTCCCCTGCCCCTCCCCCTCCCGTTGATCCTGTTTGCTTCCTCTGGCCTTCTAGCATATATTGTAAAAGTACTACAAACTCGAGCCTGCAAGACATGGGTCTATCTCAAAGCCACCTAAGTTCTACAGGACCTTGGCCACCAGGTTATACCTGATTATCTAGCCACCACTGGTTAGAACAGTGTCCCCAGAGGCTCCTTAGGATGTCTGGGCAGTCATCTTTTCCAGATTCACGTCCCACAAGTCTCTTGGGATTTGGGTCTTCGCTAGCTAGAAGGCCTGAAGAGCCTCTGGGACTAGCTCAGCAGGGAGTAGCAGGAACAATCACGTTGTACCTCAGCAGGGTGGTGGAGCAGGACAGAAGATTCTCTGTGACTGATACATCAGGGAAATCAGGTGAGACTCAAGAGGTTTTAAGGACCTTGGAGGGGGAAAAAACCAAGGAAAATTTTGCAGTTGTTACATTTAAACTGGTCCCTTAAGGTGTTGGCCTTAAGGGATTCCGACTTGGAAAAAAAAGTAGGGGTTGTGCAAGGAGAGAAACCCGACATTTGCTTTGTGTAAAACATCCCCGAGTGTTGTGGGTGGGAGATGGGGTCGGGGAGGGACAGAGAGGTGGAAGATTACTTGTTAAGAATCTTAAAGTTTCTGCAGGGACAGTTCTTTTCAAAATCTCGTTTGGTTTGCTATAAAATGAAGCAATTTGTCACTGAACAGAAGTAAAGTGCTTCTGACCTTTAGCAGAGACAAGACACTCATCAAATGCCAAATACTTTTACTGTCTTCCCCTCCCCCTCTTTATTGTAAAAATACGACAAATGGTACACAGACTAATCACTTAGAAAAACAAGCCGTCAGGGAGGGCTTTCTGCAAAGCTGGATAGAAACCTTCATGCTAATGGCAATGTCACAAACAAGCGGCAACAAACTCAAAGTCACTTCCTTGGTATAATTTTCAGTGACATTAGAAGAGCTGAAGCCCAGCCTGCAGGTGGCTTAAACAATGTTGCTCAGCAACAACACTTACACTTACACACACACACACACACTCTGACAAGCTGGGGTTAATTCTGCACATTTGTGATTCAGGACAATATTTCTCTCTCCTTCTCTGCTGTGTGAAGGGAACTGAGTTGGTGACAGGTGTACATGCTATTTGGTATTCTTTTGAAATGATAGTAATAAAAAGGGTCCACATAGGTAGGTACACAAGTACATTGTTACAGCTGAGAATGACAACATGAAATATAGCAGCCATTTTTCTCTGGAGAAGAGACGCTTATAAATTTACTTGGTCCAAAGTATCTCTCGCTTCAGCAATATATCAAACTGTGCAGCCCCATCAGTCTGAATCAATTAGAAATTACTCACCAAGTAAATTACACTGAAAAGCTTTGATTTGTTACCGGAGTTTGTTACCGTTCTCTTCAATCTTAAAAGACTGAAAGCAAAAAAGTAATAACGTGACAGTGATAGTGAAATGTAACTTTTATTGAGATAGATGGGAACCTATTTGCTACAATATTTGCTTTTAATAATTTAATTTTTCAAACACTGCAGAGAGAGCCATAAATATTTGATTATGAAGCTTTTCCAATTTATGGTACATTAGTTTGCACTGGTTGCCTATCTTTTCAACATTCTTATATATCACTTAATAATTCTATCAACCATATGTCCATAGCCAGTTCTTAGTTTGCCTTCTAATTGTGTTTTTTAACTTTCATCTGTTAGGATGAAGCAGGCTGTTTCTGACATGCACTTCAGGCATTGAAACAAATTGTAAAATGATGACTCCTTTTATAAAATTATCATTTAATTATTGTTTAGATCTCTGATGTCAGCTTTAATTTTTATTTTATTTTTCTAAAAAAAGGCTTAATCTTTCTTGGGTTAAAGTCAATAGCAAAACTCACGCTGACTGCAGCAGGAGCAGGATTGGGTCCCTTTTTCACATTAATCTTTACAGCTGAGGGGTGCATGGCATTTCAGTGCTAGCTGATTTTGAAATAGAAAATTTCCTTTTAACCACAAGACTTGGAATGGGCGCTATGAATAAGAATAGTCCATATATATAATTTAGACTACATCTGGCTGGATATGTGTCTGTCAGCAAGTCTGTTTGTTCACGAACTTCTCTGAAATGGTAAGAGCGAGGGCCACCAAATTTGGTAGGCAGCTTCCCTTTCTTCTCACTTAAAGCAAGGTCAGGGTTTGGTTGTGCCAGGACAACTGGAAGCACTAGGAAAAGGACTGTTTTCTATAACATGCAAAGGGAGGGAATGCTGTTTGGAGGGATGCAATAAGAGGGTGGCCACTGAGGGCAGCCAGCCCGCAAGAGAGAGCTATCCTGCAGTGTGTCCACTGAGGGGACACCTGTACCTCCAAGGGAGTAGCCAGCTGGGCTGGGACTCCACCATCTTGCCTGCCAGCATACCGGGTAAGTAGCCCCCTTGCCCCAAACCCTTCCCCCTTCCCAGCCCTTGGCCACAGTGGCAGAGGGGAGGGAGAAAAAAGGCCCCTGGTAGCTGGGGGAAGGCGGGAGGGAGAGAAAATGCCCCTCGTGGTGGTGGTGGTGGTGGTGGTGAGGAGTTGGGGGAGAGAAAACATCCTTGGTGGCTAGGGGCAGAGAAAATGCCCCTGATGGCTGCAGGAGGCTAGAGGGGGAAGAAAATGCCCCTGGTGACCAGGAGGAGGCTGAGGGGACAGGAAATGTTCCTGGTGGCTGGTGGGGAGATTGGGGGGAAAGAAATGGCCCATTAGGTGCTTTTGGGTGGCTTATCTACATGTGGACCATTAGGCCTTGGTCATTTTTGGAGATGTAATGACACCATTGGTCTTTCCCAGTTCTTCTGGTCGTATGTGTGGAAAGCAAGTAGTGAGCTCCCTGTCTCTGCTTTCCAGATGGTTTCAGCCATATCCAAGTGTAAACACAAATGAGCATTGAAACAGCTTCCACATCAGGGTCCTAAACAGACAAAGAGACAATTTGTTCCTCACCAATGAGTGGACTCTATTGGTTTCTCTTGTACTGCTTGGCTGGGTGTTAAACTAGGATTTTGTACAGATGCCAGCTGCAGATTTTCTAGTAAGATACATTAACGTCCAGAAAACCTTTTTGACAAATAGGGTGTCTTCAAGCTGAATTACTTTACCTAGTACCTGGCAAAGGCTTCGGGTGCCGGAGAGGTCAGCAAGAGAAGATTAATGTCCTAACATTCCTGACCCTGGTGTTCTTTACTGAAGATTAAAATAAGCAATTTAGCATAACATGACTGCAACATCGTACATGATTGCAAATGTGTTCCAAAAGCATTTCTGACAAAAGGTATCGTCAGTAAATGTTAGCTTCTAAGGTGCGTCAGTTCTGGAGAAAATGGCTTAGAAAATGAAAAACAATGCACATGAAATCAGGCAGCTTGAGATCTTTTAAAGGCTAGTAAGTAAATGACAAATGTAGTTCAAAGAGTGTAGGTGAAGAATGAGTCATTATTAATGACCAAGGGCATTGGTTATTGGTGCTGAATGGAAAAAAAAACAATTATTAAGTTTGAAGCTTTACACTTGTGGGAGAGTGAAAATTATATGCAATCCCTGCTAAGTGCCTGATTTTGCTGCTAGAAAATCCCTCTGACAGAAACTCACTTCAAAGTAAACTACTTTAGAATTTCTGTGCACTGCTGGATGCCTAACCAAAGGTCACTTTTCCTCGGAGTGTCTCTGTGCATCATTTTAGTGATTTTCCTTTTTTGAGCCCCCTCCCCCTCCCCCCCTTATGCAGTTTACATAGATTTTTCTAGACCTCAAAGGAGCTAAACTGAAAATTGGAGAACTGGGTTTGGGCTTGAAATGCAAAAGCAGGAGCCTGTAGTAATTTAAAATGAAGATGTTTATTCATTATAGACCTTACCCTGCAACATGCAGGTCTCCCTCCCGCACCATTGAACTCAGTGTGTGTAGAAGGGCTGCGGAGTATGAGCCCCAGGTGTGAGCCATATTGGGAGCTGGATTTCAAGTCCTCTGTATTTCTCCCACGCAGAGCCCAAATACTCAGAAGATTTACCCTTTCCCCCTTTCTACAGCAAATTCTCTTAAACAGAATTTACTGAATGGAGCCATCAGAACTGTCCCTAATAAAAATCTTTCATTGGGGAAGGCTTTTCTTAAAGTGTTGGAATTCTTGCTTTAACATTTCTCCCTCTCAATGCCTTTATTAATCTACTTGTCAGGTAGAGCAGCATGATGCCAAGACCCAGCCGAATGCTGAAAAGGAATGGCTTGCCACGCTTCACTCTTAACATTTCAGTAATGGAGAGAAACACAAGTGAAGCATCCGTGAATGTTCTGAGCAAAAGAGAAGGCATCGCAGAGGAGGTAATGGGCACACCTCTGCTGTCTTGTGACTTAAGTAGAAACCAAGGACCAGATTTCCTGGGATGCAGCTAAAGGCTTCATCTACACTGCAGCGCTATTTCATTCCCCCTCTTTTGAGCATGCCAGTTATTTCAAAATATAATGGGCTCACTATTCCGAAGTCCCTGTAAAACTCATTTCATGGGGTCTGTGTCTACACTGCACCCCTTTTCGAAAGGATGCAGATGAGACAAGTCGAATTACAAATGAAGGGGATTTAAATTTTCCCGCTTCATTTGTATAAACATGGCTGCCGCTTTTTCCTGCTCAGGGCTTTGACGAAAGCGCCAGTCTAGACGTGGCTCTTTGCGAAAATAAAGTTTTTTCGAAAAGATCCCTTATTCCTGATTTTAAGAGGAATAAGGGATCTTTCAGAAAAGGCTTTATTTTCCGCAAGAGTCGCTTCAGACTGGCGCTTTTTCCGTCAAAGCCCTAGCCGGAAAAAAGCGGCAGCCATGTTTATACAAATGAAGCGGGGAAAATTTAAATCCCCGCTTCATTTGCAATTCTGACTTGTCTCATCTGCATCCCTTTTCCGGAAAAGGAGTGCAGTGTAGACACAGCCGGGGAGTAAGGGACATTTTGGAATAGTGATTTAGTTTGAAATAAGTGCTGTGTAGACAGCGCCAAATTTCAAAATAAGCTATGCAATTTTTGTGGTTCAACTTGCATAGCTTTTTTCAAGCTAGGGGTGCAGTAGATGCACCCAAATTGTACAGGGCACCTCTAGTTCTAGCAGGGGTGCTATCCATGGACAGAGAGGAAGGAGCTAGATTTGTCTTTCGGAGAACCATAAAACAACAACAAAAGTCTTCATGAGAGAACATACAGTGGCTGCTCTCTCAGGCTATGTCTACACTACAGAGTTTTTTCAGAAAAACGGCCATTTTTCCAAAAAAACTCACGGAGCGTCCATACCTCAAGTGCGTTTTTGTGCGAAAAAATTAAAAAAACAGAGGGTTTTTTCCAGAGTAGGTATTCCTCATTCTACAAGGAAGAATGCCTTTTTGCAAAAGAGCTCTTTCGCAAAAAGGTGTGTGTGGATGGGGAAGAGGGTTTTTTTGCGCAAAAAGAGGAAAGAGGAAAAAGCACAGGTGCCCCGGTGGCCATTCCGTCCATAGCAATCAGAGCTTACTTTCGAGAGAGCGTCCATGTAGTCTGGACGCTCTCTTTCACAAAATTGCATCACTTTTTTGATGCGCTTTTGCAGTGTGGACACGCTATTGCACAAGAAGTTTTTGCGGAAGATCTCTTCCGATAAAAGCTTCTTGTGCAAGAAGCCTGCAGGCTAGACGTAGCCACAGTGTGCACTGAAATGAACTCAAAATGGTGCCTTACTCTAACAAACAGCAGAAGAGGAGAAAACAACATATGGCAGATGTTAGAATGTAGCTTAGTGCACTACTGGAAGGCAAGAGCCTGGGATAAGAACTTGCATAGAATCCTCAGAGATTTAAAGTTCCAGTACAGAGAAAACAAAGAATTACATAGCTATGCACACAGCCATTTGTACCCCAGAAATATTGAGTAGAGACAGGAAAAGTGAAGGGTTTTTAGTCACCTCAGAGGGACTGTACCTTCAAGTGCAGCCAGGAATGTTACTGAAGTTCAGGGCATAGTAAGGAGCAGCTGGTGGGTAGGTTCACCTGAGAAAAGCAGAGAAAAGGTCTTTGTAAGTATCTGGAGGGAAGGGAATTGGAGCGGACCAGGGCTGACGTTTGGGAGGTTTCAGAACAGTCCCACCCTGCGAATGCTGGCTTTTTGTGAGATGCTGTCATTTCTCAGGGAGACAGCGGTGAAAGGGTTTTCCGTAGTAAAAGATATTTGAAAAAAAAAAAAATCCAACTCTTGTTGGTGATATAAAATTAAATTTGAGGATGGACTCAAAGCTGCAGAGAACAAATGAAAAGGTCTGATCCCAGAAATATCAGGTCAGGAACAGGACTAACCTCTGAGGTTCTGGTCTTTGGGGAGGCAGGAAAACTCTTTAAACATTAGAAAAAATACAACAGTTTTCTGAAGGTGAAGTTACAAGTAAATTGCATTGTGAATCCCAAAGGTTGCCGAGGCCTCTATAGCAGGGAAATCACCAGGGCAGGGGGCATTAAGGGAGTAAGATAGAAGTGGGCATGATGAGAGGCCAGTGAAGGCAGATGAATTTCAGCACCGAGCAAAAGCAAACACGCCTCTCACCCTGAGGTTTGCACATGACTTATGCTCATTGACACAAGATTTAGTATATTCCTTAATGAGGACAAAAATTTAATTAATACATGAAGAAAAGAATTTTGACGCTTATTAAAAACCCAAAACGCTGCCTTGTGTGTTGCCTTATAAAGAAGTTAATGTGTCTCTCCCTTCAAACAGACAAGAGTTTGTCTGAGGAGATTGGTTGGGCCAAACACAGGCGTGAGTTTCAGACATGCAGATTGGGTGCGATGTGACATACTTGTCTAAAAATCCATGGTGGGTTCAGGGATGGGAGCGATACAATGTTTGCTTTCTATCCGCCCCTCCACCCCCCACCATCTTCAGAACTATGGGGCCATAGTCATTCCCGGGCCTTCATTCAAATCTATTGGACCTGACTCTGCTCTATTTGTATCAGTGTGTAAAATGGAGGCAAGCAAGAGGGGAATCAAACTCAACTGTGACTGTCATGGGGATACTTCTGAGCACCAAAGAACTCAAGGGAGGTGGGTGCCAAAGGCAGGAAAATGCCTTCCACATGCAGACCAGGACCTACTGTACCAACTGCAGTGGAATCTCAGAGAATCCATGTCAAGATTTTACAACAGCTGCAGCACACTCTGGTGCAGGACTTTGGGAGTTTTAATTGGAACTATGCAGACACGAAGGCCAGACATGTTATGTTCAATAAAGCAGTAAGTTTTTACTTCAGAAATGAATGTTAGCATATTAATATAAGCCCTCCAGAAGTCTGAGACCCAACAGCGGAGTGCGGGGATGACAAAGATACCCCTACATACATGGGGAGAGCAGAGATATTAATGACCTTAACGGCATACTGTTTCAAACATTGTGGAGGAGCAAACATATACTTTTCCATGGGTTAATATAATCAGCAGCTGGTAGATTTCAGAGGATTATCTCCAATCATTTGAGGAGAAATTTCCCTTGTGGGCATAATAAAAATTGTTAATATGTTGCTGCTGTTTTATTCAAGGTGAAAATTTTACTTTAATCACTTTCAAATAAATGAGAACCTCTACTATCACTCCCTTTTAATAACGCCAACGGAAATAGTTCACACTAAATCTAACATAATGAACACAGCATGTTCATAGAGAACCGAGTGTTCCCCTTTAATCCATAATTCCTTTGGAACTATATATTATGTCCACATGCACACCAAAAAGAGGTTTATGATTAGTGTTATTTTAATGAATAATAGGAGACTTGATGATGATTTGACCCAAAGATATTTGTCTTTTTTTATATGTACATGAAGATTTTGTTGTGGGGTACTCATAGGAGGTGTCTACACTACGGCGCTGGATCAAAATAAGCTATTTCAATAGCCCAATTTCAAAATAGACCACTATTCCGACAAGTCCTTTAATCCTCGTGGAACAAGGTTTACTGGGATGTCAGAATAGCATGCCCGTTATTTGGATTACATTTCAAAATACCGAGTGTGCTGTCAGGACGCAGAAAACACCATTTCAGGAAAACTCCGGTATCTCAAAATAGTACCACAGTGTAGACATGCCCTATATAGTGCAATGGGGCACTGCACACTGACTAGAATGGGAATAAGTTTGCAAAGTCATCTAAGCAATGTGAATATAGAAATGGGTGAAGCTGGTAATGAATGCAAACTTTGAGTGCCCTCAGATATCCCAGAATTCTTTGCTTATCTATGGTGACCTATGAAATGTATTACATTTGGTACATATAGGCTTAGAAAAATGGAGCTAGTAGGACTAATTCTGATCTCACACTATTGATTTTTGTTACTTTTGATACAAGATCAGAATTGGGTTCATGCTTAGTGACTAGGAATCCTGGTTTTCATTCCTGCCTCTGAGCCAGCTCCTCAACTGATGTAAAACTCAATGAGATTCAGAGAAGTTAATGGAACTATGCTGATTTACACCAGCTGAGGCTCTGAAGTCTAATTCTCTATGTGACTTGGGGCTTTCAAAAGGGATGGGCAATTGTAGATCCAATTACTTATGTATGAGTTGGAATTGCTCAGTATCAGAGTATTATTAGATCATCTCTGGGAAGATTGTTACCACAGTAGTCTAAATGCACAATGAGACACCATAAATACTTTCTACAAATGCCTTAATGATGGGATTGGGGTGCAACATATAATTTTGTCCGGCAGTGTTCCCTCTAATTGTTCTTCCATGTGCAGAATAAATTTTGTTATGTGCACCAAGTCATGTGCAGATGTGCACCATCAACAGAAACACATGCTGCTAGCTGTGGGAGGTGGTGGGCGCTCTGCTATCTCCTGGGTGGCTGCCCAAACACTACAGGGAACACTACTATTCAGGATTGTGGCACATAGTGGGTAAAACAGCATCTGCCATTCACTAGGTGCCTTGAAGACTTTCCTATTCAGCAGTAGCTCTAGTCAAATCAGCTTGGCTCATCTTTTCATGAATGCGACAAGAGGGAAAGGAAGCTGTGCTGTGCAGTAATAGTGCCTCCCAAGGTGGAAATAATGCTGTATCCAACTAACCTGTTAATGAAAACCCTGTGGTAGCTGTTAAGCACCATGGATAGAAAGATGTCTTTAGTCCAGGCTCTGTGGGATCCCTTCCTGAACATGCCAATACCCTGTAACTATCACTAAAATTTCACCCTCTCCCCTGCCAGCTGTCTCCCTCAGGAATCAGTGTCGAACCTCCTCTCAAAACACTGCAATGAGAAGTACTTATAAAAAATGATTTCAGAGAGAATTTAAGCAAGGGCTTTCTCATTGGCATGAACTTCCCAAAGAAGAGCTATACAAAGCAATCGACTGGGGTTCATCACTTCATCTCTGCTCCAAGCTATAATGGCAGGTATTTAGATCCCAGCGTCCGGCTGGATTTTGCCACCAGTGAGTCTGGATGTAACTGGGAGCAAGTTATGACCCACCTTCCTCAACAGGAGATTCCTGGGCAAGGCAGGGAGCAGCTTTGTGCTCCCGGGAGGGGTGGAACCTCTGGCAGAAGGGGCAGGGCTGGGGGCAGTCAGCCATCAGTGCTGCCCAGAGACCACAGCACCCTCCCACCCCCTGTCCCAAAGCCAGCCTTTAGAGCTGCCCGGAGCATGCTGTGTGGTTCTCTGGTGATTTAAAGGGCCTGGAGCTCTGACTGCTGCTACTGCCTCAGAAGCAGTGACCAGGGACCCTGGGCCCTTTGAATTGTTGGGCTCCAGAGCAGTTGTCCCCTCTGACCTCCATCAGCGGGCCTCAACGGTCCTGCTGTTGGCTTATGCGGTGTTGTCCTACACTTGCATCCATGAGGTCCCATCTGTTGCCATGGCAATGAATGTGATGCCATGAATGCTTCACATGAGGACTTGCCTGGTGGTTTAAATGCAAAGAAACTACAACGCATTGCACAAAAAGCAAGTCCAAGATCAGCTGTTCAGTATGATGGAGGGGAACCAGGGCCCAGCCCTCTGTGGTATGGAGAGACCTCAACTGCTCCTGTTGTCAGTGGGATCTGAGGTTGTTCAGCACCATTTAAGATCAGACTCATAATCTGACACAACTTTCATGCTGACATCCCTCTCCTCACTCAGGGATGGGTTTTGAATCCCTGACAATTATTTACAATGTTTCTCCAAACCCTTAAACTAGCTACACTCTTTATTAGGGAATTTGGACCTTCTTCTATTCCCATGCAGTTCCTTGGCTTAATTCAGGGCCTTCAAATGAAATGTGTAATTAGAGGCAATCCCAAACCAAATCCCTATGTCTGAACTGCCTCCTTTTGGGGGGAAATGTTGATCTGGATGTGACCTTTGTATCTTAGACCCATCTGTTTTTCAAATAATCCCACGCTACTGGATTGGCAGCGAGAAAGTGCATGTTGGGTGATTTAGTTAATATTTCATTGTGAACCATCAGCTGGCAGCCTCCCATCAGATTAGTTCCAAATCTAAAAGAGTAACAGGCACCTTTTATAGACAGGTGCTGAACGGACAGCGCAAGGCAGGAAGACAGATTATTCTAAAAGACCTGTTTTCCTTTAAAGAAACGAGTAAGACACTTTGTTTTCTATCCCCCTGTGAATAGTCAAGAGCTAGATCCACAAATGATTCAGGCCTCTGGCTACCCTCTGTCCAGCCCTTCCAAACAGCTCGCGGGCTGCGATGGTTATTGCCATTTCCAGAAATGCCGTCTCTGAGAGGCCCTAATTTCACCACCAGCTACCTCAGTGCTGCCATTTCGCCTTCACTGTTTCACCATTAGTTCTTTCACAATTACCTGGTAGCATCTGCTGTGTCAGCATCATCTGTTTCAGCATCGGCGTGTAACCATCAGCAGTGACACCATCTGTCTCTGCAGCATCAGCATGGCAGCACTTTTGTGTTTTAAAAAACCTGCACCTTTTCTTAAACCCCTTCTCCCACTTTGGTATGTACCATTCCCCTAGGCAACACTGTCCCCTACCCAGTCAATCACCTTTTCTTTGCTCAGCATGAAAGAAAGAAATTTGCTCAAAAAAGAAAACAATTGCAATGGACCATTCAGTTCCACGAGATGAACGGTACAGATGTCTCATTCTGCGGCGATCTGGTCTCCTCTGACACCTGCGATGGCTGCTGCTTGTTTCAAGGTCCTCCATTGTGAAGGTAGGTGGAGTGCTGCTGACTGTTAAATGAGAAGTTAAATGTGGGCTGGAGACTGCGTTGTCCTACAGCACATTGCTAGAGACCTTGGGCTTGATTCTTCTCTCCTTGCCCACACTGGTAATAAGCTCCAGCGAGCGGGTTTAAGATATTATCTAGATTGGAAGCTCTTTGGGGCAGGAACCTATTCCATGATGCAGACAGTCCACAGCATAAAGGACTCTGAGTGGGGCCTTTGTTATCTGCAATGTGGCAGTACATAAACAACAGCACCGAATGTGGGGATGTGCCGCCCGCTTCGGGGATGCAGCACACAGAGGCATTTTAAGTCACCTTTGTGCCTTCCTGATTCTGTGCTGTTTTTGGGGGGGAAGGGTGCTGTGCCGCAAGGTGCAACTTAGCTAAAATTCTAGCAGCCCATCCCCCACTGCTTATATGTCACTGTTCCACTCAGAAATTTCCACACAGTTATGTGCTGCAACCTTGCCTCTTCTGGTTACTGGCGCACCCATCCTACCCCTGGTGGTGTCCCCTGAGCTAGGGTTCTGGCTACGGTCGCTATCCACAATATTTCTCCGGGGAGTTTTCCTTTGCCAGCTAAAAGACTTTTCCATTCATTTTACACAATCACTCCCCACTTGCAATTTGTTACCTAAGCGGCACTCACTTTGCACAGGTGTAAATGACTTACACAAGTTGCAGCCAGTGGAAAAATCAAGCCCTTTTGCGTATACAAGATGTGGCAGCCTGAGAGCAGGGAGCTACCAAGGCCTCATGGAAGGCAGATATGTGAGCAGCTGGGTATGTTCCCTGAGTAGGCTGTTAAAGACTGTGGCCCAGCCAGACACACCTGAAGCCTATCTGGCATCAGCCTGAAGGGAAGGCAAATTAGAACACCTGCAGCCACTTAAGGTGGATGCGCGCACTATAAAAACACTCCCCAGGCAAGGCTAAGGGGGAATGAGAAAAGGGATGGACTAGAGGAGAACTCAAGGAGAAGGAAGCAGCCCAGAGCAAGAAAACACACCTGAGTGAGCTGATGTAAAGGTTTGCTCTGCGATATCAGGAACTAGGTACTGCAGGAGGGGGTTGGGGAAGTGGCCCAGGGAGGGGCTGCTCCTCAGGGTCAAGGGCCAAGCTACATGGCCTGCTCGGTGCTGTCCCCTCCTATAGGGCCCTGAGCTGGAACCTGGAGCAAGTGGGGGGGGACCGGGTTCTTCTCCTCCCCCCCCCCGCCCCCCTTCTGGTTGGAAGGGCCAGCATGGACTGGAAAAAGAAGGACACTGGACTGGCCAATGATGAAAGAGGCTCTGGTAGCAGGGTACCCTTGCCTTTGTGGCAGCAATTAGGGACACTGTGAGCCTCTAAGCCCCCTAAGAACCTGCCAGGAAGTGCAGGACCCACAGGGCCTAGCACAGGCTCCACCACAAAGAATCCAGGGAGCTGAGACAATCGGCTCATTTCTGCTGGATTTCTCACACACCATCAACATTTCTTCTGGTGGTGTAAGAATCTCACACGCAAGTGGTGACCTGGGTCTCTGCAGTCTGCTCTTTTGTGGGTAACTGCAATGTGTGTTCCTGGTTTAAGATCATGACCGAGTGAATCTGATTCCTATTCAGCTTGCAGCAATTATTTTTCAAATCCACACCGCGTAAAGGGTGTCATTTTCTTTTACCTCCCTGCAAAATTTGTCAAATGCAAATTTTGTCAGCTTCTCTTTGGGTGTGAAATTTTCCCACACAGCTCCTGCTTATCTATAGAAAGCTGTAACTGGAAAGATATCTTTTGGAAAAAAAAATGCTGTGTATAGGGACTTGCATGAGAGATGTAGGGCTCTTTAGATTAACAGGAGTGCTGTAAGCAAGACATGAGGTGTAATGCTTCCATGCCACTCAGCACTGATAAGCCCTCAACAGGAGTACTGTGTCCTGTTCTGGGCACTACATATTAGAAAAAGATGTGGACAATTTGGAGAAAGTCCAGAGGAGAGCGAACACCACGATTAAAACATGACCTATAAGGAATGATTGAAAAAATTGGGTTGTTTCTTCTGGAGAAGAGAAGACTAAGGGGACGGAGCATTAATCAAGTACATAAAAAGTTGTTATAAAAGTAGAGGATTATAAAAACTTTTCCTTAACCTCTGAGCACAGCCCAAGAAGCACTGGGCTTAAATTGCAGCAAAGAAGATTTAGGTTAGACATTGGGGAAAACTTCCTAACTATTAGGGTAGTTAAAGCACTAGAACAAATTACTTAGGGTGGTTGTGGAATTGCTGAGATTGTAGGTTTTTAAGAGCAAGCCAGACAAACACGTGCCAGAAATAGTCTAGATAATATTTAGTCCTGCTTCAGTGGAGGGACTGGACCAGATGACCTATCAAAGTCCCTTCTAATCCTACCTTTCTATGATTTCCAATTCTGCTCGTTGGGTCAGAAATTCAATTATTATAAATAGTGGTTTTCTAATTTATATTATACTGAATTAAAAAGTAATTCTTTGGAAACCATTTAGGAGAAAAGAAGCTGAATCAAGATCATCCAAGCACCACAAAAATCTCTAGATAAAAGGTCACTTTTAACTGTCCTCTGATAATTGCAAGTGTGATCTGGCATTATGGTCATCACTGGCTAAAGGCGTTGATATAGCTACCAATGCCAACAAGTCTAAAGGAGGAGTTCGTAATCAAATAGAGAATATAAACCCAACTATCACTGTGACTGTAAGAATGGACAGGGAAAAAATAGGCCATTATTTACAGAAAGTCTTAGATTTAGAAAGGTTTGGCACACAAATGTAGCACACACTGCTCATTTGGTGGCTGGTACGGTTCTGAAAAGGAGGTCTTTATTTTAGTGAAGGATGTAATTCTTCAGTGTATGTTTTTCTGCAAGAACAATATGGGTGTGACTCTGCCTGAAAGAGTGAATCCACACATCCTGTTGTTGGTCTCTCTGCATTCTGGGATTTTTCTCATAGCAGACTGTGGGGTATCTCCTGGAATCTATTGGAACGCTGAGGCATGGGGTCAAATTAACACACTCCTAAATCCATTTCTTAGTACCCTATAATTCATGTGGTTTTCGTGATCCAGCATCATTTGCAAATTGCTGCCAGGCAGCCTGGAGAAAACACTGCTGAGCATCCCAAGAGCCATTAATATGCACAAAGGCCAGGTTATTAATTCGTGTGTCCCTTTGTAAGCTGTCCTTACACTGGAGGGCGTTAACCTGATCCATTATGAAAAGGTCCTTGTTGCCAGAAAGATGTGCAGAATAGTAGGTGGTGAAAAAGAAAGGAAACACCAACACCTCTCTTGGGCAGCCTCAAAATTCTGTTTTGAACACCTGCTAGGCAGTGCAAAGTGCACTGCAAAATAATTAGACTTTTTCAGTAACTGCTGTAATGGTGTTAACAATAGTGAGGGACTGACTGACAGGAGCTAGAGCGTTCTGTAACTGGTGCAGGCACGAAAGCCATATAATCTTTATGCATTATGAAATATTCCTGTACTCCAATTTGTGTAATTTGTCTCTGAGTCCAGCATGCATTTAGAAATGTAATGGTAGCTAAAAGCTCAGGTCACTGATCAAACTGTGATCCAAAGCAGATCTTCTGTTGTGTTTGCTGCTTCTATATCTGCTGCAACAATAACACATGATTGCCTTGCGACATGGCTGGGCTTTTTAAACCCCCATGCTGTTGCCATCTTGAGTGTGTGTGTAATGGGGCACCCTCCCCCCAGTAAACCAGGAAGGAGCTGGAACATGAAGCGGCATGGATGGGGGTAGGAGAGCATCACATTTGGTCCAGGGTTGTGAAATGTCACATTACAGGAGATAAACCCTTCTGAGAACACCATTTTGAACACCGGAGGGGGGTAGTTCGGGACCTATCAAAGTCCCTTCTAATCCTACCTTTCTATGATTTCCAATTCTGCTCGTTGGGTCAGAAGAGGGTGAAAAAAGTGAACAGGCAGAAAGAGGCATTTCTATCTATCCTCTCACATCATGGGTGCTGGAACAATGTTATATAAAGGGGGTTCTGAGAGCTATTGAACCAAACTGTAAAGCCTGTAAGTAATGGAAACCACTTCAAGCCAGGGTGCTGCAGCCCTGCTCTCCTGCCCACTTAGTTTCAGCACCTGTGACTAGCCTCCAGCTGATACCCAGGACCAGGTGTTTAAATCCCCCTATGAACACAGTACCTGGACAGTTTTGGGGACACAGCACAGAATACTTACTGGTTGATGTTCGATCCATTGTTATGTTAGCTCAGGTGTCATTGGGACCCACACACCTAGGGTGTGTCTACACAGCACTCTTACCTCAAAATAGCTTATTTCAAAATTTGGCGCTGGCTACACAGCACCAAATTTTGAAATAAAGCGCTATTTTGACAAATCCTGTAACCCTCGTTCCACGAGGGTTACAGAGATGCTGGAATAGTGTGCCTGTTATTTTGAAATATATTTCAAAAATATATTTGAAATATATTTCAAAATAACGGGTGCATTTAAAGATGCGGAATAGCTATTTCAGGATACTGGAGGTATCCCAAAATAGCTCCTCTGTATAGACATAGCCCTAGTGTGGTTCACTGCTCCAGGTAGTGGCACTTACATCACTTAGAGTGAGAGATAAGAACAAGGGAGCTCTACAGCCAAAGCTGAACACCAGCTGGCTTAATAGCTCAAATGGTAGAGGCTTGTATCCTGAGGTCCCAGGTTCAGATCTGCACAGTGGTGGTTACATCCTCTCTGTCTCTGTGTGGGTCTTCAGCTTGAGTTGAGCATGGCAAAACTCCTTCCTGCTGGACTCCATGGCTAGCTGGGTGTCTTTCAAACTGTCCATGATGGGCTCCTTAGCAAATACCTAATTCAGCTCCTTCATGTATGCAATTGTCCTGGGAGTATTATTGGAGGCCTTGTTTATTCTTCCAGAGCTCCTTAAGTTTGGGCATGGTTGGATGATGTCCTGATAGTGTTCCCTTGCATTTGTTCTGGTGGCTTGTGTTAAGATGGGACTGGACCTTTCCTCTCCTCAAAGGGCCAGGAGATCCAATACCGCCGGATGAAGTAACATAGAAACATGGGTCCTAATTACTAGAATGGCCTGTGGGAGGGTATATGAACTTGCCAAACTGGAAAAGCAAAGGAACTGACCCGACAGTATGCCAGCATTTTAACAATGAGCTGACATCTGGAGCAGTAGAGAACACACAAGTAAATGGACAGGCCAGTACAGTGGTGAAGCAATGCAATGTGGACTAGTAATGGAAAGACTGCCTGAAGTGGTAGTTAATTTGAAATGGAGATACGCCAGCATGAGGTCCATGTTGATGTAACTCTTCCAGGACAAAATTAGGTGACTGGGCAACAAAATGGCACATGAATTTTAATGCTGATAAATGCAAAGTAATGCACATTGGAAAACATAATTCCAACTAAATGTATAAAATCATTTAATTTAGCTGTTACCACTCAAGAGCGAGATCTTGGAGTCATCGTGGATAGTTCTTTGAAAACTTCCACCCAGTGTGCAGCAGCAGTCAAAAAAGCAAACAATGTTCGGAATCATTAAAGGGATGAAAATAAGACAGAGAATATTTTATTGCTTCTGTATAAATCCATGGCACGCCCACATCTTGAATACTTTGTGCAGATATGGTCACCTCATCTCAAAAAAGGTCACCTCATCTCAAAAAAGGTATGTTGTCACTGAAAGTTCAGAAAGGGGCAACAAAAATTATTACGAGTATGGAATGTCTATCATATGAGGAGAGATTAATAAGACTGGCACTAGTCATCTTAGAAGAGACTAAGAGGGGATATGATAGAGATCTATAAAATCATGACTAATGTGGAGAAAGTGAATAAGGAAGTGATTTACTTGTGTCCACAGTACAAGAACTAGGGGTCACCAAATGAAATTAATAAGTAGCAGGTTTAAAACAAGCAAAAGGAAGTATTTCTTCACACAACGAACAGTCAACCTATGGAACTCCTTGCCAGAGGTGAAGACCTGGACTTTAACAGGGTTCAGAAAAGAACTAGATAAATTCAGGGAGGCTAGGTCCATCACTGGCTATTAGCCAGGATAGGTATGAATAGTTTCCCTAGCCTGTTTGTCAGAAACTGGGTATGGGCGACAGGGGATGGATCACTTGATGATTACTTGTTCTGTTCATTCCCTCTGGGGCACCTGGCATTGGTAATTGTTGGAAGACAGGATACTGGCCAAGGGGACCTGTGGTCTGACCCAGTATGTCCGTGCTAATGTTCTTAGGTTCTTGTGACAGAATTATGTCACTTTCAGAGCAAATTAGTTAAGGCAGGAAAAGATACTAAATGAATAAAATAAAGAACTCTTGTGAGTGGACACAGTTGATGCCAAAAAAAGATGTTATACTAAAAAAGCTTTCCCATGTAGACAATTCCTTAGAGTCCCTATGACATTCTTAACATGTGGAAGATGGAGAGCTTGTGCTTAAGTGCTTTTAAAACATGTTTACTTAGTCATTTTAGTCTGGGTACATTGCTGAGACCCCACCGAAAGGTGGGCTATTTCATAGCAAAGGGAATACTTCATTTAACTGGGATTTTATCAGTAGTTCTTCTTCTTCTGTGAATAGAACTTGATATTTCTAAGATCCAACACCAGTGGTAATGGCTACAAATACTTTCTATTGTAACTTACTAAATTTCGCTTTCAGAAATAAATCCACAAGTACATTCCAGCCAATATAATCTTTTACTGCCAATAGAGTCTGATTTGGTACTATTAATCATTCTAGCCTTGTAAATTGTGGACGGCCCTCTTGCAAAGTGGAAAGTAATGCTTCCAGCTGTAACATTAACTGAATCCTGGGTAGCTATAACAGAAATTCATGATATACAGCTTACGACGTACCTGGAAACACAGTTGCTCCTTGAAGTCTGAGCTGATCTTTGATTTCAATATGCTAGACGTGTTGTTGGAAACTTCTACAATGAAACTGGAGAGGTTGAAGCTTTTGTATTTTTGGCGAAAAAGCAATGGATTTTAGTCACTGCAGAGTTCATTTCACTTCTTATTTTTGGCCAAAACCAGACACTACTATCATTGTCTTTAGCCTTTAATATGAATATTAACACAACATTTTTATGTAGAAACACACAAGTTGAGTGCATTACCAGGATTGCATTTCACAACTCACATTTTGCAGTTAAATCCACCCTACATGCGTCTCCTCATGCAGCTGTTCCCATTCACTGCTCAACCAGGATTCTTTCTTCATCACAACATCCTTCTCTTCCTGTACGTTGTCGCCAACTTCACCTCAGAAATATGAGGACTATAGAGCGAAAGACTGACCACATTAAATTCAGATACACCACATTTTAATATCAGAGGGGTAGCCGTGTTAGTCTGAATCTGCAAAAGTGGCGAGGATTCCTGTGGCACCTTATAGACTAACTGAAGTGTTGGAGCATAAGCTTTCATGGGCAAAGACCCACTTCGGCAGATGCATGTAGTGGAAATTTCCAGAGGCAGGTATAAATATGCAGGCCAGAATCAGGCTAGAGATGACGAGGTGGATCCAATCAGGGAGGATGAGGCCCACTTCTAGTAGCTGATCTGGAGGTGTGAATACCAAGAGAGGAGAAGCTGCCTCCAGCTTCCATCCCCGACATACCATACGATCCATTGTTTACAGCCAAGCACTGAGGTACAACCGCATATGCTCCAACCCCTCAGACAGAGACTACACCTACAAGATCTTCAACAAGCATTCTGTAAACTATGATACCCACACAAGGAAGTGAGGAGACAGATTAACAGAGCCAGACATGTACCCAGAAGCCTCCTGCTACAGGACAAGCCCAAGAAAGAAACCAACAGAACACCACTGGCCATCACCTACAGTCCTCAGCTAAAACCTCTCCAACACATCATTAGTGATCTACAACCCGTCCTGGAAAATGATCCCTCACTTTCTCAGGCCTTGGGAGGCAGGCCAGTCCTCGCCCACAGACAACCCGCCAACCTGAAGCATATTCTCACCAGCAACTATACACCGCACCATAATAACTCTAATTCAGGAACCAATCCATGCAACAAACCTCGGTGCCAACTCTGCCCACATATACACACCAGCAACACCATCACAGGACCTAACCAGATCAGCCATACCATCACTGGTTCATTCTCCTGCACATCTACTAATGTAATATGTGCCAACAATACCCCTCTGCTATGTACATCGGCCAAACTGGACAGTCCCTATCTAAAAGACTAAATGGACACAAATCAGATATTAGGAATGGCAATATACAAAAACTTGTAGGGGAACACTTCAATCTCCCTGGACACACAATTGCAGATCTAAAGGTAGCCATCCTACAGCAAAAAAACTTCAAGACCAGACTTCAAAGAGAAACTGCTGAGCTACAGTTCATCTTCAAGTTTGACACAATCAACTCAGGATTAAACAAAGACTGGAATGGCTAGCTAACTACAAAGCAGCTTCTTGGTATTCATACCTCCAGATCAGCTACTAGAAGTGGGCCTCATCCTTCCTGACTGGATCCACCTCGTCATCTCTAGCCTGATTCTGGCCTGCATATTTATACCTGCCTTTGGAAATTTCCACTACATGCATCTGATGAAGTGGGTCTTTGCCCACGAAAGCTTATGCTCCAACAACACATTTTAATGAGGGATGTTAAAATGTGGGTAGTTGTGTAAACGTGTAACTGCTGGAAAACTCAGCAGTTACACGGTTACACCGCACCCACTGCTGGCTCCCCAGGAGCCAGCGTGTGCTGCTCCTGGGGAGCTGGCTGCCACCCCATGCTGCTGCCTCTGTATCAGATGCAGCCGCACCGGCTCCCTGTGCATACCAGCTCCCACCTGCCTCCCTGCGCTGCTGCTTCTGATACGGTGTAACCATATAACATTAACTGATAAACCCAGGTGTATCGGTTAACTCTTTACACAGCTATACATTCACATCCCTAATTTTAATTCTGTTTATGATAAATGTACTAGACCAGATACTCATTTACACAAAAGATCATTTGGATTGTCCTTAAGTGTAAAGGAGCCCTAAAGTGAGTGCAACTGGAAATAAGAATCAGGTCCATCATTTTACCTCAGGACATCTAATAGGTCTATGGTATATCTACTTCATGCTACCTCCGAAAACTTATTGTTGGGGTGAGGTACTGTTTGGTCCTAGGTTTTTTTTTTTGTTTGTTTTGTTTTTTTTTCCTCCTTGCACTTCCAAATTTCTGTGCTCTCGCATAGAAACTTTAGATTTGTCATTTTTCTTAATCTAAACTTTAAGCTGAAAATACCGTTTTGCTCTTTGGTGGTTACAGAGGAAAATCTAATCTTTGGAAAATGGGAAAGCCTAAGGATGTGACATTCAGGATTAGTAAGTGGTGTGGACTGTGACAGACTGTGGGCTTTCTATGCCTGTGAAATGGGAATTATATGATTCCCCTTTCAGGAAGGGAGGTTTTAAGGTGCCATTTGTTTATTTATATAGTGGCTGAGATGCTTGGATGAAGGTGCAAGATACTAGTTCTCAGAGCGTTTACTGCATGCTAGATTGTGCCCTTCTCTTAATCAGTCAAGCAGAGGAATGAGGCTCCACCTCACAACGTGCTCTGCTGAGAAGGACTGACCCAGATCTTGGGTACAGATCTGGTGTGGAGCAGAGTGGAGCAGGCGGCACCTGAAGAGCAGTATGTGAGCTGCAGTACACTCTCCACCAGACTTATACCCAAGATCTGGGTCAGGCCCACTCACTGGCTAGAGCAGGGCTGGGCCATAACTTTCAAAGGAGAGCCACTTCATGAATTCTGGTGCATGGGTATGGGCTGGGGCCATGTCCCCCCAGAAGAGGCGAGGCTGGAGCTGCAGAGAGAGAAAGAGTGTGTGTGAGACACATTGTGTGTGACACAGATTGAGAGTGTGTGGCACAGACTGGGAGAGTGTGTGTGGCAGTGTGTGTGAGACTGCCACCCCCACACAGTCACTGAGTGTGTGTGCTGGCTGCTGCTGTGTAAGTTTCTGAGAAGCCACGCTCCTGTCCCTTTAAGACAGGGAAAGCTGTCCTGCCCTGTTGTCTCCTCCCTCTCCTGCTCTGCAGAGAGGGGTCATGGGGAAGGGAGTGTATGGGGGTGAGAGACCGCGCATGAGTACTGAAATCTTAGAAACAGGGCACTGCCTCTTAAGACTGGCACTCCTCTGAGTCACTTACCATCCATGCTTCATATTGGAGCAGCTCCGCTGTGTGTCTCCCTCTGTACCCCAGCTCTGTAGAGCAGGGGTGGGGGAGAGTCAGGAGGGTGCCCTGACTTCAGCACTCCCCTCATCCCCCCCCATGCACAGGGGAATCCTGGGACCAGTTCTGCAGCAGGACAGAGCAAGGTGGGGGAGAGACAGCCGAACACGCTGCTGGCTGAGTATGCACCTCTGCTAATTCACTGGGTGAGCTGCAGAGAAATGCCAGGCGGGCCCAGGGCCTGTTTTTGCCTATCTTGACTAGAACAACTGGCCATGCACAAATGAGGAAGAAAGCTACATCCTTTCAAGGGCTGTAGTAAACTTCTTCCCCTTAAATTATGAGGGGAGCAGGGGAGGAAAGTATCAAAGAATGGATGCCGGCCGGGGTTACTCATGGTGATGTTCAGTTTAAGCACCGCTCCTTGCTCAGGGCAAACCCAGTATTGAGCTCGCTAATATGTAGTAGGGTAGATGTAACGTGAGATCAGATGCAGAACTGCTAGGCTGTTGATCATGCCCCATATTCCTCTGCTCCCCTCCCTCCTGCAAGTCTGAAACACAACAAGATATTTTTAAATTTGCGACTCATACTTGTTTCGGAAGGCGGTCAATGGAAGAGGTTTCCTTCTGGAGAAAGGCAGACCCCAAACTTCACAATTGGAATGAAAGAAAACAATTACCTTTCTTCATTGTTTCCAGTTAAAGAGATTTGCCGCAGTTGCATACATATATGGATTATGCTCTGAAGGAAACCAACAGACTCTGTCAGAAGGTTACCTTCTGAGAAGTGTGAATTTCACGACTGCAACACAAATGTTTGTCATGAAAAGCAAGAATTGCGATTTGAACACAGATAAATGTGTACTCCTCTTCTGCTAGTGTTTTCCTTATCTCTTTTTGACATGTAAAAATATCCTGCTTTGGAAAACGATAGAGTATTATTTTAAGATAAGAATAAACAAATTTATCATAATTGAACTGAAATTCATGAAAATTAACTCTTTTGGTGTGAAGAGAAGGGAGTGAAGTGGTTTCCATGGCAATGCCTCTTACCTTTTAGACAGAGGACAGCTTGGAGCTGTAAAATGAAGTCCCCTTTTACACCTCCTTTCTCATACTAACAGAAAAACTTCTTGTGCTTTAAACCATCACAGGGACTCATATTTTATCATAAATCCAACTTCTAAATCAATTTCTACTGCAAATTTACCTTAAGTAATTATTTTAATAAGTCAATCAAAGAGTTAATGACAATACAAATCCTTATTTTAAACAGAACGGCCCATATTATCCTCCCAGGGATCAGTGGGGAGTTGTAGAAATATAGCAGAGAATTTGACCCAATAGATTGAATTCCTCCCTGATGCTACGCCAGTAACTTAATTGGAGTTGTGCCAGGGATAAATTTGGCCCATTGCGAGTTCAGCTCTTTCCCATCATTAGGATTATTCGTGAAGAATGTTATTATAACCTATTTCTGAATCCAGCCATTGTGCTTCATTATGATTTGCTTTTGATTCTGTTACCATGTGAACAAAGAAATGTGTATAGCTGCGGCACATGATCTCAGAATGTCAACTGTGGGGTGCTCTCCGCTCCTAAGCTGATTGGTAGGACACGCGGTGTCCTTTGGCAGCTATTTGAAAAGTTGCATGCATGTTTAGATCGAAAATTAATTGGGATTAAAGTAACTAAGTAGCAGGTTAAGGAAAAAAAATGTGTAACATCTGAAAGCCTATAGTTTTCACTGAGAACCTTCACCGTACAGCAAAATTTTATAATTATGGATCAGGTCCTCAGCTGTTGTAAATCAGCATAGCCCCAATGACTTTGATGGTCATTGATTGCAGTGGAGTTCTGCTGATTTACACCAGCTGAAGATATGGCCCTGTATGTACAGCTCCATCCTGCAAGCTCTCAGTGTGTGGCTCTCTTATTGAAGTCAATGGGTATGGCATGAGAAGTCTTGCAGAAATTCCCCCTAAATAAATACTCATACTTTAAGAAGCTTACAAACATAATTCATTGTTATTAAAGACCCAGGGCCAGACCCATTACAGCTGGTCCCTGAGTTGCGAACAGTCGATTTACGACCGTTTGCATTCACGACCAAACCTCCCATTAAGCAGTCGTAAAAGGCGGTCCCTGAGTTACGAACGCAACCCGTGCTTATGAACAGCGCGGTCGCAATGTAACTCAATGGGGTCCGACTTACGAACATTTCGAGTTACGACCAAGTGTTTGGTCCGTAACTCGTTCGTAACTTGGGGACCAGCTGTACTGTGGCTGACAAGTAGGAAGCAGAAACCATGATGCAAAGATGCCACAATGTCTTTAAAATGTCTCAGTTGCTTATTTTACTAACAAAACCCGATGTCCACGGCTGACAGCACAGCAGAACCAGTACACTATGGAAGAGGGAGTTGGATCCACTCCACTGTCAGGCATTGCTGGTAAAATTGTTGGCTACATTCAGATTCTAGAACCTTGATAATTGGTGACCATGGGCAAGACATGCTAGAACCCAGGTGGAACATCAGAATCCAGGCTGAATTTGCCACGATTCCAGTTACAAAAATCATCTTTGACTTTCAAACTGTGCCAATTTGATAGGGAGCTCACTGAAAAGTTAACAGTTATTGAGCTCCTCAAGAAGCGGCTTTGCTGAGTACGTTCAGCGGTTTGGTCTGTTGCATGTAAACAACTCCCAAAGTGTCTTGCTCTGGCACACAACCACTCTTGCTTAAAGTCTGGATTGTTTCTACCTCATTCGTTCCAAAGTCCTGAGCTAAAGCACACAGGGAAGCATTGTCCAAGGCATTACAACTTCATTGCAAAAGGAAGGAGGCAATTGTATATTTCAGTCTCTCTCCTTTTTTGCCAGCTTGTATATTATTTTATTATCAAGGTGGAAGCTCAACATTTGTTTTCATTGCTTGCTATGTTAGACAGTGTCCTTTATGTAATCTGAACCAGGGAAAGTAATGGGTCATATGATTTTGTTTTGCAGCTTGTGCACTGCAAATTCATGCATGAAGGAGCAGCAGCAATGTTCTCTTTCCCCCCCCATCCAGGTGCAGAGTGAATTTTGTTATGCACACCAACACATGGGTAGATGTGCACCACCAGGAGAAATACATGCTGCCGACTATGGGTGCTCTGCTAATCATCTGGGTGGCATTTGAATCTGTGCTGGGTGGCTGAACAAGCACATGGCCTGCAAGGAACACTGCACAGTACCCTCTATGGTCAGATGGAGCACTGCACACAGTTCTCTTGGGCTAGTGGGGCAGTTAGTCACTCCCTGTGCCTGAAGCCAGGTCTACACTACACCCAGAAGTTTGATTTAAGATACACAACTCCTGCTAGATCAATAATGTAGCTGGAGTTGCCATAACTTAAGCAGAGCTTTGCCCCATCTCTAAAGCGAGAGGTTGACGTGAGAAACATTCCCATCAACTTCCCTTAGTTGCAAGGAGTACTGGTGCCACTGGAGCTGCCCTCAGCATTCAATTTAGCGGGTCTTTACTAGG
Organism: Rafetus swinhoei; assembly: GCA_019425775.1. NCBI lineage: Eukaryota > Metazoa > Chordata > Testudines > Trionychidae > Rafetus > Rafetus swinhoei. The sequence continues at coordinate 43,963,605 of CM033436.1, read as the reverse complement.
CCCACTAAATCGAACCCCGGAAGATCGATTGCCAGAGTGTGGATCCTCTGGTAAGTGGAGACATGGCCTAAGTCTCTATGACAGTCTCATTCCAGGCTATGCAGGGTGTTAGTTGTAGTCCCGTGGGGTATGTCTAGACTGTATCCCTCTGTCAGCAGAGGGATGCAGATTAGGCAGGTCAACGTTGCAAATGAGGCAGGGATTTAAATATCCTGTGCCTAATTTGCATAAAAATGGCCGCTGTGTTTTGCTGACTCAGCACTTTGTCGGCAAAAAGCGGCAGTCTAGAGGGGGATCTATTGAGAAAGAAAGCCTTTTTCGGCAGTTCCTGTAAACCTCATCTGGCAGCCCTCTGCCTCTCTGCTCTTATTCTCCCAGCTGGGGTGAGGCTGGCCACTAGCACTTCCTGAATTAACCCATTGGTTGCCAGACCAGCCTGGGCTATATGCACCCTATGACACAACCTAATGATCAAACTATGATTCCAGTCAAGTAAATTATTCAGAGAGTGTTCGGAAACTGTGGGGCTTTGTTCCATTTCTATTACTTCTTCCCTGACCCCATCTTTTCTGACCTGCATCACTCTAACACTAATAAAACGTGTCCTTGGCTTTTTGTTTAATGTACATGGCCACCCATGAGTTACTGTTTGCCGAAAATGACTTAAACGAGAAAATTAGGTTGCAGTTTCATAGAAAGGCCCCCAAGTTACTTTGCAGAGACCAGCAGGGGTGGGAAGGCCTGGAAATATAAATGGACTCCAGTGCCCTTTAGAATATTTTTAAGACTCTCTTGTTTGGCATCAGCTGCTCCTAATACTGCGTCCTATGGTTTGCTACAAATTACACCGCGCTCTCAGTCCAATTCAATTGCAACTCTGGCACGATAGACCCCGTTCCCTCAAGAAGTGGGGAGGAGGAGGAGGAGAAAGCATATTACAGTCATTCATTCCACCTCTGCCTAACAAGGATGAGTGGCCCTCTGATCTGCAGCAGGAAAAAAAAAAAGGAACAGCTCCAAATGCGATTGCAAAGGGCTGTAAAACGACTGCCAGTACATAATGCCCACAAAGGGCAAAGGAAGAAAAATGGCTTGGGTCTGCGAGCTGCCGTGAGAGGTTTTAGGAAGCATTTTTGGCTCAAGGGAGCATTGGTTCTGGACGGCTGAAGGGTGTTTTTTAGAACAATGCTCAGGAGAGGACGGGGTTAAAAGCGCTATGGGCCAGCATTGACATTTAAGCAGGTTAGTCAGGAGATCTGGGTTCAGTCCCAGCGATGCTACAGAGTCCTTGTTTGACCTTGGAAAAATCATTTACACTTCATTTGCCTCACTTCCCCCTGTATAAAATGAGGGTAATAGCGCTGCTTTTCTCCCACCCTTTGTCTGTCTCGTCTCTCGTGGATTGAGCATTCGCAGTAACATCTGCTGAAGCTTCTGCCCTGCAGGGACAGGTCACCTCGGCTGTCAACTCTTCAGGGAAGGGCCTCTTTCACACTCTGTGTATGTACAGATCCTGGAATTGGCTGGGCCCTCTTCTAGGCCAGGCGTGGGGAAACTTTTTTGGGTTGGGGGCTTCTTACTAACAGAAAAATCAGTCAGGGCCACACAAAAGGGAGAATCAAAAAACAAAAATAAAAAAAATCCAAACCCCACATTCCCCTCACACCCCAGAGCTTAAGGGGCCCAGTCTAGTAGATTTTGTGCCCCCCTTACATTCTGAGGTGGGGCCAAAATGAGGAGTTCAACCCCAAAGCTGGGGTAGGGGGAGCTTTGGGGGCCAGATCCTGGCAAGTTGAAGGCCAGATCCGGCCCCTCAGGCCGTAGGCTTCCCCAACCCTGTTCTAGGCAGTGGTTCTGGAACAATCTGTATACTGGGTTTGTGGGAGCCACTGAAGCAAATTGCAAACCCTACCTATGATGGAAACCACGTCAAGTCAGAATGTGCGGCAGCACTCCCCGACATCAGCTTGTATGTCTCTAGGCTCTACTGTAATATAATATAAATAACACTAATTTTAATTAATTAAAAGACATCCCTCAAAATACTGGCAGTCTTCCTTTTAGCCCCTCATCCCCCAGTTTCTTTTCTCCCCACAGTGTTGTCTCCATCTTTTGTTCTTGCCCCCAAAGTAGTCCTCACCTCCCTATGTTTTCAGATGGTCTCCTGACTTGGCCACGAATGGTGAAGAGCCGATACCGATCTTCTCTTAGGGCGCCCTGGTTTTAAACTCATTGGAAACAAAGGGAAATGCCAGCGGTGGCCATCTTTACTCATCCATGTTCAAATAATGACATCTTAGGTGAGGACAGACTGGTGTTAGTCCAGCTGAGAACAATGGGAGATAGCAGCCATTCTAGTCAGAGACAACTGATAAAAATGGTTTAACTTGATATCAACATAAGCAGCTTTAACAAATACACTGAACACCATGACAGTTGTCAACTATTTCGTGGTCATGGCTGATTTAGAGGATGTAATTATGTCTTCCAATTGGTAACCAGAGGTTAGAGTAGTTGCCACTGAGCAAAGAACTTTACTAGAATAAGGAAAACAGCATTACCCTTAAAGCTATACTTGTCACTCTCCCTCTCTCTCTCTGACTCATGGTGGAGCTTCTGCCTACTACTTTCTCCTGCTCCTCCTTGCCTGGTTTTCTGCTACAGATTTAAAGAAAACATACATAATCAAACTGATTTCCCTGGAATTTTCTGTCTGCATAATTTACAGATTTGGTGCACCACTGCAGAAGAAATCCTGGATATGCTCCAGAAATCAATCAAGCTTCATTTTAAAATAGAAACTTTAAGGAAAAAATCTATTCTTACTGTAATTCTTAATGAGATACATATGCTCAAAAATCTTGTTTCACCTCACATTCCTTTCCCTTACTACAAAGAACTATACCTCAGCAAGTGCTCAGCTCAGAATAACCTCCTTGAAAATGTAATGAAATTAGACGAGGGAATAAAGAATTTAAGCAGAAATCCTAGGTCTTATTGAGAGTAAAGATTCTAATTCAAGAAATATTCCTAGTCATGAGATCAGGTTTTACAACCTGGAACTAGACTTGACTTAATATCAGCAAGTGTCAAATTCTTTGACAGAAGAATTTGCCAAGTATTGGAAAGTGGTTATTGCAGTCATAATGCACATTCCACAATGGATTGTACGACACTCACATAATCAGTATTTCCTCAGTCTCCTCTTAATGTGACTCAGCACTGAGGCACAGGTATAAATATTAACCAAAAAGCCAAAGACACAAACCAATATAAAGCCACATCACTGATTTATACTTCAGGACTCAGGCTACGTCTAGACTGCACTGTTAAATCGGAAAAAGATACGCAATTTGCGGTACGCAAATTGCTTATCTTTTTTTGATTCACTTTTGAAAGAGGCTCTTTTGAAATTTGGCATGTCTATACGGCACCAAATTTGGGGAAAAAGTGCTCTTTCAAGCCATCCCTTATTCCTCGTAGAATGAGGTTTACAGGGGTGGCGAAAGAGCGCGGCCTTTCTTTCGAAAATTTTTTTGGAAAAAGGACGCGTTCCTTGGACGCGGCATTGCTTTTTCAGGATACTTCCGGTATCCCGACATAGGCTGCATCTAGACTGCATTTCTAAGTAAGATCTGCAATGATTGGTCAATCTGACTCTGAGGGGGCAGAGAACAAAGGGGTTGGACTGGAGGAGAAATGCCATTCCTCATGAGGTCATGCAAATTCAGAGGAAGGAAGGAAGTAGCTACTGATCTGAGAAGGATCCAAATAAGAACCCACCTAGAAGAATGAACTTTTCAGAACTGAAAGACGTCAGAGCGCCTGCTTCTCCTCGCATATTGGTATAACCCAGAACAAACCCTTTAAAATCAGAATCTGGCCCACTGACTTCAGCTACACCACTCTAAATACAGAATAATTCCTAGATAGCAGTGGAGCTACTCTGGAGTTGCAGTGATGCGAGATCCAAATCTGTCCCAATGTGCTGCATCAGTGAGAGTGGACAATCTGGATCACAGACGGTAACTCCTACATCCTAAATTCTACTCACATGCAGCAAAAGGCGTTGAAGGAGGACAGGGAAGGGACAGCAGGTGGGCTTTACATCCGAATGAGAAGCCTGTGACACAAGCACTTCAGTGCTGGGCCAAGAAGAATTAAAGAGGAGGCAATAGGGAGACAGTGTTGACTATGTCCCACTTAAAACAAACGATAATGGACATTGTGATGTTGAGCAGAGGTAACAGCAAAATGAGACCGAGGTATATTCGCCATGAAGCTGAAGAGTTGCTTTCTGGGAACCTAGCATTGCAGATCCCTCAGGAAAAGCGGTTTGGGTTCAACTGAGGTTTTGGGCAATGCTGCCTATTCCCAGTAAGCAAAGTTTGGGCCCATAGATGCCTCAGGAATGAGAAGAAAGGAAAAGATGGGCAGATTTCCTGGCAGTGATACCCCGTGAGGAAGAGGGGCGGCTCCTCCTAGAGTACGAGCTGATATTCATGTCCAGGAATATCATTCTACCCCAAAGGTTTGGTTCAATAGACTCAAGAAGCGTGTGGGCTAGATTCTGCCTAAGTCCCCAACAGTGGAGAAGGAGAGGAGGTCACGAGGGTGGGAAATGGTTGGAACAACTTCTCTTTGCTATGGGAGCACTAGGCAACAAGAACCGCTTAAAAACGAGAGGCCCGGGGTGGAAAGGGCTGGCTGGAGGACCATCTTATGGCCTGTCACCCCTCTGCAGTTTCTGCCAGCAGAATTCTTACAGTATGTCAGTCGAGTCTTTAAACTGGACTTGTCAGTCCAGTAACTAGGCCCTGTACTTTCCCAGGGGTCCATGGTCTACATTAGAACTACCTCCTTCAGGCAGAACCCTGAGCTAGACAAAGGAGCTAAAAAGCAGAGTTCACCCTCCCTCCCCCCTCTGGCTTGGGTAAGCAGTGCTCCCCTACTGCCCCTCTTCCTCCTCTCCCAATGCATGGAGAGCTTGGTTTCATTCTCCTTTACCACTCATGGGTTACAGTGGCAACACAACGTGCTCGCCTCTGGGGTGAATCGTTTCCTGGGTGCAGAGATCTGGCAGCGGGAGAGAGACGCTGCTCACAGCTCCGTGCACCAGCACGAGTGAGTCTGGCCTCCTCTTTCAGAAACTGGGTTAGCCTAATAACTCGCCTCTGTGTTTGGGTCCAATTCTGTGTTGATTGAAACCCTGCACGGTGCCGAGGATTTGTCTCACGCGATATGTTTTGCAAACTGAAGCCGTAGAGAACCGTTGCTGCACTATGAATTGAAGATGTCCAACTTATCACCTAGTGGGGAATCAGCTCGCTGCCTGACAGGCAGGAAAATCCTTGCGGTGCCTTGTATCAATGTCTCTTCTCTTCCTGTGCGCTGCCAGAGCAGGTTTCCTGCAACACAATGGCCAGAACTATGAAATCTCATGATATTTGCCAGGCAAATTGGAGTTGCACACGATGCTGCACCTGCAGTCTGTGCTTGGCTAGGAAGCCTGAAAGCCACACTGATCCTTCTCAAGTACAGTGTGATATAACCTTTACTTTTTCACTCCATCCAATTTCTTTAGATCATTTCTGTCGTTCAGCACATTGGCAATCTTTATGGGTAGATGAGCACAGAAATGTTCCAGGTTGTATTATGAGGAGTATCTGAGAGGAGTGACAAGGAAAGGAGGCATTATGAGGATCTCAGAGAGATTACAAGGAAGGCAGATGCTGTATTATAAGAAGTCTTTGAAAGGCAGCATGTGGAACAGATATATAGTATTATAAGGAGACACTGACAGTATTATTATAAGGAGCACTGAGTATCAAAGGATGGAAGGTATTTGCGACATATGGGAAGGAAGAAAAATATTCTAAGGCATCTGAGTGATGCGACAAGGAAGGGAGCTATTTTGTGACATTCCAGGTGCTTTTTATCATAACTGCTGTATTTACCACCTCCCATAAACAATTCAGGAACAAGCAGATATTTGGGTCTGGGACAATCTGGGGCTGATGAAGCCACATAAAAGGCTATTGGCCATTGAATGGTTGTGATGGATGACACCACTTGTACTGTAGGATTGAAAATGTCCTGCCTGTTCGGTGAGGCGCTCGGCACCTTAAGTGAAGTCAATAGGGGCCTGATTTGCAGAGGTGTCGAGCACCCATGGCTGCGGTGAACTAACCGGGTCCGGCAGGAGGTCAGCACCTTTGTGCTGGGGAGTTGAAGGCAATCAATCGGCCCCTGGCAGGTTCGGTCCAACGTGTCACACTAGGGCGGTGACGAATATGTTTAATAAACTCCAGTCACCACCACGAGTATGCATGTGCTCACACACACTCTCCACAGATAGCCCGGAAAGGCTCTCTGCCCCTGCATCTTCTGCAGCTAACATGATAAAAATGTCATGTGTAGCTAAAGGCAATCAGGAAAGCAGTAATTATCACAGCAGGCCTGAAAACCAAAGCGCTACTTTGGAGGGCAGGGTGGTAGGAAGGAGCTACAACATGTCTTGAATGCAATGCAGTGAGGGAAGGAAATTTCTTTTTTAACCACAATAGCTTATTCCTTCTTTCTTTCATAACGAGCAAACACAAACTGCTGCATAATACATGCGTTTGTCCACAGACCCCTTCACTCCTTTGTTATAGCCATCCATAAACCCACGTTTTCAGGCAATCCATCCTCCCTTCTCTGCCTCATTAACCATCTCTTTATACTCCCTCTTCTCAAGTGTTGTCTTATTTTGGGTACACACTCTTCAGGGCATGGTGCACGTCTACGTTTATGAGGCTATAGAAGTGCATCACGATAATGCTAATGATGAGCATTAATAATCAATTCGCATTTGCATCAGGAAAGAACCTGTCTCGAGCTCCTCTTGCAATTGTAAAATGTGCCAGGCGTTTTAGGTGACAACAGGAACCATACGGGTGGGCCAAATTCTGCAATGGTGTAAGGGAGGGTGGCTGGAATTAGCTCCAGTTAAGACCCTGCAACCTGCACGATTTGGCATTTTGAAGGTCTGCAAACCAAATGGCGCGTCCATGCTGAGCAGCTGAGGGGTTAGTGGGAAAAGATGTGCGATGAAACGCCACTTCTCACTGTTGAAGTGACTTTCATTTTGCATACTTGCTGATTGCCTAAGAGATGAGAGTGGCGCTGCTCTACCCACTTATGCCATCTTCTTCCTGATTTTCCACAATACAAAACTTACACCCTCAGTCATGCCACTACCAGATTTGGCCCCTCGGCTTCCATGGCAGTTGCAACCCCCAGGGTCACAGTCTGCCTACTTTACTTGGTGCAACCCCAAGTCTGGGTAAGGTCTGGCCTCTCTCACTCATCAGTGACCCAAGCACTTCTGAACCAGTTTAGCTGTTGGAGGATTAGATGCCAGTCGGTGAAGAATGAGTGATGCTGCGGGAAGACTGGCACCAGGTATTGTTTTGCTCATTATACTAGTTGGCTGCGTCTAGACTTGCCAGCTGTCTACACTGGCCACTTGAATTTGTGCAAGAACACTGATGATCTAATGTAAGATTGTCAGTGTTCTTGCACAAATACTAAGATGCTCCTGCTCAGGGATAAGCCCTCTTGCGCAAATGTATTTGCTCAAGAGGGCCAGTGTAGACAGGGGAGGACTGTTTTGCTTAAAAAAGGCCCGATGGCGAAAATGGCGATCGGGGCTTTCTTGCGCAAAATCGCGTCTAGACTGGCCACGGATGCTTTTGCGCAAAAGCACTTTTTGTGCAAAGGCAACCATGCCAATCTAGATGCTCTTTTGCGGAAATGCTTTTAATGGAAAAACTTTTCCGTTAAAAGCATTTCTGCAAAATCATGCCAGTCTAGACGCAGCCGTTATGTTTATGAAGTCAGAAGTTCCCAGAGTGGTATGAAGAACTAGAATCTAGAAACAAGCCTGGCCTTAGGGTAAGGCAAACAAGGCAGTTGCCTTGGGCCCTGCAAACTCTTTGGCCCAGTGGTCTCCAACCTTTTTAAACCCAAGATCACTTTTTAAATGACAGAACAAGCCAAGATCTACCGCCAAGACCCCACCCCTTCCTTGAAGCCCTGCCCCACCCTCTCTATTCTCCTCCTCTCCATCACTTGCTATCCCCAACCCTTATACTGCTGCTTTTTTTTTTTTTAATTCTTCTGTAGGAAGAGGTTTTTCTAACATTTGGGCTGTCTAGACTGGACCAAATGTCAAAACCCCCCCTTCTTTTGGAAGCCCCCTTATTCCTTGTGGAAAGAGGAATACAGGGGTTACCGAAAGAGCATGTTTGATCTTCCACTAAAAAAAGGCGGAAGAACAAACACACCCTGGATGCAGAAGAGTTTTTCTGGGATATCTCTGGAATCCTGAAAAACTCCTGCAGTCTAGCCGTACCCTCACTGTGTTGAGACAGGATGTGTAGGCTCTGGGGTGGGAATGAGGGATTTGGGTGTGGGAAGGGGTGAGAGGTGCAAGCTCTGGGAGGAAATCTGGATGCAGGAAGAGGTGGAGAAGGGGACACTGGCTCAGGGAGGGGGCTCCAGGCCAGGCAGTGTTGGGGTCAGATGGAGGGTTGGGGTACTAAGCAAGGGTTGGGGTACTAAGCAAGCCACAGGCTTGTGGATGTGAGGGTGCAGGAATTTGGGTTGGGGTGTGTGAGGGGTCAGGGCAAGGGGTTCCAGTGTATGATAGGCTCAGATCTAGGGTCTGGGGGAAAGGGGAGTGCAGGAGTGTTATGATGCTGTGGCCAGATTGGGTCTTGGCCCCAATTGGGGGTTTGTTGGCCAGGCTTCATTTTTAAATAAAATACTATGTCAAACACAAAAAGTTTCTGCATTGTCTTTATTTATGAGAAGGGCGGGGAACCTGTTTTGAGTCAAGGGTCACTGACCCACAGAAAAGTCAATTGGGGCCACACAAGTGAGATGCAAAAAAATAACTCCTCCAAGCCCCCCCAAGCCTCACTAATGTGGCCCCAACTGTGCTGGTGGGAGCAGGGGACATGGTACTGGGGAAGGGTGCTAGTGGGTGGTGGGGCAGGGGACAGGGTGCCAGTGGGGACAGGGTTCTATGGCTGGGGATAGGGGAGAGGGAACAGGGTGCTGGGAGGGCAGGGGATAAGAATCTGCAGCAGGAGACCGGGGACAGGGTGCCAGTGGGGACAGGGTTCTGCGGCAGGGGACAGGGTTCTGCAGCAGGAGACAGGGTGCCGGTGGGGACAGAGTCCCCTGCACCGGCCTCCTCCCAGGACTCCTCTTTCCCTCCTCAGGGAGGGAAGCCCTGTCGCACGCCTGCTGTGGGGCTGGCGCGCGCCCCATGGAGCAGGGAAGCCCCCAGCGCGCGCCCCTTCCAGGCCCGACTCCCCTCTCCCGCGGAGCAGAGAAGCCCTTGCACACACCTCCTCCAGGGCCAGCGTGAGCCTCCCGCAGAGCAGGGAAGCCCATGCACACGCCCCCTCTGGGGCCGACTCCCCACTCCCGTGGCGAAGGGAAGCCCACACACACACCTCCTCCAGGGCTGACTCCCCCCTCCCACGGAACAGGGGAGCCTACGCACACTCCCCCTCTGGGACCAACTTCTCCCCACAGAGAGAAGGGAAGTCCCAGCGTGCGCCTCTGGGGACTCCCCCAGTAAGCTCCCAGCACGCCACAGACCTGGGGCAAGGAAGCAGCCAGCACATTTCTGGAACCCCGGAAGTGACGTGCAGCTCAGGACTTCCATCCACCCAGTGGGAAGCTGCCACTACCTCCATTGTCACTGGAGGTAGGTAATGGGGCTTCTTGGGGGTGGGGAGAAATAGGGGGCCTGGAATGCCTTGCGATCGACTGGTCGGTGACCACAGCTTTGGCCAGTCCTGTTTGGAAATCCTGTTTGTTACTCAGTAATTGTGGTTAGACCGTCTGCCTTGCAAGCATGGATTGTTTGAAGGGAGCACGTGTTTCTCCTTCACAGCAGCAGGATGGATGTAAAGAAGGAACTCTTCTAACCATTGTAGGAGACATTCTTAACCAATTACAGACCAGACAACCTGCATGTGTCCTGGTTCAAAAGTCTTCTGTAGTGTATGCTTACAAAATGACAGCTCCGTTATAAGTAGAAAGAAGAACATAGCTTGATATGGGTACTACAGATAGATAGATGGATTCCACAGATAAGATATTAGGCTAGTGTCTTAATATTTACCACTTAAAAGATAATTGAGTGGTAAGGGATGAGTTAGATCATAAGGCTACATCCAGACACCAACAAACATAGGAAACTCTCGTAGATTTCAATGAGTTGGGTAGAGAAAAAAAAAGTACCTGAAGTACTTGCTCCAGCTACTTGCCTGGAGGGAAATGCCAGTCAGTAAACACATGAGATTGTCAGTTGTCATGGTCACAGTCTTTATGTTTTGTGTTGTTTTAAATTCTGTACTTCCTGGAGTAAAATCAACCACATTGGTTAATCAGCAGTGATCTCACGCCAGAAGCATTGCTTCCAGGTGGTATTTGATCATGAAGACGATGGACCTGGCCGACGTATTACAACAACTCTTGGGCTTTGTACCTTTAAGCCCTCTGCTGCTTTGTATTTTTAAGCCCACTTTTGAAAATTCTTCTTCTGAGCATGTGCAGCCAGAATCGGGACCAAGAAACCAGTTAGCATCTGCTATGCTTTTCCTAGATCTTTTCCTCACCACCCCCCCCAAACTCCACCCCCCATGCTTGTTTATCATGAGCCTAAATTCTGATGGATGTCTGTGCAATGTGAGTTACTTTTTCTATAGCGGCATCATCTCAGCCTCTTTTTCTGAGATTTGCTACAAGGGCTTTGACAGCCTTTATGTTTAACTGAATTTTTAGCCTGGCAATCACGATTAACTCCTCTCTGCAGAAAAGTGCTATCTGAATAAGACTGAGTGAACACTTCTAAGAACATCCTTTTCTCCCCCCCCCCCCCCACTTTTGTGCAGGCTTTTATACGAGGCAGAATTAAGAAGCTGTAACTAAAGTTTAGATTCAGCACAGCCAATTCTTCTCTAGACCCTTTGCAATATTGCTGAAAGTTTCCAGTGATCGCATTTATTTCAGTTATGTTTTAGTAGCTAAATTCAGGCTTCCAGAGCAAAATCCACACCCTGTAAGCAGTTCTAACTCCTTATTTGGGAGAAAAAAATCATACATCCAAAACCACAATTTTTTTCTAAAGTAGAAAAAAAACTTTCAAGGCTCATGTACTGGACTTGTCTCATATTTAAACCATAAATACAAAATTCAGGCCCCCAATTGAGGGTCAAGATCTTGTGATGATGAATTGCTGTTTGTCTTTTCATATAAGGATCTTAAAGAGCTTTACACATATTAATGTGTTAAATCTTGCAAGCCACCATCTCTACACCTCCCAAACCCACCTCTGGTGCAGTACATAAGCTTTACCCTCTTTTTACAGATGGAGAAAATAAAGCAATTAAGAAGTCCAAATGACTTGCTGACTATCCCACAATTAATCTGAGGAAGCTCAGGGAAGAGAACTTAAGAATTCCCTTGCTATTTTGTAGTGAGTTAGGCTGTGTCTAGACTACATCCCTCTTTCGACAGACGGATGTAAATTAGACACTTCTAAAGTGCAAATGAAGTGGGGATTTAAATATCCCACGCTTCATTTGCATAATCGCATAATGGAGCTCTTTCGAAAAAGTGCCATTTCGAAAGTAAAACCACGGTCTAGAAGCTGTTCTTTCAAAAATGGCAGGCTTTTTCAAAAGATCCTGTAAACTTCATTTTTGGAGGAGTACAGGATCTTTCGAAAAAGCCTGCTGTTTTCGAAAGAACCGCATCTAGACCGTGGTTTTACTTTTGAAATGGCGCTTTTTCGAAAGAGCTCCATTACGCGATTATGCAAATGAAGCACAGGATATTTAAATCCCTGCTTCATTTGCACTTTCGAAGTGTCTAATTTACATCCCCTCTGTCAAAAGAGGGATGTAGTCTAGACGTAGCCTTAGAGGGAAACCAAATGGCTTCCATGGTGCACTTTGAAAGGATGGGTTGGAATCCAAGTGTCAGATTCTCTTATTATTGCATGAATTACTGAAAAAGCTGGATCTTTTCTGCTCACAAGAGTCCCCACCCAGCTCTTACTCACAGCAACTCAATGCTTAACCACAATCCTGAGAATAAGCTACTCCCTATAATACATCTGTCTGGGACCCTAACAGTTCTTTGAGAAGCTTCAGGGGGTAGCCGAGTTAGTCTGCACAGGTAAACTGAAAAAACAAGAAATAGTCTGGTAGCATTTTATAGACTAACAAAACATGTAGCTCATGATATCATCTACATGTTTTGTTAGTCTATAAAGTGCTACCAGACTATTTGTAGTTCCTTGAGACCTAGGCAGGATGGCGGATGAGTTCAGGGATAGAAAAAAGCATGAGGAAGGGAATAAAAGCACTGTAGGATCACTGCAGTTCAAGTCTTTGTGGTGTATTCTGACGTTATACCAAAAGTTTTGAAAGAACTGTCAGAGAGTAGTGAAACATTCTAGAACTGCCCTATAACTCCATAACCTTATCAATAGTCTTCTAGGGCTCTTGTAAGTTGGTTTTAAAGGAGACTTTGCAGAAAGTGAATTGAGGGAGTTCCATGTGAATTGGATGCCTTCAGTTTCCTTTTGTCATGCCATTAAACTTTGTTCCGATGCACAGGTAGAGTAACAGCTTAAACTTGCCCTGTTGAGGCATATAATAAAACGATCAATAATCAACAGTGGCCTCTCATCTTTCCAAAAAGATCTTAGATCCTGGGGGGGAGGGGTAACGTCGACAGGGGTGGGTGTATCCAACTGGAATCTACAGCCAGATGCTGTATGGGGCTGATATCCTTACAGAAACTCACTTGTAAAAGAGGGAGGATGATTTCTGGTTCCTGCTGCACCCTAAGAAATCACATTCCTGCATGAACAGTGCAAGATAATCACATTGGAACTGGATCAGTGAAGAAGTGTTAAAAATGTGCTAGCATTGAAGCATCTATTTGAAAACATGCATTTACCAGTCTCGGGAGTGAGAGAATAAGAAAGTGTATAATTCAACATTTCCTTTTGATCTGTAAACTATTTTTTTTCTTCAGAGTTAATTTGCTTAAAAATGCACAAAGGGGGAGGGCAAGGGAAAAAAGTAAACGTGCTAAAATGTTTGACAGAAATTCAAATGTTTGCTAGGAAGTATGTTTGTTATTCCAGGCAGACAGAGCAGTAGTCATTGCTCTGCTTAGTTGGGTGCATTAATTCAATGCCAAAAAGGGTTTTAATACGGTGTTAGATTTGAGACTAAAACTTACACACCTGAGCCTCTGTCTCCGGGAAGGAAACTTGCTCTAGTCAAGGGGCACCATGGTAATTACACCATGCAAACCTCTAATATAGATGCTGTATAGTGAAGCAAAGCAGGTGCAGCTGAATTCATTAAGTCACTGGGCCATGACTTTGCTGTAAACACAGTGCTGCAGTCCCATTCGTGTGGATTTCCTACATGTAGCTGGGGCCTGCAGACAGTTTCCTTTTGTTCTCCCTCTGTGCTTTACCTCCTTGCCCCATTGCCTGTATGAACTGTGAAACAATCGTTAATGACTTAACGCTAGGCAGATACGTGACGTGTCTTGGCCACTGATGAAGAGACGGGTGCTGCCTGAGTCAACGAGGTTCAAAACATTTCTTTGGGCTAGATTTCCCCCTCAAGGGATAGCAATGCTTTTTGGCTACATCTACACTGCAGGCTTCTTGCACAAGAAGCCTTTTGCGCAAGAGCTTTTGCGCAAAAACTTCTTGCACAAGAGCACGTCCACACCTCAAAGCGCATCGCAAAAGTGATGTGCTTTTGCACAAGACAGAGTCCACACTGCATGGATGCTCTTGCGCAAGAAAGCTCTGATGGCCATTCACAGAATGGCCATCAGAGCACCTGTGCTTTTTTCCATAGGGGTTTCCTGTGCAAGAAACCCCTCTGGAGAGTCCACACTTGCCTTTTTGCGCAATAGCTGTAGCGCAAAAGGGAGTTATGCCTCGTAGAAGGAGGTTTACCTACACCAGCAAATGCCCTCTGTTCTGCCATTTTACTGCTGATTTACTTGCGCAAAAGTACATTTGAGGTGTGGATGCTCAGCAGGTTTTTGAGCAAAAATGGCCATTTTGGCGCAAAAACCTTGGGCTACGTCTAGACTGCAAGCCTCTTTTGAAAGAGGTTTTTTTGAAAGATACTTTTGAAAAAGCCTCTTTCAAAAAAGAGCATCTAGGGTACAACTAGTACTTTCGAAAAAGCAAGCCGCTTTTTCGAAAGTGAGCACCCGGGCAGTCTGGATGCTTTCTTTCGAAAAAGCACAGTTTGCATTACATAGAACCTTTTTTCGAAAGAGCATTTTCGAAAAAAGGCATTCTTCCTCGTAAAATGAGGTTTTCCACTGTCGAAAAAACTGCTGCTTTTCGATTTACTTTTGAAAGAACGCGGCAGCAGTCTAGGCGCAGGGGAAGTTTTTTCGAAAAAAGGCCACTTTTTTCGAAAAAACCCTGTAGTCTAGACACACCCTTGGAGTGTGGATGTAGCCTCTCAGCACTACCCAGGCCCTTCCTAAGAGCTCTGTAGATGATTGTGCCACTCAACTGCCACTCACTGGGGTCAACATCTGGGGAGGAAACAAACACCCAACCTCATGTCCTTGGTGAGGGGCGTTCCCACCTCAGCTGTCAGTCAGTTGGGGAGAGAGTGACGAGGCTGCTCAGCTGAAGACAGGCTTTTGGGAGGCATCTAGCTGTTATCAGCCAAGACAACAGAGAGAGAGCCTTGCCGTCAAACTGAATAATTGATAATTAACGGTCTGTATTACATGAGTATGTGAATGCTCCGACAAGTGACCAGGGTGTCAGAAACTGTACATGCACATCTATAAGGGAAAAATAGTTCTTCGCCCAAACAACTTAGCATCTAGGTAAAACTTACTCTCCTTCTCCTCATGCCCAGGGTATAGTTGCATATTTTGTGCCTACCTCCACGTCGAGAGCTATGGTCTCTAGGAACACCTAGGGCTGCAAAAACTCCATGACTCTGGCAGAAAGGAGAGGCTGGGATATTCCACTTGTAGTGGAAGGAGGGAAATTAGTGTCCAGACTGCAACAGCTCCCAAAAGTGAAACAAACCTCTTCCTCCATGAACCCATCAGCAATGGGGAAGAACGGATCACACCTGACCATCGAAGGATCACACAGTATAATTTATACAGTGGGTCGGGGATCCTATGCACCACACCACTGTATAAAGTGGATTTAGGACTTAGTCACTTGTCTGTCTGGACAAATCCTGAGTCCTAAGTTCAAAAAGCACTTTGAGAGCCATATGAGCTACAGGTGCCATAGAAAATCAATATCACACGCTTTTGCTTTTTTCATCACATTATTACTCAAATTAAATCAATGGAATTTTTTAAACTAAACACGCTAGCATCATATTCACTGCATGCCTTCTTGACAGGCCTCCAATTACCTCCCCTCTCCCCCATGTGTACAGCATAGAAGCAAGCATGCTAACTGAAAAACCAGCGCTAGCATGTCCCCAGCATATCACTGGCGGGACCCGAATGATGGGAAGGTGATATCATATGGCAGAATCGGAGCAGCCACACTGAAACACAGGGACCACTGGCCTATATCCTAATCTCTACCCTGCTATCTCCTTGGTAACCTTTGCTGCAGAGAACCCACTGACTGTAAATTTAATAGAAGCTAAGACAATAAGGAATTGGTGCAGAAATATATTGTACTTCACAGTTCTTCCTATTCTTCTAGGGATAAGTGTGAACTGAAGCCCTTACCCTCAACGCCCCTAAACTCTGTGAAAGGGGTGTTTTGAATGACATACCCAGACCTAGCTATAGAAAAGACCATTCTCATTATAACGGGCTAAAGTTAAACCACTCCACAAGCCAGGCTGAAGTTTGGAGTGGTAAAGACTAGATCCAAATTGTGTGACTTGGTCCAATGTCTATGTGGCAACTCTCCATCTTGAAAGATGATGGGGTGAGCACCAAAGAGGTTCAGTTGTTGCGTGTCACAGTGTAGCATCGTAATTTGCTCAGAAATCCAATTTTTGAGTGACGGTCCTTGCCACAGATAATGAAACTAGCACATTACTAGTGCTTGAGCCCTCTTTGTTTTTCTCTTTTCTTTCCTGTCATCCACTTCTCTTCAGCCGCTTTGACTCCCTGGTATAATACAGCTCCCCATTAGGGACCATGACTTCCTCACCCTGCCAGCTTGCAGTGTTGACGCTGAAAGTTTTCATGTCCCTCTTGCAAATGCCCTTAAACATCAGCTTATGTTGGCATAGTGACCTTGGACCATCAGTAAATTCTCAGTACAGGAAATCCTTCGGCATCCTCTCTTTGGTGCAGATGACCAAGGCAATGAGATGTCTGTGTTTGAGAATAATGCTTACACTTGGTAATTTCACTTTTTCAAGTTCAGAGTGTTAGGAACTTTTGTTTCCTAATGTAAATTTTAAAAAAATTGTTCCCCACTGTGATAAATTAGGTCAAATTGCTGATGACTATAAAGAATTAATACTAACTTGCTTTCCTAATGCTTTGCCTCATTGACAAATGTTGTAAAAGCCCATTAGGTAGGTTAAAAAAAGTACATCAAGTAAAAATTAAATCTTCTACAGGAAACAAAGTAAAATATTGAATAATATAATGAAGGCTCATTAACGTAATGTTCATTTTTTAAGATTAAAAATTCACAAGCATTGTCACATCTCTCATCTGAACCAGATGAGGTTTTGTGTATTGTATTTTCATACATATTTACAACTCTATTTTCAAAATTCCCTGTCTTTTGCTTTGTTTTTAAGTATCTTTCACATGTGCTCACTTTTCAGAAGGATTTTTGTCATTTTACAACATGCCCGGTGCCTGCACTGGTTCACTTTCAAGCTAGGAAGCAAATGGTGACACTGATTGTTATAACCTGCCTCCCAGTATCCTGCTACTCTAGCCCTGTATCTGCAGAGTGTACCTCTTTCAGCACACCGACTAGCATATGGAACGGGGTGGGGGACATAGTCAACTATCCATCCATTCCCTGACCTTTCCCCATTCAAATGCTTGGTAGCACTCCATAGAGGCTGTCTCCCCTTTGTGCTGCTACACATGGCATAAGGGGCTGGTACAGTAGAATAAGTGGCTGCCTGCCACCATCTTACTTACCTCATGAAGGACAGGCTACAGTCTCACCTTAAAGTAAATTCTTCAAAAATATAAATCTTTGTATACTTTTAAACCATTGTGCATGCAATCTATTTCTGTCAGACAGGTACAATTCCTCTGTCAGTGTCCTGTCTCCGTCCAGTGTCCTAGAAATGGCTCAGAGAATTTAAGATATAATACAATAACCCACTGCAATTCATGTCAGATCTCATTAGATCTTGCCATCTTAACAGGGTTGAGCTCGGTCAGCACTTGACTAGGAGGCCTCCACGGGAAACCAAGGTGGCATTCATCATTCTGAGTCCATACAGAATTATTTCCACAATATGTGTGTGAGGAGCCCAGTGCTGAGTCTTTCAAATGAGAAATGAAAGTATGGTCCATGACTTTCCACAGTCCTTAAAGATTCCTTGTAGCTTGTTGCAAAAATAAGGACATTAATCTCAGTCTCAGAGGGAAATTCCAAAATAGGTTATTGCTAGAGCTGGGTAAAATTTTTCAGACAAAACTTTTGTCAAGGAAAAATGCACATTTGGGTCGACTGAAAGACTGAATGAATTTGTGTTGAATCCTCTGAATTGTTTCAGGTGAAAAAATAAAAGAAAATCCCTCCCCCCCATAATTGTAATTGAAAACTACTTTTAATTCAGAATTTTACTTTTTGGTGGGTTTTACCCCTTTTTAAACAAAATGAAATGTTTCCTGTTGGGGCAAATTAAACTTTTCTTTCACCCAGAATTCAATTTTTGCAACTTTTTCATTATGGCAGAAACAATTATTTGGGGTCAACCAAAAATGAAAATCTTTTGAGTGCTTGGTTCAGCACCTGAACTAGTAACTGGTTATGTGCACAACTCTCGTAATTACAGAGATGGGTGAAACTGGAGAAGATATTGGTCGGTGAACATTAGCGTGAAATGTTCCCCCAATCTGTTTCATGTGATTTTGCATGACCCTACCCCTTCCATTAAAAACAAAGTCAGTCTAGTGAGAGTTTCTTGTGGTGAAGTATAGGCAAATACAAAAATCCCCTAATCTGAAAAAATTTCAGCCAGAAAAGTAATGGGGATTTTGAAGAAAATCTGCAAACATAAGAAAGAAGTGACTACAAGTCACCAGGTTTATAAAATGGGCACAGAAACTGGGAGCCAAGCCTTCCTGAATGCTATTCCCATCTTTGTCCCTGCCTTGCCTTAATACTCTATTGAACACGGAGCACTTTTCAACTTTTGCTCAGGTCCCATTCAGCAAAGTATGTAAGCACATGCTTGCATGACTTATTTGCTTTAAGTGCCTTACTGAATCGGGGCTTAAATCAGGGTTCTCAGCACCTCTACACAGGCATGAAAATACCATTTTCTCTTTTAGAGACAGGAAAGGTACAGTCATTTGTCAAGGGACTGTGACAGGGCTGGCCTGCCCCGCACTGAACAGAGGGGAGGAGAGCCCGTCTATTGGGTAGAATATGCCCCTTCCCCACAGCCCTGCTGGGCATGCTCGCAGTGCAGCCTCAGTATAAAAGGCTGCCAGGCTGCTCAGTTGCAGCTGACCACCGGGGAGGAAGGAGCCCCGGCCCAAACCCCAGAGCCACTGCCAGACCTGCGGCTGGAACCAGAGCCGTTGGGATCGCCGCCGTTGCTGCTACCATCCCCAGGCCGAGCACGCCCACGACGCCGACTCCGGGGGGGTCGCCCGCCCACCGCAGGGGACAACACCGTCGCTGCTGCCCCAGACACAGGACCTGCTGACATTGCCGCCGCCGGCCCAACTTCTCCAGGTGGGGTCTCCGTCGGCCACAGGGCGGGGGTAGGAAGCAACCCAGGGCAAGGGGCAGGAACCCTCAGTGGGCTCGGCGCGTTTCAGGGAAAACTCCCCGGCGAGCCAGTGGTGGGAACCACCCACCACTAATAGGGCCCTGGGTTGGGGTCCGGTGGAGAGGGAGGGCCCGGACTCCCCTACCCCATCCCCACAGGACCCAGACTAGGCCTCAGGGCCTGCTTTAACCACAGACTCGGCCTCAGGGCCTGCGATTGCACTGAACTAGGCCTCCGGGCCTGCTTTGACCTTGGGGAAAAGAGGGCGGGGCTGGGGGACCCCACCACAGGGACACAAATCAAAGTGCCACCAGAATCGGGATCAAAGTAGCATTAGACCCAGATCTCCTGATTTCCAAACCACACCTAATAGTCTCAGGACTTGAATACAAGAAGGTTTAATCTGCAGCTTTTTGCTGTGCCTCAGACAGCATGCATTATGCCAACTGTAGTGATAGTTTGCATGCTGTCAAAGCACATCCTGGTGTACACACATTGGCAGTTTGAAGCCAACCGAGAGCATGGGGTACATGGAGGATATTCTGTGCTCCTTTGTTTCCTCGCCTTGCAATGTGCATTTTAAGATTTTTTTTCACAGTGCAGTGTGGGGGACAGAGCGGAAGTCAGGGGGGTTAATTTTTTTTTTTTACAAAATCCCAAGATTCTTCTGTCTTCACCTCAGACTTCCTCTCTGGGCAGGAAGTGCCTTTTTCAAATTGCTGTCAGGCAGAATGGAGCCAACAATGAGCTCTGGCAAGATGCCGCTGAGCTGAAATGAACTTGGGCTGCATTTCAGCTCTCAGAGCTGGACAAATTTGGCTCTGGACTCCCTCCACTACATCACTGAGCCGACACTAAGGCAGCAGCAGCGTCTCCTCCAGCAGCAGCAGGATCTTCGGTGGAGATAGAATTGGGGCCCAACAAAGAAGAGAGGTGCACACTAAGAAACAGATCATATACGATCGGTTCCTGGAGCAGCTTCACAACATGCACTGCTGTTTCTGGGCTAGGGAAACCATCATGGATTAGTGGGGAAGGATTGTTCTGCAGACCTGAAAGGACCAGCAGTGATGCGAGAATTTCACAGTGAGGGAGGCCACCTTTCTGGAGACATATGCTGACCTAACTTCAGAGCTAAAGCAGCAACATGCCAACATGTCCAATGGACAACCCATGGACAACCAGGGAGCAAGTGCCACGTGGAAGGGCCCCACCCCCAAATGCTATTGGCCTCCAGGGACACAATTTGGCATGGGTGTATTGACCTCTGGGGCCATTGTCATGCAGGTGTGCGATGCCAAGGAAAAGATATGTTTGCACTAAGTTATAAAGCTTGATATTACTTAGGAGGCTTTGGTAGGCATAGGAAAACCATCAATTCTCCAATATGCTTTGGGAATGTTATGTGTTAAATCTAATATTTGCTCCATCCCTCCTTAGGGTCCCAGAATTCATAAAGAGAAAGAGCTATTTCTCCACAGTGCTCCTGGGAATTGTAGGCCACTGTGGCAGGTTTATGGACATAAATGCAGAGTGGTATGGAAGGCTTTGTGATGTTTGGTTTCCTCAGAACTCTGCTCTAGTTAAACTATTGGAGAAGGGTCTGTTTGCCTAGGGGGAACACTATGGACATTAATGGTGTTGACACTGCTCCAGGTATTTTGGGAAACCTGGTTTATCCTCTGTATCATTGTAAATTAAGCCATTCGCAGGCCACTTGGCCAGAAGGAACTGTTTAACTACTGTTTCCGTAGTTGCAGAAGGATACTGGGTTGTGAACATTGTATTGTTTGAATGGGAGATGGAGCTGTATTTGTGATGGGAAGCAGCAGAAAAGTAGGTTGGTTGTAACTTAATCATCTGTCTCAGTTTGGGATAATATCTATATGTATTGTACATACATACATATGCATAAGTACATCTATGTTTAATACCCATATGTTGCTGGGTATATGCAGCTATAGGTCTTCTGAGTCCAATTCTCCTCTCACTTACACTGCATAAATAAGGAATAAAACTGGTGAAAAATCAGAGGAAAATTTGGGCCCCGAAGGCCTGAATATATTTAGATTTTGCCTGTGGCCCTGTAACTTTGTTTCTAGTCAGTTTTACTTTCAGGTTCCCTTGGGTGGCAAATACTGCAAGGAGGAGGTTTAAATAAAAAATACACTCTAATGATTTTTACTGAAATGTTTAAAAATACATGAAAACTGTTCTGCTAATATTGGGGGTTTTAACTTTCTCTCCCAGTTTTAAACAAAACAAAATAAAATTACCCTACTTTTAGGACTCTTAAAATGTCGGCAATAGGATCCTTTAAATATTTCATTGAAAACTTGAGATTTCTTGTTCTTTTGAAGTTGAACCACAAATGAAGTAGCCCAAACAACAGCTTTATGACCAACCTTTTTGAATTCTAGGGGGAAGAAAATGAAGAATGGTGGATTTCATATAGAGCTGTACACATTTTTCCAGTTTCTGGCCATTCTGAAAAAAAAATTCCATTCATGTTGAATTGAAAATTACTTCTTTTCAAAAATTTTGGCAAATTGAAAAGTGATTGTTTTTAAATTTTGGGTCCAGGGAAACATTTCATTCAACTAGATGCACAATGATTTATTTTCATTTTGAACATTTTAACTGGTTTTTCTTTTAAAAAATAATATTAAAGGAAACTTTAAACCAAAAATTGTTTCCAAAAGTGTAATGTTTCATCTAGAAATTTTCAAAACAAAATCATTACTTTTTTATTTTTAAGATATTTTTTCTATTGACACACTTTGGCAAAATTGACACGAATCTGTGAAATCATTCTGGGTTATTGAATCTGCATCTACCTCCCCTTCCCAGTTTTTGTTGAAAATTTCCCCCTGTTTTAATTTTGATTTCCAAATCACTCAGACAACAAAGAAGAGGGCTGCTTCTAAGATCCAAAACAGAAGTAACCTCTCTGTTTTCTGTCCCTGGTTTGGATGACCCTAACGACTGGAAGTCTTTTTGGAAGATAAACTTTAGTCAAACACAAGATATTGGATTCAGTACAGGGATAATTGGTGAAATTCTATGGCTTGTTTTATATATGAAGCCAGACTAGATAATCTCATGATCCCTTGGCTTTTAAATTTTTGAATCTACGAGTTTATTCTTGTGAGATTTCAACTCAAGATGGCAGAAACCATACAAGATCTCATGAGAATTCTACCATTTCAAGTTGAAATCTCATGAGAACTGCTCATCAGACTTTCATGGATAGAAAACCAAACCTGAACGATACTTCTTACTTAGCCTAGAAGCCACAATGCAAACCATGTCCTAATGTGGATCAGAAAACCTCCTGGATCCATCTGCAGTTTGAAGCTATTGCTTAACTCTGCACTATACTGCTTGTTTCTTTTCTGCAGTGAACAAAAATAACGAGATGAGAAGATAGGGATGAAGAATGTGAGCAGCAGAGAATGCTGAGGGTGAGACCTGCAGGACTGTCTCAGAGTTCCACAACTGGACACCTCCACAAGCCCACTAGCCTATTTGGCATTGATCTTGTTCTCCAGCATTCAGTCTCAAGGATGAGACCGTTATATTCTCCTTCAAACCTAGACTACGCCACCTTTGGCTTTCCTCATTCACTGTGACAATGTCATTTGTTCAACCTAAACCTGCTCTGAAAATAGACCCTTGCTGTTCATTTGAACTGTCTTCATTAGTAGGGTTGCAATGTTACACACATGAGCCAAAACCAAAAAGGAGAGCCAAAGAGGGCAGTTGTGGCTCAGAGTGAGAGCTGAGTGGTGCTCCCTGTAAATAAAGATTGTTAGCACTGTACAGGTTACAGAAATGCACACAAAGTTCTTCTGATATTCAAATTACAGTGGTCTGGTCTACACGACATCGGCAGGTCAAAGTAAGATACGCAACTCCAGCTCTGTTAATTACATAGCTGGAGTTGATGGATCTTACATAGTGTTTCTGCATCATCCACACTGTGGGAGGCCGATGGCAGCAAACCCCCCCATTGGCTTCCTTTACTCCTCGTGAGGAGCAGGTGCACTGGCACCAACGGGAGTTCGACCAACGGGAGCACTGGCCCTTTGAGTTCGACCTAGCGCATCCATACTACACCTGCTAAAGCAAACCCCGGAAAATCGACCACAGCAGCGTCCAACTTCCGTGTAATGCCCAATGTGACTATGGCCACAGAAAAATTGGTCAAAAGCCTGTTCTGATTGCTGGCTGCTTGTTAAGCATTGTGCGCCATCCCACAACTAGGGAACAACTCTCAGGGGTATTTGCTTCCACGGTCATTACCTAAACTAAAAGTTCTTAGGACTACCATGTAAAATGGGCTTGTTGTGTTTTTTTTAAAGGAAAGAAACAGGGAAAATATCCACATATATTCTTCTACCCTGATTTTTAATTAGTATGTTTACAAGGCATAGTAAAGTTTGGCTGCAAATTAACCAAAGGTTCCCTCTGCTGCCATTACTCACTTCTCCAACACTGCCAACTGCTCGTTCATGGCAGCTATTTGGTATGCTTTACGCTTGCCTAAAAACCTGATCTGGGATCCCTGAAACAGCTCCCACTTCATCTTTGTAGGTAAAGTATAAAGCTGCTCAGCTGCTTGCGGATGAATGGGAATTGGGGTGATTTCCTTTGAGGCTTAGAGGCTTGAGAAAATGCTCACTTAATTAAAGCAGAAGGGAAGCTGTTTTACAGTCTCTGACACCGGGCATCTGTAATGCTTTTGTCACAAAAGATGTCTCTTTTTAGCAACATGGTCTCCTTGCCACCAACATAAGGCTTAGTTTAATTTAAAATACAATTTAAAGTTTTGTACTTGGTGAGAACTCTCTCTGTCAGAACGCTCGGCTGAACACAATGGGTGCAACTTTCTTTCAAGCATGCTGTGCTGTTTTGGAGCGATGCAGAAACAAAGGCGAGGCTACACAAATGAGCATCCAAAATTACACTTGAGGGAAACTTCAGCCTTCCAGGGATTTTTCAGCAGATAAAGATTTCAGGAAATGGACAGATGCTGGCAATGAAAAATGGAATGCTTGTGTTATCAAAGTAATCTGTCTTTATTGGATTAGCTGGGAAATACTTATATCTCCACAGATGCTTCTGCAAATGACACATTTAATTTATCAAGAAATTAAAGGACAATAATAGAGTCAAATGAAAATGCACTAGAAAATATAATACAAAAACATTTCCCCCCATAAACAACGTACTTTGTTTTCAGATAGCTTTCTTTTATCATGGTAATATAGAGCTCAGCATGCCTTGTATAAAAAGCTGTGAAGAGGATTTGGGATTAGTTCTCATTGAGGGAGAATTGTGAAATACCACAGGTGACAAAAGTAAGTAGTGAGACATGCTAAGCTTAATCATTTCTTTAAAGCACATAGGCTGTATATTATGCCCACACCAGTAAATATGTTTTAGAAGAATATGGATCCATTCTACCATAAAGCAAAGAAAATAAACAAAAAAAGTCCTCTGAGACGGATCCTTTATCTATTCGCTGAGTTCAGGCTCAAGTATTTATGGGATTTTTCAAATATAACAATGATTAATTTGAGAATAAATGTAAAAAATTGTCAAGAGAGATTCCTTGGTTCCTAAAATGTCATTGTGTTGCCAGTGACTATGGATCAAGTTCAGTGGTGAAATATACAGTGGCATCCATCATCTTGTACAATTGAAATGAAATTTTACTCTGCGATCCTCTTCCGCCATTATTTCTATGAGCACTGAAAGTGACGCAGGCTAGGTCTACAGTAGATCCGGCAGCTCGGCTTAAGGGACACAACTTTAGCTATGTAGCTTGAGTCGGCTTCTCCTAAGCTGAGCTTGGTGGTGTCTCCCACAGTGGGAGGCTGACAGGAGCAAACGCTCCCATTGGCTTCCCTAACTCCTGGCAAGAACAGGAGTACCAGATGCTGGTGGGGGCACCCTCTGAGTTCGATGTAGTGAGTCTTAACTAGACTTGCTAACTCTAACTCTGGAAAATTGATGGCTGGCACATTACACTATTTTTTCTAAAAGCACATTTCATGGACATTACACTGATGTTTACCCTGTGGGCATTTGGCCCGCTGTCAAATCTAGGCTGATAAACTGCTGAGTCACTTACTTCTACAAGATAGGGAACTGTGTGAGAATGCCTGAACTTCCCTCCACAACATGGATGACAAGCAAAGCTAACAGGGCTATCCATAGAAACCAGTAAATATGTCTATCAAAGGCCTTGTTTCATGACACAAGGACACCACAACCATCTAAATCATACAGAACTTGTATTTGGTGCTCATAAATATTTGACAAACAGGCACAGGTGATATTGAAAACTTCTGATAATTAGGTTCACCTTACTGCATGAGACAGTCTTCCCTGTCATCACTGGCAACATCAAAACCAAAAAATATACTACAATAATCCCAATAAAACAGAAACTACAGTGCATAAACTACAATAAAATGTCGTTAAAAAAGGCATAGGGATTTTTAGCTGGCAGGTTGGGTGGACATTCATGGTAGTCCCTTTGAGAGACTGAAATGACTTCCAAGCAGCTGTTGCAGGTGGTTGTGTTTATACTTTGCAGATTAAAGTGTCCTCAACTAGGCCTTGACACAACAGATGGCAGTGGCTCCTTTGGTATTTTATTTGTGGCCAGTTGTGTCAGTGATCATACAACGTTTTCAATGCCTTGTGTCCTTGGGTATTTCACGCCAATGAGAAGCTGAATTGGATGGTTAATTATTGATGCCCTTTTGGAAAGCTATGTGATTTTGGGAGCTGTGAGTGTGCTTTTTTGACTAGAGTGACTGGAAAGATCAGAAGAAATGTCAGTGCAGGATGATAACCACCTCCCTCCCAACCCCCAAAGGGCACGGATGTAATAGTGACAGGCAAAGGTAGAGTTTGGATGAGAAAAGACACAAAAAGTTAGGATCCTTCCCAGAGCCATAATTATTGGAATATCTTGATACTTCAAATTTAGGATAAACAGCTTGAGGTTCCAGGCCTTAGAACAGGACTCCCAAAACTGTCAGCTTCTGGTCTGATCTGTCAAGCTAGAGGGACTCATGTTTCTTGGTGGTATTTTAGCATGTGTGTTCCTGGACTGCACTGGTGGTGCGGGTGTGTGGGAATGAAACATAGCAGTGATAAAAAGTGAACAGAACTTGTTCAGAGTGCAGAGATGCTGCATTTCAGGTTACAATTTGGGCTGGTTATTTTATCTGAACAAATTTGTGCATGCCTGAATTTTCATGAGACCTGGACACCTCCTTCCCATAGACTCGTTTGAAAACTCCTGCCTTAATCTCATTAAAGATTTGATCCACCTCCCACTAAAATTAACAAGAGCCCAATTTGCCAGATCCAACCATTTATTTTAGATTATACAAAATAATGCTCCAATGGCCTTAACAACACAAAAAGAAGGGACACATTATAGATGTCACAGAGCATTTAAAAGAAAAAAAAGATTAAAAAAAACCAGCCCTGAGGGACACAATATAATTGTGATCTTATAAAGCGTGGACTACATCAGTAGGTTTTTGTTTGTTTACTTGTGTTTTAGGTATTCTTGTCAATCTGTGCCGTTTCCCTGTGTCTGAAGCTTATCCCCTAAAGCATTTTGCTGCACTTGGTTGTGTTTTTTTTTTCTAGGCTTGTACCTTGCCTCCCCTCTTCCACTCTCAGAGAGTGAATAATTTCCATTGCTTATGTTAACTGGCACGGTGCCTGACTTTATTATCGGTGAAGAAGAACTGGTGTACAACAGTGACACGAGTTTAAGTAATTATCATGCAATAGCAAGTGTTATTTAGTGGTAACAACATGGTAACATCACAGTTAATACCCGCAGCCAGGGTAATTACACAGTACCTTATCTTAATGCATTTACATTCAAATTGGATCAGTGGACTAATAAGTAGTCTCACTACCACAGGTGACTCACTGAAGCGAGGAACTCAATGCAACACCCCTGCAGATTACAGTTTTTGTTCAAGGTTTACTCCAGGAGTCTGAAGGGTAGCTCATCCAATCTGGAAAAGGAGTTTGAATTTCATTTTTTACATTCGCAGTAGGCCTGATGATGCAAGATAACATTACAGGTGACATTTTCAATGGCCTCGCATATATTGAGAAAATGGGAGCCTGCACTCATTAGTGCAATCAGAACACCCACCTGTGTATGCAAATTGAGTCATTTCATGCTTAGCTCCAAGTGTACATAAGCAACTACCCAGTGAATTCGTGGACCGCCATATGTATGAATTTTGCAAGCATACAAATCAGAAGCTCTCCAAAAAATCGGCAGCATGTTAACAGTGACAATATAAAATGAAAGAGAGCTGGCAAGGAAGGTGCGCGAGAGAATGAAAATACAGAAATGATGAGCAATCCAACGGAAAAGTGAAGACCAAAAGGATTGTTCAGATTGAAGTTTTGGATGTTTGCATTAGAGGAAGGGTGCCGCCAGCCTTGTTAGATAACTTAGAGCAGAAATTAAAGGGCTAAGGGAGAACAGACACATTTTTCAACATAAACGAGGAGTAAACACAAGGGGAAATGTCACAAATGTACCCCTTAGTAGTAACCACTGGCATACAGCAGCTGCAACATCCAGGAGGGGTGGCACAGGTTTCCCCCCCACCCTTCATAGACTCAGCTCTGAAACTGGGTTCCTGGAGAGAGATTTGTTTCTCATTTGCTGTTACCATTGGTTATTGCTTTCCCTGCGCCTTCTCCTCCCGCAACCATTCAAATCCTTACCCTCCTGTTCCCTGGCCTTTGAGCTTGCCAACCCTCAGTTCTCCCCCAAACCTCTTCTTTCCCCTTTCTACCAGGCCCAGCCTCAGGGCAAGGTGAGCAAGGCAGTTGCCTAGGGCCCGGTGCTGCCTGGTGCCTGCTTACCAGACCGGCTCACTCACTGCCCTGGCCAGCCATGCGGCGTAGCCAATCACAGCGTGCCACCTTGGGCCCCGCAAACTCTTTGGCCAGGACTGCTTTCCATCTTCCTGGCCCTCAGTGTCCCTCACTCCTCCCCAATCCGCTCCCTCCCGTCACCCCATTCCTGACCCCACTCCAACCCTGGTGAGCCCCATCAAATAAAACAAAGTGGTCGTACTGGATTCCAAAAATGTAGCTAATGCATAGGCCCATCTTTGTCCCACATCTTCTGTTTGGCTTTTTACCTATTTAAATTATAAGCTGATGATGGCAGGGACTTAAATAAAATAACAATGGAGTTTTACAGCTGCTCAAGATGTGTCCTAGAAATGAACTAGCAGGGGGGCCTCTTCTGGCCCTGAGGAAACACTGAACCTGTAACGACAGAACTGGCCTAGAAGATAGCCACCCAAGACACGCTAATCCACTGAGCTGGGTTTCAGCAATGGCATCTGGCCTGGTAGGGGCTGAGGCGGATATACTGGGGGTGGGGTGGGTGGGAGGAGGGTGTTAATTATTCACATCAACCTGAATCTGAAAGAGGTTCAGAAGCTGGGCTAAAGTTTAGAGCCATTTTTTCCTTTCCTACTAGTTTGCCCAACCTACAAACATTAAGTAGGAAGAGGTCTGAGGACCAGGCTTAGAGTATCTGATTCCTTTCTCATTTACACAGGTGTAACTCCCTGGAGTGCAGGAGACTGACTCCCAATTTCCATTCGTGTAACTGAGAGGAGACTCAATCCATTAATTTGCATGCAACCAAACATTTTTTGAAAAGAGGGGAGACATCGAGGATATAGAGGATTAAGAGTGTCGATGAGAAATTTTAAAATGCGCTTCAGAGAATTAATAGGAAATGCAAACTGATCCTTTGTGACACGTAGCTAATTTCACATGTAATAAAGAGAAATTAATTAATTGCTTTGACTATTTGATGCTGGCATCAGCATTGCAGGAGTCCTAAAAAAAAGAAGTGTCAGAACTCACAGAAGTCTGGCCACATACCAGGAGGCAGGGCACCACCTTCTGCGCAGTGTTGCCAGTGTCGTGATTGTGTTGCTAGACCGAGCGGCTTTTTAGGTCTGCTTAAGAGTTTTCAAGCTTTGCTGTGACAAGTTGTTAAATTGCGACTTTTAATGGAAACTGGAGACCTTCTGGCAGTTTCTGCGAGATCTGGCACCAAAATCGCTACCTTGGCAGCGACCCTCAGAGATCCAAAGAGGTGGGAGAGCCATGAGGGTGGAAAATGGGGGAACAGGGAAGGTACCGGAGTGAGCAGGGGTTAAGTAGGAGAAAGGCAGGGGAGAGATTGGGCTGAGAACAAATGGGGATGTAGCGACTGAGGAGAAAAGGGAGAGATTGGGGTTAGGCAAATGGGGTATTGGACTGAGAGGGCAGGGGGATAATGGTGGTCAGGGAAGAATAGGTGGGTTTATAATGGGTGGGGATATGGCTCAGGGAAGGGGAATGGAGGCTGCCTGGTCAGCTCTTTGCAGGGTGCCTGTTTGGTCCCCTCTCCTTTGCAGAGCTGAGTGGCTCCTGTTGGGGGGAATCAGGGTGGCTCACTGTCACCAGAGCTCAGCTGTGGGGTGCTTTTCCAGGACAAGCTGTGCAGTCGAGGACTCACCCCTTCACACTCAGGGGTGTGTTTTAGACTGTAAAAGCTGGGTGTGTGCATTGTGACAAACCACAGCCTGCAAACTGCAAAACTCTTATAGAAGGCAGCCATTTTGGGAGGTGGGTTAATACTTTCTTGTTTCCAAATCAGCCTCACCTGAACACAGCCCAGCAGCCAGGGTAGAAAATAGAGGCCTAATTAAAAGGCAGCTTGCAGCTGGGGTTAATTAAGTACCTGCTGCCAATTAAGGCCTCCAGGGTTCCTATAAAAGGATTTCTCCCAGGTAGCAAGGGGGGAGTTTTTGGAAGGTGCACAGGGCAAGGCAAGGCAAGGCAAGGCAAGGCTGAAGCCCAAGCCCAAGCCCAAGCCCAAGCCCAAGCCCAAGGACTGGCCTGTGATGAGAATGGCTTGGTAAGCGGGGACCCTTGCCTCTAGGGAAATCCCAGGGCAAAAAAGGGGGCTCTGTGAGGCTCTGAGGCGCTCAAGTAACCGCCAAGAAGTGCAGAACCTCCAGGGAGCTACCAAGGGACTTTGTCACAGTGTGTAACATTTTCAGAAGCATCTACGTGACCTGGGAGTGCAAGTTTCATTAAAAGTGCTGCCTCTGCTCCTAAGTCACTTAGAAAATCTGTCCATTTTACCCTGGTAGTCCAGAGCCCCCTTTAAAGGCTTAGCTTTAGAAGTGGTTCTCTGCTCTCCACACTGCCTGGGCAAACCCTATTTAAATCACACTGGCCTCCTCATCCTTTAAGCCATGTTAAAAATCCCAACTCTGCTGCCACAGTTTTATCTTCAAAGTAGATGAGACCTTAAAGCAGCCTTAGAATCATAGAGCTGGAAGAGGCCTCGGGAGATCATCAAGTCCAGCCCCCTGCCCAAAGCAGGACCAATCCCAACTAAATCAACCCAGCCAGGGCTTTGTCAAGCTGAGACTTAAAAACCTCTAGGGATGGAGATTCCACCCCCTCCTTAGGTAACCCATCCCAGTGCCTCACCACCTTCCTAGTGAAATAGTTTTTTCTAATATCCAACCTAGACCTCCCCCACTGTAACTTGAGACCATTGCTCCTTGTTCTGGCATCCATCACTACTGAGAACAGCCTCTCTCCATCCTCTTTGGAACCCCCCTTCAGGAAGTTGAAGGCTGCTATCAAATCCCCCCTCACTCTTCTCTTCTGTAGACTACCAATCCCAAATTGTGGTTATAGTGGACCACAAGTTGAATATGAGTCAGCAGTGTGATGCTGTTGCAAAGAAAGCAAACATGATTCTGGGATGCATTAACAGGTGTGTTGTGAGCAAGAGACGAGAAGTCATTCTTCCGCTCTACTCTGCGCTGGTTAGGCCTCAGTTGGAGTATTGTGTCCAGTTCTGGGCACCACATTTCAAGAAAGATGTGGAGAAATTGGAGAGGGTCCAGAGAAGAGCAACGAGAATGATTAAAGGTCTAGAGAACATGACCTATGAGGGAAGGCTGAAGGAATTGTGTTTGTTTACTTTAGAAAAGAGAAGATTGAGGGGGGACATGATAGCAGTTTTTAGATATCTAAAAGGGTGTCATAAGGAGGAGGGAGAAAACTTGTTCATCTTGGCCTCTGAGGATAGAACAAGAAGCAATGGGCTTAAACTGCAGCAAGGGAGGTTTAGGTTGGACATTAGGAAAAAGTTCCTAACTGTCAGGGTAGTCAGACACTGGAATAAATTGCCCAGGGAGGTTGTGGAATCTCCATCTCTGGAGATATTTAAGAGTAGGTTAGATAAATGTCTATCAGGGATGGTCTAGACAGTATTTGGTCCTGCCATGAGGGCAGGGAACTGGACTCGATGACCTCTTGAGGTCCCTTCCAGTCCTAGTATTCTATGATTCTATAAATCCCTCAGCCTCTCCTCATAGATCATGTGCTCCAGCCCCCTAATCATTTTGGTTCATTAATTTGCTTGGCCTTGGTTCATTAAGTTGCTGCCTATTAATAAACAGTGAAGGATCTGACGTTCAGCGTGTAATGGCCCGTTGGGGCAATCCACACTACGCCAGATACCTCCCTGCAACTCTTCTGAGCTCAGTGGAGTCACATGGGGTGACTTTAGCCCATTTTTCCCTCTGGTTTGAGCTGGCCGGGAAGCCATCACAAGGCCAGAACAGAGACTGGATACAGTTCCACCGACAGGACTAAATGAACATGACTGAAGGGCGGAGATGGGAGAGACGTGGAATCCCCCTTTGCTTCTTCCTTTGTGAGCCCAGGAGCGGATACTGATTTTTGGCCATCACTACTAATTTCGCTGGCGACTCCTGTAAATGCCAGAAGTGTACTTCTCAGTCAGATAAAACAGAGGGAGAAACCAGTCTCTGGAAGCTCCACTCCCAACACACACATCCTCATTCATAAGCTGAACGCAACATTTACCGTAAAGAAAGATCAATTTTATTTTCAAGCATTTTCCCAGACCGAAAACCCCTTTTCAGGGGAAGTTTATACATATCTGACTTCAGAAGATTCACTAGGCAGGGAATGCCCTGATATTAGCCTGTAACGTTTTCCTGACTGTGTTGTATTCCCTGTATTCTTTCATGATGTAACTTTATTCCATATGCTTTATAATCCTGTGGTTTGCTTTATTGATTTGTTTTACCATTTTAGCAGGGATGCGCTGACCTGAAGGAGGCCTTCTGATGCCAGTGGCTATATAGCTCCTTGGCCAAACATTATTCCCTCTATAAACAGGCTTAATGTATGAGCTTTCATGGCAGTCAGATGAAAGGGAGCCCTCCTATCACACCACTGAGTTGTAACACAGTTTCTATTGCAATACAACAGACCTAACCATGTTTCTGGCTTCCAGCCCAAATCCCCCTCTGCAGGGGAGGAGAGGGAACAGAGGTACATGACAGGTAGCGGGTAACTTTGTACCTTAAGCACAGGCTCCTTGCATCATGCCTCCTTCTGTTTTATTTTATTTTTGTTCTGCACAGTGGAACCACACCTGCCTGTGTGTTTTTATGCCCACAGTGGGGAAGGCATGGCAGTATTTGGCTTTCTATATTGAACCTGAACTTTGGCAGAAAGGGACTAGTGGGGAGCACATATTTAGGCCATTCCTCACAAGCACAGCTTTCAAAATATACAGCTGTCATTCCTTTTCATATAGTGGGATGCTGTGGTGTCATTCTTGGTGCTAGGGCTTATGAGGATTCTCTCAGCTATGGTACCGGTGCCCACTGGTTTGGAAAGGAGGGAACAAGGGGTCCTGAGCCACATTCCACACAACGTTCTGAGGCCTGGTCTACACTACCATGGAAGGTCAAATTAAGATACACCACTCCAGTTACGTTAATTATGTAGCTGGAGACAATGTATCTTAAAGTGCGTTTCTGTGCTGTACACACTCACGAAAGGAGGCGTACTGGATGTCAGCCCGAGCTGCCTTCAGTGTTCGACTTATGGGTCTATACTAGATCCACTAAATCAAACGCCAGAAGATCAACCTCTGGAGAGTTGATCGTCTGCATAGTGTAGACGTGGCCCAAGATACCTTCTTTGGGTGTACCACGGCCTCCACTTCTGACTGTTGAGGCTTTTTACACTATAAAACAATTATTTAATCATCTGAATCAGTATTTTGACTTTCTCCCTTTTAATGAATGCTGAAATGCTTAAATGCCAATTGGTATTTTTATTTTTCAAGATTACCACAGTAGCTTTTTCCCCAAGGACTGAAATAAATACATTCAAGTAACCTAAGACTATAGATGGTTCTGTAGTAACTAATTTGCTATCTCTGCTACACCAGAGGTGAACAGATTAAACTGGCTACTTTTCTATCTACTAGATAAGAGGAATGCATTATCATTTTCTCTGATTACTATCTTGTGCAGGTAATTATACTTCTCTTTTGCACATAATTAAAGTGAAGGTTGATTTCCATTCATTCTTCACAGTGGTAAAATTATCAAGTTACCTTTCAACTAATTATTTTCTGTAGTAGAGCAGTATCTCAGATCCCTGTCACATTCCATTTAACAAACACAACATAGCTCTGAATTAGACTTATCACAGCCTGGGACTTTTATGCTATTAATTTGTAGGGGGAAAAATCTTTAGATGGATGCTATCCAAGCTGAAAATGAATTTCTTTTAAAAGAATCTAATCAGGGTGGTTTTTTCCCCCATCTAGTTCCGAATCCTTTGCTCATTCCCAATTTCAATTGTCTTTTTGTATTATGTAAGTTTTTCTTAATTTGTTCGAGCCTGCTACATTCTTATCTTGCTGCGTTTTAGTGGGTGATCAACTCTTTTCTACCAGGAGTTATTTCAGAGGAGTTGCATACGGTACTGTTTTCAAGTCTTCACAATATAGTCAGACTAGTTTTTTTGAGACACAGGTAGAGACTTTGCCTGTATTGTGATATATAGAAGTACACCCATGCAGAAAGATCTGGCAAGAAATCCGTATAATATCAGCAGAACCAATTGCTCATTGGGACCATTTTTTTTCAGAGAGAGGATTTCTCTGTTTTCCCTGCCAAAAGCACTTAGAAGTTTCTGACTGATTCTGTTATTTACAGGAGGAAAATTTAGCTCTTACTATATTATTTTTCATCACTCCATTCAGAGTCCTTTTGAAACAGACTTTAAATTACCTGGTCCACCCCACTACTGATTCTTAGATATGTCATCCTTTTTCACTAGTTCCCTCTCCTTCTAACAGTGAAACATAATCACTACCACCATTTTTCAGGGATCAGGTTTAGAGCCATCCCCAAACTCCTCTCTCTTATTGGGGTAATTTTTCTTCTGTCCACTGTATTGCTCTAACTACTTTGCTGTGCTCAAATGTATGAATTCTGCTCCTCGCATTGTTTTTTGCTCGTGTTGTTCTCTGCTAGCTGTGTCAATCTGATCCCATCATGAGACCAGTCCTTTGGGCTGCATTCTTCTCTGTTGTCCTAGCGTGACTCCATTGAGGTTCCCTGATCCAGGCTGGTGAAGATAAGAACAGAATCTCTCTGCCTGTGGTGTTTACAGCACATAAGCTTTTTGGCTAACAGGTTCTGAGACTCACTCTTTTGAGAGCAACAACCTTCCTTATTGGTGGCAGGCAGTAACAATGTTAAATCTGCCCCTCCCCCCAGCTCAATATGGCCATGTCTTAACAGCCTGAGGCCATGTCTTTACTATACGGAAGATTGTTGTGGCCACGATCGATCTTCCGGAGTTTGATTTAGCGAGTCTAGTTAAGACTCGTTAAATTGAACTCAGAGGGTGCCCCCCTGCCTCTGGCTGATACTCCTGCTTTAGCGAGGAGTAAGGGAAGCCATCGGTCTCCCACTGTGGGGACAGCGGGGAAACTCGAAACAAGGTACGTTGACTCCAGCTATGTAATTAACATAGCTGGAGTTGCATATCTTGATTCAACATTCCTTTTTCGTGTAGACCTGGCCTTAGATTTTACCATCTACTTCCACATTAACTTTTGCTTGACTCCCGACTAGTGATCTTGCCCCCTGATATGCTCTTCCCTTCATTGTTTCACTGTTTACTATGATAATTAGATGTAATATCATAGAAATTGCACCCCTTACTTTCCTGTAAAGCCTTTTTACAGCCTGTTTTCATTGTTGTCCAGGCAAGGTGCCATCAGAAGCCTTTCACAATCTTGAGAAGTGCAACTTGCCTGTCAGATCCTATTTGTGTCTTGAAAATTTTACCGTCTGCAAATTATGGTGCAAATCAGCCTCCTTTCCCCATTACAGACAGAAGTTATGACTTACTTATAAAATATTTAAAAATAAAACTTTTAATTAGGCCTGACACTCTCTCAGTGCCTTGATTTCATTTTATCAGTTAATTTAATGCTCAAGAAAGTTGCCAGATTGGCAGCTTTAGAAAATTAAGTTTGTTTATCTACAGAGTAGGTCACAGCACAAACAGCACAGACTTTCGCTACCATCCTAGGAGTATGCCTCAATAACAATCCAGAGAGACCATCTTTAGGGGTAAAATGATAGTTTAGTCTCTATGTACATACAGGCCCTGATCCAGCAAAGCACTTAAGTGAATGTATAATCCCATTGATTTCAACAGAACTACTTATGCACGGAAAGTTAAGTGTTTAAGTGACTTACTCCATTTGCACCACAATCCCTAGACTCTCCAAGACCTGATACATTCTAGTGCTAGTGTTTGCTGGTTGGAAGATGAACTGTGATCACCAGTTCAATCACAGATGAGAAACAGCTACCCTAAAACAACTATTTCTGGACCCTAGTAACTTGGAAATGAAAACTTGTACTTCCTGTCACCTCTCATCTAAGCCACCCAAATAAACTTAGTAACTTTGCAGAAACCCAGGGAAATTTCTAGATTCTGTTTTAGCAAGCGATCAGTTGAAAATCACATTCTAACTTGACTTTTGTATCTGACATTTCAAATGGCTTTTATTAATGCTTGAGCTAATCTTTTCTTTGTGTGCTCTGAGAAGTACTGTGTATGTGAATGGTTTTGTTTTACATGAAATAATCGTGGGTGTAGGAAAAGGAAGTGAGAAAATATTCTCTGTGTATTTCACACCTGAGAGCGAATGAAGGCTTTTCATTTTGCTAAAAGTAGATTATATAAATACCCCCTCCTCGGGTCCTTTTCACAGCTTTTGATACTGTATGTCATCCTAGCCTAGAAATGAATGCCCTTTGAGGGCAACACTCAAAACCTGAGAAACTGTCCAGGAAAGGTATTTTAATTTGATGAAGAAATATGCTACACCACTGTGTCTGCAATACCTGATTACTAGTGCAAGACTTCAGTGTTCAGTCCTTGGCCCCAAGCAGCTGAGAGCTGCAGCAATAGTCAGTTAATACACACTCCAGGAACAAAACAGGAGCTTATTCTGAGAGAATAAAGTAGCTTTTCTAACTAGTACTGTGCTGGGGAAATAGGCAACAAGTGTAAAGAATACAAATTAGAACTTTTAGAAGTAGGATTCTACTTTGAAAAGTGAGAATGGACAAATGACATCAACTTATGCACCAGTTACTTGCTTGTGTCAATGGCTCCTGATAATTTCTGTCAGCATTCCGCCACCATCAGAGCTAAGCAGCTGTGACAAGCAGAAAACCCTTTGGCTCACGCAAGACCAACAGAATTGTTAAAGGATTGCCAACTTGCCGGACCATGTCAAGTGGGGTTGTGCAGGTGTAGCTGACGGCAAAATTTGGCCCTGCCGAATCTTTGTTACTGGCGATGAACCATGATGAGGGAAGGAACTCAGTTTGATCTTGGATTTAGTTTGTAGGGATTTGGGTTAGTGGGGGGAAAAATCTCTCGTGGTATGTATTCCTGGAGTTTTCATCATATGACATAATCATTAATTAAAGATTGAGCTTTAATCCCTGGAGACTCCAGGACAAGCCTGATGGGTTGGGAATCCTACATATAATGGTGAGGGACCCACTGAGTAGCTATGGCAACCGTGACATTTTCAAAAGCACTTAAGGAAGTTTGATGTCTTACATCCATCGATTTCAACAGGAATAAGGGACCTAACAATTATTAGGCACATTTGAGAATGTTGGTTGTGTGGATGGAACGTTAGAAGAGGATCTACCCAAAAGATCAAATTTACCAATCAGAAAATGAGTAAGGGCCCTATCACTCCTCAAAACCGTTTTATACCTTTTGCAATAACTTTTCTCCAAGAAAATTAGAGCTGCATAGAAAAAAGTTTCACCGTCAGTAAATTTTTTTTAATTTCATTTAAAATGTTATTCTGCTTTCAAGTGTTTTAAAAATAAATGTAAAGAGGAAAATATTACATGGACAAATTTAATAAAAACCCCAAACCATGCTATTGTATAAGCTCCCAAGGGCCTCCCAATTAAAAAATCACAACAACCGGAAAAATTGTTTACTGACAAATGGTACATTTTGTCTGTCAGATGTATGAAGATTCGCAATATGTCCCAGAGTTGAATATGCCTTATTAGCTATTTTTAACACACAACTATAACCTCCCCCCCTATAAAAAGGCTGCTTGCATGCAGAAATGTCAGGAAAACTCACTGAAACCACTGGTTTGCCCTAGAAAAAACTGAAAATTTAGATGTTTCTCAAAGTTTCCCCTTCCTCTCCCAAAATATTCCATAGATTCAGGAAGCCTAATGAAAACATGGTGTTTCTTTTTAGCATATGTGCAACATGTCTCAGGTAGCATGTGATAGGGATTCATTACCAAATTTGATCTGCTTGTTGGATCGTTAGCTTCTCCAGCCCAGACCTGGTACTGATGGGGAATGCGACGTGAACATGAATTCATGCCCCCTGGTCTATGAATGGCAAGCTAATAATAATGCTCAGATCCTAAAGAGCACTTTTCACTAGCAGATCTCAAAGCAATGATCTGGTTATCTACCTGATACTGACTGTTGGGCAATATCCCAAGCTGTACAAATAGGAAAACAGGCAAGTTAGCAAAAACGAAGGTCTGTTTCTTATGTGGTGCTGAGTACCTATTCTCTGCACTAGGGCATTCAGTAACCTTTCAGTGTGGGTCCACATGTGTTTGCTTTCTAGGGCCAGGCTTTATACTAGGATGTGGAAGTACAAGAATTTGACCTAAACATTTACTTTAGCATTCTGCTTCATAATAGGACTGGATATTTCTCTCAACACAAATGGAATCTCCAGTCTACTGAAAAACAAGCAAACAAAAACCTTCAGATTATGACTGAATATGACATTCAGAATGACTGAATATGACCCATCCTATATGCTAGAAGAAGGTTTGTCAATCTCCTTTTTTTAAACGGTGAAAATCATTCTAAACACTTAGATAGAATTATCAATCCCCAACATTCAAAATCACGAAATTTTTCCAAAATCATGAGATTATCTTTTAAATCATGAGGGTTTAAAAAATAAATACATTGTTTTTATTTGTTTTCTGGTTTTAGGACCTTAGGGCTCATGTTTCATGATTTTCTTTGCAACTGCAAGGGATAGAGAATTCCTTTTTAAATCGCAGATTTTCATGTATTCACATGACTGCTGGAGCTGCATCTTAAGGAAAACAGAAATTAGTGTGAGATTCATGGATTTAGATTTCTAAGAGCCTAGATAGCTATTATATAGGAGTCTTTGGCTTCTAGGTCTGTTAGGCCGCTTTTTTTGAAATTACCACCCTTTGTGCCTTAATTTTCCATCTGTAAAGCAGAATTAATTATAATTTACATTTTCCCATCCATTATCTGTTTTATCTATTCAGTTTCTAACTTTCGGGAATAGGGACTATCTCTAATTATGTGTATGTACAGAATTTAGCACAATGTGACCGTTTCCTAAGTTGAGTTGGTCAGCACTACCATTATTGTCATCATTTCTATTACAAGACATAGTGGTAATAGGTTTAGCTCAGCCCCACAAAGAAAGTGAGATTCTTGAAAGCATTTTTCTCTGTGGCCTATAAGTAAAGGATATCACAATGGATCTTAAAAAAACCCAACCCTGTTAATAATCTAATGTTGCCATATCTCATGATTTGATACTTAGCTGTATTGTAAAGTATCCATGTGAG
Source organism: Rafetus swinhoei (assembly GCA_019425775.1). Classification (NCBI taxonomy): domain Eukaryota; kingdom Metazoa; phylum Chordata; order Testudines; family Trionychidae; genus Rafetus; species Rafetus swinhoei. The sequence continues at coordinate 43,924,401 of CM033436.1, read as the reverse complement.
TTAGGTTTCTAAGTATGTACGTGATGTCTGAAAACGGGGATCTGGGTAGTCACTTAGGCATATTAGAAAATATAGGTGAGAGAGGTTAAGTGATTTGCCCAAGATTACACAGGGAGTCTGTGGCAGAACTGATGAATGGAACCTAGATGGACAGCACCCAACCCCAATGCATTCACCACCACACCTTCCTCCTTCTTGCCTATCTTGTAACTCACCGTGCTCCACTCCCAGGACTTGCCTCCTCCTGAACTAGATCTTGTAAAATGAAGACAGTACCGCAGGGACAATTTTTCTTGAAGATTACAAGGAAAACTTGAAACAATAGATTAGGCTCCAGCTGGCCAACGCCATGTTAATACATTGTCATCTGAACAACACAGACAGTGGCTGTGGCATGAATATAGCGAGTGCCAGCAGGAAGATTGTTTGCATGAATTATTTAATATGGTGGTGCTTTAGGACAAATATTACCCAGCTGATGAGCTAACAGAGCTTGTTAGCACTGTGTCAGGATAGAAGTTCATTATGAAATGAATGCAATTCCAAAACATCTATTTACGTGGCGAGTGAAAAATACTGAGCTGAATAGCATCACTACAAACATTCATTTCTCTTTATAATAGCAAATCCCATGAAGGCAAGAAACCTCATAAAACTGGCAATGTGGAAAAAATTACAGGTTGAGGCACCCAGGAAGTTTCATTTTGACATTTTTTTAAATGCTTATTCTTTTTATTTTGACCATCCCTCCCTCCAAATCATTAGCTTAAATGTCTAAACAAAAAGAATTTTTGAAGTGAAAAAAGAAGGAATTTGTCATATTTTTCATTTGGAAAATGTTGAAATGAGGTATTGTAATGATTTTGAAACTTTTTTTTCTAAAATTGTTTTGAAATGAGAAATTTGATCTTTCTTCACAGCCAGTTTTGATTTCAACCAATCAGCATTTTTCAATAAGAAACATTTCATAAAAAACATTTGCTGACTCTACTGGTAACCCTTTTATCAAATCTTACTACTATGGTATAGTCTCATGCAATCAGGAAGACATTGATTATTCCTGTTCGTGGAATATTGATGGCCCCTACTTCCTATTCTAATAGGATACTTATTACTTATTACACCTTCTACACATTCTTTTAATAACCTAGTACCTGATGACATACCAGAGATAGTCATAATGATAAACAAAGGATATGAAATAATCAATGTAATACTCCCTACGAACTGCTTCACAAACAATTTACCCAGCAGCTCCAATAAAGCCTATTAATTGAACAACAAATACATCCATAAGGACTACGATCTGTTTCAAAAATCTGTACAAACAGTACAAAAGACTTGATGCCTTTTCCACACTGGCTCTCATGCACAAAATGCCCTTCCCTCACCTGCTTCCCAAGCGACTTGTCTCTCATTCAAATTGCTCTGAAGACTCACTTCTTATATGTATGCTTATAATATTTGCAGTTGACATGAAGCCAGGAGGGGTTTCAAGCACTTTGAAAATCAGTATTAGAATTCAAAAGAACCATGATACATCATAGAATTGGTCTGAAATTGACAAGGTTAAATTCAATGAAGATAAATGCAAAGCATTTAGGACAGAAAAATCAAATACAAAAATACAAATACTGGGTAGGTAATAGTACCACAGGAAAGGATCTGAGAGGTATAGTGGGTCACAAACCAAATGAGCCAATAACATGCTGCAGTTGCTAAAAAAAATAAGTGTCATTCTGCAGTGTATTTACAGGAGTGCGGTACCTAAAACATTAGGTCTTTGCTTGATTCTAATGAGGCGTTAGCAGGTATATTTGGCTGGGGATGCACTAGATGATTTTTTGGGGTTCCTTCCGGCCCTACATTTCTATGATTTTTGAAGAAGACCCCCAGAGGATGTGAGAAGATCAAAACAACAAAAAGTAATGGGACCACCAAGATGTACAAATGACTTGCTGAGAAACAACATTTTTTAATCTTTCATTTTTTCTTTCATCTCCAGGACCCTTATTTTTATTTATTTGTGAGTCCTATTAGTTATTTCAAATTTAGCCCTCATGCTACGTCACCTGTGTCAGCACATCCCTGTCACCCATTTCACACTGGTTTTGCCCACAGGGATAAATTGTAGGATTGGGGCTTTTAATTGGCTGTCTTTGCTTACTTCTGTGAAGGCCTCTAACACTTGAAAAGAAACCCTACTACTACCACTACAACATCAGAACAGTCACACTAGCGCTACTATTATCCTAGATAATGTCTACTTCTAGGGGATACTGGAAGTTTTCAATTGAGTAAAATAATATATAGGTATAAACAACATGGAGTCCTGTGGCACCTTAAAGATTAACACATTTATGTCGGCCTAAGCTTTCACGCACTGGAGCCCACTTCATCAGATGTGTGGAGTGGAAACTTCAGTTTGGCAGGGATATATACACAAATGCAAAGATGGGAATATTACAACACTATGTGGAGTCCAGAGCTAACAAGGCCAGTTCCATCAGAATGGATGTAGCCAACTCCCAGCTATGGGTGAGAAGGTAAGAATACCAAAATGGGAGAAATCACTTTTTGTAGTAAGCTAGCCACTGCCAATTTCTATTCAAAGACTGCCAAACTGAAGTTTCCACTTCATGCCTCTGATGAAGTGGGCCCCAGCCCATGAAAGTTTATGCCCAAATAAATTTGTTAGTTTTAAGGTGCCACAGGCCTCGTTGCTTTTGCTGACACAAAGTAACACAGCTAGCCCGCTGAAATATACAGATATAACACTTAACAGACAGGCACTCCAAACAGTAGGAACTGCCAAGTCAGGACTCTTGAAAGAAAAACAAAACAACATACACGCAACCATCAAATTGCATTTAATAAAACACCAAGAAAAACTATCGCGCACATGTCACAGTAATAGCCTAGCTTTGCAGCATTTAGAGTGAATGATGGCTTGATGTGTTTGTTAATGTATGTCAAATGTGGTTAATGGACTCGTGGTTTTTAAACCCATGGACAGGCAATCAGAACTTCTGGGTTCAATTATTTGCTTTTTTTGACCATGTTTCTCATATTTAGATGTGAAATGATTATATGTAACTTGTCCATTTTACAGGGGTGTTGCAAGGCTTAAATAATTATACATCCTTTTCAGATCATCATGTAAAAACTTCTATGCAAGCACATTTTTTATGATTAGATGCATGAAAAATTACCACCTTTTTATGGACTGACATCTACTTTCCCTATCAAATCAGATAAGATATTTCTGCACTGCATTAGCTATAGCTATAGCTATTTTCATGTATGTTGTTTAGCTTGAGGATACAAGAAAAGAAATGTGAATAATGGTGTATCCTGGTAAACATTAATTCAGATAGTGCTTTTTTTGTGACAGTACGCACTGGTACGGTGTACCGGCACCTTTTTTTGGGAGCACTCGTGCCGTACTGCTTTCCCCCGGCACAGCCCCCAGCTGGCCCTGGGAGCACTCGCACTGCGCCGGTATTTTCTAATTAAAGATGCATTTCTGCTTTTCCCAGGCCCAGCTCGGTGTCTGACGGAAGCCCGATCGGGACACACGGCAATGAAAGGGGCCGCGACCACATTTTGGCCCCGACCTCCCAAATCGCCCCTCCCCCAGTCTTCCTGGTTACTCCCCGGCGCTTTTTTTTTTTTTTTTTTGCTCTACAAATTTTTATCAAAAAAGCACTGAATTCAGATATTAACGAACTTTTCTCATTGCCCTTTCAACACTTCTCAACAATATGGGGGAAAATATAGTTCTCAAATATTTGACATGTTAAGCATGTAAGAAAAACAATTTTTCAGGGTGAATCCCCTATTTGAATTAGGAGAGAGAGTGCATACGGTAATCAAGAGAGGGGTAAAGAATGGGTCATAGTTACTAGTTGAGAAATCAGCAATCATTTTAAAAGTTTCCTGTGAATTGTTTAAAAAACATTTCTTGGAGAGTTAATGGTCTGCACTTCTGTACCTTTGACTCTGATGGGAGCAATGACAACTTTTTCTATGGGTAATTTGCATTTAATACAGTGCTGGAGGAGCATGACACATAGTTTATAAAACAAATCTTACCATCCACTTCCATTCATAAGTGACTACAACTATCATTACAATGAAGAACCACATAAGTTCATGCTGTCTACATTCTCTTCAAACCCTTTGTTTTGGTGTTTGTTCACGTACCTTCCTTGCTAGGTAAAGCGACTAAAGCTAGGTAAAGAGGAAACTGAGCAGAAAAGTATGAAGAGAAGTAGGATGGCAAACCACACAGTAAAAGCCAATAGAAGTAAGACAAAAATTCATGTCTTTTTAGCTTCAAACGTAGATGCCAATCAATTTGGGTGTGTCTCCATCTATTAAAGATAGAAGAACACATTCAAATGAAAGGGTTGGGTTTTTTTGTCAAAAATAGGATTACTTGCAGAGAAAAAGTAATACTTTCACTTTTAAAAGAAGCACATATGGCAATGTTAATTTTAATCACTTTCTATATAAGAGTAAAACTTTCAGCACTTCCTTCCTTACTGTTTCCTAATTGGCAAAAGCTGGAAAACAGTCACAAAGTATGAGTCTCCCTCTTCCTCTCTCCTCCTCCCCCCCCCTTTTTGACTCATTTCAGACTTTTGCATATTGGGAAACAAATCAGCTACAAGTTGGGAAAGAATTAGAAAGTGGGAAAAACAGGTTTTTTTAAAGCATCCTGTCCCCATTTTCCCATAGGAAAGTTTCTTTCCAACAGGAACATTCCTTTTTTTTCTGTAAAAATTCCCATGGGAAAATTTTTTATTTTCCAACCAGCTTTACCCAGTGCTATTTGCTCTCCCTTGAGGCACAGATGGCTTGTATCTTTGCCATGCTGCTTTCTAGTTCCTTTTACATGTTGGATGCTCAAGTCACTGGTTTTATAGTCCCTTTTATTTCAACTGGTATTTTCAGGGGCTGGGTTACCACGTCAATTATCATTTTCCACATCTTTATTGACAAGTGGGGAAGGTTATCCATAGGGATTGGGTACTTCCACTGTCTCTCATCACCAGTGGCAGGCGAGGGAACTAAACAAGAGTTCAGCTGATGCTCCTTCCTTGACCGTCTCCTAGATTCCTGGCTTTGCTCTAAGAAATATGACATATCCATATTTTATCAAAAGAGAGGGGAGAAAAATGAATGGCAGAAAAGACAGCTGGATCCTTGGATGTTTTGTTCTCTTCTGGGCAGCCATTCCATGCTGTGATATAATTTTTCAAAAGCTGGCTACTGCTGCTCTAAGAATAAGGGAAAGGAACTCGTATAGATCTCAGCTGTGAGGAGGGCAACTGTTTGGATAGATGAGGGGCTCTTCACTCCTATAAGATCCTGTCATTTCACAGTCACAACTACAAGCAAATCCCAGCACATGGGCTGGCCTGTCTCGAGAGTCATCTACCTTGAATAGCTAAACAGTTTTTGGGTTTTCAAACTGTTCATGTATCTATCACAGGAAAGAAAAGGCCAGGCATACCTGGCATTGTGTATTGTCTACCTGGTTAAAGCATATGCAATTACCTTCCTTTTATTATCCTTTTTGCCTAATATTGAGTGCTCTCAATCTGCTCTTTCCCACACCGTTTTCAGGCTACCCTCCAGCTTCAGGCAATCACACTCAAAGGGAAACTTATGATCCAGCTGGTTAGTAGTTGCCTATTTGTCCACTTCTCCCACAAGTGTATTTCTGCTGTCTGCCACCCCTTTTGGATGGAATGTGCTCCTTAACCAATTCTTAGAGCCACTACCCTGTCTTCCTTTGAATCACATTTTAAATTCCACTGGCTCCATGATGCCTTTTGATAATAGCTTGGTAGATGGCCAGTAGGGATTGGTGAGACCTATTTTATTCACTTGCCAATTTATGTCTTGTAATTAAAACCCCCATCTACCTCAATGATTCCATAAGAACGGCCATACTGGGTCAGACCAAAGGTCTATCTCGCCCAGTATCCTGTCTTCCAACAGTGGCCAATGCCAGGTGCCCCAGAGGCAGTGAACAGAACAGGTAATCGTCAAGTGATCCCTCTCCTGTCATCCACTTCCAGCCTCTGACAAACAGAGGCTAGGGACACCATTCCTACCCATCCTGGCTAATAGCCATTGATGGGCCTAGCCTCCCTGAATTTATCTAGTTCTTTTTAGAGCCCTGTTAAAGTCCTGGTCTTCACAACATCCTCTGGCAAGGAGTTCCACAGGTTGTCTGTGTGCCGCATGAAGAAAAACTTCCTTTTGTTTGTGTTTAACCTGCTACCTATTAATTTCATTTGGTGACCCCTAGTTCTTATGTTATGGGAACAAGTACATAAGTACACAAGTACACAAGTACATATCCCTTAGACTGGGACTTTTCAGCTTAGAAAAGAGGAGACTATTTAATCTCTCTTCATATGGCACCCTTACCAAACCCCTAAACCACCTGACTATGCTCTTGGCTAGACCTATGTAGGAACATGTTCCTATTACTGTTATCCTGATCTAACCCTCTTCTCCCAGTCACACCCACTTGTTTGCATATCAGCAAGTAAGAGAAGGGACTATCTATTGCACTATTTTTGTCCAGTGCCATATGGTTACATGGCAAGAAGTTATTCATTTCAGAAAATGGAAACAACAGCCCAACTGAAGCCAATAGAAAGAAGCCTAAAGTGAAGCAGAAAGTACAACTGGTAAAATATAGCCAGATAGAAATTAGAAAGGTAAAGAGGGAAATTGAAAATCATGTTGCCAAAGATACAACCCTCCCCCCTAAATAAAATCTTTATAAATATTAGAAGCTGGAAATCTGTGAGAGAATTTATGGGTCAGGTGAGCTACCTGAAGTAGAGAGAGCAGTTCAAAAGGATAGGAACACTGGGGAAAAGATGGTGCAGCATTTACTATATTCTCCTCTTTGATTGAGGCGTGAAATCTCTTTTATGCACATATAATAATAATGATGATAATACTTTGCACTTCAAAAGCTATTTCTATCCAAGGATCTGAAAGATTAATGAATTAGACTTCATAAAACCTATGCTAGTTAGTGTTGAATTGATCATAGTATTTACACTGGCATGCACATCTTTCTTTTTTATAATAATTTAACTGCAAAGTTTATATTTTAATATTCACTAAACTACAAAGACGATGGAATTATAACCATTATGGGTCAAATCCTGCTTGCCTCACTCATGCTAGGCAGAGCAGCAGGAGTTGATCTTATCTGTTTCCTGTAAGAAGTAGCAACATATTTAAATGACTGAGTTCTGGAGGTATTATTTGTGCTGATGAAAATGTTCCTTTCTCTCCGAAATTCTCATGCACAGCATTCTTCTTTGTCTCAGTCTCTATGTATTGTTTTGATATCTATTTCTGCTGCTTCTCCTTTTACCCGATAAGGGCTAGGGCAGGTGAGATCAGTACTCTTCCTGTATCATTTTTTCTTAGATGCTCTGATTTTTCTTTCTGAGCTGTAAGAATTCCAAAAGCTACCGCGTGTCTGTCAGGGATGTGCTGCAGCACACAAATCAATATTCATGCTGGGGCTGCTCAGAGCGCAACTGTAACACGACGATCCTGAAACAGAGCTAGAAAATATGTATTAGTGTGTGATGGTCTGTTGTGTCCCCCACCAATCAAACCATATGCTTGCCATCCTCTCTCAAGCTCCAAACTCATGAATCAGCTAATCCTGGAAAGAAACTACAGACTGCTCTTTACTGCAGGAGCAAGGCTCTTTTATTCATTACAGGTCTACTGAGAGTGTTTTCTTTCTTGAGTGTTTAGTTCCTCTGGGACATTCAAACTCCTGTGAACCACTTAATGAAAATGTAAAGGACAGGAGGAGAGGATGTGGTCTGCAGAGACCTGCCCTGACTAACCCTGGGAAAAGCCATGAGTCACAAATCCTAATCCCCTTTCTAAAATAAAGGTAGATGTGGCCCCTAATGTTTCTTCTGTTCCAAATGGTGATCCAATTCTGTCCTGCTTATTCAGGTACATTTCCCAGTTTAAGAAATGATTACTCACCTGTGCAATATTATCTGTGGTTCTTTCAGCTGCATGCCCCTATGGATTGGCCATTTCTCATAGCAGTGTTCATGCAGCCTGCGCACGCGCGTGTTAGTCAGTCTTGTGCTGTTATTATGTAGCACTATGCAGGTGCACAGCACTCATTTTCTTCTCTGCCATGATACCATCCCTGATACAGACATGTCCCAGAGAAAATGGAACTCTTGTGGTACCACAAGGAACACTGTTACTGAGGGTGACCACTGCGCCAGGGCCACAGTCTTTAAGTGCTTGGAGGAGAAAAGCGAGGCTGGAGCCTGAGTAGACTGAAGACGCGGAGAAAGATTTGCTGATGGTACTAAGGGTTTCTCCAGGTCCATGGTCTTGCTGCTTTGTAATCTAGTCATGCTCTGGGTATCTGAGGAACTCGGATCCTCATTGGTACCTGACTGGAGAATGGATGGTTCTGTGGTAGCTGAGGGAAGTGGCAACCTAGAGTTTTAAAGGTAGAATCTTTACCTGTTGAACCTTGGACACTTTTTAAGGGCTTCAAGAGGCATTCTGTATCTTCCTCAGGGGTGCCCTAGAACTGTGGGACTCTGGGGCAGCAAAAATTTGCTTGGAGGCCAACATTCATAAGGAAGAAAAGCTTTATTTTTCTACTTTTCCTACCTTTTGTTTTTAATGCCAGACAAAATTGCACTTTTGAGTGATGTGCAGCTCTCCAAGGCAACAGAATGCAGAAAGGCCGTTGTTAACCAGGATCATCTTCCAACTGTGACACACAGCATTTGAAGACAAGACAACCAGGCATCACCTTCCAGCTGAAAAAAAAATCATCAGAACAATCTAAAAACTATCTAAATAGGAGAGGAAAGAAATATTTTTGTTTCTCAAAAAAAGAAGGAAGTTTCTTTCATTCTATCTACTAACTATGGAAAAACTAACTACCACTATTAGCAAAAGAGAAAATTAAGTCGAGGAATCAGCCTCAGAGTGTTTAGAGACTTACTCTATGGCTTTTCAAAAATAAGTAGCTGGACAAACTACCACTAGGATCGCTACATCGCACCAAATGGGTCTGCTCGGGCCAGAATCCTTCCTCAGGCAGTAGCAAATTCCTTCCATTTCAGAGAGGCAGAAAAACAAAGCAGTGAACATAGTTGTGCAATAGTGAGAAAGTTTGAAGAAAGAAGATCCCTTCCTGACCCCACAGCTTATTCACCTGTCAGCTTGCCACGTAACATGAGATTGATCGCCCCTCTGTTGGTTTGTCTTCTATAGTTAGGTCACAAACTTCCTTTGAAAATCCAACTAAAGTGCCAGGGACGCACACGCTTTGCTCAGACACCATATTATTAATGGGTAATTAGTCAGAGAGGTGCCAGATTCTGATCTCACATAGGTCAGGGTAAACTCTAATGGTATGTCTAGACTGCATCCCTCTGTCAGCAGAGGGATGCAGATTAGGGAGGTCAACATTGCAAATGAGTCAGGGATTTAAATATCCTGTGCCTAATTTACATAAAAATGGCCACCGCCTTATGCCTCCTGCAAGGAGGTTTACGGGATCTGTCGAAAAAGGCTTTCATTCTCGACAGATCCCCCTCTAGACTGCCTCTTTTTGCTGACAAAGTGCTGAGTCGGCAAAATGCAGTGGCCATTTTTATGCAAATTAGGCACAGGATATTTAAATCCCTGCCTCATTTGCAATGTCGACCTGCCTAATCTGTATCCCTCTGCTGACAGAGGGATGCAGTCTAGACATACCCTAAGGGTACATCTACACTGCGGCGCTATTTCAGGATACTTCTGGTATCCCGAAATGGCTATTCTGCATCTTGACAGCGCACCCGTTATTTTGAAATAGCTTTCAAAATAACGGGCGCGCTATTCCGACTAAACCTCATTCTATGAGGCATAAGGGATATATCGGATTAGTGGTTCATTTCAAACTTTGCAAAATAAGCCATTTCGAAATAAGCTACACAATTTGTGTAGCTCAAATTGCGTAGCTTATTTTGAGATAAGGGTGCAGTGTAGATGCACCCCAAGAGTAATCTGTGAACTCCAGTGGAATTACTTTGGTTTACTCTGGTATGACAGAGATCTGTCTCTTTGGTTTACACTGATATGACAGAATCCGATTCTTGGAGTGTCATAAATGATTCCTGGCGTGTCCCAAAAGGGAAGCACCAGTGCTTATGTCTAAACACGGTTCCTCTTCTTAAACGGGCAGAACCCGTGGAATGAATTATCGCTGTTGCCTCTCACATCTGAACCTATGAGAGCTGCTAAATGATGCAGGCTGGGTAAATATGGGGCACATCACTTAAACGAGAGGCGCAGCAATGGCAGTGCAGCCGCGATGGGAGGTGAATATAATGATAGTGCTACTGATGAGCGCATTAATTTATTTAGCAGGTTAGTAATTTAGAACAGTAATGAAGAGTCGTCTATTTGTTGTCTAAATCCTATCATCTGTCACCTGCAGAGACAGCTTGACTTGTCCTAAGCACCGGGCCTGCTGTTCGCCTGTTAATGATTTCATAGTTCATTTTGGGCCCCTTTTTTTGGTTACATAACTTCATATGAGTGACTAGAAAACAAAAAGCAAATAAACCAGCAGCAGCCAAACTCTGTCTTAAAGGCCCTCTAGCCAAAACAGTGTCATTTTGTCACTGCTACTCTGGCCGATTAATGTAATTTTCAATTACATTTAATGAACTGCTCTATTTGGTCGTCACTAGATCTTAAGTATCTTCTTCTCTCCTGACTTAAAACGGAACATTATTGGGAAATTGTTGCCGTTTCTAGGAGGAGTCGAGTCTATTGTCTGTCTTTAACAGGTTGCTTTGAAGTCCTGGAACTTTTCATTTGGCCATTTTTCTATAGAACTTGTTTTTGTTGTTACTGGTTTGCCTTGGGGGGGGGAGTGCCCAAAGATGGCATAGGATCTAATCTGCGCTCTTACAATTTGGGACCTTGAATCCTTTCAGGAAGCCAAAGAGTGAGAAAAAACCTGTTGTGTGGGGAAGGGTTCCAGAATTTGGGCCCTTCCTTTGCAACTGTAAAGTAGGCTGGAGAGGAAAGAGGATGAAGAGCCTGACTTTTTACTTTGGTATCAAAAATGGAAGATTAATTACTCTGGCCGGGGTCCCTACCAGAAAGCTATAAACTCTATGATACTTCTCTATTAATGAGGGCGCAGAGGAGTGGAGACAAGAAGTGCAACAATATTTTACAATGATGGCCCAAACATACTTTAGTGCTACTGTAAAGTGTCCTCTTTGCATGGAAACATGATGTAGGACCATGCCTTGTTTTAGGGACATTAACTCTCTGCCATGATATTCTGTACAGTGTTTTTGCTCTTTGAATAAACTTGTTCTAAAAGCACTTTTCTAGGACTCCAGATGTACAGACCCACTTTAAAGACATACACAAAAGACCCCATAGACACACGGAAAAAAATCGATTTATGTTTTCCAAAGCCAAACCCATCTCTCAGCATATGAATTGCTGCTTTAATCAAGCCACCATAAGTTACAGCCTCTTCTATCAGTCCAACTCTCTTGGAAAAGTCCAGGAGTATAGCAGGAAGGTGAAAGGTCAGAAAAAGAAAGGATGTCAAACTAAGTAGACTGAGAAAATTTCCCCATGAAAATCATCCTGGCCTCTTGTAGACCGGAATGCTGTTAGTTAAAATGCCCCTACTGATCAAAGACACTGTTGCCCGTTAGCCTGAATGGTTAGCCAATGCTCAGGGCTTTGGACACTTTCCATTAGGAGAAATTGATGAGAGGAGTCAGGAATTTATTTGGTGCAATCCTGTTGATGTGGAAACAAGGTACACAAAGTCCTGTTTTCCTTGAACACATTAGGAACAAATAACAGCAGAGTTTCCTTGCTCAGAATCATAGAATCATAGAGCCATAGAGCTGGAAGAGACTTCAGAAGGTCATCAAGTCCAGCCCCCTGCTCTAGGCAGGACCAATCCCAACTAAATCAACCCAGCCAGGGCTTTGTCAAGCTGAGACTTAAACACTTCTAGGGATTCTAGGGATGGAGACTCCACTACCTCCCTAGGTAACCCATTCCAGTGCTTCACTACCCTCTTAGGGAAATAGATTTTCCTAATATTCAACCTGGACCTCTCCCACCACAACTTAAGACCGTTGCTCCTTGTTCTGCCATCTGTCACTATTGAGAACAGCCTTTCTCCATCCTCTTTGGAACCTCCCTTCAGGAAGTTGAAGGCTGCTATCAAATCCCCCCTCACTCTTCGCTACTGAAGACTAAACAGACCCAACTCCCTCCGCCTCTCCTCATAGGTCATATGCTCCAGCCCCCTAATCATTTTGGTTACCCTCCGCTGGACCCTCTCCAATGTGTCCACATCCTTTTAGTAGTGGGAGGCCCAGAACTGGACACAATACTCCAGATGTGGCCTCACCAGAGCCGAATAAAGGGGAATAATGACATCTCTGGATCTGCTGGCAATGCTCCTCTTAATGCAACCCAATATGCCATTAGCCTTCTTGGCTACAAGGGCACACTGTTAACTCATATCCAGCTTCTTATCCACTGTAACCCCAGGTCCTTTTCTGCAGAACTACTACTTAACTGGTTGGTCCCCAGCTTGTAACAATGCTTGGGATTCTTCCGTCCCAAGTGCAGGACTCTGCACTTGTCCTTCTTGAACCTCATCAGATTTCTTGTGGCCCAATCCTCCAAAGTCACTCCAGACCCTATCTCTGCCCTCAAGCGTATCTACCTCTCCCCCTAGCTTAGTGTCATCTGCAAACTTGCTGAGGGTGCAATCCATCCCCTCATCCAGGTCATTAATAAAGATATTGAACAAAACCGGTCCTAGAACTGAACCTTGGGGCACTACGCTAGAAACCGACAGCCATCCTGACACCGAGCCGTTGATCACTACCCGCTGGGCCCGGCCTTCTGGCCAGCTTTCTATCCATCTTACTGTCCATTTATCCAATTCACATTCCCTTAACTTGCTGGCAAGAATATTGTGGGAGACCGTATCAAAAGCCTTGCTAAAGTCAAGGTATATCACATCCACTGACTTTCCCATGTCCACAGAGCCAGTTACCTCATCATAGAAGCTAATCAGATTGGTCAGGCACAACCTGCCCTTTGTGAATCCATGCTGACTATTCCTGATCACTTTCCTCTCTTCCAAGTGCCTAAAAATGGATTCCTTAAGGGTCCCTTCCATGACTTTTCCAGGAACCGAGGTAAGACTGACCGGCCTATAGTTCCCTGGATCATCCTTCTTTCCTTTTTTGAAGATGGGCACTACATTTGCCTTTTTCCAATTATCTGGGATCTCTCCCGATCTCCACGACTTTTCAAGGATAATGGCCAAAGGCTCCTCAATTACATTTGCCAACTCCCTCAGTACCCTCAGATGCACTAAGTCCAGACCCATGCATTTGTGTACATTTAGCTTTTCTAAATAGTTCCTAACCTGTTCTTTACCCACCAAGGGCTGTCCATCTTCATCCCATCTATGTTACTTAGGTATGCTTCGCCGACGATTCCATGTAGATGAGTTTATTAGACATAGGAAAATGAAGCGGCGATTTAAATAATCGCCGCCATTTACATCAATGGTTATCAAGATTGTGCTGATCAGTTGTTTGGCGGCACAGCGGCAGTTCTGACGCTGGTCAACAAGGAAACCTTGTCAACCGCCCGCATGCCTCGTGAAATGAGGGTTACCGGAGCGGTCGACAAAGGCTTCCCTTGTAGACCGCGGCGCGTCCAGACTGCCCCGCTGTGCCTCCAAACAGCTGATCGGCACAGAGCGGTGGCCATTTTGATGTAAATAAACAGGCGATTATTTAAATCACAGCTTCATTTTCCTCTGTCTAGTAAACTCATCTACATGGCACCGTCGACGGAGCCATGTAGTCTAGACATACCCTTAGCGCATTACTCTGGGAGCCAACCTTGTCCATGAACACAGAGGCAAAGAAAGCATTGAGTACTTCAGCTTTCCCCACATCATCTGTCACTAGGTTACCTCCTTCATCCTGTAGGGGCCCCAAACCCTCTCTGATCACCTTCTTCTTGTTAACATGCCTGTAGAAACCTTTCTTGTTATCCTTCACATCCTTTGACAGTTGCAATTCAACTTGCGCTTTCGCCTTCCTGATAACCCACCGGCATTCTTGAGCTGTACATTTATACCCCTTCCCAGTCATTTGTCCAAGTTTCCACTTTTTGTAAGCTTCCTTTTTGTGTTTAAGTTCTCCAAGGATTTCCCCTGTAAGCCAATCCGGTCTCCTACCATGTTTGCCTCTCTTGCTACGCATTGGGATGGTTTCTTTCTGTGCCTTCAATAAGGCTTCTTTAAAATACTGCCAGCTCTCCTGGACTCCTTTCCCCTTCATGTTAGCATCCCAGGGGATTCTGCCCATCAGGTCTCTGAAGGAGTCAAAATCTGCTTTTTTGAAGTCCAAGGTGTGTATTTTACTACTCTCTTTTCTTCCTTTGGTCAGGATCCTGAAATCTACCATCTCATGATCACTGCTTCCAAGGTTGTCACCCACCTCTACTTCTCCTATTAGTTCCTCCCTGTTTGTGAGCAGAAGGTCAAGCGCACGGCCCTGGTCGGATCCTTCAGCACTTGTACCAAGAAGTTATCCCCAACATTCTCCAAAAACTTCCTGGATTGCCTGTGTACTGCTGTATTGGTCTCCCAACAGATGTCAGGGTTATTAAAGTCCCCCACGAGAACCAGGGCCTGCAATCTGGAAGCTTCTCTCAGTTCTCCGAAGAAAGCCTCATCTACCTCATCCACCTGATTCGGTGGCCTGTAGTAGACACCAACCACAACATTACTGCTGTTGTTTGCACCTCTAAACTTAACCCATAGACTCTCAACAGGTTTTTCTCCCTCTTTATATTGGAGTTCTGAGCAATCATAGTGCTCTCTTACGTATAGTGCAACTCCTTCCTTCTTTTCTCCCCTCCCTGTTCTTCCTGAACAGTCTATACCCTTCCATGACAGCGCTCCAGTCATGCGAGTCATCCCACCAAGTCTCTGTTATCCCAATTAAATCATATTTCTTGGACTGGGCCAGGGCCTCCAGTTCTTCCTGTTTGTTGCCCAGGCTTCTTGCATTAGTGTACAAACACCTCAGATAACCAGTTGATTGCCCTATCTTCTCCATTCGAATCAGGAGTCCTCCTTTCTTGCTTGTTCCTCTTTGCATTTCTTCCCGGTATCTGACTTTCCCACTCCCCTCAGGGTTTTGGTCACCTTCCCCCGACGAACCTAGTTTAAAGCCCTCCTCACTAGGTTTGCAAGCCTGCCCGCGAAGATGATCCTTCCTCTCTTGGTTAGGTGGATCCCATCTCTTCCTAACAATCCTTGTGCCCAGAACAGAGTCCCATGGTCGAAGAAACCAAAGCCCTCTCGACACCACCTGCACAACCACGCATTTACGCCTCAATTCGATGATCCCTGCCCAGTCCTTTCCCTTCAACAGGGAGGATGGACGAGAACACCACTTGCGCTCCGAATTCTTGGATCCTTCTTCCCAGCACTACATAATCCGCAGTAACCCGCTCAAGGTCATTCTTGGCCGGATCGTTAGTTCCCACGTGGAGAAGCAGGAAGGGGTAGCGATCCAAAGGTTTGATCAGTTTTGTAAGCCTCTCAGTCACATCCTGAATTCGAGCTCCCAGTAAGCAGCACACCTCTCAAGATTCCAGGTCCAGACGGCAGATAGATGGCTCAGTCCCTCTTAAGAGAGAGTCCCCAACCACTACCACCCGTTGTCTTTTTTTGGGGGGTGGTGGTCGTGGACCCTCCATCCCTAGGAGTACGCATCCCATGCCTTCCAGTAGATGGTGTTCCCTTGCGGTTTCTTCCTTGTGAGGTCCCTTCCAAAGCATTCACCACTGCAGAGCCTGTGGAGAGAGCCTGAAAGTGATTACTTTCCTCTATAGCATTGGGGGATTCCTGTGCTGGCCTTTTTCCCCTTCTAGAAGTTACATGCTGCCAGTTCTCTTCCTGGTCCTGTAGTGCCCTCTCTGGCTTTTCCGCCTGCCATGCTTGCAGGATTAAACGCTGCCTTCTATCGAGGAAGTCTTCATCCTCTCTGATCGAGTGTAGGGTTGACACTTGGGACTCCAGTCCTCTAATTTTTTCTTCCAAAATGGCAACCAGCTTGCACTTAGTGCAGATGAAATCCGTTTTTTCTTCTGGGAGGAAGATAAACATGGCACACGCTATGCAGGTAACAACAGCAGACTTATCACCATCCATACCTGCTGTCCTGGAGAAAGGATTTAAAAGAAAGGCAAGAGAACCTCGCCCCCTTCCCTCTCTCCTTCCAAACTCCCTCTCTAAACTCCCTGTTAGCACTCACCTGTTCGCAAGCTGCTTGGTCACTTGCTCATTGCTTTATAAAGCCCTGGGACTGCCTGAAAGTCCCTCCCCCTACTAAGGCTCAGGCAATCAACAGAGGCTTCTACAATTCAAACTTTAATGAGAAGCCAACAGTTTCCACCTGCCAGTCACAGCACACACTCTGTGAAGGGGAGGGGGAGGAGGTAGGGGAAGGGAGGGGAAAAAAAAGCCTCACTCACAAACACAGGGGGAAGAAAAAAACCCTCACTCACAAACACGAGCTCAGCACACAGCAAGAAAGCCCCAAACACAACACACACTGCAGACAGCCACTTCCCTCAAGAGTCCTGTATCTGCTTCTCCTTTACCTGGAGAACTCCCTCTCTAAACTCCCTGTTAGCAGTCAGCTGTTCGCAAGCTCCTTGGTCACTTGCTCACTGCTTTATAAAGCCCTGGACTGCCTGAAAGTCCCTCCCCCTAGCAAGGCTCAGCCAATCAACAGAGGCTTCGACAATTCAAACTTTTAATTAGAAGCCAACAGTTTCCACCTGCCAGTCACAGCACACTCTCTCACTTTCTCCTAGATTACTAGTTCTCTCTGCTTCTGACATACAGAAACATACAGCTCCATCACTCATTGTCCCAATCCCCACATTTGCAACCATTTCCAAGGAAATGTCTTTTATTCTCCCAGGGTTAGCTCTGTTTCAGGCCTTCCAATGTTGTCCAGTGCCTTGGGCAGAGGCTTTTATTATTTCAGATATCTCTAAACAAAGGGGTATGTAATTACTCCATAATTTAAGAATGGCCATACTGGGTCAGACCAAATAGCCATTGATGGACCTAATCTCCATGAATTTATCTAGCTCTTTTTTTGAACTCTGTTAAAGTCTTAGTCTTCACAACATCCTCTGGCAAGGAGTTCCACAGGTTGATTGTGCACTGCATGAAGAAAAACTTCATTTTGTTTGTTTTAAACCTGCTACCTATTAAGCTGAATTAAAGGTAACTGGCATACTTTTAAGCTTCAGTTAGGTCTGTGACTTCTTATAAATCAAAGGACTGGTCTACCCTACAGGGGTAAGTTGACCTAAGTTGTGCAATTTAACATGGCTTAGGTTGACTTGTGTTGTCTACACTGTGTTGGGTTGACAGGAGAAATTATCCCATTGACTTTTCTTACACTTCTCATTCTGGTGGAGTCTTGGAGTCAAGAGGAGAGTAATCACCAATGAAGCAGGTCTTCACTAGACCCACTAAATCAACCCCTGGTGGATCAATCACCTCTGTGTAGATCTCATGGGAGTGGAGGCTTTCTGGTAGTCATCAACACCCTCCAGTATAATGATCTAATGAAATCAGATAGTGAGAATGGTGGATCAGGTTTGTATTACAGATGGACAAGTCTTTATTCTTTCTGTGTTCGAATAAGCATCCAAAACCTCAATTGTTTATCCAGAACTAAAGTTCTTCACTCCTGTTCAAGAACTTGGAATCATAGGACCAAAGTCTTTTTTTTCCCAACTTTTCCACATGTCCTGTTTCTTGCCACGCCAATAAATACGGTGCAGTCATCCTGCTATGAGTAGTGTGCAATCAGAAGTGTGCAAACATAAAAAATACTTGTACGTTGACAAAAATATTTTAAGTTCCAGGCTGAGTCTAGAAATTAAATTTTCTCAGAACCATGTATCACGATTCCACTTCAAACTTTGTATGAACTGGCTCCCTTGCATATCTACCTGCTATTTGCCTGCAAATTGGCTGGACCAAATAGTAGCTTGCTTTCTAACCAGTGGACTCAATCAGCAAATTTAATGCAGCTCATACAATCCTGCTACTATTCCTGATGGTGTTTTCTGTAACTACAGAATGCCAGTATTTTTGTTTTCCCCTGCTTAGTCTTCAATTAAATGAGATTTGATTAGTATAGAAGCAAAGGACTGGAAGGGATCTCGAGAGGTTATCTAGTCCAGACCCCTATACTCATAGCAGTATTAATTGTTACCGGGACCATCCCTGATAAGCTATTTTAGTGTTGTCAAAGTAAAAAGTTCAAGTAGTGGCAAGCTGATAGATAGTCCAGTGTTGTTGTAGCTGTGTACCCAGACCTGAAGAGGAGTGCTGTGTAGCTTGAAAATTTGCTTTTTTCACCCACAGAAGTTGGTCCAATAAAAGATATTATCTGACCCACTGTTTCTCTCTCAAACAGTTCAATGTCATCTCTGTAGCAGCCTTTCTTTCTGCCCAGGGTCAGACGTTATTTTTCTTCATCATTTTTTGATAAGAAGTCTTGATGGTTCCTGATAGTTTGAAGAAATCTGTCTCACACATTTCCTCTTATGTGGGACCTTAGAATGAAAAGTATCTCTTTGTTTGGCCGCTTTTCTTTCACACTGAGTCACTTCTCAGGGGCTGGACTGGGTTACGTGACTCCAAATTTCCACCTCCAGTTTCTGGTCATTGGTATTAGATATTTGGTCACAGTCTGTCTCACATTTGTGTGCAGTAGAAAACTCTGCAAGTGTGACAGTTCTGAGTAACAATCTTTGTTGCTTACCCACGGTGCTTTGCTGAAACAATCCTTTAAAACACACACACACACACACACACACACACACACACACACACACACACGATAGATAAAGAAAGGGATGATGGGGAGGAGTTTGACATTTTTCCTGACCCAGTTTCCCATTCTTCATTTCTATTTGATTCCCAGAGACAGATGAACTCCCGCATCTTTTCTTCCTCTAGTACCTTCTGTACTACTCCATATGGATCCTTTCAAACCCTGACTTGTTTTTCATCCTTCCCTCCCTGTGCTCTGTCTGCATCAGTGCCCTAATTTTATCCCTTCTTTCTTGGAAACTGTATTCAAAACTCTCTTTGTTTGTTTTTTTCTAACCTGCATTTTCCCCCCTTTCTTAGTCAGCTTATCTCTTCTTTAGCCCTTTTGATTAAGTCCTCAATTCATTTAATATCTTTCTGTTTCTAAACTAAAATGGCAAAGCACTGCAGGGAATACAGGGTGTATTTACCTCTTAATGCTCCTAGCCAAGGAAGCTTTCAGACTGACTTGCAGACTGCATAATGCACCTTATGACTTTCCAACACAGACACTGAGCCATTTCACTCATTTCTTTCTATTCTCCTCTGACAACAGCAACAGTCCTACTTACTAGCCCCCAGGAGGGTCTTTTTGAACTATAGCTTGCTTCTGCCAGGGTCCTCTTGTGATGATCAGATGAAGTGAATAACCTACACCCTTTCAGCATTTGCAGCATAGCTACAGTGGGAGGGGAGAGGCAATGGGTTGCTACATTAGATGAACTTTTCAGTGTGCATGTAATATGGCAGGTTTTCACCAAACCTCTGACAGACATGGCAAGAAACAGGAGTAATATAGTCTGGAAATTCTGCTGGGATTTATCTCCTTTGTTAAAGAAAAAATGAGGGTAACTAACAAAGAAATATTAAACAGCTGCCAGATTTAATTTTGAGCCTTCTTTTTTTCCTAAAGACCCTTTACCTCTTTCACAGATACTGCTCTGCAGCATTTCTACCTGCTCCATTAAGACCAGAAAGCGCAGCTTTCATTTTGCTGAAGTTGCTTAGTAACAATAGGTGTGGAGAGAGAATGTCCATTCTGCATGAAGCAGGCTTACATTCAGGTCCACTGCTAGAGATGGATAATGGCCATCTTTGTTTTTACATATGAACCAGCTGATCCGTTTCATAATCGTTAAGGAACTCTTAGATGAGCGTTTCTGTCATCTTTCCTCTCAGCCTGTACATATCTGAGGTGAACAGAGCCAGAGCTTTTCATTGGGCCTTGTCTGCATAACAGTGAAGTATCCCCTCACATTTTTTTAGCACCATCCTGGCTTCGCGGGTGAATTCAGAGATTACCACACATGGACACCCACCCCATATTTTGTCAGTTGTTGTCATACGGAACTTCCATCCAGCCCATTTTGACCGGAGTCCTCAGGATTTTTCATAATGTAGGCGATATCTTGACCATTTGAATGGCTCGTGGCCAACTTCCCCTTAGAGTCAGAACTGCCTCCACTTCAATGGCCACTATATGACCGCCCCCAAACTGCCTGTGCAGACACACGACAACAGGGAAGCGTAAAGGGCAGGAATTTCAAAAGTGCTCAGCGGTGTCCTATCTTCACTCCCACTAAAGTCAATGGAGGCGAAGCTAGGCCAACCTTGAATGCGCTTGAAAATCCCAGTGTGTCTTTAGCCGTCTTTTCGGTGTGATTTAGTAGGAGAAAGCCAAGAGAAGAAGCACACACCATGTGACCAGCTGGCTCTCCACTGATCCACAGACCATGTTCTGGCAGTAAATGGCCCTGTATACTTCATATATAACATATTTCTCTAGCTTGCCACTTTTACTCTGAGCATGTTTTGTTACCCTTCGGGGAGTCATAGACACAGCACAAGAGGTTGAGCCAGCTCTTACTGAAGTTTTACCATTGACTTCAGCGTGGGTATGCTCAAGACTATGGAGTCTGCTTTTATAGGTTTTTACAGATCAAAATCTTTTAAAAGTTGCGTGCGGAGCCCAGTGTTGAATGTATTTATGTTTAAAAGGCAAGAATGGAACTATTTCTGTATCTGACTGGTATATTTAAAGCTTTCCTTTCCGGAGTGAGACAGCATCTTGTTTCTTAACGTGTGATTCTTAGGAGAAAAGGGGTTGTTGCTTAGGCTGCATGGTATTACTCATCCTCCACTCCCCATGGCACATTTGTGCTGCTCACGTGTGGCAGGGGTAGGTTAGACACAAGCTGGTGGAGTTCAGACCATAATTAATGCAAAGCAGGAAGTATCTTTACATTTTAAGATCAAATGTGACACCAAATGTGCATGTTTTATATAAAAACCCAGTGGAATTAGGTGCGCAGGCACTGACAAGAAGAGCCTTATATCCTCAAGGATCCATCTAGCTAATCCTGCTGTATCACTGCAACCAGTTTGATTGCAAGGGTATAACGAGAGCAAACTATGGCCTCTTTCATTTATATAGAACAGAAGCTTGTGTATGAAAACAATGGCATGCTAAATGTCATTTGAGTTCAAGTGATGAGACACAGCAATTGTGCAAGGTTCCCCGCTCCCTCCTTGGCATTGAAGAATTATTTCCATGTTGTATGAAATTAGGATTATAAATCCTAAACAAACACATTACATTTCTACAGAGTGCTTCATGCTGAAAGATCCCAGTATTTTAAAGACAATAACTTATAGGTGCAGCAATTATCTAGTCCTTACTCAGGCAGTGAGGTTTCAATGGGAGTTCTTCCTGATAAAAGATTTAGGATTGGGTCTAATAAAGAAATCAATCCATCTACCTTGCAAATGAAGGCATATCTCAAAGCTTCATCCAACTGAAGACTACTGAATCCAAGTGAAGACTACTGTTTTCAACTGAAACAGCAGGGGGAAAGTTAGGAGGCAAAATACAATTGCAAAAATTAGAATTGGAGCCACCCAACAACCAAAAGTATGAGAAGCTCTTAAGTGTCCACAAACAATAAGCAGGGAAACATCCACATGTGTTAAACCATCAATGCCTTGAAAGCCATTCAGAGAAAAAATGGGTGGCAAAATAATCAGCCATACGGCATGAATTGGCAAGCAGTACTACTTTGCATTTTTGGTGAGCCAGCACCTAAAATGTGAACCATTGTCATACATGTCACTCAACACATTCACCAATGTCATAAAAAGAACTAGATCATTCTCCTCAACTGAGAAAAGAAAGAAGAAAAAAAATGTGAATAATAAAATCCCATTTCAGAGTTCTTCCAGCTTTTCTGTGGTTGCTGCCAGCAGTTCCCTTGTAGTTTTGTGTACATTGTAAATGCAGTGGCCATTATTTATTCAGCATGTTTGTCTTTTGTAAAGTCATTTTTAATTTTTAATATTCACATTGATAGTCTTTGTTCACCAGAGTGGTGCACAGGGGCATAGATCTGTTTATATTTATTCATTAGCGTGTTGCTAATTAAAAATGTGTTTAATTAAACTTGTAAAAAAAGATAAGAGAATGAACACGTTGAAGTAAAACACCCCAAGGCTATGAAATAACTTCCACTGTTGAGTTGTTAAAGCTAATGTGGGCAGCAGGAGTGTCAAAAGCGTGTAATGCTTGCTACAAAGTATAAAGTTTGAAACGAAATGCTTCGTGCCAGAGGTGGCGGGTGAAGTTAACATGTACCTGTCTCACGTGGAATATTCGTGCCTGGGACTCAAAGAGCTTCTGTCACGTTCCCTCTGGCTGCTCCCCTGGCTGGCGTTTTGCATTGTTTTCTTAGAAGTAACTCTGTGCAAAGATGTACAAGACCACACTGCATATAAATGAGTATTCCCCTTCCATAGGAAGTGAGTGGATACTTGGGCCATCTCTGCAGGGTTGACCAACATTATGCTGTCCCCTTCTCAAAGCCTTCGTAGATCCTTGTTTAATTGCAGAAATGCCACATGATCTTCAGAACTTCCCTCTTAGATAACTAGCTTTATTTCGAAATGACAATGCGAACGTCTACACAGCCATTCCATTATTTCGAAATAGTTTTGAAATAATGGACGGCTTATTCTGACTTCTGTAAACCTCATTATTTTGGAATAGATGTTATTCCTCATAGAGCTATTTTGAAATAAGGCGTGTGTAGATGCTCCATTGCTGCTATTTCGAAATAGCCCCTCACCAGGGCCATTCTAAGTTATTCCTCTCTAGTGCTTCCAGGAGCTCTAAATCCAGATAGCATGTCTATATTAGGAAAGCCTACCTCGGACTAATTTTCAGGCTTCCCTGCAGTGTAGACATACGATTTCGAAATAAGCTATTTTGGAATAACTTATTTCAAAATAGCTGTGCAGTGTAGATGTATCCTTAGATCCCAATCCTGCAAACAGCTATTCTTGGCATTTAGTTGCTCCTGAAGGCTGTCAAGTCAGCAGTCATTATATACTTCTCCCCTCCTTAACCTGCAGGCAACTGATGGCTGTAGAAATGCTGGACAGCAACAGAAATTGGTGTGGTGCACTGCAGATCTGTATCTGGTGGGGCCTCATGTGAAGTGCTATTTTGGAAGAGCTAGGGGTGAGCTGGGCCTTACAAGGAGTCAGAACACTGCTAATGAAACCAGGAATCTACAACAGCAGAGTTGCTATGTAGCTACTCTGTATCCTCCAACAGATTTATGTCCCCTTTTTTCCCATGTAGATCTTAAACACACAGGCTATGTCTACACAGCAACATTATTTTTAAATAACTAGCCGGCAGTTGTTTTGACATAATGTCGAAATACTATCAAGCTGGAGGACTTCTTACTCTGACTCCTATAACCCTCATTTTATGGGGAGTAAGGGAAGTCGGAGGAAGAGTGCTCTATTTCAAAATAAGTGCTGCGTAGACAGCACCAAAACGCGAAATACGCTATTTCGAAATAAGCTATGCAATTGATGTAGCTCAACTTGCGTAGCTTATTTCAAGTTAAGCCCTGCTGTGTAGATACACCCACAGTGTGGTACTGGGGCCTGGATCTGGCCCCTCCTTCTTTGAATATCATCTACTTCTTACACATAGATATACTGATTTGTCTCCAGCATGGAAAGTCACTCTCTTTGACCGTTTAGGACCATTCTTTCCTTGCCACCTTCCGACTGACTTTGGATAGAAGTGAATTCTTAGGAAGGTGAAACCCACTGAAAGGTACAGTAAACAAGAAGATTACACAAGGAAGGACGTCTCAGTCATTAGCTATAATAAGTGACTGGTTAGCAAGCAAAGAACGACTCAGTTGTTTGGGAGAGAATAACCTTCAAACTGAATTAAAATTTAGGCACTTTTAGCGACATATGGAACATCTTTCCATTCAAATTTAAGATGAAAATTTTATGATTGTTTCATGAAATTTTAACGATCATCTGGAATGAATGACTTATGTTTTCATTATTTCCTTAGGATATTTATTTAATTCTTGGTACATTAAAATATTAATGTTCAATTCCATATCAATTTTCCTACCTTCTTACAATCCCTCCAATTTGTCCATTAAAAAGATGCCTTCAAAAGAAGTTAATTAAAACATTTTTCCCAAGGTTTATAGAATATTTTCATTGTAAAATGTATTTAGCACTGTACATTTACATGGTGCTTTACAAGCAAATTGAGAGGCTCCCTTCCCCAGAAACTTTACACTATACAAGGGAAGTAAAAATACACACATTTCAAGATGCTAGACAATAGTTGATAGGAAGGTTATTGACAAGGAGAATCAAATATATAGTAGCCCAATGTCTGTGACTCTGTAACGCTGAAATGCTGGCTGTTCCCTCTGGGCGGCGCTGTTGCCTGAAATGCTGGCTGTTCCCTCTGGACAGCGCTGTTGCCTGAAATGCTGTCTGTTCCCTCTGGGCGGCGCTGTTGCCTGAAATGCTGTCTGTTCCCTCTGGACGGCGCTGTTGCCTGAAATGCTGGCTGTTCCCTCTGGGCGGCGCTGTTGCCTGAAATGCTGGCTGCTCCCTCTGGACAGCACTGTTGCCTGAAATGCTGACTGTTCCCTCTGGGCGGCGCTGTTGCCTGAAATGCTGGCTGTTCCCTCTGGGTGGCCCGTGCTGCATGGGGAGTGAGGGGCCCAAATGGCCTCTTGCGCCGCTTGCTCCCCCGCGGTGGCCCGGCTGAGTGGCGCAGAAGTCAGCCGAGCACCACGACAGGAGGCGAAGGGGGGCGGGGCAGTGACGTGCGGCGTGACAGCAGCTCCAGGCCCCGCCCCCTGGCTGTGAACGTCACCGCCCCGCCCCCCTTCGCCTCCCGCTGTGGCGCTCGGCTGACTTCTGTGCTGCTCAGCCAGGCCGCCGCATGGGAGCAAGTGTCACAAGCGACCGTTTGGGCTCCGCGCTCCCCATGCAGCACGGGGAGTGCGGAGCCCAAATGGCCGGTTGGGCTCCACGGTCCCCCGAGTGAGAGGCAGGAGGGGGAGGAGAAAAGAAAGAGAGAGACAGAGAGAGAGGCAGGAGGCAGAGGAAAGCTGAGAGAGAGGGGGGGAGGCAGTAGGAGGACGAGAGAGAGAGAGAGAGAGAGAGAGAGATGGAGCGAGAGACCGGAGGCTCAGAAGAGAAGACCGACGTGGAGGAGAGACCTGAAAATCCCGTCTTATGACGGGCTAATTGCCTAGTAAATTAAAGATTTTTTGAAGGCATGGAATGAAATACTAGGCTCTCTGAAGTGAATTGGAGGATTACCATTGACTACAACAGAGGTAGCATTTCACCAATGGAACTGAAGGAAGAATTTGAAGGAGGACAGAGCAACTCCTTCATGGAAGAGACAGAACAAACACTGGCAAGTCACGTGGAAAAGCACATTTCTTTTAAAGAACATCTGAAGCAGGAAGCTTGCTAAACAGTGAGTGGGTGCCTGGACAATTTAGGTGCTAAAGGAGCTCTCTAAGACGACAAGGTCAGTGTGGAGAAGCTAAATGAATTCTCTGCATCTGTCTTCACTGCAGAGGACTTGACTGGGATTCCCACACCTGACTCATTATTTTTAGGTGACAATTGTGAGGAACTATCCCAGATTGAGGAGTCGGTAAAGGAGGTTTTGGAATAAATTGTTAAACAGTAATAAATCACCAGTACTAGATGGTATTCACTCCAGAGTTTTGAAGGAATTCAGATATGAAATAGCAGAACTATTAACTCTGATATGTAACCTATCACTTGAATCAGAATCTGTACCAGATGACTGGCAGATAGTTAATGTAATGCCAATTTTACAAAAAGGGTCCAGAGGCAATCCTGGAAATTACACACCAGTAAGCCTATCTTCAGTACCAGGCAAATTGATTGAAATGATAATAAATAAAGAACAGAATTAGCAGACACACAACTGAACGTGATATGCTGGGGAAGAGTCAACATAGCTTCCGTAAAGGGTAATCATGCCTCACTGATCCACGAAAAATCTTTGAGAGGGTACTTGGACTTTCAGACAGCCTGACAAGGTCCCATATCAAAGTCTCTTAAGCAAGGTGGGAAAGTCCTCTCGTAGATCTGTAACTGGTTAAAAGATAGGAAATAAAGGGTGGAATAAATTGTCAGTTTTCACAGCGGAGAGAGATAAATAGCCAAGCCTTGCAGTGATGGTACTGAGACCAGTGTTGTCCAGCATATTCACAAGCCACCTGGAGAAAATGAGGGTGCAAAATTTGTAGATGATACACAATTAGTGAAGAGAGCTAGCTTCAAAGCTGAATGCAAAGGGCTACAAAGGGATGTCACAAAACTAGGTGACTGGACAAGAAAATGACAGCTAAAATGCAGTGTTGAGCAATGCAGAATAATGCATATTGGAAAACATAATTCCAGCTATACATATAAAATGATGGTGTCTAAATGATCTGTTCCCATTCAAGAAAGAGCTCGGAGTCATTGCAGATAGTTCTCTGAAAACATCAATTCAGTGTGCAGCAGCAGTCAAAAAAGCAAACAGAATGTTAGGAACTATTGGGAAAGAGATGCGTAATAGGACAGAAAATACAGCCGCTCCCCGAGTTATGACCACCTCCACTTATGACCATCCGCACTTACGACCAAAGTGGTCGTAAATGCAGATCCGAGTTATGAACGGCGATCCGTGCTTACGAACAGCGTGGTCGCCATGCAACTCTATGGGATCCGAGTTACGAACACTTCGAGTTACGGACCAAGTGTTGGTCCGTAACTTGTTCGTAACTCGGGGAGCGGCTATATCATAATGTTACTATAGACACCCATAGTATACCCACAGCATGAATACTGATGGGATTTCTGGTCATCCCATCACAAAAAAAGATATATTAGCATTGGAAAAAGTGCTGAGAGAGATAACAAAGTAGTTCAGGGTATGGAACAACTTCCACATAAGAAGGGATTAAAAAGACAGGGCCTGTTCACAGCAGAAAAGAGATGACTAAGAAGGGATATATGGAGGTCTATAAAATCATGAATGCTGCAGAGAAATGAGTAAGAAAGAGTTATTTACCACTTGAGTAACACAAGAATCAGGAGTCACCTAGGCATCAGGTTTAAGAAAAAACATATGGAAGTACATTTTCACACAACACGCAGTCAACCTGTGGAACTCATTGCCAGGGGATGCTGTGAAAGCCAAAAGTAACACTGAGTTCAAAAGAGAATTAGAAACATTCACAGAGGATAGGTCCATCAATGGCTATGAGCCAGGATGGCCAGAGATGTAACCCCATGGTCTTGGTGTCTCTAAACTTCTGACTCTCATGCCCTGCCATCCAGCCCCAGCTGCCATCCAGCCCTGCCATCCTGCCATCCAGCATCCAGCCCCAATTATCTGAAACACTAGATAATTGCCCAGTCCTGCCATTCCCTCTGAAGAATCTGGCACTGGCCACTGTCAGAAGACAAGATACTGAGATAGATGTATCACAGGTCTGACCCATGGCCATTCTGATGTAAGTCACCATAGCTACCATTTCAAATGGCATGACCCCTGATTTGGGTCTCCACTGCCATTCTCTCCTCACAGAGGAACTCTTTACTCTCATTTCCTGGCTGCTGACTCTGGTGCTTAGTGAGAGCACGTTCACTGCCTGCCCTGCTCACCAGTGATACATAAGGTGTGAGAACTGAGTCGAATGAAAGGGTTTCTGTGCAGGTACTGTATTATAACGTTCCCAAGAGCAAAAAATTCCAACACACACATTTGTTCACCGTGTGCTGTAAAACATGAGAGTTTTCCTAGTGCCAGCTGTGCACACAGATTCTGGGTAGTGCTTGCCCCTCATCTGGCTACCGATTAGTACCTTTCTTGCTCGGAATATTTTTATCAGTTCTACCCGCTGCCCTCTGAAGTACGATGTCCTGAGTGTGGTTCTCAGACAGCAGGTTAAGCCCCACTCCCTTGGTGAGGTATACCATTTATTTGTGGGCCTGCCAGTCCTTCCCTGACCTGTCAGCGGTCTCATGTAAATACAGTCCCATTTGAAACAGTGACTCCAGGATAACAGTGCCCCCCAAAACCTACTGAGAGGTGCCCTAGCTTTGGCTCCAGTTACTATAGCAACAAGAGTCTACTTCTTAAGAATGTGCCCCATGGCATCCAGGAAAGATCCCCATAGACTTTGATTCCTACGCTGCCCTAAATGCCACTGGGGCTGGCTAAAGGGGCTTCAGAATCAGAGAATGACAGCCAGTACCCTAAGAGCCTCCCGGCACTTAAAAGCTGGGCTCAGCAGAGAATCTCACTCCTAGAGTGTGATTCTCTAAGGGCTCGTCTAGACTGCATTCCTCTCTCGAAAGAGGAATGCAAATGAAGCCGATCGAAAATTCAAATGAAGCGCAGATTTGCAAATCTCACGCTTCATTTGCATAATCGCATGAGAGCGCTTTTTCCAAAAAGGGTTTTTCGAAAAAAATCCCGCAGTCTAGACGGGGTTCTTTCAAAAAAGACCCACCCTTTTTTGAAGGAATCTGTACTCCTGAAAAAATGAGGAGTATGGGTTCTTTCGAAAAAGGGTTTTTTTCCCCGAAAGAACCCTGTCTATACTGCAGGGGGGTTTTCAAAAAACCACTTTTCGAAAAAGAGCTGTCACATGATTATGCAAATGAAGTGTGAGATTTGCAAATCTGTGCTTCATTTGAATTTTCGATCTGCTTCTTTCAAGAGAGGAATGCAGTCTAGACGAGCCCTAAAAGAATCTAACTCGATCGCTTTCTTCAAGGGCATGTCTACATTAGGAAATTATTTTGAAATGCCTAAATTCAAAATCATAACTCCCGAAATAGCTATTTCGAAATAGCGTGTCCACACTACAGGGAAGCCTTGAAATTAGTCCGAGGCAGGTTTCCTTAATGCAGTCGTGCTACCTTGACTAGAGCCCCAGTAAGCGCTGGGGAGTAAGAACTTTGAATGACTCTGGGGGAGTAGTTCTTTCGAAATAGCGGCAGTGGGGTGTACACACTACCGCTATTTCGAAATAAGTGTTATTGCTTGTGGAAAGCAGGAGTTATTATTTTGAAATCACCAGCCACTTATTTCTAAATAACCGGCTTGGTGGCATCGACGCTTCGCTTGTGATTTCGTAATAAGGGGAATTAGCCCTAGCGTAGACCAGGGTTGTGGATGCAAAACAGAGGCAGCCAAAAGGTATGATCACAGTGGTTGTAGCTGAACAATGCCATGCTTCAAAGTAGGGAAGTACATGTTGGGGAAGTCTGGATCTAAGCAGGCCCTTCCATAGAAGCCAGACCATTACATGACTTCTTTTACTCACTGTTTCTATTCTTGCTCACTCTGTTCTTTTCTCATTCTCCACAGGTTCTGCCAGTGGTTTGGCAACCCAGCCTTTGTCAGAGCTGCTGCAATGCAGGCAGCCTCTAGAAGCAATAGAAAAGAACAGAGTTATCAAGGCTAGAAACAGAAAGTACGGCAAGTCATTTAGCTATTTGGGCTTTAATTGCAACGGTGTATGTAAGATTCCCCATCTCCACCCTATTAAGCCCTCGAGCAGCACACCTGCTACGTACTCAGGAGTCAGGTATTTTTTGTGCAGCACCTACTGACCTCCGTGAAAATTGTATAGAGCTCTGGAACTTACAGCATATGATCAGTGTGCCACACATGTGCCACTTTGATGGATGGATGTACACTGAGCAAATTGCAGGGCAGAAAACGGGTTATAAAAGTAAAACAATTTCTTATACTCTTATTGAGTCTGCTACACTGCCTCAGCCGATTGGGTCACATGAGCCAGCTTTCTGCAAGCGGCAATAGCTAGCACCTGATTATTAATTATTATGTATATGAACATGCTTTTCTACAAGGCAAAACCCCAACGCCACCATGATACAAGTAGTGAATTATGAACTACATAATGCTGTAGAGTGTACAGTATGTGGGGTGGGAGTAAATTCCACCTTTACCCCTACAGGTGGTCAGTTTATGACCTAAAGCAGGAGATTTGATTACTCTTATAATTATCCTAGCTCGTATGACAGCTACAAGCAATGATAGTGGTCATAAAATTATCCAACCCATTTCAAAATCCAGCTCCAGTCTTTGCCTCTCTGACCCGCTGCTCCTGTGAATTCCGCAGATGGCTGATGCTATGGGCAAAGAAGGTCTATGTGTCATTTTATTGCTTCTAAATGTATTGCTCATTAATTTCAGTGACTTCCCCCTTTATCCTATATTATGGGGCAGAGAGAAGACTAATGGAGGGGCTGATTGGTTTTCATCACTTCATATACCTCAATCAAGTCCTCTCTAATACTCAAACTTTACAAGTGAAACAACGAATAGCCTTGCAGTACTTTAAAGACTAACAAAACATGTAGATGGTATCATGAGCTTTCATGGGCACAACCCACTTCTTCAGATGAATGGAGTTATTAAGGTACAGTTTCAAAATAAACAGGGGTTAGGGGGCGAGAGTAGGAAAAAAAAGAGGAGAGAAGACAATTAGAGAGATTCTGACTATTTCTTCCCCCACCCTTTATTTTTCCTTCTCTCCGACCACAACCCCATTTATTTCCAGTTACAGACCAACTTGCTTATCCCTCTGAAGCTTTACAAGTGAAGTTAATCTAGCCATTGCAAACGGTTGGACCCTTGATGTTCCTCAGTGCCTTCATGAATTTAAATGAAATAAAACACATGCAAGGAATTACACCAATATGTGTATTACAGAGAGGGAGGGATGAAAGCAAGCAGCCCCAAAATTCCCTGTGGGAAGCCAGATATTCTGTGGACCAATTCAAAACTATAGCCCAATTTTAATCAGCAGTAGGACTTGAACAAATACTTCCTTCTTTCAAGCTCAACTGGGCTCTGTGATAGCCTGTCTAGCTTTGAGCCTACCGAATTTGCAGACCTTATAGGATAAATCCACATGTTGAATTAAAAACAGGCCTGGCTCACAAAATGTGGATTTGATTGTGAATGTGCTGTAACAGAATCAGGCCAGAGGACTACAGGAAAGTGGTAGAGGGGAAATGTATTAGCCCCAGAGTAAATAGGTCCCTGTTCCCTGGGTAAACTAGCAAAGGCAAACCCAGAACCAGCAGGGACCTGTTAGAATCAAACAGGAAAATTAAGCCAAATGAAACAAAGCAAAGATAGCTTATATTTAATACAGTACTGTACTATCAAAAATAAAGAGAAAGCGGCATTTTTCTTTTGTGTTGTGAAGTTTAAAAGCTGCATTAAGTCCACGTTCAAGTGTAAACTTTTGAAAGGACATCATGCTTTGTTCAGAGTTACGAACACTTCAGAGTTATAAACAACCCTGATTCCCAAGAGGTTTGCAACTCAGATTCCTACTCTGAAGGTGCGTCTACACAGCCACCTAAACTCGACATAAGATACGCAATTTGCACTACGCAAATTGCGTATCTTATTTTGAATCCATTTTGAACTAATGCGCTGTTTCGAGCCATCCCTTAATGCTCGTGCAATGAGGCTTACCGGGATGACGAAATAGCATGCCCATTATTTTGAAAAATATTCAAAATAATGGGCAGCTTGTGTAGACATGGGGTAGCTATTTTGGGATTCCTGTGTCTATCCCGAAATAGCCATGCAGTGTAGACGTACCCTAAGTGATTTTAGCATCCCTGCAGCTGATAAATATTTGATTGCTAATACTCCACTCCTTAAAGACCTGGCATGGTGGCCATAGTATCTGAGGCTGTGAGCTATCAACGATCGAAAGTTAAGCAGCATTAGTTCTGCTGAATAGTGGAAGAAGATACATTAAAGAAACATTCTCCATTAAACAGCTGTATAATATTACAGTGGAAACAGCTGTAGGGTATAAGGCGGTGTATACAGATGTATAGTATATGATTAATCAACTGTTTTTGTGCTTTCAAAATTAACTTTTTAACATTAATTACTTTTAATGTGGAATATTCTTTTGTAGATCTTGCATGCTTTGGGGGTACGTGCCCACACATTTTTAGTAAGGGTCTTAAAACAAAATAAACAGTGCTGAAGGAAGCTTAATGTTATTATTTTTCACTCTCTGTGCTGTAAAGCCATGATATGCAATTTTGGTGTTCTTGCTGAATTCACATTTTTATTTGTTTATTTTTTAATGCAGGGGTACCTATCAATCACGTTGTCAAAACAGCTTTGTTGTATTATCTGTCTAGCATTACCTGTCTTTAGCAATGTTTAAAGCTTCGCTGATGTGGAAACACTGATTTACACTCACATGTCTCCCAGACTGGACTTACTATAATTGTCTATAACCTGGCCTTTCACAAACTTTAATGAGGAGATTACATAGTGGTCGAATGCCTGCTGCCAGACACTTTACTCTTTCCAAATTCAGAGACATTACTTCCACTAGATTGCATTGATCGCAATGGCATTCTGTGCAATAACCATGATGATTTCAAAATTCTTACTTTGACATTTAAATTTCTTCATGACCTTTTCCCTTCCACTCTCCCCCTCCTTTGCTTGACTAAACTTTAAAGCCCACTGTATTGTCTTCATTGTGATATTTCAGTCTTGGGACAGAAATTAGCTAACAATAAGTGGGGCTGCGTCATGAAACTTTTACTTTATTAGGAGACCACTGGAGATACAGCTTCTCTGCTTTCCCACGCTACCCAATCTGCTCTCTGCATTCTAATACCTCACTGTAGCTTTACAGTCTCTGAGGGCTTTATGAAGTCTGGGATTAATTATATTGGTCAGTGGAATGGAGTCAGAAATTCTGGAGTGGATTTTGTAGTTCAATGAACTAGTTGACACATTATAGTAGGTTGAACTAACCACAGTTTATTTTATACTATACACCTAGCATATTAGGATTTATTGGAGGCAGCTGCCTTAAAGGTAGATGGTGGTGCTACGTTAAACATGCAGTTGGAAGCATTACCTTTGCCTATCTAGTTGTTGAGAAAGGGATGGGTTGTTTGCCTATCTAGTTGTTGAGAAGGGCACTTCAGAATGTCACAATGATGAAAGAGGGAGTTTCAAAGGTCAGATAAAACAACCAAGAACTGGGAGTCACCAAATGAAATGAATAGGTAGCAGGATTAAAACAAACAAAAGGAAGTTTTTTTTCATGCAGTCCACAGTCAATCTGTGGAACTCCTTGCCAGAGGGTGTTGTGAAGGCCAGGACTTTAACAGGATTCAAAAAAAGAACTAGATAAATTGATGGAGGTTAAGTCCATCAATACTTATTAGCCAGGATAGGTAGGAATGATGTCCCTAGTCTCAGTTTGTCAGGAACTGGAAATGGATGACAGGAGAGGGATCACTTGATTACCTTTTCTGTTCATTGTCTCTGGGGCATATGGCATTGGCCACTGTTGGAAGACAGGATACTGGGCGAGATAGACCTTTGGTCTGACCCAGTCTAGCTGTTCTTATAGATACATTTCTGAAGCTATGAAGTTTTCTTATCTGAAAAGCTCTTCCTAATACACATGTCTGTACTAGGACTGATATAGTGCAGTTTTGCAATAACAAGTAAAGCTTCAGTGTTCACAGAAGATGGTATTTTAGTACATATAATGACCCATTCAGTTCTTGGTGGGCCCACAGTAATTCCAACCAATGTGTCTATGAGAGAATGTTACTCACCCTCACAGCAACCATGGGTGCTCACTCTAGATGTCCATGAGCTCCATGAACATCAGGTTAGAGATGATAGGTTGCAATGTCTGTTCCGGCCACCCATGTGCCCTATGCAGCCTCAGGCCCTGCACTCTGGCTATACAGAGGTGTATGAGCAAACCCCCTCAGTAACCTCCAGAGGTCTGTGGCAAAGCATTCAAAGCAGAGGGAAGGAGGGCAGGGAGTGGAGCATCCATAAGAACACACATCTTGAAGAACTACAGTTACTGCACCAGCTGAGTGACTGTCTTTTCTTTGAGTAGTGTCCCTATGGGTGCTCCACACTAAGAATATGTCTACTCTATGGGATAAGGTTGGATTAAGACACATAGCTGAAGTCAAAGTACCTTTACTCAACTTTTGGCGCTCTCCATACTGCAGGAAGTTGAACGGAGAACACTCTCCCTTCAACTTCCCTTACTCGTGGAAGCA
Source organism: Rafetus swinhoei (assembly GCA_019425775.1). Lineage (NCBI taxonomy): Eukaryota > Metazoa > Chordata > Testudines > Trionychidae > Rafetus > Rafetus swinhoei. The sequence goes on along the minus strand of CM033436.1, from coordinate 43,889,870 downwards.
GGACTACCAAACTCTCAAGTGTACATGGAGTTCTTCCATGGGCGGTGGGTGATGGTGGTGGTGGGGAAGCAAGCTCCCAGCTCCACCCTCAGCCCCGCCCCTTCTGCTGTGGATCCTCCCCAATGGGAGCCAAGCCACCTCCCTGTCCCACCTAGACCATAGGGAGGGTGGGCAGGGGGCGCACGGCCCTGGCCTCCGAGCACAGGGAGGGAGGAAGGCATGTGGCCCCAGCCTCCCCAGCCCTGGAGCATAGGAACGGGTGGGCGCTTGGAGCCAGCAACACTCCACCCCCAATATGCCTACAGTAGAATTTCTTGGGGTGGAGTGTGGGTGGGGCCAGGCTGAAGGTTTGTGGGCGGGGCCAAGCATACCCGCCACACATGAGCTCTTCTTCAGGTCTGCTTCTCTCTCTCACCAACAGAATTTTGTCCAGTAAAAAATATTCTCTCCACCTTCACCTTCTCTCTCATATTCTGGGACCAACACTGCTACAGCAATGCTGCATATTCCAATGTGCAAAGTTAAGTGTATGCACAAATCTTTGCAGGATTGGGAACCAGGTGGATAATGAGAAAGAGGACCAGAGAAGATATAGGGCACACACAGGTTTGTAGCGAGAATAATATGGAGAAGTCAAAGAAGAACAGCAAGGACAAAGGAGCAAATAGCATCCAGGTTCCTCTAGACTCCTTTAAGGTCAGATGCACACTATGAAAAAGGTATTTCAGACACACATTAGCTAACACATATTAACAAATGTGTTAAAATCCTAGTGTAGACAAGGCAAATTGCAGTTAACATATGTTAGCTAGTTGAAGTAACCTAGGCTGTGTCTAGACTGGCCAGTTTTTCCGGAAAATCAGCCACTTTTCCGGAAAAACTGGCCAGCTGTCTACACTGGCGCTTGAATTTCATAAAAGCACTGACTTTCTACTGTAAGAAATCAGTGCTTTTGTGGAAATACTATGCTGCTCCCGTTTGGGCAAAAGTCCTTTTTGCGCAAAAACTTTTGCACGTGTAGACAGCTGAGATTTGTTTTGCGCAAAAAAGCCCCGATCGCGAAAATGGCGATCGGGGCTTTTTTGAACAAAGCGTCTAGATTGCTTTTGTGGAAAAGCGTCCGTGCCAATCTAGACGCTCTTTTCCGAAAATGCTTTTAACGGAAAACTTTTCCGTTAAAAGCATTTCCGGAAAATCATGCCAGTCTAGACATAGCCCTAGTGTTTACCTCCACCTGCTAACATCTTATAATTATAACTTGTTTCTTCAACATGAAGGTTTTAACTCACGTAAGCTAGTATGCCTTCCTAGTGAAGGCAAGACCTACGGGTCTGTGATAGAAATAATACCTGTTCAGCGAAGCCTAAAATTGCACGTGCTAACAAGGTTTTGCTGAGTTTCTTCTGTATTGTTTTTGGTAGGTACACAAATGCATAGAAGTCAGAGATACCTCATGGAGCCCAACACACAGCACTTTTCTTTATAGAGCACAAGTATGCATCTGTTCATCCTATGAAGACAGATGCACTGTTATGGAACTGGAGTGCACTGTTGATCAAGCTAATTCTAACCTGTTGCAAATTATATTTCTGATTTGTTAGCTCTAAAACATTCATCAAGTTGCATGGAAATTCAGTGAACATCTTTCTCTGAGGCATCTTTAGGGAAAAGCATGCCTAGCATGTTTTCTAAATGGATGCATTTTGTTTTTAATGAAACTAAACTAAAACGTTTGTCTCAGTATACATAGACTGATATTCTCTGTCAAAATGTGTTATCTCCCCAGATGACAGTGCAACACTCGAGTATTATTTGACACATTTTTAAAGACTAGTTTGGCTTATTTTTGTCTGCTTATTTTATGTATGGTTTGGGGTTTTGTTGTTTGTTCGGTTCAGAGCTTAGTCTAATCTCTGTGTTTCTCTGTGCATTTTCGACATGACTTACTGGATACTTAAAGGGAGGCTGACAAGGTTGGTGGGTCCCAAAACTGACCTAAATTTCTCCCTCTTTTTACTGTGTACATGGGCCTGATTCAAAGTTCATTTAAGCTAATGGAAAGACTCCTATTTACTTCTGTATGCCTTAGATCCAGGAATGAAACATGCTGTACCTTCATAAAACTCAAGTGTTAGGACTCTATGGGTATCTCTAAACTACACCCCTCTGTCAGCAGAGGGATGTAAATTAGACACCTCTAAAGTGCAAATGAAGTGCAAGTGAAGTGGGGATTTAAATACCATTTCCATAATGGTGGCTGCTGCTTTTTTTTCGAAACAGGACTTTTTGAAAAAACCCAGCAGTTTAGACGGGGCATTTTCGACAGAAATGCCCCATTTTGAAAGATCCTCATTTCTGTCAAAAATGCCCCGTCTATATTGCTGGTTTTTTCCAAAAAGCCCTGTTTTGAAAAAAAGCGGCAGCCGACATTATGCAAATGAAGCACGGGATATTTAAATCCCCCGCTTCATTTGCACTTTCAATGTCTAATTTAAATCTGTTGATCAAGATGTAGGTACACAAATGCACAAAGGTTTAGACACACCCTATCTGTGATGAGTTGAAGGCGGAGATAGAAAGTGAATTTCATCCCACCACACAGGCCCCTGGTACTGGATAACGAATGGGCCAGAATTATAGATATTGTTTATTTTTTTTTAATATAAACACTTGAATGCTCTTCTTTCCAAGAAAAATCAGTAGCGGTGTCTGGGTATGTCTACGCTGCAAGCTTATTTTGGAAAAAGCTATTCCGGAAGATATCTTCCAGAATAGCGCATTTCAAAATAGAGCATCCACACTACAGAGAAGCCTCCAAATTAGTCTGAGGCAGGCTTCCCTAATGTGGATGGGCTATCTTGATTTTGAGCCCCAGGAGGCACCGGAGAGGAATAACTTAGAATGGCCCTGGTAAGGAGCTATTTCGACATAGCAGCAGTGGAGCATCCACACACACCCTCTTCTGAAAGAACTTTTTTGGAAGAGGCCTTATTCCTCGTGGAATGAGGTTTACCAATGTTGGAAAAAGTCCATTTTCTTTCGAAATAACGCAATTGCTGTGTGGACGCTAGTATTGTTTTTCCGGAATATTGGTGCAGTGTAGACGCACCCTCAGAAATGGGTTACCCCAAAAATAACAAGAGCGCAAATGAATGGATGGGAGAGGGGAAAGAAGGCAGGAAGCAGAAGTTGTTTCAATGATTTAAGAATTATTAAAAATAATGAGAAAAATAAGCCCATTTTAAAATTCTGGAAAAATTACCAACAATAACCTCCCCAGCAGGCACCATATTCTGTCAGCTTGACTTTCCCAGTGCATGGCAATGCATTGGCTTTACAGAGAAGCTTCCAGCTGCGTATAGATTTGAAACAAAAGCCAATGGCAAAAACTCTTCATCCTCTTGTACAGAAATGGCATAGTTCTCAGAGTATATTCTACATCTTGACTCCCACCCTCTGTATCACATACGCACTGTGGTTGGGGGACTTCATTTAATAGTAAGTGTCTTGCTGGTTATGGGTGAAATTATCCCCAAAGTTAAAAGCTTAAGTGGTGTAAGGTGCCTTGTGAGGGTCCTTTGTACCAGGGAGTGAATTTCACTCCCCTTGCATAAAGCTCAAGTATTTGGATTCTATAGAGGAAGAGCACAAGAAGGCTGGGAAGTGAATGCATCCCTCAACCCAGGCGTGGAGTGCAGGACAGCTAGTAGCTCCTCTACAGTCATAGCACATGGTACTGGGGATTCTGGATCTGCAGGAATACAGACTGTGCTGGCCCACTTCCAGGATATATACAGTTTCTACCACATGTAAATACCCTGGCATGGTCAGTCGGACAGTGGAGCCGGCCCTGGCAGCCTTTATGCAGGCTTATTTTGTGGCGGGATAGGGGTGAAAGTAACTTAAATTTCTTACAGGTACTGCAATCCCTCCCCTCCCTTGTGCGGAGGCTCAGTACAGTGAGTTGGCATGTGTGTGTGTGTATGTGTGTATTGCAAAATGACAGTATCTGTAAGAAATTTAAGTGTGGAGTACTGAGGGCTCAGGGCAGGTGGTTGGTGTGTGTGTGTGGGGGGAAGGGGACACACAAGGGCAGGATGTGTGTCTGAAGGGGTGCAGGAGTTAGGGCAGGGGGCTGGGAGTGTGAAGGTCTAGGAGTGAGGGCAAGGCTTGGGGGGGGTGTAGAAGGGAGTGTGGGTGAGTGCTGGCCCTGCGCTCAGGGTCCCAGCTGCTATCTTGCATGACAAACTCTGAGGCCTGCCCCTGGGGCTTTGCCCCTCACCTCAGCTGGGGGTTGGGGACAGCGGTAAGAGGGCTAGATTTCAGCATCCTCTCCCTCCATACTCTTAAAAATGTTGTGGTTCCCCTGAGCAGGAGCCCGGCTGCCATTGTGCTCTCTGCCTACAGCGCACCCCAGGCTGGCCTCTTTAACTTGCCTGCTGCTTAGCTTTGGGCATGGGGCCACCACCAAAGCCTTCCTGCTGGGAGTTCTGCCTCCTCCAGGAGCAGAATGGCCCCCATGCCAGCCCACTCCTCCTTACCAGAGGGGCGCACCATCTAACTGACACCTGTGGGGGCAGGGGGAGATGTCTTTGGCTGGCCCTGGACACCAGATGTGAACTTCACCTCAATGAATGAAGATGAAAGCCAAATGAAAATCGGAGGATTCAGCTCTTGGGAGCCACGCGACCATGATAGAGCAATGGACAGAGAAATTCATGAGGCAAATATGGAATAGAATTTGATTTTATACAGGGCCTTATTTACCCAAGGCATCTGCAAGTACTTTCTGAAAGTGATTACAGTGGTTACATATTAAAGGTGTGTTGGCTGTACAAGCAGCACACAGTAGCGACCCACAAAGCCTTAACTATTAAGGCTTCATGTTACCGAAGGTTAGAACGTTGGCCAGGGAACCAGAACGTTCTGTGTGCCGAGAAGAGCCATGGCTCTCTCACCTCCATGTGTTCAAGGTCCTCTGGACTTTTCAGTTTGTCCAGACAGCCATCAGGGTTATGCCTCGGAAGAGGTGTGGAAGTGGGGACTTGACTTTCACCTCTCTTCAGAAGCACCTCAGACAATCCTCCAGTGCCTTAGTGCAGTGTGCGTAGGAGGCATGAGGCCAAGTTATCACGAAGAAATGAAACTCATAGCCTTCTGGCCCAGAGTGGAGTGTGCTACGAGCTGAGTCATTCAAATAACCCATCCCTGGTGCATATGTTTGTTAACACTCACCGGTGACCTCAGACATTTTTGATCTACCATTTGGATAGGAGTCCTTATAGTGACATACCTCATGGGAGAAAGCCCTTTACCCTGTGCCCTTTTGACTCACTACCCCGAGGCTGATAGACTATAGGTACAATTCCCTCACATAAGGTTGTTTCACTTTTCTGGGACAGTGTGCACAATGTCTTGAATCAATTAAAACCACCGGGATTGGAACGAGAGAGAGAAGAAATTAGATTAAAACAAAGGAACGGTGTGTATAATGTAGTCTAGATAACCACATATGTAGTTACAGGCAATAAGCAATCTCTTGCATTAGTAGAGAATACACTCCCTTTTTACCACTTGTTCCTTTTTTCCTTGAGCTTTTTTTGCAAGCAGCATATCAGAGAGAGTCTCTGACTGGTGTCATCACCCTATTTCCCTCTCTGTCTAGTGTCCTTCTCATTATACAGCACATTCATTTTGATCCTACGGTTCATTATGATATCAAGCATGCGCTACAAAGCCAAAGTGCCATATTCTTATCTCAATCATGCCAGTAGAATCCATCTGGGTAAGTTTAATTGGGCACAAAGGACTCAGTTCTGCAAGCTCATCACAGCCCCTTCATAGGTACCAGCCCTTTCTTGGGAGGTCCAAGCATGGAAGGGTTGCAAGATTAGGCCCACAATTTGATCAAAAGAGAAATTTGCTCATAAGCCACTGTGCAATGTTGTTTATTGCAGTAATTCAACTGATTTTTTTTTTGTAAAAAAAAAAGTGACAAAAGTTACAAAAATTCTCCTATTTAGAAGGATTTTCTAACTGCACTTCTATTTTGTTTTGAATATTCTCTTTCTTTCACCGTCTCTGTCTCTCAGATGCAGGCAACTGATGATGGTTTAGCTCTTTGGTTACTGAATACATTGATTACAAGAACAGTAAGCAAATGCATTCCCTTGTTTATATCATTGTGTGTGTGTGTGTGTGTGTGTGTGTGTGTGAACATTCAGACAATTGTGAGAACACAAGGGGCTGCTTGCAAGCCCTGGATGGAGGTACTGTGAATTGGTAGTGTATTCCATTCTGAATCTGAGGCCATGTCTACACCATGAGAAAGATCGATGTAGCCGCAGTCGATGTTCTAGGATTCAGTTTAGCGGGTCTAGTGAAGACCCGCTAATTTGAAGTGAGAGGGCTCCCCCATCGGCCTCGGTAGTACTGCTCCTCAAGAGAAGTAAGGGAAGCCGATGGGAGCATTTGCTCCCATCAACCTCCCACTGTGTGGATGGTGAGAAAATGTGATTTAAGATACATTTACTCTAGCTACGTAATTAATGTAGCTGGAGTTGCATCTCTCAAGTACACCTTCCTCATTAGTGTAGACCTGGCCTGAAAAACTTGAAGTCATCTGGACAGATCACTATATCGAAGTAAGAGTCTTTTCCATAGAGAAAAGCATACCAGTTACCCCATTATCAAGAAGGAATTATGGAAACTAGGGTAATCATGAAAAACTTTATTTACTTCAGGTTCTTGTTTTATTATCTTAGATCTAAAATGAGTCTGAGACCACCTTCTGCTTTGGACATAAGGAAATAGTGCATAAAAACCTTTCTTCCTCATTTACAAAGGAATTTATTTTTTATTGCTCTTGTTAGGAGGAGAGGTTGGACCTTCTGTTAATGAACAGTCTTGTGAGAGTGTTCCCTGAAGAGGGACAGGAAAGGGGGGTGGGATAAAACCAAACTGAAGGAAATATCCCAGCTCTACTATGTTTAGGGCCAGTATTCCAATATGATGCGAGCCCCAGCATGAAGCACGTCGGACAGACAATTGGAAAACTGGCAAAAAATAACAGATTTGTCCATAAGTACTGGTGTGCTGCCCTCCACAAAACATCAAAATGCACATTTTGATTGGGCCACTGATTGAGAGGAATCTTCTGTTGCAGATAATGAGAGGGATATAGCGATCTCTTATCATTCCTGCCCATTTTGCTTGAGGTGTCTTTGGGTCACAGAATAAAGCTCTAATAAATTTGCCTGCTGGGACTAGAATTGCTTCCTTTTCAACACCTATGTGTACCTTCCAAGTGACTTCATTCTTGCTCTGGAATCTTTCAGGCTATGTAGCGTATAATCTGTCTTTTCTGAAAAAGCATGACAAGCCCTTAAATGGTAAACCCTAAGTGGTCTGCTGTAATACAAGAAGGAGACCAGAAAACTGCAGCCACAAACACTTCCTCAGAGATATGGCAAATGGCATGGATCAAGTTGCTGAGTCTGCTGCATCAAAATGGTCCTGCAGAGCTGTCCCTGCCTCCAGCTTGCTCTCTTCACCATGGGTATGTCTACATTACAGAGGAAGATCAAAGCTGACGCTGTTGATCTTCTAGGGTTCGAATTAATGGTCTAGTTAAAGCTAATTCGGAGTGAAGGGGCACTCTGGTCAATGCTGGTAACCCTGCTATCATGAGGAGTAAGGGAAGTTGAAGGGAGAGAGTGTTCTTCCTTCGACTTCCTGCAGTGTAGACAGCATAAAAAGCTGAGTTAAGCTACTTTGACTTCAGCTACACAATTTATGTAGTCGAAGTTGCGCATCTTAATTCAACTTTGTCCTGTAGTGTAGCTGTACCCCCATGAGAGTAAAGTCTTGCTTGGAGCCCTCTGGAAGCCTGTCTTTACACTTAATGATGTTTTCCCACAGGGTGAATTTGTAGGGGCTTAGGAGAGACTTAACAATTCTTAGCTGTAGGCCTCCTGTCAAATAAAGCTTGTAACCATACAAATCCAGGTTTTTTTGGTCCTGTACCCTTGTGCTGATGCTTGGTGTCCCTGCCATTCCTTGCCATTAGCTGCTGCCACCACCATGGAGCCTGGAGGCAGCTAGCAAGTGGCAGTAGAGATGTTTGAAGTGTTAGAAGGGACATAAGACCTCCTTTCTACCCACTTAGCCTGGAGGGTCTGCTACAGTATTTTAACCAGCCCAGAACTGAATTAATCAAAAGCACCACTCTGAAGGGCCTCACACATGCTAAAATGTCCATTAGTTTGTGGGATTTCTCATGGGCCTCTTCTGCTTGAATGTCTAAAAGAAGTCATCCTCTTAATCAGTTCTTGGTGAGACAGAAATTATCTGCTGGTGGAAAATCACTCACCATCTTTACCGCCGCATCAGATGTTGATGAAGAAGATGCACCTGCACACTGAGGAAATGACTGTTCTGCCTGTTGAGGTGGACGATCTGCAAAGGAATGCTCTGTGTGTGCAATGTTGATCTTGGTGCACCCTCAAAGCCAGTCAACTCAGATGGCTGAGATGTACTAGCAGAGGGAGGGACCCCTCATGGTGTCCAGAAATGCCACTGGTATGGGGGTGGCGATTCCCATACCTTCACAAGAGTGAGATGTGCCCACTGCTGAGACATTCATGGACCCCAGAGCTCTGATGGAGGCCAAGGTTCCTGTCTGATATGAACACAAAAATCTGAATCTGATGAAGATGACCCAGTTCTGCAATAATGGTGGGGCAGAATCCATGGGGAAATATAGATAAGCCCAACTCAGAGATGGTGGGACCAGGGATATTAATGAAGGCTTGCCGCTGGAATGTAACAGCCTCCTGGGTACTGGAAGTGTCAATGATACTGCAGGTCCTTACAGAGCTGGCGTAGGGACCACAGTCACTGATGCCAACTGTAGCCCTCCTGCACTGTCAGGGACACTGGTACCAAGAGGTTAAGCAATTCTCTGGCAGTAGAATATGCTTCCAGTGTCATTCATTCTGGGAATGGTTTTTTGATCTGACATATAGGAACTTGAAGGGTAGAACTTTATGGACCTAGAATAGGTTCCTGAGTCAATGAACCCACCCTTTCTAGCAAAGGAATGCTCTATGGAACACTTGCCCCCAAAGTACTACCAGAGTTCCTGCTTCTAGTGGCTTCGGTACCAAAGATATTGCTGGACAGGTTACCATGTTCTGAGTAGATCGGTGTCTTTCTTGGGTGCTGTATTCATAGACATCTCGGGAGGTGTGTTCTGTACCCACGAGCTGTGTCTACACTGGCACTCTTTTCCATAAAAGGGATGCTAATGAGACACTTCGGAATTGCAAATGCTGCGGGGGATTTAAATATCCCCGGCATTTGCATGAACATATAAGCTCGCTCGGCTTTTTGCCGAGAAAAGCGCCAGTTCAGACGGGATCTTGCGGAAAATAAACCCTTTTCCGAAGATCCCTTATTCCTACTTGAATAGGGAATAAGGAATTCCTTGAAAGTAGGAATAAGGGATCTTGCGGAAAAGGGTTTATTTTCCGCAAGATCCCGTTTAGATTGGCGCCCGCAAAACTCGAGCCGAAAAAGCGCAGTTATGTTCATGCAAATGCCGTGGGGATATTTAAATCCCCCGCAGCATTTGCAATTCCAAAGTGTCTCATTAGCATCCCTTTTACGGAAAAGGGTGCCAGCGTAGACACAGACGGGGTTCTGATGGTGGGTGAAGTGCTGACTCCATTAGAAGACATCTTGTGACGGGGGCGGCCACAGAAGGCCCTTTCATGGTGCCTCCCAGAGGGCTGACAAGGCTACTGCCACCCACCATCCTGCTCTATGGGGCTTCTCACCACCTGGTCCTGCTGGGCCAGCTCCTCTGGTCTCCCCCAGCCAAGGCCCTGAGCTGAGATCAATGCCCTCTCGAGAAGGAACACAGACACAAACTCTTCAGGTTCAAGGAAAGTTCAGTTTAGGGCTCAGATTCCTGGGTTACCACTCCCCAAATGGGATCAGAACCCCAAAAGAATTATTTAGGTAAGCCCCCTTGAACAATGAAAGGGGGAATGTACACACTGGTTGTTCCCCTGAGTAATAATTATTTACACTGGGCTTGATAATAAAATCACTTTTATTTTCTAAGTACAAGCAGTAGGATTTAAGTGGTCATAAGTGAGAACAGGCAGAGCAAAGTAGATTATGAACTCAAAATAACAGAAAATGCTTAGCTAGAAGCCTCGGTGCAAACTTATTTGCAAACTCATTACAAATTTACCCTAAAACTGTTTCTTTTCCAGCAAAGCCTTCCAAACCAGGGCTGTTCCTCACCCTGGGGTCTTTGGTTCGTTCTCTCCAGTGTGCCAGCCAAAGACAAAACACCCCTACTTTCCTATTGTTTTTAAAGATTCCCTTTTTGTATGGGAAGTCACCTGGCCAGTCCACAACGACTGCTAAGACTTAAGGACAAAAGGCTATTTGTGTATGATTGCCTAGACATTGACGCATCCCAGCCTTGGAAACACTCTTGATGGCTTTCATTTACACATTTAAAAACTATAAAGTTTGAAACCATTCCATACTCCATATGTCTAATTTAACACACAAGAATGATACATGCCCCAAAATATGATCCAGCAGATTAAGACATTGAGAGTGATAGGTTACATGAGGTAATTTGTCCAAAGCATCTTGGAGTTATGCAAATTTGTGTTCATAAGTCCATTTCATAAAGCATAGAGGGGTCCCTCACACATCTCTATCTTTTTTAACCTGAGGCTTGAACCCTATACAAATGTGACACTTGTCACTGATGAGGGACTCCCTCAAACATTTTAGGCAGCTGGGGCAATTTTAGCATCTTAAACTGATACAACTTACCACACAACGGTCTTTTATTCACCGCTGCAACACAGTCCCCACTAGGGCAGAGATAGACTTGTGATTATTAACCGTGCGCAATTCTACCACACCCCAGATTAAGTTAATACTTCCTCCTCCTACTGCAGAAACTGTTAACAAATTAATGTCAATGGTGATAGAGTTTTATAGGATATGAACTTTTCCCACTAGGAAATGAACAGTCTGCCCCACTCCCCAATAGTTTCACAGGCTACGTCTACACTACACAGTTATTTCAGAATAAGCTATTCCGGAATACTTATTCCGAAATAGCTTATTTCGAAATAGCACGTCTACACTACAGCAAAGCCTCAAAATTAGTCCGAGGCAGGCTTCCCTAATGGAGACGTGCTATCTCGATGTAGAGCCCCAGGAGGAATAACTTAGAATGACCCTGGTGAGGGGCTATTTCGAAATAGCAGAAGTGGAGCATCTACACACGCCTTATTTCAAAATAGCTGTTTTGGAATAAGCATTATTCTTCATAGAATGAGGTTTACAGAAGTCGGAATAAGCCGTCCGTTATTTCGAAATTATTTCGAAATAGCGGAATTGCTGTGTAGACGCTCGCATAGTTATTTCGGAATAACGGCCAGTATTCCAAAGTAACTTTGCTGTGTAGACACACCCACAGAGGCCAGCAAATGCCAGTTAGATAGATAAGATTTATACGTACTATTGACATGAGCTAAACTCAGACTTACGACCAGCTCCGTATTTCATTACCAAACACCACCCACCCACACCGAGCCAGTATCTGTGAAATCTGCCTCTATAAATTTAACAAAACCGCATGGGCAAGAAAAATATATTAAAGCTTGAGAAAAAGCAATCGGCAGGAGACAGAAATATGAGTGGTTTATTACCATGTGCATACTCAGAAGGGCACCCATAAGCACTGAGCGTACTAGGCATGGAAATGGCATGACGAGGGCAACCCGCAATTTAATTTCTCTGTTCTGAACTTTACTGTCATTCTGTAAAAATACCGATGACTGCTGCTGTCTGAAAATGCTTTGAGCAAAAGTCTTAACATTCCAAATGATCCTGAAAATCTCATTTCTGTATGCTTTTTAAGTTGTTTAGTTCTGACTCAGCAGTCTAAAAGTGTGTTTAAACACTGCAGGTAACCATTTCACATGGAACAAATACGGAGGAAATCAGGTTACGGGGAGGGCACCCAGCAGGACTCTTCCACTGTCTACTCAATGTCAATGTAAACTGATTTCTTTAAGAAAGACACTCAGGGAGAAGAGAACAAATTGAAGAAAACATGTTCTGCATGCAAGAAAGAGCAAAGAGATGGAACACAGGATACTATGAGATAATTATGCAGAGGGAGGGGAAAAAACAGAGGAAACAGGACTGCAGAAGAATAACAATATTCCAGCAGGTGGGAGTTGTTCAAACCAGGCTGGCTTGCAGCCGCACAAAACAGATAATACATGAGTATTTTCTCTCTGACTCTCCCTAATTCTTTCATGCAAAATAATTGCCTGCTCATACGTTCCTGGCGGTTTCTTTATCATGGTTCGTGTTGCTAAAATTGCTGTTCCCTGAGCATTAAGTTTTGAACTAAATTAAAAATGTGCCACACAAGAACTACAAAGAAGTTTACACATTACATTATAAAAAGAGAGAGCGTGTGTGAGAAATAAATAAATAAAGATAAAGGGAGCCCAGAAAATTGAGGAAGATTTGCTGTAACAAACACACAGCTAGATCCAGAGAGATGCCATCTAGCTGTAAATCCCAGAAGCCTCTCAGAATGGGGCCTTCCGGGAGGCACATACTGGTTATGGGGGAAACAATTTCTCTAGGTATGGTCTCACAGCAGATCACACAGTATGAAAGTGAAGAGACCGGTCGAGAGGGATTGCAGTGGGAGATGCATTTCTCTGATACAACATCAAACAGTTAGTGCATCACTTCAACATTATTCAAATATTCCCTAGCAATGCTCTAGCCAAATAGAACACAAATAGACTGTATCAAAAGGACAAGAATACATTAAAGATTTCTGCAGAGTGCTGTTATTGTTGACCTACGGTTTCATTATTTTGTGTTATTGTATTACAGATTCTCTGTTCTGCTCTGGTCCTTTTATGCTGCACTAGCTACATGCTGTAAAACCAAGTGAAAGAACACCTCAGAAATATCTTCTGGGGAAGCGAGTCCTCTGGATGTCCTCACATCTCCCAGCCTAGGGGGCATGCTCCAAGTCCAGGACATCAGCGGGGTATTACTTAAAGCTACCTTGGCCTACGTCCTATGACTGAGCTCAGTTTGAAAGGAACATAGCTCAATTTTTCTGGTCTAATTTCAAGTCCGCTTCAACATTGTGACTTTGAAAGTTCAACTCAAACTGCTTTTGTGCTTTACTTAGAGACTCTGAATTAGAGTAAAAATGAAAACTCTGTTGGGAAAAATAGGCTGGAAAACCAAGATGGAAGAATGAAAACCTCAGTAGGAGACTATGCATATTGCTAAACTGGAGGTGGATGGGTAGTTCCCAGCTCAGGTAGATGTCTGTGCACTAACTTGTTAGCGTGCTAGCATAGTTCAATAGAAGTGTATCCATGGCAGCGGGAGGGGCTAGCTGCCCCCAGACAATTGAATCCAGGATCCTACGTATTTACTTGAGATGCCAGCCCCATCCCACCTCCTGTGCCCCTCCAGTAACACTGCTATTTTTAGTACGCTAGCTCAGTCAAAAGCTAGCATATGTATATCTGAGTTGGGCCTTGTACCTCCAGCTCTAGTTTAAATGGGCTTTGTAAAAAAATAAGAGAAGAAACGTGTATGTGTAACCTGTGTGTTTTCTCCCTCCCTCTCTTTCACACAAACAATATTCTTCCTCCTTTCCTTTCTATCTAGATGTGTGTGTGAGATAGGAAGAAAACATACAGTACACACACACACACACACACACACACACACTATTCTACAGTACACACACACACACACACACACACACACACACTATTCTTCTTTCCTGTCTATACATCCATCCCTACCATATAACACAGACTTCTCTTTATCAGGGGTGGAGAACCTTTTTTGGGTTGGAAGCCACTGACCCACAGAAAAATCAGTCAGGGTGCATCTAGACTACATTCCTCTTTTGAAAGAGGAATGCAAATGAGGGAAATCGAAAATGCAAATGAAGTGCTGATGTACAAATCTCGTGCTTCCTTTGCATAATCTCTTCCGATTGCTTTTTCGGACGAGATTTAAAAAAAAAAAAAAAGCAGTCTAGACAGGGTTCTTTAAAAAAACCCTTTTTCGAAAGAACACTTTTTCCTGAAAAAATGAGGTTTACAGGGTTCTTTCGAAAAAGGGTTATTTTTCTAAAGAACCCCATCTAGACTGCTTTTTTTTCCCAAAAAATCTCTTCGGAAAATGCGATCAGTAGAGATTATGCAAATGAAGCGCAAGATTTGTAAATCAGCACCTCATTTGCACTTTCGATTTCCCTCATTTGCCTTCCTCTTTCGAAAGAGGAATGTAGTCTAGACGCACCCTCAGGAGTTGGACACAAGTGAGAAAGAACAAAACAAACACCAACAAACCCCACAAAAAGCCACCCCACACCAGCATGGGCTCTCCAATGATGGGGGGAGCCCCGAGCTTAAGGGGCTGGATCCCAGCAAGCCAGGGGCTGCCTCCAGCCCCCGGGCTTTACGCCCTCCACCCTCTACCTAAAGGAACATACAGTTAAACTGATTCATCCTTGCAGATTCAGCTTTGTTCTGTGAACCCCAAACAGTGCTCAACAGGATCACAAAACCTCAAAAGCGATGCCCTGTTCACTGCCCCCCTCCCAGTTGAAAGCAATAATATTGCAAGGACAAGGTTTGAGCTTTCATCTTCTTGTTTATCCTACTTCTGAAGTGGCTGCTTCCCTCCTAGATCCTTTATTGCCAGAGTAGCAGCTCAAAGCCAAATGAAGGCTGGAGCGTTGCACTGTGGTACGTGGCATGCCAAGGAAATGAAGCCCAATTTCAGGCTGCAGGAGACGGAGGGCTGTGATTTTGCTAGTGTGAAGCTGTTGCTTTGGAAGGAGGAGGACGAGCGAGAAACAAGCGAGAAATTTGTCAGAATTCTGGGACTCTCCTGTCTAGAACACAAACACAGATAAGGGGGCCAAACCCAAACAAAAAAATACAACCCCAAACCTGAAAGATGCTAGACATCTGAGTAGGCAGTGAAGCAGAGCAAAGGTCACAGCGACCACCTGTTCCCATTTCAGTACAGTAAACAGTAGGAGGGGTGTTCTCTGCTGAGGGCACTGAGTGGGAAAGGAAGGTGCACAGGAAGCACTGCCACTTGGGTAACTGATCACACACAACACAACAGTCAGACTCTCACAGCCGTGTTTGGTGTCCCAGTGGCTCCTCTTTCTAAACTAGCCTTGGCCAGGTACTTTACCTTTCACATAAAGTGGAGGGTCTCATGAGAGGGGGGTGTTCTTTTAAATAGCCTCATTGCAGCCATGTTTGATTTTAGAGCTTATCATGGAGTTTGCAACCGACACAACTCAAGCTGCAGATTTCAAACGCTCTTGGTTTCACAGCTGAGGTAATATGAAGCGACTTGTCCTCAGCGTTATTAGCTGGCACTGAAAAAAGCAGTCGACAGAATTAGAGAAACAGATGATGTACTTAGGAAGAGCAAGTAAATTAGAGACGTGCATGGATGATACATGGCTCGAGCTAGCCTTGGAAGAACCAACAGTAAAAAGAGACACAATTCAGTAATTGTAAGGAGACTGTATGTGTAATAAATAAAGCCGTATGTGTAATAAAGGGATGAAGAAAATACGGTGGCAACAAAAGGATCGTAGGAAATCAATTCTGTGAACGGTAATTCAGAAAATGGAGTAATAAAAAACAATTTGGGAAACTAAATGAGGAAGCAAGGGAGAAAGAATTGGAACAGAGAGGTAAGGAGGAATTTGTAAGTGTGCTTTGCTAGAGAGCCATTTCTTTTAGAAGGGTCATGCTAATTAGATTCTGAAGCCAGGGTTAAGGAGGAATTAGATGAGAGGGTTGCAGCTGAACCTGTTAGAATTTTGTATGCTTGGAATAAGGGTGACAAGAGATACTTAAGAGCTAATTCAGAGACTGGCCCAAGATGTGAGGGGGGGAAAAAAAGAGTATGAAGTTGTATTTTCAGCTGTGCTGCCAGTTTTGTGATTGGTAGACATGAGAGATGCTCAAATAATTATGAACACTTAGCTCATGGAATTTCATCCTGCCCCTCATTTTAAATTTTTCTACACCAGGAGGAAAATTTTGTTTAAGCTGTTCATTATTCATATTGGCTGTGTCTACACTGGCACCCTTTTGCGGAAAAGGGATGCTAATGAGACACAGCGCAATTGCAAATCCGCGGGGGATTTAAATATCCCCCGCGGCATTTGCATGAACATAACTGCTGCTTTTTCGGCTCGGGGTTTTGCGGAGAAAGCGCCAGTCTAAACGCGATCTTGCGGAAAATAAACCCTTTTCGCCAAGATCTCTTATTCTAATTTCAAGTAGGAATAAAGTCTTGCGAGAAAAGGTTTATTTCCGCAGATCGTCGCTTGGCGCTTTCTCGGCAAAACCGAGCGGCATCTGTTCATGCAAATACGCGATATTTAAATCCCCCAATTGGTGCGCATGTCTCTCGTGTATCCCTTTCATAATGTGTATAATTTGTCCCTTCATGAACACTGGCAATAAATACTGCAGTCTAACAAGAGCAATTGGTTACTGGAAAACCATTGTGTTCCATTAGCTATTTCTGCATACATGCAATGGTAGGTTCTATACCAAAGAAACTGAGCATGGCTTCTTGTTTGCAGAAGGTGAAGTCAAATCTTCCTTGTGAGGTCATGTTCAAACTGTTCATCTCTGTTGATCATGATGCTCACAGACACAGGGCGATCTTGCCAAACATCTGTTTGTATTCTCTTGAGAATCTTAGGCTTCATCTACACTACCAGTTTTTTCGGCAGAACATATGCTCATGAGGGACTCATTAGCATAATTCATGATCTCATTAGCATATTTTCTGCCAAAAAAAACTGGCAGTGTAGGTGAAGCCTATTGGTGTATTAACCGCACAGTGTAAGTCAAGCATCTGGGGGAATGCAGTCTTACTGCTGTTTTTCTTGTCTCAACTCAAAACCATGGATTTATTTATTAATAATTACCACCTCCCAACTTCTCTTTCATTTGTCATTCATTGTCACCTTGTAAGCCACAGGGAGGAGTCACTGGGATCCCTTTCAAGCATCCAAAAATTTGGCCCCTTCCTCCACAAGTATGTATAATAAGAAATAGCTACCAGAACACAATGGTTTCACCTTTTTTTTTTACGTCTCCAAACATTTTCTTTTAAAATCACCTACATGTTTGCCCAACAGTAAGAGAAATGAGAAACATACATGATGAGTTTTATCACTATGCAGAGGGGCCCTTTATATCTGAAAAGTCCTGTTCTGAAAGCTTACCTCAATTTAAAGTAGTTTGCTGGTCTTCTGCTGCACTGGTAAGTTTCAAGCTAGAAGAAATGACATAGTGATAAAGAATCAATACATTCTTTTTTTTTAGTAGATGGGAACATTTTAGAATGAAATCAGAATGATATAAGTGATTGTTAATTAAATTTCAACCTGATATCATAATACTAGATTATGGGACTGGAGTTACATTGTACAGTTGGAAGAACAAAGGAAATGCTCATTAGCTTGATAGGGGCTGTTTATCTATTGTGCAGAAATACTGTGCTGAATTTGGGTTTTTAATGAAGAGTTTCTCCTGGACAGGAGATAATGCAGTGATGTCTCTACATAGCAAAATCTGTGCACAAGCTGACCAGCTCATGCAAGCTTGAATCCTGGTAGCAGTGAAGACATTACAGTGCGGGCTTCCAAACAGGCTACCAAGCTAACTATGTACGCAGGGTCTCTACTGGGTGTGTATTATCCATGCTGAAACCTGCATTACGCTGTCTCCACAGCTACTATAACACAGGTTACCTGGATTCAGGCTAGTTTGGGCTGTGAGGCTGTGTAACTCCAGATAAAGCAATAGCTTTGTGTTGGTGTGTAATGGGGTTGGTACTCACCTCACATGAGCACCCCTATTTGACTGAGTGCAGGGTCCTGCGTGGCCTCAGTTTTAAAAAGCCTTGCAGCTACTCAGCCCTTCGGCCGAGACACGCAGCCTTGTATGAAATCACAAACTGCATCTCTAACAGAGGCCCATCCCAGTGCCCTCCATAGAGCGTCTCTCTGAATCTAGTCTCTCAATTTGGATTTCGCCACTCGGTAGGAGAATGGTGCATCAAGGGCTTCTCCTCTTGGAGACAGTGTTTTAAACAGCTCCCTACTCTGCACTGGCTTCTCCTCTTGGAGACAGTGTTTTAAACAGCTCCCTACGCTGCACTGTCCTTGGTTCTGCCAGCCACCCATCCCTGACCTTCTCCCCTCCAGGTCTGGGCTGCAACTGAGCTGCTTCTAGTCTTGCAGCTCCTTTTATATAGTCCTTCCTGGCCCCTGATTAGGTGGTTTCCTCCTAGCCACTCTAGCCTCCTGGAGGACTTCTCTATGGTCCTTTTGGCCTTAGGGCTTAGCCCCATTACATGGTGTCAAGTGGAGTACTTCAGTGGTGAAACAGGCTCATACCATCCACAGTTAACACTGTGTTGAAGTTTACTAGGTAGGACAAACAGAAGTGAAGAGATCAACAAAATAAATATATTTTTATGTAGGTACTATAAAACATACATTATCTGGCTGTCAAATTCAAGGTGTATACATACATATGTTGCAGAAATGAGATATTTTTGGAACAACAAATATGGTGAAGTTAGGAAATTGACTAGAAATTTAAAATATCAAAATGCAGAGCTTGCTAAGTGATAGGTAAAATAAAGCTTGATAAAATAGAGGTGTAGATTTTGTTGAGGAATATATTATGCCTGCAGCAAGAAAAGATATAAATATATTGGCAGGCACAACAAAAGCGATTTGCAAGAATAAAGACAAAAATATAGTAATGTCATTCTTGGCTGTTAGTACACTTCTGTATAACAGCGTGAGACACTATTTATACAGACAACATGCTTATAAACATACCAGTACATTGATCATGGGTAATTTTAACTCTTTTCACTGAGCTGGGTTTTTCTGACAAACAGCGATAATGTATTTTGGACCATTGCTGGTGGCAAGCGCCCCAGACCTGCTGGCAGTAAGAGGTTAATTTCTGAGATATTGATTATAATAATAAATATGGAACAATGGGGTGTGGGAGTGGGTGATTCTAGAGACGATGCAGTGTTGATTTCTTATTTAGTATGCCTCTTGGACTCACAAATTTCAGCTGGTTTGCCTCTAAGCTCCTTTTGAACCTCAGTGTATAGCTTCTTGATGTATAATGAAATACTTTCTCCCTTTTTCCCTTTCCTGTCCCTCCTGTACCCCTCTATACCAATATTTCACGCCTCAGGTTTATCCCACAAAGTCCCAGTGGTGTCAATTAAGTTATAGTTTATCTTATGTACTAATACTCCCAGTTCTTCCCTGTTTAGGGGAAGATGTTACGTACATTTCCTCACTGTTAACCCACTTGTTGTTCCTCTGACCCTGCTGTAATTTTCAATTCCCCTCCCCCCCCCCATCCTTTGCCCCTACATTTAGACCTCTGTTAAGGTCACCTTTCTTATATAACAATCTGTGGATGTTGGTCACCTGCCCCCTTTGAACTTAGTCTAAATCTATTTTACAGGTTGTGACTCCAACTCCTAACAACAAACTGAGAGGTTTAAGCCTTTTACTGTATCTACTGAGTGTTTCACTCAGTCTGCAAAGCTGCCAGCATGATTAAAACTATGGTGAACCCAGCACTGCTAGGAATGATTTCCTAACCTCCAGGACCAGAGGTGCCAGATGTTTTCATTTAAAGCCGTCCAATCCTGATATGGAACCCCCTGGACCAGATTAGCTGCTTTCCATCAGTGCAGCTTCACTGACCGAGTTGTCAGGTGTAAATCCGGGTAGAATTTGGCCTGTGCAAGGACCTTGTTATATTAAAATGGTACCCTGCAATACCTGATTCTGCGGAGCTATGAGTCTAATTCCTATTGACTTGAATAGAAATGCAGGGCATTCAACACCGTGAAATATCAAGTCTGGGTTAGAGCCAGCAAGGACAGACTCTGCTTCTCATGCATACTCAGAACTCCCCGGACATCAACACAAGTTTTGCCTGTGCAATGAAGATGGAAAAGGCCTCCTGTTATTGTATCCACCTTGTTTCATGTATTGTAAGGAATAAAGAAATGTAAACATTATAGATCTTTAAGAGGCCAATTTCTTTGGGATTTTCCCCCCTTTTATAAAATAACCTCTTGTTCCATTTCCACTAAATCTGCTCTGTGCTTTCTCTGCTAAAAAAAGCTGAAGTTTGATTGCTTCAAAGAATGCCAATAATCACAAATCACTCCCCACAACACATCCTGCAGTAAGCCCCAGTGTATGTAACTGTGTTGCTTTTGCCAACATTTTAGATAGTTTCATGCTATTCCTGCTGTTTCTCATGTCACGGAGGTTAGTTCTCCTGTGAATGAGTATGAAACAGCTAGTAAAAAGTAACTATTATCTGAATCCAAGTACACAAAATATTCCCAAGTGACTAGCATTTTTCTTCTGGTAAGCTGTGAGACTGGATTGTGTAATTTACTGTATACAGCCATTAATAACAACATGACCTGTTATTGTATGAGTACATATCTCCTTAGAGCACTGTGCCTGCAAATTGTCCCAAAATTGCAAGATCAGGGGAAAAAAAACCCAACTAAATAACAGTTTAAAAAAAGACAATTTAAAAAAGAAAAAAAAAATACTGCACCACCCAGCTGAGCTGAACTTTCTATTTCTCTCCTCTTGTTTTTATGCATGAATCTCCCAAGGAGAGTGATATAAATACAGATGTAAAACAGTCAAATGATACAGCAAGTGATTTAATATGTGAGATCAAAACTGTAGAGACAAAGAGCATTTAAGGTAGCATTTCAGGATCGCTGCGTACAATACAGACAATACAGAGGTCCTGACTAAGAACTCCTAGAACCAGTCCTGTATTTATACTGCTTTATAACTACAAAAGATTTCAAGTCTTCAAAACAAGGCCTCAACGCTTCACCAATGCTCATCAGTGTTCCTTAACCATTAGAGAATCATTAATTCCTAGACCATTCCAAATCCTGTCTAAAATAACTAAATGCAAATCCCGTGGCAGGTGCTGGGCAAACTCCAATGATAACAAATTGGGGGGTAAAGTTTCGCACCAGGTGGAAAGTGGTTATGAAAAGTGGACAAAAGGCAGCATTGTTTAACTGGCACCAGTATGGATCTCAGTGAGCGTGCAAATGAGTATCTTATAGACAAGGATTAAATGATTGTACCTCATGTGGCCATTGGCACTGGAGAAAAGTGGGTGTAAATCATTAGCCTTCTGATCTAGCAGCGTTTTATACCCTTTTTGCACTGGTGTACATGACCATACAAGGTGCAAGGCAATGGTGAGTCTGATCTACAGGCAGGACTTTGTATCTGCACCAGTGTGAGGGTTACTGAAAAGACAGGGATGAGCACTTTATGCCTCCCCCTTACTGGAACTATGGGGGACCAATTCAATCCCTGGCTCTGGCTAAGACACACCCGCAAGAGGTCCCAGGCTCCTATGAGCCTTGCGGCAGCCAAATAATGACAAAGGCCACAGGTGCAAACCCAGACAATCCTCTTCTTATTCCAAAATGCGCCTCTCAGCCGGTACAGCAGCTCCAGAGGAGGTGCACCGGAGGTATTCTCTGAGGCTACGTCTACACTGCAGGCTTCTTGTGCAAGAGAGTGTCCACACCCCAAAAGCGCATTGGAAAAGCGATGCGCTTTTGTGCAAGAGAGCATCCAGACTGCATGGACACTCTCATGTAAAAAAGCTCTCATTGCCATTCACAGAATGGCCACCAGGGCACCTGTGCGTCTTTCAATAGGCTGTTTTTGTGCAAAAAATCCTTGTTTCCCACTCACACACACCTTTTTGCACAAAAGCTCTTGCACAAAAAGGACTTATTCCTCATAGAAAGAGGAATACCTATACCGCAAAAACCCCTCTGTTCTGTCGATTCACTGTAAATTTTCTTGAGGTGTGGATGCTCCGTGGGTTTTTGCGCAAAAATGGCTATAGTCATAGTCTGTGTGGCCTGAGTGGCTGCTTTTCACTCTCTTTGCACTGGTTCTGCCAGTACAAAGGGGCTTCAGAGGTACTGGAAATCAGGCTGTGAGGGGTCGAGGGGAGTGTATGTAGAAAAAAACAAGACAAACCTCTTAACACTGCCCCGCATCTGGTGATTTCAAAACACTAGCACACAATGTCAATATCGCAGGCACGTGAGAAATTTCTCAGGCTGTCACATACTCCCAGAGTATTGTCTCTAACATTTCCTTCCAATGAAAGGTGGGAGAAAGCCCTGCAGTACTGTTCCTTTGTGTACTCATCTGCCTATAAGTCTTTTGTTGTAATACATTAGACAAACCCACACATTCATTCAGCCAGAACTGTCTTTATTCTTTTCAGAGTTGAATTTTTGTGTTTCCATAACTAAGATATTCTAACAGCAGCAGAGATATCCCAAACACAAACTTTTTGAAAGTTTAGGAGTTTTCAGAAGTAGGGTTTGAATATCCCCCCAATCTCTTTGTTGTACCCACTTGTTTGTCCTTTATACTTTGATTGCAAGGTCTTTGATGAAGAGGCCATCTTTTTATTATGAGTATATACCATTGATGCACAACCAAGACTAGTGAGCAGACTGCATGAGTGACACTTTTTCTTGCAGCAGCAAGATTGTCGTGACCAAGATGGTCTCCCAGGAAAGGATAATTTTGCTAACTGCGTGTGTGTATCTAGAATTTGTGGGGGTGCTGACTGAATTGAAGCAGCTTTTTGATTGGAAGCAGAGGAAACAGATGGCTCTCACAGTCAATGTTGTGTTCACACACCTCATTTCACATGTTTTTGCTTTATGTGCATGTCACTTTAGTCATGGGTACGTCTAGACTACAGGCTTTTGTCGACAGAGGCTTTGTCGACAGATACTGTTGACAAAGCTTCTGTCAACAAAGAGCGTCTAGACTACATCCAGTTCTGTCGACAAAACTAGCCACTTTGTCGACTTGAGAATGTAGACGCAAACGACAGTGTAGATGCAATAACGCCTTCTGTCGACAGAACTCTGTCGACAAAAGGCGTTATTCCTCGTAGAATGAGATTTACTGCCGTTGACAAAACTGCCGAGTTCTGTCAACGTTATGTCGACAGAACTCAGTGGTAGTGTAGACGCAGGTATAGTTTTGTCTACAAAAGTCCACTTTTGTCGACAAAACCCTGTAGTCTAGACACACCCACTAGTAGGAAAAAACCTATGTGGGTGTAAACCAGTAGAATGTGGCTACCCTACCATGGGCAACACTAAACAAAATGTCTTGTGGGTCACACACAGAACCTCAATGGTTCACCACTGAGATATACAGTGCCTAGCATGAAACCCCATCCCTGGTAAGAGCCGCTAGGCACTCTCGCAAAACAAATAAAAGACAGGACTATGTAGCTAGCACTTTAGTCTTTGAAGTGCTACATAGTCCTGTCTTTTGTTTCAGCTAGACCAGACTAACACGGCTACATCTCTATTACTATTCTAAAAACAAATAATGAATAGTAATAGGATCTTGGCTTGTCCCATTTAGAGATAAAAGGCCACTGCAAGGGTCATATCAGAAGTTTGGGATTGATCCAGTCTCTAACTAGAGGTAGGTTTAAATAAGTTATTTAACTGTGAGCTTCATTAGTGCTGAACAAATGATGCAGAAAATTCTCCACAAATATTCATTTGAATGACATTTGATTCAGCTATGTTTATGCCCGTATCTATGCAACTAATTCCTCTGTGATCTCATTTTACTATCATGGATGTTTGGGGAAAGTGGATGTTAAGCTTGTACAGACGAAGATTTACAGAAAGCACTTTTTAAATTCATTTTCCACAGGCATTCACATGGGAAATATGATGTTACATTCTAGTCCTCCTCCCAGGCAACGGAAACAGTACTCTTTGACTTATTATCTGACCATTTACAACAACCAGAACAGCTGGCAATTTGAATGTTTGGGTTAACAGCAAATCACCAAATATTGTTGAGTAATTTCATATAATAAACAAACAGAGGAACTTCATCTGCTGGCTGGAGAGTTCATAAGCAGAAAGGGAGGCAAAATCTGTGTATAAGATTATTTGTTCTAACCTATATGCACAGCTTTCATTTCCACATTTATACTGGGAACAAAGCAGAATTTGACTCAAGTTTTAAAACATCTATTTGAATTACAGCTGAGGTCACTTCGATATCTGACGCAATAAGTGGCACCATACAGATTCCAAGTTATCTTTTAAACATACAGTGGCTCTGTCTACAAAGGGGATGAAGGTGCTCTTTTCAATCCAATTAGCTCAGTCAAGTTAGGTTAACATGACACATTGGGAATTAGGCGGAAATTACCCTTGCCACCAGAGTAGACACGGTTAATGTGGGGATTTTTTCAGTTGTGTTAGTTGGCTGTGGTATAGCCTAGGTGCTAAGGAGGGTTTTCAGTCATGTTAAGATAAGGACTTGTCTACATGGGGAAATTGCAGTGGTATAAAGTGGGGTGTAACTTTAAACTTCTATAGTAATTAAGTATCCACACCTCAAGCACGTTTTTGCGCAAGAAAGTTTCCAGTAAAACAGCAGAACAGAGGGCTTTTTGCGGTGTAGGTATACCTCTTTCTATGAGGAATAACTCCTTTTTGCACAAGAGTTATTGCACAAAAAGGTGTGTGTGGATGCTCAACAGGGGTTTCTTGCGCAAAAAGAGCCTATCAGAAAAAGCACAGGTGCTCTGATGGCCATTCCGTGTGCAAGCGTGTCCATGCGGTGTAGACGTTCTCTTGTGAAAAAGCACATCACTTTTGTGATGCGCATTTGAGGTGTGGACACGCTTTTGTGCAAGAAGTTTTTGCGGAAGATCTCTTCTGCAAAAAGGTTCTTGCGCAAAACCCCTGCAGTGTAGACAAAGCCTAGGTGTGTGGATTATACAAGAACAAGTCTTCTCCCTACCTATTAGCTGTTATTTATTTTCTTGCACCAGCAACACTGACATATTCGATCCCCTGAACCCGTGTTTTGTTTAGCTGGGCATTGAATTGGTCCCTGCTGGGGTCCAGGTGGCTAGTGCAGGGCTTCATCAGCCATGGCATGAGGGGGTAGGCCGCGTACCTTACGATGCACGGTGGCATCTGTTGTTTGTTCGTCTCCTTCTGCAGGTGGTGTGAGCCATCAACTCTGTCCTGCTGTGCACGGTCATCCATCTGGGAGACCTGGACCCCATCGTGGCTGGATTTGCTGCCCTGGGCTTCCCCAGCTGTGGACGGGGCATCAATGGAAGCCATATTCCCATCCACACACCACAACATCGAGCCGTACCATACATAAAACGCAAGGGCTATTTCTCCATGGTGCTGCAGGCCCCAGTCGATCACCGTGGACAGTTCATGGACATTTTCGTTGGGTGGTCAGGGAGGGCGCACAATGCCTGCATTTTCAGAAATTCCAGCCTCTGCCACAAACTGGAGACTGGTGCATTCTTCCCCCCAGAGTGACTTTTGGGTTGAGGATGTACAAAACAGAAAATCAGAGGGGGTGTCTGAGCCCTTGGGAAGTCCCCTAGTCCCCCCTTCTTCTCCCCTCAAACACCTCAGGAGCCACCTCCTATGAGCCCCCCCCCCTCCGCCCCACAGGGCTGTGTGAGGGCGGGATGGTAGAATCCCACTAGGGACGGGGCTACCACCCCACCCTCAGCCCACCCCCTGCACCTCCAACCCTCACCCCTTTCCCTAGGGTCCCCCTTTCCAGAACTCCCCGAGACTGCAGTCTGAGAGTACCTTACCTCCAGGAGGAGGGCCCCAATGGTGGACTTTCCCATGCCGAACTGGTTGCCCACAGATAGGTAACTGGGGTGGCGAGCTTCCAGATGGCTATGGCAACCCGCTTCTCCAGGAGGATGGCGGGACACATCTGGGTTTCCCGTCGGAGGAGGGCAGGGATAAGCCAGGCACACAGGTCCATTAAGGTGGCCTCCACATTCAGAAGTTATGGAGCTACTGCTGGTCATCCCACCGCTCCATGACCAGCCGGTCCCACCAGTCGGAATCGGTGTTCAGCCTCCAAAACCGTCTCTCCACTGTGGGGTGCGGTTGCAAGGGGCTTGCTCCCGCACACAGGAAGAGGCTCTCAATGATGAGCTCGGTGTTGAGCTTGTGGAGGGCCCTGAAGGCAGCCTGCACAAACTGCTGCAGAAACTGCAGCATGGCAGTGTGGGGCCATCGTATGCCCCGAGGCAGCTCCAGCTCCTTGGCAAGGAGCGTGCTGTGGCGTCCAAAAGCTGGGCAACGAGAGCATGCACTGCAAAAGCTTTCCTGTCCCTCGGAGAGGTAGGCAAGCAAGCAGCAGAAGCAAAGAAACGGCTGTCCAGGGGGGTTCCTTTAAGCACCTAATTCAGCTAGCCTTAGGCAACAGTACCCGGACGCAACTGCTGACTTAATGCCCTGCCTGAACTGGTTCTGGGTGGCCTTAAATGCGAGATAGCATCCAATCTGTGTGGATGCTCTCTTTCAAAAAAGCACATCGCTTTTTCGATGCACTTTTGCTGTGTGGATGCTCTCTTTCCAAATAAGCTTTTCCGGAAGATCTCTAAGTCTAGACGTAGCCTGAGAGTTATACCAAAACTATAGCTGTAGAGGGTGTAGTTATGCATGTAAAATTCCTCATGTTGTCAAGCCCTAATTTATTTATTTTTTTTTGAGTGAAATTCCCCTAAACTTACTCTATGATCTGTTTTCTTCAGGAAAGAAGGAACTTTTGATTGCACAATCAAAGTAGATGAAAGCTGAAACATGAGCTTCCTGCCAAAAGAAGGAGAAAGGGTGGGAACCCATTTCCCTTTTGCTCGCCACTGCCAGAATAGTTTTGCAACAACGGCTCTTATAACTGCACTGCAGAGTGTGTTTGGGGGAGGGGGAAGAAGCAAACGAACACACACACAACCCCAACTCAGAAAGAAATCTGGAATCCATCATTTTGTCTCTAATTGTCAGCTAGTTAAAGCCAAACACTCTCTGATCCAGTTACATTTGCAGTTTTTTGGATGTCTTTATTGGCATAAGACCTATAAACACTATCCGGTAACAATTAGAAGCATGTGAACTGGATAAAATTCAGTTTGCCATTAACTTTCAGACACTCGTGTTCAGCCAGGATAATGGATCAGAGTTCACTAATGGTCTAGTGTCTTGATCATGTATTCCACAGCATGGAGTTAGAGAATTACACCCTTTTTTAAGTGAGGCATTCCGCATTGAACAGAGATGTGAGTCTTTGAGTTTTAGGATGAAGGAAAGACACAGAGGAACAACACTAGGACTTTCCCAAAGATGTAATATAATGCCAAAAAATGCATAGGTGGTGAAAATTCCCATTCAGCAGAATCTGTGGCCCCAAAATCTAAAGCAATACCAACACAGAATGGTATGAACAGGGTCAAACTGGCTCTAAGTCACTGGGAGGAAGTTGGGGCAGGGTACAAAGTCGTGTGAGTGTCCGGGTGGAATCTGGCTGACTCAGTCACAAGACCCTGCCCTCCACCTGCCTTTCTCTGCTCCAGTGAGAGAGTCTAAGATGGCACCCACCCCATTCACCCTCATGGGGACTGCCTCTGCAGAGAAGGTGTCATGATCATGACGGCTAGCCAGCAGCCTGGGGACTACGGGGTTAACTGTACCTAGCCAGGTAGCAGTCAGCCAATAGAAATGCAGATAGGGATTTCAAACTGAGACAAAGGAATTTTTGGGTTTTTCCCTCCTTTGTCCCTGGCCAGTTGACTCTCCAGATACTGAGGGGGACAGACAACAAACATATCCCTCTCCAAGAAAAGACTCTTCACCATATGTAAGTAGGGCAAAGTCTAGATAAATCTGTTAGGTTTTATTGTTTTATGGTTTGGGAATGGGAATCTGATGTCTGTGCATTTAGAAATGGGTTTTCCTCTCTTTTGTAACTAAGTTTTGTTCCCACGGGAAAATTCCCCATGAGTTTATTAATTGGTGGCACTTACCATCTAGCCAATCCAACTATGCTTGTAACAGGAGTATTGTTGTGATAATAAAAGTTCTTTCTTTTTATTAACCTGGTATTGGTTCAAGTCTGTGTCCTGGAAAAATCTGTCTGTGGGATCTGCATGCCTCTGATTAGGGGACAGCAGCCACAGACTGCAGTTTGTATTTTCTCTTTTCTTTTTCAAGTTCTTTGGAAAAAAGAGCTTGGGGTGCCCTGGGGTTGGTTTCAAGTGTCCATCCTGTTTGTGGGTTCAAAAGCACATGGTGGCAATGGATTCCCCAAAGTCCGGGGATTAGGATTTTGGGGGGGGGAGTCTTGTACCAAAGCCTGTGGAGATCAGGTTTTGGGGTACTTTTGCAGGCCTTCACTTCTGCATTCATCGTGACAGAGTGGGGAATCAGCCTTGACAGAAAGGCACAATGGGTAGAGAAGGTCCCTTGGCATATGGCACCCACTATCTGGCCCTTAGGCCATGTCTACAGACACTAGGAGATTGGTCTGAATGTATTAAGTTCAACTTCTGAGCACCAGGAAGCACTCTGGGGATCTGCGGGAGGCTTCCCGGAGGCCAATTAGTTCAAATTAGCAGCACCAGGGTGTCCACACTAATGTAATTTCGGACTCACGAGTTCGGGAATAGCGTTATTCCTCGTGAAAAGCAGGACTACAGAGTTTGAATTCTGTGGCCCCTCATTTCGGAATAACGGGCTTGGGCGTGTGGACACATCACTTACAAATTCAACCAGGAGGGGTTGTTTCAGACTAAGGTGTTAGTATAGACGAAGGCTTGGAAACTGAATAAATTGCTTCCCCTATGTACTATTTTCAAGTATATGTTAATCCTCACAATAAGCCACACGTTAGGATTGCAGGGCATAGTCAGCACCCTGTTGTTGTGGCACATTCACCTCTGTCCTCCTGACCATGGCTCTGGAACAAGTGATGCAAAGTTGGCCCACGCAGATTCCATCCCAGATTTTACGCACGAACCACAGGGAACATTTTAGTTCAAATAGTCTTATTTCCTTTTAGAAATCACAAAGCGAAACATAACACAAAACAGCCTAGCTGGGTGCATTCATTAAAGCTGCATATCATTTACCCTGAACATACAGAATCGGGAATAAAATTCAGCTGACAGTTACACACACTTGCAACTGTCTGGCAAAACTCCACTGGGGTCCTAAACTGGGGGCACATTCGGCAGCAGTCCTTGCTCATGCAAAACAGCAGGTGAAGTCAGGATTTGGCCCTTGGGTCAGGGCATGTCTACTCAGCAGCGTTATTTCAGAAGAACGTCAGTTCTTCTGAAATAACGTAGTGTGCGTCTACACAGCAAGCCCGTTATTTCAAAATAAATTCTTACTCCTAAACCTGATTGTATGAGGAGTAAGGGAAGTCGGGGGAAGAGTGCTCTATTTCAAAATCAGTGCTGTGTAGACATGCCCAAAGTCGAAATAAGCTATTTCAACTTAAGCTACGCAATTGACGTTGCTCAGGTTGTGTAGCTTATTTCGAGTTTAGCCCTGCTGTGTAGATGTGCCCTAAGTGTGGACTTAACCTTTGTCTAAATAATTCCAGGATGTGCACTGGCACACTTGAGAGGAGAGAGTTTGGCCCTTTGTATGAAAGATGCCCCTAGCCTGAGACAGGCAGGGGAGACTGCTCCCCTGCTCTCTCAGCATGTCCATAAGAAACAGGCACTGGAGTGAAGCCCCACACTGCTTTGCCATGCTATCACTCTGCTATGCTCTCCTATTCACTAGTAACCGGCCCAATTAGTGAGAGAGGACAATTCCCCTCATGGACATATATTTCTCCCGGTAAAAGTAAATCCAGCCACGGAATAAAAAAAATCAATTTCACCAATAATTAGTCCACATTCTGTTCTGGTGAATTTAACTACTTCGAGTGAAGAAACGGCTGAGAAATCGAGGTTTATCAATCAACGACAGCACACGCTTTGCAAGATTTGCTCCCAGGCCTCACTGTTAAGGTGGGATTTTCATAAGCTTTCAGCATTAGGCAAACTCTGCTCCTCCTGAAATCCCTGGTAAAACTTCCACTGCCGTCCACGGGAGCAGAATTAGAGTGGGCTTGAGCACGTTCGAAAATCCTGCCCTTTGACTCCGTCCAGACGGCTGTGTTGGCAGCCAGGTGACTGGTGAATAACCAGGAAGAAGAGCCTCCCTGGCGTCATGCCCACAGGGAAAGGGAAAGGTGGTCTCCGCCTGCATGAGTGACAGCCCGGAAAAGGATATTGAATGAGGGACAAATTCCTCAGTGAGGCTGGTGTAAATCCAGAACACCCCACAGAAGGGAACAGAGTCACCCTGGTAC
The DNA here is from genome assembly GCA_019425775.1 of Rafetus swinhoei. NCBI lineage: Eukaryota > Metazoa > Chordata > Testudines > Trionychidae > Rafetus > Rafetus swinhoei. The sequence goes on along the minus strand of CM033436.1, from coordinate 43,859,386 downwards.
AAAGGAGTACGTGCTGGACATATGCATGAGCTCCAAAACAGTAGTCCCTGGAGAGAGCAGAGCTTTCTGGCTTGAGGAAGCTACCTTGTCCCCAGCAGCCCGGGCTGAGGAGTAGACAGACTCTCTCCATCCCCTGACAGAGCCCAGAAACTTTCCAAAACCTCATTGTTTTAAAATCAACCACACCACCCTCTCTCTTCTTCTATGGCAGTTCCACAGAGGGTAATACAGTCCCAGGCCTGCAGTCCCTTAGCAGACACAATATGGGGAAGAACGGATGGCCAGGATACTGTGTCTGGGAGAGGTGTGGCGACATTTTCTTTACATCAACCCCCTGTTCCCATGTGGCAGGTCAGCTGCCCAGTTGTTTCCTTCCCAGGAGGTGAGTTAGAACCAGGTGTGGACTGACTGGTTGGGATTTATCTATTCCTGAGCACCATACCCCTCTGCCAGAGAAACTGGTGGTTAGTGATTAACTGTAGCAGCTGAGAGTTGTTTAGTTTACATTTGCAGTAATCTGTATCACACATGCATCTGCTGACAGTACACCAGCCCAGATGACGTACATTACAGTAAAGAGCTGGATGCTAGACAAACAATCACTGATTTCCAGGGGGAGCTTTTGCTAAGTTCTTTGCATTATTTTCACCAAATGTTCTATCAGCAGCAGAGCCAGATCACCCGGGGTGGGGCTGGATACTGGCTCCCACAGGAACCAGCAGCAGGGTTGTACCCAGCACCATCAGACACCACTGCAGCACATTGTGGAACTGGAGCTCAAAGTGTCACTCTATTAGCTTGTAGGAGTAGTAGGTTGTAATCCTCTAGCAAGCCAACCACTGGAAAAGGACTCATTACACATACTCCTTGCATGTTAGTCTGACAGTGTATTAGAAATGAGAATATACTAGGCCGACAGTTGGGGATGGCAGAGGGATAAAAAATGGCTTAGAATTGGAGATTTAATTAGGGAATTCACGGCTCTTGCATTCAAAGTGAAGGTTGAATACTCGGGTTCCTGGGGTTGGCATCCTCACTAATCTAAGAAGAAAACACGTCCAAAATGGTAGTATAACTGTGTGAGGCAGCATGGTCCATTGAACAGGGCACTGGAGTAGGAGTCAGGAGACCTAGATTTTTTCCCCCTGGTTATACAATAAATAGGATGAGTAGACTGTCTGAAAAATATTTATTTTCAAGCTTCTAATTGGAGTGGCTAAGCTCTCTGCCTTGAGAAACATGGCAGAAATACAGATAGGTCCTACTGACTGTCATTTGGTTGTCCCTTTGTTTGTTGGAAGCAGGGGTTCTAATCTAGCAGATAAGATGCTGGAAAATCTAGAAACCCTTTGAAGCACCTGGAGGAAAGTTACTACTGTATATTCGGACCGGACTTAAGTGCACCAGCATGAGTTAAATCACAGTTAAGGTTTAAACTGTTTTAGATAATCACTATGTCCTGACACTGCCAGGGTTTTAACACAAAGGGAGGGGGTGACTTTGTAGAAAGCCTGTTTGCTATATTGCTTGGCTAATTACATATTTTCTGCCTTCACTCTAAGCCCCTTCAGTTTTGTGGGTTTAAGTCATAGTCCTTACTGTTGTTTAAATGTAGGGTTTTTTTTGCCTGAATTACCATTTTATGGTAGTATTAAACTTGGGTTTGACATGTTAATAGCACTGAGTTATCACATGACAACTGTGCTATTAATATGCATAACCACTATATTTAGTCCATTTTCCCAAAAGGAATTATTTACTCATCCACTGGAGCTATTATAGTCGATCAGGTAAATATATGCAGTATTTGGTTGGAGTACTAATTTTGAAAATGTGCAGTATTTACCCATTATAGCTGCCTACTGTGTATATCCATATTGAGACTTTTTTTCAAAAGTGCACAAGGGACTGTAAGAGAATCATCAACTGCCTGCCTTACATGGCAATAAATCCATCCCTTGCTGAAGTCTCTGCTCCAATAAAATTGGTGCCTCAGTTTCTCCATCGGTCACAGAGATCACACTACCTATTTACCTCACTGAGGAGTTGTGAAAATCCAGTTCATTCACTGATTATGCCTCTGTGCTTTATGTTACAAATGGAAAATTAATACCTATGGTCCTCAATGGGGAGTTGTGACCATTCAGTGCACTACTGTTAGTAAAGTGCTTTGAGATCCTCAGATGAAAAGCAGTAGAGCAGGGCAAAAACTATAATTATCATGAAGATATTTCAGTTTAATGGCACAGGAATGCTTTAATGAAATTGCTTACAACCAATCAGGGGCAGAGGAGGATTTTAAAAGCCAAATATACCCAATGGAGAATCCAGTTATTGATCTAATCTAATTGAGTTCTGTAACTTTTCTGAGTTTCAAGTAACATAGCATAGCACCATGATGCAATCCATCCTAAAAGACAGAAGAGATGGAGTTTATGGAAATCCTAAGGATCTGTACCTTTCTGTCAAGCTTGCACTTTGGGAATGGTGGGATAACTTCCATGCAGGGGTGGAGAGAACAGTTTATTAACAGTCACAGCTCAATATGAGCCTGCAGACAGCCCGAACATATGTTACCTGATACAAAGCCTCCCAGAAGTAAAGGAAAAAGAGGGGCTGCTTCAGAGACGTGGTTAACTCCAGCCTGAGAGTTTAGAGGCATAAAAGAAACAAATTAGTAATTATATCTCGGCTATTCTGCAAAGGCACCAGTCGGCACATGAGATTCAAGTAAGAAATTCCTTTTCAAAATAGCTTCATTTCTGCATGCATTTATAGTAGGCCCATCACCATGCTGTCTGGGTGCACATTGTGAGTTTAGATTGGGAACAAGCAGCATATTCTCAAGAACAAGGACTTAAAATACTCCGACACCCCAATGGCAGCATCTGACGTAATTGTCCTGAGAGGACCAGAAATGTAGGCTGCTAAGGGATTCAGAAATGTGCAATAGCAGAAAATTGGGACAAAAAGGGTTTATCTTACATCATGGTCTAAGATGTAGTTTAACAAAATTTATAAACAGGTTGGAATATAGTTGAATTTTGCCCTCCCCCATTGGCAGTTTAGCGGTGTACACACATGAGTCCTAATGTCATGCATGTGCTGTGTTATGGGTGGATCTTTAGCATGAAGATTAGGCTGTGCCAGGGTTTTAACACATTTTTTCTGTTGCTGTGGAGGAGAACACCTGGTTGTGTTTGTGTGACTGAGATAAGCCTGTTGTGCACCTGCTGTTCGGGGAAAGGGGTGTGTGGAATAACAAAGTGCATGGTGCCAGGTAGAAAAGGACTCCCTGCCCCCTTCTGACACCAGCCATAAGATAGCATGGGAGAGCTGCCCAGAGTTCCCAGAATGCTCTCACACAAACCTAGCTGTCCTATGTGTTTACTGTGAGCTGGCCCACAAGGCCAATGCATGGATGTGCTGGGAAACCAATATGAGCCCATGCCAATCATGTTAAGTGTAACCATGTCAGATGAGTGTGCCAGAGCCTACTTACAGTGAACAAGGCTACGCTTTAAAACTGGTAGGCTCAGACACAGATCAGGCAGGAGAAAGTTCCGGAAGCAAGGGCCTGCCACTGAGAATGTCCTGCCCTGCAGCAACAGCTTCATTATCTCATCCTCTCTGGACTCTTTCAAGCATTCAACGTGTTATCCATAACAGCACAGTTCACACAGACTCAGTGGAGGAGGGAGAAAGGAGGCTTAGAAAGAACTTTCTGCTTAAGGGAGTGAAAAAGCAGGCTGTCCTGAGCTCTTCATTCACTCCCCTACATTTAATAAGAGCAAAACCATTTATCTTCCCTCACATAAATTGAACAGATACTGTATCTCTCCTCAGGGCACTGAAACCCACAAGGGAAGGCTAGATTAGGCCTGCAGGACTGATGCAACCTCATCTGATGCATTACTTCATGGAGCCGTGAGTTAGCAACATGCTTTGTCTCCAAATAGTCTCTGTACGGTTTGTCTCACACAAACACAACAAGTAACAGCGGAGAGATTTGTGCTGACATTTCTGTGCTGCTGCAGATGTAAGTATGGTGTCTGGCATTTTGCAAATGGCATCCCCTCCTGCAAACATCCACTGCAGCTGAATGTGAAGGAATGGCACAATATTGACAAAAGGAATAATATAGCCCAGGACACGATGTGTAACAGCATTTAATATACAGAAACATATCTTTTTTTCATTTGAATGCTAGTTAAGTCCCTTTATTTTTTTCTTCACTGCTTGCTATCATTCCTCATTTGAAGGACAGCTCTGTATTAGTTTCCAAACAGAGCGCATATTGTTCTGCATGTTCTATGCTTCCTGAATCACACTAATTTATATTATTACATTTTTAATTTAATGATTGATACGTTGGCTTTGAAAACTGGCTGTCAGAATAATTCATATAGTAATAAAAAAGTGCATGGCAGTTTTATTAACGCAACCTTAAAGAATAATGAAACCTTCAGCCTTGCTCTAATGAATTCTGGGGAAACGTTTATGAATGATGCTCTTCATATGTGTCTGTTCTTCAGATAGTGAAGGAGAAGGAAAATCAGATGGAAAAAAAAAAAAGTCCAAATCCCACATGATAAACTGGAAGCATTTTCTAAACTAATCCTTAGCTATTGAAGTTCTCATATAAGAAATGTCAGCTTCAAACTTCCACTTGTTTTTCTCCCCCCCATAGTGCAGGATCATTAAGGTATTTTCTTGCTTTTTAACACCCACAGGTATTTACTTCAGGTTTTTACATTCTAAGAGCAGCATTTCTGCCTGGCTTCTAAAACTGAAAAAGCAATATGTATGGACACAGGGCCTAAACCTAAGCCCTAATTCAGGTACATACTAGTTCAGTGAGAGGCAACCTGCATGCAGCCCGTTGGGGTTATATGTGTGACCCACAAGAAATTTAATTTACCATTGGCCTTGCACTGGGTTGTCAGATTCTGCTGTTTTTTCTCCACGTAGCTTTTTAAACTATGTGCAAGGGCAGGTGAAGTGAGGTACCTGATAATTGCATACAACATTGTGAGAGCCATGAGCTCCCTCTGCAGCCAATCAAAGTGCTGCTACGGTTCACTTGGCACATCCCGCCAATTCTAGGTACCCAAGCGCAGTTAGCAACACTACCTTATCCCAGGAGGCCATCTTGGTTACGACAATCTTGCTGTCCTCTGAGATGAAGGAGGGCCACTCATGCCGCGCCCTCCCTAGCCTCGGTTTCCCCTCACTGTTCTAGTTGTCTTCAATGGGGGATTTCCTTAAAGAAATTTTGCCTCTCCTCCACATCCATGGACATCACACAGCCCACAAAACAGTAGAAATAGCATGGTTCATCTGCAAGGGAGATTTCCGGGACAGATGTGCAAGTAGTGTACATATTCTGTTCATTGCAAAATAAATCTCCGTAGGTTTGTGAGAGGAGCATGTATGGGCCTTGGTTGTCAAGGAACGAGGTGGGTTATGTTTGCCACTATGTAGATCCTTCTCTCTTTCCTTGCCATGAGGGGTGGTGTGTGCACAGTCCTGAGGTGACAGCTGTGGCCACCCCACAGCCACTGTGCTAAGCACAGTCTGGTACCCTGCACTAAGGTGGGACTAAGTATTATATAAACCTTCCCTGAGAGGTATATGCCCACCCTATTCTTAAAAAGCTCAAATGACACAGATTCCACAAACTCTCTTCCCTACTGTGTAGCCTAAACCTCCCTGGCTGCAATTTAAGCCTGTTATTTCTTGTCCTGTCCTGACCATTAACAGAGTTGAGGAATAAAAACAATAAAAACATAAAATGACACCAATAACAGAAAACTACTACAGCGTCCTGCCCTGGTTGCCAAAATCTGTTAGTCGGAAATACATTTAACGTTCTTCTGAGGCGTCTTAGAAGATGAACTAATCTGTAGGCCACTCCCCTTTCTCTATATATCTATCACCAAGGTATTTAAGAATAGAACCAAAAGAGTAAGGAGTAAATGCAGCAAGATTTATTAGACCAGCATGGCCTTGAATGGAACCCTTGTGGCAGCAATAACAACACAAATACAAGTAATAACAATAATGGCTCGGTTGTTAACAGTGAATGGAAGGCTTGAAGTCCGGAGCCCACTAATCTGATACATAGGGATAACTGAAAGACAATAAAAGGAAACTACAGTACCATCTCACTCATTTCCTGAAACAGGAACCCTGGTTGTCCAAGGGATGGATTCTGACCGTTCCATGGAATGACCCATGATCATGCAATGGCGATGGTTCTGGATCCTGGACGGAACCAATGAAACTAGAAATGCGGAACAGGGTATGATAGGGTGGACTAGGCCCGACGCCCCCTGCTGGAGGACTTGCCGCATCTTCCCCAAGGAGAAGAACAGAAAAGAGTCCTCCAAAATAAGAGTTCTCCAGCAGCCAATCAAGGCCCAGCAAGCAGATATAAAAGGCTAGGGCCTGGCATTTCTTTGCTGGCGCTCGACTCAGGAAGACCAAAGGGCTGACTGGGTGGACAACAACATTTTGGACATTCCGAATGGGAGCAGGTCTTGGCAGAACCCAGGTCCAGTGGCTGAAGACTAGACGGCAACTGATAGCAACACCTTGCAGAACCCTGGACAGGGTTCAGGGAGGACTTGACTGCAAAGCCCGAGAGAAAGGGCTGGACAGAACAGCTTCCCGGGGAAGTGGCCCAGGGAACTTGACCACAACAGACTCCGTTGATATTCAGCAGGCAACTGCTACTTACAGGGTCCCTGGGCTGGGACCCAGAGGACTGGGTGAGCCTGGGTCCCCCCAAGCCCCCAGCAGCCACAACCAGGGGTAAAAAGTAGCCTGGTCCCAGGCAACGGACCAGAAAACCTTCTGGGACACCTCCACCCTGGAGGACAGCCAGGCTGAGGCATTGCAGACATGCCCTCAGCCACAAAGGGGTGCTCACGAGAGAGTGAGCCCCTTCACACATGGGAACAGGAATTCTGGAAGACGTGACGATCACAGGTAGGTGGTTTGTCCTCTTCTGTCTTCCCTATGTGCTGTCTTGAATGACAGTATGTGGACTTGCTGGTGGAAATGGAAATGGGTGCATGCAATCTATGACAGCAGAGGTACCTGGTTCCATACGCCACTAGGATAGATAGCCCCAAGCAGCGGTGAAGCTGCCACCTAAATGGTCTGTAATTGGTAGGCAGACATTACCATCATGTGATCCTAACCACTTCATGCCTTTCCTCACTCTAATTAGCAAAAGGCAGGAGAGGAAGCTCTCTGTGGAAGAGGGCACTACTTGTTGTTTAGCATAGAATCCTAGGGCTGGAAGAAACCTCAGGAGGTCAACTAGTCCAACCCCTTGCCCAAAGCAGGCCCAACCCCAACTAAATCATCCCAGCCAGAGCTTTGTCAAGCCGGGCCGTAAAAACCTCTGAGGATGGAGAGGGCCATGTTTGGTTGATGATCCTGGTCAGTTCCATTTGCAACACAATCGTCTCTTGGGCTTTATATTATTTTTGAGTGTGGTCAAGGCATTGTCTGTAGATGTGGGAAAGCACCATTCCTGCCATTTGGGGTTGTAGAAAGGTAAGACTTATGGAGGCAGCACAGGGATTAGGTCAGCCTAGACCATGGGTAGTTTTCCACAATAGCGTGGTCAACCCATAGGTGGGCCCCATTATAATCTATGGTAGTGGAGGAAAATCAAGCTGTACCTTAATGTGAAGGAAGAGGGAAACAGGACTAATAGGTCCACAGTTCCTTGGGCCTGTAACTTCAACTGACAGGGACTCTGTACCAGTAGGAGACATTAGAAAGCTTAGTCAAAGTTGTATTTGGGAGATCTGAAATAGATTGCCTGTGGATTGCAGGGGAGCGGCTTGGAAACCATTAATGTGTGCTTGTATGTCCTCTAACTTGTCCCATGACGTCAAGGAGTGTATGTTCAGGTCCACATGCACGGTGTGTGTGAAGGGTATGAATGCACCCCTCCTCCCCCCAGTCCTTCATGGTCTACCATAGGGCTGATTCCGGCCGACCTAGGGAAGGCAGGAGCAGCGCATTGCCCCAGCCTCCCTCCCCCTTGCTGCAGCCGGCTAGGGAAGGCTGGGGCTGCTTCCCCCTTTCCTCCCCCAGAAGTGGTGCTGGGGGACAGGACTGGCCCACAGGGGGTGGGGCTGGGCTGCGTGGGGACAGCCACCAGCTCCTCCCACAGTTTGCACCCCCCCAGAAATTCCTGCATATGGGCCTGATGTTGCAAGTATACATAAGTATCAGGTCACAGTGTTCCCTCTAATCTTTTCCTTCCATGTGCACATTTTTTCCATCCACGTGTGGAATATTTTTTTTATATGCACCAAGGCATGTGCATATGAACCACAAGTAGAAACAAAAACCCAGCTGTGAGCGCTCTGCCAATCAGCTGGGTGGTATTTGAATCTCTCCTGAGTGGCCACCCACATGCTTAGTTTACTGGTCTGAACACAATCAGCTCAGGATCCCTTCTGCCTTAGGGTACGTCTAGACTACAGGCTTTTGTTGACAGATACTGTCAACAAAGCTTCTGTCGACAAAGAGCGTCTAGACTACATCCAGTTCTGTCAACAAAGCAAGCCGCTTTGTCGACATGACAGTGTAGACGCAAAGGACAGTGTAGATGCAATAACGCCTTCTGTCCACAGAACTCTGTTGACAAAAGGCATTATTCCTCGTAGAATGAGGTTTACAGCCGTCGACAAAACTGCTGAGTTCTGTCGACGTTATGTTGACAAAACTCAGCGGCAGTGTAGACGCAGGTATAGTTTTGTTGACAAAAGTCCACTTTTGTCGAAAAAACCCTGTAGTCGACACACCCTTAGTGAGGTTACATTCTCCCGGTGGGTTTAAATTTGTTAGATGCAAATGTAACAGTGCCCAGGAACAATGTTACATTACACACAATGCCAATAAGTTCTGTTTATCGGGGAGTGCGGAGTATTTTTCTCACTGTTTCAGGTCTGTAAACATTACTGTCTCTAGCAATGATTCAGAAATTTGGATACTGGAGGAAACATTCGATGTGACACAGCACATTGAGGTAACTATTGTTCTCAAGCCTTTTATTAGTTACATGGGCCGTGGTGGAAAAAGCAGAACTTAAGGCAAATTATTCATTATTAACCACAGATATGCTGCAAAAAAGATTTTAGCTAATATGAAGCTTAGAGCCAGCATCATCCAGGTAAAGTGTGTTCCTTTTCTTAAACCATCTATTATGGGATGGGACGCATGTGTTGTTGGTAATTAGCCTAGGTTGGTTAGGACAAAAAGGGGCGTTGTAACATCAGATTTGGAAAGTATAGGATCAGGGTTGGGGGCTATAAGTGCCATAAGTGCAACCACTTTGGTACGGAAGATCAGCCATCTGGGTCATGATTTTAAAGCAACTGTTCTCCTCAGCCCTAGGCAAACTTAGTAATTTTTCTTCTAATATAGCCTCTAACATAAGGAGATGGCTCGATGTACAGAGACAGTCAGTTTCAAATTGCCAATACCATAGGTATCTTATAGAAGAGTCTATCCTGGGCACTTACCTGTATTCAGGTGCAGTCGTGGTGGCAGAATGTAGGAGCAAGCATACCCCATGAGAGCCATCAAGGAATTATTCCTAATAAAATCAAACATTTGGTGAAAGATGTAAACCCTTGTGAAAAGGATCACCACCAGTGGTGGAAGTTAGTGAATTTCAGCTTTGAGCTCGCTCTAAGGAAATCACTGCTTATAGTCTCACCATTTCTAATGCTACAGCTGAGTGAGTATATCGCTTAATCTCTTTTGGAGGTCGTAATTAATAACACCATCATGATCCCAATGGAAATCCCTAAATGGGCAATAAAAGTCCATGACCAGTGTTATTCTGTAAATCTAAAGGCATGCATCTGGGAACCTAGAAATGGGAACATTTACTTAGGCCATCACATCTGTCTTAATAGTGAGCAAGGGGCATGCCACTACACCCTGAAACCCCACAAGGGAAATCAATCTCAGGTCATCGTTATAGGCTGTTAGAAATGTGTTTATATCTGCAGCTTTTGGTTGGAGTTCATTGGAAACTTTTCCTACCCAGCAAAGAATCCTCATGAATTGGTGCATCTGTTTTGTGCTTGCAATTCAAGGAGGCAATGTTATGTGTGTCTCAGGTTAGAAGCTGAAGTTCTCAAGACGGGTAATAATTTGTACACACCTACTGACCCAGTAAACATTGGGGCCAACATAAAAGCTCTGATTCCAAAACAGCTAATGCAGCATCCAGAGCTGAAAGCTCAGATGAGAAACTTTAAAATCAGAGGGGAACCCCCCCACCATGGCTACCATTCACCATTCAGCAAAGCTAGTAGAGAAGGTGCTATAGACTACATCTACACTGCACAGTTATTTCGGAATAAGCTATTCCAGAACACTTATTCTGAAATAGCTTATTTCAAAATAGCACGTCTATACTGCAGGGAAGCCTCAAAATTAGTCCGAGGCAGGCTTCCCTAATGTAGATGTGCTATCTCGATTTAGAGCCCCAGGAGGAATAACTTAGAATGGCCCTGGTGAGGGGCTATTTCAAAATAGCGGAAATGGAGTGCTGTGACGGGGTGGCCCCGCCCCGCACTCAAGCCCAGGGCAAACACCTGGCGCCGGGGGCGGAGAGGGCCCCACCCACACAGCCCTACTGGGCATGCTCCCAGGGGAGCCAAGGTACAAAAGGCTGCAGGCCTGCTCAGAAGGGGCAGACCACGGCCAGAGCTGGAGCTAGCGCCCAACCGCCCGAGCCGCAGACCGGACCGCCAGAGACGGAGTCGCCAGGCCTGCTGAACGTGCCGCTGCCAGGCCCAAGCCGGGCTCGACCCCAACGACGGAGTCGCCGGCCACCCCCCCGTGACCCAGGCACCGGACCGGCCGCCGCCAAACCCGACGCGGACTGGGGAAGCGCCGCTACAGCCACCCGACCCGCGCCGACAGGTGGGACCGCGACGGGCCGGGGGAAGGGGGTAGGAAGCGACCCAGGGCAGGGAGCTGGAAAAGCCCCTGAGGGCGCGTTGCGGGGAGGAACCCCCGCCGAGCCAGTGGGGGGAGCCACCCGCCGCTGATAGGGCCCTGGGTCGGGGCCCGGTGGAGAGGGAGGGCCCGGGCCCCCCTACCCCTCCTGCCCTGAACCCCGGCGAGTGGGGGTTCGGCTAAAGGACTAGACTGCAGAGCCTGTGTACCAAGGACTAGGCTGGGAGGCCGTATTTCCCCTAATACAGGAGCAGTGTACTTTCAGACTAGGCCAGTGGGCCGTATTCCCCCTAATAAAGGGGCACTGTACTTTGGGACTAGGCTTCAGGGCCTGCGTGCTAAGGACTAGGCCGGGAGGCCGTATTTCCCCTACTACAGGGGCAGGGTACTTTAAGACTAGGCCAGTGAGCCGTATTTCCCCTAATAAAGGGGCATTGCACTTTGGGACTAGGACCGAGTGGTCTGAATTATGCCCCGGATGGGGGCGGCAACCCCAAACGAGAGGGGAACCCCCAACAAGCGCCTACACATGCTTTATTTCGAAATAGCTATTTTGGAATAGGCGTTATTCTTCACAGAATTAGGTTTACAGAAGTTGGAATAAGGTGTCTGTTATTTTGAAATAATGGAATTGCTGTGTAGACGCTCACATAGTTATTTCAGAATAACGGCCATTATTCCAAAATAACTTTGCTGTGTAAACACACCCATAGATTGCATACAAAGACTCCCAGTTTACCCATTGGTGCAAATTCTTGTTTCTCTCCCACCCTATCCATGCTAGGACTTACTTTGTTGCATCCTTTTGTTGTCATTGTCATTGTTTAGTGTTTCACTCTGGTACAGATTGAACATCTCTAATCCAGCACCTTTGGGACCTGACTGGGGCCAAACAAAAGAATTTGCCAGACCATGGAGGTCAATATTATCTAGCAGCATTACCAACACTTCCACTGCTTATTGGGCTCTCTGAAGACATTTAGGGGTAAGTGGGAGCTCAATAACAGCACAGAACACTGAGAGCCAGGACTAGAGGCTGTAAACAAGCTTTATGGGGCAGCTGGACACTTGGCCACACCAATGATAAGTGGATATATGGCTAACTAAAATCATGCCGGAACACAGATGTTGCCAGACCAGAGAGCTCCAGACTAGAGAGGTTCAACCTGTAATTGAAATAGTTATGTAAGAATGGCCAGGATCAAGTTTTAAGAAAATAGAAAAAAAATCATGGTGTTTTGTTTTGCTTCAAGTTTAAGTCGTTAGGTATAGTGACTAACTTTCCTTAAGGTATACTGTCACCAAGGAGGGGAAATGTTAGGGAAAATCTTAAATCAGTACGGTTTCCCTCCAGTCTCCATTTTGTTTTACAAAACAACAAAAAGGATTCCATGTTGGACTCCCTCCTTCACAGAAGCTTCCTCCCCCTCCTCCGCTGCCTTTTTCAAATTAGAGCAAGAAAAGGCCTGGAGTGATTAGGATCACCTGATGGCATAGTCTGCCTAGCAACCGTAGGCTATTTAGATGACGGCCTCACTGCTGCTTGGGGATGTTTATTCTTGAGATGGCAGCCAATGTCTTCCATGTTACCAGCCTGTGGAAGGAGTCCTTGCTAGGCCAGGATTGCAGCCTATGTTACCACGTTACCACTGTTGTCATATACTGCATGAACCCCTTTCCATTTCCACCAGCAAATCCGCCTACTACCACTCAGGACAGCGCATAGGGAACAGAAGACTGAAGAAGGAAGAGGAGAAGCTACTTAACTGGGTGATCATCGCATCCAGTGTTCCTGTTCCTGTGGTCCAGCATTTCCAGTTTCATTGGTTCATTCCAGGATTCCAGAACCACCCTCATTATGAGGTTGGGGTCTGTTCCGTGGGACAGTCAGGGTCTGTCCCTTGCACAGCTGGGGTTCCTGCCTAGAACAAGCAAAGAGATGGTGCTGTAGCTTTCTTGTAATGTCTTTCGGTTATCCCTGTGTAAGGGGTGTCTGGTGGGCTCCGGATTTCAAATCTTTCCATTTACTATTAACAACTGAGCAATTATTGTTATTACTTGTACTCGTGGTGGTGTTATTGCTGTTTAAGACCACGTTGGTCTAATAAGAATGGGAAAGAGTAAATACAGCAAGATTTAACTGCCTCTGTGAGAGACACAGAAAGAGAAAGGGCCTGCATATTAGACCATCTTTTGAGTAGCCTCAGAAGTTTACCTTAAATCTGTTTCGGGCTAATATTTAGGAATCTATGAAATAAAATTTTTAGGAGTCTATGAAAGAAGCAAATGAAAAAAAGTTGAAAGCCACTGCTTTGTGGCATTATCCAAATGCTTTAAACTCTTTGGCTGATACATATTGAAGCTATTGAATAGAACTGTTCACAGGACACATGCCAGAGGGACTATGGTTTTGAACCCACAAGCCTTTGAAAACTGAACATCTCATTACCTTTTTTTTTTAAAAAAGCAAACACTCCGGACACTGATGCTACATTGACATCTGGAATTTGAGGTGTGATTCCAGCTCAAGCTGACGTACTCGATAGCTTTTATCAAGCTTGTACACTACAAATAGTAGCGTAGAGGCAGTAGCGTGGTGAGTGGTGACATGTGCTGTCTTCCCTGAGTACAAAGCCACCTGGAAGGGGACCTCTAGCTACCACTGGCACTTGCCTCTGCTACCACAGCTACAGTGCTATCTTTAGCACACTAGCTCAATGAGAGCTAATCCAGGCTATGACTATGCTGCCATTTTTTTTGGCAGAAGATAAGCAAATTGCACTCTCATTTGCAATATCTTCTGCCGATCCTTTTTGTGGAAGAGGTTTTGCCAATAAAAAGCCCCATGTAGACAGGGCCATTTGTCGGAAAAAACCCCCTTTTTCGCAAGTTCCTGTAAACCTCATTTTTTGAGGAATAAGGGATCTTACAAAAAGGAGGGGCGGAGTTCCCCAACAAATGGCCCCATCTACATGGGACTTTTTATTGGCAAAATCTCTCCTGCAAAAAGGATTGGCAGAAGATATGCAAATGAGAGCGTGATTTGCTTATCTTCTGTCAAAAAAAATGGCAGTGTAGACATAGCTGCAGATATGTCCACTTGATCTGGGACTCAAACCTCTAGCTTCAAGTGTAGACACGGTCTATCAATTGACAATGACAAGTAGAGAGCAAGGTTCTTCTTCTGTTGTTCCTGGCCACTAAAAGAGAGGAAAACAGAACCGAGGCATTAAATTAAATCATCCAGTGATTACATTAAAGAAAATTATGGTCTTCTTATGGAAACCATTAAAACAAAAATTGATATGAAAATACAACCACATTATTATAATGGCGAAGAAAGAGCCCAGTGCAACATTAGCATGTTATGCAATTTAAGAAATAAACATTTTACTGCTTTCCTTGGCTGTGTTTGCAAAGTGCTTTTAATACAAAGGAAAAAAATCAAAGGAATATAAACTAAAAAGATGTGACAAAACAGGGAAGAAGAGAGGCATTTTCAGAAGTGGCTATTGATTTAGTGTTTCCATCTTGCAGCTCTGCAAGAAGGCTTGACTTTCAGAGAGTGGGGAAATATCTGGCCCCTGTTAGGGGTCTCAGGTTGTGCACCCAAAATCATAAGCGACATTCGAAATTTTCAAAACAGGAGGTCCAACAGTCACTCTGATTACATTAATGGCAACACTGCCACTGACTTCAATGCGAGAAGGATCTGGCCCTTAAAGTGGGAAAGTGATTTCATAGGAAGATAATAAAACAGATGCTGGAGCCACACATTAGCCAAATATAACTAGTTTCAGTGTAAACACAGACCACCGGAATTTCCCCCAAAATAGTAACTGATTTCAGAAAGCCTCGCGTACTCTAGACCAGGTCCTCAGCTGTGGATAAGAGCTATAAGAAAAGCTCAGACAAATGCAGTTCAAAGATGGTATTAAGCAACACTCGAGCTGCACAGAGTGTAGTCCACCTATGTGCCAGGATGCCCCTTGGCCTAATTTACTCTCGTTTAGGGTGCATCTACACTGCAGGGCTTAACTCAAAATAAGATACGCAAACTGAGCTATGTCAATTGCGTAGCTTATTTCGAAATAGAGCACTCTTCCTCCAACTTCCCTTACTCCTTGCACAATGAGGGTTACAGGAATTGGAGTAAGAAGTCCTCCAGCTTGACAGTATTTTGACACAATTTCGAAATATCTGCCTGCTGTGTAGACGCGGACTAAGTTATTTGGAATATCACTAGTTATTTCAAATAGTGTTGGGGTGTAGACGTACCCTTAGATTAGCCATCAATGCCTACATCTGGCTCTTCACTACTGGAGGATCCTGCTACGAGAAGATGAGTCTGCCATGTCCAGCTCTGTTGGGTTTTAGGCTCTATGGAAGCACAGGATCAAATTGAGAAAAGGCTATTTTGCTTCTTTTAAGAGTATGTAAATATACAGGAAGGGAAAAAAAAAAGATCACACATCCATATGCCATGTAAAGTTAAAGACCAGGAATAGGGACAAGAACCTAGAAGGTGATGAATTCCTTCTGATAATTAATGGGACTTATGGGCATTCACCACTTTGCAAGATTGGGGCCCTCTGCAAAATGCCGATGGAAAATCCACATTGCATTTTCTCAAAATTATTTAGCACAGGTATCAATTTGATTGTGATACATCATCTGAATCATAGAGTCCTAGAAATCTTGGGTTGGAAAGGACCTCAAGAGGTCATCCAGTCCAGCCCCCTGCATTGAGGCAGACCAACCCTGACAACATTTTTTTAAAAATTCTGTTCTTAATCTCCACTAAGGGGGACTGCACAGCCTCTCTTTGAAGCCTATTCCAGAACTTATCGCCTTTATGGCGCGCGCGCGCGCGCGCGCGCGCGCGCGCGCGCGCGCGCGCGCGCGCGCGCGCGCGCTGGGATTCTCCTGATATCTAACCTCAACTTCCCTTGCTGCAGATTAAGACCACTATTTCTTGTCCTACCTTCAGAGGAACAATCATTCAGGCTACGTCTACACTGCAGGTTTCTTGCACAAGGAGCTTTTTGCAGAAGAGAGCTTCCGCAAAAACTTCTTGCGCAAGAGCGCGTCCACACTGCAAAAGCGCATCGGAAAAGCGATGCGCTTTTGTGCAAGAGAGCATCCAGACTGCATGGACGCTCTCTTGCAAGAAAGCTCTGATTGCCATTAACAGAATGGCCACCAGGGCACCTGTGCTTCTTTTGATAGGCTGTTTTTGAGAAAAAAAAAAACCCTGTTGCCCGTCCACACACACCTTTTTGTGCAATAACTCTTGTGCAAAAAGGAGATATTCCTCGTAGAAAGAGGAATACCTACACTGCAAAAACCTCTCTGTTCTGTCAATTCACTGTACATTTTCTTGTGCAAAAATGTGCTTGAGGTGTGGATGCTCCGTGAGTTTTTGCGCAAAAACGCTGCAGCGTAGACGTAGGCTCAGTTCCCTTTATAGGGGCCTTAACATAGTTGATGACTGTTATCAGATCCTCCCTCAGTCTTTTCTCAATACTCCAGATGACCAGTTTCAAAGTTCCTTTGTAGGTCAGGGTTTCTAAATCTTTTATCATATTTGCTACTTTCCTTTGGACTCTCTCCAATTTATCTAATCTTTCCTAAAGTGTGGGGCCCATCATAGTGCATCACAATTGCAGATATTCTTGGCTTAAACGCATTCTGCTCCTGCCAGCTAAGGAGCATGGAATCCAAGTGATGCAGTTAGTATAGTCTTGCTGGCTCTTATAGTCTTCTTGAGATGTTTCAGACTGGGAGCCTGCAATATGGACCTGTTCCAAAGTCCAGTGCAGACAACTGAAAAATTCCTGTTGACCTCACTGTGACTTGGAGCAAGCCCTAAGTCTTTGTAAACCTTATGGTTAAAAAAAATAGATGAATGCTTCTTTTCAGGGGACAGCAGGATAACTATCACCAAACTGAGTGACCTTCAGACTCACACGGCCATCTGCATGACTGTCAAGTAGCTTCAGGGGGTAGCCGAGTTAGTCTGTACAGAAAAACAACAACAAATGGTCTGATAGCACTTTATAGACTAACAAAACATGTAGATGCTATCATGAGCTTTCGTGGGCACAGCCCACTTCTTCAGATGACTGGAGTTCTGAGTTTAGGATGTGCAAATATCAAGTAGCTGTCATGAAAAACATATGGCAATACAAGTTGACACAAATTGCTGGACGTTCTTCTATTGTAGTTTCCTTTCTTTACTGCAGTGTAGTAGATTTGGGATTTCCGTTTTCATGCACTGAAGAAGAAGTGCCACACCTTTAACACGGCACAGGAATTTCAGTTGGAAAGTAGGTGGTTTTTAACCATCAAAGTAGCGAGGTTCTAGAACAGTGTCCCAGTAGGAGTAGTGGAGGGCAACAAACCTATCACGTTTTAAGATGGAGCTTGATGATTATGTGATGGTAACTGTATGGTATGGTTGCAGGTGACTGCAAGGGAACTGGAGTTGAGGACCTAGGAGGGCCTTTTCAGTTTGATATGTTTATGCAGGTGCTTTTAGACTTATTTCTGTATTCAAAAGTTCAGAGGTAGGCACAAAATCCTAACTGGGGCCTCTGGGCAAAAC
This sequence comes from Rafetus swinhoei, assembly GCA_019425775.1. Classification (NCBI taxonomy): domain Eukaryota; kingdom Metazoa; phylum Chordata; order Testudines; family Trionychidae; genus Rafetus; species Rafetus swinhoei. Next base: position 43,841,772 of record CM033436.1, on the reverse strand, counting down.
CATACATACAAATAATGATCATTCTTATAGGTAGAATTGTAGCAGAACAGTAGTCTCAGTAATTAGCTCAGTAACTGCTCACAGCACTTTCAGAGCCAACATTTTTTAATTTAAAAACCACTGTCAGTTTTAGTGGCCCTAAAAAGTGCTTGATTGAGAGCCCTGGATTAATATATTTGTAACGGGTGCCAGTGTAAACTTCTCCATTTCTAGGGGTGAGAGATAAGTTCACTCAACATGGCCTGCTCGCTCATTTGTAAATGAGCCCGATTCTCCTTTCACTTAAATCACTTTCACAACAGCCTGACTCTATTGACTTGGAAGGCAGCTCATCGTAATTTACACCAATGAGAGAGGCATGTCAACCTGAAGTGCTTTTGTCGGTTGTCGCAGACACAAAAAGAGAACCCTGGGATTTATACAGTGTGAGCACATTAAGCATGTCTTCCCTCTGCGTCCAGGGTGCTCTCTCCAATATCCAATGTAAAGGACAACAAAAGAATCAGGAAGAATCAAACTTGATATAGTCAGGTTCATTTTTTATTCTAATGGAATTTATCTACTCCCTGAAAAAGAGGCAAGTCGGGCCATATCATGTCATCCACGGTGTATGTTTCTTATCTTCATACAGCAATTCTTTTCTTCAAGCAGACAAAGGAGTAAGGAAAAAGAACCAGACAGATCCAGCACTACAATTATTTTTCTCTATGTGCTGCAGTAGAATTAAGATGAATGCAGAGCTACTGTGGCATACCAAAGATACATTTTGGTCGTGGCAAATACTGTCACATTTCAGGAAACATGGGGCAAGCGTTGCTGTTTTTCAGCCGAAGCACAGATACAAACCCAACAATAAAACATAGATGGACATACATACAAGCCTGACAGTATAAGAGACTCTGGGGGAATTTCATGGCTTTGAGGCGGTCAAACAAAAGAGAAAAAACAGTTCCAAATTTCTAGGACTGTTTTACAAAGCCATCAGGGTAGAATTTTTTAGCTATAACAGGATCTATTTATCATGGGAGCTTCACTGGGCCTGTGCTTTGCAGCTTGTAAAATTTTGTGAAAATGCAAATTTAAGGCTGAGTCAAGCCATCCCCATTTTCAAAGACAGTATGGGTGGATTTACAGTGACAGGTTGTAATGGAGACAGAGGTATCATTTTGTAAGCTGGGGGAAGCTGGAAGGGAGAATAAACCAAGTGAGCGACTTTGTTTTGTTACACTTACTTGGAGGAAAGGGAGAAATGGAATAAAACAATACAAACAAAGTTGAACTGAAAGAATACGAAATATGAATATCCTTTCTCCTGCTCCTGTCTCGCTCCACCTACAGCTTTTTCTTTCAGGAAACAGCTAGGGAAAACCAGAAATGTTCTTACGTTTTTAGAAGACACAGTTATTGACCAGTATTACGGAAACCAAGAAATAACTGCTGAAATAATAAACAAAATCAAGGTAAATCCCAGACAGCCAATGCTGTGCTATATAGGAGTTTGCTGCTATTATGCCAGGCAAGCTGTGTAAGTAATTTTAAAAAATAATTTAAAATGTTAATAATTAACAATCCCAAAGCACCTTGTCTTATGCACAGTACACTCTCTAGATAACAACAGGATTCTTTTTGTTCCAAAGTGCAAGTTCTAATGTCCAAGCCAAGAGAGACTAGCAATTCAAAGTACAGGACATTCATTGTATTTGATGGGAGAACAGGTCTGAGCCTGGTAAATCCCACAGTCAAACCTCGCTCGGTGGAATTATCAAAATGCTACCACAAGATTTAATTAGGAAAAGTGATTTTGCAGAATTGGTCTCCTTATTGAACAGACTTGTTCCCCGTGTATATTCGGAGACAAAGCCATATCAGCTTCGTTTAGAGACAAAAGTAAGCTTCCCTTACTTTCTGCTCCTCTTTTCTCTGAAGAGACACACATGTAGAGGAGAGGGAACAGGAATCTGCTGTCATCAACAGAATAATTAACTAAGATATGGAGCTGGTGGTTCTTCATGAACATTTTTATCATTTTCAACCAGCTCAAGAACCAATTGTAGGGCCCAAATCTGCTGATGTGACACATGCAACCCCAATGTCATCAAGACACAAACAAATGCACCCACCTCTGGGGTGGTGTACGGTAACTGTTTCTCACCAGTATTGCCATACAGTTGTTTTCAGGGAAAAAAATATTTCGCTAATTGAAACTTAATGGGCATTTGGTAAGTAAAATACGCTCAGGGGATTTGGCCACATTTCTGGGGTTAATATTGTTATTGTTTTTGGAAAGTTCATGGACCCTTTTAGTGCTCAGTCAATATGGTGTTCAACACAGTTTAGGTTCAGGTCTGCAAGACCAAATTCTTACGTGATCAGAACCCACAACTGGGGATGGCTTTTCAAAAGAACAATTTCCTAGGGGCAGCTTCTCATAGGAGTTCTGAACCCAGCATGCACAAACTCTTTTGCAAAGCTGACTCCTCTCCTACAGGTACGTCAAGGCCTTCAGAAGAGTCCAGCCTCCGTTATCTCAGTGGTCAAGTGGACCTTGACTTTACATCTGAGTCTCATGCAGCTCCTTATTCGTCCCACGTTCAAGGCAGAAATCCCAGTGGCTCCAGTGGAAGTTTTGCTTACATAAGGAGGTTAAGTTATTCCACAATAATTGATTTATGGCAATTACATAGCCTAGCTTGCTACTAGCTATCTAGCCTGCTAAATTTCAACACAGGCAAGAAAATGTGGATTACCACAGAATCCAGGACTTCAGGCATTGCCTCTTGGTTTTGTTTTAAACCAATAGTCTCAGAAATATTCAAAGAGTTTATTTATATCCATTGATGAAGCTTTTGCTTTAGTTCAGTGTCAGTGTTATTGGAGCTTTAGCCTAAGTTCAGGCTTTCAGCTAGATCGGGGTGGGCAATAATTTTTGATAGGGGGTCACTCCAAGATTTTGGAAGTGGTCAGGGGCCACACTTTTCCATGATATTAATGGAGGAGATGCGGGGTCTGGGATGGAGGTTGGGTGCAGAGGGAGCTTGGGTAAGGGATTGCAGTGCAGGAAGGAGACTGGAGTCTGGGAGGGTGTTTGACTGAAGGAGGTGGTTGTGACCTAGGGCAGGGGACTGGAGTGCAGGGATTTGGGATGTGACCTAGGGTAGGAGGGGATTGTGATCTGGGGCAGGAGATTAGGGAGCCAGATCTGGAAGGGGCTGTAAGAGGGGGACAGAGGGTTTGGATATGTTGAGTGGGGGGGGGGGGGGCAGAGAGTTGAGGCAGGAAAGGGCTGGGGTACCAGAAGCAGGCTGTGGCCAAGAGACTTATTTGCCAGCTGCCAAATTTGCCTGCCTGCTTGCCTGCCTGAAGAACTTAAAATGTTCCCCAAACATTCAGCCTGCTTGCCTGGCCATGTGCTTCATGAATAACTGAGCTTAGGAGAGGGGATGTGGTTCTTCTTGGCTGCCTGTTACTCCAACAAGCAGTTCCTATTGGCTGGGGTCTGCCAGAAAGTGGCTAATGGGAATGTGCTGGGGACAGGGAGGCTCCTAAAACTTCCCCCTTTCCCTTCAGTTTTAAAACAGAAATGGAGCCCTGCAGCTGCGTTTCTGCCCAGCGCACGGGGCTGCGGGGCAAGCTGGGGAGCCTGCCTGGGGCTCCCCGCTGCCTCCACGGGCCGGATCTTGTGGCTTGGCAGGCCAGATCCAGCCCACGGGCCATATTTTGCCCAGGCCTGAGCTAGATTCTGGGCAGCAGTGGATCAGAACACTTTCCCACATGAAACGACAGATGAGACAAAGAACATTTAAAAAAAAATTTGATCAGTGCAGTAAATATTCACTATAAATAATCACAGTGGTCTTTTCTTTATTCTGTGTCATCACAATGGTCCTTTCTTTGGTCTGCCTTTCATGGGATTGTCTTGGTTTTCACTTGATTCTTCTCAGAACCTTCTTATTTCTTTTTTAAACAGCTTTTAAAGCCTGAAGATTTTTCAAGTAAATGGGCCCTATTACATCTTTTTTTTTTAGTGAACACTTACTAGATCCCGTAGGAGTTTCCGTTTTTCCTCTTCTCCTTTCCTTCAAACCTCTATGACAGTATTCCCAGCCAAGATGAATTCAACAGGTCTCCCTAGTGCACATGTCTGTGCAGTTTCCTAACTCACCAGAGAGGTCGGTCAGTCAGTCGGTCCTTCCTTTTTTCCTTCCTTCCACTGAACATAACGTCTCTGAATTGAGTAGCTGTGACCTGAGTTGGAAACAGTTATCAGGAGAATCAAAATGAAGTCTCCCTCATGGAAGCACAGGCAAGTCTGGCTGTTAAGATGTACATTGGGAAGCCCGGTGATATATATAACATACTCTGAATACTCCCTCCATTACACAGTCATGATTTTGGACATTGTGTTTTGAAGCTGGCATCCCTTTATTTAAAAACACAACCAGGACAATAGAATAGATCTATTTTCCAACTCATTCATAATGTTCTTCTCTGGTCAACTCATTAGGTGAAGATGAGTCAGCACAGGGCATTTTTACATGTGAGTTAGCGCTGATAACCTCACATGGTGCTGGAGGCTGTGGGGTGCTATTAGGAGAGATGCATACCCTAGACCCTAACAATTCACAGTCATTCAAAGTATGAGACTTGCAAAAGTCAGGTGGTCAATGCTGGTGACCTGCACAAACTCCAAACTGAGCACTGGCACTGTTTCCCCGTACGATTCTGGTGCACTTTCAGTTGGGAAACTTATTCTTTACTATCTACTGAAAGCAGTTACAATGTAATCTTGATCCACCATGGTGGCTGTATTTCATCCCAAAGGTGGCAGTATTTTAGCAGCTGGATGAAAGCCCCCTCTGTAGACAAAAGTGGATTGGAATTTCAGAAGATGAAAGATACTGTGAACATGTAAGTGATTAAATCCTGACTTGAAAACTCAGTAGGACAGGACTTGAAAACTCAGTACAATCAATAGTACTCTCTACCATTCAGATATATGCAGATTCAGTGTTACTGTATATAAATTGTACTATTCATATAAATGTGTTATGAATCAGTTGGATAAAATGCTTCAAGTATTGTGGGTCTGATTTCAAGTGCATTGTGCAGGCTAACTGTATTTTTCATAAGTATAAATTAGGTATGCAAACACACGCACACGTCTATTTGGGTGTCTAAACTTTTGAAAAATCGTGCCCTAAATGTCCAGACATCTCAGATATTGCCAAAATGAAAGACATACAAATAAAGAGACAGAAATGCTTGTAGTTGCCTTTAAGAAGGATTTGTACATTGCACTTATTAATGGGGGAAAGTATTTAATAGGTAGTTCTTAAATAGAACTAATCATATTTTAACCAAAACTGTTTGCAGGAGCTTGAAAAAATAGACCCATAGAACACTTGAATGGGAAGAGACCTCAAGAGGTCATCACGTCCAGTCCCCCATCCTCATGGCAGGACCAAGCACCATCTAGATCATCCCTCATAGATGTCTATCCAATAAACCAAGTAAGCATTGGAAACCAAGCAGTTATGAAGATACAATTCTTGGTCATAGTCTGTTTTTACTAGCAACCAAATCAACATGAAGAGAAACTAGTGGTGAGCCTAAATAACCTGGGAATATATAGTAGCAAGCAATCTTTGAGAAGAAGCAAATAGTTCTTTATAAACATCATGTCTTTCCCATGATGAAGACCAAACTGGAAACAACATTGAATAACTGAGGTCTTGGGTTCTCATGTATGCCTCAGTCTGGATTGCATTCAGGTGCCCTGTACTGCTCTTAACAGAACGGAGCCTTCTTCCCAGCACACAGATTTAATGAAATAGGTGATGCATGCATTTTGGCCACTGTAATAGGACTTCCATTCCAATTGAGGGAGAACACTGAGAGGGAGAAACAGATTTCCTAGACACACCATGCACATTCCATGACAATCCTGATGCATGTTTATATACAATAAAAACAGTCTGTCACTAAGATCCACCATTAGTAGGAGTTATTTTTAAATGTCTGATTTAAAAAGAAATGCTCCTGATTTTGTTTCACTATTTTTTTATTATGAACATAATAATAAGAACATAAGCACATAAGAACAGCTATACTTGGTCAGACCAAAGGTCCATCTGCTGACAGTGGCCAATTCCAGGTGCACCAGAGGGAGTGAACAGAACAGGTAATCATCAAATGATCCCTCTCCTCTCATCCATTTCCAGCCCCTGACAAACAGAAACTAGGGACACCATTCCTACCCATCCTGGCTAATAGCCATTGATGGACCTATCCTCCATACATTTATCTAATTCTTTTTGAACCCTGTTAAATTCCTGGTCTTTACAACATCCTCTGACAAGGAGTTCCACAAGTTGACTGTGTGCTGTGTGAAGAAAAACATCCTTTTGTTTGTTTTAAACCTGCTACCTATTAATTTCATTTGGTGTCTCCTAGTCCTTATATTACGGGAACAAATAAATATTTTTTCCTTATTCACTTTTCCACCCTAGTCATAATTTTATAGACCTCTATCATATCCTCCCTTACTCTCCTCTTTTCTAACCTGAAAAATCCCAGTCTCTTTAATCTCTCTTCACATGGGACCCATTCCAAACCCTTAATTCTTTTTTGTAGCCCTTTTGTGAACCTTTTCCAATGCCAGTATATCCTTTTTGGGATGAAGCGACCACATCTGTACGCAGTATTCAAGATGTGGGCAAACCACGGTTTTATATAGAGGAAATAAGATATTCTCTGTCTTATTCTCTATCTCTTTTTTAATGATTCCTAACATTCGGTTTGCTTTTTTGACTGCCACTGCACACAGAGTGGATGTTTTCAGAGAAATATCCACAATGACTCCAAGATCTCTCTCTTGAGTCATTGTAGCTAAATTAGTCCCCATCATATTGTATGTATAGTTTGGATTATTTTTCCAATGTCCATTACTTTACATTTATCAACATTAAATTTCATTTGCCATGTCGTTGCCCAATCACTTAGTTTGGTGAGATCTTTTTGAAGCTCTTCAAAAAGCTTCTCATAATGGAGGGTATTTTAGGCTGTGATGCTCCCATGGCAAAGAAACCAAAGTAACTCAAGTTTTCAAACCCAGAAAAGCATCTGTGGTTTTTATTCCTTTCCTGACAAATCTACTGTAGTGTGTGCCATGCGAAAAAGGCTCCAACTCACACTCCTGTACATGGGGTGCTGTCCAAAGTAAATCAGAAGGGAGTTCATATGAATAATGACCCCAGTTCGCTGCACAAGCACATGCCAGCCAGCATTCCAGCTCTTATTGTGTGTGTAGCTATCGAATATTTCCAAAGAACATCAAACTGGGGCTTGCAGGCAGTCAAAGGGAAAACAGTGTGTCCAGTCCAGTCCAAATCTTAGCAAGGCAGGAAAAGCTTTTAATTAGTTTGCATTTGACTGTTCCAGCTGTTCACCAAAGTCTTAAGCTTCTCCCTTCTCCTCACTGTTACAGCAGCGAGCTGTGGCGAAGATGAAGAAGCAGATTCATAAGTATATGGTTGCTAATGTTAGCTGACATCAGGGTCGCCATCAAAACATCGGCCTCCCAGTTGCACACTCCCACATTCAAAGCAGTGACTATCATCTGCTACTATTGGCTATGAAAAGGGGAACATCAACATCCTCATCCACTCAGCAGTGTGGAATGGGTGTGGGAGAGGCGAGAGAGTCCCCAGAACAGGTGGCCGTGGGTGCTGATAGAAGTATTAGTACTTTGTGCTCATAGAATGCTTTTCCTACATAGATTGCAAGTCATTTCACTACTGGGACTAAATGCTATTATCTCCAGTTTACAGATGGGGAGAATGCGGCATGGCAGAGAAGGTATTTGCCTAAAGGCCACAGAGCAGTTCAGAGGCAGAGCCTTGAATGGGGAGATGAGTGGGATGAACTAGATGCTGATATATAATGAACGTAACGTTATTTATTTTAGTTTGCCTCCTCTCTCTTTGCTCTTTGTCCAGCACTGGTCTTGTGAATTCTCTGGGGCAGGACTATGCTATTCTGTATGTACCACATCTTGCACAAGGCAGCCCCAATACCACCGAGTAGGCCCATGATGAATCTGAAGTATCAATCCTAAATAATAATAATATTTCATCCTCATTTACAGTCTCAGTATTTAGATGGGCCAGCAAGATGTTGTGCAAATCTTCACTTTTAATGTTCTGGTTTTAGATCCAAAACACCCTCAGTTAGCTTGGGATTGCAAACTCTACCCAAAACATCAAGATCTGATGCTTTCCTTTCCCAGAAAATGTATTTAGACCCACTTATTATTTTAACAACAGCCCATTCTCCCGGTTCAGACTGCTGAGATAAACAGAACCCTTAGAGCGCTGTCGATCCGTCACTTAAATTTAGTGTTGCCCTGAACTTGTCACTGCCAACCTCTCCCTCCCCTCCACCCCAGTTAACTGTGCTAAACAAGTTCTCTAGAACTCAGATGCTTCTGTCATTTGCCCTGTGGTTTTCCTCTTCATCGGAGTTTCAATGCTCCCATTAGGATTAATGAAGAGAGACCAAAAGAGGCAGTGATGAGGGATACCCCCAAAGTGCCTTTTCAGAAGCAATTAAATAAGGGTTTCTTTGGCTATGAAATGAAGGATTAAGAAATAGGTTAATTCTTCATATCGTCCTTCTTAGACTTCTACAAAGACAGAAAAAAAATTGCTAATAACAAAGATAAAATCGTGGAGCAAAAACACGACAATGGCACATATATAGTACATGCTATAGGAGAGACATTTCACGTCAATTAAAAAAAACTTGACCAACACAAGTCTATTTAAAAAAACTTGACCAGCAACCTTCATGGAAAGGGCTAATAATGAGATACTTTATTCCAATGAGAGCGCTTACATACTTGTTATGTGATTAAGGTCTCATTACTGAACTGAAATATACCAGATTGAGGAGGTAAGAACCCAAATGTGGTAATCCTAGCCCTGAAATCTATCTATTCAAGTTTCTATGGCAGTGCCTATCAGTTCAGTAACTGAGTACCTGCTCACTGATAGGCCTTAAGCCACTCTGACCTCCCCATGTCTCCATTTTCTCATCTGCAAAATGAAAACAGCAATATTACACTGCGGCTAGAAGGTAGTTGAGAGTGTGAAGGTTTGTCCAGGATTACAAGGATACGCGGGCTTGATCCTCAGTGGGTATAAATCAACAGAGCTCCACTTCATAAGTCAGATGTTCAAGTGTGCTGATGTGCACCAGCTGAAGATCCGGCCCAGGAAAGGCCATATAAAACATTGGGTATTATTATGCAGTAGCCACCCTTAAAAATTGCCAGTTTTGCCATAGAAAACTGGACATACTTCATTCGGTATTTGCAACACTTTCTGCTTGCATTATAGGGAATATTGTGAATGTGGAGGTAAAATTAGGCTCTAAAATAATTAACACATTTCTCAGAGTCACCATTTTAGGAAGTGTTCTTGCACCTCAATTAGCAAAATATTCTTTCTGAGCATGGTGCAAAGCTCGTTTGGCCTACTTTTGCTCTACTGGTGTAAATCTAGTGTAAAGAAGAACACATCTGTAATCCCCATTCGCACATCCCTGTTCAAGCGATCTACAGCTATAAGTTGGCCTTTCTGAGGACTGGGGGAAGGCACAGGTATGTTAGGTCTGCTCTTGACACTTTTGATAGACAGATGTATTTCAGGAACAGGACGACTTGTTTCTAAGTTAGCTGCTCAAAGAGGAAAGAAGGTGATTATTTGCAAGTAACTGTACTGGTGTATGGCACGTGTATATTTTATCATCACTGATGGGGAGGAAGGATTTTGGCACCCTCAACAAGGCAGCAGTGATAGAAGTGAACAATAGCTTTTCTCTTCCCTTTCCACTGAGCAAAGTACTAAGAACAAAACTGGGCACTTCAGGAGCCCCAAGAAGAAGTAATACGCTCCGGTGGTGCCATCAGTTTGTAGGCAAAACAATTCTTACCCATTATGGGATAGGGTGGGTGTATGGATGATTCAGAACCGGAGTGGGTGGCATTTATGGGGATTTTCTCATGATCTCTGAGTAGGCAGTGGAAGCAGTTTATTGGTGCCAGTGAACTCATTCTCTCGGTGCACACAACTCGGGTAAATCAGAAAGCTATTCCACTCCCTCTAATAAATAATCCTTCCATGCAACAGGCGCTGGGCTTGAACAAGTCGGCGCGTTCCTGCCCCTCTCACGGAAAAAGAAAAATCAGGACTGCCAGCAAATGCAAATCAAGCTGCTGTGTGTGCCGGATACAAACAGCTGTATGAATTCCACTTCTCATGTGGCTTCATCACATACCACATGCCAGTCACTATAATTAGAGCGAGTTACTAGGAAAACGAACTGTAGAGTTAGGAAACATACAGTAATGTGTATAAATAAAATATACTGCTTTCCTGTGCTCTTGTCTCTTTTAATTCCTGTTTTCTCTCTCCACAGTACAACAGTGGGACTGAATTCTGATGAAGCAATGTTTGGTTCCACCTCAGGCATTTTGTGAGGGGGTAGCAGTTAATTGATGCTAAAGTGCAGCACTTAACAGCATTGACTTTCTTGGCAGGGAGATGGCTGACTAAATAGCCAAGTTGGGGGTAATTGACAGTTTTTAGCCAAAGATTTACTGGGATGTTTTATTTGGCTTTTCCTCATTACGTCCCCAATTCAGCAAAGCATATGCTTAAATCTAAGCCACTGTAAACAACTGGACTATGTGTTGCTAAGTCAGGGCCTAGAAGACACCTATTCCTGATAAGAAATCAACAGCTGTGGACAGCCTGGACTGGGGGGAAACAGAGCAATTAATGGCAAAACAACAGTAATTAATGGATCACCTCCTTGTAATATGAAGCAGCAACAGTTGTACTGTAGCATGTGACATACACTGTAATGCACATAACTTGTTTAATTGTGCACCTTTGAACTATGCATAGTTCCAGAAAGTTACTGAACTAGTATGAGAAAAATTAATCGGACATTTCTCCCTTTCACTTCCTAGATCCAGCAGAGATCTATACACTTTAAAACTTCTATCTCTGATGCAACATCAAGGTAAAAACCCCTAGTAACAAACCTGGGGTTTGCTGAATTATTTTGTTGGGTTTATGTGCAGCAGATGTAGGTTTGACAAAACGCATGAGACAAGCAAGATGGACAACGTGCCTAGATCTTTCATGCCCACAACTGTCAAACTTGTTAGAGTGTGCTATTTTTAGTAGAATTACAATTTGGAGTTGGCATGTTGATTCAACACAACTGGAGACTGCTTTACCATCAGTGAACATCCTTTGATTTATTGCTCTCTTATTCAGGTCAGGAAATGTAACCTCAGGAGCAGTCAATTCATGGGTTTGAGCTTTCTGGACAGGAGGTGAACATAGCCTTTAGAATTACAATTGATACAGTTCAGGGAAGGGAGAAAATCATAGACAAGGAGTTCACTAATTAGCAATAACTAAACTCGCTGGATACTGTTGTAACAGGCAACCCAATAAAGAATCACATTCTTCTTATTCCTACTGTGTTTTCTTAATGGAACTGAACTCTGTAGTTAAAATGCACTCTCAAATATGAAAGAGGAGAAATGTTAAGAGTCTAAATGGCTATTCTTTGAATTAGGCCATTGTCAGTGGGATTCAAACCCTAAAACAAGGCCGGAACAGTCTGAATTTCAATATGAAAACAGTTAATGATGCTTTGAAGTCAGGGTTAACATCTTTCACCCACACATTCATTTCCAACATTACTTCTGCCATCTCTGGATTTTGATCAATGATTCACCAGTGTTTGAAGCTCAGGGAAAGGAAATAGAAATATGCATTTGTAAAGGTGAGGAATGCACCTGGTAGTCAATTGAAATCTCAAAAGTAGCCTCTAAGTGCCACTTTTTCAACATTATTTAGAGCAAGGAGGTTGGCAGTAGGCTACATGTTACACAAGGATTATTACAGCACTTTGGCATCCAGCAAAGTCAACGTTGTTGAAAGCTGCCCTAAAGAGCTATGCAAAAAAGGAAACTTTGTGAGGTTTTTTTCCCGTGAACTACAATAATTTGGTGTTGATTAGTGAGACAAGCAGAGCTGAAAAGAATGTGATGCTGTCGTTGCTAGACTTACTTTCTGCCTGCAATTCCTTTTAGTCTGACAAAGGTTCAGCTTTTAAACCCTAACATTATGCCAGAACAGGCTTCATAAAACAAAACAAACAAAACAAAACAAAACAAAACAAACAAATAAACAAACAAAAACAAAGGGGAATAGTAAAAAAAAAAAGATTTCCAATAAAAATGAAATAAAACAGTAACCCCCCTACCCTTCTCCTTCTTTTAAGTGCAACCAATTAAGGTCCATTTTGAGCACAGTAGCCGGGGGGGAATGACAGAAATCAAACATTTTCAATTCCAGATTAAATAACATTACTAGAAGAAAAACACAAAGTATAAAAAGGATTGGTTCTGCATTGATGAACCATAAGGGACAGAAACCAGCGTTGGCATAACATTTTCATTAACTACAGCAAAAGCAAAACATACATATCAATAGTACACATCCTTTTCTTGCCTAGGGCCCTGATTAAGTTCTCAAAAAAAACTTCTCTATGCTCCACAGGTTTTAATGTACCACCACGTATTTTTATGCTATCATTGAACATGCCAGAGGTAGCAGAAATGTATCTGCAGCACACAAAATCTAGATTCGGGATTGAAGAAACAGAGTTCTCTCATATATGGCCTATTAAAGAAGTGATTGCAATTAGCATTTTTTTCTGCTTAATTATGACGAGGCCTCTGAAAGAACAACCTTAATTTTGATACAGCATCTCTGTATGCCATGTAGAAACAGAGGTGACCCAAAGTGGCCTTTTGTGGCTCGAAGTAGGCACTGGGGACATCTTGTATAGGGAGCACATTCACAATGCAAAGCTGGAAGAGATGCAGTCACCTCCCATATCAGACGTTCTCTATTTCTGGGGTAAGGTACATGTAAAGGAGAGAGAGTTGGTCTCCATTGACCTAAGGGATCTTACACCTACTGAGTAAGATATAGCTGCTCCTTATTTAGTCTCATTATAGGAAAATACTGCTCTTGCCACATATACCCAGAATGATAAATGCTGGGTTTTTAATGGTGCCCTGCTTGTGTGCACATTTGCATAACTACCTAGGTATATTCAATTGCTTATTACAGGAAGATAAAATTGCTCTCTGGGCTGAAATTTGTCTCAGCCTGGAAGAAAATGTTTCTCCGCCAAGTTGAAAAACTGCGTCTGTGGGGCACTGGTATAACTGAGGGCAGAATTGGTCCAGAAAGCTTTATTCACAGAAGAATTAAACCAGCTTCACATTCTTTGACAATAGGTGTCAGGAGGTCACGCCAGCAAGGTCACTTTCCCACAAAATGAGTCCCGTAAGAAACTGCAATGATGATTTTAAAATGATGGGACTGTTCTTTTTCCTGCAGAAGTGAATACGAACTTTACTCCAGTGACCCAGTTATTGTGTTCTTTATTTTCAAATACAGTTTGCAATTGATTAAGCTGATTTCCTGCTTTGCGCATTGGCACACAGTAGGGCTGTTTTCTTTATAACACTGTAGCTTTAGTAAAATAAGCCTAGTTGTTAATGAAACACTCTGTTTTCAAACAACACCTTCATTTATATAATGCAATATTGCCCTGCACTTGCACAGGTAATTACATCAATGCAGATGCACCTCTGGCCAACCTGAAGCCAAAATCTTCCCTGTTGCACACAGAGATGTTTAGTGGTTCAACAATGACTTTGAGAGTATTTGACTTGTAAGCACACCCTACACACACTCACGCGTCTGTGCCCTGTTAGAATTGACAACAGAGGAACAAACTGCATCTAAAGCTTTCTGATCTCTTCCCGCAGGGCATTATCAGCACAGCTGCACAGTTCTGATGCTGTGTGTCCATACGCAGATGGCCAGGCTGGGGGAGAGAGAGCATGTAGATTTCTCATTCTGTGCCCTCCTGTAAATTCTGGGAGGTTGGCTGGGATGCTCTAACAGCTGCAGCTTTGCCAACATCTAGCTATGCATCGACTATTCTTTCAGAAGATGAAACAGTAGGGAAAAATTGGGAAGATTTGCATATTTGGGGACCTTCCAACATGCAGGTATAAAAACCACACGCAAAAAAGACTGAATGTTCAAATCTGTTAATTGCACTTGTGAGTGCATCCTTTATTTATATGACATTTCTGCAAATCAACTAAGTAAAGCAGTCTATGTGTTAAGGCAGGTGAGAAAGTTTAGTATTAATTTAGGCTTTTAGGGCCATGCTTTGTTTTCAGTCAGATTTCTGGAAAGCTGGAGTAAATTAATTGGAACCACTGTATTTGCACTGGTGTAAATGGGAGCAGAAATTAGCCCTCAATCTGTTCTTTACAGTTTACAATTCAACATATAATTCTAATCTCTGATTGAATTTCCAGACAGAAAAGCTGCATACCTGCACCATGCTTAGCACAAAGAATACATGTTGGGGTAATTGTAGTATTTGGCTTCTATAAAACTCCTTTCCTCCTAAACCAAACATATTATGGACATCGTACCATGAAATACAACCACCAGTAGGAAGAAAACTGGTAGTCAATTGGCCCACAGCACAATAATGTGGGAAAAGTGTGTTTATTCAGTTGCAGTTAGGTTCTTATGCTCTGCCCATCACTGTGGTAGCAGAGTGATGCACCAGGACACACAGTTCTATGAGATCGTTAATGTCCAGAAAGCGGAGACAGATGTGGAAGCTTCCAGCCAATAGACTCCCACACAGTGAAATACATAGTGAAATACACAATGAAATACATAGTTCTAAATGGAACAGTCTCAGAAGGATCAAAGACCAAGACAACCAAACTAGGCTAGAACATGTGATCAAAAGCAGTCTACACACTCCAATACTGATGCCCATCCATTACAAGTTATGAGCCATCCCTGATTTCTAGAAGCAGTTTTTTACCATGCATTCAATACCATTTAACTCAAACCAAACTTTCTGAAGGCACTGAAACATTTAGTTGTTTTGTTTTCCTCTTTATTTTAAATTTTTTATAGTTTCCCTCTGCCAAGATCTGTCTGGGAACAGAATACAAAGCTAAAATACCATGAGAAAGGCAATATTTCCAGAGGAATCAGAAGCCGGAAGCATTAACAGATTCCCTCAGGAGATCAACATCATGAGACTTCCAGCCAACTTCAGAACATTCAGGAGGCTTAGACAGACTTAGGAGAAGTATCTGAATCAAAGCCAAATGTTGAATCTTTTGGCCTCTCATCTGTCGTGGGAATTACTATCACCATATCACGTGTAGTTGAATTCCTGTTTCTCATTTCCACTGATGGCCTCTAGGGCCTGTGCAAAATTCCTAACTCTGGGATTTCTCATGCAAATCCTTTTAATACAGGTTGGCTATAAGAAGATTATTTAGATTATCTTCAGAATGACGCTAATTAATATTACCAACAAAACTGCAACTCATCTTGGAAACAGCAAAATTCTACACTCTCTCTTCTCTACTTATGATGCACGACATGAGGCCTGCAGCTTACAGGCTTGTAAAGACCTTCACAATACACAATAAAATACATGCTTCAATACCTTCTCTGGGATGGGTAAAGAAGTTCTTTGTTATTTCCACATCCTGTTTTCCTTTCAGCAGCTCCTCAACTATAGATGGGCTAATGGACACCATTTGGTTCTGGGTGACTATTTAGAGAAATGCCATAGTTTTACTTGGGTTTGACACCAAACCAGGAAGAATTACATTATTATTATGAGCTATATTTCAACAGCACCTAGGCCAGGTTTATATTAGACTAGGCAGATTGGCTTAAGGTATACAACTCCAGCTATGCAAAATATAAGCTTAAGTCAAGCAGCTGCAGTGCCTACCCTATGGAAGGCTGCCAGGAGCACATGCTCCCGTCGGCTTCCCTTACTACTCACAGAATGAGGAGTACACAACACTGACGGGGACTGCACTCAGCATTCAATTTGGGGGTCTACACTAGACCCGCTAAATCAAATGCTAGAAGATTGACCTCTGGAGAGTCAGTGTTTTCCGTAGTATAGACAAGTCCACTCAGGGGCTAGGGATCCCTTGTACTACTCACTGTACACACACAATAAAAAGACAGTCCTTGCCCCCAAAGACTTTCGCTATGAGTTAATGCATTCATCAAACCTGCAAACTCCATGCAAACCGTAAGGACAGGGGCGGCTCATGACTATAGGTGGACTCAGCCGCCGCCTAGGGTGCCGCCGCCTGGGGCGCCCAATGATGATGTCACGGGGTGCCCAAGGTGCCCGATGATGACATCATTCCATTGATGGCCCTGCAGGTGGGGGCGCCGATCGTGCATTCCGCCTGGGGCGCCAGCTGCCACAGCCGACCTCAGGCTACTCCTGCATAAGGAGTACGAATCCGTGTCACCCCAATTAAGGTTACACGAGGGACAGAAAAATGTATTTATATACTTTCAAACCCATTTGCATGTATCTGGTTTCAAAGTTTGTCTTGTATTCAAGAGGTTTGTGTTCTGGGTAGGAGACATGGGGGGTGCGGAACAAAATATATATCACAATTACTCTCCGTATGCATTGCAGGCCGTAATCAGCAGTACCTGTGCAGTAACAATTGACCAGCAACAAGTCAAATCTGCCAATCTAGCTTTGGCCTGTGTAGATTTTCTCTTCCAAACAAAGTATGCAAAGTAATCTCTTTAGTCAATTTTTTTTTTAACCTGAGTAACCTTTTAGTGGGGCATGGGGAAACATTACAGGAGAAAGTGGTTTGTGAACTCCAGCCAAGACTGTAAACACCCTTCAGTTTCCAAAGTTTCACTGCCCTTAGTTTGCAAGAGTCTTTCTTCCACACACACCAACTGGTCGACTAGCTCGAACAGTCATACTGTAGGCACAATATTATTATTAATGCAGTGGTCCCTGCAATTGAATTTTGTTTTATTTTTAATTTTCAGCATTGCCCCTATAAATGGTGTAGCTGAACTTGTCTGAGCCATTTCTAATAAAGTGAGCAATGCTTAAAACAAAGAAAAGGAAGAAATATTTGCAGCGGCAGTTGATGTGTTTTAGCTGCTCTGTGCTGTAAATACATTGTAAATAATTTGTAAGGTATTCATACATTCCTGTACACTATCTGTAGCAGGCTTATAAATATATTATTAGAGCTTTATAAATCACTGATAGCCAACCCTTAAAATAAAGCATTACTGCAGCCGTCTATGCTAAATGCAATCCCTGCAGATCTTTTAATCTACAGAGGCAGAGTATTTGGTGAATTCTTGGAATAGGGAGTTCAATGTGGGGAAAACCCAATGACCTCTTCTTACTAAGCACCTGTCTACCTTCAAACTCAACCACACAGGGAGAATCTAATTCCGAGGGTAGTCTTTCAGCATAGTTGAAATAGGTTGCTTTTCCGGAGGGTGGTGCCGGGGGTGTGCAGCTCTGAAGCCAGTGCTGTCACCAGCTCCAACGCTAGAGTTGCCAATTTTCTAATGGCAAAAAATTGAATGCCTTTGTCCTGACCTGGCTCCACCCCTTCCTTGAGGCTCCACCCCCTGCTCTGCCCGATCCCGAGGCCCTGGCTCCTCACTTTCACCAGGTTGGGGCAGGGAGTTGAGCTGGGGGGTGTGAGGGCTCCAGCTGGGGATGCAGGTTCTGAGGTGGGGCTGGGGATGAGGGACTTGGGGTGAAGAATGGAGCTCTGTGCTCCATTGGTAGCAATGGGTTTTGAGTGAGGGAGAGGATGCAGGCTCTGGGTGTGGGAGGAAGCTCAGGGCTGGAGCAGAGGTATGGAGTGTGAGAGGGTATGAGGGCTTCTGGGATGTGGGTTGGAGTGAGGGAGGGGCACTGGGGTTGGGCTGAAGGGTTGGGGTGCAGGAAAGAGCTTGGGGTTGGCATTGGGGGTTGGCGCAGGTGATTAGGGCATGTGAGAAGTGTGGGGTTTGGGTTGCACTTACCTAAGGTGGCGCCCAGGAATCAGCTGGCAGATGCATGTGGCTTCTAGGCATACGAGGACCAGGGAGACTCCATACATTGCCTGTTCCCACAGGCATCACCCCCACAAATCCATTAGTTGTGGTTCCCAGCCAATAGGAGTGCTCAAGGAGGAGGAAGTGAGCGGTGCCTCCCTGGCCCCCTGTAGGCCTAAAAGTCATGAGGCCGGCTGGGCGCTTCCAGGGAGCCACACAGAGTCAGGGCAGACAGGAGGCCTGGGGTAGCCCTGCTGCGCTGTCGCCCAGACTTTTATTGACCCGGTTGGTGGTGCTCTCTGGAGCTGGCAGAGTCCTTTTTCAGCTGGGCATTCCGATCAAAAACCGGCCACGTAGCCCCGGTAAGCAGTGCAGAAGTAAGAGTGACAGTACTGTGCCCACTGCAGGGCTCTACCCCCCGTCACATGAAAGTCATATTTGGGTTCTGTAGCTTAGCAGGCCTAGGATGGAAGTTTCCATCCCTGCTGTACTCAGCTTAGCATAGTGTGGGATGCTGCAAGCCCAAACCGCAGCTGGGCTTTATGAACTCTAACCCATGCCTTGAGCTGGGGAACTACCGAGCAGTAAATAAGTTTGACCTCGGTCTCAGCTCATAAGAGTGAAAAGAATGGCGTTGAGCCAGGTATGTGCACACCCGGTAAACAACTGTAGTATAATTAGTGTAGGAAGCCCCATGCCCATTGAGTTTCAACAGGGACCTAGACCTTGAAGGGTGTCCTGAATCCCCCTAGCTGGAGCCACGTCCACTGCAGCCGGGTGCGAGGTAACTGGAACGGGACTCCCCGCAGATCTAAATGGGCGTAAGAATTTCCAAGTGCCTGTTACTTTTATATGCATTGCTTTGCCTATGCTGATTTGTATTGCTTTGCAGTAGCTGTGTAACCATCTGGCAGTATTAAGCCTTTAATAGCAGTGACGTAGTGAGATTAATAAAAGCAACACTCTATCCCTAATCGACTCTGTCTTGAAGTGAATCCACAACTCTGTTGGGCCCTGGCCCTGTGAGTTGACACCCCCTACTGTTCTAGGCATACAGAGGACCAGGAAGATTCCATACATTGCCTGTTCTCACAGGCATCACCCCCACAAATCCCATTAGTTGTGGTTCCCAGCCAATAGGAGTGCTCAAGGAGGAGGAAGTGTGCGGAGCCTCCCTGGTTCTTTTTCCCCCATAATTTTCCCTCCTCTTCATTCCCCCCAGCCCGGCTTTGTGCCCTGGAAAACTGTCCTGCTTGCCCCACCCTGGTTATGGACTTGCTGTTGCATCATATTGTCCAAAAAATTCACAGGCAGAACAGTGGAGTGTTTATTGTTCCAGCAAAGTTTCTTTAAACAAGTGGGTCTACTGTGGCTTTTTCAAATGATCAGTGTTAATGAGGGTCCATTATTACTTTTCTGTGATTTTCCATGTCTTGCCTGCATCTGAACTGCAATTATTTGAAGATCTTTCCATATGTTTTTGATCCTCTTCGTTCAGTGTGTGGCCCCATGCATTATTTACTGCACACCATGCAGGCCCTGTACTGAATGCAGAATTAACTTTCTCACGGGCTTTTCAATGTTGCTTTCATTGCAGTATCTGAGTCTTTAATGTGTGTTTTCTTCACAAAACTTCCCTGGGTTGATTTTTATTATCATCCCAATTTTACACATGGGGAATCAAAAAAGAGGCTGTCAACTAATTTTGGATTCTCCATTTGAGAAGTTTAAAGCCTGATTTTTCAGAATATAGAATCATAGAACTGGAAGGAACCTCAAGAGGTCAGTGAGTGCGATCCCCTGCCCTCATTGCAGGACCAAGCACCATCTAGCTATCCCTGACAGGTGTTTGTCCAACCGGCTCTTAAAAATCTCCAAGATGGAGATTCTACAGCCTCTCTAGGCAATTTATTCCAGTGCTTAGCCATCCTAACAGTGAAGTTTTTTCTTACATCTAACCTAAATCTCCCTTCCTGCAATTTAAACCCATTGCTTCTTGTCCTGTCATCAGAGGTTAAGGAGAATAATTTTTCTCCCGCCTGCTTATAACAACCTTTTAGGTACTTGAAAGCTGTTGTGTCCTCTCTCAGTCTTCTCTTTTCCAGACTAAACAAATCCAATTCTTTCAATCTTCCGACATGGGTTATGTTTTTTAGACTTATTATTTGTGTTGCTCTTCTCTGGCCTTTTTTCCAATTTGTCCACTTCTTTCCTGAAATACGGCACCCAGAACTGGACATAATACTCAAGTTGAGACCTAATCAGTGCTGAGTAGAAAGGAGGAATTACTTCATGTCCTCCTTACAACACTCCTGCTAATATATCCCAGAATGATGTTGCTTTTTTTAGCAACAGTGTCATGTTGTTGACTCATATTTAGCTTGTGGTCCACAATGACCCCTAGATGCCTTTCTGCAGTACTCCTTCCTGGGAAGTCATTTCCCATTTTGTATGTGTGAAACTGATTATTCCTTCCTAAGTGGAGTACTTTGCATTTGTCTTTATTGAATTTCATCCTATTTACCTCAGACAATGTCTCCAGTTTGTCTAGATTATTTTGAATTATGACCCTATCCTCCAATGCACTTGCAATCCTTCCCACTTTAGAAACATCAGCAAACATTATAAGCGTACTCACTACGCCAATATCTAAATTGTTGATGAAGATATTGAACACAAACGGACCCACAACTGATCCCAGAGGAACCCCACTTGTTATGTCCTTATGTAGCATTTTATAGAGCTCTTGGGATGTGCCAGGTGGGTGGAGCCAGGACGGTGGAACCTTCAGGAAGCTGTGCTTGTTAAGGTGCTCTAACCCATTGTGGCCTCTCTTCCTTCCACCACTAAACAGAATGGCTGCGTCTAGACTGGCATGATTTTGCGGAAATACTTTTAACGGAAAAGTTTTTCCGTTAAAAGTATTTCCGCAAAATCGCATCTAGATTGGCACGGATGCTTTTGCGCAAAAGCATCCGTGGCCAGTCTAAACGATTTTGCGCAAGAAAGCCCGATCGCCATTTTCGCCATCAGGGCTTTTTAAAACAGTTCTTACCTGTCTACACTGGCCCTCTTGCGCAAGTATTCTTGCACAAGAGGGCTTTTTCCCGAGCGGGAGCGTGAAAGTATTTGTGCAAGAAGCACTGATTTTGTACATTACAAAGTCAGTGCTCTTGCGCAAATTCAAGCGGCCAGTGTAGACAGCTGGCAAGTTTTTGCGCAAAAATGGCCGCTTTTGCGCAAAATCTTGCCAGTCTAGACGCACCCAAGACCAAGTAACAATGAAATTAGGGCTCTGCAAGTGTGAGAAAGGCAGGCAGGGACTGTGAATATGCAGAGTCTATCTCAGAGAAACTGGTAAGTATTCTTCATTTCTTCTTCAAGTATCCTCTGCCTATTCCCAGTCTTGGAATAGCTTGGCAAGGAACACCACAAATTGGAAAGTGGGAGCAGAGTCCTAATGAAATACTGACAGGAGTACCACTTTGCCAGGCTGTACATCAGACCTGGAGGCCAGATCCAATGCATCATGTTTTGTAAAGGTGTGAACTGAACGCCACCTGACAACCTTGCATATTTCAATACAGGGGGGCCTCGCTATAAGTCCAAGATACGTTCCAAAAAACTTGGACTTATAGCAAAACAACTTAAAGTGGGGATTTCCCTCCTCCCCCCCGCGGCTGACTTCCATTTAAGCAAATTGGGGGGAATGGGAGGACTTATAATGCATCAGTTCCTGCAAACATCAATGACTTTAGTGTGGAACAGATGTACACCGGGGTGACGTATAGCGAGGACCCCCTGTTTTGGGAATGTGCTTCAATATGTTATAAATGAAGCAACTGTTCGGGTTGAATGGTCTCTAAGAGGAGTAGGAGGAAAGAATGTGTTATAGACGGGGATACAGGCGGTCTGATATAGTTGTTGAAGCAGGCATCATGTCTAGTGGGTAGAGCAGGCATCCAGGTTGGGGAACGAAGCCAAGGGTCAGAACCAGAATTAACTTCCAATGATCAAAGCCAGGGGTCAAGCTAGAGTTGGAACCAGGAGTCAAAGCTGAGTGTCAGAGCCAAGACCAGACTCCAAATGCCAGAGCCAAGGGTTAAGTCAGAATTAGGGTCAGAGCCAGGACAGGGAACGGATGATTTGCAGCAAGATGTAAGGGCAGGAACTAGAAGAGAAACAAGGCTCAATCATGGAATAGGAGCATGGTGGGAACAGGAGTAAAGACAGGATTGGTGCAGGAATCAGGGACTGATTTGAGTATACGAGACAGGCAGAAGCAAGGTTGAGGGCAGCCACAATAGGAAACCATCCTGTTGCTTTGACGTAATTTTTGTGTCTCCATCTGACATGGTTGAACCAAACAGTGGAGCCAGATGATCCTCCAGGCAGGGGTCCCATAGGTGGCACCTTGAATGAGGTTATAATCACACTAGTTCCCAAATGCTAGCATCATCAGATACTGGGTAGAGGCTAGGATATGGTGGCTCTCTGAGGAATCCCAGCTCTAGGTTCAAGACTTAGCCCACCACAAGTGGTAATCTTTCATACAGAGTCTAATCTACATAAACAGGGGCTGTGCTGAAATAGCCTGATCTGTAAAGATACTAGCACATGAAGACCTGAAAATATGAGTTCTGTCTGTGCAACACAAGAATTTTCTCTTTGCATCTAAGAAACATTAATGATTTCTTTTTATTTGTTTGAGGTCTTCAAAGGAAGATGAATCAAGGAGCAGCTTGCTAGAGGTTCAAATGAGAGAAGACATAGATTGCATTAGAATTAAATTTAAATTCCATGGAGAGATTGGATCCTGTACTAGGAATGCAGATTCCACAAACAAATAAAAAGTGTTTCACTAAATTGTGCAAGAAAATAGATTTTCCATTAATGTGAATGCAGAATAGTGGTATTGCTGATAAATGGACTCCGATGAAGGAGTGAGACAAGCTCATTGTTTTTAAGTGTAACAAATACTCTAAATTTAAATTATATAGGACTGATGTTGGGTCAGCATTCTTAGCAGTTGCCTAAATAACTAATATTTCCATTTAAAGTAGATGGCTTCCGAGCATTACTTAGAATTTGCTGCACCTTGATGGAGCATGATTTTTCTAAATATGTCAAAGTTCTATTGCCCAAGTTGGCAGATATAATGACTGAAGACCTGGGCTGAAGATGCTCCCTTTCTATTGGGACAGTAAGTCCTTTGTTAATAGGAGCATCTTGTATTTGAGCAACAAAAATTATTAAAGGCCTAGAAAACATGAGCTATGATGGAAGACTGAAATAACTGGACTTGTTTAGTTTAGAAAAGAGAAGACTGACAGGGGACATGATATCAGAAAAATTATTCTCCTTGGTCTCTGATGATAGGAGAAGAAGCAAGGGGCTTAAATTGCAGCAAGGGAGGTTTAGTTTGGACATTAGGAAAAACTTCCTAATTGTCAGGGTGATTAAACACTGGAATAAATTGCCTAGGGAGGTTGTGGAATCTCCATCACTGGAGATATTTAAGAACAGGTTGGACAGACATCTATCAGGGATGATATAGATGGTGCTTGGTCCTGTCGTTAGGGCAGGAGACTGGACTTGATGACCTCTCAAAGACCCTTTCAGTTCTAGTGTTCTATGATTCGCCATTGAATAAATGGAGTAACTTAGGGTACCTCTGTTGACTTGGCCATTCTGAAGAAACTAAGTCACTTTCTTTATTACTTTTAGAATCAGAGGAGCCTGCTCTTGCCCAAAGTCTTTTCATACAGACTGTGGTGGCGAATAGATTTTTGTCAAGAAATCCCCATTGTTTGAAAACGTTCTGACTCACTGGGTCTTTGGAGGCCACCTGTGCCTCTGTGAAGAATCTCTTCTCTGACCATCTGTCACCACATTGTGTTTGCTTGTGACATGAAGGGCAATTGGGTCAATGTTGTATTGGATACATAAGTCTCAAAGTTTTACAATCTTGTGGCACAGTTGAGAAGATCATGCTCCCTGTCTGTCCAAAAAAACCACTGCAGAGATGGTTTCTATGGTCACCTCGATTACGGCATTCTATATCTGTGAAAGAAACATTTTGAACAGGTTGGCTAGACATCTGACTCCTATTGTATTCCCCCAGTGGGGGGAACGGGAAGGGGAGGAGAATCAGCTGTGTGCAGCAGCTTCTAGCTGAGTTTGGAGCCTGGGGACTCTTCGGGACATTTCAGTGCTGCATGGGGATACTGGGATAGGACATTAAAAATTGGGACTGCCCTGAAGGAATAGGGCTTGTTTCGTTTGGAAAGGAGAAGACTGAGAGGGGACATGATAGTGGTTTTCAGGTATCTAAAAGGGTGTCACAGGGATGGAGGGGAAATTGTTCTTCTTGGCCTCTGAGAACAGGACAAGAAGCAATGGGCTTAAACTTCAGCAAAGGAGGTTTAGGTTGGACATTAGGAAAAACTTCCTGTCAGGGTGGTTAAACACTGGAATAAGTTACCTAGGGAGGTTGTGGAATCTCCATCTCTGGGGATATTTAAGAGCAGGTTAGGCAGACACCTGTCAGGGATGATAAAGACCATACTTGGTCCTGCCGTGAGGGCAGGGGACTGGACTTGATGATCTCTCGAGGTCCCTTCCAGTTCTATTATTCTATGATTCTATGAGAGCCAGACTGATCACCCTTTGTACTAATACATTCATGTATAACAAGAAGTCTATATAGTTCCAAAGACCTCAAAGGAAAAGGTTATGGTGATGCGCTCCTCAGACTCTCTTAGGGACATGTATGGGTACTATTAATGTAGGAGAAGGTGGGTAGAACAAATACGTCTTTGAAGACATTCTGTGGCTTTGGACACCACAGTAGAAAGACAAAATTTCCTTGCAATGTTAAAACCTAGTTTTAATGTTATCCAAACTAGGTTTGACTTTCTTTTGAAGTAGTCCCATACTTAGCCTGGCATATGGAGCCACATATGCTGTAGATCCTGTTAGAAGGCTTTTCTCCTCACCCTCCCACGTCCCCAGAGAGCAACAGACCAGAAGTACTAAGTGCAGACAATGTGATGTATATTTGGGTTAATTTCCAGCAAACAAGATTCTGAAGCCCTTTGCACCAGTCGGGCTTATCTCTATATGCTGACTGAGTCTGCTCTCCAGTGTTCTATTCCCAGCTCGGACACCACAGAGCCTTTCTTGTGTTCCTGTATCCCATTCTCTATTCCTATGTCAGCCCCCCTTTCTCTTTAGCAAACATGATTCCAATTTCCTCTCCCTACTTCCTTGTTTGACCTCAGTTTATATCGTCAAATTTGATTTCTGCTTACTTGTGCCTTAACCAATCATTTTACTAACATTTTACTAACCAATCCTAACATATTGTAACATAATCCTCTCACCAATTATATTCCACAACTTTAATTAATTTGCACCTAGCAAAATTAATTATACATCAAACAGAAATAATTAAGGAACCAAACAAACTATACAGATTAACAATGGAAAAGTGGAGACCATAAAGATAAACCAATAAAGATACAGGTTGTTTCACAACCACAACTATTGATAAGTGAGTTCTTGCTGGACCGAGAGGGTACGTCTACATAGTAATATTATTTCAAAATAACTACCATTATTTCATTATTAATTTAGTCCGCATCTACACAGCAGGCAGTTATTTTAAAATAATGTCAAAGCTGGAGGACTTCTTACTCCGACTCCTGTAACCTGTAACATTGTATGAGGAGTAAGGGAAGTCAGAGGAAGAGTGTTCTATTTCGAAATAAGTACTGTGTAGATTCTCTCAATTTCAAAATAAGCTATTTTTAAATAAGCTACGAAAATTGAGCTAGGTCAATTGCATAGCCTATTTTGAGTTAAGCCCCACTGTGTAGATACGCCCAAAGGTATCCTACTAAGTTGTCTTTAAATAGTCTGGGATCTTTCTTTTATTTGGAGGTATTAGATTGGATCACCTTCTTAACACCTGAATGTTACCTTGTTTCATTGTGAAAGGTTTGGAATATGAGGATGTGAACATATGCTACTCAGTCTTTGTCTAAGCAGCGGGGACAGCCTTAGACTAAGGCCTTAGCCAAAGAACAATGCCTCAGAATGTCACAGTGAGAAAAGGCCCATACACAGGCAAACTTGTGATTTTGATTCGTTGTTCTATACGTCCGTAAGTAGCTAAGTGATAAGAATATGCCTACATTTTTAAATGAAAGGCCTTTACAGGCAGGCCTGAACATCCAGGGATAGCTTTACCATGAGGCGAACTGAGGCAGCCTCCTCAGGTGCCAGACTGGGGAGAGGGGTGTGGGGGAAGGGCGGGATGCCACTAGGACCCAGAGTGTAAAAAATTGTGTCTGCTGCTGGTGCATATGTATTCTCTCTGCAGTACCATGAGAGGAGTAGAACAGGAAGAAGGCAGAATCGAGACCTTTCAAAGTTCTGGCCCAAGTGAGGGGACATGGGGGCATCATTTGAGCTCCCCGCCTCAGGTGCCAAAATGTTGTGTGTTGGCCCTGTGAACATCTAATCATGTCAAAAAATATACCACCTCCAGAGAAGGGGTATTGAAGCGGCCTCTCTATGGCGATTATTACTTTCATTTCTGGAAGTAAAAATCTTTTTGCTATGGTATCATGGATCACCCCATGTCCACTGTCTAGGTTCGTATAGCTCCGCTGGTGGCAGGGCAGGGAGCTGTGCAACTACATGGACAACCGGGGCTGTCTGTATGGGGAAGCTGTTTTTTGGGAATAGTGGCACCACGCTCCTCTCCTTTGGCCACAGCATCTCCAGGGAGTAGTGCCCTTCGGATCAGCAGATCCTGATGTCTATCCATGGATATCCACATCCGCACATAGACATTTGTATCCATGCAGGGCTCTAGGTATAATTATTCTTTTGGACGGGGTCATTAGCAGCCAATCATCTAAGTATGGAAAAACAAAAATCCTTGCTTCACCAGATGAGCTGCTTGACTATTTGGTAAAAATTTTGAGCATAGTGGAGAGGATAAAGGGTAAGACTTTGTACTGGAAATACTCTGAACCAAGGATTACAAGTAAATATTTACAGTGTTATGGGGTTATGACAATATTCATCTTTGAGACTGACAGAAGGAAAGCAATCCAGAGAAGACAGAAGGATTAATCAGAGCCAGAGTTTGCCATCTGAATTGAAATTTCCTGGTGTATCTGTTTCACACTCTGAGATCTAGAAGTGGTCTGAAAGCACCATTCTTTTTTGGGATTAGAAAGTAATGGGAATTTGAATCCTTTGCTTCTATAAATTAATGGTGCATCTTCTATAGCTCCTGTGTGGAGTAGCATTTGTACTTTTCCCTTTTCCCTCTCAGGCTACATCTAGACTGCAAGCTTCTTTTGGAAGAAGCTTTTCCAGAAGAGATCTTCCAGAAAAGCTTATGTCAAAAGAGAGCATCCACACAGCAAAAGCGTAACGAAAAAGCAACGTGCTTTTTCAAAAGATAGCATCCACGTTCATTGGACGCTATCTCGCATTTAAGTTGTGCTTACTCTGGATGGAGTGGCCACCAGGGATCCTGTGGCTTTTCCTGGAGGCCTCTTCTTTCGAAAGAACTCTCTCTTCTGCATCCACACACACTTTTTTCCAAAAAAGCTTTTTCGGAAAAAGGCTTCTTCCTTGTAGAATGAGGTTTACCACCATTGGAAAAACCCCTCCATTCGTTTGACTTTCTGTCAAAAGAACTCAGTGGCAGTGTGGACACAAGTATTGTTTTTCCAGAAAAATGGCTATTTTTCCGGAAAAATACTGCAATGTAGACACAGCCCCTTAGGAAGGGTCCTGAAAAGGGAAAGGAGCAGTGGTTTGCATAGAAGAAGGAATTTTAATTGGGTAATATAACGTTCCTTTACTGTGTCTAAACCCTTTCTGTCAAAGATGATGGTTGTCTATCACAGAACTGGGACAGACCATCTCAAACAAGGTGAATTGCATTTTTGAAATTGTTTCACAGCTCTCTTTCCTCACATCAAACTTGAGGCCTGACATTAGTCAAGGAGGATATGGCTGAGGAATTCTCTGTCCTCATCCACGACTTGTAGGATTTCTTCATCTCCTGTGTTTGAGAAGCTGTTTGCTATTGGTGTTGTTGTTGATTATAGGATTGCTTTTTTGAGAACAGTAAGTCAAAGACAAAGAAGAAGGGAAATATTGCTGGTGACTCCTGACCATAGGTGAAGATGGTCTCCTTTGGAGAGGCAGTAACCCCAGAGATCTTGCCACAGAGCTAGTCTCTCTCATCTTTTCAAATACCCGTCCACCCCTTCAAACAGTAGATCCTCTATTTTAAATGTTGTTGCCATAGGAAGAGAAGATGACCGTAGTCATGAATGCCTATGGGGAACTATTACCAATGCCACAATCATCAGGTGATAATTGGAGATATCAAATGATGCCCTGAGATCATACTTAGGCTCTTTTTGGAAATCTTGATGAGAGCTAGTTATTTTGAAATAATGCTGCTGTGTAGATGTATCCTTAGTCAACACTGTAGTATTGACAGGCAACACTGTAGGACCGTTAAGACAGTCATGGGAGGAGAGTGCAGGGACAGATTGATTTTCATTTTAACAAATCCCACACATGGGAAGAAACTGGTATGGACTTTCCTTGGCCAGATGACCCCATGTTACAAAGGAGGAGGGAGAAAAATTGTTCTCCTTAACCTCTCATGATAGGACTGGAAGCTTTTCCTAATGTCCAACTTAAACCTCCCTTGCTGCAATTTAAGCCTGTTTCTTCTTAATTGTCAGGGTGGTTAAACACTGGAATAAGTGGTCTACGGAGGTTGTGGAATCTCTCTCACGGGAGATATTTAAGAGCAGATTAGATAGACACCTGTCAGGGATGGTCTAGATGGTGCTTGGTCCTGCCATGAGGGCAGGGGACTAGATTTGATGACCTCCTGAAGTCCCTTCAAGTTCTAGTATTCTAGCATTCTCTCTCTTCACAGGCAACAGGAGTAGGTGTCCTGCAGATAGCCAAGCATGCTGGCAAATGATTCTCGCCTAAGCATTACAGGCACACTGAATACTGGGAAGGCTGCTGGGTGTAATGCTTACCTCATATCTCCATGACTCTTTGTGCTCCTTCATGCCGTCAGGGCAACAGCAGCAGGAATATGGGAAGCACAAGCCAGACAGTCTCCTTGATCATAGGACCAGCACCACAGAAGCTCTCAGCAGCAGGGAGGAGCAAATGCAGGGAAAGCCCTGCTAAGCCCCTTGACCGTGCAGAATGCAGCCTGCTCAGCCACTCTGTGGGGATGACGTGCACCCAAGTGACTGCTCCCGCTTACATTTTTTCTTCTTTCCATTGGATAAGGGGACTCTCTCAAGTTGAAAAAGAAATCTTTGTAGATACTTTTCTCCACTTATGTAGCAAAATAAAATAAAGTGAGGGAAAGGAGGATACCTGTACCTCCAAAATATGAATGAAAAGATGCAATTTTCAAACTTACAATAAGATTTGTTTTTGCAACATCAAATTTAAACAAAAAAATTGCAGCCACCTCTCGCTGATACATTCCTACTCTTTTCTCCTGCCTGTGGAGCTCAGAACACAGCCTCGGAAATATTCCCAAACTCCTCAGTGTTAGGAAAGGCAAGGAACCAAGGTCAGTATATGGACTTGGATTCCTCAGGGCCAGCTCCAATACAGTACTCTTGACAGGTGGCTGGGTTTAAATATATAGCTGAAATTGTAGCAATCCTCCCGAATAGAAAAAGAATACAGATAATGAAAAGAGAACATGAGATGTGGAAAACAGCTTCTATTAAAGAGCAGCTAAAAAGGTTAAACAATCTCCAATATTTGCTGGGCCAAGGGTTTTTGAAATTGCTCACTAAGGACTGGTTGCTAAATGTTCTGTGCTGAGTCCTCTCTGCTCTCCTCTGCACAGTTTGCTTACCTGTACTGCTTAGCAACACATGCTAATATACTGCTAGCTGATACTAGGAACTCAGTCACGTAGGATCTGTAGGCAGAGAAATGGTTATAACTTCATGTGGGGTGACTGTGTCTCTACTTTGTCCCTCCTGCTAAGGGAGAGAGTGCTGTCCTTAAAATTCATGACTGAATGTCATTTGTCCTAAGGGCGTAACTGGGGAGAATGTCAACAGGATCCAGTAATATGGTCCTCCATAGCAAAAACATTTCTGTGGACAGTAAAGATTCCATCATGCCACAAAATTGTCTAGACTTTCAAACACCTCTGTATCATTTTCATATAAACACATTTAAAAGACACAGTTAATGGAAGAGGAGCTCATCACGTCTATGGCCGAGGAAAATTAGATAGACCATTTAAAAAGGCTGAATTATTGAATGTGGTAGCACATCACAATTCTGGGAGCAAAACGGTCACCAAATAGCTTTATTACAAAATATAATATCTAATTTTGCTCTCCCCATCGAAGAGCAGAATAAATATACAACATTGCAGCGTCTGCCTCTGACTGATGAAATGTTTGCAACATGAAACAGCACTTAGCACCTATATACTGTAAAATTGTTCAAAGGGCTTCACAAACATTAAACACTCACTATAGCGCTCTTTGGAGTGTTTGGTAAATACGATTACCCCAACTATGCAGAAGAGTAAATTGAGGCACAAAATGGTGCCAAAAACTATTATTTTCAAGAGCTGGAAGGCACACAAATATTCAAAGAAGGGAGATCAGATTGGATTTTCAACTGGAATGTCTGAAATGTGCAAAATCTGTGCAAGCATGGAATATGTGGCACAAATGGGATGGGTTTTCTGGGTATCATTTAGGACAGGGCTACTCAACACACAGCCCGTGGGCCGCATGTGGCTTGCGGCCTGTTGGTTTGCGGCCCGCGGTGCAGTTTGGGTTTACGTGGGGCTGAACACACAGCCACTGGGTGGGATCCTTTGAACATGGCCTCCGCTGGGAACACGCTCCATAATGGTGAGTCAATATAACGGTCTTCTGTTGATAGCGATTTAGTAGTTCAATTCCTGGACTGTCATTGCTCATTAAAAGTGCTGTCATATGGGTGGAAATCAGGTAAATATTGCATTTTATTAATATCAGCAGAACTGACTTAAATGGGGCCTGCATGTTGTGTAGTCTTGCCTTAATCATTGTATTCATGCCCATCAATGTGAAAGAAGCTATTTGCATATATTTGCATATTTATTTGCATGTACATGCAACCACACTTAAATTGTGGCCCTCGGCATGTGCTGTGAGTACCATTGTGGACCCCATGGCTTCCAAAGTTGAGTAGCCCTGATTTAGGGCATGTCTATTCTTACGAGAAGACTGATTCTTTGGTGGCCAATCTTCTAGTATTTGATAAAGCGGGTCTACTATAGACCCATAAATCGAACACTGAGGGCAGCCCCAGTCAACGTCGGGTACTCCTCGTTCTGTGAGAAGCCAGGGAAGCAGACAGGAGCGTGTGCTCCTATCGGCCTCCCGCTGTGGGGATGCCACCACAACTTGGCTTAAGGTAAGCCAGCCCCAGCTACACATTTTGCATAGCTGGAGTTGCGTACCTCAAACCAACTCCTGGTCTAGTATAGACCAGGCCTTAGAGAGACGCTTCCACGGCCTATTTATTGTTGGTATTGTAAAGAACCCATTCAGGCTGAGAAACATAAGTAGATTAGTCAGAGGTCACACAGATGTAAACCACATGTCCAGGAAGCTGTGTCCCTTCTCTCTGCTTAGCCCTCCAACTGACCCTTCACTCCTCCCTCTCCTGCTAAAGGAAATGGTAGCTAGTGAGTCAGCAAGCCACCGTGCAAAGAAAAAACTGGGGCGGGGGGCGGGGGTGGAACAATGCACAGAAATTCATTCCTAGCTTAACAGAGCCCGGCGGCTTGCTTTTTCACTATTCTGTTCTGTATTTCTGAGCACTTGAGTTTCCATGGGAAGACAGGGATCAGTTTAGAGGCTGGGATCCGGGGCTATGGAAAAACTATTCCAGTGAAAGCAGAAATAACATGTCACACTCCTTCCCACTGACTACCGCAGTCAGTTGAGGTGACCTTAAAATGGCACTTGTGATCAGCAAAGTGGAGAGAAGCTTTTGAGCCACAGGTATTTATTGCCATTTGCAGGAAGAGGAGGTGACAAAATATATTGGGTATGTCTACACTACAGCGTTATTTCAAATTATCTTATTTCAAAATAGTTAATGCAAAATAAGTTATTTTGAAATAACGCACCTATACACAAAATGCATTTCGAAATAGCATTTTACTATTTCGAAATAGCGCGTCCGCACTGAGTGGACTGTGAATTGCATTTAAGGCTGGCTGGAACCAGTTCCGGCAGGGCACCAGGTCAGGACTTACTGTGTGGAGCTGCTGCCTGAGGCTAACTGAGGTCTGTGCTTAAAGGGTTCCCCCTCCCCCGGACAGCTGGTTCTCAGGTTTCTTTGCTTGCTTATCTACCTCGATGAGGGACAGCAAAGCATTTTTGTCGCTGCGTGCTCTGGTTGCCCTCACTCAGGACATCACAGCACTCTGCAACATGGAGACAGAGCTGTCCCTGGGTGCTCTAATGCTTCTCTTGGATGCGTTGCTGTGAGCCTGGCTGCACTTGCTGCAGGCTGCCATCTGGAAGGTCCATCGGGGGGCTGCCAGTATCCAGGAAGCCCTGCGGGAGAGCTTCCACCCTGAGGAGCACTAAGAGCCTCCCTGGTCTGCCCCACTGGGGGCTTGTGCCTCATTCCTCCTTCACATCCTTCCACTTACCCCTCCCTAGCCCCCCTTCCTGATGTCAAATAAAATACACATATTTTCAAAAATATAAACTCTTTTTATTTAACAAAACTGGGGGGGGGGTTATGAAACTCTGGTGAGACTGGGGAAAGGAGGTGGGAGAAGGGAGGAGAGAGGGTGAGAGAGGAGAGGGGGAAACCTGGGATGAGGGAGCTGAAAGGGGAAGCAAGGGGAAGAAGGGGAGGAAGCTCAGGGCTTGGGGGAGGAGGGTGTCTCGCCGGGCCAACTGTCTCCCAGCACCGTGGATGCAGGGGCCTTGGCATCCCCAGGAGAATGAGGAGGGTTTGGAGGGTGTGGAGGAGGTGGAGGGAGAAGCGGGAGGAGGAGAAGGAGTGGGAGGAGGAGCAGTAGCTAGGGAGGCAGCAGGCGCTGGAGCAGCAGGAGGCAGCACGCTCTGCACCAGGGACTGCAGGTGTTGGCAGATGGCACAGCCTTGGGCAAGCTGCTCCCGCTGGAGCTCCAGGTCTTCTTGCACCCAGTTCTGGAGGGTGCGGTGCAGGGCTCGCAGTTCCCCCAGGTACTGTTGTTGGTACCCCTCCACTGCACGGTGGTCCTGCGGAGCCCTCGGGTGTGGGAGGATGTCCCAGGCGGGGTGGTGGACACTGCATGCGCAGCTGGTGCGACTGTGGAGAAAGAAGAGAAGTGGTCAGTTCTCCCTGGGGACACAGTGGGTGAATCCCAGCCCCCCTCTGCAAGGTGAGGATGACCGTGCCCTGCACCATCAGAGCCAATGTGCTTGCACACAGGCCATGTTTGGAATGTCCTGCTATCCCCGGGAGTGGGAGCTGCCCCGAGACCGCACTCATGCCCCTGTGCTGTGTACAGTGTGGCTGAAGTGGGGGGGAGATGTCCCCTGCCTCTGTGTAGAATGGCCTTGTGGAGGGAGGGCCTCCTGTGTCCCACCCCAGGGTCAGGAGCATGTCATGTCTCTTCACTCACATGTGTGGTTAACAGGTTAAGGCCCCTGTGTGGCAGCCAGCTGGGGCCACGTGCCCAGGGTGGCACGGCACATGCTCGCATGTGCACAGGTTGCTGCGTGATCCGTGGTAAGCAAGGCCCACGCGCGCGGTCCCTGGTCTTTCTCCCCCACATCCCCACCCCTATAAGGGGACAATGATGGCACTCACATGTTGTTACCTCCCCGGATGACACTGGTGATGTGTCTGCCGGGACGGCTTGGGGGTCCTGGCTGCGTGGCATGCTCCCTCTGGGCTCCTGTGTCTCCTGGCGCTCCTCCTCCATGCCCTGGCCAGGGCCCTCTGCTCCAGGATCGATGACCCCTGGGGTAGCATGGACCCCTGGGATGCAGTCCAGGGCGTCAAAATAGGGGCAGGTGTCTGCCCTGTGTGGGAGCTGCCCCGTGTGCCCCTGGCACCTGCTCCTGGGTGCGCATGAGGCATTTGGTGGCCAGGCTGTCAGCCATCCATCTGTAGACAGCTGCGTTCCTCCATCTAGTGTGGAGATCATGGACATTGGAGGCCTCCCCCCAAACCTCATTCAGGACCATGATCTCCGCACTGGACCAGGAAGGCGCCTGCCTTCTCTGACCCCCGGCAGGCTCCTGGGAGCTGGGGGACTGGGCCCGGGGAGCAGTGGAGGGCTGGTTGGAACTGGCTGCCTGGCTCATGGTGGGGTAACTGGGTCGGGGCAGCGACTGCTGGCTCTGTGCTGGCAGGCTTGCAGCTGGCACAGGCACTGTGGCCAGAGTCTATTGCTTTAAGGGCTCCGGGGCTGGGGGAGAGGAGAGGAGTTTTCCTGGTTTGGCCCAGAGTGGCCACCAGGGCACACTGGGAAGGGCTGGAGGCCCCCTATTTCGTAATAAGCATCTACACAGCGCTTATTTCGAATTAGCTATTTCGAATTTGGCGTTATTCCTCATAGAATGAGGGCTACCAAATTCAAAATAAGTGCTCCGCTATTTCGAATTTGTTTTGAAATAGCGGTTTGGCTGTGTAGACGCTAGGAAAGTTATTTCGAAATAACTTTGCTGTGCAGACATACCCATACTTATTTATTGTTAAAGAACCATTATGTAACCAACCTGTTACATGCATTGCTCGGGAACGGCCACAAGTTTCAACATGTTTCTTAGCTCCAATTTAATATTGTCTGGAAGGCAAATTGGGCTTCTAAAACCAGAGGCATAGTGAGGCTGTTATACGCCCGAGGCAAAGGAAAAATGTGCCCCCAACCCTTCCACCACCATTGTGTGGCAGGGCCCCAAACCTGGCGCATGACTGAGCCCAACCCTGGGGGGGGGGAGCTTGTACTGTGTCTTCCCCCGGCCCCTCCAGTTTGGGGCTAGGCCCCCGCACAAATTAAACCACCAGCAGAGATGGAGGAGGGTTGGGCTGGGGGCGGAGAGGAGGCTCCAGCCGATGGCAGTGGGCAGAGGAGGAAGAGCAAAGGGATGACAGGCGAAGCCAGAGGAGGACTAAATTGGTGCCCCCTTAGCATGGCAACTGGGGACAACTTCCCCCCCATCCTCCCTCACTACACCACTGTCTAAAATGGTACAGTTGCCTGAACACTCTAGCCTGACACAGCGCTGTTCAAATTTGTGCTGGCTGTGACACAAAAGTACATCTCTGAAAACAGACACCATTGTCCTGTGAGGAGGGAAGAGTGGATGCCTATAAAGCTCTGCCACATCTGTACGGCTGAGGTCCGGGGAACTTGGATCTGCAAGTTCTTCCCAAAATGCACAATGGAAGGTCATGCCAGAGGTAGAATTAAAATATAGGCAATTAACTTGGAATGATCAGTAAGTCATTTCTGATATAGCTTTTCCTGTTTTAGGCTATGGATGTCCCATCTTCATTCTCTTATTTCTACATCTACTTATGCTGTTGACATGAAGTTTGTGTTTTTAGGGAAGTTCATGGCTCTAGAGCAGGGCTACTCAACTTTGGAAGCCCTGGGGGCCACAATGGTACTCACAGCACATGCCGAGGTCCGCAACTTAAGTGTGATTGCATGTACATGCAAATATATATGCAAATAACTTTTCACATTGACGGGCATGAATACAAAGATTAAGGCAAGACTACACAACACACAGGTTCCATTTAAGTCAGTTCAGCTGATATTAATAACGTGCAATATTTACCCAATTTCCACTCATATGACAGCACTTTTAATGAGCAATGACAGTCCAGGAATTTAACTACTAAAACGCATATCAACAGAGACCATTATATTGACTCGCCATCATGGAGCGTGTTCCCAAAGGAAGCCATGTTCAAAGGATCCCACCCGCGGACTGTGTGTTGAGCCCTGCGTAAACCCAAACTGCACTGTGGGCCGCAAACAAACAGGCCACGGGCCGCATGCATGTTGAGTAGCCTTACTCTAAAGCCTAGTTACTCTATTGTGGGATCCACTATTAAAAATGAATAAAGAGATGTTACAGCAGCACCGGTGTTGCATTGCAGGTGTGCTGCTGTGAGGTCTCCTGTGTAGCCACTCTTTGCCAACGGGAGGAGCTCTCCTGTTGACGTAATTATACCTTCCTGACAAGTGGCATAGTGATGTCAGTGGGTGAGCATGTCCACTGACATAGTGCTGTCCACACCAGCACTTCTGTCGGTTAAACTTTTGTCAGTCGTGGGTGCTCTTTCACAGTCTTGACCAACCAATGTTTTGCCCCCAAAAGTGTGAATGTAGACATAGCAATAGTTATTTACATTTGCATGAATCATTTATTGGAGGGCTGGATTTTTTTTGGTTTCTGAATTGACATTCAAAATATGAAACAAAGCTGTACAGAAGACAACCCTTCTATTTATATTACAATATCCAATTGATTTGGCATATGGACAGTCCTCATTGAATGTTTTAAGCCTTCATTGTTTGAACTTCAAGCTGTTGTCAGGAAACGTTTGAAAGTTGGCAATTTGTAGTGTTGGACTCACATTTTTAAACACATGCTGCAATCAGAATTAGAGTGCAGAAAATCTGGCATCTTTCGCTGCTTATTTGATTTCTGTTTGTGTGCATATTCCTGTTCCTCTGCTCCTAACAATCAGGTGCTTTTCTTCAGGCCCAATGTGTGTTTTTACTGGGTTCTGGCTATCTCAAAAGTCGCCATGGCATTGGCGCACCCCAGGACACTTGAGAAGGAACTACGTACCATATTCTAGCTCTTGCTTATTCACTCTAATGTGGGGAAGACCCACTGTGAATTACCAAATCGCACGGAGTAAAAAGTCAAAGCTTGCCAGATGTGTTTTATTTATTTATTTATTTAGGCAATTATACTTCAATTTAATTATTTATGATAATACTTCATAAATGTTCTAGTCAATGCTCTGGAGTATGAAGTTTTAAGTAATATGGCAACTCATTCAGCTTTTAAATTTTTGCATAGTAGAGGGAAGAGAAGGACAGCCAGTATTTTGTGCAAATGAGGGAGGATTTACTGTAGCAGAATCAAAAACATGGTCATTCTTGTTTCCCCATCATTTCTTTAGCCAATTAAGTCCTCTCAAGAATACTGGTCATGCCTAGCAAATAGACACCCACACCTGGCACTGCAGAAATACCAAGCAAGGCTATTGATTTCAATGGGCTATCACTACAAATCAGTAGCACAGGACTGAATAAATAGATCAATAGCAAAGGAGTTGATTAATAATGGCTCTACGTTCTGAATTCAAATCAGTGCCGTATGTCCCTTTCATGAGAGCCACACTCCTTTTCCCAGGTAAGCCATTTTCTGCTTCCTCACTTCAGTGGGCTTTCCTCACCAGCACAACTAGAGGCAAAATGCAAAGAAAAAAAACCTAAGGATGTTCCCCTCACCCTCATTTTCATCCCAAGTCCATTTGGATGGAGACTTTTCAACAAGCTTCATTTACCGGTTACTGACTTTTCCTCCCAGCTGTTACCTGGGGTTCAGTGGGAGCATCATCACAGGTCTTGTTCATATGATCTGGCACATTTTACTTATTGAACATAAAGACCTATTCTTTATTGATATAAGCACTTCCACATCTCATACCAGTGGTGAATTTGGCCCAGTTTTTTAAAGATCAGCAATTAAGCAGTGCCTCAGAAAATAAATTAAGATGACGGCAGCTATACAATTTGCCATCATTTCTAAAAGTCCTTGTTTTGCTGACTGTCACATATTGCCATTGTAACATAAGGTAGGAAATAGAAAAACCTCACATAGGCTCCATCATCTGTTTCTCATTTTGTAACAGTTTAGGTGAGAACGAGATTTTGTTCCAAAGCTCAAAAGAGAAGTAACAGACATTTCACGGCAGAAGCAAGCCTGAAACACACACAAGTTTCATAAAATCAGAATCCTTCCAACTGTTGTGCCAATGAAGACAGTAAACTGAGAAGAAATGCAGATACGCATTCTTTAAACATTTTCTGCTTTTTTGATAAGCAAACACTTCATTCTGAGGAACTTTGTCAAACTACAACTGGAGGGAATCCTAACAAGGCTCCTATGCAGATTTCAAACATTCCCATTCTCCAGAGAACATAATGCCAGCACAATCCCATTGGCATTACAAACTGCAGTTCTCCACACTACATCTTTGCAGGGATACTGGCCAAATTCTCAATGACAACTTGAAATTCCATGTCAGTTACTGACAGAGGCCTCTTTAGAGGTTGCACCAATGTAATGTAGACGGCTTTAAGAACATAAGAGGGGCCATATTGGGTCAGACCAAAGGTCCATCTAGCCCAGTATCTGATATTCTGACAGTGGCTGATGCTAGTGCCCCCAGAGGGAGTGAACAAAACAGCTAGTCATTAAGGGCATGTCTACACAGCAGGGCTAAAGCCGAAATAAGCTATGCAACTTAAGCTACGTCAATTTATAGCTTAAGGCAAAATAGTTTATTTCAGCTTTTGGCTCTGTCTACATAGGAGGAAGTCCAAGTTAGAGAACTCTTCCTCCAACTTCCCTTACTCCTCGTAAAATGAGGGTTACAGGAATTGGAGTACTAATTTCTCCTGCTCGACATTATTTCAACATTCTGTCGATATAACTGCTAGTGTATAGAAGCGGACTATGTTATTCCAAAATAACGCTGCTGTGTAGACATAAACTAAGTGATACCATCCCTATATCATTCCACAGGAATATCACTGCTTTTGTAGAGTTTAAGGGATGCCAAAATTGGCATAAGGTGGTGAATATCACATTGTCCTGGCATGATGGAGATTTAAAACTTTTACTTCACAAGATGTAGCATCTTTCCAAGAAATACCAGCTTTAAGAGAGAACCCACTGGGATTTGTCATAATAACGGAAAAGCTGACTTCCTAGCTTGGTAAGGTATTTCCATTAAATATTGTTTGACTTTCCAAATGGTGTATAAAAGTAAGCCAGCATGGCAGGATGGTTATTTTGGTTAATGAAAGCAAATGTTTTTTAAAGTGTAAGCAGGTCTAATTATAGGACAAAAACAGATTAAAATTGCAGGTAGAACTTTTTGCATGTGCAGTTTTTCTGTGGACAAGGTTTTGTTCATACAAAATTTGGATTTGGAATACAAATCAACACTGAGACCGTCAAAGGAGACCAAGGATGCTGGATGACTAATGCTTTTAGGCCTTTAGTAAATCTCAGATCAAACGACTATGCATCTAACTGTGATTTGCATGTTGAATAGCAATTTCTGCACCTAAGTCCATGTTTTGCATGTGCAAATTCATTTATAGAAATTAGAGCTTAAAAAATGTGAATGGCAAAGCAGTATTCTGCCTCACACATGAGCTGTATTATTACATTCCTATGTGACCCAGCAAGCTTTGAAATATGTGTCCTTTAAAAGGAATGGTCATTTGCTTATTCTGAAAGAAAAGCAAAGACATTCTCACCAAAAACAGGGAACCATTTGCTATCCACATAGGTCAACTTCTTTATGGCTTTTATATCTTTGTCCTCAAATTCTAGAATTAAAATCACACAAATATTTTCATAGAATCATAGAACAGTAGCAGAAATAGTTGAAGTAGCAATTCCAGATGTAGCAGCTGGTTACTCACTCCCCCCCCGGCCCCACATTCAGCACTTTTCATGTGACCTGTACACAACTTAATTAGATTTAAGCTCAAACAAAATCTATTATGCTATATATGCATCCATGTGAACGTCCATTGACATATATTTTTCAGATGGGATGATGATAAAATTATGACCAAGTGAAAACACCCAGTAAGATTAAGTCCAAGGAGTGAGTAAAAAAACGAAGTCAGCATGGTGTACAAGAACATTCAATACAATGAACACAAGACAAAATACAATGAAATTAGAAATGCCCGCAGTTTTAGTATTTTCACACTTCATTATCAGCTTTGCCCATCTTTCAGCAGAAAAATGTTGCAAACAAACCTATTTTCAACAGAAAATGGTTAAAACTTTTGCACATTTGTTTTTGCTGTAGAAAGAGTAAATGTGATGATTTTGTATATTTTTATAGCCAAATGACTGTTTTCATGACATTTTGCAAAAATGCTAAATTTGGGGAATAGAGGGGGAACAAAGCAGAAGAATATAGTATCAGAAAAATTCATGGAAGTTTTGACAAAATCTGAATAGTAGATTTGCTTGGTGTTCACTTTGCAGCTATTTATTGATACTTTGTTGTGTGGCATTCTCAAACATAAACTAGACCTTTAATCATTATTCTTTACAACAGCCAGGAGATCTAATTCAGAAAGTAAAGCAGGGAACAACAACAACTGAATTGTCCTCTCACTAGAAAACCTGAATTTTCATGTCAGATTTCAAAGAGATTGAGCTGTGCAGGTTTCACAAAGACTTCAGTGGAATTTTAGCTGCAGTACCTGAGCTCATTACAA
Organism: Rafetus swinhoei; assembly: GCA_019425775.1. Classification (NCBI taxonomy): domain Eukaryota; kingdom Metazoa; phylum Chordata; order Testudines; family Trionychidae; genus Rafetus; species Rafetus swinhoei. Next base: position 43,801,086 of record CM033436.1, on the reverse strand, counting down.
GAGCTTAAAATTGAACAGCATCAGAAATGCCATGAAAAACAAAAGACATGTCGTGCATTTCTTGCAACACATCATCCCGACTCCATGACCTACTGTATATTTTAGAGGGTTTGTCTGTGCATCTGTGCATGAGTCTATCTGTCTTTTCAAGAACTTCTCCTAAAAGGGTGGGAGCTAGGACCTCCATGTTCGGTGTGCAGCTTTCTCTTATCATAATTTAAACCAAGGTAAGCATTTGGTTGTGCCAGGAAAACGGGATGTTTCCAGAATGGGATTGCCTCTCATAAAACCATACAGAAAAGAGACAGAATCACCAGGCAGATGAAAGTGGCTGTCTGGGGGTGTGCCACCCCGCCACCCAAGACTGCTCCAGCCCCAAGCCACCCACCCTGTAAGTGCCATTTAAGGAGGGCTGAGGAGGCTGAAGTTCTCTCCCTGCCCCCGCAGATTCACCCGGAATATTTGCTGGCTGTTCCCCTTCATCACAGAGCAAGGGGAAAGTGTAGAGTTTGCTGCATTCCTCAGTCTGGTTGGGGAGTGCAGAGGGGTAGATGAACCTGAATCTGCCCCATCTGCAGGACATGCACCCCTCCCTTGGCTGTGCCAGCTGGAGCTGCAGTGGCCTTGGGAGGCGCTTTATACCTGCCCCCGAACTGCTGCAGAGAGAGAGGGGGCTGGGGCTGTCCTCTCTCCCTGGGGCAGTCTGCATACTGCACCCCTCATCCCCAGTCCCACCCCAGCACAATGATTTAAATGAAGAAAAACAAACATTCATTGAGTTAAGGACCGGAGCAGTAATTCTTCTCTTTTTATATTAAATGATAGTAATGGCAAAGTAAAACACCTTTGCACTGAGTTGACTCTAAAGTGACATGAAAATGTGTATTTATTTAAGGAAGGCTTGTGCAGGCTAAGTACTGGTATAAAATCTCAGTTACACACAACTCCAAAATTAGAGGATAACGGCTAATACTGTTATTAAAAAAAAGCTCGTTGGGAGTTTATTCATTTTTGAGCAATGTTTACTTCTATAATATAGCATTTGCTGCCTCTGAAATTACCTCTGTGTAAAGGCTGACTTTTATCTATTTTTATTGCATCATGAATAAGTAGCCCTCTTTTATGATCAGCATCTTTTTGATATACTAAGATTTTGTATAAATATGTTTTCCATCATGGTGAAAGCCCGATATGCATGCATATATCCACATCACTACTGCTAAAAACAGCCTGATGAAAACAGCAGTTATTTAGTTCCATCATTTCATCAGATTCTTTGAATTGTCTCAGAATGTCAGGGAAAAGCTGTGTCAACATCTCAGATTCTACTTGAAAATGTGTTATCCAAAAGCTGCACAGCCTATACACTGTGGAATTGTTGGGAGCGTTCTCAGAGGTCTGCCAGCATGACTCCAATAGAGGGCTTCTTGTGGGTTTTTTTCATAAATTTTCCCATGTACTTAAAAATTCCTCTTGTCTAAATTAATTATATATATGGCTGTCAAGCAATTAAAATTAATTGTGAATAATCATGAGATTAATTACACTATTAAACAATAATAGAATATGATTTATTCAAATCTTTTGGAGGTTTTTTCTACATTTTCAAATGTATGATTTAACTTACCACACAGAATGCAAAGTGTACATGGCTGATATTTTTTATCACTGTAAAAAACAAAAGAAATATTTTTCAATACCACCATTATAAACACAGAAGTGCAATCTATATCCCCTGGAATGGTGGCTGAAACATGACAGGGCATATGAACTAAGGACGATTTGGAAAAACTGGACATGCACAAATCCATGGTGCCAGAGCTAATGCACTTTGAGGGTGCTGAGGGAGTTGGCTGACATGATTGTGGAGCCACTGGCCATTATCTCTGAAAACTCATGGCAATCGGTGGGAGGTCCTGGACAACTGGAAAAAGGCAAATGCAGTGCCCCTCTTTAAGAAAAGGAAGAAGGGGAATCCAGGGAACGGCAAACCAGTGAGCCTCACCTCAGTCCCTGAAAAAATCATGGAGCAGGTCCACAAAGAATCTATTTTGGAACACTTGAAGGAGGGAACAGTCAACATGGATTCATCAAGGGAAAGTCATTCCTGTCCAACCTAACTGCCTTCTATGAAGAGATAATTGGCTCTGTGGATATGGGGAAGGAGGTGGATGTGACATACCTTGACTTTAGCAAAGCTTGTGTTACGGTCTCCCATGGTATTCTTGCCAGTAAGTTAAAGAAGTATGGCTTATATGACTGGACTATAAAGTTGCTACAAAGCTGACTAGATTGTCAGATTCAACAAGGACTGGTCAATGTTAGGGGGCTGGAGCCTGGAGCACATGACCTATGAGGAGAGGCTGAGGGATCTGGATTTGAGCTTATTTAGTCTGCAGAAGAGAAGAGTGAGGGGGGATTTGATAGCAGCCTTCAACTTCCTGAAGGGAGGTTCCAAAGAGGATGGACAGAGGCTGTTCTCAGTAGTGATGGATGGCAGAACAAGGAGCAATGGTCTCAAGTTACAGTGGGGGAGGTCTAGGTTGGATATTAGGAAAAACTATTTCACTAGGAGGGTGGTGAAGCACTGGAATGGGTTACCGAGGGACGTGGTGGAATTTCCATTCCTAGATGTTTTTAAGTCTCAGATTGACAAAGCCCTGGCTGGGTTGATTTAGTTGGGATTGGTCCTGCTTTGGGCAGGGGGCTGGACTTGATGACCTCCTGAGTTCTCTTCCAGCCCTATGATTCTATGTCTTGCTCTCTAGCTGGCAGTCGGTATCAAGCAGAATACCCTAGAGGTTGGTCCTGAGGCTGGTTTTGTGCAACATCTTCATTCATAATCTGGATGATGGGATGGATTGCACCTTCAGCAAGTTTGTGGATGGCACTAAGCCAGGGGGAGAGAGAGAGATGCTGGAGGATAGGGATAGGGTCCAGAGTGGATAAATTGGCCCAAAAGTAATCTGATGAGGTTCAACAAGGACAGGTGCAGATTTCTGGGTGGAAGAATCCCATGAACTGCTACAGGTTGGGGACTGACTGGATAAGTTACAGTTCTGCAGAAAAGGACCCGGGGATGACTAGCCATGTATATGTGCCTGTGACTAACAGACAATTCTGTCAACCTAAAATACTAGTAACATATTTATCCCAAACAGGCGAATTAACACTACATTTCTGTATTTAAACACACTGAGAAACAGCTTCAGTGAAAGAAGTCAAAGTCTAGGTCCAGTATGTTTTAACTCACTCAGAATAAAGTAATATGCTCCCTACAAAATTTTAAAGTCACGATCATGATTTATTTGAGATTTTCAGATTTTAGGGTGACTCCAAGAAAATTATCCAATATCCTGAATACATATTCAAATGGAAAATTTCTCCCTCAGGATTCTGGGCAGAGTGAGACCAGCGAGTGAGTCACTCATCCATTTTCAAGAATGAGACAGGAAGTGGTACTGAGCGTGCCAGTGCTGGAAGTGGTGTCAGTCCCGAAGACAGCAGTCGAACAGGAGTGTCTGATGGTATTGATCAAGGCAGGTGAAAGCCACCATGGTAATATCTGTAGTGCCATCTGCTAGAATGCCAAGGAGTTTTTGTACCAAGGCCCCCTCTGCCGCGTACCAAGCTTGGTACTGGCCCTGATTCCACAACCTGTGAAAGGGGAGCCTTAGCACATGGTACTGACAGACATGAGGGTTCACTGGCTCATTCAGTCAATGGGGTTATAAATGAAGCAACCCTGGTAAAGTCTTGGACCAAGGAAGAGATTGAGACTGCAAGGCAGATGTTACCTGTTGCTGCCTGGTCCAATGCCAACATGGAAACTGGACTCTGTTGATGCCCAGGGACTGGAACTGGAGTCAACAGTACAGAGTTTCTAACCTTCCTACTTGATACACATTTTGTGCTGGTCAATGCTTTTCTTGAGGGGGTTGGAAGAGTCCACCCAAGGCCTAAAGAGCTCTTGATCAGTCTTATATGACCTTTTCCTCACACAGTTGATGGGGGAAAGCTCCTCTGTTTCTTTGGAGAGGCATCTGCTCTGGAATGCCAAATGGGAACAATCTCTGACCCAGCAAGGGCCTCAGTGCCAAAACAGGGGGTGTGGCCTGTGTGCGCAGTTGCTGCTTCAGGTGAAGGTTCCAAGCCACTTGAGTCTGTTTCTTGAACGATCTACAGAATGCACAATACTCTTTAATGTAGACCTTGCTGAGACAGAGAAAGCACCCTGGGTGGGGATCACCCTTTGGGATTGCTCCTCCCCACACACAAAGGACAATGTTTAAACCACAATGAGGCCATCACCAAGAAAAAACTCAACTAATTTAACTAACACCAAAGGGCACTACTAACTGTATATGACAGGAAAAAATGAAACTAGTGGAGAGGTAGTGAGGTTAAGATCACACAGAGCTCCAATTCTATTCATGGGTGAGACTCAAGGCAACACTATCTGATGTAGCTTGAGGAAAATTCATGGTCACAAAGCACAAACTCTACCCCTCGTCCACAAAGCAAATTTCTCTAGCTCTGGTGCAATGGGTGCACACATACCTAAGTGGACTATACATCTGTATCCACTCAAAGAAGTACTTGGTATCGAGGAGGGACTGATTAGTATCTATATACATAGCCTCCCACTTCAATATCTTATTTTCTAGTCTTCACTGACAGGCAGAAACATTCCTCGCTCACTGTGACTAGTGTCCACAGGCAAAAGAATGTCAGCGAAAGCACTTCTAAGAATCAGAGATTACTATGAACGTACTGCAAGAGCTGCACAGCAGTGCTCCTGAGGGCCTTACCTCTCTCACTCTTTCTCTGCTTTTGTAGTCTTTGATTGTGGTACAAATGTATTGTGCATTATCAAGAACTAGAAATTATTTTGTGGTGCATCCATTATATTTCTTACAGGTCTCCAGAAAACACAGAAAGATGTAGAAAACCTTCTGCTCATATAAAGAAGTCAGAATGAAATAGTCCTTATGGCAGCTGCTTCTATTGGGCCATAAGGTATGGCAACAGTCTATGCCAGCGATGGGCAACCGAGGCTAAGAGTTGGGCAACATGAGTGCCCCCCCCCCTTCATCTCAGTGGACTGCAAGATTGTTGCTAACCCAGAGAGTCTCCTGAGACAGGGGACTTTTGCTAACTGCGCTTGTGTACCTAGAATTCGTGTGATGTGCGAATTGAACCATAGCAGCGCCTTCATTGGAAGCTGAGGGAGCGCACGGCTCTAACAGTGTGTGTGCAATCAGCATGCACCTCACGTCACGTGCCCTTGTTTTGTGTGTGTGTCATGTTAGTCATGTTGGTAGGAAAAAACCTAGGTAGACGGAAACCAGCAGACTCTGTCCACCCTGCACATGGACAACATTAAAAAAAAAGGTTTCGTAGGCCACACCTAGAGCCCCAATGGACCGTAGGTTGCCACCACCGGTCTATGCAGTGCTATGGCACCAAACCAGCATAGAAGGTTCAAACTGGAGCTAAACAAATGTGATAACATTATTCAGTGTCCCATGTGTCGCAAATGGGAGTTCAATCCTTTTCCCATTGGACATATGCTCATTCCTCAAAAACACCACTACAATTCACACTGAGTTGTCAGCACTTAAAGCAGAGAAGCCAGCAAATGAATGAACTTGGAGACTGAACTACTTTTTCAACCCCAGAGCTTGTTTTTCTCTGGTCAATGGTGAGGTGTTTTCTATATAGCAAAGTAAGCTCGCTGCATGAGACATGCTAAGGTGACAGGTGAAGGGTGGTCTAAGCTGAAGGGTGGTCTAATACATGACTGTGCATATTCTGAGACAGAGAATCTGCCACCTGCTTCTTTCCCAGTTTGGAAGGAGAGAAGTCATGGCTAGCCATCAAGTGACACACATAATTTATCATTTTTATTCATCCATCTTTCATTACAATGTCTGAAGTAATAACAATAAATATGTCAGTTAGTTATTCTCCCAGGTTTCCTGTTGTGAATTACATCTCCATATCGAGTTTCTCATGAATACATTGTTCCCCATTGTTCACAGCTGCACAGGTAATCTGCCTCCCATTCACAATTGTATAATGTCCTCCTGAGGCCGGAGCGATTGTTTCAGAGAGTGGGAACAGTAGGAAAGCGTTCTGATGTGTTTGGCTTTGGCACAGTGATTATTTCACCCATTCATAAAAGAAGTTAATCATATTGTTTTCTTTTGTTTGGGACTGACATCCTCACCAACTAGTTATTGTAATCCTCTCTGCATATCCCCATCCATAATGCCCTGCCACCGAGCCCTCATCTCTCCAATTACATTTCCCTGCTTCATGCTCTTCTCAAACCTTCCATTCTTAATTTTCTTCTCCATTGGACATTGCACAGCTCTTGGCCCTTTTGCCTATGTTGGCATATCCTCCAGCTGCCCCCTTTCACTCCCCCTTCTTTAGTACCTTCTATCTGATGGCTCTGGCCACTGAGAGCAGCTCCTATTTCCTTTCCTCCTCTACCTACAGCGTGTGACTGCAGACCCCAGGAAAAGCAGCTGTAGGCCTCCAGGCTTGTTATTGCAAGGAAAAATATGAACACCTGTAAGACAGCTGGCAAGAAGAAATCAGCCCAGGAGAGGCAGTCTGCTAGTGGTCCGTGCATAGGTCTGCTGGGTGTTATTTAGTGGTTATAACAGTAAAACATCAGGCAGACGTCTACCCTCAAAGAATAAAGCATAACTGAAAGCAAATGAATAATTAAGGACTATCAGCAGCATAGTTTCAGCCATCTACTAGTATGTAGCCATAGCTCATTATAAGACTTAATGCTCCAGTATATCCACAGATTGCTGTGGAAGGCATCAGGGTAAGTAATCGTGTAAACCAAGGGATACAAATGACACAGGCTTATCCAGTAGTTCAACAACAGGAAAAAAGTCTCTGAGGTCTTACCTTGTATTGATTCAATTTTTCACATAACAGTGCAAGCAAAAATCTTTCCTCATTAAGAAAAAAAGATTTCGGGCAAGCTTACAGCATAGAGAACATACAGAAAATTTTCTTTAGATTTTTTTTTCCTTTCCACCAGATTACACAGGCACCAATTGTTAAAGAGCATACAGGAGGAAGTGGGTTGAGTTTGCTCCTTTTCCCAGTGAGATATAACTTGTTTGCAGAATAGCCTGAAATATTTGAACCATCTTGACAGACCATTTGAATTTGGATGGTGAAAGGAAGTGGTGAGACGGAGAGAAAATGGGTCAGAAGATAATAGGTTAGAAAGAAAATATTTCTAGAAATAATTGGCTGATAAGGATCTATTTGATTGCCTTCTCCGGTTGCAGAGATATATGCACCCCTTAAATATATCCTGGATACATACTAGGGAAAAAAATCCACAGAAATAAAATACCAAATATAACTATTTATTCATAGTATTTAGATGCGTGCTGCTCACTGCTTTCTTGAATGTAGATTGGTCTATATTCTTCTTAAACAGCTGGTATTAAACACTTAAGTATCAGATAGTCCCAAAATGAGTTCAGAAGTTATACTGTGGAATTCAGGCAACAATGGTAATGATACAGTAATCTGTCATGATACTACAGTCCTTTACTTTCAACCCAGAACATTCTGCCCTAAAAATAACAGACCCAACCACTTCATCTAAAGGAGTAATTCCTTTAGCAAGCAGGAATAGAAAACTCTTATGTAGGCCAGCCATAGGATGGGAGAAAGACACATACACTGGGCTACCATGACACTCTTAAGTCTCAGATACCAAATGATCCCTTTAATAAAGTCAATGCAGAAAGGGCAATGACCGCTGCTGTTATGCAAAATTGCTAACATAGCAAAGGAGAGGGAAAGAATCAGCCCCCAACATGTACTTCGGTTCCACAGGACATTTGTGTTGCCTTGTGTTCTTACGGACCAATGGGCTGAGTCTGCTGCTAGAGTTATGAGGAGGTAGTAGTCATCCCACTGCTCCTTCAATCCATAACATTTGGGCTATGAGGTTCCAGGTCATGACAAAATTCTGTTACTATCTAGAGGACTGACTGGATGTGGGGGTAGGGGTAGGAGTGACAGGAGGAGATTTGCTCCACTCAACGATAACTTCTGTGGAAAGAAGCCAACAAGGAAATAGCTGTAGATCCCCAAGGGAAGGAGGGACAGAATCAACTGGTCCCGGAAGAGGGAAAAGGCCATGTTCTCCAAAAGGGAACCCCTTGTTTTCAGAGAAGGGCAGGGGGAGGAGGTTACAGACTTCTGGAACCATTTCCATCCCAGATTACCAAGGTAAGCAGAATTCCCAGTTCCCAAAGAGATGTGTGTAACAGGGAAGAAAGGAACATCATGATATTGAATTTCCAATGGGACTCAGAGGTCTGAATATCAGCCCAGCATCAAAGACTAAGGGTATGTCTACACCGCACCCTTAGCTCGAAATAAGATACGCAATTTACACTACGCAAATTGCATATCTTATTTCGATTCTGTTTTGAAATAGGCTATTTTGAAATTTGGTGCGTCTACACAGCACCAAATTTTGAAATAACACACTATTTGGAGACATCCCTTAGCCCTCGTGGAACGAGGTTTACAGGGATGCCGAAATAGCACATCCGCTATATTTCGCAATAGCGGGTGCATTCAAAAGAAATGGGGTCGCTATTTCGGGATACCTCTGACTTTTCCTAAATGAAAATACTGAACTCTTCACTCATCCTCTGTCTGTGATGTTTGGAGACCTCACAATGTTTTGGGACCCTAGGGGTCCCTGTTAAATGGGAAGCATGAGAGAAAAAAGGCTGTTACAATCCAAAGTTAACTTCAAGCAGATTTTAACTTACACCCAGCAACTGGCCTCTCCGACTCAAATAGTGGGAGACTTCTTTCTGCCATGACTAGGGGGAAAAGGAAGGGAGGACTGGCAGCTGGTGCTTCATCTGAATAGTGACAGAATGAGCAATCTTCCCTCTCCTTCCTTAGGGAACTGTAATTAACTAGTATGTTTTAATCAAGCACCTTCCCTTGGTTTACCCTGAAACTGCATCCCTTGTCTCAATTACGTGGAACCCCACCGAACAGCTGGGAGGAGTTCATTACATCATGCTCATTTTCAAAGGACTCTCTCTTTCTTTTTCACTGCTTTCTTCTGCCTGTTAATTGCCTCGTTCTACCTTTTCCTGACTGCACACCCCCTGGGAGGCAAAGACCACTTAGCTATTTGTTCACACAAGAAAAGGAGCTTTGAAAAATAGCCATTACGGTTGTGGTCTCATTTTCTAACATCTGACAAATGAGACTAACTCATTAGTAATTAAAAAAATAGAGTTTTAATAGCCTGGTTTATTAGTGTGCAGTAAGGAGGTGGGGAGAAAGCTGGATAGCTCTGTTGGCATGATTCTCAAGTCTGTGAGTATGCACAAAAGAAAGGTAAAATCTCCAATGATCTGCCTCTCCCAATTACCCACCTTGCCAGCATCATCTATAATGTCTGTTTATATGTCCCCACAGCACTCATATGGGACTATCGATTCAGGTTTCAGGATAGAATGATAGCTTCATTCACGTCTGCTGCTATTTGTGAAAAGTCAAAGCACCTGAGAGTTTATGTCATCTCTAGGTTATCTGCATGACTGGTGCAAGTACTTAGCTGACATCAGCTTGAGGCTATGGGACCATCCATTCACATTTTATGATACTCAGATAGTGACCATGACTTGTTTTAGAACTCTCTTAAAGTGATGCAGTTAAGATACAAAACTTTGGGTAGGTCTACTCTTGCATTTGAGCAACCAAAATGTTGTTGTTCACAGGGGCTTAACCCACCCCCCCATTAACCATGCTCGACAAGTTTTGTTGCAACAAATGACAGTGTGAATGCTGCTTTGTTGGCAGGGGAAGTCTCCTGCCTCCCTCATAAGGGGGTGGAAGTATTTTGTCGACAAAAGTGCCAAACAAACACAGCTGGCACAAAAGTGCCAAACAAACAAGGATATGTCAACTAAAAGCTGGGAAGTATAGACATACCCTTAGTGTAAGAATCCCCCACCTTTACTCATATTAACAGTATCCTAAATTCCTGCAAGTGAGATGATTGTTTAATTTAATTAACTTCTCATCCCTCATAAAATTAGCTGACTTAATATTTCCACTGTTGTCAAGTCTCTTGGTTTTATAGCACATTGAAAAATATTTGTTGGTTTTCTTATAGAATCATAGAATACTAGGACTGGAAGGGACCTTGAGAGGTCATCGAGTCCAGTCCCCTGCCCGCATGGCAGGACCAAATACTGTCTAGACCATCCCTGATAGACATTTATCTAACCTACTCTTAAATATCTCCACAGATGGAGATTCCACAACCTCCCTGGGCAATTTATTCTAGTGTCTGACTACCCTGACAGTTAGGAACTTTTTCCTAATGTCCAACCTAAACCTCCCTTGCTGCAGTTTAAGCCCATTGCTTCTTGTTCTATCCTCAGAGGCCTCTCCCACTTACCCACCATAAAAACCCACTATGTTTTTATCCCTCATAATTGTGGGGGAAAGTATGAAAAATAAAGGCAAATAAGAAAGACATAACATTAAAAAAATTCATGATTTTTTCAGACAAACTAATGGACTTTTTATTACTTGAGTTTAGAAATCCTGCCTTTCATTTGTCCTGGATTTCAGAATTAGAATGGTCAGTTTCACTTTCAGTTCTTAGTAAGTGATGCTTTGTTTTTTAGGAACTAAGCCAATGTGACTGAAATTTGGATTTCCCATGTAATAGGAGAATTTTTTTTGAATTTCCTCTCCCCCAAAAATCTTATGTAAAACTTTGCTTTGCAGTTAGGCGAGTGTAAGAACATGTGATTCTCCTCAGGAATAGGAAAGAGGAAACATAACTGGAGTTAAGAATGCTTTTCATCTGGAAGCCATGGAGAGAGGCAGCCAGTTGGAGCCATAACCCCATTATGAGAGCAACTGCATAGTTCTGCCAAGTGTAAAAGGTCAGTCTCAGAAAGGTTTGCTGGAAAATGTAGTTCCCAGGGTAAGAATTAGTAGGGCACAGGTAGTTACAAAGAACGGTGTTCCTGCTGCATCGATGTCTTGCATAAATCTTGCTGTGTGAGAGCCAGGATGGGAGGGGCAACGTTTTTTACTAGACCAACTTCTGTTGGTGGAATGGACAAGCTTTTGAGCTCCACAGAGCTCTTCCTCAGGTGTGGAGAAGGCAACCAGAGTATGGCAGCTAAATCCAAGGAGGGACAGATTGCTAAGCCTGAGGAGGAGTGTCTCCACTGCTGCAATGATTGATGCCTTTCAAGATCCTACACCTGCCCATCACAACAGGTAGTGCACTTCATCCAGTGCATCAGATGCCTGCACAGCCACCATGTTGGTGGAATCAGACAATTCTTATGCTCTCAAATGAACTCTGACAAAAAATAATAAAAAAATAAACCCTCCCCCCCAACACATCCTATGGGCAAACACTTTGCTTTTTTGTACAAAGCAATCACTCCACAGCTGAACTCTCAGTACTCCCCCCCCAGGGAAATCTGTCCAAAATCTTCCAAACACAAGCTTGGGAACTTAAATTCACACCTCTGCTGGACTCTAAAAATCATGAAGTTAGCAGAGATGCTAGTTTTATGGCTCATTAAAACAATTTGTAACACATTCTGCAGCCTACTAGCCTGCTTTGTCTTATGACTACCGAGGTGTTAAGTGCCCACTTCAGTTTAATGGTCTCCTACAACATTCATGAAACCATTGGTTACCTTCTCCCGACCTGAGGAAGAGCGCTGCACCACTTGAATGCTTGTTCTATCCACCAATAGCATTTAGAGCATTAAAAGATATTACCTCACCTACCTTGTCTCTACCATGTCTTCAGAACAACGCTGGCTACCAGAACACTGCAAATAACACGGCTGTATTACAATATGGTAAACTTATTCTGAAGGTAGAAAAAAAATAACACTGTCACCTAAACTGACCTTCTGATTCTTGCTCAGTGCTATGCCAATAACAAGATGACTCCAAAGTCAACTTTCATCTTCAGCACAGATCACTGGTTTGCTCATATAAAGTTCAGATAAAGATCCAGGAAGTTTCTGGCTTCTCTCTTACTATCTACATTTCTGTCTTTTAACCATCAAACTCATAGTACCTCTATTAGCAGAGGTGAAAGTGAGGCAGAGTGTCATAGACCCCTAGGGCTGGAAGAGACCTCAGGAGGTCATCAAGTCCAGTCGCCTTCCCAAAGCAGGACCAATCCCAACTAAATCAACCCAGCCAGGGCTTTGTCACACCGAGATTTAAAAACCTCTAGGGATGGAAATTCCACCACCTCCCTACGTAACCCATTCCAGTGCTTCACCACCCTCCTAGTGAAATAGTTTTTCCTAATATCCAACCTAGACCTCCTCCACTGTAACTTGAGACCATTGCTCCTTGTTCTGCCATCCATCACTACTGAGAACAGCCTCTCTCCATCCTCTTTGGAACCTCCCTTCAGGAAGTTGAAGGCTGCTATCAAATCCCCCTTCACTCTTGTCTTCTGCAGACTAAATAAGCCCAGTGTGCCACTCCGGCAGGAAGGAACCGGCTGGCGGGGGCACTCTGCTGCAAGATGAGGTGGGGCGCACTCCCAGCTGGGCTCCTGGGGCTCTCCTGCAGGCTACCATACTAAGTGGCAGGCAGCCAGGCAGGTGAAAGGGAGCCATGGGAGGGAGCACACCCTCCCGTCCAGGACTGCCCCTGCCCTGAGCGTCATTTAGGGAGGGTAGAGGGGGGCTGAAGCCCCTCAGACCCTACAAGAGCACTGCTTGCTGCTCCCCTTCTGTCATTCTGAGGGAGTGAGAGGAGAACACACAGCCTGCCTGCATTCCTCTCCCTCCCAGTGGGGAGGGGAGCAGGCAGAGGAGTGAGCTACTCACACTGGTCGCTTTCCTCTCAGTCCCTGACAGTGACGGGAAAAGGAAGAGCAAGCAGCCTCCTGGTACAAATCTCAGGAGGGGGCTTCAGCCCCCTACCCTCCCTAAATGGAGCTTTTGCCCCTCCACACTTCCCCTGCCATGAGTCCTCCACGCTCCCAGTCCCCTGTTCTGGCTCATACACCCTGCCATATACACCAATCCTCTGCCACAAGCCCCTCCTTGCGCCCCAACCGTTACTCCTGCACCCCCACACCCTCTGTGCTAAGCTCCCCACATCCCTACTCCCTGCCTTGCACCCCGCACACTCCTCTACCCCACACTTCATTTTTTACAGGTATTGTCATTTTCAAACCCTTCCCCAACACCCTGCCCTGAGCCCCCCACAGGGAGGGGGGAGGGTGCAATACGAGAGTACTTTTAAGAAATTGAAGATACTTTCACCCGGTGTTTTAGTCTAATTACTAATATCTCAAGAGTTGGAGGAGAATTTCATGGAAAAACCATACATCTTAAGCTTTCCTGATCTCTCTCTCTCTCTCTCACACACACACACACACACACACACACACACACACACACACACACACACACACACACACACACACACACTATTTTAAAACAAAAGTGATCACATGCATCATGAGTATTACTACTGAAATCAATGGAATTACTACAGAGAAAAATGTTGTCTAGTTTTAAACTTATCTTCCATTCCTCTTTTGAGGTAATATAATATTGGATGGAACTAAAAACTAAACGTGTAAATAATGTATTACTGCTACTACTATTTGCAGCTTAATACAAAGATAAAGATGTCAAATCTTCACAATCCTATCTTAGCTGACCATCTGTGGGATCAAAGACAAAACTGTGTGTGCCCCATGCACTCTCTGCCCAAGGTACAGAAGAGACTAATAGTCCAAGTATAAAAGGGTAATTTTATTTTTTCAACCAGCAGAAAGCAAAGCATGGAATCTTTCAGAGATGCATCCCTGTGAGCATAGACTCAGAAGTACACAAACACATCAAACCTCAAATTCCAGGTCACTGTGAGGTTCAGTGACAATATTGTGTCACACTCTAGATGTGAGGCCTCTGACTACCACACACCCGACGGACTGAAGTAACCAGAAATTATGTGTCTGCTGGTGCTGTGTTTTTCTGTTTTAGGAGTGACTAGAGGGGAATGAAAGCACATAATACAATGCAGTTTCTAACAGTCCTTTTTATGTAATGAAAAGGAACAATGCCACAAAAAGTCATTAGGATTCATTGAAACTAGCACTGTGAAGTACATGGAGTCACAGTTTCACTGTTTTTTCTATGTTTCAACTGGCAGATTTATCCATCTCACGAGTAAAAAACAAACACAGGCACACACCAAACACCATTCCCCTCCCCCCACCACAAGAGCCATAAAGCATTGCTTGGGGCCTCGGTTACTTCAGACATTTTACACCCGCTGTAAACTCACTTCTCGTGCTTTGTTTACTGGGAGGAGGTGACACAATTGCAGTAGTCATTATTAAACTTCACTTTGATATAGAAATAGTTTCTGCAGCACCCACATGCTGAGCGAATGTGCACACACACAACTACAAATAGATACTGAAATGCCTTTTCATCTGCTTTCCATTATGAAATCCAACATTAATATGGCTTCTGAATGCAGAAAATATGCACTATTTGAAGTAATGTGATTAACAGAGAGGTGGGCCTGAATCAAACTCCAGTACTGTACTGGAGATTTTGGGAAAGTTCACATTCAGAACAGATGTTTGTGGCTCTGGCTTATGCAACTATATTTAAAAAAAATCCAAAACCCTAATGCTGCCTTTTGTGTTCTCTGTAATGCCTCAATTTCACCTGCCCACCAAACCCTTTGTGCTCTTAGAATATGCCTAAACTGCAATTAAAACCCAGTGGCTGGCCTGCAGCCACTGACTTACGCTTGTGAGGTTTGCAGGAGGGGGCTGTTTAAGTGAAGTGTAGACATACGGATGCAGGGTGGAGCCAAGGTCCTAGGCCCTGAAGAGGTGGGAGGGTCCCTGAGCGCACGCTAAGCCCAAACATCTAGGTTGCTCAGGCTAAGGGGCCGTTTAACTGTACTATAGGGGCACGTCTAGACTTGCTTTCACTTTTGAAAGAAGATATGCAAATTTGGCATGAATTTGCATTTCTTCTTCCGATCGCTTTTTTGAAAGAGGTTCTTTCGAAAAAGAAAGTAGTCTAGAAGCGGTTCTTTTGAGAAAAAACCCTTTTTCCAAGAACTATGTAAACCTCATTTTTTTTAGGAAGAACCACATCTAGACTACTTTCTTTTTCTAAAGAACTTCTTTCAAAAAAGCGATCGGAAGAAGAAATGCTAATTCATGCTGAATTTGCACATCTTCTTTCAAAAGTGAAAGCAAGTCTAGACATGCCCCTATAGTGCAGTTAAACGGCCCCTTAGCCTGAGCAACCATGAGCCTGAGTCAGCTGGCCCAGGCCAACAGCTGGTTTAGAATTGCAGTGTAGACATACTCTTAGCATTGCCCTTGGGGTTTGTCTGTATGCCTGGTTGTACTGCTTTAATGTAGGGTGTGAATTTAGACCAACTTAACTGATGAAACACTCTATGTGGATGTACTTAATGTCGGTTTCAATCAGACGTACTTCAATTCTAGCTCAATTGATTAGGGTGGGTTGAATTCAGTCTGGTTTACACTGAACTTAGAGCATGTGCACATAGAAGTACACACTGATTATCTAAACTGGCCCAGTCCTGTGTGTAGATAAGGCCTTGTGGAGGAGATGCACACATTGTGCTTTCTCTGGGTAACTTCACTTTTGTTCTTTCTTGCTGTCCTGAAATATAAAGGGAATTTCAGGCAAGTAGAGAGGCGATCCTTGTATACAGAAAAACATCTGGAGCCAAACTGCTGGACACACTCAGATGAATTATACTGTTATGCTGCTCACAAACGTGTGGACACCTTGATACGTAGTCACCCACAAGTCAATTCATTCAAAATAAGTCTCAAAAGGAAAAAACACATTCAAGCCCTTAGTATTTTTTACCAGGCTGGCTTCTAACAGTTGATTAAATGTATCTTTGTCATCACAATGACCCAATTCAATTGAGGGATATTAAAAAAAATGCCAAATACCGTGTAACAGCTTTTTACTGAAGAGACCACAGCAAAGCCGCCCCGGTAGCAGGGTTGTCAGTCCCTGCTGGCCTGCTCCTAGCTCCTGGCCCTACCACAGCAAAGCCACCTCCCAGAAGCCGGCTGAGTTTAACCAATACCATTAACCGAAAATCAGCAGTTTACTGGTTAAGCGGTTAATTGGTTAAACTCTGACACGCCTAATTCAAACCAGAACCAAGATTAGTTCCAGCAATAACAGGGAGAGGATCTATTGAACAGAAAAGAGCAATTTTTAAAGCATAGTGGAAGTGTTCATATTTAATCATAACTACCAACTATACACACATTTACAATCTAATATTGACTTGGGATGGAATTATTCTTGATCCTTTCACTAGTAATCCACAAACAAAATAGCACTTTGATAACAGTGGTAAATTAATTAACAATGGAAGTCTGAAACTATGGCAAAATACTGTCATTATTAATCAGTGAATGGCCATATAATTGCTTTGCTATCGAGTGGATCACCTTTGAGACCAATAAAGTTGGTTTAAACTCGAAAGACCAACTCAACAAGGTCAAATGGCTTGTGTTCAAAATAATCCTATACAACCAACATACTAAAAAAAGTATGAAAAGTAGCTCACATTGTTGTGTGACTATGAAGGGAGTTCAGGATTCTTAAAAACAAACAAAACTTCTCAATCATCATCAACTACCAGTGTGATCATGGGCAAGTGATCTAGGACACAGGTCCTGAAAGTGGCTGAGTGGTTGAGCTACCTCAAGGCACTTTGCACCCGTGTGCCTCAGTTTACCTTTTTTTAATAAAAGGGATGTAATAATATTTACATCTGGGACAGAGGTGCTACACCTTATGCCTTTGTCATATCCTTTGAGTACCACAGATGAAAGGTACTATGGAAGAGGAAAAGGTTTCCTACTACAATAAACTCTGATTTCACTCAAGGGTTTTGGAGAACTTTGAAAGCTTCTAAACATTAAACTTGAGGTAAATGGGTGAGTGAAATATGATGCACATTTCTTTGGGGAAACATGACGGTACTTAATCACTAACCAGAAGTTATTTAAATGGGGGTCTTTTTTGTATTAGATGTGCCAATGTTCTTTCCCCCCATTCCTTTGATTCACATTATGAGCTGTGTGTCACAAATGCACCAACGGTGGGTTTTGTGTTGGAAAAAATTCCTACCCCCAGCAAGGCCAAATGTTTCAGAAAAGAATCATGTTGTGACTCAAAGTCTGAGTCATTTCCTGAAAATCAAATTGGAAAAAAATGCTACCTAGAGCCATATGCTCCCTCTGTTCCTTAGCAGGCAGAGAAAAACAAAAGCACACAATAAAGACATGAAAAGGGGGTCCTGTCACAGTATGGATTATCCAATAATCACTCCCTGACGCACACCTGCACTGGCATCCTTATGACAATCCTGTGTAAACAGGACACCAGGCAAAACAAGAGTTGTAGCCTGGCAACACAGGCGGTAAAGTCAAGGAGCAATCACTCAGTCCCAGTGGATCCCATACTAAGTTATCGTTGACGGGCTGAAAACATGAGCACAACTGTGTGGACTTGATTAACGGAGAGTTCTTCCACTGTGAATTCCGGCAAGCAAGTTTCCAAATGCTTTCCCCGTTTCTGGAAGGGTACTGATTCACTGCTCACGTAAAGAAGCGGTGTAATGCTAACTGAAAGCAACTGACCTGAAGGAGCTCAGCAGACCATGGGAGTGTAAAGGTGGCCTATCT
Source organism: Rafetus swinhoei (assembly GCA_019425775.1). NCBI lineage: Eukaryota > Metazoa > Chordata > Testudines > Trionychidae > Rafetus > Rafetus swinhoei. The sequence goes on along the minus strand of CM033436.1, from coordinate 43,783,259 downwards.
CCCCTTCTACTCAGCACTGAGCAGGGCCCAGGTGCACTGGAGGAGCTGACAGAGAACAGACGATCGACTGACAGGAAGTGGGGGAAGAAATAAGCATGACGTGCAAGGATAAGGCAGCGGAAGCAGCTACCATTATTGTATTGCTACGATAGTTGAGATAATAGGAGGTGCTCAAGATAACTGCACTCTCCTGGTATGAATGGCAGCTGGATCTTCCTGAGGAAGGCTTTGGAATTTGCATCCTGTGGTCCATCAAGAGGCCAGGTGTGCTGACCTTTGAGCATGGGTGGTGGGTGAATGTAAGGTTGGGGGAGGCAAGACCCCAGCCTGACGCCTTCTGTCTGAGGCTCCACCCCCTATGGGAGCCACCCCCCCCCCCAGCTGAGGAGCAAGCCTTCAGCTCCCCCATGGGAGCCTCCCTGGCCCCAGAGCACCATGGGAAGGGCGGGCAGCGCATGGTCCAAGCCTCCCCACCCCAGATCATAGTGCCCCAGCGTCTGCAGCCTCAGCGTGGCCGAAGCCTGGGTGCAGCACTCCGCCTCCAGATTTCTGCTGCTTCAACACAGCTCCCAGCGGCAGCCCTGTTGAAGCAGTAGGCATTCTGGGGGTGGAGTATGGGCAGAGCCATGCCTGGCTATTTGGGAAGGCATTGCCTTCTCCCTCCTATTATACCAGCCACCCATACCTTTGAGTCAACATGGTGCGATACCTACCTGTTATCCTAGACTTTTCCTAATGAGGGCTTGTGAGGGGTTTTAAAGAGAAAACGGGAGAGCTGGGTTGGGAAATGGTGTCTGGATTTGGATGGAAAGTCTTAGAAGTTGATGCAAAGATTTGCACAAAGGAAAGTATTTGTCGTGCACACAGCAATACATGTTATTGATTGCACACAACCTGAGAGATATGCTATATATCTACTGGCATTTTACCTATTACATTAGTTTCATATATTCAAAATAGAGTACTCTTGCACAAAAAACTGAATTTTTTTTCAGCAGAAAATTTCTCTACTAGAAAATGCTGTTTGGTTGAAATCAATACTTTCCAAGGGAACATATTGATCTTGATAATCTTTCATTTTGAAAATAATTGAAACAAGTGTTTCAATGATGCTGACATTATCTTATGAAACATTTTGACTTATCATTTTCTTTCTTTTATATTACATGTTAATGTAAGTGTCCAAATTAAAAATATTTGGATTGACTTAAAATAATTTTTTAAAATTTAGTTCCACGGGACATTTTGAACTTTGTGCATTTGGAACGAAAACAAGTTTAGAAATAACAGCTAAATGGAAATTCTGGTCCCCATACAGCTAGGATGCTAATGAGACCAGTCGCCGGGGATTTAAATATCTGTATTTCATTTACATGGCTGCCGCTTTTTCCGGCTCGGAGCTTTGCCAGAAAAAGCGCCAGTCTAGACGAGGGATCTTGCGGAAAATAAACCCTTTTCCGCAAGATCTCTTATTCCTACTTCCTCTCTTATTCCTACTAACTGCCCGCGTCTACATGCGGCAGGGACCCGGTATTTCGAATTAAAGCCCCTAAATCGAACTACCTGTTAAACCTCCTTGCAGGAGGAATAACAGGTAGTCCGATTTAGGGCTTTAATTCAAAATACCGGTCCCTGCCGTAGACGGCGGGTAGTTAATCCGACTTGTAAATTTCAAAAATGGTGACCGGCGGGAAGATGCAAATCAAGCGCGGGATATTTAAATCCCGGGCTTGATTTGCAACTTAGAATGCCTACATTAGCCTCCCTAGTTCGAACTAGGGGGCTAGTGTAGACATACCCATAAAGAGCAAGAAGTTGTGAGGTGTCTGCTTGTTTTCCTAATATTTGTTCGCATACACTTTGTGTAGTTTTGTTTGGGTCTAAATTTAGTTTACACAAACACAGTTTCAAATTAGACAGAGTTAATAAATTTGAATGATTAAATAAATAATTATTTCTCAAATCAAGGTATCATCCATCATTGGAGAAGGTTATGTTCCTCTAATAATTTTCTAAATAAACAATGTAACTAGTAATGTGGGATAGTAATTCTTTAGATGTGAAATAGTGTTGATTTTTTTACAAACTGAAATTTCAGCAACACCAGTAGAATGAGTTTCTAGTAAATTACAATTACATCTAGTAGTGATAGTGTGCGCTGGTATACTGCATCTATCATGGGGTGGAAGGGACAAAAAAGGGGGGGAAAGAGAATATAACAAATTTTTTGTAAAACTCAAATAAGGCTCAGCTTGAGTTTTGAGGAACACTTTGAGAAACTGGTACTTTTACTGAAGCTGACTCACCCATTCTTAACACTAAACCAAACAAGTGTCAGTAACCAGGTACAGCAGGGTGAATGGCTGCATCACACAGATCCTCCTGTTTTTGTTGTTTAAGTCAAGATTTTGGCTTTACTTTAGCTTAATTTTCCTAAGGTTAGTGCCTCTTTCTGCTTGCCCTTGCTTTTGAACATTCTTCATGTTGTTGAATGATTGCATGCTGACATTTTCCATAACCGTTAACAGCACATGGAAGCTTTGCAACAAGCAACAGAGCATTTAGGAGGAATTTAATGAATGGAGCCATCATCAGAATCAATAAAAGTGTTGGCTTCTTCCTACATTTTAGATAAATTTTCTCTGTGTCCAAATAACATACTTATGTAATACTTTCATTTTCTCTGTATATGCAGAAACTTCAATAAATATTACAGATTTTTACTTTTTTCAATTTGACATCATTACAGATGTCTTAATGTCTCTAATATACAACAGTGCAAACTGTCATATGAAAACATTCTTTGGTGCAGACTGCTTTACCCTATACAATCTGAAGGTGGAAATGAATTAAACTAAAATTGCTGCACTCATTTAAAAAAAGATACGACAAAAATGATTGTTTTTTGCTTATTTTCAAGACTATTCTTGAATTGATTAGAATAAATTCCAGGTTGGCTTGGACTGAAAGGGTGCATCTATACTGCACCGTAACTCGAAATGAGATGTGCAATTTGAGCTATGTAAATTATGTATCCTACTTCAATGCTATTTTGAAATAGCTTACTCCACCATTTGGCACTGTGTACACAGCGCCACATTTTGAAATAAAGCGCTATTCCAAAAGGTCCCTTACTCCTCATAAGGAAGTTGAAATGTTGAAGCTGTGAAGATGCAGGATAGCTATTTCAGGATACTCCAGTATCCCAAAATAGTATTACTGCGTAGACGTACCCAGACTGATTAGTTCAAAGGAGCTGTCTAGATATAAAACTACTGCATGTAGATTTATGGAAACCAAACATAAAATTTGAAGGGTTTGCCTACACAGCATTCTAAACTTGAAATAAGATACACAATTTGCATAGAGCAAATTGTGTATCTTATTTCAAATCTATTTTGAAATAGCTTATTTTGAAATTCGGCACATTTACGCAGCCTTAACCCTTGTGGAACGAGGGTTACTGGGATGCTGAAATACTGCGCCTGTGTCATGGGGCGCGCCCCCCCTTTCCCGGGGGGTGCACCCCTTTGCAAGCTCAATCTCAAAGTTCAGTGCCCCTCCCTCAGGGGAAATACGGCCCTTCTGGGCCTAGACACAAAGTTTAGTGTCCGTCTCTCAGGGGAAATATGGCCCCTCTGGGCCTAGTCACAAAGTTCAGTGCCCCTCCCTCAGGGGAAATAGGGTCCTTCTGGGCCTAGACACAAAGTTCAGTGCCCCCCCCTCAGGGAAAATACGGCCCCTCTGGGCCTAGTCTCAAAGTTCAGTGCCCCTCCCTCAGGGGAAATATGGCCCCTCTGGGTCTAGTCACAAAGTTCAGTGCCTAGAGGCTGGGGTGGCCGGAGGGCTCTCCCCGGCTATTGGAGAGCTGAACACCAGTTGGGGTGAGGGTAGGGGACCCAGGGCCCTGTGGGCAGTGGAAACGGCACTGCCAGCTCAGCGGGAAGTCTGCCCGAAATGCGCTGAGCTCCCGGGGGGAGGGGTGGTAGCCACTTCCTACCATCTCCGGTGAGTAGTTCCGTCCCCGGAGTGTGGCGCGGGGTCCCCAGGCCGTGTGGCTGCCTCTCCCCTTGATCTCTGGGGTCGCGGCAGCTGCTGCTGCAGCGGGCTCTGCTGCTCCCGAGGAGGCTGTGGCTGGGCCAGCTGTTCCAGGTGCGGCGGCGGCTGGGGAGGTGGTTGCTGGGCTTGCTCCTCCGGAGGCGGCTGCGGTGGCTGCTGCCGGGGCTGCAGATCCGGGGACGGCTGCAAAGATTGCTGCTCGGAGGGCAGCTGCGACAACCCAGCTGGCTCAGGAGCTCCAGCTTGAGCTCCCTCCCTGCTAGCAGTTCCCCCTGAATGAGCTGTACCCAGGACTTTTATACAGTCCCCACACCGGGAGCATGCCCAATTAGTTAAAAGGGGCGGTGCTGCTTCCACCCATAGGCCTTTTCCCTCCCTCTCTTTAGTGTGGGGTATATTCACCCCACCACAGCCTGTTATTTAAAAAAAAATCAAAATAATGGGTGGCTTGTGTGACTTACAGTATCCCGAAACACCATGCAGTGTAGATGTACCCAAGACAGACATATTGCAGTTAAACCTGAATATATGCTTCAGTTAAGGTTGAAATTATGCATCAGCAACATCAGGGAAATATGCCTTAGAACAAGGGCTCTCAACCTTTTCTCTCTGAAGCCACATGTGACTTGCTATAAACACTCCAGGACACATTGGGCGCAGGCCTTGGGCATAAGTGTAGTTTGACTTTTATATGGCAGGAGGAGTCGGCACGACACAGGCCGGCTCCGCACAACATGGTCCAGGGAAGGAGTGCCACCTCCACTCGCTGACTCACCTCAGCAGGTCCCCCAGGCAGGACAGCTACGGGCTGTGTGCAGATGGGGAGTAGCTCCGGGTGCATGTGAGGTAGCTGGCTCTGTGTGTAGGCAGGGGGTAGTTCAGTGTACTGGGGGAGGATAGCCGGGAGCTGTGTGCAGACAGGAGGTAGCTCAGGTATCTAGGGGCTGTGTGCTGTGAGGAGTGTAGCTCAGAGTATAGGGGAGTAGCTAGGGGCTGTGTGATGGCAGGGCTCCCCCTGAATGCTCCCAGGGACTCTGTCACCCCACAACTAGGTCTCCCTGCTCTTACCAGCTGCATCAGGAGTCAAAGCAGGATGGGAGCAGAGGAACAGACACAACTCTGAGCACCACCAGCAGTACATTGGGGAATGCCACAGTTACCTGCTCCAAGGCACAATCAGCCAGAAGAGTAGCTGCCCCACACTGCCTGACTGTGGCTTCTCACCTACAGACTGGCCAGAGGGCAGGGACTAAGGGGAACTGGGGGTATGTCTACACTGCCACCCTAGTTTGAACTAGGGTGGCTAATGTAGTCATTCGAACTTGCAAATGAAGCCCGGGATTAAAATATCCCGGGCTTTATGTTCAGCGCCGCCATTTTTAAATGCCGGTAGTTGAACTCCTGCCAGCGGCTACGCGGCACGGCCAGGTAGTTCGAACTAAAGCCCAAATTCGGACTACCGTTACTCCTCCTGCAATGAGGAGTAACGGTAGTCAATTAGGCTTTCGTCAACTACCAGCCCGTGCCGCGTAGCCGCGGCAGGAGTTCAACTACCGGGCATTTAAAAATGGCGGCGCAGAACATGTAAATAAAGCCGGGATATTTTAATCCCGGCTTCATTTGCAAGTTCGACGACTACATTAGCCACCCTAATTCAAACTAGGGTGGCTAGTGCAGACATACCCAGGGAGAGCTGAGCAGAGGGGAAGTGTGGAGCTGACCGGGGACTGCCCACACCAGGTAAGGCAACACCCCTGTGCCAACTCTAGCCTGGCCCAAGGCCCAAGGCCTTCAATCTTCAGTCCTGTGCAGCTCCCAGTTTCAGCTGGGGGGTTGGGAAGCACCAGGACTCCAGGATTCTGTCCCATGCTGTTCCCAGCTTCAGCGAGTGTGTGTGGGGAGGAGAGTGGGCCACACACTGCTCCCAGATTCAGGCTGGTTGGGGGGGCACCAGAGCTCCCAGATTCTGTCCTGTGCTGCCGCTGACCTCAGCTCTATGCTGTAACATGCTAGCTTTGGGGTTGGTGCCAGGTCTTGGGGCCCCAGGTTTTAGCTGGGTGGCTCTGAGGCCTTCCTGGGTCTCGCAGATCTGTAGGGTGCCGTGAGGTCCCAGTTGAGAACTGCTGCCTTAGAAGAAAGTTTCAATTAAGAACACAAGCACGGCCACACTAGGTCAGACCAAAGGTTCATCTAGCCCAGTGTCCTGTCTGCCGGCAGTGGCCAATGCCAGCTGCCCCAGAGGAAGAGAACAGAACAGGTAATCGCATGATCTCTCTCCTGTCCTCCATTTCCAGCCTCTGACAAACAGAGGGTAGGGACACCATCCCTGCTCATCCTGGCTAACAGCTTTTGAGATACCTGTCTGCCATGAATTATTAAGCTGATTTTTGAACCTGTTAAAGATCTGGCCTTCACAACATTGTCTGGCAAGGAATTCCACAGGTTGACCTGTGCATTTTGTGAAGAAATATTTCTTTTGTTTATTTTTAACCTGCTACCTATTAATTTCATTTGGTGACCCCCTAGTTCTTGTGTTATACGAGCAAGTAAATAACCAGCCATGATTTTATAGCTCTCTATCATATCCTCCCTTAGTCTCCTTTTTCTAAGTTGAAAAGTCCCAGTCCTATTAATCTCTCCTCATATGGCAGCTCTTGCATGCCTTCAATCATTTTTGTTGCCCTTTTCTGAACTTCTTCCAGTGCCACGGTGACTTTTTGAGATGAGGCGACCACATCTGCACACAGTATCCAAGATGTAAGCGCACCAATGATTTATATAGGGGCAATAAGATATTCTTTGTCTTATTCTCTATCTCTTTTTAAATAGTACCTAACATTCTGTCTGTCTGTCTGTCTGTCTGTTTGTTTGTTTGAAAACATCAACACAACGTACAGCAGCAGTCAAAACCAGAGAACTATCCACAATGACTCTGTCACATGCAGGGGCGGACTGGCCTGGCGGGATACCAGGAATTTTCTGGTGGGCTGTCATATCCACCTGTGACAGGGCCGTTGTATCCACCCGTGACGGGCCGCCATTGCCCCGCGCTATGAGCGGCTCTGCATCCATGCTGTATGCGGCTCACAAAGCCTGACCTGTTGCTTGTGCTGCATGCTGGATGTGACACAGGGAAAGGGGGTGGGGCTTGAGGGGCACGCAGGGGTGACATCATGGGGAGGGCCATTCCCAGGCCTATTTTAATTGCCAGTCCACTCCTGGTCACACGGCTGAGGTGAGGACCTCATCCAGGGCAGGGTGGGGGTGTCTGCCTCGCCCCTGTCATGCCTGCATTCACCCTTTTTCTCTCCCAGCCGGTGCCTCCAATCTTGCATGCCCAAGTCAAATTACTCCTGTCCTCTAGGTCCCAATCTATATCTCACCCTTATTAGCAGGGCAGCACAAGTCCATTGTCCTAATATGACCCAATGGTCAAAGTTTGCAAATAGCCCCTATTAGCAGGGCAGCACAGTTCAATAGTCTCAATATGACTCAATGGCCGAAGTATATAACTCGCCGGTATTATCAGGGCAGCACAAGTCCATAGTCCTAATATGACCCAAGGGTCTAAGTCTGTTTAAGGGGTAATAAATGGGGGAAAGTTTTACATCCACTGGCAGGGGGGTCCAGGCCCTCCCATTCCCAGGCCCTGTTAGTGGCTCACTCTAGCCACTGAGTCAGTGGGGAAATTCCTGCCGCAACACACTGACTCTCCGATGGCGGCTCACTCACCCTGTGGCTGTCACCATCCCTAGGCTGCTTCCTGCTTCCAATGTCTCGGGGCACTGGTGGATCTCCATCTCTCCTCCTTCCTCTAGGATCTGGCTGCTCCCATTTGCTTCTGAATTCTGCCTGGTATCTAGATGCATCGGGTCTCTAACCTGCGTGGTAGTGTCTCGGTGTTTGAGTCGTCGCTGGGGCTTGCAGGGAGCTGGCCAAGTGCATCCTCTTTCTCCTGTTGCCCACCCCAACTGAGAAGAGCTGTTCTCTTTTATAGCAGTGCAGCCCGAGCATGCCCAGTAGGGTAAAGGGGTGTGGCCTCCTCCACTCTCAGTGCAGGGAGAGTGTGCCGCATCACAGACTCCAAGATCTCTCTCTCAAATGGTAACAGCTAATTTAGTCCTTGTCATTTTATTTGTATAGTTGGGATTATGTTTTCCAATGTGCATTACTTTGCATTTATCAACATTAAAATTCATCTGTCGTTTTGCTGTCTAGTCACCTAGTTTTGTGAGATCCTTTTGAAGTTCTTTACAATCTGCTTTGGACTTAACTATCTTGAGCAGTTTAATATTTGCAATTTTTGCCATCTCGGTTTACCCCTTTCTCCAGATCATTTATGGATATGTTAAATAGAACTGGTCCCAGTACAGACCCCTGTGGGATACCATTAGTTACCTCTCTCCATTCTGAAAACTGACCATTTATTTCTACCCTTTGTTTCCTATCTTTTAACCAATTATCAATACATGAGAGGACTTTCCCTCTTATCCCATGACAGCTTACTTTGCTTAAGAGCCTTTGGTGAGGGACCTTGTCAAAGACTTTCTGGAAATCTAAATACACTATATCCACTGGATTCCACTTGTCCACATGCTTGTTGACTCCTTTAAAGCAGATTGTTGAGACATGATTTCCCTTTACAGAAACAATACTGACTTCTCCAACAAATTATGTTAATCCATGTGTCTGACAATTCTGTTCTTAACTATAGTTTCAACCATTTTGTCTAGTACTGGAGTTAGACTTACTGGTCTGTAATTGCAAGGATCATCTTTAGAGGCCTTTTTTTAAAAGTATGTGTCACATTAGCTGTCCTCCATCCATTAGGTATTGAAGATGATGTAAAGGATAGATCACAAACCAGTTACTAGTTCTGCAATTTCACATTTGAGTTCTTTCAGAACTCTTGGGTGAATGCCATCTGGTCCTGGTGATTTGTTACTGTTTAGTTTATCAGTTTGTTCCAAAACCTCCTCTTGTGATATCTCAGTCTGAGATAATTCCTCAGATTTGTCACACAAAAAGAAGGGCTTTAGGATTAGGAATCTTCCTCACATCTTCAGCCATGAAGACCAATGCAAAAAAAATCATTTAGTTTCTCCACAATGACCTTATCATCTTTGAGTGCTCCTTTAGCATCTCGATCGTCCAGTGGCCCCACTGGTTGTTTAGCTGGCTTCCTGCTTCTGATGTACTTAAAAACATCTTGCTATTACTTTTTGAGTTTTTTGCTAGGTGTTCTTCAAACTCCTTTTTGGACTTCCTAATTATATTTTACACTTCATTTGACAGAGTTTATGCTTCTCACTAGAATTTAACTTCCACTTTTTAAATGATGCTGTTTTTAAACTCTCACTGCTTCCTTTACTTGGTTGTAAAGCCCCAGTGGCACTTTTTTGGTTCTCCTACTGTGTTTTGTTTTATTTGAGGTATACATTTAAGTTAAACGAATCTCCCATTGTTAGAAGGAAAGCGTAAGACAGCAACTGTTGTCCTTTGAGATGTGCTGTACACACTGGGCCTTGGTCTACGCTAGGGAGTTATTTCAAAATAACTCCCTTTATTTTGAAACAATAAGCGAAGCATCCACACTATCAAGTCCGTTATTTCAAAATAAGAGACTGGTTATTTGGAAACAATAACTCCTGCTTTCCATGAGGAATAACACTTATTTCTAAATAGTTACTTCAAAATAGAGATAGTGTGGATGCTCCACTGCTGCTATTTTGAAATAACTACTCTCCAGAGTCATTCAAAGTGATTACTTCCCAGCGCTTTCTGGGGCTCTAAGCTGAGGTAGCGTGTCCACATTAAGGGACACATTCCACCGAAGGGGTATGTGTACCCTTTATCCACTCTAGTAGAAGACTATTGATAACTCTACCACTAGATGATGCATGCATCCCTGTTCTTGTGCTCTCAGGTGTGGGCAGAAAAGGGGCTTTTGTAGTGAAGCCTCACAGAAGTGCAGTATATTACAGTTTGAAGATATCCTGCTCCTTTTTCTGAGGCTCTTAAATGATATTTGTCCTTTTTTAAATTCAGTAGGAATCACAATTTAATGACATTTCAATTTGCGGAACTGTCTATGGTATCTGCAGTTTCTTTCTGCATTCTCTGCCACATACATGCTAATCCTGACACTCCTTAGCCAATATTGTGAGTATATTTTACTTTACTTTTTTGCCTTATGCTTAACCATTATCAAGTTTTTAAATGTTGCTCCCTTTTCTTTTTGCCACTGCTGTGTGTAAGAAAGAACCACTCAGTCTGCTGTGATATCTAATACGTACATATATGGATGAAAATGTATACATCACTAAAAGCGCTCACCTGTGGGCTGGAATGTAGGAGCCATCCTACATGACCAATATTATACAAAATATTTTAAGAAGGGGCATATAGAAAGTTTCCAATGAAACTACACAGATAGTTTTAGGAGGTGAAACATGCAGGGCCTAATTCTTCTCCAACTAGTTTTAAACCTATGCAAATGTAGAATTAGTTCAGTAATTATTAAAACTAACTACTTAGATCATTTATTTCAATATTTTTCTGTACTCGATATATCTGCAAAACAGAGTTAGTATCCACCATTCATGAATTATTTGATATATCTTCACCAAATTAAGTTTGGTCATCAGATGATTTAAACTGCACATATTGTCACATACAATTTGTGCCATCATTTACTTACCTAATAAGAATGGTGTTAATTGCATATATTAATGTTATATTTCTAGTGCTCGCAATATTGCTTAATTGCATATGTCATCCAGACAAGGAACAGAAACAACAGATGACTTACCAAGCAACGGAGTAAAAAGCAACGTTACAATTAACATATCATTCAAAGATTCAACCAGCAAACAGTCTAGCTGAAAAAGTCACTTATCATACTAGTAATTCTTGAGCACTCAACATTTGTGGAAACCGAATAGGAAAAAGGGAGCAAAATGGGGTCAATTCTAACAAATACGTTTCCCCCCCAACCATTGGCTTGCCTCCAGTAATCATCAACTTCATCAAGGACACTAGGGTTAATCACACCAACTCTTTTTCAAAGGGCTACTTATTAGGTCTCACCCTTAGAACAACTACGGCAGCACTATTGACTAGCATCACACCTATTGACTCAAAAGAAACAGCAGCCCCACTTCTGGTTACATCTAAATTGTACTTGTAGGTGTCCTGTACAATCTTCTTCAACCCCAATGAGGGCTAAATAATAGTTGTAATAGCTTGGGTGTATTACAGAGGAAGTAAAGGGAAGAAACAGCTATACACATCCATGCTGTAAGCTGTCACAATTACTAGGTGATTTTTCAGTTAACTGGTAATTCTAACAAAAAACAAGGCAGAAAAAAGATGAAATGGTTTTGAAATATTTTGTTCAAATAAAATGTTTCATTTTGTTTCTGAACGTTTTACATGTTTAAAAAATAAAAACAAATAAATAAAGAGCTAGACTCATGAAACAACCACAGAGAAGGAGGGGAATAGTCCCTGTGCCAGAGAAAAAGTAAGAATGACTCTTTCACTTGTTAGTCTTTAAAGTGCTACATAGTCCTGTTTTTTGTTTCTTTCACTTGGTGTTTGGGATTCTCACCTGGCTGAGGAGAGACCCAAATTCAAATCCTTGCTCTAATGTTATTTATAGAAAGAGGAATAGCTTCAACAGGAGAGATATCCATATCACAACAGCCAATGGTCTAGTGATTAGTGTACTTATGTAGGGGTCAGGATAAAGTTCTGAGTTCAAATTCTCTGTTCAAGAATGACAATTTGAACATGAGTCTCCCATATCCTTGGTAAGTGTCCTAACCAGCAGTCTACTGAGTCTGAAAGAAGGAATGGCAACAGCGCCTCCTCCAATTGTTTTGCAAATGGCATCTCAGTCCCTTTGGGTACGTCTACACTGCAGGGCTAAACTCGAAATAAGCTACACAACTTGAGCTATGTCTACACAGCACTTATTTCGAAATAGAGCACTCTTCCCCCGACTTCCCTTACTCCTCATACAATGAGGTTTACAGAAGTCAGAGTAAGAAGCCCGTTATTTCGAATTTATTTCAAAATAACGGGCTAGCTATGTAGATGCGCACTACTGCTGTGTAGATGTACACTTTGTGACTCTAGCTCCAATATCTTTTTTCCCCTTTATTGTCTCCTGTCATCCCTCCCTTTTCACTGCATAGGTGTATCATTTTAGGACTCTAGTTACATGCTCAGGGCCAATTTTCAAAAGCTCTTAGGGCTAGATTTTCAAAGTACCCAACATCCCCAGATAGATATAGATTTTTAAAAGGGTTCAAGGTCCTATTTAGGCACTTAAATAAAGGATAGATTTGCATAAGTGTTCAGCAGCCAGCAGTTCCCATATAGGTATCAAAATAAATGACAGATTTTCAAGAGAACTATCCCTACTGCAGACTGAGCTGTTATGCAAATCTCATGCCACGAGGACCTTTTCTACTTCTGATACCTGCTGAAGTCAAGGAGTTACAGCAGGACAGACCTGGCGGCACAATGAAGATGAGAATTAGGCCTAAAGTTGCTGACGGAAAGGTTCAAATTGTAATGAAAAAAAAAAGATAGTTCAAGATAATTAAATAATAGAGTTCAGCATTCACTGGTGTAAAATTATATCAGCTCCCGTGGAACTTCATTTCATTCCCTGTCTGTGTAAAATGGAGTGTGTGTGTGTTTGTGTGTAATTTTTTCTTGACAAGCTGTAAGATATTAAAACTTGCTCGATTCATTATGGCCAATTTCATACAATGGAACCCAAATAAGTCTGAAGAATAATTTGTGAGCGCAATGAAAACTAAAATAGAACCAGAAACAATATGTAAATACTACTACTCATTAAAAAAAAACCAATAGATGCTTCTGCCAAAATACTGTCAGGTTGTACAGCTTTCATAGCACCATAATTATAGTAGCTGATATATGTAAAATGATTATAAATTAATGGTTTGTAGAACAAAGTCACATGTTATAGATTTTTACCAGGTAGCTGTATAGTCATAAGGAACAAAGGACTATACAACAGTGATGAAAACCATCTAAGATTGGTTTACAATACCCTCTATGGAAATTATGGGATCATTCTTAATGTGCTACAAATCCGAATTGCATGGACCTTAACATATCACTTCAAGGAAGATTGTGGGAGTTGGTTCTGCATGCAGTACTTGATCACAGACGTGAGAGTATATAAGCTATTTTAAAGAAAATATCTAAGTAGTCCCTAAACCAGTGAAAAGATGTAGAGTTAGATGTAAAAATAAGATTAGCCACGATGGGTAGGAATGGTGTCCCTTGCCTCTGATTGTCAGATGCTGGAAATGGGTGACAGGAGAGGGATCACTTGATGATTCTAGTCACTCTCTCTGGGACTATGTCTACACTTCTTCTGGAAAAAGATACGCAAATTGCAAACCGCAATTTGTGTACATTTTTCTGGGGCTTTTTTGGAAGAGTCTTTTCTGAAATTTGTCCCATCTACACGGGGCCAAATGTGGGGAAAACCTTCTCTTTCGGAAGAGCCTTTATTCCTCATAAAATGAGGAATACAGGGCTTCCAAAAGAACATGCCTGCTTTTTCGGAAACTGTTCTGAAAAAGTGGACGCGTTCCCTTGACGCTGCAGAGTTTTTCCCAGATAGAGGAAAACTCTGTATGTAGACATAGCCTGGGGCACCTGACATTGGCCACTGTCAGCAGACAGGATATTGGGTTAGATAGACCTTTGGTCTGATCCAGTATGGCCATTCTTATGTTCTTATGTTATTATTATTATTATTATTATTATTATTATTAGCAAAACATATATGTCCCTTGTTATAAATATGAGACACACATGGGAGGTTATAAGAGATACCAAACTCTATTTCCTAGCCCCTCACCAGAAATAGTGAGTTGTTACAAAAAAAATCAATACTCTTGTCATATGACAAGGATCAGTATCCATCAACTCGCCCTGGTCTATGCTTATTTGCCTTTATTTAGCCATAACAAGCAGAGCGTCCACACTACCAAGTCCATTATTTTGAAATAACGGTCTGGTTATTTCAAAGTAATAACAAAATAGTTATTTCGAAATGGCGGTAGTGTGGACACTCCACTGCTGCTATTCCAAAATAACTGCTCCCCAGAGCCATTCAGAGTAATTACTCCCCAGTGCTTCCTAGGGCTCTAAGTCGAGGTAGGGTATCTGTCTCAATGTGGTGTATTATATTCCCAATGCAGTCTACTCTGTTAAACATGTTGTCATTCTTTAAGAGCATCTGTTGCATCTTTTTCACTAGCCAACTTACATGCTTGTTTAATCATCTGCATTTATGGCCACAGTTAAACCCAGCACACCTGAGGCTTGGCTTTATAGTATTTCTAACTCTGTAGAAAGATTTAGTCCCTTGTGCAGACATTGCAGTGTTTCCTTGCTCTCTAGGCTAATTTTGTGATCATTTTATACGTTTCATTTTCAGTTTAAATAGTGCATTCAGCTCTAGTAACTACCTTGAAGTTCTCCCTTTACCCAAATATATCTGGTTTCACAAACCAGTCTGCAGCAGACACGTGCTTTATAGATGTATAGAATCCTAAAGAATTATACTTCTACCTCTTTGTCAGATCTTCATCCTCCAAATGAATGTTCACAAGTGCCTTTTGCCATACTTCTTTGCCATCTGTGCTGAAAACAGCACACTCTTGCAAAATGCTACCTTTTATTTCAAGAACGACAGAACCTGTCGACAGGACACTTTCACAATGTGTACTGCCTCTGGATTTACAGGTAGCAAATCTGGCATCTGCAATTTGATTGCCTGTATAGTCTTTCTGTTCCTAGGTATGTAGTAAGCAGATGCAAAGCACTTCAATTATTTTACTGCTTGTGAAAACCTTAAAAAGTGTTCACTAGACTGCTAAATATTCAATATTCTAATAATCACCTTATTCTGAGCAGGGCCGGACTAAGGGGTGGGCGAGCCGGGCAGTTGCCCAGGGCGCCAGCCAATGAGGGGCGCCTGATGGAAGCTGTCAGGGGCGCGCGGCGTCCCTTATAGCTGCCATCAGGTGCCGCACGCCCGGCTCCCGCAGCGCCGGCCCCCCCATCCCTGCGGTGCCAGCCAGCAGCGTCCTTCCCCCCATGGCCGCGGGGCCCTGCATGGCCTGACGCGGCCTGCCCCAGGCTGCGCACCAGCAGCGGTGGCCAGGCCAGGCTGGGCAGGGCATGCGCCGTGTGCCCTGGGGTGGGCCTGCGCTCCCTAGGGGAGCGGGCCCGTGCCCCAGGGGCGGGCCTGCGCATGCGCCGTGTGCCTGGGGGCGGTGCCGTGCACCCGGGCCTGAGCCCGGGGCGCCAAAATGGCTTGGGCCAGCCCTGATTCTGAGATGGGTCAGTATAGAACAAATAATTCAGTTCTGATTACTCATTATGACTTCGCTTTATTTCATATACATATGTCAGTTAGGGTTCGTCTACACTAGCCCCCTAGATCGATATAGGGAGGCTAATGAAGGCAACCGAAATTGCAAATCAAGCCCGGGATTTAAATATCCCGGGCTTGATTTACATGTTCCCGGTCGTCGCCAGTTTAGAAATTGACTAGCCGAAGTAACTGCCCGGTCTACACGCCGTAGTGAAAAGGATTCGATTTAAAGCCTCTAAATCGAATTAGCTGGTAAACCTCATTGCAGGAGGAATACCAGCTAATTCGAGTTAGGGCTTTAAATCGGAATCCCATTTCACTGCCACGTGTAGACACAGGCAGTTACTTCCGGCTAGTCAATTTCTAAAATGGCGACCAGCCGGGAACATGCAAATCAAATGCGGGATATTTAAATCCCGGGCTTGATTTTCAATTTCAGTCACCCTCATTAGCCTCCCTAGATCAATCTAGGGGGCTAGTGTAGACGTACAGTGTGTCTACACAGCAGGGTTTAACTCAAAATAAGCTACACAAATTGAGTTACGTCAATTGCGTAGCTTGTTTCAAAATAGCTTATTTTGAAATTGGGAGTGTCTACACAGCAATTATTTTGAAATAGAGCACTCTTCCTCCAACTTGTCTTCTCCTCATACAATGAGGGTTATAGCAGTCAGAGTAACTCGTCCTCCAGCTTGACAGTACTTCAACATTATTTCGAAATAACTGCCTGCAGTGTAGACATGGATTAAGTTATTTCAAAATAACGCTTGCTATTTCAAAATAACGTTGCTGTGTAGATGTACCCTTAGACAACAGTCAATGGTCTCAGCTAGTAATTGCTGCCTTGCAAAATAAAAACCTTTTCAAAGCAATAATTTTGCATGGATCACAATATTCCTGAAACTGTAATAATGATTGTGCTCTACAGTCTGGGCCTGTCATGTACCCCTGCTGTAATGCTTTAATAAATCTGGGCCTGTCAATGGAATATGAAGGATTCCAAACTCTCTGATTTTTCTGCTCCCAGGAAAATTTGGAAGAGCTGAAACCATGCCTTGAAGTTGTCTGCCAGGTTCTCTCACAGACTGAGAGATTCAGGTGGGTGGTTTTGCTATATTTTTACCAATGTTCACATTTCTTTCTGCCACTCTATAATAAAGACCAAACAACACTCCTATACGTCATCTATTTTCTGGCTCCAGCCACATGACATAGTCCAGGGTTACAGAATTTTATACTTTTGCTCTGTGGCAGAGAGAAATATCAACTGATGCCAGATTTTTTAGTTTTTAAGCAAAAAGGTTGTGACTTTGTTTCTGTGTCATGTTATTTTAGGAAGGAGAAATAGGAGTAGGCGCTAGTTCAAGAACAATGGGTCAGAACTAAGGTCTTTACTCAAGCAAAACCTTCTACTACACAGATAGCCTCAGATTTGCACCCATTTTGCAGGCAGGATTTAAAAAACCTAGAAGAAAATCCCAAAGAGGAACCCTTCAATTCTCTCTTCATCCCAACTACTGTAATATTTCTTCTCGATCTTTTTCTCATCTTGTATCTCTTTAACAATATTTATTTTTGTCAAATATCTGGCTAAGGACAGACTTAGTCATCTATTCGATGGTCTACTTTATGTAATAAGACAGAGCCAGTCCTGTAAATGGGTCACAAGATAACACAGCCAGAATCAGCAGGCAATGGAGCTTAATTGCAGAATCTAGGAGTGTTGCCTTCATCATGTGACTCCCCAATCACTCAACAAAATGAAACAAAATAGTGGAGAGCAACACACTTGCCTCCCCACAACTAGGGTTACCAGATGGTTTAACCAAAAATATCGAACCACCACCCCCCAAAAAAACACCAGGAAAAAAATTCTGTTACGAAAAAGAAGAGAGAGACCAAAGTTGTTGAGAAAAAAAGGGACCCTGACAGCAGTTATTAAGCAAATAAGTAAATAAATAAATAAATAAAAGATTAAAAAATTAAAAATCAGCATAGTCCCTTTAAGAAGAGGCTTTTTTGCGGGCGGCCATTTTGTTTTTCTGTTCCAGCCACAAGACAAGCCCCTGCGGAACCAGGTAAATGGGGGGGGGTGAGGGGACATCCGGGGGGGGCCTGAAGTGAGGTCCGGGAGGCCCGGCGGGGGGTCCGGGGACTGGGCCCAGTTGCTGAGTGTGTTGTAGGGTTGCCAGGTGTCTGATACTTTCGCCTCCTGGCAGGGAAAAAACCCCAGAAAATACCGGACATTTTAGGTGTCTGGTATTTTCTGAATTTTTTTGCCGGACAGGAGGCAAAAATACCGGACTATCCGGGTCAATATCGGACACCTGGTGACCCTACCACAATTGTGTTCTATCACCTTTCTCCCTTGCCCCCAGTCAGCTTCCTGGGGGTTTGCACAGGTGGGCTCAGGCTGCTTTGTGTAAATCAATTTCAGAACAGAATGCACACTCAGCCCTAATGCCACAGATACCCGGAGTCACAGTGCACACAAAGGATCATTTCTTAAATTGCATGGTTAAATTGTGGAAAACCAGTAGCGATATGTCGTCCAACACAGGACTAATGTAGGGAAAAATGGATATTGTGCTTCCTTATATATTGTTATGAATCAAATATGATCCGTATGACAATGAAATAAACAGGACCACAATAGGCAAATTAGTCGTGATGGTGATCTGATCTCCACATCCTGTAATTTACCAGCTGCAGTATCACCTAAAGAATTCAGTACTTTTGGAACCTGCATCACAACCACCCACTTGGAACTGATGGTCCCTAAACGTGGTACAATAATGCTGTAGCTTTGGAAGTACCAAGAAGAAAATACAATTTGATCTCTTCCATTGTTGCAGACAGTGTTGGTGTAGCCATGTTCAACCAAGGAGACCAGAGAAACAAGTAAGAAGAAAATACACAGAAGGCAAATCACCGCCTATTAATTCTGGTAGCAGTAAGGGCAACTCACACACCTGCTGGGTGTGGGTCTCTGTTCCATCAAGTGGCACTTAGACCTCTTACAAAGAGAGAGAGAGAGAGAGAGAAAGAAAATGAGTTTGCTCTACAGCCTTAGCTGAGAGCCAGCTGGCTTTAGCTCAAGCAGTAGAGACTCATGCACTAAGGGCCTGGGCTCAGGTTTGGTTCTGCCTGTCAGTGTTACAGCAAGGTAGCAGTCCTACCTTTTGGTCTCCAAAGAGCCCTTTTGACCAAAGTGAACATAAGAACGGCCATGCTGGGTCAGATCAAAGGTCCATCTAGCCCAGTATCCTGTCTGCTGACAGTGGCTCATACCAGATGCCCCAGAGGGAGGGATCACAACAGGTAATACTCACATGATCCCTCCCCTGTCTCCTACTTCCAGAGAAACAGAGGACAGGGACACCATACCTACCCATCCTAGCTAATAAAGTGCCTATGGTGTGAGTCAAGGATGATGGGATACTAGGAATTTCTGTGATCTGTGGGAAGTCTGAGCCATCATTTTCCTTGTACAAGCCTTTTTTAGTGTTTAATTCATTTTTCTAATGGCAGTATCATTTGCATTGACACCTTTTTATTTCATAGAATCATAGAATACTAGGACTGGAAGGGACCTCGAGAGGTCATCGAGTCCAGTCCCCTGCCCTCATGGCAGGATCAAATACTATCTAGACCATCCCTGATGGACATTTATCTAACCTACTCTTAAATATCTCCAGAGATGGGGATTCCACAACCTCCCTGGGCAATTTATTCCAGTGTTTGACTACCCTGACAGTTAGGAACTTTTTCCTAATGTCCAACCTAAACCTCCCTTGCTGCACATCTCCAAAGGCTTATGCAGGAATCCCTCTGCCATAATGACACTAGCATCAAATTGTCACCATAATACATCGTCTGTGGACTTGTGTCCTTGTATATTTTCCTATTCCAATATCAGATTAATGACACTGTAACTGGGTCTCCATAGACTCCTACTGAAATCATTATGAAATAGTTAACATAAGAGACACGCCAGAATAACTGAAGCCAAAAGTAATATACAAAGCAGATTCTGAAAAGTAATTACCGGGTATGCTTATGGGTTGTTGTTTTTTTCAAATACATCTGGTTTTTTTAATATCCCACAAAGAAGCTAGTCTAGTTTTTAAAAAGCTACCTGGCAGCCTTGATCATTTTTTTTGTGCGCTCAAAAATGTTCTGCTAGAAAATGTTAGACACCGGAAACCAAAACATGTCAGTAGATAACTACAAAATTGTTTAATAGTAGAATGAATCTGCCAAATAGAGAGAAATGTTCAGTTAGGGCCCAAACGTGAGACAAGCATGTCTCACAGATGTCAGGGGGACTACTCAAACGCCTAGTTGGTGTTTGCAGTATTCACAGATGATAAACCCATAAGGGACCACTGTGATCGTCTAAACCTGATTTCCTGTACATCACAGGCTCCAAGGTGCAAGGGTGCAAGTCAGTGGATTTACACCAGGGATAGCTATGGCCCATCATGTGTGAGTGCCACAAAGGATACTTTTTTAGCAGTGCTATGTTATACATGTCACATGCAATTATAAGTGCAAGAAGCCAAGCTCCTCATTCCAAACTACAGAGAAGAAATACCAATGCAATAGAGGAGTTGGCATATTTCGAGGCAAGTTCGCCACCTCATCATGGCAGGGTCAAGAAGAGCACCACTGAGTTCTGCATTTTAAAAAGGATGTCTGAAACTTCAGTTTGGCTGGAATGACATCACTCGTTTGGCAGAAAGGACCTGGCTCTGAGTTACAACCAGAACTAGCATTTTCTGGCAAACAAGGACTGCAGATTTCCCCCACCCATTATCATAACGGCTTCTCCAACTAGAAAGCAAAATCCAACACTTTCTTTTTTTAAAGTAAAGATTCTAGTCTTCTTCTTTGGGAAAAAACTCCTAATGCAACCTGCTCATTAGCAGAGATTTTTCCTGAACATTACAAGTTATTCATACCCACTAGATTTTGGCTTTGCAGTCTGAGAAACCACAAGTCCTTCTAGATTTTGGGGAGGAGTCTAGTTCTTATTCAGAGTGCTCCTCAAGCTACTGCTGACAATAGAGTGCTGGTACCTAACTCTGCATATGCTGTTTTGAACAAACCTCTGTACCTCACTTCCTACATGTTTCATGGAGATAAAAAAGCCTGGAAAATGTGGATAAAGTATCTATGAAACAGGAATCCATCTCCCATAAGGGTCATGACAATCAAGTCATTAATGTTTATCATGTGCTACGCCATAAGCAATCATTTTCAGTAGGATGTACGCCGGCAGTCCCAGGAGCTGGATGGACCAACGTTCTGATCCCATCTGGGAAACCAGTTATCTTAACAAAGCAATAGGTCACCTGTAAATTGTTCTGTAATTCCTTCTACACCATCATCCTTGTAAATCAATTAAATCCGATTGTGTGGATGTTCTCCCCCCCCCCTTTAAACAAAACATCCTGCTTGAAGTGAACTATGTGATGAGCAACAGCAAAATAAAAAATAAATAAAAATCAATGCCACAATTTTAAAGATGAATCTAAACAAGAATGAGTCACCTGCAAAAAAAAAAAAAAAAATGAGTGTTTTCTACTACAGGCTGAGTGAGTCACCTTTGTTGTATAACAATCTCCCTCCACCCTTTCAGCTATCTAGAACCAATCACAGGTCTCCCTTATGAGGGTATAAATTTAGCGCAGTCTCTCATCACTGCCATGTTCAAGGTAGATGTGGAAGAAGTTGGTGCAGGGCCTGTATCTGAAGAATGCAGCCTCTAGCCAGTATTGGGAGGATGAAAAGATAGAGAGGAGAATTCAACCAAAGGAGGGTGACAGAGAGTGAAGGCATACACCGTATGTACAAAAAGTTGTACATGAGATGTGCTTTGCAGAATGAATCACAAAGATAAGGAGAGTATGTAGCCTTCAATTGTCCGACGGTGAGTAAGGTGTATAGTGCCCAAGTCACTACTTAGAATTTTCTCTGGAATATGTGGGAGCATTTGAAAGTTAGAAGGAGCATGTGGATGTGAGAAATGGTTCAGAGTTAAGGTTAGAGGATGAGTCAGAACACTGTGCTCTCTGATAAGTGATGTTGAAGTTGCTGGTGCAGTCCTCCAGTTTTATTCCTTTCATGTGGTATATCTTTAACTTGGATTTCAGGACTTGCACATTTATTTGGTATAATTACTATGTTGTGGAAAATGCTGTCTTGATTTTATACATATTTATTTATAATCTCTACACTGTCTTCAAGAATTTTTTCTAGCATTTTTATTAAATTGTCCTTTTAGTTCCAAGGGAAAAGGGTAGCATTGTGAAGATAAGTCACTTATAGGGAAGTGGTTATATTTTTCCCCCTCTGATGCGTGTGTTTACTGTGTATGGAATACATTATGGCTAAACCTCCTGAGCCTTTCCATTTTTCAAGTTCAAATAAAGTTCACAGATTTTTGGGAAAAAAAACCCTCTGAGATGTTCTATGTGAACATGGAATTGAGCAGCGGCTCCCTCCCCCGCCACACACACACAGCAGTAGGGTGTCACCGACAATTCTCTAATGTTAATAAAAACCATTAATAATAATGGGAAGGTCATAAAAGAAACTTTGAAATCAAATGATCTCAGAGTTCTAAAGAACATTTGGATACAATTGCTAACAATAGAAGCTGTAGAAGAAAATAAGTTGGAAAAAAAATTGAGGAAAAACTTCCTAACCATCAGGGTGGTCAAGCATGGGAATAAATTGCTTAAGGAGGCTGGGGGAATCTCCATCATTTACGATTTTTTTTGTCAGAAGCTGGGAATGGGCAACGGGGTGAATCACTTGTTGATTCCCTGTTCTGTTCAATTGCCTCTGAAGCACCTGGCGTTGGCCGCTGTCAGAAGACAGGACACTGAGTTAGATGGACCTTTGGTCTGACTCAGAATGGCTGCTCTTATGGTGCATATAGAATAGGTCCAAACATGCTATGATCTTAAAAAGGGATAATGGGAAATTGACTAAAAGCCTGATTTAGATTTTGTAAAAGCAAAAGCAGATGTTACATATCATGGGAGCAGTAGAAATATTTAAGAGATTATTATTTCTAGTTTAATATTTCCCTGAACTACTAGAAACCCAAACTTCTTAGCATTATCTGAACCTTTCCTCTGTACTATGACCCAGGTTTCAAAGAGGAAAAAAAGTGGAGGCTCTCCCACAAAGAAAAGAAACAAAAATAAAAGAAAAGAGGTCACAATGATGCCCTGAATCTCCATAAGAACCATCAGGCAGAGAACCCAGGAACTAATCCTGTGGAGAACCTGGTCTGTCAATAAAATGACTAGTCTAGTTTCACCGTTTAAGATGTGGAGAAGGTAAACATCAGCAGCCGTGAAAACATATTTCATGTTTAGAGTTCTGCCATCTTTCCCATGAGATTTTATCTTAACAGCGGTATCCCTTTAAATGTTAGAGAACTGTTTCTTGGTAGGTCTGAAGAACATACCAGGTGCTCTGAACGTTCACAAGTTGCCCTTTCACATCATGCTGTGAGTCCTACTTGAAAAATCTCTTTAAAAACAACAAATAGTCTAGTAGCACTTTAAAGACTAACAAAACATGTAGATGGTATCATGACCAGTCATCTGAAGATGCGGGTTGTACCCACAAAAGCTCATGATACCATCTACATGTTTTGTTAATCTTTAAAGTGCTACTAGACTATTTGTTGTTTAAGTTTTTCCTGTTATAGACTAACTCGGCTACCCCTCTGAAGCTTTTGAAAATCTCTGTCATACTAAGGGTGTGTCTAGACTACAGGTTTTTTTCGAAAAAACTTCACCTGCGTCTACACTGCTGCTGCATTCTTTCGAAATTAAATTGAAAGAATGCGGCAGTTTTTTCGACCACGGAAAACCTCATTTTACGAGGAATAACGCCTTTTTTTCGAAAGTGCTCTTTCAAAAAAAGGTGCTATTTAATGCAAACTGTGCTTTTTCGGAAGAGAGCATCCAGACTGCCTGGGTGCTCTCTTTCGAAAAAGCGGCTCTCTTTTTCGAAAATACTGGTTGCTGTCTCTTTTGAAAGAGGCTTGTATTTCGAAAATACTGGTTGACGATCTCTTTTGAAAGAGGCTTGTAGTCTAGACGTAGCCTCGGTGACCACATGTGTGTGCCCAGCTACACAGCATTTTAGCTCAGGCCCCAGAACAATCCTCAAACTAGAAAGATAACAGAATTATATGTAATACAGAAAACTCGTCCAACAAATACACTACCGGAACATGCCATGAAAATACATTAAGCCCTTCTGAAAAATATTGAACATACTTTGTGTCAGTTGTAAAGACTTTCACCAGAGCAAAGCAGAAAAGGTGATTTGCACCTCCTTTGGGGCTATTATCTTATTTTTGTGCTTCAAGCTGCTAAATGATCCATGCTAGAAAAGCAGTGATGTATGCATTTCCACAGCCAATGCAACTTTAAGTAGGGACAGGCTGCACAATTTGGTCATGATTTCATGCTGTGTTGCATGTAAAATGTTAATATTTAACTTGTCTATTAGCCATGCAAGAAATCTCCACAGGACCTAGTAGGGATTATTAGGGATTAAATTGAGATCTGGACTAAAACAAGAAAGGTCACGATTCCACCCCCCCCCTTCTTTTGAAAAACAAACACACACTGCCTCAGAAACAACAATCAAATAAACAGGTTATGCAGATTTTTGAAATAATATACACTGAGGCTTTGGGAAGAAACTACAGCAACTATATCAGCAAGCTGTAAAACATGCTGCAAATATTTCTTATAATTTAAACATTTATCTGCAGTTCCCACTACTGCCTTTTAAGCATTCCTCTTAAATTCTCTCACGTAAGAATTGTGAGACTGGGAATACATTTTAAGAAAATATAGTAACATGTAACAAAGCAGCCATAAATAAAAAAATACATTTGTGAATAAAGAGAGATATCGAAAAGAGTTTTATGTTCTGAAACATGAATACTTGTTAGCTTTTTACACTTCCCAGCATACCATAATATTTTACGAGCTATTAGGATGTGTGTATGAACGAGAGAGCGAGCTTTACTTCCTTTTTTATATGCATTTCCCCATCCCTCCTCAGTTTTTTAATATTGTTCCTAAATAAATATGGTATTTACCTCCCCCCAAAACAAGTTCTCTTTTAAGAAAAAAATTCCTAACTGTATCAAGTACCTCCTTTTGCAGACCACAGCAATTTTACTGAATAGCAAACATTCATTAGTATGCCCCGATATGCTGGAGATCTTACTGACAATTCCCAGAGTGTTCCCTCTTCATAAACAGACTGTTGATAGTTGATGCATAATCCATCTAAGCATTGCAATAAAAGGAAAAAAAATATCACACAACGTACACAGGGCAGTACAGAAACTGAATGCCAAAAATTGCTACAGATAGCAGGAGACAATAAAATAACTTCTTTGACTGTAAGACATGTCTTGTATTTACTAGCATTATTCATGAAAAGATGTAAGCTGTAATATTTTGTCACTGGATTTATGCGATCTCAAAACAGACACTTGTCAAATGTTTTTTTAAAGAATGTTTCACTCAATTTAATATAAAATTAAACCACAGAAAACTACACTGTTCTGATATTGAAAATTTGACTTGATTGTTATATTTGAATAGTTCATGCTCCATGGAAAAATACTGAAAGAGTTTTCATATTGTGACACATTTGTCAGACTCAACCAACTTGAGCGTCACTGAATTGCCTGTGGCTGCTTCAACTGATCATTATGTACCATGATGATCCTGCGTGCAAAATTCTGTAAGGTGTCAAAGCAACTCACATACTGTGAAATGTCCTTATGAGACAATGTTTTATGGGCCCAGAGTGTAATTTGTCAACACACTCTTCAGAGCAATGTGAGTCTTTAACTAAGACTAGACTCAATGGTGCCAAGGGCACCATTTTGGGAGGGCAGTGGAGGCAGCAGCCGCGCATACCAAGATGCTGCTTGCTCTTCTTCCCATTCCCCTGACTATCAGGGAGTGAGAGGAAAATACACAGCTTCTGTGCATACCTCTCACTCCTGGCGGGTGAAGGGAAGGGGCTGAGAAGCAATTCACAAAGTCGGTGTACTTTCTCCTTGCTCCCTGATAGTCAGGGGAATGGGAAGAAAAGCAAGCAGCATCCTGGTATGCACAGCTGCTGTCTGCCCCTCCCATTCCCTCTCAAAATGGCACCCTTGAATGGTGCCCTACCTCAGCTGGGAACTCTAGATGCTCCTGTAACAAGAATAGCAATTGTAACAACAGAACAAGAACAAGTCAAATTATTCATTGTGCATAAGTTTTAGCAATTTTCTGTAATCAAAGAATTAGCACATAAATGTTTGCAATATTTGAATTGTTTAATAAAATGGCCAAATAATATTCTGTGAATAAGCCACCAAATCATTTATCCACGAATAACTTTCTGCTGATAAATAATCAATCACCTACAAAGTAACATCCAAAAGGAGGGAAAATGCTTCCCCCAACCTCAAAGTAAACAACAACAACAAAAATGTGATTGCAAGAATTTAGAAACACTGAAGAAACTGGGACAATCCTACAAATCTTGCCATCAGTGGCCACCCAAAATGGCAGTTACAGCACTGCAGTGAGAGTCACAAAAATTGAGGGTTTATTCCCAGCTGAGCTAATAGTTTATTCTGAAGCGCTGGGCATCTCCTTCTTTTTATGCATGTGCAAACAGAGTACAGTACCATGTATTCCACAAGTCACAACATGAGACTTAAGCTATTAGTAGAATGAATGAGATTCTTGGCCTAACCTAATTTCTATATTCTTTTTCTTCATCCTTTATTAAAGACGACAGCTGTTGAAAACATCTCTTAATGTTCATAGGCTCCTACTGTCTAGTACTCACCACCTGAAACTGTAAACCTCAGTTGTGATACCACAATCAATTGTTGTGCCACTGTAATTACACCTAGTGAAGGGATTTTGGATACCACTGATCCCGGACTAGGATTTCAGCTAAGGGATAAACAGAGCAGAAGATACAGTGTATAATACAGGCAGTATTGCTCCAATTTCAGCAGAATATTTTAAAAACTCAGGCATTAGTCACTTCTTTATGGTTTCCATATAAATCATCAAGTTGAAAAAAAGAACAGTGGGAGGATTGTGACTCAGGAAGTTTAATGGGATACGAAACTTTCATCTCTAGGCAAATAGCCTGAACTTCTGAAGTTTGTCACATCTGACTACTCAGCTATGCTGAGATGCTATCGACTTATGGTCATCACTGACCTAGGTCTGATTAGAACCTGGGACCTACAAGTGGGAAAAAAAGATACATCCCATTTTCAATCTTGGGAAATCCACATAACTAATTCTGCCATTACTGCTAAAATGGCCAGCGTCCCCTTTATAAAGTGCAATTTGGTTTCTTATTCATAAACAAGAAAATCAGTAAATGTTTTAATTAGGGGGATACATTTAACTCTAGATCCCATAGCTATGAATTCCTTGTCTCCTGAGAAACATGTGTGCCATTTCTATAAAGTAACGTGCATAATATATAGACACATACATATACAGGGTATAGAAGGATTATTACGATCTAGTTCTCCAGACTGTCTCTACGAGTTTCATGATGAATTGATGTTACACATTTTCATTGCATTTTAATGGTTGATTTACTGATGTTTGTAAAACCAAAGGTCAGTTCAATAACTGAAAATAGTTGTGGCAGTGCTGGAGTTGAATGAACAAAGATTTAAGAAAAGCAAAAAGATGGCTGATAAGGTCATAAAGTTGAACACTTGAATACGTTTAATTGACCTATTTTCTTCCAAAGGAAACAAACTTTGTCACACTTTTTAAATGCCATGGCAATCTTCTTTCATTTACAGAGAGAGAGCTCTAACATATAAGCCAAAAAAGTAGCTTTAAGTGGAAAGGAAAAGGAAGATTAAAACAAAAAGCCCTCTCTTTAAAGCAATAGTTAAAAGAAGCACACAATGTAGATCATTAGCAGAAGTTCAAGTAACATCAGCTTTCTTAATAAAAAGTTGCAATTAATGAAGAGAAAATGTCAGGAGGAACCCTAATTTTTTCTTAAACATTTTCTAGGTTATGCTTTTCCAAGGATAATCACATATTTAAGTTGTAACCTTTTTGGACCACAGTCTGACTCTTATTCTGTGTTCTCGCAGTTTCTAGTACAAAGGAACACTATTCAAGCCAGGGTCCCTTGTTACCCATTCAATTTAAGGTACCCCACCTATACCCTACTGAAGGCTCAAGGGGTGACCTGATCAAGTTAGGCACAACCATCCTTTTGTTTACAAGGTCTCAGAGTGTAGAGCACCCATTCTTACCTGTGGGGCTCAGGAAGAAACCTGGTCAAGTCTTTCCCTCAGGAATCAGGGTTCTGAGGCCTGATTGACACTAACAGGGAAGTTGACTTAAGATACACAGCTCCAGCTACGTTAACTATGTAGCTAGAGTCTACATATCTTAAATCACCGTCCACAATGCAAGAGGTTGATGGGAGCAAACACTCCCATTTGGCTTCCCTTACTCCTCGTGAGGAGCAGGAGTAACAGTGCTCATGGGCACATCTTCACTAGACCAGCTAAATCGAACCTTGGAAGATAAACCACAGCAGCATTGATCTTCCATGTAGTGTAGGCATGGCCTATGGGTCTGTAGAAACAGCCTTACATGGTTGTGCTTTATATATATATTAGTGACACACACATATGTATGCCAAGCAAATCTCTTGCTCACATCTTCCGATGTATCAACAAATTTCACCTGATGGCCAGTCAGGATTCAAGTGTCATCAGGATGCCTCTGCCCGGCATAGTTGTTTAGAGGGAACAGAGTTCCATCCACTTGATGCTGAACTGCAGTCTGGAAACGGTTCCCAAAGAGCAGTGTTTTTCCTTTACATTAAACCACCTATCTCCTTCAGTGTTACTAAGCTTAGCACTTTAGCCTACGTCTAAATAAAATTTAACAATTACTCAGTGCATCTGGTGAAGTGGGGTTTTTTGCGCACAAAAAGTTTATGCCCAAATAAATCTGTCTTTAAGGTGCCACAGAACTCACTTTGCAAGACATTGGATTTAGCCATATGAAGGAAATCCAATCAACTTCATGGAAAAAAAAAACCTTGCAGAAGCATCTTACAAAGGGGGGTTTTACCCACGAAAGCTTGTGCCCAAATGCATCTGTTATTCTTTAAGGTGCCACAGATCCTTATGGGTTTTGCAGTTGCTCACTGGCACCTAGCTCTCCTCCTTCCCTTCCAAGTTTTTTACACTTTATCTTTCCTGCCGAAATTGTAACTTAGTTGTGACCTTTTCTGCTGATGCAGATGGTTGGCATTAAAATGCTGGTCAGAGCTTATCTTGCCATTTAGTGAGTCTCTTTCTGTATCCTCCCTAATCTCCCTGCAGCTGGGGAAGAGGGCTACTTCACAACCAGGGGGGTTATAACTCTCAGTAGGGTTATTCCAGAGGCGAGGACTTTATCAGCAGCAGAACATTTTTTTTTTCAGTTTTAGTGGTGAACTCCCAGGCTATGGCTACGCTGGCGGGTTGTTGCGCCAGAAGTATGCAAATGAGGCTAATCGTGGAATATCGCCGAGCCTCATTTGCATATTTAATGAGCCACCATTTTGCGGAAGAGGCTCTTGTGCTAGAAGGGGCTGTCTACACTCCTTCTTGCGCAAGAAAAACCCTCTTGCGCAATGCCGTTATTTCTGAAAATAATCAGCGTAGCGGCATTGTGCAAGAGGGTATTTCTTGCACAAGAAGGGGCAGTGTAGACAGCTCCTTCTGGCGCAAGAACCTCTTCTGCAAAATGGTGGCTCATTAAATATGCAAATGAGGCTTGGCGATATTCCACGCTTAGCCTCATTTGCATTTCTCCGGCGCAAGATTGCGCCAGTGTAGACATAGCCCCAGAGTTCTCCCAGGGATGGATGATCAGGTCTCAGGCTTCCATCCTAGGCCCAACTATTATTGTATTACCAACTATTGAAAACTCATGAATCGGGCACCAAAAAAAACCAACAACAACAATAAAACCCATGAGATTTAAAAGACATTTCAAGTGCTTAGGTTTTGTGAGCCTTTAGGGCACACTTGGGTTGAATTTTCAAGCTGTTCTCTGGCTACTGTCAGTGCTAGAAAGTTACTCTTTTTTAAAATGAACACTAGCGCAGAGATGCTGGGGGTATCAGCCCTAGAGTCACCAGTCAGTTGTCAGGGCTGTGAACGTGGGCTACCGCAGCTGTGTGGGAACCACCCATGCCCCTCCAAAGTTCTGCTTCATCTTACCCTTCCCTCCTCCAGGAAGGAGCTGCTGTCCATGGCTTTCCTTACTCCTCGTGAGGAGCAGGAGTAACAGTGCTCATGGGCACATCTTCACTAGACCAGCATATAATCAGAACCTTTAAATTATGCTTCCCACCCTGTATGTTGGTTCTGCAGGGAGGAAGGTTGTAGGACACAATTCCAGTCCTAGCATTGGATGAAGCCTTAGGTCTCCACAGAACAGGCACAGATCTGCATGCAGGCACTCAGTATGCTGAGAAGGTGCTGGAGTCACAGATTCTAGCTTTCCCTCTCAGCTTTCTCCACCATGCCACTCTCCATGTGGATGATTGAGGAGCACGGAGATCCCCGGTGACTGTGGGGAGAAAGTATCAGAGGGGTAGCCGTGTTAGTCTGAATCTGCAAAAGCAGTGAGGAGTCTTTGCCCACGAAAGCTTATGCTCCAACACTTCGGTGAGTCTATAAGGTGCCACAGGGCTCCTCACCGCTTTTTTGGGGAGAAAGGCAATCTTCTCTGCTGATCAAGGAACACCTGAGAACCTGGATATTTAAGTCAATCCTTTTGGGAGGGGGAGAAGGAGGATTTCTCAAATTTGCTCTGAAGCAGTAAGGGACTCATCTTCCTGCCCTCCTGCAACAGAAGAGGCAGATGAAAAAAGCAGAGGTTTGTCAGGAGCAGAGCTACACCTTTCCTGCCACTGACTGACAAATTTAATCTGCCTCCAAAGATGCCTAGAGCCAAGACCCCAATGTCACGGACCAGCGGACCTCATTACAAATAAGAAGGCATCCATCCATACAACTGAGTGACTTCTTAAAATGCTTAAAATATAAAATATCCAACAGTTTTATTAAAATGACACAAGGTTCAAAGACTTTATGCTGACACAATGGGATAGCACAAAGGTGCCTGATAGAGAGAAAATTGAAATTAAGGACTTGAAAGGAAAGAGTTCTAAAAAAAAAAGTGTAAATCCCACATTGGAAGTTATGGATTGGGGGAGGTTCACAAGGATTCACAATGCACGTAAGTCTGTTGATAGGTGTTTAGAAAGGGCCCTGCATTTATAAAACATGACCACACTAGGAATGGCAGGGATCTACATCCTAAGGGCCTTGCCTTGAAACCATCCTGCTGACTTTTTCTTGAGTAAATATGGAGAACACACACACACACACACACAGGTGGTACCACAATTGTACCAGCTTTTTTTTTCTATGGGACTTCAATTCTAGCATAGATAGAGAATGAATGAGATTCTTCCAGAACAGCATGTCTGGAAGAATAGACTGACTAGATGCTTGATTACCACTTCCAAGCAATGAAATCTGTGTACTGTACATCTGTGTGGAAAGATCAGGCTATGAGCTATCAGATCTGGCTGGTGAGGAAGAAATAGTGGACACAGCTAGCAAATCCAATGGGAAGCTAGTACAGTATTAAAAGCAGGGATCTTTCTCTTGATGTATTGGAGAGTTCTGATGGTGCAATGCATTGGACAGTAGGCTTAGAGATGACCTTTGGACACAGCTTCAGCCAGGCTCTGCATTTTCTCATAAGAAGAAGGGATCCAACACAGAAGGGATCCACTTGGGACACGTGTGGTTCGGTTTCAACATGATGTTCCAGAGAACATCAACTGCATCCTTCTTCTGTGTTGTGCCCCAGCCTCCTGGAGTGCTGGAGGTTTATAGACAGTTCAGTTCTACTTCATACAATATCATTGATCTTGCCTCAGTGCAGGGAGCTAAATGACATGAGCTCTCGAGGTCTCTTCAAGCCCCATATTTCAATGATTCTATGAATATTGATTTGACCTCCTTGAAGAGTGCCACTGACCTGGTGCTGAGTCCATACTTGCCTGCTTACATAGATTTGTCTTTCTTAATGAGAACAGATTGATTCTTTAAGGTGTTTGCCACCTGGGGAAGTACTAGATTAAACACTCAAGTGTGAACATATTTATGCTCATTGAAGACTTGCTTCCTTGGCCATGCACCACTTTGTGAGAAGCTCTCCACCCTCTGACAGGCATCCTTGGATTGATTTCTCCATGTTCACAATGCCTGGCTCAAAGAGCTGTGCACCACACCAAAAGGAAAGATTGAATTGAATTGTTGTAGAAGTACCTCGAGGCCCAATTCTGCAAGCTCTTTGCTTGTGAAACTCCCATGAGAGCCCTCATCTCCTACAGTAGATGCCTTTTCTTTCCAAAAAGATGGCTCCTGTAGACTATACAACTGAATGTAGAAGAGGGATCTATTTTCAAGCATCTAACCTCTCTTCCCCTCCCCCACAAGTATTCTGCAATAATGGCCCCAAATGTTACATCTTGTACTGAATACAGACCTAATACAGAAAATAAGAGATTACATGTAAGTTTCAAATGAAGCCAAAAAGACGTTGTTGTTTTTTCCATGTAGGTTTTTATTTGTATGGGATCAGGGGACAAGCACTTTTTCTTCAACAACTTCAATTAGAAGCACCTCTTGAGATATTAGACATGACTGGGTCTCACATAGTAGCTTGGGAAACAGGTTTTTTTATTCCCACCTGGGTAATAACTGATTTTTTTCTTTCTCTCCTTCCAATAAAATCTGATAAATTCATTTTCTTTAGCAATGCTACCATAAAAACTGGGACCCTTCAAGAAGTAAGCATACAGTATAAGAGCAATATCACTTGTGGGAGGTGTCTTTTTTTGTAATACAAAGAGACAGAACTAGACTTATTAAACAAATTTGGCATTTTCTTACTCATCTCCACTAGACCACACGTTAGGAGATCTATTCACCATCTACTGCACATGTACTTCAAGAAAATATAATTGCTAGTGAACTATTCTCTGGAGTTCATTGTACCATGTACCTCTCTGCACTCCTTTATAGATATTAACTTATTTCTGCTTTTTTTTTTTTACAGATGTTCCGATCTTCCTTCTCACTACGTATCACTTTTAAAAGGCAGCTTGTACCACTCTTTACAGTCATCGCTTAATCAAATTGTCTTGTTTTATACTTTTGATTTAATTAATTCGGGTTTCAGTTATATTGTTGCTAACAGTGCCCTAACTATTTCAAAGTTTCTCTGTTAAAGGCTTCATCATTAATATCTTACAGGTTATATAATTAATATATTATTATGCAATACTGCTTTGGGCATTTCAATACATGCTTAACATCAACTGATTTACAATAAAAAACTTGTGTATTTCCTTTATTATGTATTCTCGGATGCATGCGTCAGATAAAATTCCAATCACCAGATCCTACATGATCATTCTTTATTAATTATACTTGCCTCCTTCACCGGATTAGTCCCTGAATAGCCTCTGACCATACAGATTGTGCTACAGTTATGTTGGCACAATCCTGTACTCTCTGAAGAAACATTTTTAGTAATAAATTATCACAATTGGTATCTCAGTAATTAAAATTCTGCATGATCAAAGTTCTGGCCTTCAAACAGACCTTTCCTTATCAGTGGCAAACGATTCCTGCTCTGCTTTCCCCAAACGTCCTGGAGGGCTATAACAACATGACTACCTTTGTTGTCCTTATCTACAAAGCTCTCTGATATCAGCCAAAATATTTACCTCATTTTCCTTTGAAAGCTCAATACCATTGGATGCCAAAGAATTAAGACTTTCCTTAGACTTTCTGTGCTCACCATATAGCAAACTGTGTGTTATTGAGTTCTTCTGTATTTTGTCTCTTTAACATTGTCTGTTAATCTAATAATATTCATACCCTTATCAGAAAAACCTTTACCTTCCATGTAACAGATTTGTGTGTGCTTCCACCATTTTACTCAATATGCTTTAGAATTCTGTTTTCTTTTTATCCCTCCCTTGCTTTCCCTTTGCAGTAACTCCTACACTGTTAGCCACACATAGATTTGGATTCTGCAAAATGTACTTCCTCTTCTTATTTTTCTTTTGACTCACCCCTAATCTAAGACTGCATGCAATAAAAATGTTCAAGTCAGCCATGAATCTGCTTTCCTTCACATAGGTGAACTTACACACAGGCTCCAAGGGTACGTCTGCACAACAGCATGATCTCAGAATAACTGGCGACATTCCAAAATACCATAGTGCACGTCTACACTACAAGCCGCTATTTCGAAATAATGTCGAGCTGCAAGACTTCTTCCTCCAACTCCTGGTAACCCTCATTTCATGAGGAGTAAGGGAAGTTAAAGGTAGACTGTTCTTCAACTTCCTGCTGTGTAGACAGCACCAAAAACTGAATTAAGCTATTTTGACTTCAGCTACGCATTTGATGTATCTCAAGATGCATAGCTTAATTCAACTTTATCTCTGCTGTGCAGATGTACCCCAAGTACGCTCATATCTAAAGTTATATGGCAGTTGTGTTAACACCATTGTCCCATAAGTAGCCTCTCAGAAAATTAAACGAGTGTTATGGCATTGTTTGCCTTCAATAAACTTGGCATGTTTAGCTCCAAATAGCAGTGGTTCTATCTTCATGCCATCTGTCCAAAGACGGCTGAGGCTCAGAACTGCTAACAGTGAGATATTGATTGGTGGGGTGAGAAGAAAGAACAGAAGTCTCATGCTTGCTCACTGGCAGTTCGACTGATTGACTTGCTTTGCTCCAAGCAGACTAACAGGGTGGGGAATGTAAGTGCCATTTAAAAACAAAACAAAGAAAAACAAACAAACAAAAACAACAAAAGGTTTCAGGTATCAAAAGTAGATACAGACTCTACTAGACATGGACTTATTCATGGAGTCCTATCTTCTAGTCTTGATACATGAAATATGCTTAATTTGGGATTTAAAGAAAACACTTTTATATGTGGCACTTATGGTACTGAAGAACAACATTGCTACAGTCTCACTACCTATACATTTATTATTGGCACCAACTCCCTGGTTCCATGTAATCCAATAAGGCAAATTCAAATTTTACTATTAGTATTTAAACCCTCAAATGTTAACAGACCCATAAATCTGCTGTCCTATTTCCCTTTACAGTGAATGTGCTCAGAGTTACTGGCCATCTCATAATATAGTCTTGAGATGATGAAAAGCAGGAAACTTTCCCTTGAAAACACATCTGAGACACCAGTCAAATGTCATGACATTTTTATTCCTCCTTGTGTTGGGAAGGTGCAATCTTCTAACATATGGGAATGCAGCTTTATGTACATCCTTTGGTTAGTCCACTGTTGACCCACCTTGACTTTTAAATGTGTCATATTTATTTATATTTGCATACAGGGCCGGACCGAGCCATTCCGGTGCCCCGGGCAGACAGTTCAATTATGCCCCAGGTTGGGAGACGGCGCATCCGCGGCCCCACCCCCGCCTGGCGCGTGGGGGAGGGCACACGGAGCTGGCGGCAGCAGGATGCACGTGCCCGGCCCAGCCCAGCCCGGCCCAGCCCAGCTACCGCTGCTGGCGCGCAGCCCGGGGCTGCCCAGGGCGGGCTGAGCCTGGCTGTGCAGGGCCCCACAGCCGCAGGGGGAAGGGCGCTGCTGTCCAGCGGTGTGGGGGTTAACGCGGCCCCTGCCCCGGGTGGCCGCTGCAGGGTGGCCGCTGAGAGCTGCTGCAGCCCACGATCCAGGAGCCGAGCGCTCGGCGCCTGATGGCAGCTATAAGGGGTGCTGCACGCCCCTTACAGCTGCCATCAGGTGCCCCCCATAGGTTGGCACCCTGGGCAGCTGCCCGGCTAGCCCATGCCTTAATCCGGCCCTGTTTGCATACTGTCTTTTGTTACATACCCAGACACTGTTGGAGCCTCATGATGAAATTTGCCCTTACCTCTCATAATACAGGGTTTTCACATACAACTACTTTTGTTTAAAACAAATAAATAAAAAAGCCCCAAATAGCTGGCCTAACAGTTGGTCAGTTAGGCTATGTCTACTGCCATGCTATTTCAAGATACCGGAGTGTCCCAAAAATAGTTTTCACAGGAAGATCGTTATTTTGAAATATAATGGGCTCTCTATTCTGACATCCCTATAAACCTCATTCCACAAAGAGTAAGGGATGTTTTGGAATGGCGGGTTATTTCAAAATTTGGTGATGTGTAGACAGCACCAAAGTACGAAATAAGCTATTTCAAAGTAAGATCAAAATAAGATACACAATTTGCGTAGCTCAAATTGCTATGGTGCACTGTAGACGCACCCTTACTGAATCACTTTTCAGATCCTGCTTATGAATGAATCACTTCTAACAGCATCTGGTAAACAAATTCCTCTTGACTATTTTAAATATATATGAAGGCACTGTGCTTTTGGTTCCCTCTGTTTACAATGGACTGCCACAATATACTTCAATTCCCAGGGGACTGAGACATTTCTAATGTGTTCTAAGCATGTTTGAAAGCAACTCCACATTTTATTTGGATGTTTTGGAAAATTGGTTAGTGAAGAGTTGACAATCCCCAAGGCTTACACCCTCAAACTGAATATCCAGACCAAGTTTCTTACACGCACACACACGCACATACACACCCCAGAGAGAGAAACAAAAATACCAAGACATCTCTTGATACTAATCATAAAACATACGCTATGTCAGGAAAATGAAGAAGCCCAGGCAGTCTAATGAACCTTCCTTTTCCAGTGGATATTAATCCCACTCCCCTTCTTTTCCCCCAGTAGATGTCACACCCTCCTTTTCCAGACATAACTAAAAGTCCCTGGAATGAATGTATCCTTTTTTATTGTAGTTGCATTCAGTGGTAGTTTGCACCATGTTTATCATCTTTCCTTTGAAGTAGACTCCGAATTGAGCCTCGCTTTCTATTTTTGGATTATGTCTCCTGATTTCTCAATGCTTCACCAAAGCTGGCAAATTGTCTTTGAGTCTTTTTTCCCCCTCATAGATCAATTTATGTAGGGCCTAATTAGGGTTTTGAGTGGTGGGACCATGCTGAGGGAGTCAGGCAAAAGGAGGTGGCTCACTGCTTTCATGTAGCTGACTAAAGATGCTATATCTATGGAGGTCAGCAGCCAATATAATATCTGCCAGTAAGCTCAGGCTAAGAAGCTTAAGGTATAACATTCACCCCTTCCCGTGTAACCAGGTATTGCCCACTGAGCCAGTGGGTAAATCCCAAGCCATGCCACCTATTGTACTCTCTTGGCTGTTCAGATAGTAGCTGCACCACCCTCTTTCCCTGTGTTCTCAGGGAGTGGACAGCTTCTGGTTAGCTGAATTTCTACTGGAGCACTGAGGGTACATCTACACAGCAACATTATTTTGAAATAACTAGCGTTATTTTGAAATAACTTAGTCCATGTCTACACAGCAGGCAGTTATTTCGAAATAATGTCAAAATACTGTCAAGCTGGAGGACTTCTTTCTCCAACTCCTGTAACCCTCATTGTATGAGGAGTAAGGGAAGTTGGAGGAAGAGTGGTCTATTTTCGAAATAAGTGCTGTGTGGACACTCCCAATTTTGAAATAAGCTATTTCAAAATAAGCTACACAATTGACATAGCTCAATTTGCATAGCTTATTTCGAGTTAAGCCCTGCTGTGTAGATGCACCCCAAGGGTGCAAGGGATCTTGGATGTACATGGGCCGCTAGAATTTGATTCAACCTTTTCACATTACTCACTTCCTGGCACTATGTAGCCTCATCCTACTTACCACACGCTATAAAGTTTTACACTCTCTACCCTGACAGATAGTATTCCAGGTGCATTCCAACAACTGTCTAGTCAATTTTTTGGTGGTTTCTCTTTTCCTGTGTTAACACACTCATGTTCCATTGCGGTTTTAAAAAAATATATTCCTTGATTTTGTTTTTGACTTAGCAATAGTGAATACTCCATAATCTACGCCAATCATCGCAGCATTGAAGATCTAAGTTGATTTCCATTACCCATTGCTGATTAAAAGATCCATAAAAATAAGTAGCTACAGAAAAAAAAAACTTTAATACCAAAATAAGATTTTATGACAAATTATTCGAACAGGTTGTATCCATCTCTTGGGAACAAACTAATTAGTAACAATGAAAGTGGCTAGAAGCATACCTAGAAGCTGTTTTTAACTCTTGTCAATACTTAAGAAAACAGTGGTGTCAAATACTTAATATGGATGACTTTGAGGGATTTAAAGCTTCTCTTTCCCCCACTCCTCCCGCCCACTAGCAAAGCTCTTTTGCTAATTAGGTAGGTTGAAGACGAAAAATCAGTAGAAAAAGACTCACCTATGAAACTTTTGCATGTTGCAAAGTTCTCTTCCAAACACTGTGGGAGTTTCAGTTTTGCCAGCCCCTCACTGAGGTCCTGGGCATGCATCTGTTGAAATTAGTAGCAAAACTTCCATTACGTTCAATGAAAGCTGGATAAGAGCCGTACCCTGAATCACTTACTAGCACAAAGGTGCCATTGAATTCAACGTGCCTGCGGGTATGGCTGAGGACTGAAGTCTGTTCCATTCTGCCCCACTGCCCTCTCCTGGCCCATTTTGTATGACTTCTCAGAGGTGGAGGGAAGCGGAGCACCCCTCCCTAGTGCTTGGGGAAGGGGTGGTGTGGAGATGGGGCTTGGGGAAGCAGTGGAGCAGGGTTGGTGAGAGGAGTGGGGTCTGTAGCAGGGGGGTTGCCCTGGGCACCGGGCTCCACTTGGGATGGCCTTGACCATGAAATGTTGTTCAAGAGGAAGGGATTCTAGGAAGAGATGGGATCTGCCTAACGAAAAAGAGGGATAATCATTGCCACAAGCAGGCTTGCTAATCTTGTGAGGAGGGCTTTAAACTAGGTTCACCAGGGGATGGTGACCTAAGCCCTGAGTTAAGTCCAGAAGTGGGATACCGGGGGGGAAACACAAGTAGGAAGGTGCAACACAGGAAGACTCCTGTTCCCTACTCAGAATGTAGGGCAATTAGCTCATTTTCTTAGGTGCCTGTACACAAACTGAAGAAGCCTGAGAAACAAACAGGACAAATTGGAAGTCCTGGCAGAGTCAAGGAACTATGATGAGACTGGAATAACAGAGACTTGGTGAAGTAACTCATGTGACTGGAGTATTGTCATGGAAGGGTATAAACTGTTCAGGACAGGGGAGACAAGGTGGAGGAGCTGCACTGTATGTAAGAGAGCAATGTGATTGCTCAGAGCTCCAGTTTGAAACTGGGGAAAAGCCTGGTGAGAGACTTTGGGTTAAGATTAGAGGCAAGAGGAATAAGGGTGATGTGGTGGGTGTCTGCTATAGACCACCAGACCAGGATGATGAGATAGATGAGGCTTTCTTTGGAGAACTCACAGATGTTTCCAGATCACAGGCTCCGGTTCCCATGGGAACTTTAATCACCCCGACATCTGCTGGGAGAGCCATCCAGCAGTGCACAATCCAGGAATTTTCTGGAACATCGAGGAAAACTTTCTAGCGCAAGTGCAGAAGGAAGCAACTAGAAGTCATGCTCCTCTTGACCTGCTGCTCACAAACAAGGAAGAATTGGTAGGGAAAGAGGAAGTGGGTAGCAACCTGGGCAGCACTGACCATGAGATGGTCGAGTTCAGGATCCTGACAAAAAGAAGAAAGGAGAGCAGCACAACGCAAACAATGGACTTCAGAAAAGCAGATTTTGACTCCTTCAGGGAACTGTTGATCAGGATCCCCTGGG
This sequence comes from Rafetus swinhoei, assembly GCA_019425775.1. Taxonomy (NCBI): domain Eukaryota; kingdom Metazoa; phylum Chordata; order Testudines; family Trionychidae; genus Rafetus; species Rafetus swinhoei. The sequence goes on along the minus strand of CM033436.1, from coordinate 43,743,808 downwards.
AGGCCAATATGAGTGGGAAAGAAGTCCAGAAGAGCTGGCTTTATTTTCAAGAAGCTTTATTGGGAGCACAGGAACAAACCATCCCATTGTGTGGAAAGAATAGCAAATATGGCAGACACCTGCTTGACTTAACAGAGGAATCTCCAGTGAGCTTAAACACAAAAGGGAACATACAAGATGTGGACAGATGACCAGGGAGGAGTATAAAAATATTGCTCGAGCATTCAGGTGTGTAATTAGGAAGGACAAAGAACACCTGGTCAAAAAGGGATTTTGGTAGCTCCGGGGAACCTAAACTGTTGACTGACTGGTTGGTGGTGCCGCAAAGTAGAGATGGTAGGTTGCCTGTAAACCTCTGCTCCATGCAGCTCTGAGGAAGCAGCTGCTATGTCCCCTCTCTGGCTTCTATCATCTAGCAGCCAGAAGCTCTACATGATGCCCCTGCCCCAAGTGCCACCCTCATCGCTCCTAGTGGGCAGGAACCATGGCCAATGGGCGCTGCAGGGGTGTTATCTGCATATGGGGCAGTGTGCAGAGCCACCCCCCTGTGTAGGAGCTGGATGGGGGACATACTGTCTCCAGGAGCTACTTGAGGTAAGCGCCACCTGGAGCCTGAATCCCTGAGCCCCTCTCCCCTGTGCCTCAACCGCCTATCCCAGCCACAGCCCTGATCTGCCCTCCCCTCCTTCCAACCCATAGATCCCAGCCTGGAGAAACCTCCTACACCTCAAACCCCTTATCCCCAGCCCCACTGAGCCCACACCCAGCCAGAGCCCGCACCCAATCCCGTGCCCCAACCCCTTCCTCAGCCCTGATCCCCCCTCCTGCCTTCCCGACCCCTCAGTCCCAGCCTGGAGCACATTCCTACATCTTAAACCTTCCATCTCCAGCCCCAGCCCAGAGCCTGCACCCCCAGCTGGAGTCTCCAGCCCCTCCTGCATCCCAACTCCCTAAGCCAGCCCAGTGAAAATGAGCACGTGAGGGTGGGGACAGAGAACAACAGAGGGAGGAGGGAATGGAGTGAATAGGGGCTGGGCCTCACAGAAGGGGCGGGGCCTAGGTAGGGCCTCGGCAGAAGAGTGAGACAGGGCAAGGCTGCTTAGTTTTGTACACGAAGAAAGTGGGCAACACTAAATGGGATTTTGCAACCCACATTTAATCCTTATTTCTTACTATGCCAAGATTAGGCCCATGGTATATGAAGTGGAAGAAAATTACACACACAAAAAGCGTGTCCCTTGTTGAAAATGGAGAACACCCTGAGTACACAGGCCAACGAGCAGGACTGCTTTAATTCAATGACTCCAAAAGAATAATTAAAGAAAATAAAATCAACTCTTATTAAAAAGGTGGAGATGTTCGAGAACTGGATCCGAGTAAAAAAACCTCAGGCTACGTGGGCTCCCAGATGATCTTGGTAAGTAAGAGCCGGTTAATTTTCTTGAAAATTGGATTGCAAAAGCTTAACAGCATGCAGCTAAGGATGGCCCACTTTCCACTGAAAAGGCATACAGAATCCCCATTAAGAGGAGAAATAAAAAATCATGAGTGGGAAGACACTATTATACTTCATGCTCTCAGATCGGAGATAGGGTGGGATCCTCAGGGCACTACACGAGGAAAGTAAACTTATTTTACAATACCCTGCATGTTCTCTTTTTCGTTGTTGTTATTCAAGTACCTCCGTGCAGGCACAAAAATGATTTGAATTAGCACTTTTGAAGAGGACGATGAAGGTGGCCATTTTGGGTCCAACAGATGCTGAACCACATGCTTCTTTCCACAGCCGTGTAGGCCATAGGTAGATATGAGGGGAATCAGGGAGCAGTGGATCTGTACCATGCCCCTCCCTCCGCGAAAGCTCTTCTGCGTGATGACCACATGGCTAGACCTCTGTAGCTTTGGGAAGCACTGGCCCTACAAAATCCAGAATCCGTGACCTCTTTCTGCCTTCATCTCCGTCTGTGTTTAATTGGGTAATGCAGTTAATGCTCACTTACTTTACAACACGAAATATGAGACTTGGTCAAACAGTTATAGAATGGTTTGAAAATGTAAAGCTCCATGTAAGCATTGGGTGGGGGGGGAGCAAATCAGGAGCTACAACCGTAAATTTGGAAGATGCAACATCTTGTGAAGTGTGATTTTGACATGAAGTGGCAGAGGCTAGGAATACATTATTAGCTACATCTAGAAAGCTAATGTTCTTTATAGCAGTGATGTGCCCATTGCTTCTTTGGATTGATAGCTGGATTTCAGACTGCTTTTATTTTTGACGTACTTTAGCCCTGAAATCATCAACAGTAACTACTATGAGACCTCTCATTTCTAGTGGATTAATCTCTGCAGTTTAAGAGCTTTCTTCATTATTTTCTCGGCTCTAATTTTCTTCTCTCTCTGAAAGTCTCCATGGCTTAATTAAGCCCATCTCAGGCTTGCAAGCTTTAAACAAGACACAAAAATACTGAGCTACCCTGTCAGGAAACTTTTCCCAGATTTGTACTAAGGCTGGGTGAACTGACCCAAACCTTCACCTGTCCCTCTAGGCAGAACTCTAAACCTTCGGAGATTCACCTACCACTGGTTTGCACACACTTCTATTACAGATTGAAGACTAAAGCAAATCAGAAGACAGCACTGAAAACCATAAAATAAGAAATCATTTCAAGTGAAATATATAAAACTTTTCACAGCTAGGACTGTCACCTCAGAAATAAAATGATGACTTGGTGGTAGTTTAGGTCCTTGGCCATTTTGGAAACCTATCCTGTGAGATAGCACAGCCCCTGAAATTAATATGATTGAGATGAATAATTTTATTTTATGCACCATTTTTTCCAAATCATGTAAAACTCACTGACATCAGCACATCCTGGGAATATTATTTACAGTGCCACCAGGAGCAACAAGCCTACTTGTAGATTCTTGGCTTGATTCTGAGAAGTACTGGGCTCCCACTGTATGTATCAAAGTCAATAGAATGTTAGAGTTCAGCACTGCTGATAAAAAGCCTGGTCTGATATTATGTTCTCTTCTCACATTACACTTCCTCCCCCCTGGTGTTTTTGGTGAACAGTTTTTGGTGCCTTTCTTTTAAAAGCCAACAACTAGAAATTTTAATTCTGTAGCACTTCTCTCATCTTTATTCTATCGAGACCCTGACACTAATCATAGAAACATGGCACACTAGAACTGGAAGGGACCTCCAGAGGTCATCAAGTACCTTACCCTCACGGCAGAACCAAGCATTATATAGATCAGCCCTGATAGATGTCTATCTAACCTGCCCTTAAATATCTCCAGAGATGGAGATTCCACAACCTCCCTGGGCAATTTATTCCAGTGTTTGACCACCCTGACAGTTAGGAACTTTTTCCTAATGTCCAACCTAAACTTCCCTTGCTGCAGTTTAAGCCCATTGCTTCTTGTCCTATCCTCAGAGGTCAAACAGAAAAATTTCCCCCCCTCCTCCCTTTGACACCCTTTTAGATACTTGAAAACTGCTCCGGGCTCAAAGGTGGGGGAGGCTGCTACCCTTGATGGTGGGGTGGCAGGGGAAAACAGGTCTACCCGCTCCACTGCGTCCCAGCCCAGGGCCCGATCAGTGGCAAAGCGATCTGCCACTGGGCCGGTGGGGAAATCTGGCTGCAACATGCTGGCCAGCTTGCAATCAGCAACCTGGCCAAACTTGATTCAGCTTCCCTGGGCTCCTTCCTACACTCCCAGTCTGGAGGTACCTGGGCTCTAAGTTTGCCATTCACCTCACTGGGGTAAATGGCTAGTGGCAGCCCCGCCCCAGCAGCTCCTCAGTGTTCCCAGTGTCTGGATGTTCTGGCACTTCCTCTGGGTCTCTGACACTGTAGTGACCTCTGTCTGCTTCAAACTCCAGCAATGGGGTGGGGAAGGAGAGACATCCTGCTCCTCTGGCGCTCTCCTCTCATGCAGCTGGAGGGCCGGCCTTTTATATTTCCAGTTCCTGTCCCGCCCCTCTGCTTCTGGTGGAAAGGCTGCAGGTATCCAAGTTCTGCTCATCGGAGGCAATCATGGTTCTCTCCCTGTCCATGCCCCCTCGCTGTGCATGTGTACTACTTATATTACTAAACCATTCATTTCCTCCTCCAAAGAACTACTGAGATGGTTAATTGAATCATACTAAAAAACACACACATTTTTTCTTGGCTTTATGACTGAAACTTGACTCTCAGCTGAAGTATTCCATGTAAAGACCCTGTATAAGAATATGTTGTGGTTTACTGTTTTCCATATATGCCTTAATTTAAAGTAAACATTTTGCCGACATTACAAAGGAGGAGGGAAAATACCAGCTAACTGCATCCATAATTAGAACTCAGTTCTTAAAGGAAGTTTAATGATGTTCTCTGAGATTCTTTTATCTGAATGCTGCAAAAAATCATCCTGAGATGGTTAGTTTGGAGAAATTTAGGCCATATTCAACAATAAGAAGAATGTACCATCTAAAGAACAAAAGATCATAACCCTTATGATAACCATTTGATTTTATAGGCTTCCAAATCAACTGTGGTTTAAACTAGTCTCTTGTGAATGTACATAAACAAAATTTGATATTTCAACAGATAATTTGTCATTGATTTGCCTGAAGCAAAGCAAACTACTCAGCTAAAAGGATGATAGAAAAGTCATTTAAAACTAGAAAGAATAACAAGTTACTCCCATTTTAAAAAAGGACCTTAAGATATTATTGGAATTGCTGGAAACCAGCATTTTGTTTAACTGTCTCAGACTGAAAGAGCATGCTGATGTTAAGCTCATTTTCTCCTATTACAGTAACGATGCAACAGTAACATACTACATTGCTTCATGATGTTATCCTAGGCTTGGAGTTATTTTTAGCAGCTCCTCTTTCCCCTCCCCATTCATGTAAGATGCCAAATAGCTGAATATTCCTATCTCCACAATCATATGTGTAAAGCATCCAGTTCTTCCCCTGTTTCTATGGGCAAATCATTTGTCCAGGTTTTGCTTATCCCACTCCTGGACCTTGTAATCTTCTTCCTGGTATCTCCATTTTCCATCTTGGTTCTTCCTGCTTGACCCAGAACTCAGCAACTAATGCCACTTCCCTCCTTTGCTTTCCCCTGTTGATTTAGGAAGTTATTCCTCAACTGCAAGGCTCCACACAGCCCTGCTTCATTTTCCGGAATGTTCTGCAAACAGCTTCACTGTTCCCCTTCTATCCCTTCTTTTCCACTTTGCCATAGGCAGCCAATGAAAATATGGAGGGGCTACAGAAACGTGTACCTACAATTACAGAATGTGCATCTGAACATATAGGCCCTTCATTACAATACAACCCCCCGGCCATTGGCTATGTCCTGATTGATTGCCCAGTTGCTGACTTCACCAGGGTGTTGGAAGGAAGAACGCTCCAGCCCTGCACAGCTTCAGGGGGCCTCACCTGTTCCTGTTATTCTGCTAACTTTGCGTTGGAAGACACAAAACTGAGGCAGGAACCGAGGCAGCTACCAGACATGTGCTGCCGGCGAAGTGATCCCAGCACAGAACTACAGATGGACTGCTCTCTGGTATTAGCAACGGAAGTCAATTTTAAAACAAAGCTGATAGCTGTGTTCCTTCCTTCTGTGACATGTCATCAGCCAAAACAGTGAGTGCTACTCTGTGGCAACACTCCAGAATTCACAGTTTATCACCTCCCTTATCCCCCGCATCGCTGTTCCTCTTGTCCCAATCCATTTAATATTAGTGAACAATGCAGCATTTCAGATATTCTTTGAGTGAATGAAAACTGGTAAATAACAGCTCACAATTAAATGAAGCCCTGAAGTTCCACCCACTTCCCATCACCATGGAAAAGCAAAAAAATGCTAATTGTGCCCATTGAAATGTTCCTATATGAGCTTCAGTTTAGTTTCATTATTTTCCCCTCATGATAATGGCAATGAAAAATTTAAGTAAAAATCTTGTTATCTGTGAACAAGATTTAAGAATTCATAAAAACCTGTGAAAATTCAGCGAATACCTGGCAAATGAATTTGGGAAAATGCAGGACTTTTTTTTTCTTTTTAGATCATTTTATTATGGGAACAAAGTGTTTGGGTGTAAGAACATAGGCAACTGAAGAGAGTCATGCATCCTGCACTACATAGTAAAACAAGATCATAGAATCATAGAACTGGAAGGGACCTCAAGAGATCATCAAGTCCAGTCTCCTGCCCTCATGGCAGGACTAAGCACTGTCTAGCTCATCTTTGACAGGTGTCTGTCTAACCTGCTCTTAAATATTTCCAGTGATGGAGATTCCACAATGCACCTCCCCCCCCCAGACAACTTATTCCAGTGTTTAACCACCCTGACAGTTAGGAAGTTTTTCCTAATGTCCAACCTAACCCTCCCTTGCTGCAGTTTAAGCCCATTGCATTTTATCCTATCCTCAGAGGCCAAGGAGAACTTTGTGGTTTCATGCCAGGAAGCAGCAACGATATCGAAGACAGCTAACTACATGGTTCAGGTCTGCAGCCTAAGTGGGTGTCAATCCTTCTGTAATAGTTTACTATTACTTTGCCCAGTGATAGTACATAAGATGCAAAGCAGGGTCAAATGAGGACCACTATGTTAATTTCTTTATTAAATTTGTGTCTTATGTATTATCACTGAGTAAAGCAACAGTAAATTGCTGCCAAATCAGGAAGGATTGACACCCATTTTGTGGCCATGAAAATGACTACACAAGGTGCACCATAATTGACAATCAGGTACATTAGATCAAAGATACACACTGAAGTGGGGGAACTGGGGAAGAAGAAAATGTGGAGGAGAAAAAAAGATTTGATGTGTGTATTAAGGCTTCCCTTTAAATAAAATGAAGTGTTTACTACATGCTATAATCCAGAATGCCTGACCCCACAGGCACCACCAGATAACAGCCAACTAACCTACAGATCATCTAAAGAATATGGCAATTAGAAATCTCCTATATGATCACTCTGTTCCATTGGTGGCATCTCTTAATTCTATCACATCAACAACCAACACACAAACCCTTTTGTCATTTTTGCTTCTTCTAAATTAAATCAGTCTGAACATACAATAATTAATTCAGAATTTCCCTCAAGTAAAAACCATAAGAGATATTAATATGAAGGCACACATAAAAACTGCAATCCAGAGCCTAATAATTATAGATAGAACTCACTATTTTGACCAATCAAGTGTAAATAGTATAGTCTAGTATGACACAAGTCAATTAGTACTTCTTTAATAGACTAATCGTTTTGCATTTAATTGTCATATCAATAACACTGGCATACCCCTACAGCAAAGTCAATAGTTATTACACCAACTAATTAAAAGCTAAGTTAAAAGGTAACTTGCTGAGTGCTCTGTTCATGAAATGCAAATTTGGGAAGGAGAAACAATAGACAAAAATTAGTCTTGATGGTTCATTTTTTCCATTTTCTTTTCTGATTGAATGGAATGTGTTGTGTGGCTCTCTTCACACGATGGGAAGTGACTTTCTATTGGCGTAATGAGCAGAACAGCAAAACAGATGGGTCTCTTCTGAAGTTACACAAGACTCCCAGTGGACAATATAAAATGCTGACGGATAACAAAAGAATTCCAGACTTGTTATTCGCTGAAGATTAAAATTTAAACATCATCTGAGCAAGCCAGGCATTTGAACCAATTTTCTTAGCATAGGATTGTAATATACAGACAAATGGTAGCATTGGGGTTGAAATACAAGTTCATTTTTTGAGACAACAGATCTGCTAACGACCCAAAGAAACTTCTCCCCCCACACACATACAGTAATGAAATTCTGAAATGTACCTGGATTACATATTTCACCTTGCTTCACATGAGTCTATAAAAGCATTTAAGAGAGCATGTGCTTAAAACTATTCAAGGAATCATGTATAACAGTATTGTGTGAACATTTTGAATACAGTAGCCAAGGCTGTGGCAAAACAAGAAAAAATACTTTGTGGGATCATACAACCACAATTAGAAATGATACCATTGGTTCATAGGGATTCATTGAAAAAAGAAAAAAACAGATGGAGGAGGGTGGGCAGGGGCATTGGGAGGAGATGTGTAAAAAATCTTGGGAATAGTTTTGCCCAAGTAGTATATGTCAGGATGTAAACAAACAGAAAACAGGGAAAGAGATAAACCTGGGATGTCTGAGTTGCTCGGAAACAGGATTGAACCTATAACTCACCCAAGGGAAAGTGGGGAGCCGAAGAGAGAAAGCATATTTCCAAAGGGAGGGGGAGAGAAACAATCAGTACATTTTAACAAAGCCAATGAAAAATGAAGAAAAACAGGAGATAAATAAGAGCAACAAACATTATGTCAAGAGGAACAAGGCCTTGGGATAATTCTGAAGATGGATGAATGACACTTTGGGGAGTGCAGTACTTTGTGGAGATTAAAGGAAGTTTTGAAGTGCCTGAACTAAGCAGACCTGTATTTCAAGCTGAAGAACATCCTAGATAACAACATGAAAAGAGCTATTTTTCTCTGACTGACAAAAGATCTACAATGTTTTATGGGTATATTTTTATAAATAAATGATAACAAAGATTTGTCATGATATATATTAATTAAATTTGAGACAACAGATTTGTTAATGACTCAAGGGGACTTGGGTCATTAAAAGCACAGTGTGTGTGTGTGTGTGTGTGTGTGTGTGTTCACCCACACATCAAATTGCAGTTCTGGACACATCCAAATTTTAAACAACCTGTTATAAGAAAGAAACTGAAAATGCAAAATTTACCCTGATAGAAAACAAATTGATGGCCTCCACTCCCAAAATAAGCTGTGGCATATATGTAACATTTAAAAGAAGCAAAACAACTGCATAGGAGTCTTTACCAGGACATACAAAGAAGAATAAGTATACTCTCGTACAATATTTGTCTTCATGAGCTTTTGTGGATGCAACCCACTTTTTCAGATGACTGAAATATTAGAAGTCCAGATCCAAGAATAAATAAGGGAAGGGGGGGGGGAGAGAAAAAAGGAGGGGGAAAGAAAAAGAGAGAGAGAGACAGTGAGTAGATGGTTTAAGTAGTTACAAGAGGCTGATAAGAACAATTAGCATCTCCATTGTTTGGTTGGTTGGTTAAGTTGTTAGGATGTGGAAGATAGTGTGGGAGCCAGCTGATGTCCCTGTTGATACCATTTGCATAAGAATTAAACTTGTAAATGAAGTTAAGTTCCAACCCTTCCCTGTGTACTTACAGGGAAGGGTCAGAACTTAACTTAATTTACAAGTTTAATTCTTATGCAAATGGTATCAACAGGGACATCAACTGGCTCGCACAGAGCTCACAGAGCTGGACCCCCTACCTTGCCAAGGGGCTCAGAAATTCTGTCAGTCCCCCTGTGTATCTATTCCATCGTAGGTGCTTGTGCACTCCAGAGAACAGCTGGCAGACAGTTTTTCCCATAGCAGTACTTGTGAGGGTGGCCCGAGTGCCCTGTGCTCTTTCACACACACAGAAAAGGGTTGAACCGGCCCAGACTCCCCTTAGTTCCTTCCTACTGGAATGAGTCCAATACAGAGGGGAAGGGGGTTGGGGCGGAATGGACATGTGCCACAGATCTGGAAGAACAAGAGTTACAGAAAAGTCAGCAAGTGTTTTCTCTTCTTTGAGAGATTGCCCATGCAGGTGACTCCTAAATTGCATCTGGTGGTGGGTCTGAAGTCTAGCTGAACAGGGATTGGACCGTCACTCGTACCTAGATTACTGAATTTGCATACCGGGAAGCAAACATCGCATGTGACTTTGCCACTTTGCCAATGTGCGATGTGGGCACATGAGCCAGAAATGCTTAGGCGCTAGTTGAATGACTCAATACTCTTATCCATCAGCGTTACTGTTACTACTGATGCATACAACTGGATATCCATGACAAAAACAGAAACCAAGGTCATATAACAGCAGAAGTACCTCTCAATTGTAGGACCCATTTTAATGAGGCTAATTAAGTGGGTTGGATGTGTCCCATACATGGCTTTTGATGTAGAAATGCAGGTGTTAAAGGCAAGAGAAACTGGCTTTGTAATGCGCCAACCAGTTAATGTCTTTGTTTAAGCCCAGGGTAACAGTGTCAAAGCTGTAGATAAATTCCAGTTCTACAGACTCTCTCTGTAATTGGTTAGTGAAATGCCTTTGTAGAAGAACGGGTACTTTTAAATCCATGATTGACTGACCAGGCAGGTTAAAAAGTTCCCTGACAGATTTATGTGTGTTACCATTCCTGAGGTCTGATCTGTGTCTGTTTATCCTTTGTCCAGTTTGGCCAATGTGCTTGCCATTTGTTTTTATTTATAATTTGATGGATCATTTCTTTCTTAACTTGCCATGTTCTTGTTTTCTATCACCACTTGCATTTGTTGGCCACCCACCACCCTTCCCTTTGTTTTCCTCATCTGCCCCAAAAGGAAGAAGACTGTTTGTGTGATCATAAGCTTCAGAGGGGTAGCCTAGTTAGTCTGTAACAGGAAAAACTTAAAAAACAACAAATAGTCTAGTAGCACCTTAAAGACTAACAAAACATGTAGATGGTATCATGAGCTTTCATGGGCACGACGCACTTCTTCAGATGACCGGAGTGTTCTTCAGTCATCTGAAGAAGTGGGTTGTGCCCATGAAAACTCATGATACCATCTACATGTTTTGTTAGTCTTTAAGATGCTGCTAGACTATTTGTTGTTTTTGTGTGATCATAGTCACCTTCCATCAGTAAGAACTGTAGTGTATTATTTGTACACATTTATAGTGCATTGCAAGTTGTAGGGTTGGGAACAGAATCCAAGTTTCCAGTTCTTGTGTCTTATCAAGATTATTAATCTTGATCAATTTAAAGGGCATTTTCCCACCACTCCATAAAAGTATGTTATGGAGCCCCCCCCCCAACCTCCCTTTTGTGTTTATATAGCACTAACGCTCAAGTAAGTCCTGGAAGGTGACAAGGATATTAGCTATCAGCATTAGATGCTAAGCAACATTCCAAACCCTAGTTTTAAAAACAAGCAAGCCTCTCTCAAAAATAAACACATGATTTGAGATCAGATCATTATATAGTAGAAAAACACTGTGAAAAAGCAAAGCCCCTTATGAACACTAATTAGCTAGGGCTGAGAACCCTTGCACAGTAGCTGGGTATGATATCCACATTACTAATGGGTAAATAGAACCAGATGGATTAAGGGACTGATTGCATTCAGCAAGAGAGCTTGGAATGGAACACAACTCTTCCCACTAAGCCACACTGCCTCAAAGCAGGTATTATTCTCTCTGCTCAGGTAAAGCATTCAGGATAAACTATGGGAGTTAACGAGATTCATTCTACTTCCAAAACGTGTAGTCTGTTGTGTAAACCAGCGCATATATACTATACAGTTAGAATTAAATCCTGTCTGGTTCTACTGAAACCACTTCAGGAAATTCAGATCTGTCCACTGCAGTTAGTTTTTATGACAGAACTAATACAGCGAAATAAACAGTGTCATTGGTGAAAGGAATGTCAAGCTGCTTTTGAATTGGCTAAACAGCAACTGATGTCCTCAAGGATTACAGTGCATTATGACCCTGCCCTGCCAATCTGTTTAGCTCCTGACGCTTCACCATATGCGGTCAGAGCAGCAATTTCTCACATAATGCCAAATGACCTAGAAAAGCCTGTAGCATTTGCATGGCGAATGCTTACTAACGTAGCAAAAAATTAAGCACAGATGGAGAAGCTTTAACTTATATATTTTGATGTTCTGTCATTAAATTACTACATTTCACTACTCTATACCTTGGTGATTGCCAAAGAGTGAAAAGCCCTCCTGGGTAGATGTGCCACATATACATGGAGATTTTATTTAATTGAACTCAGTGGGGAGACAAAGTTTCCAATACCACCTCCAGACTCAGAATGTTTCACTTTTTATTGATGGTCATATCGGATAGAAATTAACATGATTGGATAGGCCAGGGATGGGTACTGGGGAAAGGAAAATAGACTGGCATACAAAGAGGCATAAGCTCATCTCTGACAAAAAGCATTTGAAGCAAATAGCACAATATGTATTTCAAAGTTAATGAAAATTGTTACACGTAACAAGCTGCATTTTAGCCAAGACAATTAACAGCAAGGTATTCATTTCAAACTCATGGATTTTTCTCTCCCCTCCCCCCAAAATTCCATTTGCCATTAATTTCATACTGAGAAGTGGCATGACAGCATGTCGGTTAAGAGACACAATATAATTAATCTTTTAGGGGTGGGCAATGTCGGAATAAAGAGGAATGGGGACCAAGAGCCCACTTCTGCAAAGGGCAGGGCACCCTCCACTTGCACGAATCGGAGTTGCCCAGCATTCTTTGTTTGGTTACAAGGGAAAGGGCATAGTTATCCATGCTGAGAGATTATTTACTGTGAAATTAAATGCCACGATATTTACATTTCAGAGAGCAGAAAAAAAAAGTTAACTTCAGCAAGCAAACAAACCTCCTCCAGGTTTGGTAAATGAGCAGACCTCGAGAAAGTGGAACATTACAAGGACAAATATGCTGTCAGTAAGGACCTCTTCCTGCACTTCTTACATGCTGAAAGCTCATGGTGTCAAAGGGAGTACTGGGCTATAAATACCCAGACTGCAGATACTGCACATGAACAATGAAGAAGAGACGCTTTGCAGGTTAATACATTTTGAGATTTTTTTATCCTTCATTTCCTGTAAGATTAATTTATCCTTTTTCTTATCATTCAGACTTTAAACATTCCATATTAAAGCTACAGAAACAACGTGGCAAATTAATACATTCTTTCCTCATGGGTAAATTAAGAAGTGACGATGTATAGCAACATTGCCTAGGAATCATTCCTTTGGAGGACATGCATGATTTCATCTGAAGGCCTATGATCCACTCAGAGATAAATAAATGTCAAGAGAAAGTACAAAGAAAGAGAGAATGGGGGAAAAAGCAATTTGGGGAAGGGCTACTAGATCAACAGGTTAATCAAGTGAAGCAGCAATTTCCCAATGTGACAGGTTAGAGAATCTTCAATTAGCATTAATAGGACAAGGGGATGTGAACAGCTATGTGCAAAACACCTGAAGAAGTGTTTCCACAACTGTCAGTGAGAACAAAGCCAAATGATAAAGTAGATCTGGTTTGATGTTATAGACAATTAAAGGCGAATGTTCAGCACAGTGTGCAAGGAAAGAGGTACCAAACCAACAGTCATAATAATGGGCGTGGCGAATCTGCTTTAGCATGCAATGTGCTGACAATGTAACCATTTATTGATGCCGAAAGGAGTGCTGCCAAATTGAAAGTGTAATGAAGGTTCAACATGGGGATGGAGGCACCTGAAGAGCTATGCCAATGAGCAACGACATAAAGAGGAAAAAAATTCCCTAATATCTGAGAAATATTTGTTATTTGGGGATTTTGCCTCTAAGAATCCATTGTTTGCTTTGATTTGTGCCCAACACCCACACTTCAGATACAAGATGAGATTATGACCAGCCCACTCCTCACACCAGGATGCAATGAGGTAATGCCACTTTTTTCTTCTCACCTTCCAGCATAGGGTGGCAAACCTGCTGTGTGCCATCATTGCTGTCTACTCCTCAACCTCATTGCAGGCTACTGCTTCCACCATTGGCTGCAGGGCAGAGAGTTAAGCTCCCAGCATTTTTTCCCTCAGGATAAGGGACATACTCGCTCTCCAGTCACCTGGATACCGGAAGGTAATCTTGCCCTCATGCTATAAGGCACTTGGTTTCTAACGTTCATCTCTATAACTATGCACTTCGTCTCCCCTCATAAGAATGAAATGGACAAACCACAGAGTTTGGAGAAGATACCTGTAACAGGTAGACACTCACTTCACACAAGTGCCCTCGTTTGGCCGAGTGCAGGTTCCTGCACTGTTTCAGTTTTAAAAGCCTTGCAGCTACTCGGCTCTCTGGCTGAGTCACACTTTTTGTGCGCACCTCTAAAAGAGGCCCATCCCAGTGCCTTCTTTAGAGTGTCTCTCAATTCAATGCCATTCTCTTAGTTTTTTTCCTCACTCTGAACAAGAGTGGTGCCCCCAGGGCTTCCCCTCCTGGAGACAACTCCTTTGCCCTTAGCTCAGGGCTTCAACTTCAAGTCCATCAGTCTCTCAACAGCTCTCCACTGGAAGCTGTCCCTGGCTCTGCCAGACAGACACCCCTGATCTTCTCCCTTTCAGGTCTGGGCTGCAACTGAGCTGTTTCTAGTCCTGCAGCTTCTTATATAGTCCTTCCTGGCTCCTGATTGGTTGGTTCTGCCACAGCCACTCTAACCTGCCAGGAAGACTTCTCTATGTCCTTAGGGCTTGGTCCGCCCTGTCACAATACCAAATATTTACCAATGAATTTGCCAGTGAAAGTATAAAATAAAGCTGAGGGCCGTTGTCCATACATGTTCCTAATACAGACAGAACCAGTCTTGGCACTTGTGTGTTCCTGGCACCAAGTCCCATGAACTTTATATTGCCCTTCTGACTGCTACCTGATGCATTCTCACTTACCTTTCTCCAGCTGCCCAGCACTGGGTGCTGCCACATCCTTCTGAACTATGCTGCTTTCCTTCTACCACTTCCATATGGAAGCTGCCTCATGTTATCCTCTCAGTTGCCTAGTTTCTTTTGCTCAGAACACATTTCACAATACCCTCAGCTCATCCATATTTCCACAGACGTTCTCCAGAAAGCCGCACCCTAAGAAATTAAGACTATGTCTTCATAATTCTGCATTTCCTGAACTTCAGTTTTATGGGACCTTAAAACTATCCTGTGCACATACTTTCCTGTTTTGTAAGATGAGGCATGGGTGGTTAGTTTATTCCACCCCATGCTCAAATCTTACTTATCTCCTTGTAAACAACATAGCAGTGCCACTTACTAATTAGTGTAGTTGTGTCTTTAATGCATTCTACATGATCTTGACACCAGGGAAACACATATGTAACGTCTTGATCAGCAGTGTTCAGTTAATAGTGGGTCGCCTGGAATTGTGGCTGTATTTAATGGCAACCATAAGAGTGACATCGGTTTGGTTTATTCAGGCTGCACATACAAACATGTACGCAATGTGGTTTTGTGGTATTCATTTTGGTCTTTATAAAAGATGTTTATCTTGTATTCTTCCTCATGAATGAGCCCTCCAAATAGGTAAATTCCCCCATAAACTCTGGCAAAAGTCGTCAGTTTAACATTGAACTACATACTACAGAAGAAATAATATTGTGTTAAAGCTACTTGAGATAGATCAAGATTGATGGGAATATCATAGGCTGTGTAATTAGCCACAAGCAGTGTCTAATAAACTGTCGACCATGCCTTTTCGTTTCTTAGAAATAAAAATTCAAGGGAGTAAGACTACATGCATTTCAGAGAATAATAGGATTTTGGAAAGAATGTACTTAAATTGTTCACAGAACTTGCCTACTCATGTGTGAGTAGACATACCAACAAATGACTATACAATATACCCAATGAATACCTTTTTGCATGCACGATCACTCTTCTTCTACATGCAACTACTTACTTTGGCCAGTGAAATTACTTGTTTGCTCTACGTGCAACTTAGATACCAGTTTCTGAAAGCTTGGCCAACACTATATATAGTCACTTTTTTGTGACTGATAGTGTTTAAATACATAGGTTAATTAGATACTATACTAGCGTGCCGGTAGATAGCTAGAAAGTTTTCCCATACCCTCAGAAAATGTTAGCAACACGGAAGAGGTGTTATTCACATCTCAGTTGATGCCAGACAATGTGTTCAAAGGCTGCAATCAATTGCTTGCTCAGCTGGTGATTGTTGTGTATGTGTGTGTGTGTTGGGGTGGGGGGGGGAGGACTATAAACTTAAGCTTCACCTATAATGGCTAATTTAAACACTTTTGCAGAATTTTTGGCACACAAGTTTTGACTACACTACTGCCTCCAATTTTGCCACCACTGATGAAGTCGCAATAAAAGTGAATTATGAGACCTAAGTTCATACAGCCTTAAAGGCCACTCCATAAAAAACTACTCTTACATAGACCTTTCATTGACTTCTGCCAATTGCTCGAAAATAGAGGTAATACTATTGTGCAGCTTGAGTAAACCAAACTAATGTCATGCTTATGGTTGCCATTAAATATGGCCACACTTCCCACCCACTATTAATTGAACCCTTCTGATCACGATTTAAAAAAAAAAACACACCCTAATTTAAGTTATTGCCAAAAAGGTAGTGGAATAGCAAACTCTCCTAACGTACACTTCATTTAAAACATAAATTAGAGAAATGGAGGATGATTGAATAATAAAGAGACGGAAAAACATGTCATTGTTTGCATTCACCATATTTCATATTTACAAAACTCAAATACTGAGTTCCTTGTCAAATACACTGTTAAGTGCCTTTTTTTTCAGAATCCTACCTTATCGCTAAGTACATTGTGGGTTTCACATGTAATCCATGTATCAACTAAGTGTGGTACAAAATACTATTTAAACATTAAAACTTATACTATTGATTATTTGCCCAAGTTTCTCATTTTAATAAGTGTTCAGAGTATGTCTCCTCTTAAATAACATTATCCTTAGTACATCTGTAGTGCTGCCTGAACAAGACGCAAGGAGATATGGTCAGAAGACCAGTAGCAAAGTTAAGAGCCATCCATACTCAGAGAGACACGTACTGAACAAGAGAGAATGTTGTTTTAGCAGTACCTTCTGTGCCATCAAAATATATGATATTGGAGAAGTTTGAGATTTGGAAGCTTTGGAGTAGGCCCCATTTGTCAGCAGTGTAAACTGGGCTGTTCTCAACCATCCCTTTCACCAGCTTTCTCAAATGTATTCTGTGAAGCCTTAGACAATTTATTTCTACTGTGAAGTGGGTGGATACTTTATAGACTAAATTTGACACTGACACAAGCATTTCCTTCATGAACAAGTCTTCCTATTTAATTTTTGCTGTTGTACTAAATCCAAGTTTTAAGGAGAAAAGATTCAAGCTTCATGTCAATGAAACATTTTGAATAGACTTGAAAGAATGTTTTAGTATGATGAGCTGGAAAGGAACTTAGTCTACTGAGAAATTTTTTCTTCTGTCTCTCCTGCTTCTCCAAGTTTCTTTTTCTTCATGCTGTGATTCATAGAAATAAATATAAAGTTGCTATGTTCACAGATATGCAGGAATAAAGATCCAAGCAACCCACATGCGTGGACAAAAGAAGGGATAAGGTATTACATGGGGATTCCCTAAATGTCAAAACTTGCACTTGCACACAAATGGAAGATCATTTTGCAAATGATAACACATATTTGTGCAACTTAATGCCATTTCTTTCCAGCACACACCTTTAGTTCCCAAATTCTAAGAAGCAGAAGAAAAATCAGCATACACATGTGGCTTGTAAACCAATGTGGACTATCCAGAAAATGGGTGTGTAAACACACATGCTAATGTCAAGCATGTAAGATATCTTCTTTTCTGTGTTCATTCAGAATGAGATTTCAGGCAACAGAACAAGATTTATGGAGATCAGCATATTGTGAGAAACTCAATAGCAGCTTTCAGATTTTTGCATTGGAACTGAGGACCAGAGGTGGGACCAATATATATATGAAGTATTATGCAAATTAAAGTTCAGCTAATTGGCTATATCTTTATGAAAGAACCAGTTGCACACTTTATATTTATTTTCATTACAAATATTTGCACTGTCAAAAATGAAACAAAATAAATAGTATTTTTTAATTCCTCCAATACAAGTACTGTGAAATCTCTATCATAAAAGTTACATTTCAAAATGTACAAAAAACTTCATTCAAACATAAAACAATGTAACAATTTAGAGCCTACAAGTTCACTCAGTCCTACTTCTTGTTCAGCCAACTGCTCAGACAAACAACTTAGTTTACAATTCTGGCATATTATGCTGCCTGCTCCATATTCACAATGTTACCTGCAAGTGACAACAGGTATTCACATAGCACTGTTGTAGCTAGTATCATAAAATGTTTACATGCCAGCTGTGGTAAAGATTCATAAGTCCCTTCATGCTTTGCCCACTATTCCAGAGAACAAGTGTATATGCTAATGATGGATTCTGTTCAATAATGATCCAAAGCAGAGCAGACTGATGCATGTTCATTTTTATCATCCGAGTGAGATGCCACAAACTGAAGGTTTATTTTTTTGATAATTCGGATTCTTTAGTTTCTGCATTGGAGTGTTGCTCTTTTAAAACATCTTAGGGTACATCTACACTACAGAGAAGATCAAAGCTGCCACTGTTGATCTTCCATGGTTCAAATTATCAGGTATAGTGAAGACATGCTAATTTGAACTGAGGGGGTGCTCCGGTTAATGCCAACAGTCCTGCTTCCACGAGGACTAAGGGAAATCGAAGGGAGTGCATGCTTCATTCAACTTCCTGCAGTGTGGATAGCGCCAAAAGTCGAGTTAAGGTACTTTGATTTCAGCTATGCAATTAATGTAATTTGACCTTATCCCATAGTGTTGACATACCCTTAGTGATTGACTGAACAAGAAGTAAGACTGAATGGACTTGTTGGCTCTAAAATTTTTTATTTTTTTTTTGGTATGGAGTGCAGATATGTAACAAAAAATCTGCATTTGTAAGCTGCATTTTCAATATATCACGACAATACTCATATGAGGTTAATTAAAATACTTTTTATTATTTTTACAGTGCAATTTGAAATAAATATAATAATACAAAGTGAGCAAAGCATACTTTATATTCTGTAAAAAAACAACAAAGAGTCTGGTAGCACTTTATAGACTAACAAAACATGTAGATGGTATCATGAGCTTTCATGGGCACGGCCCACTTCTTCAGATGACTGGCCATCTACATGTTTTGTTAGTCTATAAAGTGCTACGAGGCTCTTTGTTGTTGTTTTTAAGTTTATCCTGTACAGACTAACTCGGCTTCCCCCTGAAGTTTATATTCTGTGTGATTAGAGTCACAAGAAATGCCATTTTCCCTTCAGAGCTAAGTTTTATCAGGTGATTTTTAAAATTAACTGTATTTCACTGAAAAATGCAATGTTTTGGACTGAAATTCATTTAGGTAGGTGAAACATTTTGAAAGCTGATTTAAAAATGAAATACCCACAATAGAGTGTGGAAAGCACTCAAAATGGCTGCATCAAAATGAATAGTTAAAAAATAGTTTAGAGTTGAGCCAAAACATTTTAGTCAATTCAAAACAAATTTAAGTCTTTTGACTTAAGAGGAAATTTTTTTAAAAAATATTGAATTAAACTGGATTTTTCTGCTGGATTTCTTGATTTGGTCTCTGGTTACCTATGAAAGTAGATTGTCTCATAAACATTCAGCAGAGAAAAAAAAAGTCAAACAACGATATTGGTGTATAAAAATAGTCAAATTGAAAAGAACATGAACAGTTAATCTCAGAAATAATTTGGGTATTTGACCAAGTTTTTACTAGTGTATGATGGTTTATATAAGCCTTAATCCTGCTGATGCAAATTCAATTTGAACTGATTTCCAAAACTGATACGAGATGGGGCTATCACACTGCAGATAATAAGACTGTAGTTTCTCTCTTTCTCTCTTGTGTGTCTTCATCCTTCATGAAGCACAACTATTCAAAAATGTACAAGTGTTTTTTTTCAGCAGGAGAAAGATATAGACACATAAGACATGAAAATTATGGATAAGTAGTTTAATGTCTCAGCAAGAGACATTGATTATGATTCTTAGCCTAGTAAATTGGACGGTGATTACTAATGAAGAGCGACCCTCATTTGCAGATTTTAACTTAATTCAGTTTCTTCCAAAGATAAAGAAAAAATTGGACTATGGGAACTCTATTTCTAAACCTGCAAGCAGATTGTCACCAAGGCAGAAATCTCTCGGGAGACTGACTTTTTCATATGATTTGATGCTGTAATTGTAAAAGGATGTGAAATGACTTTTTTTTTTCATTTATCCTTTAAATTGCTACTAAAGTATAAAGGATGTCTGCAACCTACTGTATGATGTGATTGAATTATAAGGGTTATGTCTACTTGCAATAAAACTATTCTACCTGACAACCACTCTATGGTAATAGCTTATGAAGCTCCTGGTTTTCCCAAGTACAGTTATTCAGAATTCTAATGGGGAGTCAGTGAGAGCATCTGCTACACCATGTGCTGACCTGACAAGCAGGAATGGTAAGAAAAACAATCACACTCCTGTTCAAGACATTAAGGTCAGGTTTATGATGGAATAAAGGATGTTTGTACTACAAAAAAGTTGAATTTGTTTATGGCAGGAGCTCATGTTTTAGTTTAATGTATTCATTTTGTTTGTTTTTTATGTTGGATCTACAGTACAGTGAGAAGTATCCTTTTTGCAAATTCCCATTAATATTTTGCTAACCAAGAGGATGAATCAAAACCACTCTCTCATGTGCAAAACATGACAATTTAATTTCACAGTTTTTACATTTTGTTATCTAACAACATTTTACAAAAGGAAGCATACAGTGAATCAAACTTGGATCAAAACAAAAGGCTCGAAATGCAAAACCCAGGAAAGGAAGCATTTGTGCATTTCTTTAGAGCTTGGATGCAAAACATTTTTTTCAAGAGGCAATATCAACACCGGCCTTTCTTAGTGAAGATCTGCAGCACACGAAGTAACTAGTGCTGGATGCAGTGTTCACGGCAAAACCCTTAAGGGAGTAAAGTCATAAAAAACATGAAATTTGGTCCAAGCTTATGAAGATTTTTTTTAAAACCTTAACCTAGTACCAGCAGTTCATGGGTTGAGTGTTTACAGTAGCAACAATGCAAGATGCGGTGTTTTTTCATTGTCCAGACCTCAAACCAGGCAAAACTTGGTTGGTTTTGGCAAAAGTTCAAATTGAAAACTTAAAATTCCATACCCAAACCCTAAAGTGAAGGTCTATCACCCCATGAAATAAAACCAAGGAGAAAAAAATAAATAAATAGTCCTGGAAGCAACTTAGTGCCTAGTTAAGAAGTCAAAATCAGCCACGACTAAATGGGCAGATTTTAAAAAGGCAAGATTGTGGTGAGGGACTAGAATTAAAAATGGATTCAGAAGCAATGATGAAATAATAGGATAGGAAATAGTTGGATGAGCCTGTGAAGTATTGATACATCTAAGTCAGGGGCTAAGTCAAGGCAGAATTGAATCTAAAGTATTTAATAAGCCATGATGGTGTCTTCTAATAAAAAGATCCACATCTTAGCTGCAAGATATAAAGTACTTTTTTCTTACCCACTAAAATCTAATCCTAGACTTTTATTAGTTGACTCTTCTTCACACAATTGATCATGCTAGGTCTGTCTCTAAATAGCATTTTTCAGGTGTAAATACTGACCAAGAATGATATGAGTGAGAACAGAATTTGCCTCTAAATATATTTCAAAACATATATCAGCTACTTTCTGATCTAATTTCAAAGTGCTGAGAGAAACAGAGCATTTCAGACACCTAGAAGAAAAAAGCCAGACTACAGTAACCGAGATACATTATTGGTTTTATACATAGAAGTGCACCAAGGAAACTGCAAACAATTGAAAAGATTTGACTTAAAAACAAAACTTACACTTGTTTGTAAAAGGATTTAGAATCTTTTTTCTCCTTTAATGACTTCTGGCCATCCATACAAATTGGTAGACTTCCCAAATACCATAGGCTAGTTATTTTACACTATATATAAGCAACCCTGCTGACAAGTTCCTCAGCAGCCTAAGCAGAGCCCAAGCATTCCAGCCTGATAACTCTCTCTCAGTACTCAGTAGCACGTAGCACAATAAGCACAGGGTTCATTGGAATTTTTAGAGTGCCAGTTGTTCTGTTTCTGGAGCAAACGTATGTTTAAGGGTCTGCAGCCAGTTTAGAAAAAAGACCAGTTACGTTTATCAAGAGCAAGACACATCTATCTGACACAACGGTGGGAGAAAATGGGCTGGAGCAGGAAGCTGGCCTAGACTAGCCAGACTTGAGCCATCACCGAAGGCCGAGTGCAGGGCAGTTTCATACTCCAACCCCTTATCCCCCACCCTCTCACAGCCTCCCAAGCTGAAAGCAGATTCCAAAATGCCTCATCCCTGAGTCACTCCTTGGGGAAAGAAACTGACCTCTCTTCTGGGGGGCAGGACCCCTTCCCCACATGTGTCTGTCCCTCCTTCCCTTCCCCACATGCTCATGCACACACTGGCCTGCTAATGGGTTTTAGTGGATTTTGTAGCCATCCACTAACTTAAAATTATACATTCCTGGTCTGGGGCTATTGCTCTTTTTTTGGACTATATGATTACAATGGTTCCTTCTGGTACGGAATCTATGAAAAAATCCACAGTCTGCTTTTAGTTCATTCTGCATTTAGCAAGCCCACACAAAGAGTTCTTCTGGATTTATTCACTTTCAAATGTTTGGCAATAGTACATTGTTTTGCAGGACAGCAAGTGGCTTACAGTGCCACCTTGTCTGTGTGATGCCATCAGGCAGAATCAAACCTAGGACCTCAGAACATGAGCTTCTACCTAGGAGCTAAAACCCACCGGGCTGTTTGATAAGGCTGGAAAACAGACTCATTCTCTCTCTTTGTAAGTGGTCTTGGTGCCATTAGGGTGTGGGCTTCACTGCATCTCTGAACTCCGTCACAAGACATATCCCATTTGTATTGAAAAATGGGTGAAAAAAAACAGGATACTAATAATTCCTCCCATCGACCCTGGCTCTTCAAATGAGTATTCCACACACATGGGGTTTGTAGGATTGGATCTCTTCTGAGGTTTTCTAGTGCCTGCACCTGTTCTATACCGATCTTTAATCATGCTAATGTATCTGCCCATTCCCTCCCGACTCTTCACTGTTTTGTGAGGCATGTTGTGCAAATGTTTCTCCATGCTTATTTTTCAAGTGGCTTCTTAGAGCCGACTTTCCCCTGAGTGTACTTTCTCTTTCTTTACTAGCCCTCTTTTCTATACAAACAACAGATTGCTTTGCTGCTGTCCTTTAGATTTAAAGAGAGGAAAAATCCCACACCACAGATGTCTGTTTTCTTTTTCAAGCTTCTTGGGAAACTTGAATATCTCAATTCTTCCTTACAGGATACAAAATCTAGACTTTTACCTTCTGGCTCTCCTTATCTGTGTTCAGTATCACCTGGAATCCTCATTCTCCTTGAAGATCTCCTAGTTACGTGGGGAAATGAACCACAGATAATGCATTAACAGGCTGCTCAAAATAGCTAGCAAAATATTTGGCTGCATGGCCATGGGGTGTGCTCTAGCCTTGGTTTCTTAGGGTATGTCTACACTACAGCACTAATTCGAACTAACTTAGTTCGAATTAGTTAATTAGTTAATTAGTTAATTCGAACTAAGCTAATTCGAATTAGCGCATCTAGACTTAAAAACTAGTTCGAATTAGCGTTTTGCTAATTCGAACTAGCGCATCCACACTGATTGGATGCTGGGTCGCATTTAAGGGCAGCTGAAACCAGTTCCGGCAGGGCATCAGGTCAGTAGTTGCTTTGTGTGGCTGCTGTCTGAGGCTATCTGAGGCTCGTGCTTAAAGGGACCCCCTTGGACAGCCGGTTCTCAGCTTTTCTGCTTGCTTGCCTACCTCGCCGAGGGACAGTAAAGCGTTTTTCTCTGCGCCTGCCTGTGTTGGTGGTTCCCATTGGGGACCCCGCCGCAGTTGGCAACATGGAGCCAGAGCTCGCCCTGGGCTTTCTGGTGCAGTTTTTGGACTTGCTGCTGCAAGCCTGCCAGCAATGGCTGGAGGCTGCCTGGCACCACCTGGTGCACGTCAGCTCCCTGCCTCTCCACCTGGCCTCCCTTGGGGCCGTGGAGGAGCCGCAGCACCACCCGGACGCCAACGTGCCCCGCCGCATCTGGCATCTGGACACCAGCAGCGACTGGTGGGACCGCATCGTCCTGGAGCGCTGGGGAGAAAGACTTTGGAAACAGAACTTCAGGATGAAGAGGGGACACCTTCCTGGAGCTCTGCGAGTGGCTCGCCCCTGCTCTGCAGCGATGGGACGCTCACATGAGGCCCGCCATCCCCCCTCCAGAAGCATGTGGCCATCGCCCTATGGAAGCTCTCCACGCCGGACAGCTACCAATCCATCGGGAACCAGTTCGGCGTCGGGAGATCCACCGTTGGAGCAGTGCTCATGCAGGTACGGCACTCACCGGCCACTGGGCTGGGGGGGTGGGAGGCTGCAAGGAGGGGATGGGCCGCCCCAGGGAAAACGGGGGCAGGGGAGGAGGCGACAGTGCCCTGCATGGGAGGGTTCGGTCTGTCCCCGGCCGTACTACATGCCACCCGCAGTGGCTAGGATCGCAGCAGGGGTTGCTTCTGGGAGTGGGGCGCGGGGCAGTGCCAGGGAACGAACACTCCCAGCCACCCGGGCGCCCCGTGATTCGCGGTTTGCTGTGTCTCTCTGCAGGTGGTCAAGGCCATCAACCGGGTGCTGCTCCGCAGGGTGGTCCGCCTCGCCAACCTGGACGCTGACATCCGGGGGTTCGGCGCCCTCGGCTTCGCCAACTGCGGGGGGGCCATTGACCGGACGCACATCCCCATCCATGCCCCGGAACACCAGGCCTCCCAGTACATTAACCACAAGGGGTACTTCTCTGTGCTGCTGCAGGCTGTGTGTGACCACCGGGACCAGTTCTCGGACATTAATGTGGGCTGGTCTGGCAAGGCACACGACGCCAGGGTGTTCCGCAACTCCTCCATGTGCCAAAGGCTTCAGGCTGGGACCTTCTTCCCCGACCGCCACATCAGGGTCGGGGACGTGGACATGCCCGTGTGCCTGGTGTGGGATGCGGCCTACCCCCTACAGCCCTGGCTCATGAAGCCGTACACGGGGCACCTCAACCCCTCCCGCCAGGCCTTCAATGCCAGGCTCACCAGGGCCCGCATCGTGATCGAGGGGGCCTTCGGACGCCTGAAAGCCAGATTTAGGTGCCTCCTCACCCGCCTCAACCTCGCCGAGCACAATATCCCTCCCGTGGTGGCAGCATGTTGCGTGCTGCACAATTTGTGTGAGCGAAAGGGGGAGGCTTTCCTGCCAGCCTGTATGGCTGAGGCTGAGCGCATGGCTGGCCAGTACGCTCAGCCCCGCACCGCCGCCATCCGGGAGGCCCAGCGGGGGGCCGTCCAGATCTGGGAAGCCCTGCGGGAGAGCTTCCAGGTGTAGGAGGAGGACTGAACTCTCCCTGCATGCCCCACTGGGGCCTTCCCCTCCCTATCCCCCCTTCCTAATGTCAAATAAACACACCTGTTTTGCCAACAAAAATCTCTTTTATTTTACATAACTGGGGTGGGGAGGGAGGAATGAGGGTGGGAGAGGGAGGGGAAACCTGGGAGGAGGGAGCTAGAAGGGGGAGGAAGGGGAGGAAGGGATGGGATAGCTCAGGCTTGGGGTCCTGCTGGCTCTCCGTCTCGCAGCACTGCGGGTGCGGGGTGTCGGGGGAGTGGGTGTGGAGGGTGGGGCAGGAGGGATGGGGGGGTGTGGAGGAAGTGGGAGGGGGAGCAGGGAGCGAGAGCTGGGACGGCCGCAGGGGCCGGAGCAGGAGGAGGCAGGAACCTGTCCACCAAGGTCTGGAGGTGGCCTCAGAGGGCACGGCCCTGCTCCTCCAGCGCCTCCAAACTCCGCTGCCGCAGCGGCAGCTCCTCCCGGACCCAGTGGTCCTGGGTGCGGAGCTGGAGCTCCAGGAGCCGCAGGTGCCGCCGCTGGTACTCTTCCTGGTGCACCTGCTGGCCCGGGTGCGGGTGGCTGTTGCAGGCGAGGTGGTGCGCCCTGCAGTCCCAGGTGCTGCAGCTGTGGTGAAACAAGAGCAGTGGTCAGTTGTCCCTGGGGACACGATGGGTGAAACCCAGCCCCGCTCTGCAAGGCCAGGGCCCCTGCATGACACCCAGCTCCGCTCCATGGTGGGCAAGGCCCAGGCGCACGGTCCCTGGGCTCCCTCTCCCCCCACCCCCCCATACACGTAAGGGGAGCATGATGGCACTCACATGAGGAGCCCTCCTCGGCCTCGGACGACACAGCCGATGTGCTCTGTGGGATGTCTCGGGGGTCCTGGGTCCTGGGTCCTGGGCAGCCTCCCTGCAGGATCCTGGCTCTCGGCGTCCTCCTCCTCCTCCTCTGTATCAGGGACGGGTCCCTCTGCCCTGGGGTCTATCACCACCCGGGGGGCATGGACGGCGTGAGCCACAAGGATGTGGTCCAGGGCCTCAAAGTGGGGGCAGGCCTCCGGGTCGGCCCCTGGCTGGGAGGCCCTGGAGTAGGACTGCCGCAGGTCCTTGATTTTGCAGCGGACCTGCTCCCAGGTCCACATGTGGCCACTGGTGGCCAGGATGGCAGCCATGCGGCTGTAGACGGCCGCGTTCCTGTGGCTAGTGTGGAGATCGTGGACGTTGGAGGCTTCCCCCCAAACCTCAATGAGGTCCACGATCTCTGCACTAGACCAAGCAGGCGCCCGCCTCTTGCAGCCCCGGGCAGGCTCCTGGGAGCCGCCAGCCTGGTCCCGGGAAGAGGGGGAGGGCTGGGTGGCAGCGGGTGGCTGGCTCATCCCGTGCCAGGTGCAGGGTCTGCTGGCTGGGTGCTGGCAGGCTTGCAACTGGCACAAGCACCGTAGCCAGACCGTGGCCCTTTAAGGTCTCCGGGGCCGGGAGGGGGGCAGAAGAGTTTTCCTGGTTTGGCCCAGAGTGGCCACCAGGGCAAGCTGGGAAGGGCTAGCCTCCAACTAGTTCAAATTAAGTGGCTACACAGCCCTTAATTCGAACTACTTAATTCGAACTAGGCGTTAGTCCTCGTAGAATGAGGTTTACCTAGTTCGAATTAAGCGCTCCGCTAATTCGAATTAAGTTCGAACTAGTGGTTTGTATGTGTAGTGCCTATGAAAGTTAATTCGAACTAACGGCTGTTAGTTCGAATTAATTTTGTAGTGTAGACATACCCTTAGGTAGTTTCAGCTTAGGAACAATAGTACTGGCCAGCGGCCCTGGACAGAGTTTTATTCATGGGGGAATGTTGCACCACTGCATAATGCCAAATTTATTTGCATAAATTAACAGTGTGCATACAGAATTGTGTTTCCCCCGAAATGGGATGCAATGCTGTTGGCTGCAACTGGGAGCCGATGGACCAGGCAGAACCCACCTTGCACATAGAAGACATTGTCAGGGGAAGGAAGGAACTAGAGCAGGAGCTGTCATATGGCTTGCCAAGCCGGGCTGGATATGGCCTGCCAAGCCACTGGATGCGGGATCCTTAAGAACAAAAGCAACTCCTCTCTGCTTTAAGTGGCTGGCTTCTCTCAGTGGCTTTCTGCTCCAAGAACCGAGGGGAAGGGTGATGCTTCGCGCGCTGGCCCCACCCCCACGGCAAAATCTCTCAGCTCCCATTGGCTGGTTTCTAACACCTTCTGAGCACCTGGAACTCAGTCACAGGGAGCAGCCAGATATTTTGAGCAGCCTGGGACTGTGGTAGGCAGGGAGCCTGCCTAAGGGCCCTGCAAGGCTGCTGGCCAAGAGCTGCCTAGGTAAGTGCCGCCTAACGAGAGCCTGCCTCTGGCAACTCCCACCTCCTCCCCCCTCAGGCTATGGCCTGTTGCTGCCCCAAGTCACCACCCAAACCCTCTGCACCCCCCTTTCCTTCCAGGTCACATCACCCTCTCAGATGCTGCACCTGCTTCTACCCCCCTCCCCAGGCCAGTATCCGCTCCTGCACCCATACACCTTTCCCAACCTTGCACCCCATTCTTTTGCCACAGGTGACAACCCCTCCTTCACCCATATTCCCGCTCAGACCCCACACCCTCTCCTTCACTCCAGTCCCCTAATGTGAGCTCCCTTCTGCACCCAACCTCTGTCCCAGATCCCACACTCCCTCTATAGAAAAGTGCAGCCCTTGACCACTTACCCAAATCTTGGCATGGCCCCCCCAAAAAATTATTGTCCAACTCTGAGCTAGAGGGTTCTTAGTAGTGGCAGGTCCCAAAATGCCCTGAAGGAAGATGGTGGCATGCAGGTAACTTCATGCAAGCTTGGGACCAAACATCAGGCAGTTTCTCCTTCTGGATCCCTAGGCTATGTAAGGGAGAAGGGTAGGTGTCTGGGCTGAGGCGGCACAGCTGGGACCGGGGGAAGTGAAAACACGCAGATTTCAGGGCTCTAGGGGGGAGTGTATGGGGATATATGGGCAAGAGGGCCCCCCAGCTGGGCTCAGAGAGAGGGTGCACATATATTAGGCAAAGGGGGGAGCTGTGGCTGGGTTCAGGGGGATGAGGGTATTAGCTGGGGGTACCATGGCTGTACTCTGAGCATGAGGTGTTATGGGCATCTGTCTCCCCGTCTTGACTCGGGGAGTTTGCGGAGGGGGCAGAGAAATGGGAACTGGGTTGTCACAGAGGTTTCTTTAACACTCAGTTCCCAGCACTAGCCAATGCCTGGAAGTAGTGTGTGATTGTGTTGTTAGAGATGTACTTGCTGAGCTGTAATTTGAAATAAATCACCAAAATAATCGAAATGGCTGTGATTATGTACAGTTATTCTGAAAAATAAAATTGGCAACATTTTTAAATATTGTGCGCAGAATTATTTATTTGAGGCGGGAGGTGGAATGCCCCCAGGACTAACAAATAGATGTGTTCCCTGAGAATTTTTTTTAAAAGTCAAGATTTCTCTTTTTCTGAGAAGAACAGGGGAAGATGAGTGATGCCAGAAATCATAGGATGAGTGGACAGGAGACATTGCAAAAGTGCACTGTGCCAAGGTGCTTCTCCTACAATTCTGATCTACAGCCACCACTGATGGCTGAGAATGTTCAGAGGTGGAAAGGATTGTTTCAGACTCATATCTAAGGGCTTGGCTACATGGGCAAGTTGTAGCCGTACAAGGTAGGATGTGAATTTACAGAACTAATGCTATTCAGGTTGTACCACCCTTCATCGGGATTCTCTGGCCTGGCAACATCTGTGGTCTGACAGGGCTCAAGTATAGAGAGGTCAGGCCGTGAGGCAGGAACGTGGGTCTGGCAGTGGCTGTAGAACTCCGGCCCTGGCTGCGGAGCTCAGGGTCCAGCAGCAGCAGATAGGGAGTGCCAGCCTCGGGAGCCATGGCCAGGCAGGCAGCAGTGGTGCTGGGCTGGAGCCCTAGCAAGGGGCAGGAGTTCAGCACGGGAGGGACCTCCCCTGGTCCGGCAAATCCCCTTGAGTGGGACCAGTCAGGTCCCGAGGGTGCCGTGTGAGGGAGGTCTAACCTGTATTAGTAAAACTCCCCATGCAAGATATTCTTATTCTGGTATTAAAGTGCCTTTTCCCAGTTCCACTTTTATTGCTTTGAGAAGTAGTGTAAATGACGCCAAAAAGCCACTGTTATTCAGAAATACAAGTGTTCATAGAAGGGGGGTTATCAATGTAATGGGGGGGGAGGGGAAATCTACACTGTAGGCAAGTTCTAAGCCTGTCAGCCTCAAACCTCCCTCCTCTCCAACTGTCTGTTTGTTGAAGAACTGCGACTGAACAGTGAGAAATAGGACCACGAAATTCAGTATTCCTCTCATCATGACTTAAAGCAAGGTAAAGGTTAGGTTGTGCCAGGAAAATGGGATTACTTACCAGAAAACCATACAGAAAAGAGATAGTATTGCCAGGCAGGTGAAAGGCACTGGCTGGGTGCGTGCACCCTCCCCTTCCTGAACTGCCCCAACCCTGAGCCTCTCACTCCTCAGGCACCCTTTAGAGATGGGGGGCAGGCTGGAGCTTCCCCCTAATTCATACAGGGACATTGCTGGCTGTTCCCCTTCATCAGGAAGCAAGGGGAAAGTGCACGGTTTGCTGCATTCCTCACTCTGGCGCTAGGGGGCAGACGAGTCTGGACTTGCCCCAGCCAGGGGACATGCACCCCTCTCTCAGATGTGCTTGCTGGAGCTGCAGCAGCCATGGAGATGCGCTTCTCACGCTGCTGAGGCGAGAGAGGGCTGTGGAAGTCCTCTCTCCTGAGGGCAGCTTGCATACTGAACCGTTCATCGCCAGCCCCACCCCAGAGCAAGGATTTTAATGAAGAACGACAAACATTAATTGAGTTAAGCCAATGCTTAACCGACTCGAGCCATACCAGGTAAACCTTCTAGTAATTTTATACAACGGAGGAATTAGAGTTACTAATGGACAGGTTGCTCAAAGAATAAACAATGCAACTAACAACTTTTTCTGTTAAGACTTATTCACTTGCCTCTGCTGTTCACATGGTATTTCCAGTGTGAGTGGAAAATATGGAAATCTTTAAAGAAAGCAGTTTTCTTGAGTTCCAGGACAAGTTTTTGGAAAGCAAATGAGTAGAGATAAGCTGTAATCACACATCTGTACTAGAATTCTCATCCTAACTCATCCCTCGAATCTCTGGAGATTCACACATTGCTCCTTTATTACTTCAGCTTTTCCCAACTTGAAGATGGGAAAGGCCCTAAAGGAGTCTTTTTCTTTTGATTTATAAAAGGTGTTGCTCCACTTACCAGGCACCATTCTGTGCTCTGGGCACTCTGACAATAAATTAACAGTCTCATACATTATTCACTGTAACAAATGATAGATAGTTCTCTTTGATGGAATGAACAAAGTAAGTAGTGCTTCTCCTCAGAGCACCTTAACAACACATGAATATGGCCCTCCAAACCTGTCCTTCCCAAATGCCCAGGAGAGGAGAGAAGGCTTATAGCATGCCAGTAAGGTTAACAATTCCAGGATCTAGTAGACTATGGAAGGATGAGAACTGAGTTCCAATAGAGTACAGGGCTAAATGCTCCATCTCAACAATGAGTGAAGGTGCTTAATTGTTCAGTAGGACGTTAGGAGAAAGCTCCTAAACCATTTGTTGCTTTTAATTTTAATGCCCACACATCGATTGGTACACTTGGAAATTCATATGCAGAATTTTAATTTTGTGGACAAGCTGTACAGGGACTATCAGAGAGGAACACTCAATTCTTAGCTTAACCTTTGTCTTAGTTTTGCTTGGTCTCACACACAATAGACTAGGATCTGAAAGAGGACTGGACCTTAAAAAAGGAACACTGGCTGGCTATTGCCAGAGAAACGAATTTGATACACGACCTTCAATTCCCAGGGAACTTGTCTGTTGAATGGAGAATCTGTGAGACCTATCAGAGATGACAACCTGAAAACTGCTATCTAAAAGGGTGTCATAAGGAGGAGGGAGAAAACTTGTTCATCTTGGCCTCTGAGGATAGAACAAGAAGCGATGGGCTTAAACTGCAGCAAGGGAGGTTTAGGTTGGACAGTAGGAAAAAGTTCCTAACTGTCAGGGTGGTTAAACACTGGAATAAATTGCCTAGGGGAGGTTGTGGAATCCCCATCTCTGGAGATATTTAAGAGTAGGTTAGATAAATGTCTATCAGGGATGGTCTAGACAGTATTTGGTCCTGCCATGAGGGCAGGGGACTGGACTCGATGACCTCTCTAGGTCCCTTCCAGTCCTAGTATTCTATGATTCTATGATTATTAGGGATGGGGGAAAGGAGCACCAGACAGAGGGAATTTTTCAGTATAAAGAATGGAGGAACTAAAAAAAGTGCTGATCAGAGATTCACAACTACATAGCTAGGAGGCAGTCAAAGTCAACTCTTCAAGTTCACAAAGCATTTTAGGATGCAGAAGGAACTCTGGATAGGATGTTGCAAAACACTGCACATGTGCTGACCCCTCTGACCTGCAAGGGTTCATGATCTGGAAAACACCAATGTTATAATGACCTCCACAAAATGAAATCTGAAAACCAATTTTGGTCAGGCTCCTCTGTGGCTTGAAAGCAATTTCCCAGGAAGTCACTCTTGATGATTCACCTGTAAGACAGGTGTGTCCCTTATTTCTTTCTGCTAGTAATCCAAACCAGTTTCTGAAAGCAGGACACCCGGAGTGCAAGGGAACTGCTGTACAAGGCCTCAGTCCTGCAAAGATTTGTGCAGATGCTTCACTTTAAGCATATGAGTAATCCCATACTTAAATCTAAGCTCAGGGAATCATGGGACTCAAAGAGACCTCAAGAAGTCATCATCGACAGTCCCCTGAACTCATGGCAAGACCAAGCATCATCTGTACCTTCTCGGACAGCGGACTGTCTATCCTGCTCTTTAAAAAATCTCTAATGATGGAGATTCCACAACCCCTTTAGGTAGTTTATTCCAGTGCTTAACCACTCGGTCAGCTAGTATCCAACTTAACCTCTGATGATAGGACAGGAACCACTCGGTCAGCTAGTATCCAACTTAACCTCTGATGATAGGACAGGCTTAAACTGCATCAAGGGAGGTTTAAGGAGAATAATTTTCTTCCTCCTTCTTGCAGCATTTAGGTACTTGAAAGCTGGTATCCTGTCCCCTCTCAGTCTTCTCTTTCCCAGACTAAACAGACCCAATTCTTTCAATTTTCCCTCATAGGTCATATTTTCCAGACTTTAAATCCTTTTTGTTGCTCTTCTCTGGACCTTCTCCAGTTTGTCCACATCTTTCCTGAAATGTGGCACCCAGAACTAGACATAATATGCCAGTTGTGGCCTAATCAGTGTGGAGTAGAGTGGAAGAGTTACTTCTCATGTCTTACTTGCTGCACTTCTGCTAATGCATCTCAGATTTTTTTTTTTTTTTTTTGCAACAGTGTTAACACGGTTGATTCATAATTAGTTTATGGTCTACTACGAACCACAGATCTCTTCCCGAAGTACTCCCTCCTAGGCTGTCATTTCCCATTTTGTATGAGTGCAACTGATTTTTCCCCCCTAAATGGAATACTTTGCATTTGCCTTTATTGAATGTCATTCTATTTACCTCAGACCATTTCTTCAGTTTGTCCAGATCATTTTGAATTATAATCCTATTCTACAGAGCACTTGCAACCCTTTCCATTTTGGTATCATTTGCCAACTTCATAAGCATATTCTCTATGCCACTATCTAAATCGTTAATGAAGATATTGAACAGAACTGGATCCAGAACTGATCCCTGCTGAACCCTACTTGTTATGCTCTTCCAGCCTGACTGTGAACCCTTGATAACTACGCTCTGAGAATGGTTATCCAGCCCATTGTGCACCCATCTTATACTAGCTCCATCAGGGTTGCATTTCCCTACTTTGTTAATGAGACATTTATGCGGGACAGTATGAAATGCTTTAATAAAGTCTAGATACACTACAGCTACCACTTCTCCCCCCATCCATGAGGCTTATTACCCTGTAAAAAAGCTATCAGGTTGATTTGGCAAGATTTTTCTTGACAAATCCATGATGACTGTTACATATCACCTTATTATTTTCTAAGCTGAATTCTATTTGCAAGCTGAATCCTTAATTATTTGTTCTATTATCTTTCTGGATACAGAAGTTAAGCTGACCAGGCTGTCATTTTCTGGGTTGTCCTTATTTCCTTTCTCATAGACCTAAAGGGGAAGAGATAGCTCAGTGGTTTGAACACTAGCCTACTACACCCAGGGTTGTGAGTTCAATCCTTGATGGGGCCACTTAGGGATCTGGGGCCAATCTGTCAGGGATGGTGCTTAGTCCTCCCATGGGGGCAGGGGATGGACTTGATGACCTCTCAAGGTTCCTTCTAGTTCTATCAGATAAGTATATCTCCATATATTAACTATATTTGCCCTTTTCCAGTCTTCTGGAATCTCTCCCCTCTTCCATGACCTTTAAAAAATTATAGGTAACAGCTGAGATGCCTCCTCACTCAGCTACTCTAGGATGCATTTCATCAGGTCCTCATGTCTTGAAGACATTTAACTTATCTAAGTAATTTTTAACTTGTTCTTTCACTATTTTACCTTCTGATTCTACCTTGTTTTCACTGGCATGTATATGTGTAAATCTTCACTAGATTGGGGCCAAAGACTATGACAGAAGAAATCTCTGAAGGGACAATCGGATTAGTTTTGAGTAGGCCATCAAAAACATTTAAAAGCCGGGGACGGGGAGAGAGATTAATCAGAGGGCTGCACAAATCAGATAGAACTGGATTTAACAGGATCACATAATCCAAGACCCATCTTTCATAGGAGTCTAGTTATTACAAAACGGTAGCACCCATATTATGCCAGGTACTTTTTCTAAACATATAAAAGATAGCATCTTTGTGCTCCAGAGCTCAACAGTTGGACAAGGTGTATATCTTGTTACTTTTGCTAAAAACTTACTCTCTGGGACCTTATTTTTCCCATTTCCCAAGGCATCTTTTCCTCAGTCCACATGCCCTATCTGACCCATACCATCACTTCTCCTTAAATGTGTATTTTCCCCATCCTACAGATTTCAGGTTCAGTATAAATCAATGAGCAGGCTGAGAGGGTATGCACAAGTATACCAAAGAAGCCACAGGCCACAGCAGCCTCTGGAGGTCCATGGAAATAAGAGCAGGGGCAGGCAAGACTACTGAATGCTGCACATGTCTATGTGCTCTGTCCTCAGGGGAAGGGATGATGTAAGTTCCCAATTGCTGAGGTCACTGGAGATGCTGGTAAAGACTAGGAGAACCTCTCTTGCCCACAGTATGACACCGCTCTAGTTATTTTCTCCATTGTCACCCTCAGTTCCAACCCCACAAACTCCTGTAGGGGCTCCTATCTCTGGGCATATCTAGGAATGTGATAGGGACAACATAGGATTTAGTGCCCAGGTTCTACTGCCCACCCTACTATTTCATTCAGCGTAGCTCTACCAACTCACTCCACCTAGCCCTTTGAGTTTGCTTGAACGCTTTAGTTTTTCCTGGTCTGTGTGTTACAGGCCTAGGCAGGGACGAAGAGAAGACTACCTAACCACTTGGGACCCACAATGATATTGGAGAGACAGATGCCAGGATCAGGAGACCTCTGTCCATTTGAAAATTCAACAGGATTAAAAGGAATGGAGATGCGAGTGACCCCGGAAGAGCACAGGTAGAAGAGGAAAGGGATATGCATTTTCAGGATGAAGTAGGAGTTGGGTACTCTCCCATTGCCAGAACTCCTTCCCCAAGATATCTAAGGTAAAAAGCAGTAGGGCCAAAAGGTCTGGTGGGAGAGGGCATGTATGGGAGCTGACAGTGCCATCAACCTATATCCCCAAAAACAACCCTATGTTTAATTCTTGACTACATTTTGATTCCCCAGAACCCTCTCACCTGAAATTTTTGGCTCTGTCAATCATTCTTATCTTTAATATATATGATCAGTATTCAGGAAATGTTTGATTCACCACAGGATATCGACAATACAGACGGCAGCTCTGTAAACCACCGAATTACCCTGCCAATAAGAATTAATCCTGTTCTGAAGGAATCACCTCTAACTACGAGACGGTATCATGTTACATTTTCTATGCTTTTCAACCCTTAACTTCTCCACAGAGACTGAAACCAAGAGTATCAATTATTGCCAGCTACAATGGTTCTATTTTTGCTGTAAACGGAAATTTAGCTTGCACAAATATAAAAAACAATCAACAGATGGGAACAGCTTTTAGTCACTACTGTCCTTGACCATATTTGAACTAGATATCTAGAGGTAACAAGCACTTCACCCATTTGCCTATTCTGCATGAGCCAAACAAATCATCTGGGGACACGTTATTTCAATTCAAATCCTCAGATTAAACTCTTCCTCTTTGCTGCTTTCTATCACCTCTTCTATCAACCCTGCCACCATTTTCACATTTTGTATCAGCTTTATATTCTTAAATGGTTGACAAAGACGATTAAATCAGTTTAAGGTAAATGAATTTAAGCTCTGCAAAATCCAAACCATTCATCTCCTGCAGTAACTCTACATATTTTTCTGCTCCCAATTATTTTTTTTCCATAGAGGAATATCACAAGAATGTTATCCCATAAAAGTAGTAATGGACTCTCAGAATATTCACTTGTTCAAAGACATTTCAGCTATTTCAGTGCCAATATACTTCTAATTTGGCACATTAAAAATATTGAATAACCTGTCAGAAACAGCTGTGAATGTGACAGGAAGGAGAAGCTTCAAGATGACTGTTTCAAATCACAGAAAGGACAGTATAAGCAGTTTCATTTTTCAATTATTTTTCTCTGGCAGCTCTATAACCGGCGTCTTCCTGGTTTTCAGATAATTTTTCATAATGCCTTTTCTTTTCCAAAAGAAGTCAATGTCTTAGTCGATTTCCAATTTCAACACCCTTAACAGCCATTGACTTTTTTGAAAAACAAAAGCTTATTTAAACCTCTGGCTATGATTTCTCAAGCTAGTAAAGCTGTGGTCAGCAGCCCACACCACAAAAATAGCTTTTCTGTGTTAGTACCCTCTAACCACTTGGCCATCAGATGAGTCTGTAGGCCCTGTCTTCCTTTGTCTCTCTGCTCACTGAGAAATGTTGGGCCAGGGAGGTAAGAAATATCAGAATTTCCTTTTTATTATCAGTCATCCAGTGCCCCTGGGATTTCAGGGACATTAGTTACAAGCCACGCTCTTGGTATACAGGAAGAGAAGGCAAATGTCAGAAATAGATGAAGTGATAGAATAAAAAGCTGGTAAAGTGCTTTGATGGCAAAGGTTATGCAAGCGTGAAGGAACACTCTTACACTTCCCATGAGTGGGGAAGAAGAGCCTTTGAAGTGCAATTTAATGGCCAAAAAGAAGTCATGAGCTGACCAAAAGTATCTAGATCTTACTGTCCTTCAGTTGGGGTGTGAATTAAAACATTGACAGAGCACTTAATGCTGATCTAATTTCAGCTGGAACAATTATGAATAAGGAAAGTCTCATAAACATTTATTTGAGTGACTGTGGCTGAAACTCAGATGGAAGAATCTGTTAAAGGTGCAGGCCTTTTAAAGCACACACCTTCTGGGCCTCAGCAATATTACAGTGATTTTAAATGACTACTGGTCATTAATGGTACCACCCACACTGTGGTAGGCATGTTCCAGACACAGAAGTGGGAATGGCTCCAATTCCAAGGAAGTCACATTCTAAATCAGACAAGCTGATACTCATAACCAGGTCAGAAAAGAGAAACAAAAAGGATTTTCTATACATATAGTACAATGTTTTATAGGCAATATAGAAGAAATGTTTTTTACAAGACAAATTTAAGAAATAGGGGGAGTGGAGAGGACTGGCAAAGGAGGATGATCCATACATAGGGGTTACCTAATACCTGATAAAAATGATGCACCCGTCAAGGTTAATATAATTTAATTCTGGTTTTCTGGGGCACTGACTATTGTAGGCTACAATGCTCCCTCTAATCTTTTCCATCCATGTGCAGAATAATTTTATGTGCACTGAGGCATGTGTGAATGTGCACCACCAAGAGAAACACAAAGCCTAGCTGTGGGCACTCTGTTAATCAGCTGGGTGGCATTAGAAAGTATCCTGAGCAGCTGCACAAGCACATATCTTACAGGGAATACTGGACTGTTATTTAATCTCCATCGTCTTCTCTTAGGACAGCATCGTTTCTAGGCCTTTTTCACTGGTACCAGAGTCCAGCACAAGTAAGAGTAATAGGAAAGAATATGACAATATGGGCACTGTGTGATCAAAGTCCTCTTCAATTCCGAGATGACTGGCTGCATAGAT
Organism: Rafetus swinhoei; assembly: GCA_019425775.1. Taxonomy (NCBI): domain Eukaryota; kingdom Metazoa; phylum Chordata; order Testudines; family Trionychidae; genus Rafetus; species Rafetus swinhoei. The sequence goes on along the minus strand of CM033436.1, from coordinate 43,706,132 downwards.
TTTAAATCTAAAGCTTGTATGCAAGAGCAGGAGGCAAGTGCCAGGCAGAGGACATTTTATGGTTCTGACCACTCTACCATTAGAGCCCCCTTTTCTGGGAAAAGGAAACATTCTCTATTTTATAAATGTGCATCACTTTGGTACCAACGTGCCTTCAGTGCAGCCAGAGCTGAATAATTGCTATGCCCCTACATCTGCCTACAGGCCTCAGACTCATTTTAAGCTTCCTGTTCCTTATATTCTCGCCCACATGTTAGCCAAATAATGGAAGAAGAAAGCCACATTACAATGCCAATGTGAGCTATTCTGCATGACAGTTGGTGTGAAACACTATGTAGAACCAAGTTATATTGTATCATATTATTGAATTATGGCTGGCATGCTTGCAGTCACAGTCACTGTATCTAATGCATTATTTGGTAAAATGCTTTGATATATTCTAGCACAAGCATTAGACGGTGCAACTTCATACAAAGCCTTTTGCCTACAAATATTCTAATTTCCCAGTGCTAAGATTATATATTTTTGTTTTAAAGATTCATTTTCTTCACAATATTAGACTCCAAATAATATTTATTCCCATATGTAATCCCATTCACTTCAAAGGGATATACTCTGGAGATAATAGCTTGCAGAATCAAATTATATCTATATTCAAAAGGGAAAATACAGAAAGCCAGCCTTTAATATAGGTTACCAAGAAGACTGCCTTGCTTATTCCCTCATTTTCTGCATTGGACCTTCAACTATGAAAATGTCAAAAACTGCTAATAAATGTCTTTCCCCAGTAAATTGACATGGCAAGCAAGTAGAGGGAAAATCTTACATATGGGCCAATATATCAACGACACAATTTGCTTGCTGACTCAAGACTTGGCAGTGAAAAACTTTTAAAAGATGGGTTAAGAATGTCCATGAATCTGACCTCCAGACCAGTTTTCTAAAACTAACTGTCAGCTAGCTCCCCAAACACAGGAGGTATATCAGGTTGGGTAAAACAGACCAGAATCCCAGCAACCTAATTTCTCTTGATTTTGTGACTGCTGCAGATTATTCCTCACTAGATCACACAGATGGGCAGTTTTTTTTCCTAACATATTAAGTTTTGTAGCTGAAATCTAATATTTTTATTATTTTAAACAAAATTACATAAAAATTAAAATAAATTGTACCAGATGTATGCTCAAATTATCCCACAAAATAATTTTGATGGGTGTTTATAAATTTTTAAGCAATGTTTACTTCTGAAACGTACAATTGCTTTTGACATTTCTTTGATGTATATTGAATTTTATCTATTTTTATTGTATTATGGAAGATACTTGGTTCATGTATTGGCATCTGTTTGATGTACTGAGTTCTTTGTATAAATTTTATTATCCATCATGGCGAAAGCCAGATAAATAAATATATACAGAACATAAAATAATAGGTGCAGCACATCACAGGTAAATTCCGTCATTTGCTCATGAATAATAGAGAATAAAATTCTGACACTGAAAACAATTCTGCACACAGTTCTGCAAGATTCCTAGACATTTGTGTCCTTGGACATAAAGTATAATTTATATTAATGGGGCTTTGGTTTAATTCTTTTTCTGATTAATGTTAAAATGTAGATTACACTCCACTCCGCATACAGTACCATCTGGACTAAACTCCCTTACTGATGAGGTTGAACAAGATTTAATACACAACATAATGCAACAAATGTAGTCTAAACTATGGAGTAAGTACCGACACCTCCATAATACCCCTATGTAACATTATGTTAAGATAATATTGTCTAATTCTAATGTATGATGTTATAATGTTTACTACTACTTGTATGGGAAAATCTGCCTTTCTTTTTTTTCCTGTCCACAAACAATAGTTACCATGGAGACAAGTTTGTCACTGGTACAGAAATCATTTTGTGATACTTGAAGTTAATACAGTTTAAAGACAAAATACATAGTAGTTGGAAATGCCTCTTCCATTGTGTGGGAAGAATAAATCCATGGGATGGTTATGACCATGCATATGTATCCAGTATAGAAAATGCCTTAATACTGTTTGTACTTTGTAGGAATATTGGACTGGGGCAGTATCACAAATTTTCATTGATCCCAAAATCCCAAATACAAGGAAACAATATTTCCCCCGGCCCGCCCCACCGCAAAGAAGTCTTTGTAGATTACGCATGTCAAATATTTCATGACTACAAATTATTTCATCTACCCGAGATTACAACTATTTGACCATACTACTCAAGGTGATCCTGCAACATAAGGGGACTTGGATACCCATGTGAAACTCTACTGACTTCACATAAAAGGTCAACTCTTTCTCCTCAGCAACTCCCTGCAGAACCAGTCTAGCTAGTGAAAAACTATGAAATAAGACACATCTGGAGATTTTGCTCCAAATTTAGTTTATCAGGTTTCTCTGCTCAGTTTTAAATTCAACATATTTCTGAATCTGCCAAATGAGTCTTTACAATGATGGGCTAGGAGCAAGCCCAACAACTCTTACTCACACAAGTAATTCAATATATTTAATTGCAGCTATCTGTAACCCAGGAGTAAGGGTTCACAGGGTTAAGGTCCTTAATTACAACATATCCTAACTTCTTGCATCTCTGAATACAAAGTCATTTACTACTTGATATGCAGATGCAGTAAGAGACATCTAGATGAAATCACCCATCCCTGCAATTATTTCTACATGCAAATAGCAAACAAAAGAATCTCAGAGTTTTGAAATTTGGACCCAAATATTGCAAAGAAGGGACAGAGCATGGGGAAAAAATGGAATATTTTTGATCATGTCTGGAATGAATTTTTGAATACATCTTTTAATGTCTAAACTCTTATTTGTCTTCTTTTCCTACACTGACTATTTTGATATTTTAAATACATTATTTTGATTAATCAATTCATTTAAATATTTTTCTAGGAAACAACACAAATAGGCCTTTTTCAGTTGAGGAGAGATCATATAATCTAATTTCCATTATATCCTGAACATGCTTTTTTGGAAGATTAGAAAGCAAGGAAGAATTTCTCTTAGGTAACCAAGAAACAGAGGAAATGCTATATATAACCTTTAGTAATACAAGAACAAGACAAGGGACTCTATGGATCTGAGTTTTTAAATCAATTCTTACAAGTTCTTTTTTTTACCATGCTTTTAAAAGAACCCACAGTCACTTATAAAAAACGTTCTTATATAATTGCTTAATTAAAATGTATGGAAGGATATAGACATATTTCCCTCTGAGCACATTTTTCAAGTGTGAATGCAGCAAATTTCCCTATAGGGTAACAATGTGTCCCTGAATAGTGGAAATGTCCTGTTTCCATGGCTTATCCTGGTACCCCAGTCTGGTCCCATTTTGTTGTACCTAGTAGATTGGCCACCCAAATCTGATGAAAACCTTGAGCTGGTGAAATAAAAGGGTGGTGAAATGAAAGAGGATGCGTGCCTCACCCTGCCCTCTCCACCCCAGGTGTCAAATGTTGACTTCTTGTCATTCCTTACCCATTAGGCCTTACATAAACACCCCCATCTCCATGACTAGGGAAGCTTTTGCTCATTTGCCAGGCTCCTATGGGCCTTGTTTTAAGGGCCCCGTCTGCCTTCCTGGAGTCAAGAAGATACTAAGCCCTGGCCTTCTCCATTCTGGTAATCCATTACACTCCCTTTCTGAGAGAAATGGGCATCAATATTGCACTCAAAGCCTGCACCTATGACACTGCTTCACAGGGCAGCTGCCTAGAGCTAAGGCAGATGAACTGAGAAAAACGTGTCAGAGGGCCTGTAGCTGGATTACAGTTGGACAGGAAGAAAATTATTTATTGGAAGGGGGTGACTGTACATTGAGTTCAACATGTGCATACAGCATTGATCCAGACTGTTACATGAGTAAGAGCAGGAAAAATCTTAATGTACACAATTATATTGACGTAATTGAGTATGTGATTATCAGAAATTAATCCAGGAGTGTCCTGGGAAGTTTAAAAGGTCAACAGAAATCAGTATCAGTCCATGAACTCTGCTTTGCTAATTCTTTACATGAGACAGTGCTAGGAACAATAAAACCCTTGGTTATGTATTATGTTCATCCTGAAGCTCTCACATCAAGACTGATGTTTTTGTAACATTGTGTGTCACTCTGGAATCAACCCTCCACCCTGTTTACTAAACACAATTACAGACCAGGTTCGATCCATTTCAGAAGGGTGAGCCCTTTTTCGGTCATTCTCAACTATCGCTGAAGTGTGATCACCTGTATGTTGATCCTAACAGCATGGACAGAATTAAGGAACCCATCTCTACAACAGAGAAGGATTGGCCTCTATGCAGTTTCCTTGATTAACGGCTTAAAGTAACAACAAGGTCTCCAGCTTTGGTAGTATTTCCATTTTGCTCAGTGTAGTAAATCAAACCAATATTTTGAGACAGGATTGTCCAGTATCTTTCATATTGCTTATGCCTCTTTACTGAGCTGTACATAAGCACAGGAAATAGGGCGCTGACCTACTGGGAGGTGCTGTAGCTTCCCCCAGATTTTGCGCTCCATGTCAGATCCCACCTTCCAGCCTGCACCCAGGGACCTTGCTGCTGCCTGGAGTCCTGGCTGCTGGCCTCGCTATCTCTGGCGGTCCCTGCTGCTGGCCCTGTGGGCTCCACTGTCCAGGTCATTGGGGATTCCATTACTGCACAGGGTACCTAGGGTCCTGACCATTGGCCCTACACGGGGGGCTCTGCAGCCACACTCAGCTAAGGTCCTAGCCTAGGATGGTGAGGGGTGTGGATGGAATAAGGTGGTGGCACCATCTAAGCACCCCATCCAAAAAATTGCTCCAGAACCACTGCGGCTGCACCCACCCCTGCTGAGACACTACCCTTTCTTGACCACATGAAAGGGACTTTCAAGTACTAACTGGAGTTGAAACAACAAGTGCACATGCCTAAAAAGAGTGACCATCTCACATTGTGGGCTTCTTACCTTTTCCTCCACTCCAACACCCAGCGCTATGTGTTGCCCTAACTCATCCCATCCCTGCTAAAATTTTCACAGCAGAGACTATACCTTTATATTTGTTCTGAAATCCACCTGAACCCTGTCAAAGAGAGAACAGGCAGTTTTGTGATTACAGCCCTGGATTAAATTCTGGACATCTGAGTTCTATTACTGACTGTGCCATAGGCTTACTATCTAATGTTGAACGAATGGCTTAATCTGTCTGTGTCCTTAGTCTCCTCATCTGTAAAATAGGGACTGTCATGGACCCTCCCTCCCGCTTTATGAAAAATGGCCTATGACTATGCACAACTTGAAGATGCGTTAAGCAAAATGCATCACGTATCGTCATTATTAAAATTACAATCTGCTGAATGTTTTTATATTCAATTTCTGTGCATATATCATTCTTGTATGTGAAGTTAGAAATATGAAGTGCAAACCTGTTTTATTAATCTAAATCTTCTAGTGAAAGCCATTAGTTGTACTTAAGGAAACTTAATGGCCTGGTGTTCAAGACAATTATCTATAAATGGGTTTGTTTTTCCGGTAGGCCCAAACTGTAGTTAGTCCTAGCAAGACATGTGACCATGCCACCTGTTGTTGGAATACATCTTGAATCTGGTATTTTTCCATGGCAACTGGGAGATAAAACAAAGGATTCCTGCTCTGGGAAAAATCTATTTTCAGCTGGCTTTGGAAATTGCCTCCCTATTGTAAGAGGATACACATGAGGAAACCTAAAAACAAAGAACTCCAAAGACACAAAGAGCTGTAAACCCTGGCCAGAGGGGAAAAAATCAACTCAGTCTTGAAGCATTTTACCTGAAATAAGGACAAGGGTGAGGCGTATATTTTGAAACAATTTCTCTTGGTATATTAGGCTCAGTTGTCATGTTTTGTTTGTTTTGGCTTAGTAACTTTTACTTTGCTCTGTTTTCACTTACAACCACTTAAATCCTACTTTTTATACTTAACAAAAACACTTTATTCTCAAACCCAGTGTAATTAACTGTTACCTGGCAGGAGGCGGGAGGGAGGAGAGCAAACACTGTGCAACTCTCTCTTTCATTGATACAGAGAGTGAACTTATAAGTTTTCTCTTTGTAAAACTTTTATACAGATTTATATGGAGGTTTGCTCCTCTTTCCAGGCTGTGTGCCTGGGTGCTGTCACAGGTGTTACAACTAAGCTCTCTCCAAGCTCAACTGGTTCAGTGTCTGTCTTGTGTTTCCCCAATTCTGTGTCTTGCCTGGGAGAGACCAGAGTTTCTGGCCCAGCAGGGAAGGTAATGGAGAGCCCCAGAGGGCGGGTAGGATGAGCTCAGTGGTATGATGAGCACCATCAAGTTTCAGCCCCAAGGGACCCCTGTGATCTAACTCATCACAAGGCCAATCTTCCTTTTCTTCATCACCAGGGCCTGAGAGGCTAAAATTATTGAGATACACTCAGATGCAACAATAAAGTAATGGAAAAGCTTATGAATAACCAAAGACCTTCAGTTGCATCCGCCTAGCGTATGACATGCAGGTATAACACATTTTGAAACTACGCACACACAGACAGAGAGAGAGTTACAGGTTTTCTCCCTCTGTCACTGCTGCCTGCTATTTCTTTCTGTTTATGATCTAGGCCCTCCTTGGCAGCATGTTCCCTGGAATCCTTTCTAGCTAGGAATAGGATAGCTGCCTAATTCCAATAATATCCACCTGGGTCTTGCAAGTAAATGAGTTTGAAAATATCAATTTAAGTCTTGCAGGAGATATTACAAAAATTGCTTTGAACTTTTGACTAAAATGTTGCTTTTAAACATTTTTTGTGAAGGCATTTTAGATTTTTTTCCCCATAAAGATGTTCAGGCAGCTATTATTTTCTTATGGAGAAGATTCTCCAGGCAAACTGCATAACATATAATAATCCAGCACTAAATTAAAGGTCAAGGATGTGCTAATGAGAAGCGCATTATGCAGTGTGCATGAACCCCTAGGGCTTCCACATTATGCATCTAAATATTCCCCATAACCTCCATGATGTACCACTGTGTCTACAAGGAGTTTACCTTAAATTATATTCCCATGAGCCAGTTTCCTCTCCTGGCTGCTCCATGACCTTTTCGTGGATTCCTCTGGATTTACTGGCTGCCCCTATGTAATCTCATATGCTCTCTTTGCGCTCTACCATCTCAGGTGGGATTCTTGAGGTTTTCCTCAAACTTTTTTGCTCTCCAAGTGCTTATCTATCCCAAAATGCATAAACTGCTTTCTTCCAGATTATCTTGGGTTTCAAAAATATTCAGCATTAGCCTAATTTGAATCCCAACTAGCGGTCAATTTGACTCACCTTCTGGAGGGCAGAATTAGGCCAACACCAATCCCACTCTTAGTTTTCAGAATTTCTGCTTGAACTATATCTGATTAGATGAGATCTTAGTATTTTCCCTGGGAGAGCCAGAGCCAGGCCATCACCTGTGTTCTGCCATCTTAAGTAGAAGAGTAATAATTCCCTTTTCTTTTGGGCTATAGCCTGCTCTGACAGCTCAAATCTAGAGGCCAACACCATTTATTTAACATTAAGCCAAAGTGGCACTGTGACATTTCTGAGTCTGAGAAATCTTGAATCTCACAGGTAAATTGTGAGAGCTAAGAAGCAGGGAGTGAAAGTATGAGGCCCACAACTCTGCCAATGGCCTGGAAGTCTAAAGAGTCACTCTGCATGACCCCTGATATATTTTAACTGGGAGGTAGCACAAAGCTGTGGAAAAACCAGTGGGAACAGGGTCACACAGGCCCCAGAAATGTAATATTTTTGCTAAAGAATGAATGCCCTAATAGAAATTATTCATATGTTGTAGGCTCAATGAGCTATACATTATTTAAAGTGAAATATACCCTTTAAAATCGAGATAAAGAACTTTAAATGTGTTTGCTGACATTTTTATACACTGCTGAGCTGGCAAGGGGAAGTGTAGTATAGTTCTGAACTTTCTTGGCTGATTTTTTGATACTGGGAAAGAGAGGGCTTAGTTGGGGCTCTCAGAGTCAAAAGTAGAACTAACCCCAAGTGACCTCAATAATTACATTTTATTGATTTAGGATTGGTGTTTATATTCTGCCTAAATGTTTAATACTATTAGCATTTAAATAGTCAAAAACATTTAATTAAGATGGATCTCATATATCTGGTAGCTATTGCTCTTTAAAAAAATCTGTAGATATCAAAAGGACAGCATGCGATTGACTTACATGCTGGAGGCTAGCTTTGCCACTAAACCAAAGCTATGTGGCTCATATCAGCACCAAGGCTACAATCCTACAATAAGCTCCATGCATGTAGAGCCCAAGCCTTCTTGGGTTCCCAGTGAAACTGAAGGTACTTCAGACAAGAAAACTGTACTCAAAGCAACTGTTCGTCAGGTGGTGCCATACAACTCCATTTATCCAAAATGCCCTAGAGACATAAGTTTCCATTTTCATGGTACTTTTCAGCTAAAGACTTCAAAGTATTTTGCTGTAAGCATTTAGATTTAATACCCTTTGAGGTACACTAGGACAGCAAGTTAAAGGCATAACGGTGACCACTTGAAATTTGAACTTTAACTGTTCATGGCCAACCCACTCACACCCCACCAACAGGTGGACCTGTGGAGTTCCCTCAGGCACCAACTCACATGGTGTCATTTCAGATTACTCCAAGATTTCTCTCTTGAATGATAATTAAGCTAATTAAGCATTTTATACATATTGTTTATGAATGTGTCCAAGTACAGACCCCAGGAGGACACCACTACTTACCACTCTCCATTTATTACTACCCTTTGTTTCCTATCTTTTAACCAGTTATTAATCCATGAAAGGACCCTCCCTCTTATCACATGACATCTTATTTTGCTTAAGAGCCTTTGGTGAGAGACTTTGTCAAAGGCTTCTGGAAATCCAAGCACACTATATCTTCTGGATTCCGCTTGTCCACATGCTTATTGATCCCCTCAAAACATTCTAGTTGATAGGTGAGGCATGATTTCCCTGTACAAAAACCATGTTAAGTCTTCCCCCCAAAATTATGTTCATCTATGGCTATGTCTAGACTATAGGGTTTTTTCGAAAAAAGTGGCCTTTTTTCTAAAAAACTTCATCTGCGTCTAGACTGCCATCACATTCTATCAAAATTGAATCGAAAGAACAGGGCAGATTTTTTGACAGCGGTAAACCTGCTTTTACGAGGAAGAACAACTTTTTTCAAAAGAGCTCTTTCAAAAAAAGGTGTTCTTGAACACAAACAGGGCTTTTTCAAAAGAGAGTGTCCAGATTGCTGGGGTGCTCTCTTTCGAAAAAGTGGCTCGCTTTTTCAAAAGACTTGGGGCTATCTAGATGATCTCTTTCAAAAGAGGCTTGTAGGCCAAACGTACCCTATGTGTCTAACAATTCTTTTCTTTACTATAGTTTCAAATAATTTGCCTGGTTCTGAAGTAGGACTTACCAGCCTGTAAATATGGTTTTTAAAAAGGTACATTAAAATGTGTATAAATATTCTATATGGTTATTCTGTTAAAGTGATCTCCTTGGTTTTCTCAAATCCATTCTCAGCTTGCAGGTGTTTCATCCACCCACACATAGCAATCTATGCCACTTTTCATAAAAGAATGAGATAAGTTCATGGAGGATACGTCTGTCGATGGGCAGGGATGCTGTTTCTCGCCTCTGTTTGCCAGGAGCTGGAAATGGAAAACAGGGGATGAATCATTTGATGATTCTCTGTTCTGTTCATTCCCTCTGGCATGGGCCACTGTCAGAAGACAGGATACTGGGCTAGATGGACCTTTGGTCAGACCCAATATGGATGTTCTTATGTTTGTAACTGTTTATTATGCAACACATATCTTGTGTATGTTTAACCTAGGCAAACAAGTCTAGGGCATCCTGCAAAGGCTTTGTATGTAAAGGACAGTGCATCATCCTTGATCTTGTTTTCAATAGTGCATTCCACTCCTTTTTACACTTCAGCCCAGGCCAGAATTTTAAGGTTATTAGCACCGATGTAAACAAAATTGCAGCACCTATTTTATAGATGGGAGCAGTGATGCACAGAGAGGTTAAGCCCCAGTGGCATATCCAGAAGCACAGACAGGAAGTGCTTATTCTCAGGCTCGTGCTCCAATAGCTTACATAATGGCTGGCTAGCTGGTGAAATGTGGGTAACGTGGGTTTTAAAGTGCTTGTTAAAGGTGACAGACGGGACTGAAGGCTGAATTTTTCCACAGAACTAGTGGTGCCCGACCATCCCCATGTTGCTGTGTGACTGTGCTTTAACTCAGTATGGGTCACCATCTCTACATACAAGAAGGTGGCCACCAACTCAAAGGTGGAGAAGTCTCCAGGGCCCATTAAATCCTTAGCCTCAGATTCTCATTGAGGATGCAATTAACACCAATTATGTTAATATTTTTTGTGATGTGGGCACTTCTTGTAGGACTTAGACTGAAACCTAGTTTCATATATGCTGAATACATTTCCAACAGACAGCAACAACTTGCAGTCATGACAGTCCTAGTAAGATATGAACTGGAGACTTGGCAATACAAGTATTTACAGTGTACCAATTTCCTGCATTGCTGCTTATAGTGAGATCTAATATACACCATCAAATCTATTAGTTTTAGCAGAAATTAAGGTCCTAGTGTTTCAAATATTTACCCACATCTTAATGCATGTGAATAGACCCAGGGGCTGAATTGGATGAAATACAACTATTGGTATTTTTAGGATGAGCAGCTGGGCACCTAAATATAGTGGATTTTGAAATATATATTTAAAATACAATTACCATGTAACCACTTTTGTGCATTTAGTATCAGTGGCTCTTGAATTCTTTATTACCTTCTAACTCTCTGGCTCCAAGGCATGAGTTTCAAGACCTCCTCCCATCTAGTCATAAAGAGAAGCTGGCTGTGAGCCCTCCCCCTCCAAACCAGTTTGTGATTCTCCTGGAGATCACCTTCCCCCTACAACTTCAATAAGAACCAAAAATCAGGTAGGCCGAACTCTACTGAAACTGGAGTTGTGCCCAGATTTCAGTCTTTAGGTGCATGCAAGGGGGGGAAGGGTGGTGGGAGAAGCAGGGAAAACAATATTAAAAAAGACCTACAAGATTCCCTCTAAAGTCCAGCTAGAAAGATCAGGCCCTCACATAAATCGCAAAAAAAAAAAAAGAAGGAAAAAGCCAACCCAAATATAAAAACCACTCCTCCTCTCCTTCCTAAATTTGCAACATCCATATTTTTCTCCTCTTTTGGATTTGAACCGTCTCTTGATAACATTGTTGCCTCTAAAGGCAGTAGATTTAATTGGCAAATCAGTCATAGTGGAATGAAAGGTCACAATTAAGGTTAGCAATGAGCTGAGTTTGTCTGGGGGGAGAGGGGGGGAGCTGGAACTAGAAATCAGAGCAGAGCACTGCTTGAAAACAATCCACAATAGATGGCCAGAGTCCAGCTAGAACCAATTTACATTATGAGCTACTGAGGAAGGATGATGATCTTTGTCAGGGAAGCATATGACAGAACTTGCTGTGCATCTGGTCACATTGAAGAGAGCCCACAACTTCTGCTGATACAGCAGATGTTGAAACAGTTCCCATTCCAAAAAGGACACTCCACAATGATAACTCCAATAACACCGTCTTTTCATAAGTTGTGAAACTTATGAAAACATGTTTTAGAAGTATTTTATAGGTTATTTCACTGCGGACAAGGATAAAGCAGAAGGATCTCAAAATGTTCTCTCAGGGACTCTGCTCCTTCTCATTGCACTTGGAAACACCACAGCAGTGGACTTCCAGTTTTCCAAATGAAAGAAGAGCAAGTCGTTTGCTTTCCTGTGTAACATCAAATGGTTTCAAAGGCTGCTGCGGTTAGAGGGAAAGCCGAAACAAAGGAAGCGGCTGAGGGGGGAGGAGAGCCATGAACAGATTCCTGGAGGGGAACTTAAAATAAGAGGAAGCTATTTGGGTCAGCAGCAGTCTTTTACTACATTTACATACAGCACATACAGTACTGCTATTAAGAGATTGAAAAATTGGACAAAGGGCCTCACTGAAGTTAATGGGAGTTTTGCCATTGACTTCAGTAGGGTCAGGATTTTACTCAGATGGTTTTCAGTGTTAAATATTCTCAGCATTCTTCGTGGCTTTAAAGGGAAACTGCAGGAGAGTGGGTAGCATCATAATTAAATTTAAATCATGTCCAAGCCAGTGGCAACAACATTACATTATGGTCCTGATTCAATCAGAGCCCACTCACCGCCAAAGGAATCTTCACTGGGCTTTGCATGTGCCCAATATGGTGTCAATTGAAAATTTCTTGTGTGCAGAACAAAAGCCCTTAAAAAGAAACAATTCTTTGTGCACAGTTTCAAAATCTTAAAGAGGCTGATTTATAACTACACAAAATCAGGTTTTTTCTATTTTTAATATACTTTTTAGTATGTTGCTATAAAAGCTTTGAAGGAACCTAGTCAATCTTTTGCGATAGGCTGGCTGCAACTTCAATCAGTCTGCATGAAAAACAGGATTGTCATAAGTACAAAATGAATTAATACAGTAAAGGTCTATGTACTACATTAAGTTAAAGTATATTTGGCAGATGCATATTTATGGCTGAATTACACAGAGAAATAAATCCTTTGCACAATAAAATGTCTACATTTTCAGCAAACTATGATTCTACTGCATTTAGGTAATGATTTGTAGTTGCTAAAAGTTGTTAGGTATTCTAAAAGCCAAAATATGAATGGGATTACAATCTATCCTAAAATTTATTGCCTTCACTAAAGGGCTAGAACACTCGGGCTTTGAAATCATCTACTGCGAAGACTGTTTATTCCTCATATAAAGTCTTACAGTATATTGTATATTGGAAAACGTGAGAGATGCGACAGAGTAGACTGCTAAACATTTCAAATATTAATTTACCGGCTGCCAAAATGGCATTCACGGAGCATACAAAGTAGCAGAAAATGAAGGGCTGGTTAAAAAAAAAAAAGCAGCAAATTAAATTTGGCACCATTAGTTGGCTGTTCTGCAGGTTAGCATTGAATCTTTTCAGATTGTGAGCACCATGGATGGAAGATGTGTGTGAACAAATGGATTTATAATAAGAGGTTTTCAAAATATATTGCTAGGGCTGTTTTACTTAGTGCTTGATGCTCCTTTTCATTTACACTGCCAAGGAGACCAAAGCAAGTGGAAATGGGATAGGGATCAGCTACAGAGGTAGAGGATGGAAGAGAGACAGGAGGCAGGTGAGCTGTTTTTTTGCTTCTCCTACAGTATGATTTCTGAAAGGAAAGCGGGAGGTGTTCAAGAAACCTGCCTCCTCCTACCCATCAGGCCATTATTTCTTCTACATGCCTGATATGGAAGGAGTAAGACACAACTCTACCTATGTTGGTTCCCCACCAATGCCGAAGCATACACGCGTCAAACAGCAAATATTCTCTCATTCTAAAAGAGCCACATACAAGGTGCTGCCATTCCAAAAGAAGGAAGAGCTAAGGTTGTGTGGCCTGTGGAGGAAGTATCATCTGAATTTCATGATTTTTTTCCCACCTTTTTTAAAAAATTTCAATTAGCATTCCTGTGTGGGGACTGCAACTCCACATTTCCTGTGTGTTCATTGTTTGAAGTTAGCTGTTTAAACCCTTGTTCTGGGATGGCTACAACAAGGCCAATGTTATGGAACAGCAACCTTACCTGCTCGGTTAGGGTTTTTGTATGGGGAATTTAACTGTTTAAATGCCTTCAAAGGGCACGTCTATATTTACTAGAAGACTGGAGCTCCAGAGGTCAATCTTGTAGCATTTGATTTAGTGGGTCTAGTATAGACCTGTAAATCAAATGCTGAGGGCAGCCCCCACCAGCATCCAGTATTCCTCCTTCTGTGAGGAGTAAGGGAAGCTGAAGGGAGCATTTGCTCCCACTGGTCTCCTGTTGTGTGGACGCCCCCCAGCTCAGCTTAAGGTAAGCCGACTCCAGCTATGCATTTTGCATAATTGGAGTTGTGTCCCGTAAGCTGACTTTCTTGATCTAGTATAGACCAGGCCAAAGTGATCTGCATGAAACATTGACCGATTTATAACAGCTTTCCCTATGCAGAAGGATCATGCAGCAAGTGGAATTACAGATGGCAAATGCCACTCCACGGGTGATCAATATTTGAAGCTGCAGGGTGAAAGAAAAGGGGAGAGAGGGAATAGAAGGGATTTCAGTCCAGCACATCTCCAGTAACAAAAAAAAAAAATCGATCGCAGGAGTGTACAGCAAGAGCTTTTTTCATTTTCATTTTTTAAAACGATTTAACAACAAAGACAGCAAATGCTGCACTATTGTTCTGACTTACCGAACCTCCAGGGAGAGCAAGGCAGCAGGAGAGGAAGAACTCGCAAAGATGACATTCTAGAGTCCTAAATGTAACTCAGCTATGTGCACTCACCAAAGGCCTGTTTCCACAAGCTATCAGCCTCCAATATTTTAAAACACGGCAGTTCTAGCATTCCCCCCACTTTGCCTCTGTTTAAAATCAAACTAATTGGCTGCCCTTCAACAGCACATTCCAAAGAACAATCTCCCAATGTTCTAGAGATGTTCATGCACGCCCGGGTGGGCCGGCATCACAGATTAAAGAGTCAGGTTCATATTTTCAAAAGGGTTTCGGCATTGCTGCACTCAGCATTGCAAAGTCTACCCAATTTAGAGTACAGCTACGGCTAATGTGCAAAAAAAGAGATGGAGGTATTGAGGAGTCAAAGTCCCATTCACAGTCAGTGGAAGCCCAGGTCTCTAGACTCCAAAGCCTGTGGTTTTAGCCACCAGAATGGTCTTCCCTTTTCAAAATGAAGTTAGTGTGATGACAGATGCAAAACCAGCAGCTTTAGAAACCGAACCCTGCTGTCCACCTGAGATATGGCACAGCCTTGGGAAGTGGCCTCTCACATGCAGCAGGAATCCTTCTGGTTCCTCTGCTATGAACGGCCAAAGAGGCAGCCAATCAGTGCCCATCGTGGTGGTGGTTTTTTGCAGGGTGGACACCTATCCATTGGAAATTCAGCTCATTGCATGTAGTTTGCTGACTAAGCAAAGGGCAGCTTTTTTTTTTTTTTTTTTTAAGCAGGGACCCACTGCGTGTTCTGTGATTGCACAGCGCATACCATTGTGAGATCCTGGTCCTTGACTGAACTCCTAGCTGCTACAGTGATACAAAAAAAAAAAAAAATCATCATCATCATGGGGAAGACCTACATCAGGATTCGAATCTGTGACCTGGTCTGTAAGCCATTTCCAAACCTTTTATCCTTGTAATTCCCTAAGCTTTATGCCTTAGTGAGAACTACTGCACACCATAAAGTACATGCCACATATATTTTTCAAAATAAAGCTATAACAAATTATCTATCAGGAAGCCACTAAGTCATTGAACCAAAAAACCTGCAGATTCAGAGGCTGAAGCAGTAAATTAATAGCCACAATAAGCCTCTACTTCTAATGATAAAGAGAGCCATATTTTATTTTAAAATACCAACAGTAACTCCTATGCAATCAATACCTTTCAGGGCAAAGGCAAATTGCACTGCACCTGCTACTACTCCTCATACGCTGAAGAGGAAAGATGAACTAAAAGACGAGAGCCCTTCAGCAAATGACTGATATGAAAAGTATTTGGGACCTGGCACTTCGACTGGATTCAGCAACAAGCCTTGAACTCATTGTGTTATATGCACTGAGTTTCTTGTAGCTGACAGCATACTGTCTTGCAAGCTTCAAGGGTGTTTGGAACCAAAGAACCAAGATTGACAATTTTTTTTTGTGTCTGCATGGGAAGTGGGCCCAGTCACAGTGTCAAAAGCCATAGTATAATACTGTGTGGCAAAGCATTAGAGGTGCCGACACTGCAAAACCTCTCACGGCTGGAGAGATGTTTTGTCACTTGCTGCAATTGGAAATCAACTCTAATCCCTAAATGGTATCTGACTTCCAGCAGGAAACCGTTAGGATGCAGCCATCAAACCTGGTTCTGATGGTAGGGCCTTCTTGTTTCTGTCTTCACGGATAGCTGCCTTTGTGAAAGGTTGGAGCATATACAAGAAATGCAGCATCATGTGGCGATCACCAATGAAGCATATGAGGACAAGGTCAATTCAAAAATATTTTATGTTAACTTTTTTTGTAACAGCAAAAGGCGGAAGTCAGTGCATATGGGTGCATACAGTTTCCTTAGCAACCAGCACAATAATATGATCTGCATTGATCTTGCAAACTTTAATTACTGCATCAAATTCAACTAGCAGATATTAATTTATGAACACCCCCCCCCCCCAACAACTATGCATTCAACTTGTTAGCGTTAAAAAAAAATAAGCAGTCTCTTATAAGCTCCTACACGTTTCCACGGTATGTTCAGTGCTTTCTAGTGATTATCTGATTCTGTCATTTTGTGCCATATTCAAACTCTTCCTCGTTTCTAAATACAAGTCCTCTCCCATTCTGGGAGGCAATATCTGGGGCCTGATCCTGCAAACAAGTCTCTGTGGTGGAACCTTTAAGCCCTCTGAGAGCCCTACTGACTTCAAATGGTGTCCAGCTACAGATTTGTTTGTGAGATCAGGCCCAAATGAATTCCCAGTATTACCAAATTCATCCCCTCCCTCTCGCTGCAAATCCTATAGGAATTCTCACAATACCCCTGTCTATCATAACCTCTCCAAAACAATGCAGACATGTGCAGACTGAATTGGCAAAGGAGACCTCTTTTGCCAATATCCTATGGACATTGGAAAGGAAACAGGTAGTAGATGTCGCCGTGACTGATTCATTTCCTCTAATGGAGTCAGGAGAAGAACTTGCCTCTTTCCCTTTGGTGCAGTTATCTCTTTTTCTGATTGTCTCAGCATGTGAGACATTGATCTTAATTCTACACAGTAACAACCTGTGGTACTAGGGAGCTGAGAACGAGAGGGATGGAGATAGAGAATACACACACACAAAGATTTGTGAAAAATTGGTACGTTCAGGATAAAGTAGCATTAGCTCAGTCATAGGCAGGGGAATGTTTGCCATTGATTTAATTTTAATACATTACAACAGACAGGACGCAATATGACATGTATAATACTCTGGTCCTCCATAATGCTTATCTAGATCAGCTTCAGATTTCTTAGGTCTAAAATTACCCCCTGAAAATCTCTCTTTAAAATAAAAACATGCTTTCAAGCACATTTTCCACTGTTCCATGGTTCTGTTTAAGCTGCCAGAACAGCTATTCATGGTATGTTGGGATTGCTACTTCGGATTCTATCTTGAACCCAGAACTGGAGAGATGTGAGAAAGCTGAAAGGAAAAACTAATGGAATTGTCCAACTTCTACATGGGTTCAGTCAAGTTAGGCATGAAGATTCTCCGGAGTGGGGTACATTTAATTTTCTGAGTTAGTTTGTCCCATCTCTTCCCACCCCCAATTCTATATTTCATTTCTGAATGAAATTTTAAAAGGCACAATTAAGCCAAATGGCCACACAAATCAACAGTTGTGTTCTCATTCCATTAGTTATCAGCTTTTAATAATTCAGACCCTTAATGAGGGCATTCGATCAATTATCATCATTATATCTTTGTGCAAGCAATTAAAATGAGCATCAACACAGCAGTAAGAACAAAAAAATCACAAATAAATATATAGAAAAATTAACAAAAAAGACAACTGACTTACTGAGAGATTCTCTTAATAATGTTCAAAGCTATTATATCAGGTTTGATATAAATGATGGACTAGAAGAAAACTAAAAATAACAGTTTTTCAATCATACCATACCTAAATTGTTGCCAAACTTGTCCTAGCTATTGATATTAAATTAATTCTTCTTGGAGTATCTGGACAACACAATCTGAAGAAGGAAGAAGACGGCAGAAACGTAGGAGTTCACTGACACTGATCCAAAACAGAAGAATTCTCTGATCACAAGTGATGTTAATGCTGAATTGGAGGGAAGGGACTGTGGTTAATGAGACTGTAATAGAAAGGGACACATTCTGGGAGAGATCAGTGGACAAAGACACAGAGACTGAATATTGCTCTGAGCAAGAGCGCCTTCTTGCAAAGGCTTTATTTCAACATCACACAAGGAGACAATTCCCTTTTTGGAGTTCTCCAGATCAGCTCCCCAGAAACCAAATCAGTTTTATCACTGTAAATCAAAGATGGAAAACCAGCTTCCCTCTGCTTCATAATTCTGCCAGCTGCTTATATCAACTTAAATCACTAGCTATTTATTTCAAAGTTCAGGACTAGCTTCAAATATATAAAACAGCTTCTATGGCACAAGAGTCTAGACTAAGTCAGAGAGAGAGAGAGAGCATAAAATAAAAATTGGCAAAGAGTCTGTCAACAGTGAAGAAAAAGCAGAGATGAGCTGTCGGTAGAGAGACAGTGTGTGTTCATTGATATTCGAGGGAAACAGAGATCTGTGGATCTCTGCTGTGGACTTGCAGGACTTAAAAAAAATGGAACAGTAAACAAGAATGCCTACTGGCATGAAAGAGTCCGACATAATTAAATAGGGACACAATATTTCTATAGAAATGCTAACTTTTTTGGACTAAAATTTTCCAAAGATTGTCTCTACCCTGACGTGATTTTTTGGAACGTGTTTTGTAAAATCAGTATGTTACTTTTGGCACACGTTGCACCAGTTGACTAACTTTTCTTCCCACCAAGGTGAAACAGCAGCAAGCTTGTGCTGTTTACGTTATCTTAAATGCGAAGAACTGGTGACTCTGGCACATGGAACAATTTGAGCTTTCTAATGGCTCGATGGTGCAATTTTTGTCTAACTTTTTTTTTTTAAGTGTCATTATAATTTCAATTAGTCAGAAAGTCCATTCAAAGTCAGCTGCTGAGCTTTATGGAAAGTATGCTATTAGGCCGAAATCAGGAATCCTAATAAAAAGCAATTCTGCTAAATACGGTGCTTGTCACTTGGAAATTTTAGATAGACAAGTATGTATTTTTTCTAACTAAACACCTCTGCGTTAATAAAAATAAAGAGAAATGAGTAAATGTGCTAAGGAGAATAGTACTAATTAAACTGATTCGTCAGATTTAATTTATCAATATATGATTTGCATATTTTATCATCAGGTTTTTACACAGACGAATTTTACTATGTTGATTAGATTCCAACATTTCTTCATAGTCATTGAAAGTACAGCACTTCATTTTTTTGTTCAGACCTATTTCTCCCTCCCCACTCCGCCAGCTACAAAACCAAACCTAAAAGCCTAAGTCCCATTTTCAAAAATGACTGCATTGCACCAGGGTCCCAGCTCCTCACCCTTTCAGTGCACTAGGACTCTCTTATCCTGGAACATCTGTGGTTCTGGACCATGGATGTTGTGGACCAGAGAGTTCTGGTTTATAGAGGTGCATCCTGTTCTATAGACAGTGCAGGGTGTACAACCAGATCATTAAAAATACCTTTAACACTAAAACTACACTGACCATAATTTAATCCTTTGATGATTTAGAAGGGTCTTCACTACCAACACCCATTATCATTGTAGCTGCAGATGGTGAGCAGATAGGGTCATTATAAATTCAGACCAATGGCACACCCTGAAAGCTGCTTTCTTGAATACAGGGGCACGGGAAGTAGGGGCACAGGCTTTATGTCCAGCATAGCCCTGCATCTGGGAGCTGCACTGCCACTTGGGGTCCTCCCCACCAGTCTAGTGCCTGGGGACTCCACTTTTAGCCCCATGGTCCTGGCCACCAGCCCCGTTGCCACAGCCCAGGGTCCTGGCCACTACAGGCCATGCAGCATGGACAGAAGTAAGAGGAAAGCACAGCTCAACACCCCGATCTTAAAAATGGTTCCAGCGCCACTGCTTCAATAAATCCCTGATATCAGCTTGCTTACTTGTCTTCTGCCTCTTTTGCATAACCGCGTAGAACATGCAGTTGCATAACCTCCTGGGCAGTATACTAGTCCCGGTGACTAGACTGAACATTTGTATGGGGAGGTATCAGAAATGCCAGTTAACAGAACTTTCTCGTTAATAAAGTGCCAGATAACACAGCGTTTACTGCACAATCTGTGTGGTAGCACAGCTGAAATCTCAGAAAATCCCTCACTCTTAAATGTAAGAGCATAGCACAGAGGAAAGGAGTATTTTCTATTTTTGGCTTTCTGGATAGATGTGTAGATGAATAGCATACTACCAAATATAGAGGGGTGTAATGCAATTGTATCCCTAATACTTGCATTTCCTTGATTTGTTTATTTTTTCTAACTAGGAATCCTTGTGTATTTACAGGTTGTTTCAGGGGAGGGGGGTGCACATTTGATTGCAGTTGCATCAGTAGAAGTACACAAGCAGTGTATATATCAAACGGTCTCTTGGTCTGGTAGATAGACACCCAAGTTAGATGGCTAGGGCTAATGTCGGGATTCAGTCCTGGTGATTGCATGGAGATAGTAATCCGCTAGAACTTCTCACTGCCTCTCTGTTTTGCCTTGTCCTCCAAGTGCAAATTAGAAGGGCTGATTTATAATCCGGGAAGCAAGGCACTCAACTATTGAGACGCCTGGTGGAGCAGATGCATACGGCCTGCAATTACTCTTCGGCACATACTTTCATAAAGTTATCAGGCATCCTTTTTGGAGAAGAATGTCTGACAAGGGACACAGCATGTGGTTCAGCTCCAGCCATGAATCTAATATAAGGTTTGTTGGAAACCACAGCAAAAGCAATCTGAATCTACTTATCAGCTGGGCAGTGTTCTTATTTCAAGCCTATGCAGTTAGGCAATTCTTCATTTTCTGCGGTCACTCTGAATTGCTGTCAGCTGCCTTTCAGGAGACAATGTTGCTGTTGCAAGTGAATCAAATTAAAAAACATAATTACCCTGGCTTAAAAGTAGTCAAATTTCTGTGCAATAGCAATGAAATTCAACAACCCCCACATACCCTCAATACGCTTTTAGCTTCAATCTGGGATAAATTTACAATAAATTACCAAGTCACATAGGGCATAACAGATGCATGATCAAATGCTGACTAGCCTTGGTTAAGTATCCCAAAGCGTGTATCATCCTTAAACATTTCCAGCTGCATTCTGTAGGAAACCCCAATGCTCTGATGCTTAAATGACCTCTGAAGGCCAAATCTATGCCTCACAAAGACAGGCCATCCTGAATTATGCTACAGCAGACATATCCTGTTGTTTTGCAATTCCTGCTTTTGTTCAGCTATTAAAGTAATAGCAGGTCGGCTTTCACACACTGCAAGACCCTACATATCAAATGACTCTCCCCTCTTGTCAACCAACAATGGAGTTAACTGTTAATCAAAGAAGTGGCGGCAACTAACAAAAATGATTGCAATGAAGCGCCAAGATGACAGAGGGGAAAAAGGAAAGGTGTAGCCTCGAGTTACTTTTTTAACTCAAGTGATAGGGAATTATGCTCATGATGCCGACAGCATCATATTCAGATTGCTTTCGCTGTGGTTTCCAGCAAACCTTATATTAGATTCATGGCTGGAGCTGAACCACACGCTGTGTCCCTTGTCAGGCATTCTTCTCCAAAAAGGATGACCCAAGCAGGTATTCACATACCCGACTCTAAATTTGCTTTCCACGAAAGCTTATGCACATCATGATTTGGAAATTTCCCTTTCAAAAACACCGAGGCATAATTGCTTGGAAGATCAACAGAAAACCAACACTAAGCACAGCCCCAGAAAAGCCATTAGTGTTTGAAATATTTACCAAATATTTGTATTTGCCATGCTTTAAAAAGTAAATGTAAAACACGGAAATGTTTGTACTCAAATTGAAAATCAACATTTCTAAGATATTTTGATGACCTGATTTAAGCTGTTTTTTTTCTCCTTACCTCTAAATATCCTTGTTATTCTGAATGTAAAGTTAGAACTTCAATAAAGTTTAAAGGTAGTATTTCATGATGGGCTAGGAAATACTAATTCCAATCCCTTGAACTCACTGTGGAAAGAACCGTAAAATAAGTAGATATTCCATCTAATGGCGCCTTTTTGCAAAACACCAGCAATGTGTATCATAACTTTGATCCAAGACACTCATAAGAATGGCCATACTGGGTCAGACCAAAGGGCCATCTAACCCAGTGTCCTGTGTTCTGACAGTGGCCAATGCCTGAGAGGGAGTGAACAGAAACAGATAAACATCAAGTGATCCCTCTCCTGCCATCCATTTCCAGCCCCTCACAAATAGAAGCTAGGAACACCATTCCTACCCATCCTGGCTAATAAGTTCTGATGGACCTAACCTCCATGAATTTATCTACTTCTTTTTTGAACCTTGTTGTGTCTTGGTCTTCATGTCATCCTCTGGCAAGGAGTTCCACAGGCTGATTGTGTGCTGTGTGAAGAAAAACTTTATTTTGTTTGTTTTAAACCTGCTACCTATTAATTTCATTTGGTGACCCCTAGTTCTTATGTTATGGAAACAAGTAAATAACTTCATTATTCACTGTCCCCATATCTGTAATGATTTTATAGACCTCTATCTACCGCTACCTCCCCTGTTAGTCTCCTCTTTTCTAAGCTGAAAAGTCCCAGTCTTATTAATATCTCTTCATGTGTTACCCATTCCAAACCCCTAATCATTTTTGTTGCCCTTTTCTGAACCTTTTCCAATGCCAAGATATCTTTTCTGAGATGAAGCAACACACTATTCAAGATGTGGGCGTACCATGGATTTATGTAGAGGCAATGAGATATGCTCTGCCTTATTCTCTATAACTTTTTTCATGATTCCTAACATTCTGATTGTTTTTTGACTGCTGCTGCTGCACACTGAGTGGATGTTTTCAGAGAACTATCCACAATGACTCCAAGATCTCTCTCTTGAGCAGTTCTAGCTAAAGTAGTCCCCATCATTGTACATGTTGTGGCAAGGTCCTGGCTCAAGGCCCCTTGTCCTGGGACAACTTCTGGTCCACAAATCAGCTGGAGACCCTCTCAGGTGCAGTCACCCATTCCTTTTATTATTAGCGTCCCACCACCTTCTATTTACAAAGCTTTTTAATTACAGCACACTCAGCCAGACTGTCCTTCTGCCTGGGGATTCACACTCAGCCACACCCTGACTCCTGGCTTCCCCCCTCCTGGCTCCTTTCACTGCCTTATATAGCCCTCTGGCTAATGAGGGCCACAGCTGCTTCTAATAGCCCTTCAGGCCTGGGCTTGCTCAGCTGGTTCTAATTGACCCTTTCAGCCAGGCAGTAGAGTCAGAGCTCTGGCTTAGCCAGCAGTCTGTCACAGCCAGCAGTCTGTCACAAAGTGTATTGGGGATTATTTTTTCCGAGATGCATTACTTTGCTTTTATCAACATTAAAACTCATTTGGCATTTTGTTGCCCAATCACCTAGGTTTGTGAGACCATTTTGAAGCTCTTCACAGTCTGCTTTGGTCTTAACTATCTTGAGCAGTTTAGTATCACCTGCACATTTTGCCACCTCATGGCTTTCCCCTTTCTCCAGATCATTTATAGAGGTTACACAGGATTGGTCCTAGCATGGGAGATTTGGGGGACACCACTAGTTATTTCTCTCCATTCTGAAAACTGACCATTTATTCCTACCCTTTGTTTCCTGTCTTTTAACCACTTATCAATCCATGAGAGGACCTTTCCTCTTATCCTATGACAACTAACTTTACTTAAGAGCCTTTGGTGAGGGACCTTATCAAAGGCTTTCTGGAAATCTAAGTATACTATATCCACTGGATTCCCCTTTGTCCACATGCTTGTTGACCCCTCAGAGAACTCTAGTAGATTAGTCAGACACAATTTCCCTTTACAGAATCTATGTTGACTTTTCCCCCCAACAAATTATGTTCATCTATGTGTCTGCCAATTTTATTCTTAACTATAGTTTCAACTAATTTGCCCAGTACTGATGTTAGACCTACCAGTCTGTAATTGCCAGGATTACCTTTAGAGCCCTTTTTTTACTATTGGCATCAGAATAACTATCTTCCAGTAATTAGGTACAGAAGCTGATTTAAATTATAGGTTACAAACCACAGATAACAGTTCGGCTGTGTCTACACTGGCGCGATCTCGTGCAAAAGCGTCCGCTCTTGCGCAAAAACTTGCTGCCTGTCTACACTGGCCGCGTGTTCTTGCACAAGTAAACTGACATTCTAATGTATAAAATCAGGGCTTCTTGATCGAGAACTCTGACGCTCCCACTCAGGAAGAAGCCCTTTTTGCGCAAGAGCTCTTTCAGAAGAGGCCAGTGTAGACAGGCAACATGAATTTCTTGCGCAAGAAAGCCCTATGGTTAAAATGGCCATCAGAGCTTTCTTGCGCAAGAGAGCGTCTACACTGGCATGGATGCTCTTGTGCAAAAGCACATCTCTTGCACAAAAGCACATGCCAGTGTAGACGCTCTCTTCTGGAAGAGTTTTTGCAGAAGAACTCTTCCGCAAAAGAGTTTTTGCGTGAGAACGCTCCAGTGTAGACGTAGCCTTCCACAATTTCGCATTTGAGTTCTTGCAGAACTCTTGGGCAAAAACATAACACAGTGGCTTTCCCCTTAAGGGGTGGGACTAGCCAACCCTGAGTACAGAGTGAGTCACACCTGTGAGAGATGAGGGTGATTGCCCTATAAAAAGCAGCACAAGGCTGCAATGAAAGGGGGAAGCCCAGGAAATTGTAGACTGAACTGTGCAGGAAAGATCCCAAGAGCAAGGGAGCTGGGAGACAGAGAGAACCTCAGGGAGCTTGGTACTGCTGTAGGAAAACCTTGAGGAAGTCTGGACCCTGAAGTTTGGAGGCTGATAGGTTTGGAAGGATTAGATTTTCATTGGTAAACCTCAGTTTCACCAAACACCCGTGAACAGATGAAAAGGCATTTTTACCAATAAAAACTGCAATTTCGAGGTAGGTGAAGTAAGCAAAATGCTACTTGAGAACTAAGAGTTTGATTTAAGGATAATTACTTTGTCCAGTTTGACATGCTATGTTGAAAATTTGTGTTTAAACAGCTATAAAGCTTTAACTTCTTGAATCTCAGTGCCAATTGTCATTAAATAATTTTGGTCTGACCTTCCCACAATTTCTCCACTGTGAAAATTTTAAATGGATAAAAACAGAAAAAAATGCTTAAAAATAATATTGTATCGCTGTTGAGTGATGATGGACTTTTTTGTGCGACCGTAACGGTTGTTAAGAGCTGGCAGGGTGTTGTTGTTGTTATATATGTGAAAGCCTATGTGCAGTTCTTATAAAGTCTGCAAAAAGAGGCTAAAAAGGGCACGGTGTCTACAAAGCCACAAGGGGATGTTCCATAAACAGCCACCCTGCCTCAGCAGGCGTTTATGTTTTGGTGGTGATCGATCCTGTTCTCGGCATATCAGAATATTAATAAGCTGCTATATATACACACCATTCCTTTCCTGGGGGACTACAACATTGTCAAACATCTGTTAATTCCCTTTGGATGCCAAAGTTCCTCTTGTGCCTCAAAATCAATATAATTACTTCTAAAACCACCGGGGTATCTCCAAAACAAAAATATTAGCTTGTTACTCTATTAAAATCAAGTCTCACGATCATATCAAAGGCATTGGGTTGAGGCTACTACCACAAATTTGGGCAAATCAAAATCAAAGTCTTTCCATTTCAGTCATCTCCAGTTAAGACAAAGTCACTTTCAGGCTACCACACACCGGGCCCTGTTACACATCACTCTTTTCTCCCTGAGTTATGTATAGAGAGAGTTATCAATACCTCATGGGCCAGTTGTGGAATGTCATTTGAACCTATAACAGTCTCCAATATTGCCCCATGCATCCTTATAGCTTCAGCATTAGGCAAATGGAATTGAGTTAAAAGTGTTGTGACAGCCTGAACACATTTCACGCTTGGCTTGGTGCATTTATCTATGCATTGTATCATTGTTTATCTAGGGTTTTTTTTAACTGCCATTAGATATCAAAGTACTCTGTGATAAGTGCTTGTCAATAACTCAATGACCCATACTTTTTCATTACAAGCAGGCTGATATTTTGCTATGAGGCATTGAAAAGCTCTATTAATGCATGTAATACGCACACTAAAGCTGTGCATTCTCAAGCCTGAATATGAGTGCAATGCATAACGAGTCAAACACAAATAATATCCAAATATCAATGACTCAACAGGAGTTTTGAAAACAAATCTGAAATGTCTAGAGACCATGGATATTCCACCAGTCCTTCAACTGTCAAGAAGAACCCAATTATATTCTTAAACAATAGCACAATTTGTAACAGCATTGGTTTGTCAAGGTTTTGTGGTAAAATGAGTTTTAGATTGTTAGTATCTGGAAATCTTAGAAGTACAACTAGAACACCGTATATCTAACAAACATCTAAAAATTTACGGTAAAACATACAAGGTGGGGTTAGGCCACGACATCCAACATTTAGGTGCCACTGACTTTCACAACCTCTCCTCTCCCTGCTATTCTGCTGCCTAACCTGTGAGACCATCCAGCAGCTCAGCACCTAATTCACATTTAAGCTCCAGCAAGGTTCATGAATAAGACACACTTCTGCCTGTTTTGTCTCCAGGACCCAAACTAGTAGAGATGCTTAAACCTTGTCTAAACCTGCACAAAAGTCAGCGCGGGTGGTTACTCTGCACTTGACTGTTAGCCCCAGTGTGACTGCACTCAGGAGCTAGGACACCCCAATTTGAATTCTTACTCTGCCTGATTTGGAACAGGGACTGGAACCAAGGTCTCCTATGTCCCAGATAAGTGTTCTAACCCTAGGCTACAGTGCCAGTCTCTGCCTGGGCCCAGGAATATTTATGTACAGTGGAACAGTTCCAACAGGAAACATTGAGACAAACGCTCTCCAGTTTACCTGGAGGCAGGAGACCTAGGTTCAAGTCCCTACTCCAAATCAAACCATCTCCCATATCCTCAGTGAGTGCTCTAACCACTGCTGTAAAGGTTATGGGGGATGCACAGCACCACCACCATTTGTCTTGAAAGATGGCTGACGGAGCTTCCAAGCCTCACTTCAGGAGGGGACATGAATCTAAGTGAAGGGAGATGCCTCTGTCCAGATGCCAGTTACCACCTAACTCCCTTTAAGGGACAGGTCTTGGGCCACACTGCTCTCTACAGCTTCTCCTACTGGCTCCCCATTCAGCTTGCTGTCTTTTGTTACCCCCATGTTTAGGCACCAAAATAATAGCATAGGGAACCTGGCTGCTTACTCCAAGCTGTTAATCCTACCTGAAAGCAAGATGCACACAAGTTAGGCTTTGCAATCCCACGTGTAGTGCATCAGCACCCCTTGTTGCCTGACCATGTGGGAGCTGCGTTTCATGGAAACTAGTGAATGTGGACCTGCAGAAGGAAATCGATTATCGTGTGGATGTTGTATTGTGGCCTTTGCATAGTTACACTAAAATCCTTTTCACAACGTAATTTGACAAATGGTTGTTCATCACTGACTCACAAGGAGTGTCATCTATTTTGCCTAGACTGTTACATCGTTGTCATCTTCAATATGTATCCTCCGCAATCAAAAGATTCTGTTACCAGCTGAAAGGCAACCTCTAGCCATCCCCACCTAAATTCACTGAGGTGGGTTAAGTCGGATGCCATCAGGCTATCTTCTAGTGCAGAAAGCTGTCACAACAGGACTTGCTATTTCCCTAATAGTGTTCAGAATGCCTGGGAGGGATGGGAATATAACTATAACTTGTCCCCTTCTTAGGTACCAATCAGCATTTAAAGGGCTGCAGTGTGGGAGGATAGGGTATAGAAAAAAGGAAGTGGGGACAGACACCACACGTAAGTACAAGTGTCCCTGGCACATTGCTTTCTGAGGGTACGTCTACACTGCACAGCTATTTCGGGATACCGGAGGTATCCCAAAATAGCTACCCTGCATCTACACAAGCCGCCTGTTATTTCGAAATATTTTTCAAAATAATGGGCATGCTATTTTGCCATCCCAGTTGCACAAGGGATAAGGGATAGCTCAAAATAGCGCATTAGTTTGAAATTTGGCACTGTGTAGACATGCCAAATTTCAAAATAAGCTATTTCAAATAGTTTCAAAATAAGATATGCAATTTGCATAGCACAAATTGCGTATCTTATTTCAAGTTTAGGGTGCTGTTTAGATGCACCCTGAGTATCCTAAATCCATAATACCTCCGGATAGCACCAGTAAATAAGGCATCTTTTCCTCTACCCCAAATGACGCTCTGGCTCTTAGTGCTTCAGGGGGTAGCCGAGTTAGTCTGTTACAGAAAAAAAACAGCAAGCAAATGGTCTGGTAGCACTTTATAGGCTAACAAAACATGTAGATGGTATCATGAGCTTTCGTGGGCACAGCCCACTTCTTTAGATAACCGGAGTTATGATTAGAGGATAAGGAAACTCGAAATAAATAAGAGCAGGGGATGGGGGGAAGAAAAAGATATTCTGTTGCCCACCCCCCTACCTCTATGCATAAAGTATCAGGAGAAAGGGTGCTAAACCTGAGTAGATAAAGATCAAAGTCAGTGGATGAATAAGGCAGGAAGGATACCATTCAGAAAGTATATATAACACACACTCAAGAAACAATGAAGTATACAGTGAAAGCACAGTGGATAGTAATATTTTAACCAATAAAAAGCTCTTTGTCAAATTAATTCAATTCATTGGAGACTTTTCCTCCCCTCAATTATTTGCTTTGTTGGTTACAAATATTCCTTCTTGTTACTTTTCTGGTCTATTGGACCTAACACTCAGTCAGCGGTGCTTTTCCCCTCACAATCTGACAGTATTAAACACTGGCTAAAAAATTATAAGATTGCAGTATTTGGTTCACACTTCTGGTTAGATATCAGTAGTTCTCCTTCTGTAGCCTTCTGAAGCACAACTGCACAATGTAAAATTCTCACCATTTGCAGCGAACAACATTTCCATGTACTTCTTTGCAGGTTTACAAAATAACCCCTGCCTTTTCTGATATACTTTTCACTTACAATTAAAACAAAGGCTGCTTCCACAGCAACCGTCTGTTACTGGAGACAAATACAAGCATTTCTGCAGCTAAATGCTGGTGTTTTAATAATATTTTACCCATATTCTGTGCCTTCCATCTGAGAATCTTAGAGAGCCACAGAGCCATGTGAAGAGGGCAAGTATAAGGAGGGCCCTGCCAAATTCACGGTTCATATTGTTCAATTTCATGGTCACAGGATTTAAAAAATAATATATTTTGTGATTTCAGGTATTTAAATCTGAAATTTCATGATGGCATAATTTAGGGGTCCTGACCCAAAAATTGAATTGAGGGTCACAAGGTTATTGTACGGGCAGGGGGGAGGGAGAGGAGTTGCAGGACTACTACCCTTTATTCTGTATTGCTGCTGATGGCTGATTGTCTTAAGAACATAAGAACATAAGAACAACCATACTGGGCCAGACCAAAGATCCATCTTACCTACCGTTCCTGTCTTCTGACGGTGGCCAATTCCAGGTGCTCCAGAGGGAATGAACAGAACAAGGAATTATTAAGGGATTCCTCCCCTGTCACCAGTTGGCAGGTTCTGACAAACAGAGGCTAGGGACCCCATTCCTACCCATCCTGGCTAATAGCCATTGCTGGATCTAACCGCCATTATCTTGTTATTTTTTGAACCCTTTTAAAATCCTGGTCATACTCTGGTGAGAAGTTCCATGGGTTGGCTGTACGCTGCGTGAAGAAATATTTCCTTTTGTTTGTTTTAAATCTGCTACTTATTTATATTGGGTATGTCTACACTACAGCGCTATTTTGAATTAGTTAATTCGAAATAAGCTAATTCGAAATAACTCATCTAGGCCCAAAAACTAATTTGAAATAGCGTTTTGCTCATTCGAATTAGCGCGTCCACACTGATTGGACGCTGGGTCGCATTTAAGGCCAGCTGAAACCGGTTCCAGCAGGGTATCAGGTCAGTAGTTGCTTTGTGTGGCTGCTGTCTGAGGCTATCTGAGACTTGTGCTTAAAGGGACCCTCCAGGACAGCCGGTTCTCAGCTTTTCTGCTTGCTTGCCTACCTCACCGAGGGACAGCAAAGCGTTTTCCTCTCTGCCTGCCTGTTTCGGGCGTTCTCATTGGGGACACCGCAGCAGTTGGCACCATGGAGCCAGAGCTGCCCCTGGGCATTCTGGTGCAGTTTTTGGATTAGTTGCTGCAAGCCTGGCAGCAAAGGCTGGAGGCTGCCTGGCACCATCTGGTGCACGTCAGCCCCTTGTCCCTCCCCATGGCCTCCCTTGGGGCCATGGAAGAGCCACAGCAGCGCCCGGACACCAGCGTGCCCTGCCGCATCTGGTGTCTGGACACCAGCAGCGACTGGTGGGACCGCATCGTCCTGGAGTGCTGGGGAGACCAACAGTGGACCCAGAACTTCAGGATGAAGAAGGACACCTTCCTGGAGCTCTGCGAGTGGCTCGCCCCTGCTCTGCGGCGACGGGACACTCACATGAGGCCCGCCATCCCCCTCCACAAGCGGGTGGCCATCGCCCTATGGAAGCTCTCCACGCCGGACAGCTACCGATCCATCGGGAACCAGTTCGGTGTGGGGAAATCCACCGTTGGAGCAGTGCTCATGGAGGTACGGCACTCAGCGGCCACTGGGCTGGGGGGAGAGGGGGGACTGCAAGGAGGGGATGGGCTGCCCCAGGGAAAACAGGGGGGAGGAGGCAAAAGTGCCCTGCATGGGAGGGTTTAGTCTGTCCCAGCCGTACTACACACCGCCCACGGTGGCCAGGATTGCAACGGGGGTAGCTTCTGGGAGTGGGGCATGGGGCAGTGCCAGGGAACGAACACTCCCAGCCACCCGGGCACCCCAGTGATTCTCGGTTTTGTGTGTCTCTCTGCAGGTGGTCAAGGCCATCAACAGGGTGCTGCTCTGCAGGGTTGTCCGCCTTACCGACCTGGACGCGGTCATCCAGGGGTTCGGTGCCCTCAGCCTCCCCAACTGCGGGGGGGTGATCGACCGGATGCACATCCCCATCCGTGCCCCGGAACACCAGGCCTCCCTGTAAATCAACAGGAAGGGCTACTTCTCAGTGATCCTGCAGGCCGTGTCTGACCACCGGGGCCAGTTCACGGACATCAATGTGGGCTGGTTCGGGCAAGGCACATGATGCACGGGTGTTCCGCAACTCCTCCGTGCGCCAGAGGCTGCACGCCGGGACCTTCTTCCCCATCCACCACATCAGGTTCGGGGACGTGGACATCCCCGTGTGCCTGGTGGGGGATGCGGCCTACCCCCTACAGCCCTGGCTGATGAAGCTGTACACGGGGCACCTCAACCCCTCCCTCCAGGCCTTCAATGCCAGGCTCACCAGGGCCCGCGTCATGATCGAGGGGGGCCTTCGGATGCCTGAAAGCCAGATTTAGGTGCCTCCTCACCCACCTCAACCTCACCGAGCACAATATCCTTCCCGTGGTGGCAGCATGTTGTGTGCTGCACAATTTATGTGAGAGGAAGGGGGAGACTTTCCTGCCAGCCTGGATGGCTGAGGTGGAACACTTGGCTGGCCTGTACACGCAGCCCCGCACCGACACCGTCCGGGAGGCCCAGCAGGGGGCTGTCCAGATCCGGGAAGCCCTGCGGGAGAGCTTCCAGGTGGAGGAGGAGAACTGAACTCTCCCTGGCATGCCCCACTGGGGCCTTCTTCCACCCTCACCTCCTCCCCCTTTCCCCTCTCTAACCCCCCTTCCTAATGTAAAATAAAAACACCTGTTTTGCCAACAAATATGTCTGTTTATTTCACAGAACTGAGGTGGGGGGAGGGGTGAATGAGGGTGGGAGAGGGGAAGGAGAAACCTGGGAGGAGGGAGCTGGAAGGGGGAGGCAAGGGGAGGAAGGGAAGGGAAAGCTCAGGGTTCGGGGTCTTGCTGGCTCTCCCGTCTCGCAGCACTGCGGTACGGGGCGTCGGGGGAGTGGGTGTGGAGGGTGGGGCAGGAGGGACGGGGGCGGAGGAAGCGGGAGGGGAAGCAGGGGTGGGAGGAGGAGCGAGAGCTGGGGCGGCCGCAGGGGCCGGAGCAGGAGGAGGCAGGAACCTGTCCACCAGGGTCTGGAGGTGGCCTCGGAGGGCACGGCTCTGCTCCTCCAGCGCCTGCAAGCTCCGCTGCCGCAGCCGCAGGTCCTCGTGGACCCAGTGCTCCTGGTTGCGGAGCTGCTGCCCCAGTAGCCACAGGTGCCGCCGCTGGTACTCCTGGTTGCGGGTGCGCCTGCTGGCCCGGGTGCGGGTGGCTGGTCCAGGTAGGGTGGTGCGCCCTGCACTCGCAGGTGCTGCGGCTGTGATGAAAGAAGAGCAGTGGTCAGTTCTCCCTGGGGACACAGTGGGTGAAACCCAGCCCCCCTCTGCAAGGCCAGTGCCCCTGCATGACACCCAGCTGCTGCTCCATGGTGGGCAAGGCCCAGGTGCACAGTCCCTGGGCTTCCTCTCCCCCACCACCCCACATAAGGGGACCATGATGGCACTCACACGTGGAGCCCTCCCCAGGCCTCAGATGACATGGCTGATGGGCTCTGTGGGATGACTCGGGGGTTCTGGGTGCTGGGCAGGCTCCTGCGGCTCCTGGCTGTCGTCCTCCTCGTCTTCCTCCTCTTCCCCTGTTTCAGGGGCTGGGCCCTCTGCCCCGGGGTCGATCACCACCCAGGGGACACGGACTGTGTGAGCCCCCAGGATGCGGTCCAGGGCCTCATAATGAGGGCAGGTGTCTGGGTCAGCCCCTGGTTGAGAGCCCCTGGCATAGGCCTGCCACAGGTCTTTAATTTTGTAGCGCACCTGGTCCCGGCTGCGCATGTGGCCTCTGGTGGCCAGGCTGGCAGCCATGCGGCTGTAGACGGCCGCATTCCTGTGCCTAGTGCGGAGATCATGGACGTTGGAGGCCTCCCCCCAAACCTCAATGAGGTCCACGATCTCCGCACTAGACCAGGCGGGCACCCATCTTTTTTGGCCCCTGGCAGGCTCCTGAGAGCCGCCAGCCTGGTCCTGGGAAGAGGTGGAGGGCTGGATGGCAGCGGGTGGCTGGCTCATGGTGTGCCAGGTGCAGGGTCTGCTGGCTGGATGCCGGCAGGCTGGCAACTGACACAGGCACTGTGGCCAGAATCTGTCCCTTTAAGGGCTCCGGGGCTGGGAGGGGGCAGAAGAGTTTTCCTGGTTTGGCCCACAGTGACCACCAGGGGAACCTGGGAAGGGCTAGCCTCCAGCTAGTTCGAATAAAGTGGCTATACAGCACTTAATTCAAACTACTTAATTCGAATTTGGCGTTACTCCTCGTAGAGAATGAGGTTTACCAAGTTCGAATTAAGCGCCCGCTAGTTCGATTTAAATTTAAACTAGCGGTTTGTATGTATAGCCGCTATTAAAGTTAATTCGAACTAACGGCTGTTAGTTCGAATTAACTTTGTAGTTTAAACATCCCCTAAATTTGGCAACCCCTAGTCCTTATGTTATGGGAACAAGTAAAGAACTTTTCCTTATTCATTTTCTTCATACCTGCGATGATTTTACAGCCCTCTGTCATATCCCCCCTTAGTCGCCTCTTTTCTAAGGCTACATCTAGACTACAAGCCTCTTTTGAAAGAGGCTTTTTCAAAAGATACTTTTGAAAAAGCCTCTTTTGAAAAAGAGCATCTAGACTACAACCAGTACTTTCGAAAAAGCAAGCCGCTTTTTCGAAAGAGAGCACCCAAGCAGTCTGGATGCTCTCTTTCGAAAAAAAGCAGAGTTTGCATTACATGGTGCCTTTTTTTGAAAGAGCACTTTCGAAAAAAGGCGTTCTTCCTTGTGAAATGAGATTTTCCATGGTTGAAAAAACTGCCGCGTTCTTTTGATTTACTTTTGAAAGAACGCGGCAGCAGTCTAGACGCAGGGGAAGTTTTTTCGAAAAAAGGCCACTTTTTTCAAAAAAACCCTGTAGTCTAGACACACCCTAAAATGAAAAGTCCCAGTTTTATTAATCTCACCTCATATGACAGCCGTTTCAATCCCCTATTCATTTTTGTTGCCCTTTCCTGAATGTGTTCCAATGCTAAGATCTCTTTTTTTGAGATGAGGCGACCACATCTACGCGCAGTATTCAAGATGTGGGCGCACCATAGATTTATACAGAGGCAATAAGACATTCTCTGTCTTAGACTCTATCCCATTTTTAATGATCCCCAATGTGCTGTTTGGGTTTTTTTTCTTTGTTTGTTTTTTACTTCTGCTGCACACTGAGTGAATGTTTTCTGAGGACTATCCGCAGCGACTCCAAGATCTCTCTCTTGAGTGGTAAGAGCTAATTTAGTCCCTGTCATTTGGTACGTAGAGTTGGGATTATGTTTTCCAATGGGCATTACTTTGTATTTATCAACATTAAAATTCACCTGCTATTTTGTTGCCCAGTCACCTAGTTTTGTGAGTGCTCGGCAGTGGCAGCTACTGGCCAGGGCCTTAGCTCTGAAGGCACAGCCACCACCACCAACAGTGCAGATTAAGGATGGCACAGTGCAGTATAGCCGCCCTTACTTCTGAGAGGCTGCCTGCAGAGTTAGGCCTTCAGTCAGCAGCTGCCACCCCCCTGCACAGATCTGAAGGTAGCAGCACAGAGCTAAGGATGACCTGGTATGGTTTTGCCACCCTTACTATTGGTCTGCTGCTGGTGAGACACGGCTTTCAGAGCTAGCTGCCACCCCTTTTTGGCTGCCCAGCTCTGAAGTCAGCACAGAAGTACAGGTGACCATACTGCAACCCCTCTAAAATAAGCTTGTGACTACTTGCAGCTCTTTTTTGGGTCAGGCTCCCAAATATGAGAAATGCTGGCCTCCCCCATGAAATCTGTATAGTATAGAGTAAAGCACACAGAAGATCCCATGGCATGGGGTGTGATACATTTTTCCATGGCTGTAAATTTGGGAGGGTCCTAAGCATAAGCCCTGAGTGCCATAAGATTAATTGATGTGGGCAGGGCTGTACCAGAAATCTGTAGCAGAGTTGGGAATAGAACCCATATTTCCTGTCTCTTAAAAGTCTGTGCTGATCATGAGACCATCCTTCTTAACACCATGTGTTGTGTGATGTTTTGAGTGCAGAGGCACTGGACAGTGTAGTTAAGATTCTGTAGTAATCCACAGGCATGTTTATTGTATTATAAGGAAAACTTGAAAGGCTTCTTTTCCTTAACTAACTTTCTCTGTTCTGACTTTCAGTACCCTTGGCCTCTTCCTCCCACATATTTCTATTTATTTAGTGTTACTTCTAAGATACTACTGTGTTAATGAACACACATGCATAATTGCAAAAGGTCAAGGTGATACATTATCTTTGCATTCCACTACCTTTCTTATTTTCAGACCATGGAAGACTTAACACTAGGACCTTTTCTTTTTCTTTTCTTTTAATATGGGCCATGGAATGTTATGGGCTTTGTAATTCTAATGGTTCTAATAATAATTCTAATAATTATTATATTAATATTGATAATAATAATAAATGTTGAGAAGAAATGGAGAGGGATGCACAATGGGAATATCTGAAAAAAAATCTGCATTTAAATACTCAGATCAATTCTCCTTAACTGGCCATGTTCATGAAAGTGGCTTTGAAAGTTTGACCCTTGATGCTATTTGATTTTTGGGGAAGCAAATACACCTGAAACATGGTGAAATGGGGAGAGCACCTGTCTCTCATGAGTGTCCTCTTTTTCTGGCCAATATACCTGAAATCAGTCTTTTTTTTTTAAGGGTGGCACCCTCCTCACATGGACGGCCCCCTTTTCTTGTTTGCATGTGAGCCTGATTTAGTTATAGTTTTATATTAGGGTGGCACCTGCCTTTCACAAGTGCCCCTCCCCCCAGCTGATGTTCTTACAGTGCATCTTTAGCAGCTCAACCCTCTGCACAAACCACATACACTGTTCCCCTTACAGAATATAAAGTCCAAATTCTAATCATGACTCTGATGTGGATTTGTAGCAATAAAGCTTTTTGAAGCCCTGTGTTCTTCAGCCACCCAGCCGGGGCCCATCTTGGCACCCACCGCTGGTGGCATTTCAGTAGGCCTCCAAGGGCTCAATCTTCAACCAGACCAGTGGGGTCCATCTTGTCACCCTCACTGGCCTGCAAGGTGCTATGCTCAGTCCCCTTGGGTTTCAGCCTGCCATTGCTGACCTTCCACAGGTCCTACTGCTCTTCCATTCAGTCAGGCATTTGATCTTCAGCAGCCTTCCCTGAACTTCAAACCAGCCTATGGTGCTGCTGCTCTTCCAACCTGCCAGTCAGTCACCTGGTCTTTACTTCTCAAGCTCCACACTGCAACTGAAGGCACTGCTCTGCTGATTGCCATTTTATGGAGACCTTTTGGCCCCTCTAGGCTGCCTGGAGGACTTCTTGCTGCTCTACTCTGAGCAGGTTAACAGAGGGACAGAGTACCTCCAGCAGGGGGCTTCCAGACTTAATCCTCCCTGCCACACATAGGTCTTTTGTAACACTCAAAAATAGCTAGCACACTATTTTAAAAGAGCTGTGTTGAGCCCATACATTCCTTCAAACACCCAGTCTAGACTTTTGTATTAATAGCCTTTCAACTGTTTATTTGTATGCAATTATGTGACATGCTATTTTACAAACTGAGTCAATGTCCACCCTCAAGTCCCATGTCACCCATTTTCTTGCCTCTCTACAATGTAACATAAACATACGGTATCTCAGAGATGCCTGGGATTTACCAGCGTTCCTTATTTGTCTCTAAACCAAGTTAACATCCTCTCTAAGGAATATATCAAAGGCTGTGAAAAAGCCAAACACCACAGCATTATAAATAATTATTTTCAAATCATGCTTTTTGTACGTTAGACTAATCAAAAGCCAAAATTCAGGATCTTTCAAAAAACCCACATTAGCTATTTTAAACTAGAGTTCTCATAACTATATTCATTATGTTCTCCACTGCTAAAAATTGTCCCTTTCCTTTGAAAACCCTTTTTGGCAAACAAATTAGCATCCAGACTAAGAATCTGTATAAATTTAAGCCTGTTGTGATTTGGAATAAATTAAATTAATACTCAAAAATGGGTCTTTTGGAAATGCCATCTCAGTCTCAGCTACAGCAGCACTAATGGTAACAACACTGACTTAAAAGGGAAAAAAAGAAACTTTCCAAGCTGTCTTAAGTTTTGTTTAAATTTCCTGGCAGATTGTAACAGGCGGAAAACTAAGGCACATCACATGATGTGTTTTAATTTTATCGGGTACATTTTAGTTAACATGCCCATAATACTACACTGCAAAGAAAAGCTTCTCTGTTATTTTCCTGTTAGGACAAGTGACATGCTGATGATCATTGATTGGATGTCAAGCCCTAAGGCACTCTCACACCCCCACACGCACTAGAACTGTGTGAAACTCTGCGATTTTACTTCACACAGTGTCTTTGGTTTCAGTCAAAGTGAAATGAAACTGGAACTGCTGAGATTCACCTGGTTTCACATCTAACCCATGCAACCCCATAAATTTCACATCACTTCAATGAAAAATCATAAATTGGGGAAGGGTTTTTTTTAAAACTAAGCTTGGGTTTCTTTGAAAGGTTCATGAGCCTTATCAGACCTTTCAAACAAACACAGCATGAGTTTCTACTTTGTAATGAGACAAGTCTACACTTAACTAAAGACCTTTCAGAGCGTGTGTGAGTTTTATTACAAGACATTCCACACACTGCTCTCACACAGGTAGTCATGAATTCACACACACACACAGCTTCAGCACAACACAGGAGAAAGACTCAAGATTCCACAATAGTAAGATTACTGAAATGGGTCATTAAAAGATTATGTTGCACACCTGAACTCTAAGGGGGACTGGCACAACTCTTCCTGTCTTCAAGTTTTTAATGTCTACATAATCGGATTCCC
Organism: Rafetus swinhoei; assembly: GCA_019425775.1. Taxonomy (NCBI): domain Eukaryota; kingdom Metazoa; phylum Chordata; order Testudines; family Trionychidae; genus Rafetus; species Rafetus swinhoei. The sequence goes on along the minus strand of CM033436.1, from coordinate 43,668,141 downwards.
CATACAATTTTGCTGTGGTAATATATAGTTATGAATTACAATGCAATGTGCATTTTTCCTTACCCAAGATTTCTTTTGTTTCCCCCCCCCCCCCCCCTTTTCCTTATCGACTCTCCGTTGCCATAATTTGCTATCTATCCTACTTTCATCCAGAAGTGTTAATGAAAAAGCTATGATGATAATCCATGTCATTAGCATTCCCATACCAGACTTTGGAAGCAGCAACAATAGTAAGTCCACACACGGGTTTGACATAAATTGGGAACCTAAAATAAATCACATGGTGTAATTTATGCCCCAAGGGTCAAAAGTTAGACTTGGGAAAACAGGAGTATATATGCAGGGTAAAATAGAGGCAAAAGCCTGTATTATACCTTCAGATTAGGTGCTTTTCTTGCAATTACCTTCACTTTTGGGCCCCTCCCAACCTATAAGGTACTCAAGTTTACCTTGAATTAGCTTATACTGGCAAACTGTTTGGCCTAACATCTTGAATGGCTCACTACGAGTTCACCAATTATTCTTTTTAGGGCTCAAAAAGATAGGGGCCAAAGTGCTGACAACTATTTTGATGACATAGATCATTACACTCCTCACAGATTCTGAACCAAGATTTTGACCACGTGTATCAAATCATGCAGATGTTGCTTTATTAACAACACTTTCTTCCTTCTTGAGGTGAAGTGGGGAATTTGCCTCATGTAGAGTATGCGCAACATGCCTCAGGAGCTACATGACCAGGATTCATCACCAAATTAGATCTGCTGGTTGGAACATTAACTTACCTGGAGCGGGCTAAGTACTGACGGAGAGTACGACAGGAACACTATTTCATGCCCCCGAAGAAAGGCTGATCCATAATTCATTGCAGTGTTTTAAAATAATGAAGCAGCACTACATAGAAATGAAAAAAAATCTTTGTGGTTGAACTTCCAATGTCACTTTGAGATTTTCAGTTCTGCACATTTCATGCAAATAAATTTTAATTTTTCAATTTGGAATAAACTATTTAAACTGCTACTGAAGCCCATTGATCGACTTAATTAGAAAGAAAGCCTACTGACTAAAGTTACCAAGAGTACATAAGCTCATGCCCTAGGTAATATATTCAATGTTTTTATTATTATTGTATGATAATTCTCCCAGCTTTTTTCTGTAAGGATCTCTCACTGGGCTAAGTAATTGGTAGTTTCTCATGCATGTTTGAATAGTCTTCTAAAAAGGTTTTCTAACAAATGCCATCTACTAGGGAAGACTATTTGAACTACATTTATTTCTATGGCAGATTTCCCTAGTTGGCCAATTAATTACAAGGTATAAAAGTATTTTTAAAGTCACTTTAAAAAACATAAGACAGTCAGCTATGGTTCATTGTTCCGATTTGGAACTGACTCTAATAATGCACCCAGAATATGCTGAAAATACTATTTTAATAATTCTAGTATGATGTTGTACCTGTTCAAAACTGGCATTAAGGCTACATTGTGCTCTTTGATTTTTTTTTGAACACTTCATAGTGCATAGATGGGATGAAATATATGGAGATATACCATTTCAGAGAACTGGAAGGGACCTTGAGAGGTCATTGAGTCCAATCCGCTGCCATCACAGCAGGACCAAGTACCGTTCCTGATAGATTTGCCTCAAATCCCTAAATGGGCCCCTCAAGGATTGAACTCACAACCATGGATTTAACAGGCTAATGCTCAAACCACTGAGCTATCCCTTCCCTTAGTCTACTCTACCTAATTGTAATTTGCAATCACCTAAACAGTGTATTATTGTACCACATTTTGCAGTAAAATTATAAAAATCAACTGGGGAGGATACAAACCAGAATCATTAATAAATTGGTTTTGTTAATGTATTTGTTACAATTCTGGCACTATTACAATGACTGCCAACTGGCCTTGATTTTTACAGGTATAAAAGTCATCACGTTGGGTACGTCTACACTGCAACATTATTTCGAAATAACTAGTACTGTTTCAAAATAACTTACTCCACGTCTACAAAGCAGGCAGTTACTTCAAAATACTGTCGAAGTACTGTCAAGCTGGTGGACTTCTTACTCCAACTCCTGTAAGCCTCTTTGTACGAGGAATAAGGGAAGTCAGAAGCACTACAGGACATGGCTCTAATTTAATATCATATCTGGAAAACTAGGAGACAGAGCAGAGTTCAGGGAATATGCATATGATTAAGATGTTATTGAACAAATTCACTTGAACTGAAGTCAATATGCTAGGGTTTTAGTGTTTCATTACGGGGGTGACTAGATCCCATTAAATATGGGCCTTGCTAACCAACTTGCCACATTTCTCACCACACTATTGTGTACCCTTTAGGTGGTGGATCACAAAGTTGCCTAATTTTTTAACTGGAAAAAGGAAAGGCTGACTTTTAAATGCACCATTTTGCTCCAGTACCTGCTTTTCCCAACCCAATTCTGTCCTCAGGTTCTCCCTCAACATCCAGCAAATTCTGAGCCTATTTCCCATTGCTGCACTTGGGTGAAAATGTTAGCAAGAATTTCCCCCCTCCCCCCAACAACATACAGTATTTTATTTCTTTCATAATGGTAAAAATGAGAAAGTGGTTCAAGAAGACATTCCAGAAATAAATCTGGAGAGTAACCCAGACTGGCCTTGTCTATTAGTGAAACAAATTACAGTAGTTATTCTTAGCAAAACCTTTCCTTCCAAAGGACAATGCAACAGCAAATGGAAGAATATACATAGCATGTGTCTGAAGCTTGCCTCCCTAGCGATGCATGCCAAAATAATATATCGGCGATATTATGCTGCTATTATGAAGTTTTTATCAAAAATTATAAAATCAATAATCTGTGACCGCTCACGTTTGGGGTGAGTCACGCAGTGATTCAGAGATGACAAAACAACCCCCTGGAAAGAGATTCACTGGTATAATTGTTATAGGGGGAGGAAAGGGTAGACACTGGAGCTGCAAGAGTTTTCATTTCTGAATGGTATAGTGATGCATTGCTTGCTAATAAAAGAATGAAAGATTAATACCACTGGTGCCTGAAGCGCTTTGCTGATCCACAAACCAGGTAAAGCAATGAGAGCAGAGAACTGTTTTCTATATCTTACAATCAACAATGCTCTCTGTCTGTGGGCTTTATCCTCCCTTGACACTTAAAGGAGCTGCACTATGAGTTATTTTCTATCAGACTGGATTAACTTTGTTCTAGATGGAACATCCTTGATTTTCTGTGCCAAATAGCATAGCTGTGTGGTGTGTCATGCGTGACTGCTCGCTACAAACGATCAAACTCATTTCATTTGTGACAAGAGCTGGAATTGAACCTTGTTCTCCTGAGAATCGGATGCCCCTATATATTAATCTGATGTGTGCTTCCTTCCATTCCAATGTGTATATCTTTACAACAGCTCCTCTTTCACTGCAAATCTTCAACTTCTCTCAGTGGCTAGAAAAGTCTTTTTTTTTTTTTTGGCTTATGTATCACAGAATCAGGATGAAAGGGTGGCAGAATTCTTCTCTTTCCTTAGTTTGCAAAACCCAATACATATCCATCAGCAACGTTCATATGTGCACAGGTACCATGGAGTATTTTCTAACACAAAAGGCTTTAACACATTCAGGGTCCGTCTACACTGCACTCTTATTTCGAAATAAGCTATTCGGGAAGAAATACTCTGAAATTGACTAATTTTGAGGCTTCCCTATAATGTAGACATGCTATTTCAAAATAAGCTAAGGCAGGTTTCCCTAATGTGAATGTGCTACCTTAATTTAGAGCCCCAGGAGGCACTGGGGAATAATTCGTTTGAATGTCCCTGGGGAGGAGCTATTTCAAAATAGCAGCAGTGGAGCATCCACACTGCAGCGATTTCAGAAATGCTATTTCGGAATAGGCGTTATTCCTCATGGAATGAAGTTTACAGAAGTCAGAGTAAGCCATCCATTATTTTGAATTTATTTCAAAATAACAGAATTGCTGTGTAGACGCTCACATTGTTATTTCGAAATAACTGTGCTGTGTAGACGCACCCTCACTGAACAGGGATGAGAGCAAGCAGACCTACAGTAACCCTAAATTTAGCAGTCCTGGAAAGGACAGGATAATTAGAATGATTCACTGCAGAAAACCTCAACCCACTAATTCCATCCTCTAGAAGAAACATCTTGAGTCCTGTCATATGCGTACTGGTGTACTGGGAATCATGGAAAGAGGAGAGAGTATTTCACCTAACTTGATTTCTGATGGCCTAGGATGATCTTTTTTTCTATTAGCCTCAGGGGATAGCCGAGTTAGTCCGTAACAGAAAACAACAACAAATGGTCTGGTAGCACTTTAAAGACTAACAAAACATGTAGATGGTATCATGAGCTTTCATGGGCACAGCCCACTTCTTCAGAAGACCGGAGTTATGTTAGTCTATAAAGTGCTACCAGACCATTTGTTGTTTTTTTCTATTAATACCTAAAGGTCAAACCTAAACCTCTGGATTTACTCCTGTTTTAGTAAGGAATCGCTTCTGTTAATGCTGTCAAGTAAGTCTTCCATGAGCAGAGACAGAATACAAACTGAACAAGGACTTCAGGATATGGCCCTATTCATTTACAACATTGTGTAATCAGATTTTTTTCATATAACTTGTTATTAAGTTTCCTGATTTCATCATCAGTCTCCCAAAATCTAATGCTGTCCTTAAAGCCCCAGTAAGTTCAAAATCTCAACTTTCATTAAACTATAGAGTTTCTAACCTTATGACTGAAGAAAACAGGAAAGCTTGAAAATATGAATTGAGTATGATGGAAAAGTTTACAAACAATAAATAATAAGAACCACACTGATTTTTTTTTAAAATCTCACCATTTTTTGGTGAGACTCAGATTTGGAAACATGGGAGTTGGTGTTGGCATATACCTGTTGTAGTCTGATTATTTAAATATATATATTTTGTTCTGTTATAGTTTCTTGATCTCACACTGGGAGAGGACAGGGTGCCAGCTACTAGTTAAATATGAACTACATTTTTAAAAGATCGCAGTAGGGTTGATCCTACAAGGTGCTGACAACCAGGCACTACCAATACCCTTTGAAGTTAAAGGGGAATGAAGATGCTTAACACTTTGAAGGATGATATTACACACACAGACGCACACACACACTTACTGCCTGGAAATTTCTTACCAGAACAGATGTTTAGGCAATAATGACTGAGGTGTAATGACCTAAATATCCTAAGGTGTAATGACCTGCTCAGTTTGTGAATGGCCTAAGGCAAAGCTAAAGGGCCCATAATCCTATACACTCCTTATTTCTCTAGGAAATGCCCTGGCTGGGAATAATTAATATTATCAGATGCTGCTGTAGAAGAAGTAGTTTAAAGTCTATTTTCATATTATCTTTAATTATGCATCAGTTGCATAGATGTTTTATTTATTTATTTGGATTTAAACAAACTAACAAAATTGCCTACCCTGGGAGCTAGGCATCCTTGCCATCAATTAACAGAATGCAATTCCAAAATCTTTACAAAGCTAGAACCGCAGCAATTCCAAAATCTTTACAAAGCTAAAACTGATAACATATACTACTAATAGAGATGTGGAACCCTAATCTGTGGCTGAGGTGTGGTTACTACCTTGCCTTCTGAGGACACCCTTCACAAAGTGCTAAATTTCACAAACTAGAAGGCAATTTACCTAAATGTCAGATTTCCTCCACATTTGCTATTTAGTGTCTAAGATACAGATATTGAGAGAAGAAATTAAGACATTACAACTACACAATACAAAGTGGAAAACATTTTTAAAGACAGGGTGTGTGGACAAAGTACATGGAGTCCTGCAAAACTGCAGATATCCACTTTATATGGATGCAGATCCAAATTTTATATCTCGAGCCATGCAAATCTACAGATGCCCTCATTAAACACATGGATGCATGTTTGTCTGCGGGCCCTGTTTGCAGATCGGACACAGATACAAATTTTGTATCACTGCAGGACTCCACAAATACACTGCCTATTCTGGAAGCTATCATGGCTAAAAAGACTCAAATACAGCAGGAATAACAAGAGGCTTGTGGGTATCCTGAGGAACTGATATACTTGAGAACAACCCATCAACTATCTAGATGCTCCCTTTTGTCTGTGCATTAAGATTGTCCCTCACTCTTATTCAGGTGAGTTGGAAGGGGATTAAGTCCAAATTCTTCCACCTTGAACAGTCCATAAAAAGGTTAGGCTCAGATGCAACCCCTGAACTCTGGAGAGCACAGAGACTAGTCTGTCCTTTCGCCCCCAAGGAGATCATCCCCCCGGAGGCAAAGACCTGGACCTGCTACCCTCGCGTACCAGCTTGCAAAGCACAGCAGAAAGGGAGGGAGTAGGCTGCACTTCATTAAGGGGTGAAACATGCTCTTTCTACACAGTGGCTACGTCTAGACTGCAAGCTTCTTTTGGAAGAAGCTTTTCTGGAAGAGATCTTCTGGAAAAGCTTAGTTCGAAAGAGAGGATCCATACAACAAAAGCACAATGAAAAGCGATCTGCTTTTTCGAAAGATAGCGTCCACATTGATTGGATGCTATTTTGCATTTAAGTTGTGATTACTCTATATGGAGTGGCCACCAGGGCACCTGTGCTTTTTCCTGGAGGCCTCTTCTTTCGAAAGAACTCCCTCTTTCAGAAAGAGGCTTCTTCCTCATAGAAAGAGGTTTACCACTGTTGGAAAAACCCCTCCGTTCTTTCAACCTTCTGTTGATAGAACACAATAGCAGTGTGGACCGTTTTCCCAGCCGTTTTTCCGGAAAAACTCTGCAATGTAGACATACCCATTGAGGCAGAGTTCTGGTGCCTTCTTTTTTCGAGACCTGGACTTTTCCATCATTGAGTTCTAAAGATGTATTTCCAGTTCCGATCAGTGAGCCGCAGCAACTGCACTTCAGAATGTTGCAATCTGACAAGTGCATACCCAAAAACTGTGTTTTTGGCACAGTTATGAAAGCGGGGTTTAAAAGTATCTCACAGTTTACCCAATGTATGTATGGAATTGTACAGGACTCAACTGTACCATTTAAGTGCCACCCCACACTGTGGGAATTCAATGCAGTGTTGCCAACTCTTGATTTTATTGTAAGTATCACAGCTGAAGTCCAGTATTAAAACAAGCTGCGTATGCAAGTTAATGAGGCAGTGGAGTCTGAGAAGAAGTACTGTCGTCCAAAGGAAAACAGTATTTGATACAAAATGGCACCCTGGCTGATATGTCTTTCCCTTCTCCTAGAATATAACCCTCCCAACTCCACACTGCAGCCCACGTGTGACAAACTGGGCGCAGAGATTTTTAATTAACTGATATTAAGGAAGGATGCAAAACAATTATGAATCTGAATTTATACTCACTTGATTCAGTATATATTCACTCAGTTGTTTTTGTCAGGTCTGTTCCTCTAGGAAAACTGCTATTTAAAATGTTAGCTTTTAGAGCTTTTAAAAGTTAAAAAAAAAGCATGGAACTAAATGTTGTTCAGATTGCATTTCCCAGAGGAAAAAACCCAGGGTCTTTCATAATTGCCATAATTGTTTTTGATGTTGGGTAAACTAAGCGATTAAAAATGGGATACAAAAGTGCTATACTTCAATAAAAAAAAATACATGCCCTCTGGGAATATATCTCCGTTTACATTTTGGCCAATCAAGTTAAAAGCGGAGTCTCCTTATTTTCTAGCTTGAAAGCCATCATTTTAGATTTAATTGGATTTCATGCAGTGTACATTACACAAAAGCTCAAGCTGGAAATGTAAGATTCAATACAGAATTTTCCCAAAGAGGAGGGTGCTGGGCCCAGGATGTTGGGACCATCACCTCCACAAAGCATTTCTTCCCCAAGTCTAGAGCCGCTGGGAGTCTACTTAGACTCAAACAAATCCTAGGCTTGTGGATGCAGGATAACTGGTAGGATAGGGACATGGAATTCCCCAGCCACCTGAAATGCTTTTGTTTTACACAGAAAAGCCACTTGTGCTGCTTTTCAGAGCGTTACATTGAGTTTAATTAGCCGCTGCTGAGGTGTTAGCTTTACCTTTCGCTCTGAGGTTGCAATATAGAAATTGATCAGGCATTTCTCTCCATTAACAAACAGAAGTGTACGCAGAATAGTGATAGAAATGTAGCCGTGTTAGTCTGGTGTAGTCCCGTTTTTTGTTTCAGAAATGTATGCAGCACTGTGAACCAGGAATGGATTAAGACTGTGCAGGGAACACAAAAATGTCAAGGTCATCAAAAATGAAGGCACCTACTCCCAAATCCCCAACACTTCTACAGTGTTGGAGAGTGAAAGCTACATTTATTTTAGAGAGTGAGCACCCTCCCACAGCTCCCAAGTATGAGATTTGTGCTAGTCATCCTCCCTCTTGGCTGAGAGACTCCCAAATACCCATGGGCAGCTTCTGTTTCCACTTGCTTACAATGACTGATTCTCCATTACTATATTCTAAGGGATTCCAAGGCTGAGGGATTTGGGCTTGTTTAGTCTGCAGGAGAGAAGAGTGAGGGGGGATTTGATAGCAGCCTTCAACTTCCTGAAGGGGGGTTCCAAAGAGAATGGAGAGAGAGGCTGTTCTCAGTGGTGGCAGACGACAGAACAAGGAGCAATGGTCTCAAGTTGCAGTGGGGGAGGTCTAGGTTGGATATTAGGAAAAACTATTTCCCTAGGAGGGTGGTGAAACACTGGAATGGGTTACCTAGGGAAGTGGTGGAATCTCCATCCCTAGAGGTTTTTCAGTTGTGGCTTGACAAAGCCCTGGCTGGGATGATTTAATTGGGGTTGGTCCTGCTTTGGGCAGGGGGCTGGACCTCCTGAGGTCTCTTCTAGCCCTATGGTTTTTCTGATTCTATGATTCTCCAGATCACCTGACTGAGTTTCCTCTGCTGTAAGATGAGGCCTGTTTCCCAGCCTACTTTTTAATTGGAATGCTGAGTCACCAATGATTAAGCTGGGCTTAAAATCGGTGTAAGCAAGAAGGCAACGTAATGTGCGCCAATTTGACATACAGTGGGGCTGCAGGCAGAGTGTAATTGTATTGTCTCAGGGATAAAGACCATCTTACGCCCCATACAATTTATTCCACGATGCAGCTTCCCCAAAAAGTGGATCCAAAATGTGGATTTGCTGTCTAGCTCATGATTCAGAAGAAAATTCTATGCACGCGGTTCCGACCTCACTTAAAATTTGTGTACTTCTCCAGGAGTAACTTTGCTGAAGTCAATGGAATTATGTCAGTTCAAACTAGTCCAAATCAGAGCACTCGCTAAGACAGACACAGTAGGTGAATATGCAGCAAACTACTTACAGATTTTTGATTCTGTGTCTGTGTGTATGTGTGTGAATTTTATGGATATGACCAAATTGGTACCCTTGCATAGAAGAGCACTTGGGATTACTTGTGAAGAAAGATACTATCAAATATGAGTAGGGGTATACAATTCTAATTCATAGAAATCAAGAGCAGTAGTTCTATGCAGGGAGAAGAGGACACATTAGGGAAAGGGGTAAGTGAACTTGGAAATAATGGTTGGCTGTTTGCCTCTGGATAAGCAGAGGGCAGAGAGCAGTTCCTTTACCTATGAAAAGCACTGCCAGTAGTAACTTACACAAAATGTTTTGGTTACCAGCCTCCAGTAGCACCAATCTGTCTTTTCTAGCCAGATTCATGTGATTGGTCAGAGGGATGCTCTCACTTTGAGGCACAGACAGAAAAAATAACAGTTTAAAAAAAAACCTTAAAAAACAACAGATAGTTTAGTAGCACTTTAAAGACTAACAAAACATGTAGATAGTAATAGAGAGGTAGCCGTGTTAGTCTGATCTTGCAAAAACAAAAGGAAAAACTATATAGCACTTTAAAGACTAACAAGATGGTTTAATAGGTGATGAGCTTTCGTGGGCCAGACCCACTTCCTCAGATCATATTCTGGAAGAGAAATTGGCATGACCATGACCTTTGGTATATATGGTCATGCCAATTCTTTTCCAGAATATGATCTGAGGAAGTGGGTCTGGCCCACGAAAGCTCATCACCTATTAAACCATCTTGTTAGTCTTTGAAGTGCTACATAGTTTTTCCTTTTGTTTTAGCAAAACATGTAGATGGTATCATGAGCTTTCATGGGCACAGCCCACTTCTTCAGATGACCGGAGTATTGGAAGTCCAGAACCAAACTGGACTTTAAATGTTTTTTAAAACATTTTTCATTAGGGCTAGATAGATAAGTATTTTTTTCCTTTCTACAAATGTGTCTTCAAAAGGCACGCAAGCCAGCTGTACACAGCAGGGTGCAACCAGCAATGAAAACAACCGTCTCAGAAATGCAGACTGTTCTTCTTGTGGGGCTTTTTAAAAAAAATCACCTTTGACATTCTGGCCTGCCCTAGATCTCCTTCTGTGACCCGTCTTTCTTAAACACCAGGTGGTGATGACGCACAGAAGGGTGCTCATGCAACAAAATAAAATAAAATCCACCACAAAAAGGAGCAGGAAGGTCAGGGAATTAAGTTAGCCAGTAAGCTCATTTATTTTAGAAGAAATACTTCCAGAACTAGATGGTGGAAGAAATAAAGGAATTAAGCCTGTCTTTGGGATCTTCCCTAATTTCAATGTGTGTTACTGTGGCTTGTGTAAGGGCGGCCCACAGTCGCCATTCTTGAATTCAGTTTGTTCCTTTCTAAGAGCAACTTGCTGGAACAGTGGCAGACAGCAAGTGGAGCTGTGCATTCACTTCTTCACACTACCTGCCCATTAGCACGGCTGAGCAGAAAGACCGGATCTAGAAGGAAGAAGAGGGATGTTCCACCAGCTGAGGGGAAGCAGGAGGAAGTATTCTGTCACAAATTAATCTGCCCTCCTGGCAACTGGTAAGATGCCTGACTCCAAGGTAGATAAAAAAGCAGCCTTCCCCCTTGGAAGGCTGAATTTAAAGCAAACAGGAGCCAAGAAAAAGTCAATTAAAAATCAAAGACGCTGCTAAAGAGGCCAAATAATCCTGCGTCTTCTATCAACAGTTGGAGCCAGCTGCCCAGTCAAGGTAAACTGAAGTGAGCTTTGCTATGGCAAATTTTCACAACAGAACTCATCTACGAGTTAAAATCTTGTGGTGGTCACTCACTACTACTCACTAGGGAACAGGGGCAATCAAGAAAGAGCAGCTATGGTCTAATATGCTGGGTGTTTATTTAATACACACCCAATGGCATTCATCTAGCAGTGACAACAGACAAAATTATGTGAAACATTTTCTCAGGTTTAGCCATTTCCTGTCACTGAACGACCTGCTATATAATAATTTGTGTCTTGTTATTTCCACTACATTTCCTTTTCTTGGCATACTGTCCCGAGCACATAAAAGGCTGTCAATTTCAACAGCCTGACTTTCTACAACATGAGGAAGGACAGAGAATTGACTTCATCAAAAGACATATGGACTCAGGGACAACCAACCAACCTTCTAGGTTCTCACTGCTTCAGACTTACCATAAATTCGAGCATAGTGACAGGGCAGAATTGAAGCAGGTGATGTTGCTGTTCTCTATTACTCTTTAGTAAGAGTTCATGAAGAGGTCAAGATTTTTGTGAAAGAAATATTCAGTTTCATTGCCTAGCTCATGAATTTTGATTTTTGAAAATGTCCCTCATTGTATCTATAATTTGAATATTTACGTAATTTTAATATGACGACCTTTGTGGCAATTAATTTTCAAATTCAGAACTTTGAAAATACAATCAGTCCCATTTTCAAACAAAATCACACAAAACCTAATTTAAAATGGAAAATCTTTGGGTTTCCATTATTTTAAATTTTACTGCAAATATTTCACATTCCTAATTGTAAAGAAGGTATCTCAACTAAGTAACCACTTATGTGAATGCTGTAGCCCTTGACCCTTGCTCACAGACCCCTCTGTATTGTCATCTTCTCTGCTTTCCTCACTTCTAATCTAAAATCAGATTGAAAACCTTTCAGTGAGAACATGTCCTAATACTTGTGTTACAATGCACCTAATGCACTCAGAGCCTTAAGAACAATAAATAGCAAAGAGCCCAGTGAGCCACAAATTACTTAACAATTTTTATCCCACCCAATTCAACATCTCATTTTCCCTCCTTTGTTTCAGCCACTATTATGAGAACAATCCATTAAATCACACTGAAAGTAACCTATTAAAAGGACAACATTTATGGTTAGTTGCCACGCAGTCTTGGAGATCATAGTTATTTCCTAAACTGTGTTCAGCTCCTGTGCTGCTTTTTGAGCTGACTAATGACAAGCTCACTTTTTCCCCCTTCTCTTCAGTTCACTATTTTCATAAGAACATAAAAACAGCCAGACTGGGTCAGACCAAAGGTCCATCTAGCCCAGTGTCCTGACTGTTGACAGTGGCCAATGCCAGATGCCCCGGAGGGAGGGAACACAACAGGTAATCCTCACGTGATCCCTCTCCTGTGACCCATTTCCAAACAAACAGAGGCTAGGGACCCCATTCCTACTCATCCTGGGTAATAGCCATTGATGGACCTAACCTCCATGAATCTATTTAGCTCTTTTTTGAAAAACACGATTTAAAATACGTCGACTCCAGCTATGCCAGTCTAGACGCAGCCTTTGTCTTTAAGGTGCTGCAGGACTCCTCATTGTTTGTACATATTCAGACAGTAATTTCCTTAAATCTTTTTGTTATTCAACTTGATGGATTTTTAAAATTCTTGTTTTAAATGCCAAGTGACTGATATATTCACAATTCAACGTGCATTACTAGGCAAAGTTTTTATAATCCCTGACTCTAGAAACGTGTAGCCACTTTCAGCGCCATGCCTGCACACAGCAATTGAAAATTCAGTTTCTACTAACACGTGCACATACGCCTTTGACATTAGCTTTCTGCGAACATTAGTGAAAATGAAACTTGATAGTCTGAATATCGATGGACAGAGAATACAAATGGAAGCGATTCTTGGAGAGTGTAACTTATTTAGAAGTTTGAATGGGGTTTGCAAAGTCAATCAGCTTTATTGCAATATTATCCTCCAGTTTCTCTTTTACACATGACCTTTTCCTACCCTTGCTCCCTCTGTGGTCTTTAGGTTAAACTCTTTGCCCTACTCTTTTGCTCTTGTGTTCAAGTGTGCAGTCTGCCCCGCTAATCATGCTGATCCCTTCATGTCCCCGTTCTTGGCTTTGGACTGTCATTCATACCATCCCTCAAGCCTGGAATGTCAGCCCATCATCCACCACACGTCCTGCCCTGCAATATCTTAAAACCCACTTTCCTAGCAAATTTCATCATCAGTCCCCCATATACTCTCTATTCTGAGCTGTTCTCTTGAGTCTTGCCTTACAGCTATTCAGCCTGTTTGGAATGCAAGCTCTTTGGCACTGTGTAGGTGACATATCCTGAGCTCACTTCTACAACTCTGACTCAAGTGATTTTTCCCATGGATTTCAAAGACTCAACTCAACTGGCCAAAGGAATTACTCATGTGAGGAAGAGTTGTGGGATCAGTCTTTTTAAAGTGTCCATGTAAGAGAACATCTCTGTAGAAGGCTCACTTATTAACAGTAAGAATACGTATGCAACATATTTTATAATATACAATTTTTACACTTACAGGGGAGAGACTGAATGCATAAAATATTACATTTTGGGTTCTAGAGAAATTAGGAAGGATAAATATTATCCAATTGGGACGAATTAAATGGTGTCTTGACACCTGAAATCTGACGATAGTAAAAATGCCATCATATGTTGGAAGCGGAGCAGAGTGGATTATCTCTATTTGACAAGGTGGTTGACAGTAATAACTACACGAACATCCCAGAAAATCCTTGATCTCATCACTCCACCACTTTGATTTTGAAATGACTGTACCTGGGAAATTAAATATTGCTCTCATCACTGATGCGGTCTAATGTGACGGAAATGTGCTGCACTGACTCCAGGAACTAAATCTAGTACAGCTTTCTCTACCTTAGAAGGCACTGGTAGCAGAGTTCTCAATGGAGAGCAAATCGGAATCAAACCACTGAAATATTCAGACACACTACAACCAGTCATCTCAATCAGACAGAAATATTCATGCATTATTCATGAAATAAAATCTGGGAGTTTTTCCAGAGAACATGCCATAGACTAGCAATAGGGCTTATCAACTGTTTTAAATCAGCATGTTTTATCTAATACAATAACAATTTATTTACTCATGATATTTATACGTTGTAGCTTTTCTGAGACTAATTGATTCTTTTCATCAAGGTCCTCTGCATTGGGAAAACTGATTCACTAAAGAATTAAAAAGCTCCTTTTTAAAATATCTGCAGAATAATTTAGATTGTAGTTGAGCACGGATAAAACACTGTTAACATTCACATTATCAGCCTAATTTTCTGGGGATGCCTATCACACATTTTCAATCTTTTTCACCTAAAACGTGGCAAAATGGGCTTCTTAACACTGTTTTTTGAAAGGGAAAATAAATTTTTTCTACTCTAATCACCCAAGCTACATTTTAGCTACAACAGCCAGTTGGGTTAGGCCCCAATCCTGAAAAGCTAGAGCAGCGGTTCCCAAACTTTTCCAGAAGGGGACCCATTTTGACAATTCAGGAAGACTTGGTGACCCAAGGCAACTAAAAAATGTGGGGAGGAGAGAGGGCAGAGCCAGCTGGGGAGACACTAGGCGACCCTTTTGAAATGTAATGGCGACCCACATTTGGGTCCCGACCCATAGGTTGGGAAACCCTGAGCTAGAGGCTTCCCTGTGAGTATCCCTGTTCACATCCATGGAATGAGTCACAATACTTAAAGTTATGCAAATCCTTGAATCTTTGCAGGACTGAGGCTTTATTTGTAATTTTGGGGGTTTTCACACCCACGCCAACTTTTACATCAACTACAACACAAAAATTCCAACCGATAGTCCAGGAAATTATAAAATACAGTTATAGTGTATATATTGTGACAAAGCTTCTACATGCTTTCAGGTGGATTTGCTTGCCTCAGGCTATGTCTATGTTTCCGGAGGTATCCTGGAAAAACTCTGCCGCGTCCGGGGGAATGCGTCTGCTGTTCCGAAATGTTTTTCCACTGAGCAGACACACTTTTTTGGCATCCCTGTAAACCTCATTATACAAGGAAGAAGGGATGTTCCAAAAAAGGGTTTTTTTCTGACATTTGGCCCAGTGTAGATGGGCCAAATGTCGGAAAAGCCTCTTCCGAAAAAAGAAGCGCAAAAAGCTACACAAATTGCGGTTCACAATTTACGTAGCTTTTTCCGGAAGAACAGTGTAGTGTATACATAGCCTCAGAGGCTCACAGCAGCCCTCAGTTTAGGCACCATATCTAGGGCATCAGATTGCTGTTTGTTGAGCTCCGTTCATCATTGGCCAGCATGAGTTATAAAGGGAAACCAAACTCCACAGTCTCAGTGGATCCCCAAATAATGTAGAGTTGGGTAAACCCCTTTCTCTTCCCTAAGTAGAAATGGGTGTAGGAGGGGAACCCAGGCCCACCCCCTACTCTGGGTTCCAGCCTAGGGCCCGGTATGAGAGTATCCAACACCTATTACGAGACAGCTATGAGGCCCCTGGGCTACTTCCCCACACCTTCCCCAGCACCTTCCTTCTCTCAGGCTCGTCCTCCTAGTATCCACTGGTGCTTGTTTCTTCTAAACACCCGGAAGCGCTTTCCGCCATCCTATCAGCTACTCACGCACGGTAGCTAACTTCAGGGAAGCTCTTTTTATAACCAGTCTCAACTGGTTCTTTAATAGGCCCCTGGTGTTCCAACTAGCCTCGGCTCACCTCACTCTGCAAGCCCACTTAACCAACTCCAGATGCTTAATTGCCCTGATTGATTCTGGAAAGTTCTCACTGGTTCTGGACTAGCCCCTGACACTTTACCCTGGAAACAGAGAGAGATTTATTCAGCCTGCGACTAACATACCTCCTTTCCATTACTCTTTTGTATCCTTCTGGCCTGACTCCCTCATTGTCTATGTTTGTCTATGTCCACCCCTAAAATTAAGATTTAATAATCACCCATATCCTAGGAAAGAGGCATCTACTCCATACTCAAAGTTTTCATACAAGAATACATACAGTTTTTTTACACCTACAGTGGAGGGACTGAATGCATAAAATATTAAGTTTCTAGCTATTGCAGTTGCAAAAATATTTTCTAAGCCTGCAGTGAGGCAGGCTACTGCCTGGTCAGAGTGTGGAAATGCCTCAATATTAGCCATTGGGACAACTGACACCAGTATTGGTAGCCTCAGCTGCTCAAAATACACGAGTTTGTTTTCAAAATGAGTTTAACAAAAATCTGGGGTTCTCATTTACCTAGTGGTTTTTGAGTCTTTAGAGTTCAAGATTTCAAGCTTTCCTTCCGCAAGTATAAGACCTAGAAACTTCTTCTTTAAAATGAACAGTAACATTCTCTTGTGATCCCTTGATCCCTTGACTGCAGGAGTTGAGACTATTTTGAGTCTTGTGGGTTTTTTCTTAAAAAGTGGTGAGAATTGGTGTGCTATTCAGAAGCCTTTAGGGAACAACAAACTGCAGTTTCTTGGGAAAGCTGAAATCAACACTTTCTGAAGTAGTTTGGTGCATGGTAGAGGGAGCGAGCAGTAGAAACCCAAAGGAGACAGATCAGGGCAGTAGGAAACATAAAGAGTGTGAAAATTGAGACTTGCAGCTAGTGCTATACTTTCCAAAGGGATCAGTTATAAGGCGGGAGGGGCATGCTGCAGATTCTGCACAAAACAGAAGGAGGTGAGATAGAGTGTCATTGACTCCCACAAAATTTCCAGAACCAGAATGGAAACCAGAACCCTCTAAATACACCCCCATCCAAACAAACAACCCCAACATGGGCAGTGGCTTTGAAAACAGGCTATAGCCCCAAATAGCAAGAATCTTTATACAAATGAAAATCTAGCCAAGTGAACTCAGGAGAAAGGAGTGCATGCTGCAAGAAATAAAATTTGCTTACCTGTCTCTTCTGTGAGGAGATGCATATGCTGTAAGGGATTGTGTTCATGTTTGGTTCTAATATGTTAAAAGTTGTCATTATAATTAACTGTTTGAATATGCAGTGCTGAATACATTTGCTGTTTATTGGTGAGACTCTACTTTGTATAATGGGTCAAAAGACAGCAAAGACTCTGTATTGGTGACACTTCTTTTTGTGCTTTTACACCCTTTTCTAAAAAACAGCGAGAAAAGGAGAAAGCAATCTGAAAAGTTTAGGTGCCTCAGAACTTTTGCGCCTCCAACCCTATATAATGGTGCTGCGCAAGACAGCTGGGTGTTGTCCTCTGGTGTGGGGACCATCACTATCAAATCACTTACCTGGAGAAGACCATGAGGTGATCCTGGCTGGGTTTATCATCAATTCTAGATTCTGTGACTCTGTGTTCCTCCCGTCCAGAGTATACCAAGGGCGGTAACAAGTCAAGAGGGACTGACCAGTGCCTGCTACCCTGTACTCTCTTCTTCAGTATATCCATCTGCTGTGTTCTTTCATTGAAGCCTGCAAATATAAAATGGCTTGGCATATCCATAATATCACTGAGGGTTAATTATGGAACTGGGCTTTATGCCTGCAGGAGTAAGCCACTGAGGTGTTTTATCTTGTCTGTGGCTTTAGGGTGTTTTGCTGTATTTTGCGTGCTTAACGCCTCTCTCCCCCCAGGTTTCCGTGTTTATGTATACATTCCCTAAATAAACACAGATAGTTTTCACCTTATTCTCAAGTCACATCATCACTTATCTGAAGGAATGGGATAGGATCTTGGCTCACCAGGGGAATAGATACTGCAAGCTGGGAAAGTACCAATCTTCTAGGCATCTGCTGCCATTGCATTCACTGTTACATTCACAGGGCAACAATGCTACCTCTCACCCCACATTTGCCTCACACTTAGCTGGCAATTTGATGTAGTACATGGGCAATTTGGAGTTTAGACTTTCAGCCAGGCCATAAGGAGACCTTTTCTTCCAGGATAAATAAGAACCCTAATTAAACTAAACCATGTCTTCACTACTTGCTGGATCAATGATTGATTTTATCACATGTATTGACTGTTGAGTACTCTTCCCTTAACTCCAGTACACCATCAAAATGAGAAAAGTAAAAGGAGTTGACAAGTGAGCATCAGCTGCCAACTTACCACAGTGAAGATACTGTGGCAAGTAGACCTAAGTACATCATCTTCAGCTGCATTGTTCACGTAGCTGAAGTTGTGTAACCTAGGTTGATGGCCTGTGGTAGTATCGACGAGGCCTACATTCAAAGCCTCACTACACAGCCTCTTTCAGGACCACAGTCACCTCAGGCCTGGCCAGTCTTCGTCTCTCTCTTGGTATAATTCCCCAGGATTGAACCACTTGTCCAAATCCTTCTCCTCAATTTCAGGTCAGAGTGTGGGGCCTTGCTCCATTCTGGATTCCAACTCTGAGATCCTATCTCCTAGGCAGCAGTCTGCCCTCAATCTGCAAACTGCCTTGCCTCACTGCTTCTCAGAGCCATTTCTTATGATGCCTTGCTTGGAAGCCTGTGCTACTGCTTCTGCTTCTTTCCCATACAGCCCATCTTCCCCTGGAATAGCACTGAAAGACTCCAAATCACTCTGGCTACGTCTAGACTGGCACGCTTTTGCGCCAGAGCTATGCAAATGAGGCTCAGCATTGGAATATCGCCGAGCCTCATTTGCATAGCTAATGAACCGCCATTTTCACGGAAGAGGCTCTTGCGCAAGACGGGGCTGTCTCCACTGCCCCTTCTTGCGCAAGAAAAACCCTTTTGCGCAAAAGCCGTTATGCCTGAAAATAATCGGCCTGAAAATACTATTTTAAGTATTTATAGAAATCAATAATGGAGGAGCCTAGAGACAGAGATAGAGATAGATAAATCCAGCTATTCTACTCTACACCAGTGAGCTGGTAAGCCCTCTGCAATGATGAAGATTGACATAGAAATACTCTCTGTGTGCCAGGTTTAGTTCACAGCTTTTGTATTTACATCAGCAACAGATTATTGACTCTAGCTAGTCTGCCAGATGATGTGGAGGTTGTCTAGTCTCTGGTCACTTCTACCCTCAATCAATCTGCTGAGGAGAGGATTGGTTATGAGCATCCAGTATGCCAATCAATGCTAATGGGGGAGGCCTTCCAAATCATTAATTTGAACATTGTAGTCCATCAGTGTGGTGACAAGAGCACTTGTCATCAGTTGAAGTGAAAATTAAACACATTTATAACCAGTGTTGTCTTCAAGTCGTCATTGTCAAGTCCAAGTTGAGTCTCAAGTCACTACAGTTCAAGTCTCAAGTCGAGTCTCGAGTCCCTAAAGTCACTTTTGAGTCAAGTCCCAAGTCGAGTCTCAAGTCTTAATTTTAAAAATGTCAACTCACTTTTGTACAAGCCATCAATATCGGCATTTTGGGACAATTTTTTCACCAAGTCGATTTAACAAAATTAGCAAGTCTCAAGTCGAGTCTCAAGTCACAAACAATGAACCCGAGTCGAGT
This sequence comes from Rafetus swinhoei, assembly GCA_019425775.1. Taxonomy (NCBI): domain Eukaryota; kingdom Metazoa; phylum Chordata; order Testudines; family Trionychidae; genus Rafetus; species Rafetus swinhoei. The sequence goes on along the minus strand of CM033436.1, from coordinate 43,648,565 downwards.
CTCAAGTCGAGTCACCTAGGAGACTTAAGTCAGACTCGAGTCCAAGTCGTGGGACTCGAGTCAACAACTCTGTTTATAACTAAGTTATGGATGTTTCCCAATTTGGCTTAGCCAGGGGCAACTTGAAGCCAGCAATCCAGGCCATCCAGAATCTCGGTGGTCAAGATGAAGTCATTACAAATGGCATCCTGAAAAGTGCCAAGGCCATCCATGTAAATCAGATGATGGCATTCTCTCATGCTGGGTGGAACATCACAGTATCCTGGACCATCCTCCAGCTGCTGCTTGTTCAGAGCTGAATCATCTGACAGTCACTGGTTCCAGATCCAGACATTTGTATTGATGCACCAATGCTAGGTTAAGTGAATTTATGCCATCTCAAAACAGATGCACAGCCGGTGCTAATGGTACTTTGTCAGAGCTGCTAAAATGTACAGTTGATTCTGTAGCAGAATCACTTCTGGTCTTCTTTCATCTGGTGTGGAGAACTAGAACCCTGCCAACTGGAAGGATGGTATTGTGATTGCACTCTATGAGGGAAAGAGACTGCACAGTGAATGTAAAAGCTACAGGCTGATCTCCCTGCTCTCTTTTCCAGGGAAGGGGTTTCCACATGTTTTGTTGGTGTGCCTGGAGTCTTTCATACATTGGAAGCATGATCCCCAACCATCCGACTTTACGAGGAACAGATCCATGTTAGATTTCATTTTTGCCCTTTGCATGTGGTTGGAGATTCATTGTGAGTTCTGGAAGCCCCTGCATGTAGCATATGTTGATCTGAAGGCTGCCTTTGAGTCAGTAGACTGTGTTGCATTATGGAAGACCTTAAAGGGCATAAGTGTCCCTACCACTCTGCTGGATCTGATTAGAGAGCTGCACAATAGAACCACCGCCTCCATATCTGGTGTTAGGCCGGGTTGTGTTCTGGCCCCTGCACTCTTGTCGGGCAATGGATTTCACAGTGAAGCATTCCGCCAGGTACATAGGCATGGAGAATGGTGACGTCTCCCGCACAGACTTAGACTAAGCTGATGATGTTGTTCTTTTAGTACAGAGCATCAACAGCTTTTGTGAGGCATCCAGCATACAGAGAAGGAGTCAACTAAGACCAGTCGTCATGTTTCATGGTCTAAGACAAAACTGCACAAGCTAGGACCAGGTACACCTACGACTCTAATCTCCTCGAACAACAAAGCTGATGAATCCATTTCCAGTTTGTGCTATCTGGGTTCTGTACCTACCAGCTCCTCCAGTTCTCACATAAAGGTTCTCATCACAGCATCTGTCATGGGCCGTTTACAGTGGATATGGAATCAACATATTAGCACGACAACTAAGCTCAGGTTTTATTTGAGCTGTATCCTGCCCAGACTGTTCTTTGGCTGCGAAAGGTTACTACACTGCACTGACTAGACAAAGCTGCAGGCTTTTGACACAAAATGTCAAAGTTGAATATTGTGGAGTGAAGTCCTCTGTAACACAGATGTATATGGTCATTCAGGTCTACAGACTTGTGGGGCTTTTGTCCACAGGTGGCGCCTTATGTGTTTCAGACATGTTGCAAGGATGCCACAACCTGCTCCAATAAACGCCATTCTCTGGGTGGCTTGTGACATCTGGGATGACATTCCACCAGCTGTAAGGTGGAGTGTGTTCTGATGATGGATTCTCATCCTGTCAAGCCTTCACAGTTGCACAGGAATGGGCCAAAGGGTGAATGATCGCTATGGATGACTGTCTGGCTAAGAATTGAAGAAGAAGATTCTACTAAAGGATTGAAAATGTTGTGTCTACCTTTAAAAAAAAAAAAGACTTCTGGGCTGATCAGTGAATCTTACATTAGTACTAGGTAAAATAGTATGTTCATCTAGGAGTTTTATATAATAGGGACAATCTGTCAAAGCTTCTCTAAAGATTTTCAGTGACATGATTTTCCAATCGAATAGAAATCTTCAAAGTAATGAATACAAGTAAACCAGTTCATCCAATTTGTCAAAAGCTTTTTAAAAGGCTACAGTCCCTCCCCCCAAAAAACTGTTAAGGAACTTAATCACAAGTGAGAGGTAAAGTACTGTTCGGGATTAGAAATTGACTAAGTGAAACATTAGGAATAAATGGTCAATTTTCAATATGGCACAAAATGGAGGTTTTTCAGGAGTGAAAGTGAAGTGACAACATTTGCAGGTGACACTAAACCAGCAATTAGCAAGGAATTTCAGGAGGAACATAAAAAAAGATTTTCAACTGGGCAGCATGAGAGCAGGTGAAATTTGCTGTTCTCAATTGTAAAGCAATGCAGTAATTTGAATACATATTGCTGGGTTCTAAATTAATTGCAACTATTCAGAAAAAGGATGTGGACATCATTGCTGCAATTCACTGGGAACATCTGCTCAGTCTTTCGTACGGGTCCAAAAACGCAAACAAAATCTTGAATTAAATAAGAAACAAGATATAAAATGCTGAAACCGCCCCCATCAATTACTGGCACACCCTGACTATGTGCTCATGTTTGAACCTCTTCTAGTTCTGGCATCTTTTAGAGAAGGGCTGACTAGAACCGAGACAGAGTAAGAATGGAGAGACTTCCATAAAAGAGATTGTGCTGTCAATAGAAGATAGAACTATTTTGTTTAGAGCACAGATGAATGACATGGTTATAAGTATTTAAAACAAAGAATGACATGAGGAATAGGATTCTCCTATTCTTCCTCTCAAAATATTTTTTTTAAAGGAAGATGAAATTAAACTGAAAGACAATTAATTGAAAACCTGAAAAGGGGGATTAAGTTGTGCACAGTTAATCTGTGGAATTTAGTGTCACAAAAATATAATCACAACTAATAACTATGTTCAGAAAAATTAGATATTTACATGGATAAGTTACACAAAATAGAATATAAACTTTCATGCTCTTAAGCATAAAACAATCTCCAGCTACTTGGGTTTAGGAAGAAATTATCCTTGTTGTGAGGTTATTCCAAAATTGCCTCTTACACCTTTCTCTAAAGCATCTGATACTACTAATTAGAATATTATACTATGTGTCCACAAATCTAATCCTGAATGTAATTCTTATTTTTCTATCTATGGAAAAATTATTAGCAGACACGTCAATTTGCACGCTGAGTAGAAACCAATGCACTTCAGCAAAAGTGATCACTCTAACAGGAACTGTAGCCACATCATTAAGAATAATTTTAGCAGCTAAAGGTTTATGTAATGACTTGTGTTTTATTTTCAAACTTTGTATTAGAACATTGACTACTGATTATCCTAGCACAGTGAAAGTGGGACAGAATCAATGCCTTGTAGACTGTGTCTGCTGTTGTGTGTGATAAACACTGTCTAACAAGTTTGAAAAAAAAATCTATTTTGATGCTGCTTCCCCAATTAGACCCGTTAAATGTTCTTTGGTTTAGTTTTACACCCAGATATATTGTTAAGCTAACATTTTAAGTAAAGAAATCTACAGTACGATCAACATTAATTTCTAGTGGGTTTTATCAAGTCTCTGACTCTAAGCAAACGAAACTAATTATTTTGTTGAGATTCAATGTAACTTGATTACTCTCTAACTACTCAGTCATTTTTGGAAAATCTGCTCATTCATTCTGAACAGCAGCAGCTGACTGGTATATGTACAAAAATCATGTCATTAACGTGCTATAAGAAAGCTTTTTAATGCGCACACCCATTATGGAACTCACAGACATAAAATAAGATAACGTAGTGGAGTAGTAATTAATTCCTGTATTAACCTCATTTTTGCCTGTTTTCAGGAAAAGACAATGCATTTCTTTCTGCACGCTCAATCGCAGAAGGTGAGCCAAGCCACTCTATTGCACTGTTTGATGGATCCAGATCAATCAGGTTCCTGCATCGTACATTGTAATTTACTTTGGCCAAAAGAAACTGCTCTACAAATCTGTCTACAGTCAATATTTCTGTAGACTTGATAAGTAAATACTTATAGAGCAGTAAACGTAAAATATACAGATTAAAACTAATATGGTCTAAAATCTATTAAACTGTAGACAAAGATATATTTTATAATCTTTACAGTCTATTTTTCCAATCCAGTAATTACAATAAGACATCAAATATAGCCTCTCTTGCTAGACTTTAATCCCTTGAATGCTACACCTGAGGTTTTATTCCGCAACTACTATGGACTTCTGTTTGCTCTGACCTGTGCTAGGCCGTTAGCCTATCTTTACAGATTGTATTTGATGGCATTAGATCTCTAATGTGCCATTTTGACCTAGCCCATAAAAGTGGAGCAGGGCAGAGCCCACATTACCCTAGAGGCAGCACCAAATGTGCCTTTCAAATCATCTGGGCACAGAGTCTGCAGCTTTTATTAACCCTGCTTTGTGGTGGGCTCTGTGTGAGGGAGCTTCTGAAGTTACTGTCCCCATGTCTGTCTCCTTTTGACAGCCACCAAATAGATACTTATGAGAAAGCAATCCCTGTGCACTTTAGAGCCCAGAGATTGCAGTTCTACCTGTTTTTTATGGTTGGCGTGCAAAGGAGGAAGGAAGACTTCTTATGTCCTCTGTCCCATGCTTGCTGTGCAATTGAGGAATAGCAGTTCCCTTACCTCACTGGCCTCACCTCTCCTTTCTAGCCAGGGACACTTTCAGCAGGTAGCGTGCCTCCGAGTTGTGCCTACTTTAATCTAATGAGATTGTAGTTTTATACCACACCAGGTTGGGTCAACAACTTAAATGAATATTACAAAATGTAATCATGCATTGAAAGATGTAGCTAATGGACCCTGTCACGCAGAAACAAAGACAAACCAATGAACTGGAATATCTGGAAATTCTAACATGTCTCCTTACTCTGCGGGTCACTAGGAGGGAATCGAAAGAAATAAAATGTAATCTATTCAGCTAAAAGCTTTATTAACAAAGACAATCCTCTGTCTGAGAAATGATTCTGAGTGAACAGTCATTTACTTCTCTTCAGTTTATTCCTGTAGTGCCTCCAAACTGGCCAATCCTCACACCAAGTTTTGGGACAAACATAAGCAAACCACTGTTGTCACCCCAGCATATACACAACAAATATTGTGCCTTTTGCACTAGGTATTATGTTGCCATACATTTCACACGCTTACAGTGTGGAGCAGTAACTGACCCATTCTTAAAGCTCAGTATCCAAGATAGACCACATTAGACGTACTGACATCCCGTAGAGGTAAGTCACCAAACTCTGATGGTTAGGTGTGGAGTGTGAACATGCTACACACACTTCAAGGAGTGTGTGGTTGCCAAGCAATGAATCTTCATGAGGAATTTTGGTGGAGTCAAAATTCAAGCTGCATACTCAGCAAGATGGTATGGCAGTGTATGGGACGGAGGGAGCATCCTGCAACTATAGGATGCCAAAGATACAATCCAGCCCTATTCTTCTTTGCAAGATGCTGATGTAATACTTAACAGGATTAATTCTGCTGCAAAAAATCGCTCAGATGTATGAAAAAATACAAATCCCAGAGGACCTGATTTTGATCTCACTTTTATCAGTCAACAATGAATAGCTGCAGTGAGGTCAATGGCATTACACTGATGTAAACGAGGTCGGAATTAGACATCTGAATATTCTTAACCACTTATTAAAGACTAAGACGCAGGCACAGGTTGACATAAGGACCTGTTTCAATAATTGTCCATAGCAACTGGTGGCTATTTTTGCTACTTGCATTGCATTAACATGCATGAACTGCTGGCCCTAATTACCTTTTTCTTCAATGCTTGAATGGTTTTTTTTTTTACAGTACTTCAAAAAGAATTACACTAAATTAAAAGAGTATAACGAGAAATCTTCATGGAGGGCTCAATCTAGTAGCCTTTGAAGTCCATAGGATTTTTTTCAATTAACTCCATTCGGACTGCCAGACAATAGTTTTATATTAACACATAGTCATCCTGTGTATAACAATGCTAGATTACCACAATACAAGGATAAAGATTTCTGGACAATATGAAGAAAGGCTCAAGCCCATGAACCAAGATTAACTTGCATTACAGATTGAAGGTGAGTCCTGGCAAGCATCTTGGGGTTGTATAAAATATAGAAACATGCATCACAAAGCAAAGCATTGCTGGTTGGTAGGCCTAAAAGGAGTTCTTAGGCCAAACTTGATCTTGCAATTTAAGCCATTCTTCTACATACTTCATGACATTATACGTTCACCATCATTTCTTTCTTTGTGTCGCAATTTTTAAAAATGAATATTAGGGCTATATCATATGAAGGCAAAATTCTGAACCCTAATACTGGGAAGTTATTTCTACCTAAGATTTCCCTACAATTGGATAGCTAAAGTCATTCTCAGACTATCAAGGTGCCTCTGATATCAATGAAGGAAGCTGGATCCTTGATTCTAGACCTAATACCACTGGTTAAAATGTCTTGCTTGTTTCAGAGCAGAAATGGTCTCAACATCTATTATTTAATTTGTACCAGATAACTTGTTTTAGGTCAGTTTAGGGATTTGTATAGTCCAAATTCTTGAAGTATGTTACAGGAGGGAAAAAAATCCCAAAATACTTATTTGGGAGTCATTGATTCTCTCACCCCCCCCCCCCCCCCCAACGTTTACACAACTCTAAGAATACCAAGAAATGTCACCCCTATAGAGATGATATTCTTCAGGAAGTATTCTGTCACTTTCTGTGAAACAAATTAGGTTAAATCAATGATGCAGATAGGGAAGGAGCCTGAGTTGGATCTTTAATTAGTGGGTGTTTTATAGAACTGGCTTTGGTTTATTTCCAGTTCTTTGATTTATGCAAATGTGTGTTAATATGAAAATAAGATCACCAGCGGTTGATGCATTTATGTACCAGGACTGATTGGCTATGACATGCATGTGATGATAACATTACCAATCCTGAGAGATCTTAAATGCACCACAATGGTTTCTACTTTAGTGATCAGACAAAGCAAGACATTTAACATGCAGGACTATCTCCTCTTCTCCTGTTATGGTCATTTTCGTACTGAGTAGTCAATTCATACGGAAGTACAGACTGTATGTTGGCTACATTCAAAATATACAGTTAACTACAGTAGTTAGCAGTCTCATCAGCATTGCATAGTTGACATCTTACATAAGATTCAGATGAGTAAATATTAAGTCCTTTTGCATGATATAATTTCCCAGCAGTTTTTACTCAGCCCATCTGTTAATACTGGCCCTAGGTTTAATTAGATGCCCCTAATTTGCTAAGTTTTGCATTGTTTAAAATTAGTCTGCAAGTGCAGTATTTATTTTTCAGCCGAAGACCTTGTGTTTCTATTATTCAAATGAGCTCCAGTTGTACTGCTGATTAAACATACTGCTAATGTTTCAGTTGACATATTTTCCTAGGTTGTGGAGGTGGGGTTTTTTTGTGCGTGGTGATGGTTTGTGAATATTTATGAGCAGATCCACATGCATAACATTTAAAGATTTTTTTTAAATAATGATGCAAGCTTGACAATGTTATGACAAATGTGAAAGGCAAAGGTAGATAGGACAAAAACATTTACCTTTTGGAATGACAAACTTTGATAAATATGAAAATCAGATATGCGGATGGTGGGGAGAGGGTGAATCAAAAAAACAGAGGAGATGTAGAGGGTAATGCAAAGGAAAGAAAAATATACCTCACAAAGAAAGCTTGTTTTCCAATTAGCAAAATGTATGATGCACAAAAGCAATCTGCTGTATGTGAATTGATAAAGATTGATGAGGACACTCACAGAGTGATAAAGGCAAATATATCATCTTATTAGAATTTTTAAAATGTTAGGAGAAAATGTATTAAATGAGTTCATTAAGGGAAAAAAGTAATTTTAGGGAATGCGGACATAGGTAAAGAAAAGGTAACTAAAAATAAATACATATATACAAACATAAAAAGAGATCAGGATAATCAATAATCAATGGGGAATTCTTAAAAGTTGAGTAGTCGAGCAGACACAAGGCTATTTAAGGACACAGGGATCGCAAGTGACATATTAGGCTGATACAGTCCACAATCTAGATGCTTTCTTGCTTACTTGCTTTCTATTTTGTATGTATTTATTTATTGTTGACTGAACATTCGCAAATGGAAGGTCATATTTCCGAGTCTTCTACGGAGAAACAGGAAATGTTAAAACAAAGGCAATTATAATCATGCCAGAGAAGACAGGTAAGCAACTACTGTGTAATGATGAATGCCTGGGAAAGACAAGATCTAGAAAAATGTATTCCAAAATCCTAAACAGATTTCCCAGCAGAAGCTTCAAGGAGCAAATGGGCTATGAACTCCCCTGCCTTCTTCTGAGAAGGTGGTTGGGACATGCAGGAAGCAGCAGAACGGTGAGAGTTTGTGTTGCATCTGTACCTGCCAGAGCACATAGATCCTAAATCTCCAGGGATGTCAAGATAGCACCCCACACTCACCACTAAATTCACATCCTGGTATCCTTCCCCTGGAGAATACTTGCTGCCTAGGGACAGTTGTTGGTACTGGTAAGTTTTGATTTTAATGGCATAAATACATTAAAGGGTCTTAATAAATAAACCAGGGAGGGTTGTAAGAGATAGGCTTTGAAATTTAATACCCAGATTCAATATCTGTTCCCTTAGCAGTTCACCCACTAGTATTACATCAATGTAACAAGCAAAATTGGGGAGAGAAACTAACAGATGAACAAACAAAAATGGGGTGGACTGCCAATCTTGTAGCCTGGATCAAGGATAATGCATGACATTGATTAGGCTCACTAAGGCCTAAAGGGGAAAGTTGACTTAAGATGCACAACTCCAGCTACGTTAATTACATAGCTGGAGTCGAAGTATCTTAAATCGTGTTTTGGTGCTGTCCACACAGGGGAAGGTTGACTTCTCTTAGTCTTCACTGAGGAGCAGGACTATTGGTTCCAACAGGAGCATCCTCTCAGTTCAAATTAGAGGGTCTTCATTAGATCCACTAATTTGAACCCTGGAAGATCAACTGCGGCAGTGTCAATCTTCCATGTAGTATAGACAAACCAATAGTGTATTAACTTTGCTATGCCAAAGGAAGTCTTTGTCATGGTTCAGTCACAGGAACAAACTCTGAAACTTACATGACACACAAACACAAAAATGCCATAACAGGCTGAGGCAGAAAAAAACCTTCATGAATTCTAGATTTTAGTGCCAGGCGCCTCCCCTGCTAATAGAGTATTTTCTATGGAAAAAAAGGTATCAATATATGATTAATGGGAGAAAAAAAATTGGTGATCTTCGTAAGTCAGTTGCAACTTGACGGTGTAGAAAACCAGTCAGATAGTACAGCTTCTGCTTTCATTCCTGGAACCCTCCCTTTCTGCCCCAGTTAGTTTCAGAGCCTTGAATACTGGATCCCTGTACTGCTGCTGTTATGGTGAAGTCTGCTGTGCTTTAGTTCTGAAAAAGTAACTGTTCTTATGCTCCCCATTCATTCTGCTCCATGGGATTTCACAGCAGGATTCCCTAGCCATTTTTTATTATTATGTATATTGAATTCTTTCACGGGTTCAATTCAAACATTTCAGCAATTATAATTTGTCCATAAAGGACAATTAGGGTCAGAAACGTCTTCATCAGTACTTTGTATTCTTGTGAATGGTTTGGGGTTGATAGATGATCCAGGTGCCTTTAAACAGGTGTCTGAGCTTTTGAGTAGATCTTTCTAGTCATTTTAAACTTTTTTTTTTTTACATTTGAACAGAGTGCCAGTTTTTTGGAACTGTGCTATAGCTTTCTACTGACATCAGCTGTCCTCTAAATATGATCATTCACCTAAGTTGGTCATTTTAGCAGACACCTTACCTCTTTACTCCATTACTCACAACAGGGTAATGAAGCTTGCAGCTGACATGTTCTGAATACAGGGTCAACCAATTCAAAAGAGAACCCTCCTAGCTAAATGTCTACACAATAAAACTAGGGACCAAAATGGAATCCAGAGCTTGCAGAGGCAGTGAAGTTCAGGTGAGGAAACTTTCCAGATGGAAACATTTTTTTCTCTCCTGCGTCTCCTCCCAGCTAAGGTCAAAGAAGCCCCCAGAAGCAGCTAAGTTAGAACTAGGCATTCCTATGTGGAAAAACCCAACCCCAAGAAAATTTTCCAATACTCTTTTACTAGGGAGCTCTAAATCAGGACAAAACTCTGAAATACATTTGTTTCTTTAAATCTTCCATATACAGAATAGTGTCGAATAAATCCAGAGGCAAAACGGGGGAAAAGCACTCATTCACATCATCATAACCCTACAGCCAATATGAATTAAATCTTGCTTTACTACATACCTACATATATTCTAAACTAACTGGTTTTACCTGAGACAGGTAACTGTCAAAATACAATGAGAAAAACTATTCTCACAATATTTCCAACTAAAAAACCAGAATTATCAGAAATCTCACAAGAGAGCCTCTGTTCCTATGAGATTTGCCAGCACAATTTACTCTGCTTTAGTCTGAACTTTTCAAAACTAGCTCTTTTTGAAGGTTTCCTCATTGTTAGTGCTAATGATTTAAAAATAGTATAGAGCTGACAGGGATTAGAGATGGAGCTAATGATTTAAAAATAGTAGTTAGTCGACAGGGATTAGAGATGGAACAGACCATGAAAGATTTCAAAATTTTCAAACATTAGGGAGGCTGAATTTTTAGACTTGTGATTGCCTCTGGAATAAGAGAATATGACACCAGATATTACGCTGGATAGGAATTTTGTAATTCAAGGAAACCTCTGCGGGGGAGGGTCATGATGGAAGTATCTATTTATCCTTGTTAGCTGTTAGAGACTTACCGGGATAATATTTCAAAGCTGTGCTTGGGTAGCTGCAAACAAGCATACACAAATCATCACTTTTTAAAAGGGTAGGCATGTGTAGGAAGCAATGCCTTTCTAGAAAATATCCTCCAAGATGGGGCACAGTGACTTAGGTCTGCTTCAATCAAGAGTTTTCAAAAAGGTCTGCCAGAAAATTCATTATGCACTACTCTGCTGAAATATGCTCTGTCCATATTTGAGCACTTGGCATACAGTCTGTTATGGCAAGTTTCATGCAGAATCAAATAGAGATGGGCTAAAACCAAAAACTCTGACACCAAACATGCCAAAACTTTGGGAAGATTCAGAATGGGACCAAAATATTGCAGCTTGGGTACATTGCCATGGTCAACCCTTTTACAATCACTTGTGGATTACCACCATATTTTCCTTTGTGATATTTCATTTATTATAGTTAGATAAAACTAAATCCCAACTTCCATTAAAAATATCCTACACAGAACTCCGTCTGAACCTGAACCAAACTTTTAGTCTTAATAACATGTCAGTTTTTTTCTTTTGCCTCTGGAAATTCTAACTGGGATGAAGAGCAAGGCAATTGTAATTTGTAACTGTGCTTGTGGCTTTCAGAACGATAGCGAAATATTGTTCTGGTAAATTTCTAATCCTGTTCTGTAAATCCAAGGAATTATGGATGAACATCATATACAACCACATATTTTGGGGGGGGTCTTTCTATCATGCCTACCACGGTAGCATCTGACTATTCCAAAAAGATGCCAGATTTGGTGGATATTAAAAAGGGAAGGCAAGAAAAGCACTGCTACAAAGATGGGAAGAATCAACATTTGATGCCCCATTTAATCCACTCTCAATTTAATCTGTGCAACCTAGATTAAATCAGTGTGGTTATTTATCAATTTGGTCCCTAACTATGTATCTTTTAATGTTTAGACACCACTAATCGTATGTTCTTTGCTCTTCCACACAGCATAGAGCACATAGAATATCAGGGAGAATTCAGCCTTCTTTCAGGCAAAATTAACATTAAAAGCAAAATGTATCTGAGGTCAAGAAACAGAAAAAATGTAAGAACCCCCACTTTAAAGGTAATGAAGAGAACACTGTACATTGACTTTGTTTTATCTGAGTAAGGCATACAGCATCTGATTGTGAGAGGGAAAATAACAGAATACTTCAGCATTTGCCAGACATGCTAGCAAAACAGCAACATCATTTTCTTCTAACTCACCCGCGCATGCAGTTTTAATCAAAGTGAAAGAGAAAACAGCAAAACCTATTCCAGCTGTGACTTGACTCCTAGCATTTTCTTTTACCTTTTTATTATGTTTATTGAATGACTTTTCCTTTTGTAAACCTGAGTGAGAACAACTTGATGGTGGCATTGTATTTTACTCGCATGAAAATGTCAAACCGAGTAAGAAAGCAGTTAAACCCCCCAACCCTACAGAATAAATACCGAAAGAATTTATAATATAAAGTATTAGTGGGCATCTTGTTTCTCTGATGTTCAATGTTGCCTGTAAAATATAGACTCAGATTAATGAAAGGTATAAAGTGGAGACATTTTTTTTCATTTCTAGAGTTTTAACCAATTAGAAACACTTATACGGTGCATGCCTTTTACCTACTTTCACAATGCAAGAAATATTTCTGGTGATAATTTCTATATTAAAAAAACCTCATAAGTGTGGTTATTTAACCTTGACTGAAATTTACAAGTTACTAAAGGCAGGAAAATGTCTGGTCTAAGACATCTACCCTACATACATCCTGTCATTTGTAGTTTAACTTGGCATGATCTGGGGCTGGGTTTCAAACTACATTTCTGTTCTGTCACAGTGGCAGTATACGGACTCTGTCACATATCAGTGCTATTTACCTATATCCTCCAAAGTAGAGTGCTGAACTTGATTTCTAAATCTGTTCACATCCCCGCATGCTGTGCTGAATATTGGTCCTATGGGGTCAAAGTCAAAATTCATTCTTGCTTCACTGGGGATCAGGCTCCGGCCAACTGACATGCTTGGGTGGAAATGTGAAAGGAATATCTTACTGCTTCCTTGAATAAAATACTTTGCTCTAAGAGCCTGATCTGCATTGACTTGTGGGTTGGCAGACATAGATGGCAAGTGGCTAGAACTAATAGGGGCTCAGCCCCCTAAATCTATTTTTGCAAGGGGGAGACCCTTTCCTGTTGGCATGACAGAGGGGGCAGCTGACCAAAGTTGAGTTGTGTTGTGATCTGGGCTCCCAGGCTCCTATCTCACTGGCAGATCCTGTCTGGAGACATGAGCAGCGGTGGGGACTGGGAGAAGTAGGATCCCATGTGCAGTGGTTCTCATCCATGGGTGCCCTGGGGGAACATGGCGGTGTTCCAAGGTACATCAGCTCGTCTAGATATATGTCTAGTTTTACAACAGGCTACATAAAAAGCAGTAGGGAAAAATCAGTACAAATTAAAATTTCATGCAGTTGATAACTTGCTTATACTGCTGTATACACTGTATACACTGAAATGCAAGTGTAATATTTATTTTCCAATTGATTTATTTTGTAATTATATGGTAAAAATGAAAAAAAAGTAAGCAATTTCTCTGTAGTAGTACGATATGACACATTTGTATTTTTATGTCTTATTCTATAAATAAGTCATTTTTAAATGAGATGAAACATGGGGTATGCAAGAAAAATCAAATTCCCGAAGGGGTTCAGTAGTCTGGAAAGACTGAGAACTGCTGCCAGGGGCTGTTTCACATACCTATGTTATTTACCATTATCCTATGTGCTCCCTCCCCTGCACTTTAAGTACCATACCTGGTTCTCAGATTGGATTGGTGCTAATAGGGTGGACTATGGCCTGTAGCTTCACCTGTAGCTACATCCCCGCTCAGTCTCCTCACCTGCAGAATATTTTCACCAGCCAGATATTTTCTTGCATGAATCCTCACCAACTTCACTGGCGAGTTTGCCCATGCAAGGGCAACGGCTATCTTGAATTATCATCCATAGAGAGGCAAAGATGGGAGCCATAAGCCAAGTGAAAATTAGTTCTATTAAAGTAACAGGTACCTCTTTACTTTCTATTTCTCTGTTTCATTGTGGTTCAAAAATGTCTTCCTCTGGAGAATGGAACAATAGATATTGCCTTCAAAACCGCCAACTTTGTTAATCCCTCAAGAGAAGTTTGTTTGCAAGGATGCTGTCCAGTCTGTTCTTCCTGGATGCTTTGATTCTGCCATATGATATTTAAGTTATATTTTGTAACCATATCTAGGGCTAGGGCCAGAATTTGGGGTGGCTGGAGACTTCCCACCAGGTGTTTGAGGCCAGGAGGTGGCATAGGTGCGGCGATGAACTGCTAGTAAGGGAAAACATTGGTTTTCAACTGATCGTGAGCTAATTCCACTGGAATGATAAACAAAAACAGATCTGCAACTAGGGCCCTTGATTTCAAAAGGGCTAACTTAAATATTATGGGAGTTAGGGAAAAGGACTGGTCAGAAGAACTCAAGGAACTGAATGTGGAAGAAGCTTGGAATTATTTTAAGTCAACGTTTCAGTAATTATTTAATGCTTGTGTCCCAAGCAAAGGAGAAGAATTCACAAGGAAGGTTGAAACCATTCTGGATGAGCAAGCATCTCAAACAGGTGTATAAAATGGGGTGCGCAGCAGAGGGAGCTCCGTCTCTCTCCTGACTGGAGAGGGAATAACTTGCTGCCTATAGGTAAATGTGCCACAAGCAGAACAGTGCTCGGGGGAATCAGCGGGCACTTGAGATGTAGAGGGGGCAGCCAGGAAAGGAAAAGGCAGTAGATCCCACTGTACTTGCTGATGTTGTGTGGTCAGTTCAGATTGTAGTTTCCACTGAGGGATGGGGTGGGGAGCTAGAGGAAGAATGGCAGTGGGTCACCAAGGTATTTGAGTCTCCAGGGAGGGAAAGGACCTGCAGGTGGGCACTGCCCAAAGGGCAGTATCCAGGGGAAAGTGGTACCACAGTCTGGGAGGGACACAGATCCTGACATATCTGTGGGGTCAAGCTTTAAGTTAACAACGGGCAAGACACTGCCAGAAGATGGCATTCTGGTGCTGAAGTGAGTTAATTCCTGAAATGACCAGCAGGAGGTGCCATTGTAGTGAGTCTGAACTTGTTAAAAGATCAGCAAGTTTAAGGATTAAGAGAGAACTGCGAAAAACCAGGTAGAGTTGGACCTTGCAAGGGGAATTTAAACTGATAATAAATGGTTTTATAGGCATATAAATAAAAAGAAGACAAGAAAAAAAGCAGTGGGACCACTAACCACTGAGAATGAGGCAGAGATTAAAGATAATCTAGGCAAGGCCCAGCACCTAAACACATACTTTGCTTAAGTTTTTAATAAGGCTAATGAAGAGATTAGACATAGTGGCAGGGTGGATAATGGGAATGAGGATGTAATGGTAGAAACAACAACATCTGAGGTGCAAGTCAAACTCAAACAGCCTAATGGGACTGAAAAAGGGGGTTTAGATAATCTCCATCCAAGAGTATTGAAGGTACTGGCACATGAAATTGGAAGCCCAATGGCAAGGATTTTTAATGAATCTGAAAATTCGGGGGTTGTGCCTTATGATTAAAGAATTGCTGAGATACTACCTATTTTGAAGAAAGGGAAAAAAAGTAATCTGGAAAAATACAGGCCTGTTAGTTTGACCTCAATTGTCAACAAGGTCTTGGAACAAAATTTGAAAGATAAAGTAATTAAGGACATGGAGGTGAACAGTGACTGGGATAAAATGCAACATGGTTTTACAAAAGGTGCACATCATGTCAGCCCAACCTGATCTCCTGCTCTGAGAAGATAACTGATTTTGTAGATAAAGGAAATGCAGTAGATCTAATCTACCTGTGCTTCAGTAAAGCATGTGATACAATTCCACATTGGAAATTATTAAATTGGAGAAGTTGGGAATTAATATGAGAATTGAAAAGTGGATAAAGAACTGGTTAAGGCAAGACTACAATGGGTCATACTGAAAAGTGAACTGTCAGTCCAGAGGGTAGTTACTAGTAGAATTCCTCAGGAACCTGTCTTGGAGCCAATCATATGTAAATTTTAATTAATAAGTTTTGCACGAAAAAATGGGAATGAACATGTCATTTGGTGTACTAGATCCTCTGCGGGCCCCCACTGGAGGCCTTGTTACCCAGTCGAGAGAGTCCTCCAAACTGCTGAGAGTGGCTGTATGCCTCAATTAGCATGAATTAGCATAGGAGGGGGGAATCATGTTTGTACACTAATGCAAGAAGTATGGGGAATAAGCAGAGAGAACTTGAAAGGCTAGTAAATAAACACAACTATGACATAGTTAGCATCACAGATGTAGTGAGATGATACATATGACTGAATATTGGTATGGAAGGGTACAGCTTGCTTAAGAAGGACAGGCAGGGAAAACAAAAGGAGACGTTGCCTTATATATTAAAAATGTATACATTTGGACTAGGGTTGAGATGAAACAGGACTTGTTGAAAATCTCTAGGTAAGGATAAAGGGGTAAAAACATAATGTCACGGTAGGGATCTGTTATAAACTACCTAACCAGGAAGAAATTACGGAGGAGGATGGTTTTCAACAACTAGTTATCATCCAAAAGCATAGGACTTGATGGTGATGGAGGACTTCAATTACACAGAAATCTGTTAGGAAAGTAACACAACAGGGCACAAATTATCCAACAAGTTCTTGGAATGTATTGTAGACTATTTTTTTTTTTTTTTATTTCAGAAGGGGGGAAAAGCTGCTACAGGAGAAGCCACTTTAGATTTGATTTTGATAAATACGAAGGAACTGATTGAGAATTTGAACATGGAAGACAGCTTGGGTGAAAGTGACCATGAAATGATAGAGTTCGCGATTCTAAGGAATTGTAGGAGGGAGAATAGCAAATTAAAGACAATGGATTCTAAGAAGGCAGACTTTTGCAAACTGATGGACATGGTAGGTAAGATCCCGGTGAAGCAAGTTTAAAGGGACAAACAATTGAAGATATTTGGCATTTTTTTTTCAGAGACATATTAGTAAGGGCACAAGAGCAAACTATCTGTGTATGTGTAGTAAGTATGGTAAGAGACCATCCTGGCTTAATTCAGAAGATAGTGAACGATTTCAAAATCAAGATAGTCCTCTGAAAAGTGGAAACTAGGTCAAATTACAAAGGATGAATATAGACAAATAACAGAAGTATATAGGGATTAAATTAGAGAGGCCAAGACACAAAATTAGGTCAAACTAAATAGAGACACAAAGTATCAAGAAAACATTCCACAAATATGTTAAAAGCAAGAGGAAGACCAAGAACAGGGTATGACTGTTATTTACTGAGGGGAGGAAAACAATAACAGAAAATGTGGAAATGGCAGAAGTGCTTTATGACTTCTTTGTTTTGATTCTCACCAGCAAGGTTGGTGGTGATTAGACATCTACATAGTTAACACCAGTGAAAATGAGGTCAGATTAGAGGTTACAATAGGGAAAGACAAATTTAAAAATTACTTAGACAAGTAAGATGTCCTCAAGTCACCAGGGTCTAATGAAATGAATCCTAGAATACTCAGAGAGCAAACTGAGGAGATATCTGAGCCATTAGCGATTATCCTTGAAAAGTCATGGAGGACAGGAGAGATTCCAGAAGACCAGAAAAGGGCAAATATAGTGCCCATCTGTAAAGGGAGAACAAGGACAACCTAGGGAATTACAGACCTGTCAGCTTAACTTCAGTACCTGGAAAGATAATGGAGCAAATAATTGAGCAATCTAGTTGCAAAAATCTAGAAGATGATAGGTGATAAGTAACAGTCAGCATGGATTTTTCACGAACAAATCTTTAAAGTGCACGAGATTGATGTGGAAAGAAGACTTACATAACAATTTTGGCCTATACCATTCCACAGACTGCATGCAGATTTTTGGCTGGCTCCAGGCATATAGGAGAGCAGGGTCTCCTTTCAGAAACATTTAGTCTGTGGCCTCTTGTTCTCTTTTCTGTGTCATCCCCCCTCACATAAGATAATGCCATGTCATACCACAACATCAACCCCCTGACGAGAAGTGAAATTTCCACACTTCCACTTCCTGCCCTTCTTTAGACTCTACTACAAATGATGGAATAGCATCCTCTCTTCTATTCACTCGGTTATACTGATCCTGAAGTTTGAGAGCTGTCTGCAATACCACCAGGAATACCTCAGAGTACCAGATGAGGATGATCTCTATTTAATAAGAACCGCTGAGGTAAGAGAGAGGCTTTTGACACAAAGCCATCAAACTGAGAGACCAAATATTCTCCTAGGGAAGAGGATAGCTTTCTTTATTAAAGCTTGTCCTCCCTAGTGGCTTTGTCTTAGGGTATATCTCCTTCTTTCTCCAGCTTGTTTCCATGAACTTATTTCCTCTGATCTCAAAACACCTCAGCAAGCAGTTTTTATCTGAGCTGTTTGCTTCAGCTAAACAGCCTATGTAACTTTCCACTAGAGATCTCTCAGCCTCCTGTGAAATTAGGACCATTCTTGTTACCTCGTCCAAATTCATTTATTGAGTCCACAGGGTTCAACTGTTTATCTTTAACAAGGATTCTTACTGGATCTTGTCTGCCTGATCCCTTAAGTCGCTAGCTTGGAACACTGGAAATGCACTGAGTATAAATGCACTGAGTATAAAAACCTTATTTCCTCAATAGTCATGGAACCAGTAAGCTATTTCAGCCTTTCCACTTAGTGCAGACGCCCAGGATATTCCCATGACTGCATGTTTACACAGGAAAGGTGGGAGGAAGCTCACTACCAACTGCCAATAGTTTGTCCAGTCCTTCCTGAAAAAAACATGTTATGGCCCAGTGAAAAAGCCATCTGTCTGTGCAGAAACCCACCCAAGTTAAAAGGAACAAAGACATGTGAGGGGGTGGGAGGTGTAAGCAAGTGGGGCTCTCTCACCAGCCCAGGAAAGACTGATGTCGAATCAGAATCTATTTCAGGCCCTTGCCTGGGGGCACAATTTAGAAATTAACAGACACTTTAGATAAAATACCCTCAATAAAGTAGGCCCTCTACCCATTTAAGAGCACTAATTCCCAGAGTCTTTTCCTTCACTTGTATCACGCAGTGCCCCAACTCAAGGACTCCCAAGTATTTCTACTCTTTGCGGTGCTCAGATTCTCCAAACCTATTGCTAAGGAATGATCTATTAGCTGGATTCTTTTACCTGCCCCAGGGTCTAATACAAGAGATCACCTTCTCCCTGCAATTCTCCAGCTCAACTAAGCTCTTGCTTGCCTTTTTAAGAACCAGGTACTCTTTCAAGTACTCACCTAACCCGTGAAATTAGCTGGGAAGCTGCTTTTTAGTCACAAGTGTTGTTAAGCCTATCTCCCCTTAAAGGGACTAGTTCTTCTGACAGGAAGCATTACAGAAAAGAATTACAGAAAAGCAAGGGCTACTCTGAAGGCTTGTGTCCTGTTGCACAGACTCCTCTGGGACATTACAGGGACTCAGAATTACCAAGGTGCAGTAGTTAGTCTTGCAACACTTGTGCCTCAATAAGCAAAGGGATCAATCTGCTTCCTCACAAGGCCTATGCAAGTGTAGCTAAATTGAACCATTTTGTAGCTCTGTACGTTCAAACTGCAATGCCAACTGCTTCATTTATCTCAACTAGTCTGAGGCATGTGCCATTCAGTGCTCATTTCTGAGTTCGTAAGCGTTGGGACACTATCAGTGATTGATTCTTTTCATAATAGGTAATATGCTTATGTATATGATTCCAGGTCAGTAGATACTGTCTGTGATGATTGATTTTAAGCAGCCTTCCTGGCTTGTATTTCAGCAATGTAAATTTATCTTTCCCATTGCAGGCTCGAGATGTTCCCATTTACCGTCCAAATTGTTCTTTCCTCCTGACCTAGTAATATGCTATGTGAGATGATAGAGCAGCAGCTTGGATCCAGAATGTTCTCTGAAGAGATGTAAGTTCACAAAGTAAGGTTGATGTTGGATTCATATTGGTTGAGCCATTGAGTACTGCCAGCGTCCACGCTTTTGGAAATGTACACGATTCCTCCTTCTGCGATTTTGTTTTTTACTTGCTCTTGGCTCTTCCCTTATTGTGACCTTTCCAGAGCAGAAGCCACTCTTCTGCGTGCTTGGAAAGCATCCACCATAGAGGGCACTACTCTTAATCACCCTCCCTGACATTGTTTTTAGGCTGATGTGGCTCAGCTGCTTCAAAATGTCAAGAAACTCTTGCCTACCACAAAAGAGATGGGAGTAAAGGAGAATAAAAATAGATGGGTTTACTTGAAAGCAAGGTTTTTATTTCTTGCTTCAAGCTAGAAGAATGACTTAGGTACATGCTACTCCTGCAGGTAACATGCATCCGAGAGAGTCCAAAATTGAGACTGAAGAGCTATGTGGAAAGGAGAACTCCTCCAGTTCGCAATCTGCTTTCTCTCAGGAGTTCTGCCGGATGAGGTAACACGCCTTTTCCCCCAAATAGCCCTCCTTTTAACCTCCTTGACAGGAAGAGAAGTCCACATTTGAAGGGTCCTGGATGCTTTCCTTTTCTCCACCTATTCCGCATTGCCAATCCCAACTGCCCAAAATCATGATTTCACCTGTTCCCTATGTAAAAACTATTAGGTTCTTTAGATTCAGGAGGGGGGGTCCTTTCTCTTTTTTTTAGCCTTGACAGTGGACTTGGGTCATATTTTAAAGTTTTTCTATGCAACCATGAGGCCTGCAAAGCTGAGGTTCCAGGATCTGGTGCTTCAACACCACCACTAAAAACGTGATAAAAATCATGCAAAGGGAACACTGGTCACTAAAAATGACAGCCTACCCTTCCTCATTTGAATAGTCCTATGGGTCAGGCTACCCCAGTTGTTTTACGTCTTCCTCAGATCTGCCATATCCAGTGCTCTGCAATATGTTCTAAGTCCACATGAAAACATTTTTACCCAGCTGTATCTCTATTCTGCTTTCCTCTTACACTCACTTCCCCATGCATCTTTCTCAGCTGAGTCCTTCCTTGTACCACTCTATACTCTCTGACTTCTCCCATACGTCCCCATTCTAACACACATACACACCCCACCAATCCCTACATGAATCCCATTTTGCCATTTAATCTCTACATTTATCTCTTTAGTCGGAGATGTGCAATTCTCCTTTTATTCACTCCAGCCAATTCCACAGACATGAGTGGTGGTTGAACCCTGAACATAAGAAGGCTAGCCCCAGGCTCATCCTGCCCCTTCTGCCTGAGGCTCCTTCCCCTCCCAGCAGAACCCAGAGTTCTCCTCCAGACCACCCAAGGACTCCTAGCCCTGGAGTACCAGGCAACCTGTGAGGCCTCCCCCAATCCCAGAACACCAGGTTGGTGGGCAGCATGGCCTCCCTTCCCCAGCCCTGGAGTGCTAGGTCCCCCTAACCCGCAAGCACCCATTACTCTGGCCACAGGGGAAAGAGTCTCCCACAGCACAGCACTGGGAAACACAAAGGGGACTAGGACCAGAGTGAAAGGCTGTTGGGGGAGGCTCAACCTTCCCCAGCCTTTGATATCTCCCCCCCACGTCCGCAGACTCCAAAGAACTTATTCCTGACCTGCAGTGGTTTAAGCAGAAGGAAAATTAAGTCCATTGTCTTTGTGCTTTACTATATCTGTATGTTTTGTTAGTCTATAAAGTGCTACCAGACCAGTTTTTGTTTTTTAAGTTTATATCTGATCTGTTCACCCTCAGTGTGTGCTCTTTGTTTAACTACAAGGCTTCCATGGCAGAGGCTGGGCTCAATTCCAGGTTGTCTCACACCTTGCATGGTCATTCTCACTACTGCCAAGGGAGACTACAGCACCAAATCAATCACTTAGAAAGGTGGCATTTTACACCTATTTTGCACTGGCTTGGATGACTACTCCTGTCACAGGAGGATGAAGAATTAACCACTTCCTGACTGTTTTCTGTGTTTTGCAAATCACTGTGCACATTTCCCGCATTATATAAATAAGAATACCATTTAAGCACAATATTTCTGTGTTTATGCTGTCAGATGGAAGCAGGCATAGGAAAATGATAAACTGGAAAAATGAATTATCCAAACTCTTTTGTATCTCAGAAATGTTCAGTTCTGGATTAGATCAAATATTAGATGAAACTGTTCGAGTTAAAAAAATAGTCCAGCTCTGCAGCAGTCTCTACTTTTTATACATGTAAATGTTTATGCAATATACCATACAAATATGCAGTGTATCGAAAGATCTCTCTGTGTGCAGGCAACACAAAATAAAATAAGACAGAACTGCAGTCTAGAAAGCTTACCTCAAAAGGAAGAAAAATTGTAATGACCCATTTGGAAGATAACCCTAATACACTTCATCAAGCACTGACAGAAGATAATGGTGTATGTACGGAATTGCCAATAAGAGATAGTGAACACTGCTGCATGTACCAGCTACATTCCTTTCAGAAAATGTCTACTGGTCTAAGCAGCAATTGAGTAAAATTTGAAATCTATTTGTTTATGGTTGAAAGTGACAGCGGGAATGGGTCTAATGACAGACAAAATCTTCAAAACTGGTTGAAAAACAAAGCAATCAAAATGTTTCGATGGTGTAATTATGTTTCATCTAGTGTATGTGCGTGCACATGGGTGGATGTATCACTGGCTTAAATGCAATCTGTAGTAAACCAAAATGACTTCTAATGTTTTGTTTCCTTGGCCCTCTTTTATGGGATAAGCCAAATACTGCTCTCACCGAAAAACATTTCCACTGGCTTCTATGGGAATAGAATCAGATCTGTCAATAAGAACATGCACATGATTGATTATCTGTACTCTGCTTTCATTTTTAGCCAAGTTTGCTAAAAGCCTATATAAAAAAAAAACATTCAAAGTTTTTTCTAAGTTCAAATATTTCTGGTAGATATTACTTAAAGCTGTTTGCGTAACAAGACAGAAATTGGTGTCTATTGTATAATTTCTCAATGCTAGAGAGGCTAGACATGACCTATTTAAAAAAGAAAGAAATGTCTGAGTGCAAATTGGATATGGAGTAACAAGAAAGACAAAATACTCTTTTTATATGTTCTCCATTTTGGGATATGTGTTTGATAAGAAAGGTGCTGAACTTATCTAGAAGTGTTGAAAACCAAGAGAGATCATGGTAAATGATTTCATTAAAAAGTAATGAAAGACAGTAATGGTACACCAGACTCATGGTTTCACTCCTCTTGCTTGTGTGATTTCCCATTTAATAAGTCTTCCCTTTTGAATGGCCACATTATCAAAATTCAGACAATGATTTTCTGTGGAAAGAATTTTTCTCATGTGGCATATCTCTTAACTTTCCTAATTTTAGCAGGCTATCCTCCATAATCCATTCTATTTCAAAATCTGCAGGCATACCGCTGGAAGGCCTGCCCAAAAGTAATGAATATCATCCTGCTTTTCATTGTTACCCCCATTTTGTGGGTGGCTTCTGGGCACATAGAACACATCACATGAGCACAGAAACCATTAGGATCCATTGATATCATGGTCTAGAACACAAAGAACTTTGGGATGAGGAGTTACTTACTCTAGTAAAACTCAAAAGAGAAGTTGCCAATAGTGCAACTTCACAGTGTAGCAACAAGGGAAGTTCTGATGAGGAAAGGATGCAGGGTTTGTCACCATATTGTTAAATTCTAGAGTGAGAAATAGGCATACGTATTATTTTGCTGAGATATATAGCCCTGTAATATGCCTGCTACATCAAGAATTGATTATCTAGTATAGACACAATAATTTTTTTTTTGCCAATGAGCTTGGCTTGCCATTATTCACAAGATTATACTAATTGTTTTCTGCATGCATTCGGATGGCTTTCTTTGCTAAAGTGCTTTCCACTTTTAAAAGTTTCACAAGTGTTACTACAATGTATTCATCTGGAAAAATGTGATCAGAAGCTTATTGTTTTTTTCTGCTCTCTGATTGGATTCCTAAAACCACTTAAATGACCGAGTAACAATGGCAAATGATTTACGGACCCAAACACTTAGTACAAAATCACACATTGGACCAAAGAATAGTGAATATGAGGTATTAACATTTTCAAAGATATTTAACAATAATCTCCAATAATCAATACTTTCACAGAAATCAGGATTTACTGGAACAATTTACTAAGTTTAATTAGGTTTAAATTTGGAACAAATATTATGGAAAATAAGCTGTTATACCCAATTGTCATTTATAGTGATTTGAATTTTTCAATTTTCCACTCACCTTCGTAAAAAAATTAAATTTTCCATTCATTTTTTTCTCTCTGATATAAATATTATACAATGCACGTAAAGTCTGTAGATACTATCAATATTAGTATTTTCCTTGTTATTATCACCCACAAGCCCTTAGGGTCCCAAGCAAAATCCTGTTTTGTTTACAGATACGAAGTTTGCTGACATCTAAAATCCCTGGAACCCACAATATTATTTTAGCCTAATTTGTACACATCTCAATAATGGTATTTTGTCTATACTTCTTTATATGCTATTCCAGATATAGTACCAGGTTAACCACTATACTAATTCTATTTTGTCTTTATTTCTTTAACACCATCAGTCATTGTTGCTGGTGAATAATGACTAACCTGCAAATATTCCAAGCTGAAGCTGCCTAATAATAATAAACTATTTTTTCATAGTCTATATTACTGTCAAAACCATTTCTAATGTACAAATCTCACTTTCAGAATATCTGAAATGTGTTAAAAATGGATACGTGTTGCATAGTTCTCTGTTCCCTTGGGAACACTGTTCAGAGCTCATTTGAGCTGTGACCTGCTTAAGCTGCCAAAGAGTATTAGTATTTTTGTAGGATCTTTAAAATGGAGATCTAGAGCAAAGGACAAAGCCAAAGAATTAGACTTTTTCACTTTCCAAATGAAAAGCAGACTACGAGAGTCTATTTCCTGGAGTACAACAGTGCTTCACCACTTTGATTCTTGTTTTAGGATTTGCCCTGCTTGCCAACTCTTATCTGCAAGATTGTCTTTTCTGTGGAAAAAGGTTTTCTATGAACAGTGCACCCAGACTCCTAGTGCTGCCTACAGGACTTGCCGCCTCAATATACTTCGTGAGCGCTTCGGCAAGAGGATAATATTTTATGTTGGATCAACCTCTTAAGCAAATATAACTGATTTAAATTAACTTCCAAATGTGCTCTTGAGCAACAGATGTGAGTTTAAAATGCAAAGCCTGTGATACCAAGAATGATGGTAAGTAATTGCCCTTTCTTGCCCACTACCAGTCACAAGAAATGGGTCAAGGTTAGAAAGGTCAATACCAATGCTACATGAAAGGGATCAATTATCCATCAAATCGCTGACTACTTATATTCCCTTCCCCAACTGGACATTACGTCTTCAGTTCAGTTCTACCTTTCTCCTCAGTCCATCAAAAATTGCACAATTCTCTCCTCACATAGGCTTCCCTATGCAGAACCACCTCTGCTAAGCTCCTCTCCCTGTCAGCGCAAGAGGCCTCTGCTGTTGCTGGGCCAGTGGTGGCTTCGTTATCCCTCCCTCCATGTCCTATTGCTGCTTATATTCCCTCCCACAGATCCCATCATGGAAGGAGCTGCCTGAAGGGCTGGAGGGGAGGCACTGCCCTTCCGTTACCTCACACACTCCTCCCCACCACTTTGGCCATCAGTGACTACTGATCATTACAGTGTCCCTGAAGAACGGATGCTAATGCATCTACGTATGTAAAGCAGTGACTCCCGAATACAAAGGCAACCCACCAACTGTGTTTTGTCTTTTTTTGTGACCCATCGTAACGGATATGCACCTATTACTTCAGCAACACAATCTTAATCCCCGGCCAGTGCACAGAGAAACCCCCGCAGAGTGAGGTGTTAGAGAACAAGCCCATCCCACACTCAGCTCACAAGACTCCCCTGCACTAGGCTTGGCCGACCTCCCTGCTCCAGGCATTGCGACCAGGCACATAGGGCCACAGAGTCACTCAGAATTGGGCCAGCTGTTCGTCCATCATGATTGTGGGGGGCGGGGCTGGGCCAAATGTGAATAGGTTGCACTGCAACCTCATACACCAAGGGCAGGGAACATTTTTTGGGTCAGGGGCCGCTGGCCCACAGAAAAATCAGTCGGGGGCTGAGGCCTGTGGGGAGGCAGCAAGGGGACTGGAGTGCCAGTACGGGCTCCCCAATGCTGGGGGAGGCCCTAAGCCTCGGGGGCCAGATCTAGGCAACCCAGGGGCCACATCCAGCCCCCTGGCCTTAGGTTCCCCACCCCGTCAAACATCCTATCACAATGCCTGGGACAAAAAATCTGTGCCCAGCCCACAGGAGCATCTGCTTCAGACTCACTCTCCAAACCATCTTCCCCATCTACCGGAGTATCCCAAAATAGCTATCCCATGTCGTAACAGAAGGCCGTTATTTCAGGCTTGCTATTCCAACATCCCTGTAAACCTCATTCCACGAGGAGTAAGGGACCTTTCGGAATAGAGGGGTTATTTTGAAATTTGGCACTGTGTAGACAGCCCCAAATTACGAAATAAGCTATTTTGAAATAAGATCGAAATAAAATATGCAATTTGCATAGCTCAAATTGCGTATCTAATTTTGAGCTACAGTGCAGTGTAGACACACTCTAAGGTACTTATAGAGCAACATAAATGGACAATTTTAAGCTTGGCCTCCTGACAACTTAAAAAAAATATTTGGCTAATGAGCTATGGCTCAGTTAAACCCTTCCTCAGTTGTGGCCAGCTCCTGAATATGGTAACAGTCCAATTCACATTTCTGTGTTGTTTAGACAAAGTGAATTTATATCCTCAGCAAAAGGGACCAGATGCCCATCACAGTTTTCTTACTCAAACCCAGCATGTTTTGCTGCACAGCAGACACATCAATACCTTTTTGTTAATGTAGCTTAATGTTTAATAGTACCATGTTGAATTAGATTGAACCTATTAGCTGCTTAATGTAACAGTCAGGCATAACTCGGAGACTGAGGCTATTGTACTCAGAGATGAATGCAAGTTAAGGACAAGAAAGCTTTCTACTAAACGGCTCGGGAAGTATGAAATCTGTCACCATTAGACTTCAAAACAGGTCAGAGTTGTTGTGTTTTTTTTAAAGGCAGCAATGAATGAGTCCTTATGACTAGGAATAACTTGGATTTTATTGTGGCACTTTCCTAGTATATTGCTGTAATTGCATTTGTTGTTGCTGTTGGTTTTGACCCAGGACATCATGCCTGAAACTCTGCCTTAAGATAAACCATCAACCGGCTAATACGTTGTGCTTCTCCTTTTTTTGTTAAATGGACTTGCATAAAACTATTATAGTATATCCATAAACCAGAAACAGATACAGTAGTTTCATAATGGTTTTTTTTCTATTTTATAAACATACGCTAAGTTTGCATAACAATCTGCTATAAATACACCCTTCTCCCACCCACCCCTCACCCCCCTGCTGTGAACTACAGATGTGCCAACTATCTGACACCAAATACATTTGGGAGCCAAGGAACCATGAGATGTGTGATGTACTACAACATGACAGAAGGCAATACAATGCTTCTAAGATAGGAATACTTTAAAGCAGTGTTTCTCACAGCGGTCCGTGGACCCACTCTGAGAAAGCTGCTTCGGGGCTGTTCTAGTTTGTTTACTTACTGGTTCTGCAGTCACAGAGCCTCATGGCTCTCATTGGCTGTGGCTCACCGTTAGCAGCCAAGGGGATCTGCTGGAAGCCGTGGCCCACATCACGCTGCTTCACGTGGCTCCCCTTGGCTGCAAATAGTGAACCACCACCAACGGGAGCCACGAATCTCCGTGGCTGCGGAGCTGGTAGGTAAACAAACAGGAGCGGCCTGGTAGCAGCTTTCTCAGAGTGGATGTGTGGATCATTGAGAAACACTGCTTTAAAGAACTTGTTTGCAATATGTATGCACTAGGGCAGCGGTTCTCAAACTTTCTGGGCTCCGGAGCCCTTTACATGCGTAAAAATTTACATGCGATGGGCCTGCTGCTCAAAGAAACCATGCAATACATGAGCTGATGGTACAAAATGATGCTGCAAACACAAACTGAAGAACATTTTTTAAAAGTGGGCTATTGAATTGCAGAGGGAAAAGGATTGAACGGAATAAAATATACTAAATGAAACACTGGCCTCACCCTTTTTAACACTGGTAGTACAAAGAAATGTACCAAGAAGCTTTAACCTTTTGCTCAGGTGGGAACAGCTGTTACTCTATGGCCCACATTTTCAAGACAGTTCAGATCCCATTTCTGCATGGAAAAAAAGTAGCCACAAGTCCACTAGCTTTGCATACTAGGTACTGGGCTCTTCTGGAAGTTTGGCCATAATGGGGGCTGCAAGGTGTGATTTTTTGAAAATCTGACTCATCTAGGTATCGAGAGGTGAGCTTCACTCTTCTGAAGTCAGTCCCCAGTGGTGGGTACCAAGCACATGTAAAATGTGGTCCTCAGAGTGCAGTGGTTGTAACACTGGGACCCTTTGTGCTCAGAACTGTAACAGGGTCATGCTCACCACTGAGGCACTTCCTTCTGGCCGTCCGGGGAATTAGCTCTGCCATCCAGGAGCACCCTCCTTTGGCAGTGTCTTGCCCGTCATTACCTGTCTCCTTCAGTACCTACATCACATTGGGATCCCTCCCTCCCCCAGACCATGGCACCCCATCCCCTGGAAACTGCCCTCTGGCAATGCCCACCTCTGGGTTCTTCCCCTTTGGGGAACTAGCCCCAACACTCTCCTCAATGACTTACTACACTCATTAGTCTAGCTCCCTCCTCAGAGGCAAATGGCAGTCTAAATTGGCCACTCTCATCATTGTCAAGATGGGGGTGGACCTGCTGCCTATTTCCTCCCTGGCCACCTCCCTCAGCTCTAGTATCATCCCAGGCCCCTATGTCAGGGCCTCAGCCTGGGAGCTGGCTGTGGCTCCCTCTGACTTTCCCCAGCACTGTTCTGTCCATTGTACCCCCCGGTTAAAGCACCCAGTTTTTCTCCCTTCAAGTCTGGAGAGAGCGCAACACACTCTAACTTGCAGCCCTTTTTATATAACCCAGCTAGGCCCTGATTGGCTGCCTTAAGCTTTCTCCTTATTGGGTCCTGCCTCAGCCCTCTACAAGGGCTGTTTTAACCCTTTTTTAGTCAGTTCAGGGTAACCTCCGTGCCACAGAAACTGATCATCATGATGCTTAGTATTGGTGTTAGACACGGAGACCAAAATTAATTATGAAATGTGTGAGTCAAAATTTAAAATTTGGCGCTCTGAGATAGTCTCTAAGACCTCAGATGCCCGTGAACCACAAGCACCACAACACAGAAACATGTACACCATAGACTGTGCCTATATGACCTATGTAGAAACTTCCTACGATCAAAATTCAATTTTTGCTAAGTATTCTGGGGGCTGGTCTGATGAACTCACTCTCATGTGCCTGAGCACTTTTCTGCCTGGTAAAAACAGCTGACATTGGACAGTAGCTGCCTACGTGTTGTGCAGTATTTTACTTCAGACATAACACTTTCGTTGTACATAATTTTACTGCCCTGAAATGTGCACAAAATGCCTTTGAATATCTAAATTTTCTTGTTTTGATGCAAACACCACTCTATAGCCAAAATAAATTTCAAATCTTAACACTACCACATTACTGCATTTGGACTCATTCACATCAAAATGGTCTAATGTCAGTAGGAGTTTTTGCTAATATTTTCCCAGGCTAAGCAGCAGTCATCACTCAGCCACATTCCCTTGAAGACATTCCAATGAAGTAGTCATCTGATTAAGCATGTCTTCATTAAGTGTAAGGTGCATCTTTTGTTGCACTTTCAGGTATTTTCTGAGACATTTTGATGAATTCCAGTACTCTTCTGGCAGCTCCCAGCCAGGGCATATCAAATATGTTTGACTATAGAATTGGATTAACCAGAGTTCTATGGATATAGAATTTAACTCTGGATGTATGAAATTGTTTCAGAAATCCCCCGGCACATTTTGCATCAGAACCGGGTGTCAACTCTGGTGTTCTGGCCCATTTCCAGTTTGGGTAATTACATTCTCCCTCCTGCAGTTTAGAGTAGATACAGTATTCTTCTAGTACTAAAAATGATGTTGAAGTGTGTGGCTATATATTGTTACAAAGCTAACGTTTTCCTTTGAGGTGACTATATTCCAGTTATGAATAATTCAAACTACTATGCTTATGTAATTAGTGAAATGCTCTGCTCTGGGTTCCTTGGTCAGGAAGTACACCAAAGATACTGCACAACACTAGAAAGTCATTCAAAGTGGTAAAGCTAGCAGGAATTTATATTCCTCTTTTTTCCCCCCCATCCAGCTGCATGCAGAAGTATTTTTCATCCTTGCAAAACACTGAAGGGAGTTTTAAAAGAAAACAAGTACATTTTGCTCCACATAGGAACAAGAAAACTGCATTTTAATCCCCAAACAGTGTTACCCAGATCCCTGTAGACCAGCATCTCACATCAGTGTTACAAGCAATATTAGCTGCCCATTAAGTTAAGTGTCACTATGTCATTATTCATGCTGGCAGAATAAGACAAAGAGAGAATAACAAGAGACTGGGAGAAACCTCCCTTTAAAAGATCTTTTAAAAAGCCATGCTTCTTTCTAACAATACAATAGGATATAATTTATATAGTTCTCTAACAATGCCACAAAGCACTTCGCAAATTTAAGAATTACAGTTATATTCTCTGCTGTTCCTGCCAAAAGTAACTAGAGCTGTAAGCTCATTTTAATCAAGGTGTTAAGGAATGTGGATGGAAAATCTGGAAAAGTTCTATATAGATAAAGGGTGAAGAAAGAAAATGATTATTTTATGCCACATGATGGTATCCTTGAGACCAGAATGAAGATGCTTGAAGTCTAAGAAAGGATATAAAGTTTCAAGTAATATGAGATAAACTGGGGCTTGCTCTTAAAGAGGATTGCAGGTAGAAGGTCGGATTTTATTTATTTGAGTGCAGGTTACTACACAGTTCTGTCAAAAGCCCATCGAAATATTTCAGGACTATAGGTTAAATGATGATCTGTGAAAATCTGGACAAGCATGAAGGTTTTCTTTTGGATCAATGAATTGATTTTAAGTAGTTTGCATAAGGATATGGAAAGCCAGTTTGTAAATCATTTGATTGATTCAAACATTAAGTTATAAACTTATGAAATGAATGTATGGCACAAGGTCAGAACTCAGCAAAATGGAAAACTTTTGGAGAAGAGCCAAAAAGTAGTCAGGACATGTTTATATATATATTCCAAAAGATTCCATATTTGTATTTAAATTTATTTACATATATGTTTCAGATGATTTTTAAAATATATGTTTCAGATTATTCTTCAAAATATGCTAAAGTCAAAAATGAAAATTAAAGGTGAGGAAAATAATAACCTAATTTGTTTCATATCAACTTGCTGTGAATGTGCTCAAAATTTACTACTTAGCACCTCTCATGTACAGTTTTGCCTAAATATTAAGGGCCTGATCCAAAGATCAGGCGTCAGAGAATCAGTGCTTTTTTTGTAAGAAAAAAAAAAGGTGCCAGTACTCCAGGGGAAAAGTTGTTGAGCAAAAACAAACAAAAAAGGGGGGGAGGATTGCCCCTTTAAGACACGCAGCCCAGCCGGCTGTCGGTCATTACAGAGGTGTCGGTATGCTCCGTTCTTTCCAGGTAAGCTCTGACTAGAGGGCAGTACTGTCACAAAAAAAACACTGCAGAGAATCAACCTCTGAATGGGCATTATTATTAGTCCATGGCAAAAATGAAGTGTTTCCTTCAAACAGTTCAAGACTATTGTAAGCATCACAAAAACAGCCAAAATTCTGAGTTGTATTTCATCACAATCCCTGAACTCAAGCCATACTCACCACACTATTGATGTTTTTGAACTTGTGCTAAATCTGGGAACCTTGGGGAAAAAATTACTGAACTTTCAGGAGGAAACAAGAAGGTCTGAAGCATGGTGCACTCAAGAAAATTAAGTTGGCTTAAATATGTCATTCAGAGGTATGAAAAATTGACACTGCTGCATGGCAGAGTGAAGATAACCTAACCTCCAATGTACACAGTGCTAAGCTAATGGAAGAATTCTACCACGTTTCGGAGAAGTAGATTACCTATGCCAATAGAAGAAGTCCTTCCATTGGGGTAGGAAGTGTCTACACTGCAGTGCCAGAGCGCTGCTGTAGCATTTCTAATATAGAGAAGTCCTTAGATGTTTTATATGGTTTCAAGTTCACCAAAACATTTGAAAATTTGTAGTTCTCTGACTGAATATTGCATACTGGTCCAACGATTTGCCTGTGTACAACTACTGATTTCTGGTTGATATTATCAAGTTACAAGGGTTTTTCTTTATCCACCGTTTGCTGAAGGGGCCATGGCACATCTCAGCCAGATCAGGCTCAATAGTCGGTCGATAACCTTAAGAACTGTGCTATGACCAAACAATGGCTATGCTAAGGATACTGAGTAACCAGGCAAACCAGATTGGCCGAGTTTCTATGCAATGGGCTGGTGAAGTAGACAGCAGATAAGTATCAGAAGCAGAAAAAAGGAAGCAAGTGTTCTTAAGGGAGAGAAAGATAGGAATGTTTTTGCAACATGGGGTCTGGTTCAACTATAATGCTAACCTAGAAAAAGCACATGGATATGTGCCCTTGATATGGACTCTGAACCCAGTTACCTAAGGTGTATCTAGGCCACAAGAGATCTCTACCGAGGTATGAATTTTGTAGCCTAGACCCATGTGTAGCTTAAATTAGAGATGTACACATGGACCTAAGCTACAAAATTCATGACTGGACCTGGATTTCTAGGCTTTCCAAAATGTTGGTATGTTTGGTCCAGTTTTTCCTTTGGTCCATCAGAGAATTTCACAGTTGACTGAATACTAGGTGTAGGCCTTTTTCCAGTCTTTCCCTAAATAGATTACCTTGTAGTGTTTGGCTGAGTCCCCTTCAGTTTCAGAGCATTGCTACGACTGCTTCAAGCTGACCTAGATCTACCTAAAATGCAACCTCTTCTGGGCATACTTCTCATCGATCAGATGCAATGGAAAAAGGAAAAATAATGGGGAACATTTAATCAAATACACCTCAGGAAAGATGCAACTCAAATTCTGGGGAAAGGGTTTAGGATATAAGTGGGGTTCTTTTAGAATCATAGAATCATAGAACACTAGAACTGGAAGGGACTTCGAGAGGTCATCAAGTCCAGTCCTCTGCCTTCATGGCAGGACCAAGCACAATCTAAGATCATCCCTGATCGATGTTTGTCTAACCTGTCCTTAAATATCTCTAATGATGGAGATTCCACAACCTCCCTAGGCAATTGATTCCAGTGCTTAACCACCCTGACAGTTAGGACATTTTTTCCTAATATTCAACCCATTATTTTCTATCTAATGACCAAACAGGAATAACATAATTCAGATTAAAAAATTCTTCAGTATCAGGATGAAGCACTTAAGAAAATATTTATTTGATTGGTTGATGTACACTCTACATATGTGAGAAGACAGCTGATTAATACTGAACTATCAAGTTCCAAGATTCAGGTCAAGTAACCATGGCAAACTGTCAAAAGTAGTAATGAAAGCAGAGATATCACTATAATCAAAAGCAACAGTATATGAAGAAAACTGAGCCCTGAATGGATGTGATTAGTTTCTCTTTTCAAGGAAAACATGGTTGAATTGCCAATGTACATGGAACTGCATACAGAATGTACTATTTTATATATGTGACCAAATCCAGCCATGGTGTGAGCCAGTGATACAGTCGCAGCTACTCTGGACTATGCTGGATTATGCAGTAGAGTGAAGAATCTTCTATTTAATTAAATATGAAAAATTCAGGCAAATTGCCAAGGATTTAGCAACATGATGGCTACACAAGCTGATTGGCCCTGTGGGTAGATAAATGCCTGCCAGTAAAAGATGGCAGTGTATGCATCTTCCAAATTTACACAACAAATCTTTCTCAACTGGTCTTATGCAAATCTTTTAGTGGAAATATGAATTAAAATTTTCTATGGACATGCCTGAGTTTACCTCACTTTCCTCACCTACTTTTCTCCTTCCTATTTACTAGGAATAGTTTCCTAAGTCTTTCACTTCCCAAAATATCACCAATATTATTGCAAGAGCCTTCTCTGTTTCATTTGGAAAGAGGGAATCATAGAATCATAGAACACTAGAACTGGAAGGGACCTCAAGAAGTCATCAAGTCCAGTCCCCTGCCCTCAAGGGAGGACCAAGTACCATCTAGATCATCCCTGACAGATGGCTATCTAACCTGTTCTCAAATATTTCCAGTGATGGAGATTCCACAACCTCTCTAGGTAATTTATTCCATATAGATTAAACTGATCTAGTGAAACTTGAGTAAGCCTTGTGGATTGTTCTGTTCACATAGCTGTGTTGCTTCCACCATTATTCCCCATGTTCCCTACTTCCCCTGTGTCCTGTCAATAACAGCCTGTAGGAAACATGGACTCTTTGACTTTAGTTCTACTCTAGTGCCTGCTTTCTCTGACTATTGTCCATCTGCTCTCAGTGTTGTATCTATTCTTCTGGCTGCAACAGATTTCTACTCATTGTTAGTACGGTTTTAATCCTTCATCCCATCAGTGCCTGCCTCAGACTGTTTTGGGACCCCGTGATGGGATATTTCTGTTCACCAAAGAGGTCTGAATCAGAAGATACAGCCTTGTGTGACAACCTCTTACTTGTTTTCACAGCTGATTTCACCTTGCCTCTACTGCGTGGGTATGGCCAGTGAATACAGTGTCTGGAACGCTATATCTCACAAAGTGGGTGTTCAATAAGGGTATGTCTACACTACAACTTTAATTCGAACTAACTTAGTTCGAATTAGTTAATTCGAACTAAGCTAATTCGAATTAGCGCATCTAGACTTAAAAACTAGTTCGAATTAGCGTTTTGCTAATTCGAACTAGCGCGTCCACACTGATTGGATGCTGGGTCGCAATTAAGGGCAGCTGAAACCGGTTCCGGCAGGGCATCAGGTCAGTAGTTGCTTTGTGTGGCTGCTGTCTGAGGCTATCTGAGGCTTGTGTTTAAAGGGACACCCCCGGACAGCCGGTTCTTAGCTTTTCTGCTTGCTTGCCTACCTCGCCGAGGGACAGCAAAGCGTTTTTCTCTGCGCCTGCCTGTGTCGGTGGTTCCCATTGGGGATACCGCTGCAGTTGGCAACATGAAGCCAGAGCTCGCCCTGGGCATTCTGCTCCAGTTCTTGGACTTGGTGCTGCAAGCCTGCCAGCAATGGCTGGAGGCTGCCTGGCACCACCTGGTGCACGTCAGCCCCCTGCCTCTCCACCTGGCCTCCCTGGGGGCCATGGAGGAGCCGCAGCAGTGCCCAGATGCCAGGGTGCCCGCCGCATCTGGCGTCTGGACACCAGCAGCGACTGGTGGGACCGCATCGTCCTGGAGCGCTGGGGAGACAGACAGTGGACCCAGAACTTCAGGATGAAGAGGGACACCTTCCTGGAGTTCTGCCAGTGGCTCGCCCTTGCTCTGCGGCGATGGGACACTCGCATGAGGCCCGCCATCCCCCTCCAGAAGCGTGTGGCCATCGCCCTCTGGAAGCTCTCCACGCTGGACAGCTACCGATCTGTCGGGAACCAGTTTGGCGTGGGGAGATCCACCGTCGGAGCAGTGCTCATGGAGGTACGGCACTCACCGGCCACTGGGCCGGGGGGGAGGAGAGCTGCAAGGAGGGAATGGGCCGCCCCAGGAAAAACGGGGGTGGGGAAGGAGGCGACAGTGCCCCGCACGGGAGGGTTCGGTCTGTCCCGGCTGTACTACACGCCACCCGCGGCCAGGATCACAGCAGGGGTTGCTTCTGGCAGTGGGGCGCGGGGCAGTGCCAGGGAATGAACACTCCCAGCCACCTGGGCACCCCAGTGATTCGCGGTATGCTGTGTCTCTCCGCAGGGTGGTCCGCCTCGCCAACCCGGACGCTGTCATCTGGGGGTTCGGCGCCCTCGGCTTCCCCAACTGCGGGGGGGCCATCAACGGGACGCACATCCCCATCCATGCCCCAGAACACCAGACCTCCCAGTACATTAACCACAAGGGGTACTTCTCCGTGCTCCTGCAGGCCGTGTGTGACCACCGGGGCCAGTTCACAGACATTAATGTGGGCTGGTTCAGCAAGGCACACAACGCCAGGGTGTTCCGCAACTCCTCCGTGTGCCAGAGGCTGCAGGCTGGGACCTTCCTCCCCGACTGCCACATCAGGGTCGGGGACGTGGACATGCCCGTCTGCCTGGTGGGGGATTCAGCCTACCCCTACAGCCCTGGCTGATGAAGCCGTACACAGGGCACCTCAACCCCTCCCGCCAGGCCTTCAATGCCAGGCTCACCAGGGCCCGCGTCATGATCGAGGGGGCCTTCGGACTCCTGAAAGCCAGATTTAGGTGCCCCCTCACCCGCCTCAACCTCGCCGATCACAATATCCCTCCCGTGGTGGCAGCATGTTGCGTGCTGCACAATTTGTGTGAGCGGAAGGGGGAGGCTTTCCTGCCAGCCTGGATGGCTGAGGCTGAGCACATGGCTGGCCACTACGCTCAGCCCCGCACCGCTGCCATCCGGGAGGCCCAGCAGGGGGCCCTCCGGATCCGGGAAGCCCTGCGGGAGAGCTTCCAGGTGGAGGAGGAGAACTGAACTCTCCCTGCATGCCCCATTGGGGCCTTCTTCCACCCTCCCCTCCTTCTCCTTTCCCCTCCCTAACCCTCCTTCCTAATGTTAAATAAAGACACCTGTTTTGAAAACAACAATATCTTTTTATTTTACATAACTGGGGTGGGGGGAGGGAGAAATGACCTGGGAGGAGGGAGCTAGAAGGGGAGGAAGGGAAGGAAGGGAAGGAGCTCAGGGTTGGGGTCCTGCTGGCTCTCCCGTCTCGCATCACTGCGGGTGCGGGAGTGTCGGTGGGGAGTGGATGTGGAGGGTGGGGAAGGAGGGACGGGGGGTGCGGAGGAAGCAGGAGGGGAACAGGGGTGGGAGGAGGAGCGAGAGCTGGGACGGCCGCAGGGGCTGGAGCAGGAGGAAGCAGGAACCTGTCGACCAAGGTCTGGAGGTGGCCTCTGAGGGCACAGCCCTGCTCCTCCAGTGCCTCCAAACTCCACTGCAGCAGCGGCAGTTCCTCCCGGACCCAGTGGTCCTGGGTGCGGAGCTGGTGCTCCAGTAGCCGCAGGTGCCGCCGGTGGTAGTCCTCCAGGTTCCTGGTGTGCCTGCTGGCCCGGGTGCGGGTGGCTGTTGCAGGCGGGGTGGTGCGCCCTGCAGTCCTTGGTGCTGCGGCTGTGGTGAAACAAGAGCAGTGGTCAGTTCTCCCTGGGGACACGGTGGGTGAAACCCAGCCCCCCTCTGCAAGGCGAGGTCTGCATGTGGGGAACGGGCCAGGGCCCCTGCATGACACCCAGCTGCTGCTCCATGGTGGGCAAGGCCCAGGCGCACGGTCCCTGGGCTCCCTCTCCCCCCCCCATACACATAAGGGAGCACGATGGCACTCACTTGTGGAGCCCTCCTCGGCCTCAGACGACACAGCCAATGTGCTCTGTGGGGTGCCTCGGGGGTCCTGGGTCCTGGGCAGGCTCCCTGCAGGCTCCTGGCTCTCGGAGTCCTCCTCCTCCTCCTCGGTGTCAGGAACGGGTCCCTCTGCCCCGGGGTCGATCCTCCTCAGGGTCCCAGGGGGCATGGATGGCGTGAGCCCCCAGGATGCAGTCCAGGGCCTCAAAGTGGGGGCAGGCCTCCGGGTCGGCTCCTGGCTGGCAGGCCCTGGAGTGGGACTGCTGCAGGTCCTTGACCTTGCAGCGGACCTGCTCCTGGGTCCCCATGTGGCCTCTGGTGGCCAGGCTGGCAGCCATGCGGCTGTAGACGGCCACGTTCCTGTGGCTAGTGCAGAGATCATGGACATTGGAGGCTTCCCCTCAAACCTCGATGAGGTCCACGATCTCCGCACTAGACCAGGTGGGCGCCCGCCTCTTGCAGCCCCGGGCAGGCTCCTGTGAGCTGCCAGCCTGGTCCTGGGAAGAGGGGGAGGGCTGAGTGGCAGCGGGTGGCTGGCTCATGCCGTGCCAGGTGCAGGGTCTGTTGGCTGGGTGCTGGCAGGCTTGCAACTGGCACAAGCAGTGTAGCCAGACCGCGCCCCTTTAAGGCTCCGGGGCCGGGAGGGGGGCAGAAGAGTTTTCCTGGTTTGGCCCAGAGTGGCCACCAGGGCAAGCTGGGAAGGGCTAGCCTTCAACTAGTTCGAATTAAGTGGCTTCACAGCCCTTAATTCGAACTACTTTATTCAAACTAGGCGTTAGTCCTCGTAGAATGAGGTTTACCTAGTTCGAATTAAGCGCTCCGCTAGTTCGAATTAAGTTAGAACTGGCGGTTTGCATGTATAGACTCTAATTCGAACTAACGGCTCTTAGTTCAAATTAACTTTGTAGTGTAGACATACCCTAAGAGAACACTGTCTTGCTTCTTGTATAATGCAGAGCATCAGCCTCAGAAAACTTTGAATAGTAGTCCACTCTTATCAAGCACTACTTTGCCTTGAAAGTAAGTCCTCTCCCTCCTTTCACCATGGTTGGATGGAGAGTTCATATGGTAACAGTTTCTTTCTGCAAGTGTTATCACATGACTAGTAGATGTCACATTATTTTATCAAGGGATGGACATGTATCTTCATTCCTGGCCAGTCTACACCCTCTTAAACTGGTCCAAGACAGCTGTCTGTTCCTACGTGTGAGGCATGCATATTTTTGCATTACATCCTTTCATACTAAAGTGGAGACAACAACCCTCTGTCCTTGAAATATGACTTTATCCTAAAATATGGTTCCGCTCCTACTGACAGTTGGATTTTGTTTTCTGGACCACTAGCTAATATCACTCTTTTGATGCATATAATTGGATGCAGTGTTGTTGTAACTGTTGGTCTAAGGATATTCCAGGGACAAGTTGAGAGAGGTAAATCTTTTATTGGTCCAACTTCCACTGGTGAGAGACAAACTCTCGAGTGACTCCAAACTCTTCCTCAGGCCAAGGAAAATACTTAGGGTATCAATAATCCATGCTAAGCTATCAACTTCATTATTGAAATGGGGACATAATATGTTCAGTCTCCTGAAGCCTTTCCCCCAGCTTGCTGATATAGGATGTATATGCCCTGATCAGGGTGCCAGCTAAGACCAATAATCATCCTGGACAATCTGATCAGTATCTAGCACTGCTGGAGATGCATTGACATGTACCACAGCTTCTTTGGAGCACTAAGAAGGGGCTGTATCACGATTGTCTCTAGGTGTCTGTGATCTGATTGCACTACTAGTGGGCAACCATAGGTGAAGCGATGGAACAGCTCCACTCCATACACAGTAGCCAGAAGCTCTTTTCCTCTTTCATAGACTCATAGGGCTGGAAGAGACCTCAGGAGGTCATCAACTCCAGCCCCCTGCCCAAGGCAGGACCAATCCCAACTAAATCAACCCAGCCAGGGCTTTGTCAAGCCGAAACTTAAAAACCTCTAGGGATGGAGATTCCACAACCTCCCTAGGTAACCCATTCCAGTGCTTCAATACCCTCCTAGTGAAATACTTTTTCCTAATATCTAAACTAGACCTCTCCCACTGTAACTGGAGACCATTGCTCCTTGTTCTGCAATCCGTCACTACTGTGAACAGCCTTTCTCTGTCCTCTTTGGAACCTCCCTTCAGGAAGTTGAAGGCAGCTATCAAATCCCCCCTCACTCTCCTCTTCTGGGATATGTCTACACTAGCTTGTTAATTCGAGCTAGGTAGGCAAATGAGGCGACCGGAGTTGCAAATGAAGCCCGGGATTTAAATATCCGGGCTTTATTTGCATGTTCCCATCCGATCGCCATTTTGAAATTTCACTAGCCGAACTCACTGCGCGGCTGCGGCAGTGAAATGTTAATCGGACTAAGTCCTTGGTTCGAATTAACTGTTACTCCTCATGGAATGAGGAGTAACAGTTAGTCGAACTAAGAACTTAGTTCGGATTAACGCATTCACTGCCGGCGTGTAGCGCGTGAGTCGAGCTAGTGAAATTTCAAAATGGCGACGGATGGGAACATGTAAATAAAGCCGGGATATTTAAATCCCGGGCTTCATTTGCAACTCGATCGCCTCATTGCCTACCTAGCTCGAATTAACGAGCTAGTGTAGACACACCTCTGCAGACTAAACAAACCCAAATCCCCAGCCTCTCCTCATAGGTCATGCGCTCCAGCTCCTAATCATTTTGGTTGCCCTCCGCTGGACCCTCTCCAATGCATCCATATCCTTTCTATAGTGGGGGGCCCAGAACTGGACACAATATTCCAGATGTGGCCTCACCAGAGACGAATAAAGGGGAATAATCACTTCTCTGGATCTCCTGGCAATGCTCCTTCTAATGCAACCTAATATGCCATTAGCCTTCTTGCCTACAAGGGCACACTGTTGCCTCATATTCAGCTTCTCATCCACTCTTTGGGCATATCCATGTTCGGTCTTTGACAGGGAACTTGCTGGCCTAAGTGATCAACTAGTCCTGCAAAGGAGCTTTCCCAAAGCTTTCTTTGATGCATCATACTGGAGGGCAAGCTGGTTGGTAGTACTGCTGGACAAGGGATGGCCATTGTCATTTGTTTTAGCATCTCAAGTTCCTGCTGCTGAGGACTTGCCAAGTCCACTCACCATCCCACCTTATGAATGGAGATGCAGGTTTCACTACTGTGACAAAGCTCCTCCTTAGCCATGGTGGGTCCTTCCCTTTCAGGCAGATGACTTGCCTCAGAGGCAAGCAGCCCAGGCTTGCTGTTTGTTGAGCTACTCTCAACCCTGTAATAGCAGCTCTCTGTAATGTTTCTAGTAACAGCTGTGTGACAGCTAAAAATCCCTGGGTCACTTCTTCACGGCCTTCCCCAGCACCTTCCTTACCAGAGGTTCTTCCTCCTGGGATCTACTTGCACTTTCTTCTCCCAAACTCTCCACCACACTTCCTCTCATCAACTCCTTCCTCACACACACTGAGGGAAGAAAAGGGAAACCTTTTTAAACCAGTCTCAACTGGTTCTTAATTGGCCTCCAGGTATGCTAATTAGTCTGTCTCCCTTGAGGCTGGAAGCCTCAGATTAACTAGGTCTCTGTTCCCAGGGTAGACTAACAAGGGCTGATCCAGAACCAGCAGGAACCTGCTAGAATCAGTCAGAGCAACCAGGTCAATTAAAACACCTGGAACCAAATAAGAGTCTTCCACTTTAATATAATAACTTTAGTGACAATATTTACTGTCTCCCTTAGAACATACTGTGAACATACTCCAAATTGGCATGTTTAACTTTGTCAAACACAATATGCCAATCTGAACACTAAAACTCATTGGAAAATGTATTTAATTTTCCATGAAAAATTTCAAAGCCACCAATATTTTTGTTTGCATCGATTCTCCCTTTCCC
The DNA here is from genome assembly GCA_019425775.1 of Rafetus swinhoei. Lineage (NCBI taxonomy): Eukaryota > Metazoa > Chordata > Testudines > Trionychidae > Rafetus > Rafetus swinhoei. Next base: position 43,607,153 of record CM033436.1, on the reverse strand, counting down.
CCCGAAGATACATTTTTAGACGTCATTTTTATGCAAACCTTAAAAAAAAACCTACCTTGTTTGTCAAAAAGCTATTTTTCATTAAAAAAAGTTGATGAAAAATTTTCCAAGCAGCTTGACTGAGCACTCTAAGCACCTCTGGCAAATACTTAAAAATACAATAAATAAAGAATCAAAAGAAACAGCAACCTCATACCATACAATACTAAATAACCAGCCAGTAACTGCTCACCACCCCCCAATAAAATAAAATAAATCTCCAGCAGCCAGCCTAAATATATGTGCCTTGCAGTATGTGTTATGAACATGGAAATGTTCATTAAGATGAACAGTAAATGCCAACATTTGAATGGACTTTGTGATGAGAACTCTTTGCCTGTCAGGGAATGGACTCAGATGCCCTCCAGCTATGATCCATGGTGGAATAGTATCCCAAATAAAGCACTGGGAACATCATCACTGACATTGCCAGGGAGATTGGGCGAGTTGATTAATATTTTCCATCCCTAGATTCTGCAATATGTAAGACTCCATAGCCCACTAGCAATGTCCTGAGTTGTTAGTATCCTGACAGGTTAGCTTTCTAATCTCACCACCTACAGCACATAAACCATGATCTGTTCCTTTCTTTATCTGCACCCCTCATGGATGACTGGGTTGTGGGCAATGGGGGGAGAGTCTTAACTCTGGGCCCCCAGAAGGGACAGGGCCTCTGGGTGGGGCTATGGATAGCCAGCCCTCAGTACTGCCTGGACAGTGCCATAGGACCCATGGCAACCAGGACCTTGTGTGCAGAGCCCCAGTGGTGACTGAAAAGGCCCGAGGCTCTGGTCACCACTGTTGCCATGGTAGCAAGGGTGATGGCCTGGAGTCCCAAACTCTCTTAATTGCCGGGCTCCAGGGCAACTGTCCCCTGTGTCCACCCTCCATCTTCAGCCCCATGGATGACCAATTTATTTTAAAAGCATCTAGCATGCAACAGAAGTTGAAGTTCATTCACATTGTTAAACTTAAAAAACAACAAATGGTCTGGTAGCACTTTATAGACTAACAAAACAGACTAACTCAGCTATCCCCTGAAGCTTCATTCACATTGTTGTAAGGGAATGCACTAGGCATCAATGCTGCTGTTAAATAGTTAATACTCCATCTCTGAGTCCTGAAATTCCCCCTTTTTTATAATTTGGAAAACAAAATACAAACATACAAAAACCCTAACCAGATATGAACTCAGAAATACATGTAAATTAATCATGGTTGATATTTTGGTAAACAAAGGCTTTAATTATACAGGTCCCTGTTCATCCTGTTTATTTCATAATTACAGAAAAATGGCAAGTCTCCCAAATTAAGCTCTTTTTCTTCTGAAGAATTTAACATTACATTTGCACAGGCACATATATTTATTTGGAGACTACATAATGGATAAAATCCCATTTGCACTTAACAGAGTGCAGTTTGCCAGTCTGAGAGCCAAAGCTCTACTCTCTGCTAATGGCAGAAATGGCTGTCCCTAAAGCCAAGCACTGGATTATGCATTTTTCTTTTTGGCAAATGCCTGCCTGGAAATGCCCATGACACCTGTTGTTTATCATAATTTATTGTGCTGAAAATAGATATATCCCCATTGTCTGGGAGAGGGGACTGGGGGAAAATGTATGAACAAAGATAGTTCATAATAAAGTGAAGTGAAGATTTTCCCCAGCTTATTTTGTTAAAAGTACATAAACATAACAAATGGACAAATACTAAGGCTGTCTCTACTCTTGTGACTGTACATGGTAACATGTTAGCTGTTATGTCAGAACCCCACCAATTGGCCACATATGAAGCCCTAAAGCATGTTCTTGAATGACCCTCTAGTGAATCGCTAAACTGGACATTCTCTGAGTTTCTGACAAAGAATGAAAGGAAACAAATCAGATACAGTAAAACTCCAATAGTCCAGCACTCCTGATAGTCCGGCATCAAAATGGCAAGAGCCTAGTGAGTGAGCTTCGGCAAAAAATGAGTCACAAGGTAACAGCGGCAGCAAGCTGAACTGAGCAAAAGGGTAAAAAGGCTTAAAAACTAAAACATTACAGTATACTGTATACAGTATGTACAATAAAAGGGTTAAGAACACTTTATATACAGTATATAATGTATACAGTATATATATAACCTGCTTATAGTACCTCCTGATAGTCCGGCATATCTGATAATCCAGCACCACCTAAGTCCCATAGGTTCCGGATTATCGGAAGTCTACTGTATTAGGAATGACAACACAGAGAAACATGAAGGGGAACATTTTAACCTGCTAGGGTACTCATTAATGGACTTAAAAGTAGCCTTTCTTCCACAAAGGCATTTCACAAGCCAACTACAGAGAAAGTGCAGAACTGACCTTCGTAAGCAAATTTGATAGTGTCTCTCTTGGATTGAATGAAGACTTGAACTTGTTAACATATTATAACACCAGCTTTCCTTACAATCAACACCCTATTGACATCAAAAGCTAAGTATGGGACAACCTCCAGCCCACTCAATTAGCCTCATTAGCACTGGGACTACAAATGAGGTGCTTTTTTTCTCCCTCTCCCTTCTTATTCTGGGGGTTCTCCTTTTTTTTCTCCAATCAAGATCATCTCATCTGAAGAAGTGGGTATTGCCCACGAAAGCTTGTGATACTGTATATATTTTGTCTCTAATGCCACGTCTACACTGCAACACTATTTCAGGATACTAGAGTATCCCGAAACAGCTATCCCACATCTTCACAGCAAGCCTGTTATTTTGGGCTCGCTATTCCAACGTCCCTGTAAACCCCATTCTACGAGGAGTAAGGGACGTTTCGGAATAGAGCTTTATTTTGAAATTTGGTGCTGTGTAGACAGTGCCACATGATGAAATAAGCTATTTCATTTGCATAGCTCAAATTGCCTATCTTATTTCGAGTTATGGTGCAATGTAGATGCACCCTAAGGTGCAACAGGACTACTCGTTGTTTTTAAAGTTACAGACTAACACAGCTCTGAGGCCTCTGTGAATGAAAACTGGAATGCATGAGGGGTGTGGATATGTGCATGCCTCCACTATGACCAGTTGTACCATGCACTGAGTACAGGGGCAAGAACTGCATACCAGTAGCCATTCCCACAATGCATTGATCTCTTTGTTGCCTGAGCTTACAGAAAGGTATAAAAAGCCCCGATCTCTCCTACCCCTTTGCGACCTGCTCTGAGAACGTCAGAACATTTCTGCTGAAATCTATTGATCAATACAGGTGAGCATGTGTCCTGGTTTGGGAGCAACCACTTTGTCTCCGGAGCACACCCAGGGGCTGACCAATGTGTGGTCAAACATTATCTTCTATGACTTCACCCAGGTCATCAGTTTCATCTGTATGAGGCGATTTCACGGAGGTTGGAGGAGGCTGGGTCTTTATCCCAGTCCTGGGACAGCATGAAGTCAGCAGGTCCAAGGCGGACGTCAAACTTAAACAGTTTCATGGGACTAAACTGGGAGTCCCAGATACCATTCATTCAGGAATATAAAAAGAATTGACATATGAAATGGCAAGCTCCAAAGGAAAGACTTTTAATGAATTTGTAAACTCAGGGATTGAATCCTATGATTGGAGAATTGCTAATGTACCTATTTTTAAGAAAGGGGGGGAAGTGATTTAGGAAACTACGGGCCTGTTGTACATTGTGGAGATGCAATGAGAATCCCCCCAGCACAGGAACAGAGTAGAATTAATAGAAGTGACTGTATACTGCTGTCTTGCAGGCATTGCCACCAGACTGTGGAAGGTTGGAAGTTCAAGGAAGTGAATTGGGGCAATTTGAGCACCTATGGTAACCCAGAATCTGTCAGCAGGCACAAGTGAGAAGCTGCTCCTGGGTGTTATATAGAGGTTGTGTCTATTTGTAGTTGCATTTACTTGTGTTTGTCTCCAGCTATTTTTAAAACATCCGTTATATAAGACATTTTTAATTACTATTCTTTGTAGTCCAGTAGCTCCCCCAGCACAGGGAGCTATCACTATCCCAAAAAGAAAATTAACACCCCTCAAGTCTGCCAATATTCATTTTACTTTTCCATTTCACTCTTCCTTTTCTTTGTTGCCTCATCTCCCTTTGCTGAAAAGAAATCCCAGGGCTTTATGGAACGTCTTTGTTGCCACTGAATCACAACACTGTGGGGTCACCTTGTGTATAAACCATTTCCTGATTTTTTCTGGAGAGGCCTCCCTGTTGAATAATGATTGTTCTATACCTGTCCCCATCTCTCAGGGTGTCGCTGAAGATGAGTCAGCAAAAACCTTAACATTCTTTCTTCTTACCAATGAGCTACTGTGATCCTTTTGATGCGGAGAGCCTTCTGTCAGTTCATCATCTAATTCCAGTAACTCTTTATGAAGATACTACCTCTCCCCTTTAATGCTGTCAAGCCTCTATAGTTATTCAATAAGTAGACACAAAATCAAGGCCCATCTAGGAGCTTCTGGACCACATCCATCTGTGGGCGCTACACTCTTGTTTTTTGGGGCAAACTCTAATATGTTTGGTTACTCATGTCTTAATTTAGGGCAACTGAACCTGTATTACCCCTCTGTGGTCCAGCAAGGGCCCCTACGCTAAGGCTTCTGGCTCCCCACCTTTCACTTCTCTTGTGCAGAGCCATGTATCTTTCTCTCCCTTCTGGCTAGGGTACTTTGAGGGCACACAGTTCTTTGCCTATACTGTAAATTCCCCAGCAAGTCACACTGCCTGCTTTGCCTTCTCCTCAGAGGGTATAAACAGTGTAATTGCCCACACTTAAGTTACTCCAGAGCTCTTTCTAAGCACTTATTCCTAAGGTAGAAGATTTACCAAAAAGACCACCCCATATTAAAAACAATTAAAAAATCTACACTCGTGCTAACAAGCTTACCAGATTTCATCTCCATCTCTACAAAGAACTCTCTCTGTATGTGAATGTCCTTCAAACGCCACACAGGGGCTTTCTTGTCAATGGTTCACAAGAGCTATTGGCTCAGAACAAACCCACCCACAAGTCTGTACTTTTCTGATTCATATATTATGGGTCTTTGCTCCTTAGACACCATGACTGGGTAATGAGTCAGACAGTGGGCTTTTCCTCAAGGTGTAGTTTCAAAAGATTGTGTCTTGAGTTAGGGAATTTGCAGTCCTTCCCCCCCACTTCCCACCAATGTTCCCAGGAAATCAACTTTCCTTTGTTTATCCCAAAAGTTCCTTCTTTTATGCCCCCTGGTTTAAAAGAGTCCTTCGAGGTTCATAACACTTCCCAGAATTTACCTTAGTCGGGTTTCTTCTCTACAGACAATCTTACAATAATACATAATATTTCCATTTTAATATAATGAACTCCTAAAATACTTAAACTTAATCTGGTACAGATATGGCAGGAAATTGGCATCTCTGCCACAGTTTATATAGTCCCTGTCACCATACTGAACACCTCAAACAGTGTATTTATCCCCACAGCACCTTTGTGGGATAGGGAAGACTCATTATCCCCATTTTACAGGTGAGGAAATGAGGCACAAAAAGACCTACTGGCCTGGCCCATAGGAAATAAATCTCAGAGTCATGCAGTGAACACAGGTCTACAGAATCGCAGCTGAGGGCCAGATCCACAAGTCCTTCATCTCTCTTGGCTCATAGGACCTTACTGAAGGGGACTTCTCTGCTTATTTCTAAGGGCTTGAATATCTTTCATTCTTACTCACTAATTTGTGGGTCTGCCTGTTGATTTATCTCTTGCCTCACCAACTTTCATTCCTCACTAACAAGCATCCTCATTACAATCTGTCCTTCTCTGCCCTCCTGCCTGTTAAACTAGCTGTCCGAGCCTGGTATCAGCCATTCCTCACAACCCAGCCCAAGATCACATTGAACCAGGGTGGGGAACCTCAGGACAGGGGGCCAGATGCAGCCCCCAAGGCTCAGCCCCCCTTCCCAAGCATTGGGGAGCCAGTGCTGGTGCTCCAGTCCCCCTGCTGACCCACTGCAGGGCTGGAGCCCACAAAAGCTACCTAGACTCTGGTGTGTGAGGGGAATGTGGAGAGTCTTTCTCCTTCTCAGACAGGGGCCAGGTCAGTGAGGGCTCATTTGGGTTTTGTTGCTTCTCACTTGTGTGCAGCCCCTGACTAATTTTTCTGAGGGCAGGGGGCCCCCGACCCAAAATGGGTTCCCCACCACTGTATTGAACGATTCGCCCAAGGATTTCACTTTGGCATTTACTGTCTACAGTAGCCTGTTTGTGTTATTTCCCCTTTCAGATGCTGCCTTTGCATGTTTCTTACCCTTTATAAACAGCTGTGGCTCTGGTTTACAGGGTCTTTTGTATCTCTCAGCTCTGGACCCGACTCTGGGGCTCTTTGATTGAAAGGCAGCACGGCATGAAGCAGTCAGTCCAACCAAGTCAAGCTGAGCTGTGCCATAGTTTATGCAGGTAGGCTAGATCTGTTAGTTCCTTTGTTGTGACAACAGAGGAGCAGAGGGCAGAATTCCTGCTATTTATGTTTTGGATTCACTACATAGTGACTCTGAGATTGAGTCCAATCCAGACAAATGCACTGTGGGGTTGGTGGGGAGGGGGGGAAGTGCTTTCCTTAATCTAACAACATGGAAAACTGAGACAATTTCTCTGGAGATTCAAAATTAAGTTCAGAAAGTCTTGTTTTTCCTGAAATAGGTTCCAGCGTCAAATGAAATAATTTATTAAACCAGGTAGGAAATGCTCTAAAATGTGGCCCAACCATCACTTAAAGAAAAATTGTGAACCCAGCATCTTTCAGCATCTGCACTCCTGTTGCAGTACAGCCATGTTGGCATCTCTCACAACATGTCAATGCGATCTTCCTCCAGCTGTGGATAACAAATGGTCAGATTCCCGCACCCACATGGAATACAAGTGCTATTCATTGTCAGTATGGGTGAGAAACAAATAACCTAGGTCTTAGGTCAGGGATTTCATAGGTACCAAATGCCTGTTTATGTTCTAGAATCTTCTGTTTATGTGGTAGGATCTTATCCAGTGTACAGACTTTAAATATTGTATGTAAGAAAATAAGCTAGACAGATTATCTGCTGTTGCCAGCACCGAGTACAATGTAGCATATCCAATACTTCCACAATGTTGTTCGTGTACTGTGACTGACAGTGGGAGGGGGGTATAACTGATTTCCAAGGTAAACAAATATATTTGCCTAAATTCGGTTTTGCTGAGCGCTAAACAGCACCTAATTTCTTTATACATATGTGGACCCATTCGTGCACAATTTACCGATTGCCCAGGGATGTCTTCATACTGAACCTTCAGCCACCCCTGAAAAGGGAAAAACCCACCAAGCCACGGGGCAAATGGATATTTACAAACTCAGTCTGTCATTACATCTGGAGGAGGTCTGTGGGTTGTAATATTTACTACCCCTTAACTGTTTGCAGGCATAAAAGTCTTGCAAGATAGTTCTCTTCAGCATACTTTGGCAGAATCGAGGTTAAGGGAAATAAGAAAAACCTCATTAGTCCCAATTAGCCTTAAGCAGCACTAGTTAACCAGCTGGTCCAGTAGCTAGAGCTTGTGTCTATTCCCGACTCTACTACTGACTTGCTATATCAACTTAATACGATCATTTCATCTTGGTCTTTGTTTGTGTTGACTGTACAGTTTTCAGAGCAGGGATTGTCTTTTACTATGTGTCTGAACAGTGCCTAAGAATTGGCTGGGCCCTCTGGGTATTCATGTAATAAATACTCTCACAAGCAATGCCTCATAATGTTTTAGACAATAGGTATTTTACAATAAAGCTTGTCACTCAAGTAACTGGCATAATTTAGTTGCCTAATATAAGTGGCCTTCTCAAAAGTGGGGAGCAGAACCATTCTTAATGCATTTAGGACATAAGAACATAAGAACATAAGAACATAAGAACGGCCGTACCGGGTCAGACCAAAGGTCCATCTAGCCCAGTATCCTGTCTGCCGACAGTGGCCAGCACCAGGTGCCCCAGAGGTGGACCAAGACAATGATCAAGCGATTTGTCTCCTGCCATCCCTTTCCAGCCTCTGTCAAACAGAGGCCAAGGACACCATTTTATCCCCTGGCTAATAGCCTTTTATGGACCTAACCTCCATGAAATTATCTAGCTTCTCTTTAAACTCTGTTATATTCCTAGCCTTCACAGCCTCCTCTGGCAAGGAGTTCCACATGCTGACTACACGCTGTGTGAAGAAGAACTTTCTTTTATTAGTTTTAAACCTGCTACCCATTAATTTAATTTGGTGTCCTCTAGTTCTTCTATTTAGGGAACTAATAAATAACTTTTCTTTATCCGCCCTCTCCACACCACTCATGATTTTATACACCTCTATCATATCCCCCCTCAGTCTCCTCTTTTCTAGACTGAAAAGTCCCAGTCGCTTTAACCTCTCCTCATATGGGACCCGTTCCAAACCCCTAATCATTTTAGTTGCCCTTTTCTGAACCCTTTCCAAGGCCAAAATATCTTTTTTGAGGTGAGGAGACCACATCTGTACACAGTATTCAAGATGCGGGCGTACCATAGTTTTATACAGGGGCAGTAAGATATTCTGGGTCTTATTTTCTATCCCTTTCTTAATAATACCTAGCATCCTATTTGCCTTTTTGACCGCTGCTGCACACTGTGTGGAAGTTTTCAGAGAACTGTCCACGATAACTCCAAGATCTCTTTCCTGATTTGTCATAGCCAAATTAGCCCCCATCATACTGTACGTATAGTTGGGGTTATTTTTCCCGATGTGCATTACTTTACACTTAAGGACAGGTGTCAATATAGGAAGTTCCCTTTACATGGTCTGTTTAATTTTTTTTTCTGTGAGTTTTCTCCTTGGTTTGACAAATGGAGTAACTAAGGCACAAAAGAATCAGTGAAAAAGTCAAGAACAGAACCCTGCCTGACTAACTCTTACTTCTCTGTTTTGCCCAAGAAATAAAGAGACAGAAAGATAAATAATAAACTAAACAAGAAAAAAAACCCCTCCCTTCAGCATCATCTGCCCTGTGCCTTACAAGAAAGGTCATGTTTAAGACAGTTCTCTTTCTATCATTTGGCTTCCAGCTCTTTACTGGACTAAACACAAAGAAATGCACAAACACTGTCCTCCCCCCAAACAGACTGTGACTAAAACATGAAGAAAAGGGGACATGTAAGTTCTCCCTTTTTTGAAGGTGCACCATCCTGTTTTCTTGCTGGATTGATACAATTTGACGTGAGCATTACAATTCAACCCATCAGCCAGAAAATTTAAAAAGACAGGTCTTCTGAAAAAAAACAAATATACTTTTTCGAATGAAAAAGGATCATAAATAAATCTAATGTATGCTTTGCCCTCATCTTGCAACTATAAACTACAAGTATAAACTTGGAAAATACACTATGGAACTGAACAGGCCTTGGTTAAAAAAACTACTTTCCCTAGCAAACATTCAATGATTATTATTTAAAAGCTGTGAAAAGAAGTGATTTATTGCAAATAGTAAATGCATATTTATTACAGTGCTTTTAGCAACTCATACATACTATAAAGCAGGGCTACTCAACACGCGGCCTATTTGTTTGTGTCCCGCAGTGCGGTTTGGGGTTACTCAGGGCTTAACACGCGGCCCACAGGTAGGATCCTTTGAACATGGCCTCCACTGGGAACATGCTCCACAATGGTGAGGCGTTTCCCATGCGGGGTGAGCATTGAAAGGTGCAAGTGGGCGGGCTGGCTGGAACAGACGGGTACAGGCTGTTGGCATTCCTAGCCCCCTTGGGGGAGGTCCTGGCTGGGAGTGCCAGGGCATTTTGTGAAAGAAGCTATTTGCACATATATTTGCATGTACATGCAACCACATTTCAGTTGCGGCCCTCAGTATATGCTGTGAATATCGTTGTGGCCCCCGGGACTTCCAAAGTTGAGTAGCCCTGTGAAAAGGAGTTCCATTATAAACTCATTTATACTTGTTTATAACTCTTTTGGAAGGCCTTCCTTTAGGACTGAAACCTTTTGGAAAGTCTCTTGCAGCTTTCGGGGCAGCTGGGGATGGTTCATTTAAAATCCCTAAGATCTCTCCTCTGTTATTTTTGGGTCATGGTAAAGTGGATGAAAAACATCAATGCATTTCAGCTTTAAAAGTACTAAAAAGTCTCTTATTCATTATTAGAAAAGAAGGGCAGCACACAAATTTTCAAAGCTGCCAGATAGCTAAAATTCTGTGAGGCAGTCTCCCAGCTACAGTCCGGGAGGCTGCAACAGTTCAAAGCAATTGCAAAATATCTTTTGGGTATTTGGTAAGGCCAAGATTTTCAAGAGTGGATACTGAAAGTTAGGCTCACTGCATCCACAGTTAAGCATCAAAATAAAAGGCATGATTTTCTAAAAGAACTAAGGCAATGGGAGTTGCTGGGTGCTCAGTACTCTTGAAATCAGCCCGCTTATTTGGGAATCCAAGTCAGACTTTGGGATCCTAAGTAAGTCTGGGAAGCTTGGTCAATAGCTAGATGGTCTCCTTTGCTTTTATGCCTTTTTGTAAAGTGTAAAAATATAGCTAGGAAGACCAAATAGGAATTTGAAGAGCAGCTAGCATAAGGCTCAAAAGCTAACAGCAACAAAATTGTAAGTGCATCAGAGGCAAAAAGCTTGCTTAACAACCAATGGGGCCACAGGATTATTGAGGTGCTAAAGAAACACTCAAGGAAAACAAGGCCACTGCAGAGAAGCTAAATGAATTCTTTGTATTAGACTTCATTGCCCAGGACACGAGAGGGAATCCCACACCGACCGAAACTTTTGTTTTAAGTCAATGGTCCCAAGATCACTTTCAGAATTTAAGAGCAACCTAATATTTACCCTACAGCTTCCTTGAGGCTCTGCCCCTTCCCCAAAGCCCCTCCCCACTCCCTTCATTCCCCCTCTCTCTGTCACTCACTCTCCCCCTCCCTCACTCACTTTTACTGGGCTGGAGCAGGGTTTTGGGAGTTGGGAGGGATTTGACGTGCAAGAGGCTTTGGGAGGGGGCTCAGGCCTGGGGGTTGGTGCTCAGGAGGTGGTATGGGTTCTGACTCTGGGAGGGAACTCAGGGCTGGGGTACAGGGTGCTGGCTCTGAGAGGAGGGTCAGGACTGGGGCAGGTGCTAGGGGCGCAGAAGAGAGTTCGGAGTGCGTGGTGGGGTATGTGTGCTGGCTCTAGGAAGGGAAGCCGGGTTGGGGTAGAGGGCTGAGGTGCAGAAGGGTTTCAGGATGCAGGAGGGGGTATGGGTTCGGGCTCTGAGAGGGGGCCCAATGTTGGGGTGGGATTTTGGAGTGCTGGCTGTGGGCGGAGGGTCAGGATGGGGCTGTGAGTTCAGGGCTAGGGCTTGGAGTGCAAGAAGGGTGCTTGGTGCTGGCTTTGGGAGGAGGGGCAGGAGTACAAGAGGGGATGCTGGCTCTGGGAGGAGGCTCGGGGGTGCAGGAGGGGGTTCTGGCTCTGGAAGGGGGACCAGGACTGGGCCGGGGGTTGGGATGCAGGAGTGCTTTCAGGGTGCACAGGTAGGCATGGGGTGTTTACTCAGAGAGGGGGCTCAATGTTGGGGTGAGGTTTTGGAGTGCTGGCTGTGAGAGGACGATCAGAACCGAGATGTGGAGTGCTGATTCTGGGAGCGGATTCAGGGCCAGGGCTCAGCATACAGGAGGAGGTGTGGGGTGTTGGCTCTGGAGGGGGTTGTCAGGCGAGGGCAGATTCTTGGCATGGGGAATAAAGGGGAGCTCTGAGTGGGGCTCAGGCAGAGGTTTGGTGCTGACCCTGAGAGTGGGGACAGGGGTGTGGCAGGGTTGCAGGAGTGGGGTGCTATCCTGGATCAGTAACTACTTAAAAGTCAGAAAACAAAGGGTAGGCATAAATGGTCAGTTTTTAGAGTCATCATCATCAACAACCATGGGCTCAACGCCCGTTGGTGTCCGATGCCTCCCTCACTATTTCCTTCCATCTTTCCCTGTCCAGTGCAGAGTGGCTTAGTTTCTGTAGACTAGCTCCACACCAATCTACTATATCATCTACTCATTCTTTGTGAGGTCTGCCTCTCCTATTCGGACCATCCATTATGCCGAATACCAGGGTCTTAACTTTTCACTCGTTGTTCATTCTTCATATATGCCCGAATAGCTGTAACAGTTTTTAGAGTAGACAATTAAATAGCAGCGTCCCTCTGAGATCGGTATTGGGACCAGTAGAGTGTAACATATTTATACATGATTTGGAAAAAGAGGTAAACAGTAAGGTGCAAAAATTTGCAGACATTATAAAATTACTCAATATAGCGAAGTCCAGAGCATACCGCGAAGAGTTACAGAAGGACGTCACAAAACTGGTGATTGGGCAACAAAATGGCAGGTAATATTCAATGTTGATAAATACAAAGCAATGCACATTGGAAAATATAATTGCAACTATATGTACAAAATGACGTGGCCTAAGTTAGCTGTTACCACTTAAGAAAGAGATCTTGGAGTCACTGTGTATAGTTCTCTGAAAACATCAGCTCTGTGTGCAGTGGCAGCCAAAAAAGACTAATAGAATGTTAGGAACCATTAGGAAGCTTATAAAATATGAGCCAGTAAATATCATATTGTCACTTACATTAATCAATGATACACCCATTCCTTGAACACTGTGCACAGATCTGGTTGTTTCATTTCAAGCAACATATATTAGAAATAGAAAAGGAACAGAAAAGGGCAACAAAATGGTCAAGAGTATGGAACCTTTTCCATATGAAGAGCGATTAAAAAGACTGCAAATGTTCTGTTTGGAAAGGAGACAACTATGAAGAGTTATGACAGAGGTGTATAAAATAATGTATAGAAGAAAGTGAATAAGGGATGTGTTATTTACCCCTTTAAATAACACAAGTGCCAAGTATCACCCAATTAAATTAATAGGTGTCAGGTTTAAACCAAGCACAATGATTTATTTCTTCACACAATGAACAGTCAACCTGTGGAACTTGTTATCAAAGGATGATGTTAAGGCCAAAATTATAACTAGGTTTAATAAAGAATGCACTATGTTCAAGGAGACTAGGTCCATCAATGACTATTAGCCGAGATGGTTACAGATACAACCCCATGCTTTATGTGTCCCTAAGCCTCTGACTGCTAGAAGCTAGGCCTGGATGACAGGAGATGGATCACTTGATAATTGCCCTGTTCTATTCATTTCCTATGAAGCAACTCACATTGGCCACTGATGACTAGAGGACCCCATATGGCCATTCTTATGAAATATATCTAGTCACTTCTCTGGGTGATACCAAAAGCCACATCTTCATTGTTTGTGTTAGTTTGTGTCACACCAGGGAGCTCATAAAAGCACTTTCAGGGTGAGTCTACACTGCACCATAATTTGAAATAAGATACACAATTTGAGCAATGCAAATTGCGTAGTTTATTTTGATGCTATTTCGAAATAGCTTATTTTGTCATTTGGCGCTGTCTACACAGCGCTAAATTTTGAAATAAAGCGCTATTCCGAAATGTCCCTTACTCCTTGTAGAATGAGTCTTACAGGGACATCGGAATAGTGAGCCCAAAATAACGGGCTTGCAGTGAAGACGCAGGATAGCTATTTCAGGATACTCCAGTATCCCATAATAGTGTTGCAGTGTAGATGAACTCTAAATTATTATTGATACACACAGACCTTTGACAATATATATGTGATGCTGGGCCAGCATAATTTCCATAATAAAACAGGTCTCTTCATGATAGATAAACATGATTTTTTGTATTTCCCTCATTTATTTTGAAATAAATAAGGAGGGAATAGGTCAAGTCAGCGGTCAACCTGTTATTTCTCGGCTAATGTGAAATGTCCCCAGCATTTCATTTTATTATGAATTATAATGATAAGGAAAGGGCAAGTGCCTACATCATTACTCAGCCTGATAAAAGAAATCAAACCTGGCTCTGATTGAATGACAAAATACTCCAGTTCATTTGATCTTTGAAATCTATTAACCTCTCTTTCATATGAAACCTCTAACAGATTTGATTTTGATCTGGACACAGGGCTCTTTTATTATCAGTTACTACCTCACAAGCTGCACTAAAAATGTACTCTGCACACACTGTGAAGTTAGATGGTTCAGAAATTAAACAGCCCATCCTGTCTCGTGGTGATAAAATATCACTCCAGAAAATAAAGTAGTAATCAATGACAGCAATATGAGATTCAAGAAGATACCTGTCTAGTATAATAGATAAAGCCTTAAAGCCTTATTCATGGTAGTAAAAGCATCACATCTCAATGATAATTGAGTGTTAAGTGTCACTGTCTTTACACACCTGTGCTTACTCCACAAGCAGTCCCACTGACATAAAAGGGGTAAGGTACTACTCAATGGGTGGATCTACACAGCAAAGTTATTTCGGAATAACAGCCATTATTCCAAAATAACTATGCAAGAATCTACACAGTGATTCCATTATTTCAAAATAATTTCAAAATAATGGACAGTTTATTCCGACTTCTGTAAACCTCATTCTATGAAGAATAACGCCTATTCCAAAATAGCTATTTCGAAATAAGGCGTGTGTAGATGCTCCACTGCTGCTATTTTGAAATAGCCCCTCACCAGGACCATTCCTCCCCAGTGCCTCCTGGGGCTCTATATCGAGATAGCACATATACATTAGGGAAGCCTGCCTCGGACTAATTTTGAGGCTTCCCTGAAGTGTAGACATGCTATTTCAAAATAAGATATTTTGGAATAGCTTATTCCAAAATAACTGTGCAGTGAAGACATAGCCAATGTGAATAAAGGTGACAGAACGTGTCTCTGAGTGGGAATAACCAGGACTTCCATAATAATAATAAACATTTTAAAAGCGGAACATCCAATTACTTCCCCTCTTTCTTTAATCGTATTAAACCAATCCATCCATTTTAGCAGGAGGAAGTAAGATCCCCATAAAAGAGCCTTGGGAATAACACACCACATAACATTTCTTTTCCTGGGTCATTCATCACTAACATTCAATACCTTTATAGTCCTTCCCCCCCTTTGTCCAACCTCCTACACACACACACATACAGAGAGAGAGAGAGAGAGCTACAAAGCCCCTAAGCCCCTAGCTACTCCTCTACAGGCCAGACGGGGAAGAGACCCCCAAATAACTGCATGGCTGTTATTTGCAAGCACAATTAGGAGAACACAATATGGAATAATCAAGCATTTAGTTAGCGGCACTAATACATTGAGCCAGCAAGCTTCTTGTAGCTACTCAATTTATAATGTATTGTGCAAGCCCTGTGGGATCTTTGAGTGGCTTTTTACAGTAAATTCAGTAGAAAGGAGTGCCAATGCTTTTTGCAGCTTTGTAACACTAGAGAAAGTCACCCTAGTCCTGCAAGCCCTGAGATGCTCAGTCCTCTGTTGGTCCACAAAACAAGTTCAACAGGGGAGAGTGGAAGTAGAAACTTCCCCTCGCTGCCCCATGCACGCTTCCCTTCTGTTCCCCTGCTTCCTACACAGTGGTGATCTCAGCCAAACAAGCCCGCAGGAGCTGAAAGGCAAAGAACTGTGTTGTTTAACCTTCCCCGTTCCCTTGTCCTAGAAATAAAAGAAGAAGGCAACGATTAATCTTGCGATTTAAGCCTTCTGGGTTTTGTTTGTGTGTTCTTGCCGTATTGCCACACAACTTCAATTTTTTATTCTAGTTACCTGGGCGGCTATGATCACCAGTGCTAATTACAGGAAATAATTGGGACTAGTTGTTTTCAATTAAAATTGGGTGTGGGAGTGTTTGCATTTATATTCTTCAAAAAGACCGTTTCATCACCAAGTGATTTGCTCGGCTAAATCAATGGCGGCACCAATCACCTCTGAGCTGGGCTGCTTTTTATGCTTCTAGCCATTTTGCATATTTTCTGTTCATTATATTTCTAGTGATTGGAATGTCCTTTCAGAAAGATCCTTTAACATTCAATCAGTACCGTGGACCAAAGAGGCAGTTCAAACAGCTTGCACAGATCTCTGTGCTCGTCCTTTCCTGCCCCCAAACATCAACTACATGTCCCGACAAAACGAAATAGTGGAACAGCTACAATAAAAAGATTATTTGGAATTATTAGTTCTGCTTTTAAGGAGTAAACACACAAAGGAGTCTTCAGCTTGGCCCTGATGAGATGCTCACACTGAAAGCATCCACTGAACAAGATTAGTGGTCATTGGAAGTTCTGGGAATATGAATGACAATATTTTGCACTGGTACAAATTACCTATTTCAGATAGTGGCACAAGCTACAGTATTCACCCATTGCTGAATATATGAGAAATCACTTTTAATAGTGTGAAAGCAAAAGATACTGAACCTCAAGTCTATGAATAATAAACTGTCCCAACGAAATGAAATGTAATGCATTAAATATAATTTGGATTATAATCAATTTTGAAATCTTATCTAGATTTTTTTGAGAAAAATTATACAAGTCAGAAAAATCAAAGCTTCATTTGATAATTTCCCCAAACTTCATTTGGCTGTGGGCGATGCTGATACTTGGCCCACAACCTCTTTCGTAAGAAGTGAAAAGAAAAATGGATACTGAATCTAAGCCATCCAAAGAATGACAAAATTCTCAGTCCCACATCATAAAAAAGTAAAACAGTTACATACATTATTTATTTAAATCAATGTCTGGTCTGTCCTAATGATAAAAAAATACTCAGATGCTCTCCTCTTTACCAGTACTAGGCACACAAAAGGAAGAAAAAGTAGTTTCTTTAAATCATATTTCTAATGTGGGTGTCATTTGAGCATGGCAAAACTGAATTAACCATTCATAAAATTCAAGGTGATCTGGTTTTAAGTATAAAATAATATTAACACATTAATTATACTTGCAGTATTTCCAGAGACCAGATTTTACATGCTAGTATCCAGTAGCAGATAATAAATGTTCTTTGTCTACTCCAATAAGCTGCTATTAGAATTGAGCAAAAAAAATGGTATCTTTACTATCAGGCATGGAGGCTAATGTTTGTTGTAAAGAATCTGCCCCACGTATCTTTTTTAACTTGACTTATGTTTTTCTCAACTGGCTTTACTGACCATGCTGACCAAGAAAAAAAATTCTACCCCACCTTTTCAGAACAGTCCTTTGCAAATACATCCCCAAACAAGAAGATACACAGACACAGATCCGAATAATATAACCAAAAGCAAGACTAGTGTCAGTTTTAAGTGTCAGCTTTATCTGGTTAACAAAATATATATCCTTTAGGTTTCTTTTTTCAACCATGCTTCTGTAATTCTTAAATTTAATTCTGATTCCCAGGAGGACCAGGATAGAGATAATAAGCAAGCTAATTTAGCTGTGAGATCCCTTTCATTACAGACTAAATTGTCATTCTTAATCATGTGTGACAATAACATCTCCATGTTCCCAAAAGCATCATTCCCAGGCATTTGCTAGAAGCCTCTTCTAAGATGCCTCTCTGATTAATAAACAGAGTCCTGATTCTTGCTGCCCTTATACTACACTCCACTGGAGTTATTCTGATTTGCATCAGTGTGAGATCCAAATTAGAGACTGACTCGATTCCTTAGAATAAAGATCTCTCAAAGAGAGAAGACAAGGCTGAAGAAACCAATAAAAAAGATGTCCATGTATCCAAATACAAGACTTTTAGTACTTTTCTAAATACCTAAGATCAAAGCCAACCTTTTTTCCTGAAACCTTGAGCTTTTCACTGATTACTTAATAATCAGCATATAGTTATCCACAAATCCTTCAGTGAAGAATCTTTTTTCCCTAAGAAATGGGTGTCATATCCCCAGCTAGTGTAGGCTCAGTTCAATTGAATAGAGAGGGGTGACAGTGATGTATGCTATCTAAGGATGCAAGAGCTTGGGTTCCCACACTCAACTTCTCTCATGGATAGTCCATGAGGGACTAGTCAGACCAAAGCTTGAGTTGATAAATGGGGAAGACTCAGCAGAACATCCTCTGGCCTGTGCAATGCAATATCTTCTGAACTACTGAAAAACAAAAGAACAGCCATCTAAGTTTATGGGTCATCTCAAGATCCATTACCAAATGGTTCCAATAATAAGAGGAGAGATCTTCCACCATCAGAGCCCAATGTGTATTGTGGCAGGTAAACAATAGCAGATTTCAGTTAATTTGCAAACAAATTCATAGTCAAATAGTATGAAAACTCATTCCATACCTGTTTTAGGCTGAACCCGTCCTCTGATATATGGTATGTGCAAAAGCCTGAACTAAAAATGGGCCCCCAAATAATTTGTCCCTTTATTTCTTTGATTCCAGTACCACCCGTGGTGTGCTAGCTGTTTTTTAAATTATAAATAGTATGGTTCCTACCTCAAAGGATTACCATTTTTTGTGAAAGTAGAATTAGCTCATTTAACGTATTTCTAGAATCAAAGAAGTCTAAAAGAAAGCCTGTCATGTTGTTATTCCTGAATTGACTTCCAGTGGATGGATTAATTCTTACAATGCATTGCCCTTTTTATTTTTGGCTACGAATGAATGGTTGGCAACCTGGGGCCTGTGGGCTTCATACAGCCCGTCGGGGTTCTACTTGTGGCGAATGAGACAGCTACTCATGTGCAGGGCTGCTAGATCCACTGGTTTCCATTGGCGTAGTTTTTTCCCTACAGATATTACTAAAGTGACACACACATAAAGCAAGAACATGTGAAGTGAGGTGCATGTTGATAGCACACAACATTGACTGAGAGCCATGCACTCCCTCCATATCCAATCTAAGTGCTGCTATGGTTCTGGGATATATCTTGGTTACAACAATCTTGTGTCCCACTGAGATGAAAGACGCTACCCATGCGGCCCACTCACTAGCCTAGGTTGCCCATCACTACTATAAATAATCAGGAGACTAGGCTGCCATCACTTCCCTTTGGGAGTCAATCTCACAGCTCTGCAGAACTGTCTATTTTTCCCCAGATATCCAACTTAGGCTTTTCTTTTCTCCAGTTTCACCTCAATTCTCCCAGGTTTGGTGTCTTGTGCCATCCAAAACAATCCCTCTCTCTGGCCTTAGTGTTTGCACCCTTTAGATTTTGACACCTGGTTATTTTACCCTATACATATGTAATTCTTTGAATTTTTTTTATGAGTCAGTCCCTCCAGACTAATCATTTTTTCTTGTTTTACAAATTTGCAGTGAAATGAAATCTTTCCTAAAATGTGGTTCTTTGGGTTTGTAGGTTTATAACAGAAGAAAAGAGAAAAACAGCATATCTTGGTTATAAATTACATAAGAACATAAGAACGGCCGTACTGGGTCAGACCAAAGGTTCATCTAGCCCAGTAGCCTGTCTGCCGACAGTGGCCAGCACCAGGTGCCCCAGAGAGGGTGGACCGAAGACAATGATCAAGCGATTTGTCTCCTGCCATCCCTCTCCAGCCTCTGACAAACAGAGTCCAAGGACACCATTTTATCCCCTGGCTAATAGCCTTTTATGGACCTAACCTCCATGAAATTATCTAGCTTCTCTTTAAACTCTATTATAGTCCTAGCCTTCACAGCCTCCTCTGGCAAGGAGTTCCACAGGTTGACTACACGCTGTGTGAAGAAGAACTTTCTTTTATTAGTTTTAAACCTGCTACCCATTAATTTCATTTGGTGTCCTCTAGTTCTTCTATTTAGGGAACTAATAAATAACTTTTCTTTATCCGCCCTCTCCACACCACTCATGATTTTATATACCTCTATCATATCCCCCCTCAGTCTCCTCTTTTCTAAACTGAAAAGTCCCAGTCGCTTTAACCTCTCCTCATATGGGACCCGTTCCAAACCCCTAATCATTTTAGTTGCCCTTTTCTGAACCCTTTCCAAGGCCAAAATATCTTTTTGAGGTGAGAGACCACATCTGTACACAGTATTCAAGATGTGAGTGTACCATAGTTTTATACAGGGGCAGTAAGATATTCTGGGTCTTATTTTCTATCCCTTTCTTAATAATTCCTAGCATCCTATTTGCCTTTTTGACCGCGCTGCACACTGTGTGGAAGTTTTCAGAGAACTGTCCACAATAACTCCAAGATCTCTTTCCTGATTTGTCGTAGCCAAATTAGCCCCCATCATACTGTACGTATAGTTGGGGTTATTTTCCCGATGTGCATTACTTTACACTTATCCATTAAATTTCATTTGCCATTTTGTTGCCCAATCACTCAGTTTGGTGAGATCTTCTTGGAGTCCCTCACAGTCTGCTTCTGTCTTGACTATCCTAAACAGTTTGGTATCATCTGCAAACTTTACCACCTCACTGCTTACCCCTTTCTCCAGATCATTTATGAATAAGTTGAAAAGGATTGGTCCCAGGGCTGACCCTTGGGGGACACCACTAGTTACCCCTCTCCATTCTGAAAATTTAACATTTATTCCTACCCTTTGTTTCCTGTCTTTTAACCAGTTCTCAATCCAAGAAAGGACCTTCCCTCTTATCCCATGGCCATGTAATTTACAAGAGCCTTTGGTGAGGGACCTTGTCAAAGGCTTTCTGAAAATCTAAGTATACTATATCTAGTGGCTCCCCCTTGTCCGCATGTTTGTTAACCCCTTCAAAGAACTCTAATAGATTAGTAAAACAGGATTTCCCTTTACAGAAACCATGTTGACTTTTGTCCAACAAATTATGTTCTTCTACATGCTTCACAATTTTATTCTTTACTATTGTTTCGACTAATTTGCCCGATACTGAAGTTAGACTTACCGGTCTGTAATTGCCCGGATCGCCTCTAGAGCCCTTTTTAAATATTGGTGTCACATTGGCTACCTTCCAGTCATTAGGTACGAAGCCGATTTAAGGGATAGGTTACAAACCACAGATAATAGTTCAGCAATTTCCCATTTGAGTTCTTTTAGAACCCTTGGATGAATGCCATCCGGTCCGGAGATTTGTTAACATTAAGTTTTCTATTTGTTCCAAAACCTCCTCTAATGACACTTCAATCCGGGACAGTTCCTCAGATTCATCACCCACAAAGGCGGTGCAGATTTGGGAATCTCCCCAACGTCCTCAGCCGTGAAGACTGAAGCAAAGAAATCATTTAGTTTCTCCGCAATGGCTTTATCATCCTTGATTGCGCCTTTTATAGTTCGATCGTCTAGGGGACCCACAGGTTTTTTAGCAGGCTTCCTGCTTCTAATGTACTTAAAAACATTTTGTTATTTCTTTTTGAGTTTTTGGCTAGCTGTTCCTCAAAATCTTTTTGCTTTTCTTATTACATTTTACACTTGATTTGACAGTGTTTATGTTCCTTTCTATTTATCTCACTAGGATTGGACTTCCACTTCTTAAAGATGCCTTTTTGTCCCTCACTGCTTCTTTTACATGGTGGTTAAGCCACAGTGACTCTTTTTAGGTCTCTTGCTATGTTTTTAATTTGGGGTATACATTTAAGTTGGGCCTCTATTATGGTGTCTTTAAAAAGTTTCCATGCAGCTTGCAGGGATTTGGCTCTAGTCACTGTGCCTTTTAATTTCTGTTTAACTAACCTCCTCATTTTTGTGTAATTCCCCTTTTTGAAATTAAATGCCAGGGTGCTGGACTGCTGAGGTGTTCTTCCCACCACAGGAATGTTGAATGTTATTATATTATAGTCACTATTCCCAAGCGGTCCTGTAGCAGTTATTTCCTGGACCTGATCCTGTGCTCCACTCAGGACTAAATCGAGAATTGCCTCTCCCTTGTGGGTTCCTGCACCAGCTGCTCCAAGAAGCAGTCATTTAAGCCATTGAGAAATTTTATCTCCTTCTCTTCCTGAGGTGACATGTATCCAGTCAATATGGGGGTAATTAAAATCCCCCATTATTACAGAGTTCTTTATTTTGGTAGCCTCTCTAATCTCCCTCAGCATTTCAATGTCAGTATCGCTGTCCTGGTCAGGTGGTCGGTAATATATCCCTACTGCTAATTTCTTATTATTGGAGCATGGAATTACTATGAGGAATTACTTAATATTTTTATTTCATTTGATTCTACATTATCTTTCACATACAGTGCCACTCCGCCACCCACCCGGCCTGCTCTATCCTTTCGATATATTTTATATCCCGGTATGATTGTGTCCCACAGATTTTCCTCATTCCACCAGGTTTCAGTGATGCCTATTATGTCAATCTCCTCATTTAATACTAGGTACTCTAGTTCACCCATCTTATTAGTCAGACTCCTAGCATTTGTGTAGAAGCACTTTAAAAATTTGCCACTGCTTTTTTGTCTGCCCTTCCCTGATGCATTGGAATCCTTTGTACGTGGTTGTTTGTCTGCTCTGGCCCATGGTTTGCCCTCTCCCTTCCTCTCTTTCTGACTACAGCTTAGAGAATCTCTATCAATGGATTCTCCTCTAAGAGAAGTCTCCCTCCGATTTATGTGCATCTCCGCACCAATCGGCTTTCCCCCATCTCTTAGTTTAAAAACTGCTCTACGGCCTTTTTAATGTTTAGTGCCAGCAGTCTGGTTCCACCCTGGTTTAGGTGGAGCCCATCCTTCCTGTATAGGCTCCCCCTCTCCCAAAAGTGTCCCCAGTTCCTAATACAGTAAAACTCCAATAGTCCGGCATCCAATAGTCCGGCACTCCTGATAGTCCGGCATCAAAATGGCAAGAGCCTAGTGAGTGAGCTTCGGCAAAAATGAGTCACAAGGTAACAGCGGCAGCAGCTGAACTGAGCAAAAGGGTAAAAAGGCTTAAAAACTAAAACATTACAGTATACTGTATACAGTATGTACAATAAAAAGGGTTAAGAACATTTTATATACAGTATATAATGTATACAGTATATATATAACCTGCTTATAGTACCTCCTGATAGTCCGGCATATTTGATAATCCGGCACCACCTAAATCCCATAGGTTCCGGATTATCGGAAGTCTACTGTAAATCCAAACCCCTCTTCCCTACACCATCATCTCATCCACGCATTGAGACTCTGAAGCTCTGCCTGCCTACCTGGCCCTGCGCGTGGAACTGGAAGCATTTCCGAGAATGCCACCATAGAGGTCCTGGATTTCAGTCTCTTTCCTAGCAGCCTAAATTTGGTCTCCAGGACATCTCTCCTACCCTTCCCTACGTCATAGGTACCTACATGTACCACGACCACCGGCTCCTCCCCAGCACTACACATAAGTCTATCTAGATGCCTCAAGAGATCCGCAACCTTCGCACCAGGCAGGCAAGTGACCATACAGTTCTCCCAGTCATCACAAACCCAACTATCTATGTTTCTAATGATCGAATCACCCACTACTAACACCTGCCTCTTCCTAACTGGCATTCCCTCCCCTCAGAGGTATCCTCAGTGCGAGAGGATACCGCAACATCCTCTGGAAGGAGGGTCCCAACTATGGGATGGTTTCCCTCTGCTCCCATTGAATGCTCTGTTCCCTTGAGACTTTCATCCTCCTTAAGAGCACTGGGGCTCTCAGACTAGAGGTGGGACAGTACTACAGTGTCCTGGAAAGTCTCATCAGCATATCTCGCTACCTCCCTTAGCTCCTCCAGTTCAGCCACCCTGGCCTCCAAAGCCCGAACTCGGTCTCTGAGGGTCAGGAGCTCCTTTGCAAGTACACACATGCCACCCGCCCACAGGGCAGGTAATCATACATGTTACACTCGATGCAATAAACAGGATAGCCCCCACTCTGCTGCTGGGCTTCTGTCTCCATTTCTCTAATGAATAAGTTTAAGTATAAACTGGTATTCTTTTTAAATCTCTGGAATATAGATTATAAGAGTTATGTTTTAAAGAAGGTCAGAAGTCACTAGTGCCCTCTACCCTCCCCCTCTAACCTCCCTCTCCAAACTCCCTCTTAGCTGTTCCTGTTCATAGCTCCTGGTCGCTGAGTCACAGGCTTATATAGCTCTGGTAGCCCCTCCCCTGACTGAGGCTCAGCCAATTAACAGAGGCTTCTAGATTTCAAACCTTTCAGAAGCTCCTTCAAACAAACAAACAAACCAACCAAACAGACAAACACAAGCTCAGCACACAGCAAATAACTCCCCACACAAACACACACTCCAGACAGCCACTTACCACAAGGGTCCCGTTTTTACTCCTCTTTTACCTGGAGAACTCCCTCTCCAAACTCCCTGTTAGCTGTTCCTGTTCGCAAGCTGGGGGTAATTATTATGGGAGTAATTAGCCTTATTACCCCCATAATAATACTTGATAGGTGATAGATTCTCGGTTAATTTTCAGGATGGCATGTAAATAGATGTCTCCAAGTCAAGACACAATCGCCTGGTTGCTTTTTACTTAATAGGTGTAATGGAATTTTAAAAACAAGCTATAGTCACGACATAGTGCACATCTTAAAGACTGTCACATATCTTAGCATACATACAACTTACATTTGTTCTTTCAATAAACAGTTCTGCCATATTTCCCTTCAGAGAGCTTTAAGAACTATGTCTCTATATGTATAGGTGACCTTCAAGAATTCTGATGACTGCAGTTGCTTGGCTAAGTGAGGCAGTATCAACAGACATATTGTAGCATTTGCCTTCAAGAGACTCAAGAGAGGAAAACCTGTCTATTATGGCCCGGCATTTAGATAGCATTACCTATTGCTAGCCATATGTTCTGAACAGCAACTTCCAAAATCTGCCAAAGTCATTGTAAATAATTTAAGAACACAGAGGAGTATTGTATCCACTGGCTCGTACACACCACAGCAAAGATATTTTAACATTCGCAGCCTTAAGTTTCATTTGTAATATGTAAGAAACAGCTTCCTCTTTTTTAATGAGGCTGTCACTTCAATGACCTTTGTCTGCACCTTCCATAAAGATGATTTCAGTTCTGCCCTTGAAACATAGTTGCAGCAAAGTTGCCAATGCAGATAATATTTCCTGTCTTGTATTTCTCTGTTTTGGAAGTTCTGTAGCCAACACAAAAATTAAGTCTTCATCTGTGCCTGCAAGAGCATTGTTGCTTTCTAATTTTGTCTGAAATTGTATTTCTTCAGCAATCTAGTAGATAAGTGCTTCAGTGATGATTCATAGCAGTGGTTCTGCCTTATGTGATTATTACCAGGTGATCTACATTCTAATGCTACAGAAGATCGACTTTTGGATGATCTCCAGATGTCTGGAAGCTTCACCTCTTCCCCCAGGAAGAGGCCAAATAAAAGAGAATGTTTGCGACAAACATCCTTAAGGGTAAAATTAATTTCTGTGAAGAAAGTTCTACCAAAACTTTGAGGGCTTCAGTGGTGCATAGACAAGAGATCTCTGTACAGAGGTGAAATTCAACCTAGAGGAACAAAAGAAAAAAAAGCTGCACTAGAGACACGCTGTTCTTTTTATATTTTCTCTAGCTTTGTGTGGGCAAATGCTTAAATAGACAGCAGGCTTGAAAACGTATTCAATTCCTGCAATGCTACACACACCATTGG
This sequence comes from Rafetus swinhoei, assembly GCA_019425775.1. Classification (NCBI taxonomy): domain Eukaryota; kingdom Metazoa; phylum Chordata; order Testudines; family Trionychidae; genus Rafetus; species Rafetus swinhoei. The sequence continues at coordinate 43,581,687 of CM033436.1, read as the reverse complement.
GTGGTCTAGATGATCTTTAGCATCCTATTTTCAAATAAAAGTAACCATTTTAATCATTTCTATGGTCATCTTTTTCCTCCATTCCACTCCAGCTGCACCGACACATCCCATCCCTATTTCGCTGATGAGTAGTAACATACATTGCTTACACCTGCACTATCCCAAACTCAAAAGGTTAATATTGAAATCCATTTCATGGGGCTTTTTGCTTTTTTCCCTTGTGCCATTACCTGATCATACCCATACAAAAGCGGTGGCTTCCCACAAAGAGAAAAAAATTGTTCATAGTACCTTTATTATTTATTTCTCTTCTCTGACTACGGTAATTTCTTTCAATATCTATTTGAAACAACTACCTGTTGCATACCTTAAACCATCAGAAACAGTTAGAATAAACATTAAAATAAAATATACTGTCATGCAGGGGAAGAAAGTCTTCAGTCTGTAGGTCTCCCAGAACAATTTGTAGGAAAAGGAGTAATCTTTAGTGCTACAGGTATACTGCACTGATAGAGAAACACTGCAACCATTAAAACCTGTTGAAGTGAGAGGGGCAATGCTTCCCAAGACATTGGGATTATTCTATACTTTGAGAACTGTCTTTAGCTTCCACTTGACAGCCACTAAAAAAGAACACTGGTCTCCAGAGTTCAATATGTCACCCTGGAGTGGTACGTCTTAAAACAATGCAACCCCCTACAGCTGTTCTTTGCCAATGGTTAATAGCCCAAACTCTGGTGTGGAGTCTAAAGGTGAACATGCCGTCTAGAGGCAAGAGACCAGAATAATATTAATACATGGAGAAAATCTACATGTGCTTCAGAAACATCATCAACTGTATATTCTTTGGAACATGGACTATGTTTTTCTTTAAGCTTAGAAAGTATCTAACATAGTTGTTGCATTTATAGAATAGCAAAAATAATACTCAGCTTGTGATTCACTTAAAATATACTGATTCACTGAAAATTTCCTGATCCACATGAAGTAGCTACAGGCTGGCATGCCAATCTTCTGGTATCTGGGCACCACGGACAAGTGACTAATTAGCATTGACAAGAACAGCCAGATCTATGTAAGGGAAGAAGTTGTAGAACTCTCACTACAACATTTCCAATAACCTACGAGAAGAAGTTCTCTCTTCACGCAACACTAATCTCAGTTCACATTTCCTATGTAGTAAAGACAAATTGGTAACACTGGACATGATTTAATTAAAATCTGAACCCACATCAGTGTCTCGGTCTCCTGCATGCAGTTGCTAACGAAAATGGAAGAGATTGTTCTAGAAATTAAGAGTCTAAGATGAGGCAAAATGATACTTACTCTTACTGTGGTTCTTCAAGATATGATGCAGATGTTTACTCCACTTAGGTGTGAGGGCCCCCAGAATGCCAGAGCCAGGGATTTTGCCTAGCAGTACCTGTAGAGGTGTGGTAATGGCACCTCATAGCTGGGGCCCATCCTGTGGCTAATGAGGTGACACAGCCCTGAGCCTCCTTAGTTCCTTCACCACCAAAGGCCCGTGAGAAGAGATTCCAATGCAGAAGGGATAGTGGGTGGGTCATGAAATACACATTTGCATCCCATCTTGAGGAACCATGGCTACAGTAAGTAACTGTTGCTTCTATTTCTTCGATTAGATGCAGATGTGCATTCCACTTAGGTGACAGTACCCTTCCCAGGAGGCATGGCTCAGAGATTACCTAAATAAGGATCTAAGTTTGCATCTGCTCTGGAAGATGCAATAATGGTATAATCATCTGTAAATCTATGGATGCATGGTCTTGTGGCAGCCTTGCAAATATCCAATATTGAAATGTCTCTGAGGAATGTTATTGACATTGATGGTGCTAATGGCATATGATCTCATGGCATAGTCAAAGCTATTTCATTTGCAGCCTTGATACACGATATTATCAATCTAGTGATGGTCTGAATGTGAGACTAAGAGTTGAGGCCAAGCACAAAATGGTTCAGTCCTAGGCTGCTAGAAAGCTCAACCTCACTTGATGTAGAGAATTTATAATGTTTCATGAAATATAGCTTAATTATAGTGTAAGAATGAAGGTTAAACAATTATAACTCTGTCCGTTGCTCTTCTCTGGTTAGCATCAAACAGATTGCTTGTGTCTGTATCTGATGTCAAGACAGAAGGAGATCAGAAGGATCTTTGTGATTCAGCATGATCACGCTGTTGCTTTTAGGGGTAGTTAGAACATAGCGTGTGTTATGATGAATGAGTTAAAAGTTTGTACTAACAGAAGCTTTGTACTGGAAATAGATTGATACCTTCTGTATGGACAATTGTATCCCTTTTCCCATGTGTGAGTAAACAATTGTGTAGCTCCTGGGGCAGTGGAGTGAATGAGTCTGGAATGTGTGTGTTTGGAGGCACCAAGCTACCATCAATTGGGCCCAATAGAAGACAAACTGATGCAGGCCATTATAGATGGCCTTAGAGTGTTGAGGGAAAGCATCCCTTTACAAACAAGACAGCCTTGAGATAAATGCTAAAAAGGAGGCACCAACATACTGATGTCAGAGTAAAGAATAACTCCCAGATAAACAGATATTAAGCAGAACAAATGGTGATTGTTAAAGAGCTGACACAGCAAAATATATAGACTTGAATGGAAGAAAAAGTATTATAAAAGATGCTGTGTCTGGCATGAATCTCCGGGTCTCTTCTTGTCAAGATCAGAGCATCGGTCTAGACTGAAAGAAGCCCCTGCTGCTCCTCCTCACACTTAATTTGCTTGGCCAGTGTGTTAATGTGAGCAACAGACTGGTAACTTTAAGCAAAAGGAAGATGGGATTTGTGTATGGTGGAGATGGGTGAATATGCATATAACAGAATAGTGTTACATTGTCAAGAAATGTGGCATTTTGCCTTATACTCGAAAGAATTTCACAGGATCTTTTTAAGGAGATAACATTGACATAACTCCTCCAGAGAGGAATGAAGCTTAGGAAAAAAACATACATAAATATACAGCCTGATTCAAATGAGATGGAGAGACTGCTTCAGTCAAAGATTTTGGGTGGGGTCTTAAAGTTGTCATTGGAGAATTGTGTGGAAGAAGGTCATGCCCTCAGAGCCTGCAACTTGCATACTCTTTTGAAGACTACTTTTCCCTGCTTCAGGGAAAAGCCGAGTTAGTCTGTAACAGGAAAAACTTAAAAAACAATGAATAGCCTAGTAACACATTAACAAAACATGTAGATGGTGTCAGGAACTTTTGTGGGCATAACCCATAAACCTCACTGCAGGAGGAATAACAGGTAGTTCAAAACAGGGCTTTATTTTGAACGCCCGTTTCACTGCCACGTGTAGACGCGTGGGCAGTTATTCCGGGCTTGTAAATTTAAAAATGGCGCCCGGCCGGAAGATGCAAATCAAGCGAGGGATATTTAAATCCTGGGCTTGATTTGCAATTCCGAATGCCTACATTTGCAGCCCTATTCCGAAATAGGCTGCACGTGTAGACATACCCTCAGAGAACTAAACACAATCCCCAACATCTGAATCTGTAGTGGAGACTCCAAAATGTCCTGGATGAGGAATGGGTCTGCCATGTCTTTGTAGGGGCACCTGCTCCAGAACATGAAGCAGCCATTCTCTTGGACCCCAACGGTGAGCTTTGACCCAATGAGAGCTTCAGTACTGGATCTCTTGGCATAGGCTGTTCGAGCAGGTGCTGCTTGAGGCAAAGGTCTCTAGCCCCCTGTTTTCTTTTCTGGAACATTCTACAGATGGTGGATGCACTTGCTCACTGAAACAGAGCAAGCACTGGTTGTAGGGATTGCCGTGGGGATCACTTCTCCAGGAAGGCCATGTGTGAAGGCATATCTGGGGAAACAGATTATTAACTAATATTAATTTCTAAGGCTATGCCTAGATTACAGAGTTTTTCTGGGATATCAGTATCCCAGAAAAATTCCGTTGTGCTCAGGGAACGCGTCTGCTCTTCCGATATTTTTTGTGGAAGAGCAGACATGTTCTTTCGGAAGCTCTGTCTTCCTCGTTTCACAAGGAAGAAGGGTTCTTCTGAAAAAAGGAGGTTTTTCCAAAATTTGGCCCAGTGTGGACGGGCCAAATTTCGGAAAAGCCTCTTCCAAAAAAACAATCAGAAAAAGGTACACAAATTGCGTTCCGCAGTTTGCGTACCTTTTTCCAACAAAAAGCAGAGTCTAGACATAGCCTAACAGTCCAGTTAGAAAAATTATATTTGGACAGCAGGGCCTGCTAATTATTGATTGACATTTGTAAGGATGTGGACATATTAAGTCTTCCTCCCAAAAGGTCAATCATTTGAAATCTTATTCCCCTGTGGGTGGACTTGAATTTTCCCTGCTGGGCCCAATTGGTCACTGCAGTCACTAGGGAATTTGGGGCCAGATGGGAATAAATCCCCTCAAATCCTTGCAAGGGAATGTGAGAGCACTTCTCTATGTTCTTATGAGTTTCCTAACTGGGCAGCTTGTCTAGATCACTGCTGCTAAATATATACACAGACAACTATGTCTGGATCGCACTGCTAACTATATACAATAAGAAACTTGACTCAAACTGTCCATGAGGTTGTAAGGAAACAGCCACTGGGAGTGCTGACTGCAGCAATGCAAGGTAAGAAAGATTTGGGGTGAGGGGGAGTCAGGGTGGTGCCACCTCAGATAGCAAGGGAATGGGGACCACTCACAAGGCTTGAGTGCTACCCCCCTACAGAAACTGCTTGGCAAAATCTCTGGTGCAGCCACACTGGGCACACACATACCTGAGTAGAACCCACAGCTGCATTTCCTCAAAGAACTAAATGTTCCAGTCATCCTGTTATTAAAACTTCTGCAAAATAATCAAGGGGCATAATCTTGCTGCCAGTAATACACGCGGAGGGGTGTGGGATGTGGTAGAACCCTTCCTCCCCTAACATTGGGGACACAGATTAGGGGAGTGCCAGGTCCACAGCCTGTTTTGTTGACCCCTGCATGGCTCATGGAGGAACTGCACTACTATAAAGGGAACGGGTGCCACCAGCAGTTGTATGACCATTTTGGTTTCCACAGGTAACTGCAGAAGATATGCCCTGTCTTAGAGTAACGTCTCTGATCCTTCAATGAGGGTGGTGGGATTTGCCACCCATTTACCTGTGAAAGTTCTGTAAGTTGACATTTTCACATTCTTGATTTTTACATGGATTTTCCCAGTGCAGGGGAGACTCTAGCTGCAAAGAAAGAACTGGGCTGGGATTTCTGTTGTTGTTGTTTGGTTTTTTTTTTTTTATTGTTTAATAGTAAATTTCGTAGTGCACAAATATAAATAAATAAAATTCTTTTCCGCGTACTGATGCAAATACAGAACAACAATAGCAAGAGGCCTGACTGCCAGGCAGAACATTTTTAATTCTCATCTCTCATATGGATATGCTCTTTGACTTTGCAAAATGTCATTTAAAAACGGCCCTCCTGGGAGTTCTGCAGAACACAAGACGGTGCACATTTACATAGAGGTGAGCATCTGCGTGCATGTGAGAGAAAACTATCCCGGCCCATCACCACCACTCTGCTGAAGATTTATGTCCATGTTCAAAAGACTTCCCCTACAGGGAAATAGGTGGGCCAGTCATGCCAAGGTATTTTCAATAAAGGATTTCAAGCTGTAGGGGGGAAAAGGGGAAAGAGGGAATGAGGAGAGAACTGAAATGATTTCCTGCAGAGTAGGTCTCTTGTCATAAATCACAAATAACAAGAAAAATGTAATATAAAGTCCCGTTTTATTAAATGTCTCTCAGCATTCACAACTTCATCATTCTAGCAAACTACAGTTGCAGGGGGAGAAGGTTACAAAAAGGCTGATAGCTAAGTGCATAAATATGCACACGAGGAATGCTGCAGTGTCTGACAGAAAACCTGTGGAGGGAGAAAAAAAGAAAAAGAAGGCAAAGCTGAAGTAACCTATATAAAACCAGAAACTCTGTCACCTTGCTCACCCCAAGACTGCAATTGAGATAAACTGATTTCACAAAAAAGTTAGCTTGAAAGTATTGTTGTTTGGTTGTTTTTATATAAGGGAAAGGGCTGTATCAGTGGCAGTAAATAAAACTGAGCTAGGAATACAAGGATTCATCAGTCTCATTCAGGTACATTTAATGTAAAGTTGAAATTCAGAATGGGCATTGAAACCTCATTACATTTGAAATCTGGAAAAGACTTACATTACCCACACAAAAATAAAATGCCTAAGCAGGGGGAAGAGAGGCTATTTTAACCACCCCCCTAGGATAGAAAGTAAATATCTGTGGCAATAGAAAATTCCCTGTGCCTACCAAGGAATGGATTTGCTATGTGGAATCCCGGCGAGAAAAGTATGGACACAGGTGGCAGCTGGGATGAAGGGAGACAGTGAAAAGAATGCTTTTTGTATTCCGATTTGCACAGCAAGCTCCCTCTCTAATTAGGAAAACAGTTCTGAAACTTCGGGTTGGGACCTAAAGTGGGTCATGATCCCATTTTAATGGGGTTGGCAGGGCTGGTGTTGGGTCTTCTGGAGTATGGGGCCAATCCCGAGGGCTTCAGCATCAGCTTGGGGCAGCAGGGCTCAGGTTACAGGCCCCCAGCCCTGGGCTGAAGCTCTTGGACTCGGGCTTTGCTCCCTTCCCGTCTACTACCAGCACCCAGAGCAGTGTGGCTCAGGCAGGCTCAGGCTTTGGTGCCTCCTGGGATTGTGAAGCAATTTTTGGTGTCAGACGCGGTCACCATGCAATGAAGTTTCAGAACCCGGTTTTAATTTTTTCTGCCCCTAAGTCACTGGCCAGAGAAGAGAGTATTAGTCTCCAGTAAAGCTGCTTTAAAAAAAACCCTCGTATTTTCTAACAAGTGTCACAGTTTCAGAATTAGCTGCACTTTTGATGCCCCTCTTGGTCTTCCTCAAAGGCACTTTTTCTTGAGGATTCTGTCTCCCTGTTTATTACCTCTCCTGGGTGGAGGCCCACATCTTACTCCCTCCTCACCAGAGGTTTTAAGGTACACTTTTCCCTAAGCTACATTGTGAGAGCCCCAGGAAGCCAATCTGCCTAAAAGGCCTGTGCTTTGTTTTCTCTCCAAGGGCTATGGATAGTTTGTTGCCAGCAGTCATCAGTTACTACACAGCTCTTTCTAAGCAAGCACACTCATTCTTGAGATAAAAGCACTACAGAGAAACCATAAAAACAATAAATGTTCCTATATGTACTCTAAAAGCTTACCAGAAGCCATCAGTCTTATTGGGCTCTTCTGCTAGGGTTGGAGGCCTCCTGAACAGAAAGTCCTATGTGTCTGCTGGATCAGGAAAAAAGTGTTCCAAGTAAATTTAAATTCAGGCTGTTAATCCTAAAGTCCTATCTTGGCCTCTGGAGAATCCAGTCTGAAGAAGCATTTATGAGTCTCTCCTGGAGGCGGAACACCGCTGGGGTTATAACAGTTAACGTGCAGCAACAGCCAAAAAAAACAAACACAATGCTGGGAATCATTAAAAAAGGGACAGAGAATAAGACAAAGAATATCTTATTGCTGCTGTATAAATCCATGCAGATGTGTTGCCTCACCGCAAAAAAGATGCCTTGGCATTAGAAACAGTTCAGAAAAGGGCAAGAAAAATTATTTCGGGGTGTAGAACGGATGCCATCTGAGGAGAGATTAATAAGACTGGAACTTTTCAGCATGGAAAAGAGACGAATAAGCAGGGGACATGACAGAGATCCAGAAAATCATGACTGCTGCAGAGAACGTGAAGAAGAGTTATTTACTCCTTCCCATAACACATTCTGTAGTTGTTCAGCATCTCAGCCCACTTCACTCTTTTCAATGGAACTTACCACCAGGGGTTGCACACTTCGTTGCTTCTCTGGGCTGAGCTTATTGCTCACACCACAGACTCATTCCTTTCATTCCTTCACTCTTCCCCTGTGCCGCTATCTCTTCCCCCCTCTATTTCAGGGACCCCTGGCCCCTTCCCATTCCACTCCCCATGCCAAGCACGCTGTGAGCCCCTTCTTTCCAACAACCATTATTATTTCATTTCTCTCTGTCTGGATCATTCTGTGTGCCCATCACACTCCAATCCCCTGTGCTAGGGGCTTTATGTTCCTCCAGTCCCTCTTCTCCACATGCCATGGGCACTCTCTCTCCCCCACCCTTCTAATTCCCCCTTTTCCTCACCATGACAGGGTCTCCTTGTGTCTCCATCATTCCTACCAGGTGCTATGTCCACCCACCATTGTCCTATTCTTTCTCTTGTGGTAAGGAGTGCATGTCCTCATGCCCCCCTTCTTCCCCATGCCACGGTCTCCCATTCTGGACCCCAATGTAAGGGGCTTTGTGAGCCCACATTTCCTCCCTCCCCCATTATTTCTTTGTTTTGTATGTGGCTCATTCAAGGTCTCCATAAGTTATGACTTCAGAGATGTTAATGGGCCATTCCACCTTGAATGGTTCCCTACAATCTGTGCTAACTACCCCTGCTACACAATCTGGTCAACCTTGTATTTAGTTGTGGTGCTGGGAATACCTTTCCTAGACCTAAAGCAGAGTTACTGTGATGCTTAAAAGCTTGTCTCTCCTACCAATAGAAGTCCATCCAATAAAAGATACTACCTCACTCATTGGCTACGTCTACACTGGCATGATTTTCCGGAAATGCTTAAAACGGAACAGTTTTCCGTTATAAGTATTTCCGGAAAAGGAGCGTCTACATTGGTCCCGGAGTTACCGTTATAACGATGCGCTTTTCGGAAAAGTGCGTCTACATTGTGGCGCGCTTTTCGGAAAAGCAAAAGCCCGGAGCCATTTTGAAGAGGGCAAAGGCCACCAGACCTTTCCGGGGCGGGGCGGGCGCCATTCAGACACGTGCTTAAAGGGGTCTCGCCGGACAGCCGTTGGTCTCCTGCTCCCCTGCCTTGGGACCTCTGCCAGGGACTGGCACCCTTAGCAGGTTCAGTGGTTGCCCTCTGAGTTTTGGGGACACCACCCTTTGGCCCCCAACTGCTTTTCCCTGAGTTTAGTTTTTTCTGCCCTGCTCTGTCTGCCATGGAGCCGTGGGTGGCCATTTGCCTGCTCGGGCCCCTGTTGGAGCTGTCACGAGTGCCTGCTGCTCGTGCTGCAGGCCGGTGCCATGGTGTACATGAACCAGGAGGCAGGGATCGCATTGGACTCCCTCACCAGGAGGCCCTGGCAACCGTGTGGCATCAGCACCCCACCGTGAGAGGCCCGTCTGGAGTTTCGAGAGCAGCACCGACTGGTGGGAGCGGCTGGTCCTCGGGGTCTGGGACGACCAGCAATGGATCAGGAATTTCCGCATGAGAAAGCGGACCTTCCTGCAGCTGTGCACCTGGCTCAACCCCGCGCTGCAGAGAGCCACCACCCGGCTGCGGGCACCCATCCCCATCAAGAAGAGGGTCGCCATCGCGCTCTGGAAGCTGGCCACACCGGACAGCTACCGCTCGGTGGCCCAGCAGTTCGGGGTGGGAAGATCAACCGTCGGAGTGATCGTCATGGAGGTAAGTCCCAGGGGGAGTGGGGTAGGGGGAGGGTGCTGCACTCCAGGCCCAGGGACAGCCAAGACTCCAGGCTGGGTCGCCCAGGGGTTTGGGCCGTCCCTCCCTTGCACAGGCCCGCTGGTGGGGCGTGGGGCGAGGGGGGCCCTGATGTGTGTGTGTGTGAGGACAGAGGGAATCAAGGGGGGGCCCCAAGGGAGCGTACACTCACCCCTGCCGTATGTGATGTGTTCCCTTGTGTTTCTCTGCACCCTTCTGCAGGTCGTCACGCCATCAACAACATCCTGCTCCCGCGGATCGTCCGCCTGCGCGACGCGGATGATACCATGGCCGGCTTCGCTGCCCTCGGGTTCCCCCAACTGCGGGGAGCCCTGGACGCCACCCACATCCCCATCCGTGCCCCAGAGCATCGAGCGGCCCATTTCATGAACCGCAAGTACTGCTCCATTGTTCTGCAGGCCCTCGTGGACCACCGGGCTGCTTCCTGGACATTTCACGGGGCTGGTCCGGCCGGGCACCACGACGCCCGCATCCTCCGGAACTCTGGACTGTTTCGCAGGTTGAAGGCGGGCACCTACTTCCCCGGCGAGACTTGACTGTCGAGGATGTGCCTATGCCCATCTGCGTCGTCGCGACGCGGCCTACCCCTGATGCCCTGGCTAATGCGGCCCTACACAGGGCAGCGGACCAGAACCGGGCCCGGTTCAGCGACCGCCTCAACCGGGCCCGAAACCCAGTGGAGCTGGCCTTTGGGCGTTTAAAGCCCGATTCCGTTGTTTGCTCACCCGTCTCGAGATGGGTGAGCAGAATGCAACGGAGGTACTGGCCCGGCGTGCTGCGTGCTCCACAACATTGTGGAGCGCAGCGGGGAGGCCTTCCTCCCTGCATGGATGGCAGCCGAGGCACAGACCTTGGAACAGCCCGACACAGCTGCCGTCCGCCAGGCGCGCCAGGATGCGGTGCGCATCAGAGAGGCCCTGGTGGACATGTTTGCCCAAGCCCCATAGTAGGGTCGCCTGGGTCTCCACAGACTACTCCCGCCCGTCCCCTACCCTTCCCCACCCCCTCCCCCTTACCTCCCCGCCCAATTGTAAAGCGTCGGGTCAAAGCACATCGGCCGTCATCGTGACTGTTCGTCGGGTGCGTCGGGCTTACTTTTAGGGTTTTTCTTTTTAGTTTAGGCTACGGTTTAGGCCACCATCACCTGTCCCGAAGAACAGCCACGAGGATTCGGGGTTCGTGCAGAAGGCTCAAGTCAGCGTACCTGATTCCAGTCGTCTTCCGTCGAGGGATCTCCTGGCTGTTCCTCTCCCGAGGCCCGGAAGGACCAAAGGATTGAGGTGGCCAGCTTCGCCATCATCTTCCGTCGAGGATCTCCTGGCTGTTCCTCTCCTGAGGCCCGGAAGGACCAAAGGATTGAGGTGGCCAGCTTCGCCATCATCTTCCGTCAAGGATCTCCTGGCTGTTCCTCTCCTGAGGCCCGGAAGGACCAAAGGATTGAGGTGGCCAGCAACACTACCCAATTGTCCTCCCTGCGCCTAGACTATGTTTAATTATCTGTAGTGTGCATCTTTTAACCGTTCTTGCTTGTTTGTGAGCTATGTAAATATAGTTTGTGGTTTACATTTTACTGAAAAGTCTCAGTATTTATTTATGCGCCACAAACCAATGAGCACTTAAAAAGGGCCCCCCCAGTGATAGAGTACAGATTTTGTTGTCTGCAGTTTGTAACCCTGTTAAATTTAAGTGGCTAATTGGCATCTCACATCATTTCCTACAGTTACTAGAGTAACACGATAACCAACACAGGAATGAACAGAAAAATAGAAAACTGTTTATTTACAAGGGGGGGAGGGGACCTTCAACTGGGACAGGGGACCTTCAACTGGGACGGGGGCAGTTACTGGGATGGATGGCCCCTGCGACTGCTCCTCCGGGGGCCTGCACGCTGGGCAGACCGTGGGGGCAGGCTGCACGGGGAGGTGGGCACGACCACGGGCACGACCACGGGCAGGAGCAGGAGCAGGAGCAGGAGCAGGAGCTGGGATAGGAGCTGGGATAGGAGGGGGCATGGGCTGTGCTCCGGGAGGGATGGCGGGGGCATGGGGTCCGGCCATGCCATAATGGATGGCATGGACCAAATGTGCCGTGAGCATGTCCATGTTCGTGCGCATCCCTCTGCACTCATTTAGGAAGGCAGCCCAGCCCTCCTGCCGCCACTGCAGGTCCCCCTGCACCCGCTCGGCGATGGAGGCCTGGATTGCCTCCACGGCGCGCACATGGCGGCGCAGAAGCTGGTCTCTCTGACGCCGTCTGTGCCTCCGGGGTTGGCCAGCTGGGGGTGCTGCTGCTGCCGCAGTGTCGGGTCTGGCGCTGGGTCCCGCTGCAGGGAAGAGAAGAAAGGATGGGTCAGTCGGGCAGGCCGTCCACTGTCCCCACATCTCATGCCCTCCACCCCTGAGCCCAGGTGACCCCACAGTTGTGTGGCTTGGGCCCACTCGGTTTCCCTCCTGCCCCCGTGTTGTATGTTGGCAAGGAGGACCGCCCCTGCTGGAGTAGGGTCCCCCCTCCAGTATTGTAAGCACCGGTCTGTATCCTGGCCCCGTGGAGGGCGGGAGGGTGCTTGTGCTGCGTTCACCTGTGGAACTCCCTGCCGGTGGAGACTGTGAAAAGCTTTGGGCTAATCACTGGTGTTTGACAGGGAGCGAGATGCATCCTCACGCAGTGCCTGGGAGCACATCTGGCAGAGGTGGTCTGGGCTCTCAGATCCCCTCACGTGGGATATCTCCTGGACGTAACCAGAAGCGTGACTGGGTGGGGGGGTGTCCCATCCTTGCAGCAAAACTCAGGGGCCCTTGTCCCTCCCACTATCCCTCCCGCAAGGCCGGTAGCCCAGGGACATGTGCGGCCACAGTGGGGACTTCCCTCGGGGAACCAGCCAAGGCACCGGGAGCAGGCGAGGGACTGTGACGCTGTGGTTTTCCCAGGAGCAGCTGGCTGTGCCTCACAGCCAGGCATGGGACAGTGTGCTGTTCTCCGTGCTGCACCCTTGGCGGAGGTGAGGGGCTCTGGGCTGAGTCCCTGGGGCCCTGGCCGGTTCCAGCCGGCATCCACCCTTCCCCTGGTCCCGCCGCATGTGTGTGAGCAGCACGGTCCCAGGCATGCCCTGCAGCTGCCTGCCACGGCCACGTGCCGCTCGGTCGCCAGGCTGCACGAGGTTGCACGTGCTGCTTGCTGCCTCATGCGACGCAGCGTGCAGCTCACATGGCCTGAGTGACATGCTCTCCCCTCCTCCCTCTGGGCACCTGGCTCCCCCCGCCCTCCACCCCTGCCCTTTGGGAGTGCAAACTGCAAAGACTCACCAGTGGGTTCCTCCCGGCCTCGGCCTCGGCCTCGGAGGAGCTGCTGGAGGGGGCCTGCTGGGTGGTGGCCTCCTCTGCGCCGGATGCGCTGCTGCTGTCCTCTCCCTCCCCCTGCTCGGTGGGTCGTCTGATGGGGCGGCGCTGGCAGGTGTCCACAGGGACGTCCGGGGCTTGCGGGGCTGGCTGGCCCAGGAAGGCGTTCAGCCGGTCGTAGTAGGGGCAGGCGTCTGGTCCTGCCCCCCTGCCCTTGCTGGCACGGACGTACCCCAGCCGCAGCTCCTTCACTTTAGAGCGGACCTGCTCGGCATTCCGGGTGGGGTGTCCCTGCTGCGCCAGGTTGTCGGCCAGCCGTGTGTAGAGCTCCACATTCCGGCGCCTGGAGTGCAGGTCGTGGAGACCCTCCTCCTCCTGCCACAAGTCCAGGAGGGTCTCCAGCTCCTGGGGGTCCAGGATGGGGCCCGGCATTTGCGGCCCTGGGGGCCTCCTGTGCTGGGGGTGCAGGGGCTCACCAGCTGGAGCTGCCATGGCGCGGTCTGATGGGTGGCTGGGCAGCACAGCGGCACGTGGCAGAGCTCAGGCTGCAGGGTCTGCGGCGCTCCTGCCACGTCGCCCAGCAGCCTCCCTACCAGGAAGTCCAGGGCTCCTACGGGTCTCGTGGCGACCAAACCGCTTTTTCCATTTCTTCTGCTTTTCCGGAAAAGCTGTCTACACTGGCCCTTTTCGGAAAAGCTTTTCCGGAAAAAGGACTTTTGCCTGAGCGGGAGCGGCATAGCTTTTCCGGAAAAGCGGCTGATTTCATACAGTAGATCGTCATTGCTTTTCCGGAAAAGCGGCTGATTTCATACAGTAGATCGTCATTGCTTTTCCGGAAAAGCAAGTGGCCAGTGTAGACAGCTCGCACCTTATTCCGGAAAAGCGGCTGATTTTCCGGAATAAGTGGCCCAGTGTAGACACAGCCATTATGTTTCTCTAATATGTTAAATTGGATTGGGAGGATGGCCAGAGATGAAATGGGGAGTACTGTTATGCTGGAAGGTATTAATTGCTGCTAGCAAACAGTTCATTGATCTACGCAGCTGGTGTAAGTTGTTGGGTTTGTAGCTTCCTAACAGTTTGGGGGGCACCAGCACCCAAAATGTGGTCCTTTCCTCGCCCCCAAGATCCCACGCCTACACTGCCCCTTCCCATGAGGCCCTGCTTCTGTACCACCTCTTTCTCCCAAGACCCTGCATGCTCCCCTCCCCCATCACTTGTCCATATGGACAGTCGAAAGGGGGAGGACTATCCTTTTAAAAGTGGTAGGAACATGCCCCCATTTCTGATTCCCCCGGGTCCATGTATACCCTTTTCTGTTTTCTGATTTTCATGAAGGGCTCTGCCCACTGACACCTAGAACAATCTTTGAATTCTGTAATTGATGTGAAATAGCATTCAAAGGTTGTTGCATTGAAACACACGCCAGCAATCAGAGGCTATGTCTAGATTGCAGGCTTCTTTCGGAAGCTTTTCTGGAAGAGATCTTCTGAAAAAACTTCTTCCGAAAGAGAGAATCCACACTGCCAAAGCGCTTTGAAAAAGTGATCTGCTTTTTTGAAAGATAGTGTCCACACTGAATGGATGCTATCTTACATGAAAGCTGTGATTACTGTGGATGGAGTGGCCACCAGGGTACCTGTGCTTTTTTCTCTTTCCTCTTCTTTCAAAAGAACTCCCTCTTCCCTGTCCACACACGCCTTTTTCCAAAAGAGCTCTTTCAGAAAAAGGCTTCTTCCTTGTAGAAAGAGGTTTACCAATGTCAGAAAAAAACCCTCCGTTCTTTCGATTTTTTTCCCAAAAGAACGTGATTGCAATGTGGAAGTAAGTGAAGGTTTTTTTTTTTAAATGGCTGTCTTTCCGATAAAACTCTGCAATGTAGACATACCCTGAGTATACATGTGTGCTTTGCTTGGCCATTTAATGTTATTCAAAGTCATTTACATTTTGAAACTTTCCCCTCAGTATCTTCACTGATGTTCTGTACAGTCACAAGAAGCTACCCACAAGGAACTTATTGCAGATCTTAATTTGTCATCTATTTCACTTGAAAGAGAGGTTTTTCAAAGAAAACAAATGTGAATGCTTTTTTGGTGTTGTTTTATTCTGAAACAATCAAAACAATTGCGTATACCTTTTAAACTGAAGAAAAAGCCAATTTCTATGGCAGTATGATCAACACATGAAAACCTGATTTCTTAATCAAAGTGCAGAGACTGTTTTCAATAGCAGAATTAGCAGAGGACCGACATGACCCTAATTTTTTTTTAAATCTTTATTCATTCCCAATAGTATGACTTAAGATCCCTTGCAGAGTTACTGGTGTGATATTGTCTCCTGGAAATCAATATAAGTATCAGAATCAATAGGTCAACAACCTATTTTTAATGCGGAAAAAAAAGCAAGAGAAGATTGCAATCACATTACAATATTCGAAAGCCCTGCAGTAAGATCTTGATTCTAGCCATATAAAATCAAAAGATTCCATTTTACATATAAGATAAAAATACTCCAATTAAAAACGCTTCTTCCCATGCTTACCTTCCTGTTGGTATTGCAGGGAAGAAACAAAGAGGGTTAATTGTTCTGTTTCTTTAGTTAACAATGATGCTGCTGTCTATATGCCAAAAGCATACCTCTGTTTTGGCAGCCCACCAATAAAATAAAGAGAATACATGCATTATTGATACACTGTCTTCTGCAGAATTAAAAATAAATGTACAAATTGGTATTGCAAATTTTGTCCCTTTTTCAGAACTTCGTCAATACATCTTTTGTGTCTATAATGAAAAGAATGGGACAAGCTTTTATTTCTAGTCCAGATGTTTTTCTTCAAAAATCTAATCTTCACACAAAATGTGAAGGCAGACCTAGACTCCACAGATGAATTGATATCTCTGGGGGCACATCTATAGTGCAGACTTATTTCAAAATAAGCTATTCCGGAAGAAATGCTCCGAAATAGCTTATTTTGATATAGCACATCTACACTACAGGGAAGTCTCAAAATTAATCTGAGGCAGGCTTCCCTTATGTGAATGTGCTACCTCCATTTAGAGCTCCAGGAGGCACAGGGGAGTAATTAGTCTGAATGGCCCTGGAAAGGAGCAATTTCAAAATAGCAGCAGTGGAGCATCTACACACGCCTTATTTTGAAATAGCTATATTGAAATAGTGATAGAGATGCAGCCGTGTTAGGCTGGTGTAGCTGAAACAAAAAACAGGACTATGTAGCACTTTAAAGACTAACAAGATGGTTTATTAGGCGATGAGCTTTCGTGGGCCAGACCCACTTCCTCAGATCAAATAGTGGAAGAAAACTGGCACAACCATATATACCAAAGGATACAATCAAAAAAATGAACACATATGAGAAGGAGAAATCAAATTTCAGAACAGAAGGGGGATAAGGGGGGGAGGTAAATGTCTGTGAGCTAATGATATTAGAGGTGATAATTGGGGAGCTATCTTTGTAATGGGTAAGATAATTAATGTCTTTGTTTAGACTGAGGCGTAAAGTGTCGAATTTAAGCATGAATGACACTTTTAACACCAGACTTGAAAGAGAATCCTCTGAACTGTCATTCATGCTCATTGCATGAGGAGTAACAGTTAATTCGAGGGAAGGGTTTCCGATCGAACTACCGTGTCTACACGCGGCAAGTTAAATCGGGCGACCAGGATTTTAAAATGGCGACTGGCTGCAATTATGCTAATCAAGCGTGGGATATTTAAATCCCGTGCTCGATTTGCAACTTCGGTATGCTTCATTTGCCTCCCTAGTTCAAACTAGGGGGCAAGTGTAGACATACCCATGGTGAATAAGCTTCAAGCCAGCTCTCTGTGTATGCGAGACGGAATTTCGCTGGCTGAGAAGAATTCACTATGAGTGTGCACAGTTACATTTCTACCACAGTGATAAAGAAGCATCAAAGTATCAAAGGTCAATTTCTTTCCTAAGCATGTGCTCAAACTACATGAAAAATATTGAAAGGGTCAACATCAACTTTGCCAATAACTCCCAAAACTGAAGCTAGTTCCTCCTCTTCTCCATTCACAGGATGATTGGTCCTCCACATCCATTACAAAAAAACATCCTCTCAAGCTTCCTTGTTCACCACAAGCAACATTTTAATAAAAACCAAACAACCCTCGTGCTAGTGTGCATTTGTACAATACAATTAAATGATGGACAAATTGCCACCACCCTATACCAGAAACCTACCAACCGCTACACTTACCTTCATGCCTCTAGCTTCCATCCGAGACACATTTCTCAATCTATTGTATACAACCAAGCCCTAAAATACAAGCAGAGTTGCTCCAATCGCACAGACAGAGACAAACACCTACAGAAGCTATATAGAACATTCTTAAAATTGAAATACCCACCCGGAGAAGTGAAAAAGCAGATTGACAGAGACAAAAGAGCACCTAGGCATGAACTACTTCAAGACAGGCCAAAAAGAGAAAACAACAGAATTCCACTTGTCATCACCTACAGTCCACAACTTAAACCCCTTCAACACACTATCAACAATCTACAACCTATCCTAGAAAATGGCCCCTCACTCTCAGAGGACTTGGGGGAAAGGCCAGTTCTCACCTACAGGCAACCCCTAACCTCAAACAAATTCTTTCCAGTAACCACGCAACACACGTCCATCATAATCATCCAGGAACCCACCCCGCAATCAGTCCCGGGGCCAATTCTGCCCACACATCTACACTAGCGATTTCATCACTGGACCCAACCACATCAGCCATCAAATCAGAGGCTCATTTAACTTCACTTCCACTAATGTGATCTATGCCAGCAATACCCCACTGCCATGTATATTGGCCAAACTGGACAGTCTCTATGGGAAAGAATTAATGGACACAAATCAGATATCCAAAAAGGCAATACACAAAAACCTGTTGGAGAACACTTTAATCTGCCTGGACACTCATTAATGGATCTCCAAGTCACCAATTTGTTTCAGGCCAATTCCACAAGCCAAATACACAGAGAAAGGTTGGAACTTAATTTCATTCACAAGTTTAATTCTTATGCAAATGGTATGAACAGGGACATCAACTGGCTCACACACTAAATTCCACATCCTAATGACTTAACCAACCAACCAAACAATGGAAGTGCTAATTGTTCTTATTAGCCTCTTGTAACTATTTGAACCGTCTACTCACTATCTCTTTTTTTCCTCCCCTTCTTTTTTCTCTTTTTTTCCTCCTCACACACTTCCCTCCCTCCCCTCTCCCCACACACACTTTCCCTTATTTATTCTTGGATCTGGATTTCTAATACTCCTGTAATCTGAAGAAGTGGTTTGTGCCCACGAAAGAAGCTCATGATACCATCTACATGTTTTGTTAGTCTTTAAGGTGCTACTAGACTATTTATTGGTATAATTTGTTTCTCGTAGCCCTGGTCTACACTAGGACTATTTCAAAATTAGCCCCCCAATGTCAAATTTATAAGCGGAGCATCCACACTACACGCCTGTTATTTCAAACTACTGGACCGCAGAATTTGAAATCTGTACTGCTTTTCATCAGGAGTAACGCTAATTCTGAAATAGTTATTTCAAAATAATGGTAGTGTGGATGCTCTGTAGAGTAATTCAAACTAATTAATCACCAGTGCTTCCTGGGGCACTATGTACGAGGTAGCATGGCCATATCAACGGATCCTGCCTTGCACTAATTTTGAGGCTTCCCCATAGTGCAGACATGCTTGTTTGATTTTGTTAAATCGGGAGTTATTAAGTCAAATTTAGTCATTTCAAAATACTTTCCTACTGTAGACATAGCCTTTAAAGTGTAAAGAATCCACACCCCTAAGTGATGCCCACCAGCGTAGACAGCACTCTGTCAATGGCAGGCAGATTAACTTCTATTGAGAAAATTCACCTGTCAGCATAATAGCTGCAGTGTTTTAAGTGTAGACCTGCCTTGATTCCCTCCCTCTTTAGCCTCCACCTCTGTCCCTATCTCTTCCCTCCCCACAAGACACATACACACACACTTGGATTTCTCTCTCCTTTCATTCCCTTCCATGTCTATTTGCCATACTCACTCTTCCCATCTCATGGTCTTTGTTTTCTTCCTTCAGATTCTCTCTTCTACCACCTTTCCTTCTAGAGACTCTTCCATCCAGACTCTCTTTCCCGCCTCACAGAGCCTTAGTCCCCTACCCCAGTATCACTCCTTACCTACAGATCCTTCTCTGCCCTTCTTCCTTCATTTGTTGAGTGTTGTGGTAGCCATGTTGGTCCCAAAGTGGGTGAGGCAATAGCTTCTATTGGACCAACTGCTGAAGAGGAGAGAGAGAAACGTTAGAGCTTAGGCCAAATCTACAGCACCACTTACTCTAGCATAATTTATGTCACTCATGGATGTGAAAAAAACACTCCCATGAGCAACATAAGTAACACTGATCTAAGCGCTGGTGTGGACAATGCTATGTCAGAGGGAGAGCTTTTTCCACCAACACAGCTACTGCCTCTCATAGAGGTGGATTTATTATGCTAAGGGGAGAGCTCCCTCTTGCTGGCTTAGAGTACTATACTAGTGCTCCTAGTGTAGACGGCCCTTACGCAGAGCTCTTCTTCACGTTTAGAAATTAACTCAAAATATGACTTCAAAATACAAGATTTGAACAGACTATTTAGCATAAGCAGTCAACATATTTCAAAGGACCTTTCAAGGTGAAGAGGTCCATTAAAATGTCCATCCTTCATTCTTTTAGACTCTGAATCTCCCTCTCATGCACACAAGGGAGGGATACCTTCTCATTGTACCTTGCCTTCTTTTTTTCCTACCCACTGGGAACTGGACTGAAGCTGTCTAATCAATCAATAATAAATACATCCCTTTTTACATGGAGTGTGCATTTATCAGAAGCACAGTAAGGAAATCCATTCCCTATGTCTCAATAAATCTTCCAAGTCATATAAAACTAAATCCCAATTTGGCCATATTTTAGAATGAGGTATAAAGCAAAAACCCTGGCTAAAAAGGAAGTAATCTGCCTACTTTGTTGTTCATGCCAGTTTCTTCATTTAGGGTGGATTTGGAGAAGGATCTAGTAGCAAAAAAAATGTCAAATATAGATGGGAAACATTTGATTCATGGGGAGATTGTGAGCTATGTATGGAAAAGCATGGGACATAACAGGAGTTAACTTAATATCCATGAAATGGGTGAGAGTTAGAACTATCACTTTAGAGAGGGCCCAAACTTTTAGTACAGAATATCGATGCTACTCTATATATGCCATTCTTTGTGGAGGGTTAGAAATAGGATGAGGGTCTTGCATCTTTTTGACTTTGTGCTTTATGAATTGGTTTCTTTATCCAGCTTTTTGTTTGTCTAATATATATAACTCTTTAGAAACAACAAGCACTCTCCTTTTTATTAAATCTTTATGAAACTCTGGAAAATATCAAATTACTGCCATTGCAAAGACAACTCAGTTGCTTGGACCTTTTGGCCATATCCTGGAATTTAGAAGAAAACATACTCCTGAACAAAGTTTTTCGGGGGAGATGGAAATAGGAGCTTTAAAGTTGGAAGCTAGATTAGGTCTGTCCAAAAGCAGGTACTCAAGAAAGAAGAAGAAAGCACAAATAGCTCCTGCAGATCCAGAAGCATTCCACAGACTGCTTTTGAGATCACAACTGGGGTCCAGACCTTTCTGAATATTGGCAGGTAGGTCAGAGGACTGTGCTGGTAGACAGCCTTAGCTACACTTGTAAAGGAAGTGTAAGAGCCACCCAAAGGACTCTTTCCAAAATGCTCTTGGAGACATTCTCCCTACAATAACACTCTGCTTGCATGGTAGAAACACCCACTAGAGACATAACCATGAAGAGAAGAGTGTAGTTAGGAGGTAGCAAGATTGGACATAGTATGACTT
This sequence comes from Rafetus swinhoei, assembly GCA_019425775.1. Taxonomy (NCBI): domain Eukaryota; kingdom Metazoa; phylum Chordata; order Testudines; family Trionychidae; genus Rafetus; species Rafetus swinhoei. The sequence goes on along the minus strand of CM033436.1, from coordinate 43,560,841 downwards.
TCACTGTATAAGTAATGAGAGGTGTCCTATGATTGGTCATATAACAGGGGTGGGCAATAAGCAGCCCATGGGCTGGACATGGTTCCCCAGGATTCACCACTGGTAGGTCACCAAATGCTTTATTTACCTGACTGAGGCCAATAAGAGCTGTGTGTCTCTGTACTTGTGGAACACTCGTAAATAAAATGTCTGGCACCTCACCAGAAGCTAACTCGGGCCACTTATTGCCCACCTCTGTAATAACAAAAATATTGAAGCAACACTCCTCCCTTTCCGAAATCCTCATTTCCTTCCCTGCCCATTCAAGTAGTTCAATACTATAGAAACACTAAGTGAAATGCTAGCTTTATTAAGATCTATGGCAAAGTTCTCATTGAGGCCAAAGTTAAATTAAGCATACTTCTCCAAGTCAAGTGGTCATTCCTGGTACAGCTATTAACACCTGATATCTGCTTTTGGGGGACCACTACAAGTAATACAGTTAAGCCATGGGAGTATTGGTCCAGATAATGATAACTTCAACGTAGCCTATCTCCAGTGATCACACAGAGAAGGAATGACTCAGTTAACAAACAAAACGGATCCACTTCAGTTCCTGGTCAAGGAAGAGAAAAGGGAGACAAGTTGAGGAAATTATCTAAATTTCAACATTTTGACAAGAGAGACCTGAATTCGCCTCTTGAGGAAGAGGTTTCTTCTAGCTCATATATATACATGATGCTTAGGTTGTCATTTAAAAAAAAGTAAACCAGAGGAAGTTGGTTTCTTGGTTAGCATAGAAGACCAGTCATCTGGAACTGTGCATTTGACTTCTGTCCCAGTCTTCTTATTTGACAAGTCATTTCACTCCTTTGTAACTTAGTTTCTTACTATGTAAAATAGAGATTAGACCACCTACTTACACTCAAGAGTCTTGGAAGATATAATATTTAGGTGCTTTTATATCTTTGATTAGGAATGCAAAGATGTATTTCACAGACTGTAAAGTATTTCAAGGACCAATGGTTAACCAGGGAGAATTCTAAGACCTCTTGGTTTAAAACTAGATTTTAAACTTCTGAGCAGAACTCCATATCAGGAAGCAATCCTCTAAAAAACATTCAGAAGAACGGCCGTACTGGGTCAGACCAAAGGTCCATCTAGCCCAGTATCCTGTCTGCCGACAGTGGCGAGCACCAGGTGCCCAGAGAGGGTGGACCGAAGACAATGATCAAGCCATTTGTCTCCTGCCATCCTTCTCCAGCCTCTGACAAACAGAGGCCAAGGACACCATTTTATCCCCTGGCTAATAGCCTTTTATGGACCTAACCTCCATGAAATTATCTAGCTTCTCTTTAAACTCTATTATAGTCCTAGCCTTCACAGCCTCCTCTGGCAAGGAGTTCCACAGGCTGACTACACGCTGTGTGAAAAAGAACTTTCTTTTAAGGTTATTCAAAGGTTATGATCTGCAAATACCTAATGCATTTGTTAAAGGAAAATTGCTCTGTTATTTTTATGTTACCAACATGGGGAGGCACCTGTTAGCAATACAAATTGGCTTTTCTTATTATAGCATGTTAGGATTTACATGCTCGTAAGATTCCACTTAACATTTTTAGTAAGTCATGGCATCATGACTACAGAGACACTTGAGATAACTTTTGATTCTAAGTTCCTATATTCACTGGTTTATTATTTTCAGGGGGAAAAAATACCGCTGGGGCTATAATCTCTTATGCTTTTTCACTAGCCCAGATGTGAATTATTTTTAGATGATTTACAGAAAATCCACTCAGCTGTTAGAATTACCCAAGCATAACAATCTAATGGTGTTTCAGCCATTATAAATGTGTCTTGGATGCTTGTTTTGCATTTACATCACTCAAAAGGTTTCATTTTTGAACGTTCAAGCTTGGCAAATCTAGAGCTCTTAATGAACAATGCACATTTCTCCCATTCTGGGGGGAAAAACAGTTTGAAAATAGATCTAGAATAGGTGAAGATAGCATATGTGCAGAACATTATTTCTTTCTAGATTTCCAGCATAATGAAGTATATCTTTAGACTTCAGTGTATCCCTGGCTCTCTGGTCAGCTCTGCACTTCCACTTGCAGGACTGGCAGTATCACCTCCCTCCACCATTGAAATGCACCCTTTCCATATGTCCTGAGATAAACACAGCTAACAGCAATGCTCTTGGCTCCTTCCAGCTTAAGCCCATATATGCTTGTACACATAAGTAAGCTTATAGGTCTTCAGAAGGGAATAATATCTGCTTTTAAGAAATACCCAACTGAACACAAGAAATCTTGCTACCTGGAGAGACTAGTGTGGTAACTTGATAAATGCTGGCTTTTTAACACTGATCATTAGTTTACACCCAACCATCCTTCACAAATACAGTATAAATACAATAGTCACAATTCAAAAGTCAGCAACATGCCACATAGAAGAGTTAGCAGTGATGTCTGGTAGATCAACGGGGAGTCCTGTGGCACCTTATAGACCAACAGATTTATTGGAGCATAAGCTTTCCTGGACAAAGACCCACTTCGTCAGATGCATGTAGTGGAAATTACAGAGGCAGGTATAAATATACAGGCATAAGAAAAGAGTTTCAATCAAGAGTAAGGCTAGAGATAACGAGGTCAATTCAATCAGGGAGGATGAGGCCCACTTCTAGCAGCTGATGTGGAGGTGTGAACACCAAGAAAGGAGAAACTGCTTTTGTAGTTGGCTAGCTATTCACAATCTTTGTTTAACCTAAACTGATGGTGTCAAATTTGCAGATGAACTGTAGCTCAGTAGTTTCTCTGAAGTCTGTTCTTGAAGTTTTTTTGTTGCAGGATGGCTACCTTTAAATCTGCTATTGTGTGTCCAGGGAGATTGAAGTACTCTCCTACAGGTTTTTGTATATTACCATTCCTGATATCTGATTTGTGTCTGTTTATTCTTTTACGTAGGGACTGCCCAGTTTGGCCAATGTATATAGCAGAGGGGCATTGCTGGCACATGATAGTGTATATTACATTGGTAGATGTGCAGGTGAATGAACCCATGATGGTGTGGCTGATCTAGTTACATCCTGTGATGGTGTCACTGGTGTAGATATGTGGGCAGAGTTGGCACCGAGGTTTGTTGCAGGGATTGGTTCCTGAGTTAGAGTTACTGTGGTGCAGTATATAGTTGCTGGTGAGAATTTGCTTCAGGTTGGCGGGTTGTCTGTGGGCGAGGACTGGCCTGCCTCCGAAGGCCTGTGAAAGTGAGGGATCATTATCCAGGATGGGTTATAGATCACTGATAATGCGTTGGAGTGGTTTTAGCTGAAGACTGTAGGTGATGGCCAGTGGTGTTCTGTTGGTTTCTTTGTTGGGCTTGTCTTGTAGTAGGAGGCTTCTGGGTACACGTCTGGCTCTGTTAATCTGTTTCCTCACTTCCTCGGGCAGGTATTGTAGTTTCTGGTAGATCAGCTTTTCCCCTTCACTCAACCATCAGAGCTGTCAGAGGCCTGTTCTATATTCTGGGAGACAAGGACTTTTTAAATGACCATTCTGCATGTCCTGGGAAAATCTGCTACCTGATTCCTGATGAAAATTGTGTTGTGATCTGTTGAGGACTTCAGGAGCTTTTTCTCATGGTTACAGGTCTTGACTGCAGATTCCGTTCTCTGGCAATACTCCCGTTCAGTTCCTTGGGAGTGTTGGTAGAGGGATGAGTGCAGGATCAGAACCTATGTGACAATTTTTAACTCAGGAGAAAGTCTCTGAAAAATCTAGAATGCAAAATCAGGGATTGTCATTGAATCATAAAATCCTCCCCTTTGGGAAAATAGATTTTCATTACTGATGTGTATTTAGAGAGACGCAAGGCACAAAATTCAGATCTGGATTTCAATCCCACATGAAGTTCAGTGGTATTTAGGGCCAGGGATTTGGTTGAGGTCACATTTAAATTGTTATATTCTTCCTATGGAAAGCTAATGATACATATTTTCAAATTGTCCATGAGACGAGGCGCCTCCGCCCCACACCGTAAAACAGACTATGGGCTGGGCCCAGCTGGCTGAAAGCGCCTCTCCTTCACGGCCCTGCTGGGCATGCTCACAGGTGAACTGGGGTATAAGAAGCCCTGAGACAGCTCACTCAGGGCTGACCACCGAAGGGGAAGGACCTGCAGAGTGAGCTCCAGAGCGGGAAGAGCCGACACAGCCTGACCTGATGCAGCAGCCACTACAGCCCTAGCAACAACCGCCACAGAGCCAGCCCCAGCCCCAGAGACAGGCTGGAGGTACGGCAGTGGAGAGAAAATGCGGGGTGGTAGGAAGTGGCCCAGAGCAGGGAATTGAAACCCCAAGTGCTCGGCATGTTGCGGGGCGGGAACCCCCCGCTGAGCGAGCAATGGACCGAGCCACTTCTTGTAGGGCCTTGGGTCGGGACCCGGTGGAGTGGGAGGGTCCAGGTCCCCCTCCCACTCCCTCTGCAGTGCTCTGAAGCAGAGGTAGCCCCCGAAGCCTGTGGACTAGACCTCAGGGCCATATTTACCCCAAGAAAGGGGCCAGTGTTAGAGACCCCGGTGGGGGGGGGGGGCATCACAAGGACAAGGCCACAGGGCCGTATTTACCCCAAGAGAGGGGCCTGCACTAGAGACTGAGCCGCAGGGCCGTATTGACCCCGATAGGGGGGGCATCACAAGGACTAGGCCGCAGGGCTGTATTCACCCCAAGAGAGGGGCCTGCTTTAGAGACTGGGACGCAGGCCCATATTGACCCCAATAGGGAGGAATCCGAAGGACTAGGACGCAGGGCTGTATTTACCCCAGGAGAGAGGCCTGCTTTAGAGATTGGAACGTGGGACCAGATTGACCCTGAGAGGGGGGCACCACAAGGACTTGGCCTCAGGGCCATATTTACCCCGGTAGAGGAGCCTGTTGCAAAGCCTGAGCCGCAGGGCCGTATTGACTTCAACAGAGGGGCATCAGAGACTCAGACACCAGCCATTGGGCCGTGCAGACCCCAATAAGTGGACCCGTGGGGAATTTTGACCACGAAGCCCCGCACAAAGGGAATGTGCCGCTCAACAGTCCATAATACTGATGCCTTTATAGCTTTTTATATAGTGTAATCAATTAATATTCACCACTGCCTAGGTACATCCATTTTAATTTGAATGTTTCAAAGTATTTTCTTTTCTTTTTTTCTTTTTCATGGTTCTGAGAGTCTGGATCAAGACTTTTAAATGAAGAGGACAGCTGTGAACGGGCTAAGCGCATACAACCTAACTCCTCTAATATCAGTGCACAGGAATTTATGTTTATACTGCTGAGCAGGATTAGCCATAATGAGCACATTATACCAGATTTGCAGGATCTGCACCGACTTACTATTTACTTCTGTGTAAAATTCAACGCATTGCCAGTCATCTATAAAGCCCTATGAGGGTTGGTTCTTGGGGAGATCAATTGTTTTCACATATGCTACTGGAGTAGTTAAGGAGAGTTGAGGCGTGTGGACTAGCAGCATAAAATTTCCCTGGAGGCAGAGATTCCACTTAAGTGGTGTATAGCGCTATGCTGGTGCTCCGCATCAGTGGGAATTTCACTCATAGACCCCCGCAGTCAGTGTTTGGCTGCAGATGATTCTGGAATTTGCTTTATCCACTGCCACTCGGGCAACAGAGCCAGAGTGTTGATCTTTAGGGCACACAGGAAGAGGCAGAAAGGCTGGGCAGGGGAATTAGTGTGCATCTTGTTTCATGAGTGACTCGGGGGACACTGGTCAGTATGATTTGTGCTCACAGGTCTCTGCACTGAATTCTATTTATAAATCTAAGTAGAAGATTTACTCGGTGTTGCTCGGGTCCTTAACTCAATTAATTCTTGTTTTTCTTCATTTAAATCAGGGGTTGGGAACCTCAGCCCCAGGGGCTAGATCCATCCCTTGAGGCTCAGCATTGGGGAGCCCGTGCTGGTGCTAACGCCCCCCCCGCCACCCACCTGCAGGGCTAGAGCACACAAAACCTACCCCCCTAGTCTCTGGTGTGCAAGGGGAATGTGGGGAGTGTCTTTCTCCTTCTCAGTCAGGGGCTTCTCATATTGCATCTCACTTGTGTGCAGCCCCCAACTGATTTTTCTGTGGGTCAGCGGCCCCCAACCCAAAAAAGTTTTCCCACCCCTGATTTAAATCATTGTTCTGGGGTGGGGCTTGGATGAAGGGTTCAGTATGCAGGCTGCCCTGGAGAGAGAGGGCTACCCCAGCCCTCTCACACACAGAAGGTTGGGGCCAGGTGAAAAGTGCTTCTCCATGGCTGCAGCAGGCTCCAGCAGGCACAGCCAGAAGAGGGATGCATGTTCCCCAGCTGGGGCAGGTCCAGTTTCATTTGTCCCCCGTGTTCCCCACCCAGAGTGAGGAATGCAGCAAACTGTGCATATTCCCCCTCACTCCCCGACGAAGGAGAACAGCTAGCAATGTGCCCATACAAATTGGGTAGGACGGGGAGAGCTGCAGCCCCCTGCCCTCCCTAACCTTGGCTGGGGCAGGTCCAAGTTCATCTGCCCCCTGCGCCTCTCACCAAGAGTGAGGAATGCAGCAAATTGTGCACTTTCCCCTTGCTCCCTGATGAGGGGAACAGCCAGCAACATCCCCATATGTATCAAGGAGGATTCTTAAGTGGAATTCTTAGGTAACAGAATCCTCCCTAAAAGGTGATGGGGAGGATGGTAGGCTGTTTAGGGCTGGGACTTGGGGGAGGGATAAGCCCTGAGCCAATCTCTTTCCCTGCCTGGTGATTCTGTCTCTTTTCTGTGTGGTTTTATGAGAAGCAATCCCATTCCAGGCACATCCCATTGTCCTGGCACAACCAAATCCTTACCTTGGTTTAAGCTATGATAAGAGGAGGAACATACCGAATTTGGTGGTCTTAGCTCTTACCTTTTAGGAGGAGTTCTTGAATATGCAGGCAAATGCACAGAGAGACAAAGTCTCTGAAACATAGAGTAGATAAGTAGAGTTTTATAAGCAAAATCCCCCTGTATACCACACCCCATTGTATTACATCTGTATAAATAATTACATATACTAGCCTATAGGTGTCAGGATGTATGTGGGATTCTTAGATAACAGTGCAGGACTCCTAGGCTGTGTCTACACTGGCACCCTTTTTCGGAAAAGGGATGCTAATGAGACACAGCACAATTGCAAATCCGCAGGGGATTTAAATATCCCCTGCAGCATTTGCATCTCTTATTCCTACTTATTCCTTTCAAGTAGGAATAAGAGATCTTGCGGAAAAGGGTTTATTTTCCGCAAGATCGCTTCTAGACTGGCGCTTTTCTCCGGCAAAACCCCGAGCCGGAAAAAAGCGGCAGCCATGTTCATGCAAATGCCACGGGGGATATTTAAATCCCCCGCAGATTTGCAATTGCGCTGTGTCTCATTAGCATCCCTTTTCCGAAAAAGGGTGCCAGTGTAGACACAGCCTAGGAGTCCTGCACTGTTATCTAAGAATCCCACATACATCCTGACGCCTATAGGCTAGTAATATCAAGACCAGACACTCATCAGTGCTTGGTGGAGCTGACAGCCACCGTGAGCCATGAGGCAATGTGTGGTGGGGGGAGGGGAGGATGGCTCTGCACTCCCAGAAAGGGCAGGGCCAAAGGTGGAAGAGTCAGAGTCAAAGATAGTCAGCCCTTAGCACCACCCAGTAAGGCCCCCCTTCAACCTTCAGAGTCACGTGGAATGGTGCTCCATCAGCAATTCAAAGGGGTCCGGGACTCCTGCTGCTGCTGCTGCTATGGGTCCCTTCAAAGCTCCAGGCCCCAAGGGCAATTGCCCCCTTAACCTTCCCACCTTACCCCCTTTGGCAGGCCTGTCAGTGCTTGGTTCTGCAGTGATTGGCACTATATAAATAAAGTTATAGATGCACTACTAAAGCAATACTTAGATTATGTTTTTCTGTGTGTACTATACTTCTGTCTTGTTCGCTGTTTTCTTCCCACCACTCTATCACAGAATTCTAAGCAGGTTAAAGGGGCTAAGATGCAATTCATAATTCTTTACAAAATTCCAACCCTTCATTTAGCAACAGCTGAAGATTTGCCCCACCCCCCCACACATACACAGACAAGGCCTGAGCTGGTATTTTGGAAATTTGAATGAAAGAGCTTGCATTGTTAAAAGGGATGACTGTAAAAGCAGAGCTGCGTGAGGGATGACTGGCAGGAAAATGAGTCCCTTAGTATTAGTGAGAAAGAGTTTTGTCTTTTTTGTCATGTAATAATTTTCACTGAAAAATCTTTTAAAGTGGTGACATCCCTCCTCTTTAATTCTGCTTGCAAAATCCAGAGCATTGTGAGGATGCACTGGAGTCTGGATTTTTCAAAGGAGTTGCTCTCTTTAATTCCATTTAAACGGGGTTTGGAGCAAAGTTTTATAGGAAAACTAATTACAGAGAGCCAAGCGTGCCTCCAGTTTAAACTGTTACGTAATATTAAATTCTCATTCCATGGGTGCTGGCTTTTTTTTTTAAACGTCTCTCTGAAGTACAAACTGTTAAAAATGCAAATGGTCTAAACACAAAATTCTTACATCAAAGCGAAATAAAATTATTTTGAAAGGCAGCCTTTGAATGCAATCTTGATTCTAAAGTAAGCCTATTTAGAGAAAATGGGATCCATAAATGTCAAGAACACCTGTAGTCTGTCTGAGAATGTGCCTGCTTTTTGACATTAGCATTGATAAGCCACAGGCACATTAAAACAAACATCCTTTTCTTAATCTGGTTAGAAAGAAGTCAGAGGAGGCGGTTTTGGGTCTTTTTTTTTTAAGATTATTTCTTTTTAAGTTATCTTCCTAGAGATGAGCAAAAATATACACGGGCAAAACGTATTTGGTTGAATAGAAAACATTGGAAAATACTGAGGATTTTTGCTTTGAGAAACTGTAACATTTATGAAAAGCCTAATTGTTTTAAGTGAGGTTTCATTACACAACAATGTAACTACCAGATGACAAAGGCAAGTTATTTTCTAATGGAGTTTCATCCATTAGGAAACGTTATACAATATATTGTATCAGAAACAGAAATTTTGACAACACAAAAATGAAAAACCGCCCCCTCCCCACTTATATAAAAGATTTAATATAAATAATCTTTGGCCTGGGGAAAAGGAACCTATTATTCACCTGAAATTAGATGAGGCATATAAGGCTAATGCATGTAAACAATATTTTAATGGAAACTACTATAGAGAAGTGTTAACCCTCCTTCTGATTAAGAAAAAAACCTGAGGCAGTGATCAGAAAAGCTAAAATGATAGCAATGCAAGGGTAACAAGTAGAGCACTTGGTCTGCCAGGCATTTCTGGTGGAATTTTCAATAATAGATGCTTTTTTTCTATAGGGGATTCTACCAATAAGTCATAATGAGCCAAAATGGTGCTAGAAACCCCAAAAGAAAAAAATGCATCTATTATTAAATACTGTTTTATTTTGTAATTTTGCCCATGCACCTTATAAAAGTGTTTGTTATCGTTTTGCACGGGAAGACAATCACAAGAATAGAAAGAGTTCAAAATGTGAGGGTCCAAAGGACCTCTGTCTATTATTTGTCAATTATTTTGATTGCCAGGTTATATTGTCCACAGGAAGTAACTCCATTTCTATGTTTCAATTATCTCTGTTCAGTAACCCTTTACATTACAAGTTACAGTATAGATGAATTGATTACAACAAGCCTGTATAGTGTATGTGTTAAGCTAAACTCTAAGGGTATGTCTGCACTACAAAGTTAATTCGAAATAACAGCAGTTATTTCGAATTAACTTTAATAGTATAGTGTGACAGAGCCCCACAGCCCGCACTGAAGCCCCCATGGCAAGCGCCCTATTCGGGCGGTGGGGAGGCGCATACCGGCATTGTGCCGGGTGTACGCGTGCCGCAGACCAGCTGGCGGCCTCAGGCGTGGCGGCCGAGGCACGGATGCTGCGGGAGGGGCAGAGCGAGCCAGTAACGTCAGTATGACGTCCCCCTCCAGCGCCGGACGCGGTAGGAGTTTTAAACGCCGCTCCCGCGCTGTGCTGGGGGGATGTGGTAGAGAGACAAACGCCGGAGAATGGAGCCTTCGACCCCAGAGGACAGGAGGCGTTTCGTTCATATGTCGCCAGGGTCTGGCAAGAAAGGTGCGTCGCGGTGGGCGGAGATAAGGGCGCGGCACAAGGTGACACCAGACTAAGCCGTCCACGCTTGGACTCCCCAATCACACCCCGGAAGGGGTAAAGCCCAGGCTGTGTGGGCACTGTTGGAGGACAGCGACCCGAATAGAATAGCGCCGCCGCCGTCCGAGCCAATTCCCCAAAATCGACGACAGGCGGCGCTGTAGGGGGAGTCGGAACCTTTACAAACATCTACACAGGCAAACCACTATTTTGAAATAAATTCGAAATAGTGGAGCCCTTATTTCGAATTTGGTAAACCTCGTTCTACAAGGAGTAATGCCAAATTCAAAATAGCTATTTCGAATTAAGTGCTGTGTAGACACTTAATTCGAAATAGGGGGCCTCCAGCCCTTCCCAGGGAACCCTGGTGGCTACTCTAGACTCTGGGCACAACCAGGAAAGCTTACTCTCCTTTCCCCCAGACCGGAGACATTAAAGGGGTAGACCCTGGCCACAGTGCCTGTGCCAGCTCCAAGCCTGCCAGCCCAGAGTCAGCAGTGGCCACCGGGGCCCCTGACCCAGTGGCCCCAAAACATGAGCCAGCAAGCCACTGGCAGCCAGCCCTCTACCGCTTCCCAGGAGCAGTCTGCCAGCTCCCAGGAGCCTTACAGGGGCTGGAGAAGGTGGGCGCCTTCCTGGTCCAGGGTGGAGATCATGAACCTTATTCAGGTTTGGGGGGAATGCCCCCAATGTCCATGATCTCCACACTAGATGGAGGAATGCGGCCGTCTATGGTAGGATAGCTGCCAACCTGGCCACCAAAGGCCACATGCGAACGCAGGAGGAGGTTAGCATGAAAGTCAGGTTGGTCCAGCAAGACCCCCAACACTGAGCCCTGAGCTTCCCCTTCCCCTTCTTCCCCTTGCTTCCCCCTCCCCTCTCCCACCCTCTTTCTTCCCCTCTCCCACCTCCTTTTCCCAGTCTCCCCAGAGGTTCATCCCCCCCCAGTTTTGTTCAATAAACCCAGTTTCTATTTTTGAACATATGTGTCTTTTATTTGACATCAGGAAGGGGGGTTAGGGAGGGGTAAGTGGAAGGACGTGAGGGAGGAATGGGGCACGAGCCCCCGGTGGGGAAGACCGGGGAGGTTCTGAGGGCTTCTCGGGGTGGATGCTCTCCCTCAGGGCCTCCTGGATCCTGACAGCCCCCCAATGGACCTCCCGGATGGCAGCCTGCAGCAAGTGCAGCCAGGCTGATGGCAACGACCCCACGAGATGCACCGGTGTGCCCAGGGTCAGCTCTGGCTCCATGTGGCCGAGTGCTGTGGTGTCCCGAGTGCAGGCACTCAGGGCACTCCAAGACAGGACTGCTTTGCTGTCCCTCATTGAGGTAGGCAAGCAAGCGGGGAACCCTGAGCACTGTCTGTCCGGGGTGGGGGTAGGGTCCCTTTAAGCATGGAGCTCAGTTAGCCTCAGGCAGCAGCCCCACACACTAAGTCCTAACCTGAAGCCCTGCCAGCACTGGTTCCGGCCAGTCTTAACTTCGGTTCAGGGTCCACTCAGTGTGGACGTGCTATTTCGAAATAGCAAAATGCTATTTCGAAATAGTTTTTGTGTATAGAGGCGTTATTTCGAATTAGCTTAATTCAAATTAACTATTTCGAATTAAGTTAATTCAAAATAGCACTGTAGTGTAGACATACCCTAAGTTAAGTCATAGGGATATAAGCAAGTAGTCAACTAACTGACAAGCCTAGGCTTATCAGTTAGTCAAGTCGACTACTTGCATGTCTCCCCTCCTTGCTGCCTCTGTACCAGAGGCAGCAAGGGGAAGGAACAGAAGCCAATGCTGGGGGGAGCTGGTTTAAAAGCTGGTTCACCCTAGCACCATCTCTGTGGTGCCACTGCCCTCCCCCCCATTAGAGGCAGCGAGGGGGGCAGGGAGGAGTGATGGGGAGGCTGCCGCGAAGCAGCCTCTGCACACAGTAGGCACAGCCCAGGCTGACGAAGACAGGGGTTGTTTCATGGCAGCAGCCCCTGTCCACGGCCTCATGGACAGGGGCTGCTGGACCTGGAGCAAGCTGGGACTGAGCAAGCCTGGCTCAGTCCCAGCTCATGCTGGGTCTGGAAGCCAACCCCATTGTGGCTCTGCAGTTTAAATGTAATAAGAGGTGGGCAGGTAGGCAGCCCGGCTCCTACTACATTTAAATTGCAGAGCCACAGCGAGGGGTAGCTCCCGACCCTGCAAGAGCTCAGATTGAGCGTTTCCTCCCTTATCGGCTAATCATGTAGCTGATAGAATTCCTATCGACTACATGATTAGCTAATTACTCATATCCTAACATCCCTATTAAGTAACAAAATGTACTTTAATTTTATACTATGGCATAATGTACAGCAATTGCTCAGGAATTCAAGCAAATGTGTGCAAACTTCTTGTTGTGCATATAAAATGCAAACATTGCGATAGTCACTCCTAATAACTTATTTCAGTGCACATCTACTGTAAGTCAAAACTATAGGTCTATTTGTGACAGTCTGTAAATCTAAAAAAAAAACATTTTTATAGCAATTTTGAGTCTTGTGAAATGCACTGTCTCCTCAAAATAGAAACTAATGTCCTTTATCCTTAGTATCTGTACAGGTGTAAGCACCCATATATTACTTCACTTAACATGCTTCACTTTTGACCTAAGGGAGCGCTTGTAGAGGAAAAAACCAGTTCTATCCCCATCCTGCTTATAATCTTCACCCTGTAGATTTCACACAGCCCTCTATCTGACCTTAGTTAAAACATAAAATAAATAGGGTGAAAAAAACACTTTAGTTGTTTTTGATTGTTTATTCTTAAAAACAAAGCCACCTTTTCTTTTAGAAAACCCTACAACCATCCAGTATGCTGCAGCTACTCTAATTCCTGGATATTGGTTACTTTATTCTTCATTTGCAAACTTGAACAAATCTATTCATAATTCTAACTCACTGCTGAGCAGTTTCCTTCTAGTCCTCTTTTCAGTTTAACCCTTATTGACTACACCCTCGAATGCCCAGGAATATCTTTCTACTTCTCTTATGTTTAAGTTACACATCCTTCTGATCAGTTACAAACTACAGTAGACTTCCAATAATCCGGCACCTTTGGGACCTAGGTGGTGCTGGATTATCAGATATGCCAGAGTATCGGGGGCTGTGACGGAGTAACGGTAGTTCGAATTAGGAGCTTTAATTCGAACTACCTAGTCCGTGCTGCGTGTAGCCATGGGCAGGGAGTTCGAACTACGGGGGCATTTAAAAATGGCGGTGCCCGGGAACATGCAAATAAAGCCCGGGATATTTAAATCCTGGGCTTCATTTGCAAGTTCGAATGCCTACATTAGCCGCCCTAGTTCGAACTAGGGTGGCAGTGTAGACATACCCTAAGAGTGCCGATGATGGGGGGTAGCAATCAGTGGACTCGTTCGAAGATTCCAAAGCCTGCTACTACTGTGGTATAAAACATGAACAAAAATGTATCTTATACCTTAACCTAAGAGTGCCTAAAATTGAGTTTATCACATCAAATGCTAGTGGTGAAGTCCCACACAAGTTTCAATTATCATATAGATAGCTTCAGTGTTTCTTTTGAGTATATCTGCCAACGCGATGGAGATGGGTAGACCAGTCTATCTAGCCCGTTCTCCTAAAATGACTACACTTGAAACGATGCAACTGTGCTACTGTAATGCCCAGTGTAGACACTATCTATACCAATGGGAGGTTTCCCCAATGATCTGGTCAACACTACACATTTACAGCACACACTGCATTGCATTGACCTAGCTGTGGAAGTTGTCTTCACATACATTTGGCTCCCACTGATTTAAGTCCTGTTTATGCCATTTAGCAACACCACTGCCTCAAGGAGCGCAGAATCATGGATGATGTTATTAGGCAGAAACAGTGTCAATGTGTAGCTTTGAGTAGCTTATATTAAATATTAATGTCCTACAGTGCCTCACCCTGACTTTATAATCAATACAAGTACTCACAGTGGCACCACAGACACAGAGAGTCAAGTGTGGACACACACACACAAGCAATTTAATTAAAAACTGTGATGGCTGTATGCCAATGTAAGTTATTTGACTATTTTGTACCATAGACACGACCTGAGAGGTGCTAGGTAGGTCAATATAGGAATTCTTCCATTGGTGAAGTGTTGCTCTGTGCTGGAGATAGGTTGATATAGATACATCTCACAGGGGTGTGGATTTTTCACACCCAAGAGACATAGCTATACTGAAGTAAATTCCAGTGTAGACCAGGTCTAACACTAGTGAATACCAGGTGTTTCGGAGGAAGGGCAAAATTCTGTGTAAGGGACATTCATGGAATAATTGTGACCATATATACAAATCTGGTAAGTGCTTGATATTTTGAACCATTATGTGAATATTCAAGCAACTTACCTCAACTGAGAGAACAGTTCTCACCTCTGGCGATAATGAAAATTCTGGATATCAGGAAAAGGCATCACCTCTCTTACCAATACTCAGCCCAAACTAACTTTCGTGCAATTCCCAACTTCTACCGGTATTCTTTTGTGTGCATAGAAATAAGAGTGAGGAGAGACCTAACATTATCCAGTTCTTCCCACAGTATAATATGTATTTTGTCTAATTCAATTTTAAATTAATCAAGCCATGGGGTTTCAACATGGCAGAGGGGAGATTATTGAACAGTGTAATAAATCTCAGTGAAAGTCTTCTTTTCACTTGATCAGCTTCACTCCCTTACTTCTAGTTACATCCTCTTCAATCTACCAAAATATTCCCATTCCTCATTGGCGATACATCCTTGAAATATACGTCAATGGTTATATCTCTTCTACCATGTAGCCAAATTGTAAAAAAAAGTAAGACCAGACATCAGCTTGCGTGAATCAACGTGGTATACCGAATCTAAGGAAGCTACATTGATTTACCCAAGATGAGTCTCTGACTTTTAGGATATGTCTACTCTGCAGCTGAGAGCAAATCGTCCAGCCCAGGTAAACAGACTCACATTAGTGGAGTCAAGCTAGTGTGCTAAAAATAGCAGTGTGGACATTATGGTTCGAGCAGACACATGAGGTATCTGACCTCAAATCCAGGGGTTTGAGATCTCGAGCTGCAGCCCAAGATATAATGTCCTCATATGCACAAGTCTGTCTACCCATGCTGGGAGATTCATTCCTACCTACACTGTTCTACAGTATCCAGATGGAGCCAGGACAAAAAAGGTAGACTAATTGAATGCATGTGCATTATTATTCATCTGTTCTTTTTGACATCCAAATTTAATACGGAAATTATCCTGCAAAGGATCATTTTTGCTACCAGTAGTGTCCACACTATAGAATATTAAATTGTAATTAAGTCTTTTCACATTTTTCCTTTCACTGCCCATATCCCAATATTAAAAAGTGAGGCAGAGTTTTTCATTTTGAAATTCCTTTCCAAGTTCCATTTGAGTTATAAATAAGGGAAACTCTGGACTTATAAATACTTCCATTTCTCCAGATAACTTGACTTCTGGCTGCACAGGATGTTTATTGTCATTGAAGGTTAGATAGGGCTTTCTGAACTTGCTTTGACTGATCTCATGGAAAGAAGATGAATTGATAAGCTCATCCAGTGAAGGGTTTTTGTGGGGTTGGGTCAAACTCCTTAAACTTTATTTCAGTTACCAGAGGTCCTGGTATGAAGCTCACACTGGTGCAGGAGGCTTTTTCTCTTGTTTATGAAACAAAATATAAAAACTCTTCTAACCTAACAAGAGACATAAATTTATATCAGGAAAGGAGTTTGGCCTCATTTTCTTTGCAGCATGTTGGGGATTTTTCTTTCTTTCTTTTTTTCTGCCATTGACCATACTTCACTGATTTTATGGATGTTCACACTCCAATTTCAATTCATTCAACATCTTTGGCGAGAATATTAAAAAAAAAAAAAAGTTTCCTCAACCCATTCTAGAAGAATTTCCCCACTTCTAGGGATACCATACATTTGGTCTCCATGGCTTCCTCATTCTTGGCTCTCATGCTCCCAACAAAGGTACAGACTAATTCCAATTATGACATGGACCTTGTCCATTAATAAACAGGCTGACACCACTAGGATTTTTCCTTTCCTATAACTCACAATTTACAGAGCTGTACAAATAATAAATATCCATTCCTCTCTTTAGATCAGTGGTTCTCAAAGTGTGGTCTGAGGACAACTAGTGGTCTGCGACTGTCTTGCAGGTGGGCCATGGGTTTGGGGCTTGACCTGCCCCTGCTCCCTACAGTGGGGAGCCTGCACTGGTGCTCCAGCTCCACGCCTCCACCCATGAAGTTGGAGTGCCAGCGCTGACTTCCAGCTATGGAGGAGAGGGAAGCGGTTCCACATGCTGCCACTCCCCCATTCTCCAGGACACTTTCCCCATGTTCCCATTGGTCGGTATCACAGCCAATGGTAGCAGCAGGGGGAGGTGCTTGGGGAGCAGCAGGAGACATGGAGCCAGGTAAGTGCCCCCATCCCCTTCATGCCCAGATCTTGTACCCCTATTCCCCTCACCGCTTTATAGCAACTGCTATAAAAACATGTTCTAGCACGTGAACAAGGCAAACATTTAAGGGTATGAAACTAGTCTAACAAGCAAGATCTGCATCAGAACCTACTTTAAGGTATGGTTTTATTCCGTCTTGGCTCAGCAAGTGTGGAATATGAGCATTATATTACGCTGCCCAACCTAGGCCGTCTATTTCTATTCTTCTCAGATTCATCAGTAGCAGTCTTTCTATTCTGCTTTGCATTTCTTCAAGGTTTTGATGTTGCAAGTATAGAAATATATTCATA
Source organism: Rafetus swinhoei (assembly GCA_019425775.1). NCBI lineage: Eukaryota > Metazoa > Chordata > Testudines > Trionychidae > Rafetus > Rafetus swinhoei. Next base: position 43,543,848 of record CM033436.1, on the reverse strand, counting down.
TTTCTTATCAGGACCATGTCCCCAAGCTTAGGAAAGTCTTAAACTGATGAAACAGTCAGTTATCCTACACTTTAATATTTCATTAAAGATTTCAAGGCAATTCTGTCTTTTGCTCGTTCTTCCCTCAACTGCATAATCTATTTCAAAGGTTTATTTCCCAGCATCAGGTTATTCATAAATATCCTGTAGATTGAAAATGTTGTGTAATCACACGGAATGATTCACTTCTTACCTGTGTCTGCTCCACAGAAGGGTTCAGTAGCATATAGGATAACCCTTTCCATAGATTCTGTGAAGCAAAGATAACTGCTCTCTATTTTGTAAGGAACAAATCTGCAGTGGCAAGGAAACTGACAGGATAATCTCATAGATGGTGATAGGATAATCCCATAACTGAATTTAGCTTATATTTTGTATGAGCAGATGTTTATCTGAAATTTTGTCTTTGAAACTAGTCTTGGAATCACTAGAGATTAGAATTTGTCATGCGAATGATAATATTTCTTTCCTCCATCTGGGATGTACTTCCATTTTCAATCCTGACAAAACCCAAGAGTGCAGAGGCATGTGAAAGTCAGAGACAAGCTTAAGTTGAAATGTCCAGATGTGGATCTCCTTTATCTTTGAGTTGTTTGGAATTCAGATCCAAGGTTCTGGTTTGATAAAGATATGGCCCAGCTGTAAAATTTGGACACTGGTATGCTGGTGGTATGGACAAATCTAAATAGATCTGGGTTCAGATTTCAAATGCCCTCACCATTTTTGGGATTTCAGAAAATGGGTTTTGGTCCAGGCTCATCTTCTCATCTCTCATAAGGAAAGAGAGTTAACTGAGGTGCTTTTAAGTTAATCATTTAGGGTACATCTACTCAGTAACATTATTTTGAAATAACTTAGTCCGCGTCTACACAGCAGGCAGTTATTTCGAAATAATGTCAAAATACTGTCGAGCTGAAGTACTTCTTCCTCTGACTCCTGTAACCCACATTGTACAAGGAGTAAGGGAAGTTGGAGGAGGAGTGCTCTATTTCGAAATAAGTGCTGTGTAGATGCTCCCAATTTTGAAATAAGCTATGCAATTTACATATTATTTCGAGTTAAGTCCTGCTGTATAGATGCACCCTTAGGGTATGTCTACACTAGCTCGTTAATTCGAGCTAGGTAGGCAAATCAGGCAACCGGAGTTGCAAATGAAGCCCGGGATTTAAATATCCCGGGCTTTATTTACATGTTCCCATCCGCCGCCATTTTTAAATCCCCTTAGTTGAGCGAACTGCCCGGCTACACGCGGCAGTTTAAAGTTAATCGAACTAAATCCTTGGTTCGGATTAACTGTTGCTCCTCATGGAATGAGGCGTAACAGTTAATCCGAACTAAGGACTTAGTTCGGATTAACTTTAAACTGCCGCGTGTAGCCGGGCAGTTCGCTCGAACTAAGAGATTTAAAAATGGCGGCGATGAACATGTAAATAAAGCCCGGATATTTAAATCCCGGCTTCATTTGCAACTCGTTGCCTGATTTGCCTACCTAGCTCGAATTAACGAGCTAGTGTAGACATACCCTTAGAGAACAAAGCCGAATTTGTTGATGAGATGGACCACTGTTTTATGATATTAGATTAATTCTGCCTAGCCTCAGAGGTCTTTTTTCCTATATATATTTTTGAAAATCAACTTAAAGTAGACTTTGTATAGGAACATCAAGAAAATATCACTGTGCTCTCATCAGCTGATCCAAGAGATAATTTTCTTTACATATTTCTTTTTCTGGCACATCACAAAATGGGAATTGATTTGGAATGGAAATAAACCACTGATACGATTTTTCTCATCCTTCAAAGAAATCCTGCAGCAAACTCATTTACAATGAAATCCTAAAATAAAATAGCAGAAATTTTATCTTCCTATATATCCAGTTTCTGACATTCAACAGCATGACCTTCAAAATTAATTCCCTTTTGAGTCGGATTCTGTTGTCCCTGCTTCTTTAATAGTTATTAAGTATCTCCATCCATGCATTATACATTAGTGGAGAGATGGTAGCCATTACAGTGAAAACATCACCTTTATTTGTTCTATTTGTACTAGCTATGCACAGTGCTGCAAAATGTGGTTTTAAGAATAAAAATTAAATCTATATTTTCCCATTTAAAACAAGATGGTTTAACTAGTATCCCATTATCTCCATCTCCTTGACATATCCTGGCCATTTCTGTCGACTGCCTGTGATTTCTTAGAAGCTGATTGGATTCCATTTTGACATGGTTAACCTTTTAAAATATAAAAGTATGCCACAGAACATGGATTGCACCCAACATAAAAAAACATAGAATATGTGTTTGAAATCCTGTGGATTATGCCTGAAAATATCTAACATACCTAAATTATCTGGGCACTTATTTACGTACAGGACATATAAGAGATAATCCATGACTATGCTGAGGCTTCAGTGACTTATTGTCATGAAATAAGGCGACTGACCACAGAGGATGAGGAACTAATTAAGACGTCTCTCAGGCATAAATGTGTCAGAGACACAGTAGATTTTTACACTACGGAGGCTTATTGACTTCTCTAGCAAGACAGATGGGTTTCTGCTGAAAAGTTGTAGAAAGGAAGTAGGGCCCCAGTGCGGAACTGCTGGCTGGAGATATTACTGGGTATGGTGGGAGTGTAATATGTGAGCATACGCTGGAAAGCTGACTAGCTTCTCTCGCAAGCCAAGGTCAAGCAACCAAATAGGAGGGTCACAGGGGCTGGGAGCAGGGAAGACAGAAGAAAAATTAATAGCCAGAGGAAAGCCTGGCCTTGGTGAGAACACAACCTCATTTCTTACTCCTCTCCTGGGGTGCAAAAGGGGTGTGATGAAGACCCCAGACTCATGACCCCCCCCCAACAGAACATGACTGAAAGTTGTATGGGGTATGACTGGGGCCTGCACTGCAGGTACATGTGGGCCTGCTGAGGAGGAGGAGAGGGGATGGGAGCAATGGGAATAGAACAGGGGAATGGGGACACAGGCAAGGCATTGTGGTGTCAGACCTGGGAAGGGGAACATGGGGTAAAGGCCGTGTGGCATCAAAGCTGGGCATGGAACACTGGGAAACAGACTCTGCCGGCATGTAGAGCTATGGATACACTTGGGACTAACCCCAGTAAACATCCCTTTGCCTGCACTTTGGACTTCTTGACTTTTGCTTTCTCTCTGCATGACGAGGGTAAAGGGAAAGCCCTCCAACACATAGCAACATCTCTATCATTTCCACACTCTGATTGATCTCCTTTGTTAAAGACTGTCTCGGTGCTAGCGTTTCTCAAGTGTTCTGGAATCTTCTCATTATGCCAGATATGAGGAAAAAAGTTTGTAGAGCTTCCTTCACAGAGTTTCACTTCCAAACTTGTAGACTTCAGCTGGTACACCATATGGCCCCGCTGCCTTGTTGTTCTTGGCTTGCATAATGTTGTTGAGGTAAAAACTCGATAGTGGCATCAGAGACAGTCGACTCACAGTTCAGGAGTCATGCAAAATGTTCTTTCCATCTGTCTTTGATGGCTTTGCTGTTAAAATATGCTGACCTGTCTTGGGCTCTGAGTGATGTGGCTCCATGGGAGCAAGGACTGTAAATGGCCCTTATTGTCTGAAGAAAAGGGAAACAAAAGCTCCTCGCTAACAGGGAGTTTGGAGAGGGAGTTCTCCAGGTGAAAGAGGAGTAAAAACAGGACCCTTGTGGTAAGTGGCTGTCTGGAGTGTGTGTTTGTGTGTGGGGGAGTTATTTGCTGTGTGCTGAGCTTGTGTTTATCTGGTTGGTTGGTTGGTTTGATTGTTTGTTTGCTTGAAGGAGCTTCTAAAAGGTTTGAAATCTAGAAGCCTCTGTTAATTGGCTAAGCCTCAGTCAGGGGAGGGCTACCAGAGCTATATAAGCCTGTGACTCAGCGAACAGGAATTGCTAACAGGAGTTTGGAGAAGGAGTTTAGAGGAGGTTAGAGGGCACTAGTGACTTCTGGCCTTCTTTAAAACATAACTCTTATCATAATCTATATTCCAGAGGTTTAAAAAGAATCCCAGTTTATACTTAAACTTGTTCATTAGAAAAATGGAGACAGAAGCCCAGCAGCAGAGTGGGGCTATCCTGTTTATTGCGTCAGTGTAACATGTATGATTACCTGCCCTGTGGGCGGGTGGCGTATGTGTGCACCCGTTGCAAGGAGCTCCTGACCCTCAGAGACCGAGTTCGGGCTTTGGAGGCCAGGGTGGCTGAACTGGAGGAGCTAAGGGAGGTAGAGAGATATGTGGATGAGACTTTCCAGGACACTGTAGTACTGTCCCACCTCCAGTCTGAGAGCCCCAGTGCTCTTAAGGAGGATGAAAGTCTCAAGGGAACAGAGCATTCAATGGGAGCAGAGGGAAACCATCCCGTGGTTGGGACCCTCCTCCCAGAGGATGTTGCGGTATCCTCTCGCACTGAGGATACCTCTGAGGGGAGGAATGCCAGTTCGGAAGAGGCAGGTGTTAGTAGTGGGTGATTCGATCGTTAGAAACATAGATAGTTGGGTTTGTGATGACCGGGAGAACCGTATGGTCACTTGCCTGCCTGGTGCGAAGGTTGCGGATCTCTCGAGGCATCTAGATAGACTTATGTGTAGTGCTGGGGAGGAGCCGGTGGTCGTGGTACATGTAGGTACCAATGACGTAGGGAAGGGTAGGAGAGATGTCCTGGAGGCCAAATTTAGGCTGCTAGGAAAGAGACTGAAATCCAGGACCTCTATGGTGGCGTTCGAAATGCTTCCAGTTCCACGCGCAGGGCCAGGTAGGCAGGCAGAGATTCAGAATCTCAATGCGTGGATGAGGCGATGGTGTAGGGAAGAGGGGTTTGGATTTATTAGGAACTGGGGACACTTTTGGGAGAGGGAGCCTATACAGGAAGGATGGGCTCCACCTAAACCAGGGTGGAACCAGACTGCTGGCACTAAACATTAAAAGGCCGTAGAGCAGTTTTTAAACTGAGAGATGGGGAAAGCCGATTGGTGTGGAGATGCACGTAAATCGGAGGGAGACTTCTCTTAGAGGAGAATCCATTGATAGAGATTCTCTAAGCTGTAGTCAGAAAGAGAGGAGGAGAGGGCAAACCATGGGCCAGAGCAGAAAAACAACCGCGTACAAAGGAATCTAATGCATCAGGGAAGGGCAGACAAATAAGCAGTGGCAAATTTTTAAAGTGCTTCTACACAAATGCTAGGAGTCTGACAAATAAGATGGGTGAACTAGAGTACCTAGTATTAAATGAGGAGATTGACATAATAGGCATCACTGAAACCTGGTGGAATGAGGAAAATCTGTAGGACACAATCATACCGGGATATAAAATATATCGAAAGGATAGAGCAGGCCGGGTGGATGGCGGAGTGGCACTGTATGTGAAAGATAATGTAGAATCAAATGAAATAAAAATATTAAATGAATCAACATGTTCAATAGAATCGCTATGGATAGTAATTCCATGCTCCAAAAATAAGAAATTAGCAGTAGGGATATATTACCGACCACCTGACCAGGACAGGGATACTGACATTGAAATGCTGAGGGAGATTAGAGAGGCTACCAAAATAAAGAACTCTATAATAATGGGGATTTTAATTACCCCCATATTGACTGGATACATGTCACCTCAGGAAGAGAAGCGGAGATAAAATTTCTCAATGGCTTAAATGACTGCTTCTTGGAGCAGCTGGTGCAGGAACCCACAAGGGGAGGCAATTCTCGATCTAGTCCTGAGTGGAGCGCAGGATCAGGTCAGGAAATAACCGTTACAGGACCGCTTGGGAATAGTGACCATAATATAATAACATTCAACATTCCTGTGGTGGGAAGAACACCTCAGCAGACCAGCACCCTGGCATTTAATTTCAAAAGGGAATTACACAAAAATGAGGAGGTTAGTTAAACAGAAATTAAAAGGCACAGTGACTAGAGCCAAATCCTGCAAGCTGCATGGAAACTTTTAAAGACACCATAATAGAGGCCCAACTTAAATGTATACCCCAAATTAAAAAACATAGCAAGAGACCTAAAAAGAGTCACCGTGGCTTAACCACCATGTAAAAGAAGCAGTGAGGACAAAAGGTATCTTTTAAGAAGTGGAAGTCTGATCCTAGTGAGATAAATAGAAAGGAACATAAACACTGTCAAATCAAGTGTAAAAATGTAATAAGAAAAGCAAAAAAGATTTTGAGGAACAGCTAGCCAAAAACTCAAAAGAAATAACAAAATGTTTTTAAGTACATTAGAAGCAGGAAGCCTGCTAAAAAACCTGTGGGTCCCTAGGCGATCGAACTATAAAAGGCGCAATCAAGGGCGATAAAGCCATTGCGGAGAAACTAAATGATTTCTTTGCTTCAGTCTTCACGGCTGAGGCGTTGGGAGATTCCCAAATCTGCACCGTCCTTTGTGGGTAATGAATCTGAGGAACTGTCGGATTGAAGTGTCATTAGAGGAGGTTTTGGAACAAATAGAAAAACTTAATGTTAACAAATCTCCGGGACCGGATGGCATTCATCAAGGGTTCTAAAGAACTCAAATGGGAAATTGCTGAACTATTATCTGTGGTTTGTAACCTATCCCTTAAATCGGCTTCCGTACCTAATGACTGGAAGGTAGCCAACGTGACACCAATATTTAAAAGGGCTCTAGAGGCGATCCGGGCAATTACAGACCGGTAAGTCTAACTTCAGTACCGGGCAAATTAGTCGAAACAATAGTAAAGAATAAAATTGTGAAGCATGTAGAAGAACATAATTTGTTGGACAAAAGTCAACATGGGTTCTGTAAAGAAATCCTGTCTTACTAATCTATTAGAGTTCTTTGAAGGGGTTAACAAACATGCGGACAAAGGGGATCCAGTAGATATAGTATACTTAGATTTCCAGAAAGCCTTTGACAAGGTCCCTCACCAAAGGCTCTTGTGTAAATTACATGGCCATGGGATAAGAGGAAGGTCCTTTCTTGGATTGAGAACTGGTTAAAGACAGGAAACAAAGGGTAGGAATAAATGGTAAATTTTCAGAATGGAGAGGGTAACTAGTGGTGTCCCAAGGGTCAGTCCTAGGACCAATCCTGTTCAACTTATTCATAAATGATCTGGAGAAAGGGTAAGCAGTGAGGTGGTAAAGTTTGCGGATGATACCAAACTGTTTAGGATAGTCAAGACAGAAGCAGACTGTAAGGGACTCCAAGAAGATCTCACCAAACTGAGTGATTGGGCAACAAAATGGCAAATGAAATTTAATGTGGATAAGTGTAAAGTAATGCACATTGGGAAAAATAACCCCAACTATCACGTACAGTATGATGGGGCTAATTTAGCTCACGACAAATCAGGAAAGAGATCTTGGAGTTATCGTGGACAGTTCTCTGAAAACTTCCACACAGTGTGCAGCGGTCAAAAGGCAAATAGGATGCTAGGTATTATTAAGAAAGGGATAGAAAATAAGACCAGAATATCTTACTGCCCCTGTATAAAACTATAGTACGCCCACATCTTGAATACTGTGTACAGATGTGGTCTCCTCACCTCAAAAAGATATTTTGGCCTTGGAAAGGGTTCAGAAAGGGCAACTAAAATGATTAGGGGTTTGGAGCAGGTCCCATATGAGGAGAGGTTAAGCGACTGGGACTTTTCAGTTTAGAAAAGAGGAGACTGAGGGGATATGATAGAGGTGTATAAAATCATGAGTGGTGTGGAGAGGGCCGATAAAGAAAAGTTATTTATTAGTTCCTAAATAGAAGAACTAGAGGACACCAAATGAAATTAATGGGTAGCAGGTTTAAAACTAATAAAAGAAAGTTCTTCTTCACACAGCGTGTAGTCAGCATGTGGAACTCCTTGCCAGAGGAGGCTGTGAAGGCTAGGACTATAACAGAGTTTAAAGAGAAGCTAGATAATTTCATGGAGGTTAGGTCCATAAAGGCTATTAGCCAGGGGATAAAATGGTGTCCTTGGCCTCTGTTTGACAGAGGCTGGAGAGGATGGCAGGAGACAAAGCGGCAGTCATTGTCTTGGTCCACCCCCTCTGGGGCACCTGGTGCTGGCCACTGTCGGCAGACAGGATGCTGGGCTGGATGGACCTTTGGTCTGACCCGGTATGGCCGTTCTTATGTTCTTATGTTCATGTTTATCAGTGTAAAGCTCAGTCTTCTTGGCCTTTTCTCACCACCACTTATTTTTATGTCACAGATTTTCTTTGGGGTTTCAGCTGCAAGTTTTGTGTCCAATTCTTTCTTCTGCTGGTGTGATATGTCATTTTGCCACAAGTAATGAGCTTTTCTTGTCTGGTCAAGCAGGCCCTGAATCTCAGCATCATCCTTTTCAACCCAATTTTGCTGATGGCGGGAGACTTAGCCAATGGATTCAGCACATGCTCAGAGAGTGACAGTCTTTAATCCTTCCATAATTTTTCATTTAAATCATCAGCTGTAGGCAGAATGGCAAACTTTACTTGGATACACTGCTGACGTTTCCCCTGAGACACTATATATTGAAGGGACTTGATGTTGAATTACTTTCATACTGATTTTGCCTGCTTGTGATGTCTTGAGGAGATCTGGAAATTCATGACTAAGCTAACAAAATAATGGTCTGTCCAACAGTCATTGGTCCCATGCATAGCCCTTATGATGCAGACACCCTTCCAATCAGAGCTCTAACAATCACATAGTTGTGAAGGTTCCAATGTTGAGAGTGAGGAGGTCTCCAGGTGGCCTTTGTCTAAAGAGGGTGTTCACAATGACCAGGCCATGTTCTTTGTATTTGCTCAGGAGGAGAATGCTGCTGGAGATACTCCTTTTCTGATAGTGTCATTGCAGACAGATCTGACTCATGCCCAACTCTAGCATTAAAATCTCAAAGGACAATGATCTTGCCCTTCTTGGCAATGTCGGTCGGACACTGTCAAGATCTGTATAGAATTGTTCCTTGATATCCTCACTAGAAGCAAGCGTTGGGGCATATACACTGATGACTGTTACTGAGCTCAAGATGAAGACCCATAAGATGTGTATTGATTCCTACAAGAAATTCTGCAGATTGACTGACAAACATTCCTAATCACAAAACCAACACCATGAATGGATTTTCCTTTCCAAAAAAAGGGCATAGCCTCCACCTTCTTCTCTCAGTTGTCCTTCATCTTGGCACCTTGTTTCATTAAAGGCAGTAATGTCAATGTTATATCTCTCAAAACAGCTGTCCTTTCTGGCCATACAATATCGTTGTTATCCATCAGGGTGTGAACATTCCATTTAGCAAAATTCACTATGTTTTTATAGCTTTGACTGCAGGCGGAGTGCTCTCACTGGATGCTGTAATCCAGCCAAGAGAGTATGAGGGTATGTCTACACTGCCACCCTAGTTCGAACTAGGGTGGCTAATGTAAAGGCATTCGAACTTGCAAATGAAGCCCGGGATGGATGCAGGAGGAATAACGGTAGTTCGAATTAGGAGCTTTAATTCGAACTACCTACTCCGTGCTGCGCGTAGCTGCTGGCAGGTAGTTTGAACTACGGGCATTTAAAAATGGCGCCCGCCCGGGAACATGCAAATGAAGCCCGGGATATTTAAATCCCGGGCTTCATTTGCAAGTTCAAATGCCTACATTAGCCACCCTAGTTCAAACTAGGGTGGCAGTGTAGACATACCCAGAGAGAGCCTAGATTTAGGGCTCTTTTTCTAGTCCTCTCCCCCATGTGAGGTGAACAGAGGGGATACTAAAGAGAACTGCTCAGGTGCGATGGTAGCTACCAAACAGGTGCAAGAGAATAATTTAATTACTGCTGCCTACATGCAGATTTGTGGCTAGGGATTGCCAGATTAAAGAGAGGATTACTCAGCAACGTATCTGTGAGCCAGACTAATAACTGTAACCTTCATTTTGTAGATGGGTAAACTAAGGTACAGAGCAACTACAGGCCAGATTCTTATATCATTACTCATGTTATTTTTATCATTTGCATTGCAGTAATGCATAGAAGCACCAATTAGCAAGTACGTCTCCATTATGGTAGACACTAAACAAAACCCTGGTATATTTATTTCTGTCTGCAAATAGGTCTATATTAAATGCCAATTGTTTTGTGTACTAAAGAATTATCCAGTAATCCTCAGGGCCATGTAAATATTGTATTATTTTATACGAGTTCCAGTAAATCCTACAAAGTGTTGCTCCTTTCCTACATTATCAACTTTCCTGTTCATCTGAAAATCTTTCTATTTACAGTCCTGACAGTCCCATGTAAAAAGTTTTGGAATGAAAGCCCACCCATAAGAACCTGCTTTAAAATGACATGCCTGAAAATGATACAAGTAGATTCAATTAAGGCTTTCAGTCTCTGTGTACCAATTTTAACGTTCGCTCCTGATTTATTTTATTCGTCTGCATCAATGAAAATGCTGATACAACCACAAATTCCACCAAAACCTCAATCCACTTTCCAACCACTTCGATATTCACATCTGGAATGACTAAAAGCTGCCCAAATACTTCTTGATGACTATTTTTCACACTTCTTGATGAATATTATGATCCAACATCATTGACCTTGGAAAGGTGCATATGTTCCCACATGTGGGAAATGTATGTGTGTCATCATTGTTCATATCCTCACCACTGAGCTTGCCTCCTGATTATGTATTCTACTTGGATCTGTGCAATAGCAATTTTTCCTCTTTCCTGCCTCCTCATGTGTTGCTTGGGGCTTGCACAATCAACTGCTCATACACAGTCTTCAAGCCAAAAATTATTAGTACAAATTATTCAGAAAATAATGTTGACTAATAAATAAGTTTGAGAAAATCTGGAGCCGTTTATGGATAATCGAAGATCAGAAACAATCATGGAATACATTGTTTGCTGTGAATTATTCCTCCAGCTCTAACAATCAGCATACCAATAGCATTGCAACCCAAACCACCTTGTAGGCTCCACAAAGTCTCTCAGGGTATGTCTACACTACAGCACTATTTCGAATTAACTTAATAGTTAATAGTTAATAGAAATAGTTAATTCGAATTAAGCTAATTCGAAATAACGCATCTATACACAAAAACTAATTCGAAATATCATTTTGCTATTTCGAAATAGCACGTCCACACTGAGTGGACCCTGAACCGAAGTTAAGGCTGGCCGGAACCAGTGCCGGCAGGGCTGGAGGCCCCCTATTTCAAAATAAGCATGTACACAGTACTTATTTCAATTTAGCTGTTTCGAATTTGGTGTTACTCCTCATAGAATGAGGTTTACCAAATTCGAAATAAGGGCTCCACTATTTCGAATTTATTTTGAAATAGCGGTTTTCCTGTGTAGACGCTATTAAAGTTAATTCGAAATAACTGCTGTTATTTCGAATTAACTTTGTAGTGTAGACATACCCTTAGATATGTTTTAGAAAATGGTGCATCTGAACAGAACTCCAGAGAACCTGCTACAGGAAAGCAATTTAAGACAGAAAAGGCTAGTTTCTTGCTTGGCACTTCAACACCCTCATTTTTTCCCCAGGTCTGTTGCATTTATTGATAACACTGCACTGGTTTTGATATAAGGACTCAAAAGCTCATCATCAGTAAGCTTTTACCTCATATGTTGAAGTAGTTCTAAGATAAACAGAAAAATTGTACTGGGATAGACATACCTCCTTCTTCATCTAAGAATGCATGTTCCTGGGGCAGAGAAAATTTTGTTGTGCTGGGAATCAGCTTGCTGGGCCAAATTCAGACTTTGTGCGAGGTATTGAAGTGAATGATTATGCACTTGTCTAATTACCTCAGAAATGCATTTGGCCCCAAATTGTCATGAAACAACTGGAGTAGGAAAAAACACTGTTTGGGTTTGTCTACACTGCATGCTTATTTCAAAAGAAGCTATTCTGGAATAGTTATTCCAAAATATCTTATTTTGAAATAGCATTTCTACACTTCAGGGAAGCTTCAAAATTAGTCAGAGGCAGGTTTCCCTAAAGTGGGCATGCTATCTCAATTTAGAGCCCCAGGAAGCACTGGGGAGGAATAACTTAGAATGGCCTGGTGAGGGGCTATTTCAAAATAGCAGCAGTGGAACATCTACACAGGCTTTATTTCAAAATAGCTATTTCGGAATAGGCAATATTCCTCGTAGAAGGAGGTTTACAGATTTCAGAATAAGCCACCCGTTATTTCAAAATTATTTCGAAATAACGGAATGGCCGTGTAGACACTCGCATTGTTATTTCAAAATAATAGTGCAGTGTAGACGCACCCTTTCAGAGCACACACAAATGGCCAGGCAGCCAAAATACGCTTATTTCCACCTTGGACATTGGCTTTCAGAATAGTTTTCCTATCACAACCTTACAGCTTCTTCTGCTGTTCTGTTGTGATCAGGGCCGATCTTCCGTTGCAGTAACTGGCTATTAGGGAGCAGATGTTTGTGAAGTATCAGTGATAGTAATGTCACCAAGATGGTTTGGAGGCAAAGGCCAAGAAGCTTGACTGATGAGGAGGCGGCTTAGGGCAGCTGACGAATTGCCTTGCTTGCTTTTATACTTTCTATGTTTCAATAGCTTCCAACAGCAGCCAAGTTATTTTTAAACAAAAGTCAAAACAGTATGGGCCAATACTACATCACCTGACCTTAACATTCTCTTTCTTCATTCATCATCATCCAATTTAGCTAACACTGTATTATTTAGTACCATTGCTGCTGACTTGTCTCGACGTACATTACCTTTATTAAAACTGCTTCTCAGCTATAGTACTTTATGGCGCAGAAACCCGATTTACAGTATCACCTGGCTGGCTCAATCTGTTACCACACATGTTGAAATTAATAACCTCAAATGGACTTTAAAAAAAAGTACAAGATCCCTGTGCAGCGTGCAGTTGCGACACCATCTGCCATGGCACCACGGCTAGTAAAACATTCAGTGTTGTCCTGGATTCCAGAGCAATGCTACACTATTGTGAGAAAAGTGGGAAAGAGATGAAAAAGCTCATAGCTGAGCTGTTCCATCTCTCCATGTGGAGATTGAAAACTTCCACCGTTTTGTCTAGCCTTGGGGAATAAATCTTGGGTTAATTGAGAGTTTTGTTCATATATGGGCTACATACAGATGTTCTATTGAGTATAGCTTTTTCAGTTAGGGGGTGATTTTTTTTTTTTGTTACAAAACACAATAGTTATTCAGCTTCTAGCATGGCCTCAGCAAGGGGTCTTTTCTCATACGGGAATACGTTATACCAGTATAAACATTTGTTGATTGTTATGACTGCACCTATATACTAAGGGGTTAAATTGCTTTAATTATACTTAATAGTCTCATCTGATGAAGCGGGTTGTGCCCATGAAAGCTCATGATACTATCTATATATTTTTGTTAGTCTCTAAGTGCTACAGGACCGCTCTTTTTGTACAGACAAAATCTTAGAGTATTTAGCAGATTACAAAGGGAGCCAAGGACTTTGGGATGGTGTTCTTTTACTGAAGACTGGTAAATATTAAAAAAAAAAAAAAGTATTTACAGGAGGCTGGCCTAACACCCATGCTCAATGATACTGTCCAGAATAGTCCGACTGAGGTCAAATGGTATCGTTGCCCTGAAAGCTAACAGGCATTATTATCCACCACGTGATTTCTGTCTTGTGGAAGAGGAGGAAATGACTGAATTCAAACGTTACTTTCTTTTGCTAAAAGAAGACTCTTTTACGGATAAAGACCCAGTCTAACCTCTATGTAAATGTTAAACTTCAATCATAATATTTTCACCAGAAGGGGAATGAAGTCCATAGCGAACCCACTTATTTAAAACTGTGAATTTGGCACTCAGATTTTTAATTTGAAATGTGCATTGTCAGTTGCTTAGATAAACTAATCATTCAGCACATAACTAATGACTGACATGTTGAATCTCTGCAGTGAACTCATTCAAGGTTAATTCATGAAGTTAATCAATAATTTCAAATAAATAAAAGAATTTCAGAGAAAAATCATGAATGCTGAGAAAAGCACAGTTAATCAAATTAGTAATGCATTATGATTTGCAAACTCTGCTCCATGTGGTTACTTGGTCTCTAACCTTCTGGAGAACAAATAACATTTAAAAAAATACTGGATAATATTTCAGTTTGATTTCTTCTTTCTTTTTTGGTTTGATTTTATGAAACTTCACCTATTCATCTGAGCCGCTGAGCATCTTAGTGCTTAATCAAACCCAGCTACCTGTCACTAGCTTAGTTTTCTGAGATGATGTTGAATGTAGTTTATCTTGGTTTACACTAGCAGCTAAGCAGTATGCTTTTCCTAGTGTTGCCCAGCTCAGTATCTATGCTTTCTGTTGAGTTACTTTTACAAGAAAACTCTCAGTCCCTCCCCGGCCCACATCCTCATATCTTCATCCCATTAGCAGCTCCCTATGCCTCTATTTATGATGTAGAATCAAATTGATGTCATCTGAATTTATGTTAAAATGCCAGGTTTAGCATTCAGACTGGAAGAGCACAGCAATTTTCTCTTCCAGGTGTTAAGGTTTCCTCACCCCATGCTACTAAACAAGCAAATTGTTCTCCAGATGCACATCTCTCTAGCCTCAGTCAGTCTCAAATGGCTGAGATATATCACCAGCTGTCAAGCTCAGAGACACCTAACAGCAGCAAGATGTTGCTCGCTGCTGCTGCGTGTATAACATAGCCCTTCTGCTATAAATTTCTCACTTGTCTTGATTGCTTATTAGGACATTGGTTGGTTCGAGAGAGCATGTATGGGAGTCAGTCCAAACTGGAGATTCCTGTGCTTGCTGCAGACTATCTTGGATGCCTGAAAGCCTCAGGAAGATTGTTCCTCAGGAGCGACAGGAGAAACACAGAAGGACAGGAAATTCAGTGATAGGAAATGGATTTGAGCAGCCTTCCTACCCCGAGAGCAGTATCCTATCACGTTCCTGAAGGAGGGACGGCAAGATTTTGATTTCTGTTTTATTTGGGGAGGTCGGTTCATCTTCAAACTCCTTAATATTGCACCCTTGCTGATCATCAGATGTAGCCTTATAAAGCCATGACAGAAGGTTAACTGTAGGAGAGTTGGAATGCCTCTATAAACTTGTAGCCAGACAGACACACCCTCCCCATCACATCCATCTTGTGTGCCTCTCTGAGGAGCCTGGAGCATACAGGGCAGAGAAGGAGCAATAAGATCAGCATAGTCTTTGAAGCCTTGACAGAAGGCCTGGATATGCTGGCTCATCTGACCCTGAGTGGCTGAAAACATAGATACAGAGAGAGGGGATCAAGCCAATAAGTTGACCTCGAGGCTGCGAGAACTGCCTTGGCTGGCACCTATGTTGATACGAACACACAGACGTCCTCAGGGGGGAGGAATCGCCCACTGAGAAAAGAATGCCCAGTACTCCCAATTTAGTTATCTCTCTTACAAGTTTAAATTAAGTTCACAACTCCCTTGTAAGAGCTGGCGTCACAAAGATGGACCAGCACCATTTGGCATCATGGATAAGAAAGAGAAATACGTGACCCTATGGGTATAAAGATGGGTCCAGCAGCACACTCACTCTGAGTGCCAATCTACCCTTGTCCTGCTGGTTGGGTCAGGTGAATTGCCTCCCGAGGTCTATGGGGACACCCACCTTGTATTCGTCTTTCCTAGGAATTGAGGGACCGATCCTGGCCTGACATGCTGAGATCGAGCGACGCAGAAGGGGGTAAAAATTGTACCCATATGTGTCCTTTTGTTTTAGTGCATGCATAGAATAGAGCTCTTTAAAGATTAAGCTGTCACTTGGTACCATTACTTTCTATCTTCCTTTTTTTTCCTTTGTAACCATTTTCCTTAAGATCTGTATTTGCCAACAGTAAGAAGTAGAGCAATAGCCATTTGTAACCATATGCTTTATAACTCTCCTTTAATAAACATGTAACTGGTTAAGCTTTAACCTGACTCCTTCAGTTGCTGTAATAGAACCAAGCACAATTTAACAGGACTCCAGCCGGTCATAAGGGACAGATACAGGCAGAGCTGGGCATTTGGATCGTGTCGGTTCCAGAGGACAGAACCGTGGAGCATCTCTCAGCCTTCCCTAGGCAGCCCGCTGCAAAGGGATCATGTATCCTAGCAGTCAAAATCTGAGGTGTAATAAGCTCTCCCTGTAAACTCTGGGGCGTCTGTCAGCCTGTTGGCTGCCCTCCCAATCCTAGTGGACAAAGACACGGACGTTAAACTCCTCGGGGCGCCCGTCAGTCTCTCCTAGACTGCCCACTGCGAAGGGGCCTTGTGTCCCAGCAGTTGAAGACTCAGCTGTAACACACACGCACACACTGCCCTGACCATCGGCTGACAAAACTACATCAGAAACAAAGCTGCCCACCAGCACAGGCTTCATCCATTCATTAGAAAAAATTGATGATGTGGGCAAAGATTACAGGAACTGCACCACTGGAACAATGGTCAGCAGGCGGAACCAATACTTCCTTTGTGACTAGGTTTTGGGGTACAAACATCAGCTGAGGTAGATAAACTCTGCTTATACATTATGTTCACAAGGTTTTTAGCCTACATCTCTGACAGTCCTACCCATTTAAAAGGCTCAAGTAACGATTTCATGTGGAAGAGATCAGGGTTTTATTCCCTGATGTATGCAAGAATCTTCATACATCAGGGAATAAAGCTGGGAGAGGTTGTGACTGCTCTGGAGGATAGGGTCATAATTCAAAATGATCTGGACAAATTGGAGAAATGGTCTGAGGTAAACAGGATGAAGTTTAATAAAGACAAATGCAAAGTGCTCCACTTAGGAAGGAACAATCAATTTCACACATACAGAATGGGAAGCGACTGTCTAGGAAGGAGTACGGCAGAAAGGGATCTAAGGGTTATAGTGGACCACAAGCTGAATATAAGTCAGCAGTGTGATACTGTGGCAAAAAAAGCAAACATGATTCTGGGATGCATTAACAGGTGTGTTGTGAGCAAGACACGAGAAGTCATTCTTCCGCTCTACTCTGCGCTGGTTAGACATCAGTTGGAGTATTGTGTCCAGTTCTGGGCACCGCATTTCAAGAAAGATGTGGAGAAATTGGAGAGGGTCCAGAGAAGAGCAACAAGAACGATTAAAGGTCTAGAGAACATGACCTATGAAGGAAGGCTGAAAGAATTGGATTTGTTTAGTTTGAAAAAGAGAAGATTGAGGGGGGACATGATAGCACTTTTCAGGTATCTAAAAGGGTGTTGTGACGGGGCGCCGGTCCCTGCCGCCCAGGAGCACACAGCACCCCGCACTGCCAGGCACGCAAGGGGCGCGGGGACGCCGCGGGACCAGCCGCGGCGGCAGAAGGCGCCGGGAGTTGGGGACGCGGCCGCATGCCCCGGCTCACATGCCCTGCCTGAACGGGGGTAGCTGGGGGTCTGGACGTCATCGGTGAGGGACACCCCACCGATGACGTCATTAGCCGGCGCCCGGGAGCGAGGGGCGGGGCCACGCTAGGTGGGCAGTTCAAAAGACGCCTGGAAAGGGCAGGAGGGGGAGGACAACAGGGGAGGAGTGGGGCGGAGAGACTTGTTCCAGCGGAGCCAGACCAACCCGGCATGGTTGGGGCGACAACTGGCAGCGTGGGAGGCGACCCTATTCGCCGAGGGAGGAACGAGACCGGCGAGGAGGAGGAAGTGACCCAGGATGGGGGCGGGAGGCGGTGGCGGTGCCTCAATCTTGCCTCGAGGGTTGGTGAGTTACGGGGGTATCCCCACCAACCAGGCAGCGTCGGTGCATCACTGCCTTTAGGGTCCTTGGTCGGGACCCAGAGTGAGGGCGGGCCCGAGTCCCCCTCCTCCCTCACATAAGGTCACTGACAACCAGGAAGACTCGGACTCAGTGGACTCCTAGTAGGGCCACGAACTCTACGTAAAATCATAACTAATGTAAGGGAAACACGGGTGGGGGAAAGGTGCGCGGATGGGCAACCCCAA
Organism: Rafetus swinhoei; assembly: GCA_019425775.1. NCBI lineage: Eukaryota > Metazoa > Chordata > Testudines > Trionychidae > Rafetus > Rafetus swinhoei. The sequence goes on along the minus strand of CM033436.1, from coordinate 43,525,857 downwards.
TGATGACAGGGCTGTAAGCCTGAGGGAGGGCCCAACCCATGACAGGTGTCATAAGGAGGAGGGAGAAAACTTGTTCATCTTGGCCTCTGAGGATAGAACAAGAAGCAATGGGCTTAAACTGCAGCAAGGGAGGTTTAGGTTGGACATTAGGAAAAAGTTCCTAACTGTCAGGGTGGTTAAACATTGGAATAAATTGCCGAGGGAGGTTGTGGAATCTCCATCTCTGGAGATATTTAAGAGTAGGTTAGATAAATGTCCATCAGGGATGGTCTAGACAGTACAGTAAAACTCCGGTGGTCCGGCATCCAGTGGTCCGGCACACCTGATGGTCCAGCACCAACTGCAACCCGGAAGTGCTCCGGCAGCTGCTTCAAGTTGTTAGTCAATTACACTAACTGCGGCTGGATCTGCAGAGGACAGGCTTGCAATTTATCTTTGCTCTATTGCCTCTGGGGGGCGGAAGGGAAGGAGAGAGGAGGGGAGGGGACCGAGGTCGGGGGGCAGGGAGGGGCGCCGAACTCTCCGTCATGTTGCAGGGAGGTGGAGAGGCGGCGAGAGGCAGGCAGCCGCATTCAGGCAGTTCTAGACAGTTACACTTACTCTGGCTGGATCCACAGCCGACAGGCTCTCAATCTACCTTTCCTCTCTACTGCCTGGAAGGACGGGGGAGGGTAGGGGTCGGGGTGTGTGTGTGCCGAACCCTCCCTCCTGTTGCAGGGAGGCAAAGCCTGCAAGCCTCCCCCCCCCCTCCAGGCAGTAGAGAGGGAAGGTAGATTGAGAGCCTGTCGGCTGTGGATCCAGCCGGCGGCAGTGTAACTGACTAGAACTTCCTGAATGCGGCTGCCTGCCTCTCGCCGCCTCTCTGCTTCCGCCGCTCGCAGGCTTTGCCTTCTTCTAAAATGGTGGAGGGCTCGGCCCTTGCGGTGCTGTTCCCCTCCGACGAGACCCGCCCCCGCCAGAGTACCTCCTGATAGTCCGGCATTTCTGATAATCCGGCACCACCTGGGTCCCAAAGGTGCCGGATTATCGGAAGTCTACTGTATTTGGTCCTGCCATGGGGGCAGGGGACTGGACTCGATGACCTCTTGAGGTCCCTTCCAGTCCTAGTATTCTGTGATTCTATGATTCCATGTGCCTTTCATCCAAAAGAACTTAAAGGGATTCACTGCCTGCTGGGATTAAATTGACCAAGTCTCCTCAGGATATTCTTAGTACAGAACCTATTGGAGGAAGTGGGAAGTGAAGAGTAACAATTAACTGAAATTGGAACTGACTGTAAGTGAGCAGGTATAATGTTATTTCCTGAGTTTGGTCACTGAGGGCTATTATCCTAAAGACAAAATGGCTCCTTAAGATCTCCCTCATGCTATGGCCTCTGTGATATGGACATTAGTACAGGCTGAATCTCTCAACTCTGGGATTTTCTGGTCCAGCAACATCTGGACCACAAATATTTTTGGGTCAGAGAGCCCCAGCACCCGGGAGCGCAAACCCCATCCCTAGGGAGCCCCAGTCGGGCGGGGGAGAGGCAGAGCCACAGATGCTGGGGAGCTCCATTCCAGGGAGCCCAGGCCAGGCAGGGCAGCAGTAGCAGGACCGGAAAGCCCCGGCCCCGGCAGGGATCCCCAGTTGGGCAGAGCAGAAATGGGACCATGGAGGCTGAGGAGCTCCATTTCTGGGGAGCCCTGGCCAAGAGGAGCAGCAGTGGGACCGCTGAGTGGAAAAAGCGGGGCAGCCAGTAAGCCCCGTCCCCGAGGATCCCTGGTCTGTTGGGGAGAAGCGGGGCTGCAGTGGCTGGGGAGCTCCATCCTGAGTGGCTCCTGCAGGCCAGAGCCCAAGTCCAAGCCTTGCAGGCTGAAACCCAGTGACAGTGGGGCCAGAGTGGAGCAAACTGCAGGGAGGGGGTACATCCTGGGAGGCCAGTGGCAGGGGACCTCCCCATATCCAGCAAATTCCCCTCATTCAGAATGGCTCAGATCCGAGGATGCTGGACAGGGGAGGTCCAACCTGTACTGGCATAGCAACTATCTATGCCACAGAGTTGTCCAACCGCATGAACATGAGTCTGCTTCTCTTGTCTATGAGCAGGAGATGGTTATCCACCAATGCTGTTTCAATTGCCTGAAGCTTCAAAGCAATCCTGGTTTTCTCTTTTAGGAGGTCAACACATCAGAAAAATAATTACCTATTGGGAAAAGCGGGGTTGGAGGCTGGGCAGCAGTTTGAGAAGCTGTTAGGGCCAAGTAATGGTTTCTTCTCTGCAATTGCTCTACTCAGAATTGGCAGTAGATTCCTCTCTACAGAGGCCTTTATAGTGCGTTAGGCAGGGTCTCTCCTGGACAGTAAAGGAAATAAATACCAAAGCCAAGTGGCACAGGTGGCAGTCGTGACAGCTGTTAATGTTCCCATTACTGCCACTTGTATGAATGGGTCACATTTTTGGAATGAGGTGATTTCCCATCCTGTTCTGAGCTTTGTTCTTGGGGCCAGCCCATATCTGTGGGGTGCTTGAATGCCACACTCTAGTGCTGGCATAGTCCATTTTGAAAAGCCTCAGAGGGGTGGCTGTGTTAGTCTGTAACTTTAAAAACAATGAGTAGTCATGTGGCACCTTTGTTGTTTGCTAATTAATGGTCCTTATCTGCCCCCCTTTGACTATCTAGTCTTTAGGTGCTTATAGACTATTTGTTTTCCCTATTGCTTTCCAGCTTGGCTTTCCCTTGATATATTTTTTATTCACTGCCTTTTCTTGTTCCCTCCGCCCCCAATTTTCCCTTCTTCCACCCCCCCAACCCCGTCTCCCCTATTTATTTTGGTCCTAGACATCCAACGCTCCGGTCATCTAAAGAAGTGGGTTGTGCCCACGAACGAAAGCTCATGATACCATCTGCATGTTTTGTTAGTCTATAAAGTGCTACCAGACTATTTGTTGTTTTTTCAGTTTACCTATATTTACGGGACTACTCGTTTGGGAAAACTAAGTTACAGGCTCCTGAAAACTGGGCTGTCCCCTGGAGATCATGACATGTATTAACAACACCCCAATAATTTCAGAAGACATGTGAGCAGATCACAACCAATGTTTGTGAGACGGAGAATCTCAACGAGTCGCAGATCTGTGAAATACTGATACGTCTTTATAGACAGAGTTTGTTTTTGATTAAGTCCCAGTTCGTCAGGTTTCAATGTAGGAGCCAGAACACCTCTTTCTAATACACGATGGTAGGGAGAAAGAGTTTGCTTCAGGGTTCTATGCAATTAATGTAAATGATTCATTCTATACGGCACTAAAACATCCACAAAGACCCCCATGAGTGAAGTCAATTGACCTTACCAGCGCAAATGAAAGTGTGCTATGTAGTTATCATTTATTACAGAGATTGGTGTTTTGATTGTCATCAATTAGATCAACAATGACTCACACAATCTGCCTTATATTTAGGTTGCTTTATAATACAATTAATATTTACAGCAAACCCAAATATATTCTATTAAGCCACATTTAATCAACTCTCAATTGCCACTGTTGTCTGCTGCGTCCCCCTAGGACTAGACTGAAATAATGGCACTAGTTTCCTCTTTCTGCTATTTCTTGATTGATTGACAAGTCATTGCATGGTAAGTTGCTCTGCTCTACCATTTTCCCAGTGGGCGGTACAGCAGAGTAGTGATATGGAACAGTAATGACATTGCATCAGCAGTCACTATAATATAAATATGACATGAACTTCCTTCACGGCATGGAGCTGAATTTTCATACATTTTCCCTTCATCTTTGTACATGATTGGTCACAAAAAATAACTTTAATAATATAAATTCTAAACAAGCTCCAATGTGCTTTTGAAGCAGAAGACTAAGAGCTCTAAGGGTACACGATACAATGAACATGCAAGGATTACTTTCCATATATCATATCTAGCTACTTTGTATTAGTTTGGATTTAAAGAGGAACAAAATAATATTTCTGTGGTGACTGATTCAAAGCTTAGAAGGAAAGGTGCTAATCAAAAGCATTCTGAGCACTCAAGTCATTGGAGATGCTGTAGAGGGGTATTTGGTGGGATCGTTGAATACTGATTTCCCTGTCAATGGGAATGTAGCCTTTTTCATTATTGAAAGGAATTTTCACCTCCATCTCTCATGCAGCATCTCTCTGCTCCAAACCTCACTACTCGTACTTAGCAGAGAGAAAGTCATTTCAATTGTTCGCCCCATACTGGTCACCCCTGAGAAGAAAGAAGGTCTTATGGTAAAGACACTGCACTTTAAATAAAGAGAGTTGGTTTCAGTTCTTGGTTCTGCTGCAGACTTCCTGTGCCATCTTGAGCATGTCACTTGACCTAAATTGGTTCCACATCTGTAAAATGGGGATGTTAATAGTTCTTTTATAAGAACATAAGAACGGCCGTACTGGGTCAGACCAAAGGTCCATCTAACCCAGTAGCCTGTCTACCGACAGTGGCCAGCACCAAGTGCCCCGGAGGGGGTGGACCAAAGACAATGATCAAGCGACTTGTCTCGTGCCATCCATCTCCAGCCTCTGACAAACAGAGGCCAGGGACACCATTCCTACCCCCTGGCTCATAGCCTTTGATGGACCTAACCTCAATGAATTTATCTAACTTCTCTTTAAACTCTGTTATAGTTCTAGCCTTCACAGCCTCCTCTGGCAAGGAGTTCCACAGGTTGACTACACGTTGTGTGAAGAAGAACTTTCGCTTATTAGTTTTAAACCTGCTACCCATTAATTTCATTTGGTGTCCTCTAGTCCTTATATTATGGGAACTAATGAAGAACTTTTCTTTATTCACCCTCTCCACACCACTCATAATTTTATATACCTCTATCATATCTCCCCTCAGTCTCCTCTTTTCCAAACTGAAAAGTCTCAGTCGCTTTAGCCTCTCTTCATATGGGACCTGTTCCAACCCTCTAATCATTTTAGTTGCCCTTTTCTGAACCCTTTCCAAGGCCAAAATATCTTTTTTGAGGTGAGGAGACCACATCTGTACACAGTACTCAAGATGTGGGCGTACCATAGTTTTATACAGGGGCACTAAGATATTCTGTGTCTATTTTCTATCCCTTTCTTAATCATTCCTAACATTCTATTTGCCTTTTTGACCGCCGCTGCACACTGTGTGGACGTTTTCAGAGAACTATCCACGATAACTCCAAGATCTCTTTCCTGATTTGTCGTAGCCAAATTAGCCCCGATCATACTATATGTATAGTTGGGGTTATTTTTTCCAACGTGCATTACTTCACACTTATCCACATTAAACTTCATTTGCCATTTTGTTGCCCAATCACTTAGTTTTGTGAGATCTTTTTGAAGTTCTTCACAGTCTGCTTCTGTCTTGACTATCTTAAACAGTTTAGTATTTCCTTCTACACCTGTCGGTCTTGATGGTTTACAGGGGGTGTCTAGCTATGTGTTGGGCTTAGTTGTGTTCCCTCTAACTTGTTATGTCCGTGTGTGGAATGAATGTTATGTGCACCAATATGGAGGTGATATGTCTCACCTTCATCTCCATATTGGTGCACATAACACAATTTATTCTGCACATGTGGCAGAGGTGGGGCCAAAGGATTCAGAGTGTGGGGAGGGGGCTTAGGCTTTGGGGAGATGAGGGTCCTGGCTGGGGGTGCAGGCTGTGGGGTACAGCTGAGGGTGAGGCATTTGGAGTGTAGAAGGGACTTCAGGCTGGGGCCAAGGGGTTTGGAGTGCAGGATCTGGCTCAGTGCAAGAGGTAGGAGTGAGGGTGCAGGGTATAGGTGGGAGTTAGGTTGCAGGAGGGGGCTCAGGGTTGGGATGTGGGGTCTAGGAGTATTCTAAGGTGGTCAAGCAGGCTCAAGGTTAAGTGTGGGGGCTGGAATGGAATTAGGGTGTGTGAAAGGAGTCAGGCCTGGGGCAAGGGGTTGGAGTGTAGGGTGCTTACCTGGGGCAGCTCCCATCTGGGGGAGCAGGAACAGACAGCTCTGCATGGTTCATGTGATCCCTGCTCTGCTGCAGGCACCCCCTGCAGCTCCCATTGGCTGGGAATCACAACCAATGGGAGCTAGTTGGGAGGGCTCCAGGTGAGAGTAGTGCAGTAGTACTCAGGAGGTCATTGAGTCCAGCCCCCCACTGGGCTAGAAGCTCTGGTCTCCTCCAGCTAAGACACAGAGTTGGAGTTACTTCCTCCTCCACCCCCTGGAAAGCACCACAGACACTGAACCAGCTCCGTTCTGGGAGGGCTCAGTTATAAGGCTGTTGACAGCACCCAAGAACCCAAACCACAAAAGGGACCAAAACCCCAAATAAATCCATCTTACCGTGTATAAAAGTTTGCACAGAGACAGCTCATAAGGTTAGCCCTCTTTATCAACGAGAAAAGGGATAAGTACAGTAGCTGCTCCTTCTCCCTCCTCCCCCAATAACAATTATGCATACTTATTTACAATTATTTACACTGGGTTTGATAATAAACAAGAGTTTTATTAAGTGTAAAAAGTAGGATTTAACTGACTGCAAGTGAATACAGACACATCAAAGTAAGTCACTAAGCAAAATGAACAAAACAGGCCAACTAATCCTAATGTTACATGCAAATTCTAATCACCTTTTTCACAAGCTAAGGAGCCTCACAGCTTGGGCCCAATTCTTCACCCTGTTCAATCTTAGATGTTTCTGGCAAACATCTGAGGTGATAAGTAATGGGTTTCCTGGCATCTGGCAACTCCCTCTATTGTTTGGTTCCTTCCTCCCTCGCCCCCCAGCTTTATATCTCTTTTGTCCAAGGTGGAAATTCTTTCTGTTCAGTTCTTATTTTTCTCACCTTGAATGGAAAAGTACCAGATCGAAAATGGATTCCAGCATCAGGTGGCATGATCACATGTCTTTGTCGGACCATCCACACTTTGGGCTTAAAGAAAAAACAAAACTATTCACAAGTCATTGACTTGATCTCCCTGCAATTAGGTCCCTAAAATGGCTTTTACTAGAATACGTGGACTAAAATCAGGTCCCCAATTAATATTTCCAACATAACATACAAGCAAAGATACATGTGCAGAAATGGGATATACAGATTTAGCAGATTGCAACTTTTAAAATGATATGTTACATGACCCATTTTGCATAAAGCATCTTTGACATGTGCATATTCATAAGCCAATTTTCATAAAGCACGGGGGGCTGTGACATTTGGTTTATAGGCATTAGTGTAATACAAGAATAGAATCATAGGGAACAAAGAAAACTAGGGGTTTTATCTCAAGGAAAGCAGTCTAGGGATTTCCCAGCTTTAGTATATCAGCTGATAATTGGCATGTGCTTATTGTTTATTAAGTAATATTCATATCTTGGGATAATAACTTTAAAAGCTGAACACTGAGGCATTTGGTAATTTACATATACTTATTGCTGAGTTAACAGTGAACGTCGTCAAATTGTTATTCTGCAAAATTTTGTATCATCTCACTTCTGTGGGCTGACTGGCTATTATTCCCTTTGTGCTGACTGGCATCTGAAGCCCCACAAAACTGCCTGTTGTGGCTACACCAGATATGATATTTCTGAAAAAAAGTGCAAAGTTAATTGTGCTCATTTTTATGCAACAACTATTCTTCCAATGTACAGTTACTGAAGAGCTGGAATATTTTGCATATGTGGTGCTAACACATTAGGAATTTAACTATTTTTTTATTAAAAATCTTTTGCAAATTAACTTTGAACCACTAATTCAGAGTAGAAATTGTAATTGCTATTCATGTGCTTTTCCTCAGAAAACTCTCTCAAGTAATATCAATTCAATAGCATTTCCAGTAGGGCTTGTGTTTCAGTTCTTAATGGGAATGTACAAAAGAATTTGTCAGCTTGTGTGTCCACGAAGGTCTTCACAATATGCATTTCTAGTGAGTGCATGGATGTTATGTTACCTCAACACATTATGTTAACCAACAAGATGAAGAATTCATGAAAAGTCAATGTAAAAAAACCAACACAAGTATCTGTCTACTATATCTATCTAAGGACAAGTCACAGAACCATAATTGAGAGGAGCATCAGCGGAGGAGATGGCCCGCAATCCTTACTCGCATGAGTAGTTTTTCCTAACAATGAAGAGAATGGAACTACTTCCATGAATAAAGATTGTTCCATATATGAAGATAACAGGATTAGACCTCACTCGTTAAAAAGTTTGGGAATGTAAGTTTTTTTTTAAATAGGCAAGTCTTCAAATCTATCTTTTCCAAACTGTAAACTTGACAGAATTCAAACCTGATATAGTAAAGAAAAAAATACTTCTTGCACAAAGAAAAAAAAGTACCATTTCAACTTTGTATGTTTAAGAGAGAAATATGCATAAAACAATATGCATATATTATTGGGAATATCTGAAACCTGCTGTTGTTCAAAACAGTAGAAAACAAAAGCCATCAGCCTATGTGAGGTCACACCTCATTAAAGATGCAAATTAAGAGTTAAACATCAAAACAATTGAGTTTTTTTAGTCCATTTACAATAGACTTAGCTTGTTAATCAGACCTAAATGTCAACCTTGGTTGCTTTGTTCGTGAGTTTCTGGAAAAGATTCTCTGGGAAAAAGCCAAGTTAGTAACTACTGTGGCTAGAAATGTATTATTCAGCCCTATGTTAGATGATAATAGACCTAGATTTTTTCCTTGTATTCTGGAGTCACTATGTAACCTTGTTAAAAGACCAGAGTTAAGATTCCTTGAGGGCATTAAACTTCCTGCTTCTTGAAAAGCAACTGTTTTCAAATGCCATAGGATTGCTCACATTTGCCTCATGTGTCAAAAAATATACCAAGAACTTTTACTGATACATAGTTTTAGAATTTTTTTCTACTTATTCTGGCAATGAGCAAAACTGCCAATTTTTTGCAACAAATTACATCTGTGTTAAAATGTATAGTACTTTAATTCTTCATATTGGACATCAGGGAAAAGTCCATCTCATTTTAAAGTTCAAAGAATTAGTTTTAAAAGTTTGAAATGACAATGTATGGCTTTTTTATTGTTTTTCCAAAGGGTTCATTACTTTTTCTTTCCATTTTAGACTGCTCTATACAAAAAGAGAAACATTTATCTAGAAATACATCTAGTAGGAAGTATATAATTTGACTAAAGCTGTTTCTTTGCGAATGTACTCAAGGGTAGATAAAATGAATCCCACAGTCTAGCAAATAGAGCAAAAATATCATCCAAAATAACTTCCCAGTTTCCCCCAAAGGATGTGAAGTTGTTCTGAAGAAATCAAGTGCAGTTAAGGGCAGTAATACAGTCATGAGCTCTGTGTTCAGAGGCATTGGCCAATCATTCCCAAAAGCCATGCGGGAGGTACATTGTCAAATGAGAAGTTTTATAGAACTTATTCTCCATTTAAAACTTAGATTATGGTTCCATTCCAGCAGTTTTTACACAACATTCTCTTTGATTTGAACTCTGCAAGGAATTACTATTACTATTCATTATTTGTAATGCAGAAACACCTCTACATCTCAGTCAGAGTCCAATCACCCCGGGGGCTGTCTAAAGAGAGTAAGGCAGCTGTTTACTGCACAGGTTAAAGAATAGTTTCATATTTCACCAACATCAACATGAATTCAGGGGGAAAATCCATGCAATGGCATTTCTGTGCCTTTAGATACTATGCGGTCTTGATATAGCCCATTAACCTCTTGAAGGTAGTGTATGTTTGCACACTGATAAATGCATTCATACAGAGGGAATGGAAAATTAGAATGATAACAATCCTACTGAGTCCCAAAGGATTCCCCTACATAAATATTCTCTCTGAGAGATATAGGTACTTATAAGGAGAGGTTAGTAAGAGATGGGCAGAACTATCAATTTTTCTCTTCAACAGCTCTGAGTCTGAGTCTACAGGTGAGCAAGTGTTCTGGGGGATGACTTCTAGCTTCTACCTCAGGAATGGATCAATGCCACACTAGTCAATCATACTGGATTTAATGTGGCATGTAGGGATGTGCATAACTTTTGACTTGTCTCTCCCCTTCCCCAAACACCCTTCTAAAATCCATCCAGTGGTACTGGTTTTACAGTCCACCTCCAAGATCAGACCCTCAGCTTCATCCAAATGGTTAGGGTGTTCACCTGCTGTGTGGTTGAGCGGAGGTGGGTAAATCACCTCTCCACTGAATAAGGAGACGGGTTTTGAATAGTGATCTGTCACCTCTCAGGTGCATGCCCAACCATTGGGCTATGGGACATTCTCATAGGGGACCTCTCTCCAGTCTCACTCTGGATAAATATTTGAAGAGTCATAGGGGGAAGGGAGGAGAGAGAGGGCACACACAAGGATGTCTCACAGGATGCAGGAGACCCAGGGTACAGTCCCTCTCCTCCAAAGAGTAATTACTTATCCAGAGTGGAACAGCTGTAAAAGTTCAGAGAGACTTGGCTGGGTTTTCTTCTGCCCCTTGGCACCACAATTCTCTATGCACAATGAATTAAAATGTAGATGTTTTAGTGTTGGGCCTTAAGTCATTGCTGCTAGGTCCTCACCTTTTTTTTGCAATGTACACTACTGGATAGCTTTTAGTACTTGGTGATTAACAATAATAGGGATAATATTACAGCCCACTATTGAGTTCAGGGTTGCCAGCATGCCAAATAAGATTGTAGTATGGGCAAGGGAGGAAGAGGGATACCAGAAGACCCACAAGTGGGGGTGTGATGGGGTGGCACTCACCTCCCACAAGTACCCATCTGACTGATTGCATTTGCATGCACTGCCTCTTTAAAAGCCCTTTTGGCTACTAAACACTCTGGACCAAGTCACACAGCCTCGTGTGAAATCAAAACCCCTTCCGGAGCATAAGCCTTACAGGAGCCCATCCTGGTGCCCTCTGCTAGTGTCCCTTTTCTCTCACTTTGGTTCCTCACTCAGGAGCAAGGGGTGCAATCCAGGGCCTCTCCTCCAGGAGATAGTTTCTTGCCCCTAGCTCAGGGGTTTTACCTCAGTTCATCATTTTCAACAGCTCTCCACTGGGAGCTGTCCATGGTTCTGCCAGCCAGCCACCGCAGACCTTCTCCCTTCGGGTATGTCTACTCTAGCCCCCTAGTTCGAACTAGGGAGGCTAATGAGGGCAACTGAAATTGCTAATGAAGCACTGGATTTAAATATCTCACGCTTGATTAGCATAATCCTGTCTGGTCGCCATTTTGGAAACTGACTAGCCCAAAGTAACTGCCCGTGTCTACACGTGGCAGAGAAGCGGGATTCCGAGATAAACCCCTTAGTTTGAATTAACTGTTACTCCTCGTGGAATGAGATTTAACAGTTAATTCGAACTAAGGGGTTTATCTCAGAATCCCGCTTCTCTGCCACGTACAGACGCAGGCAGTTACTTCGGGCTAGTCAGTTTCCAAAATAGCGACCGGCCGGGAATATGCTAATCAAGTGCGGGATATTTAAATCCTGTGCATTATTAGCAATTTCGGTAGCCCTCATTTGCCTCCCTAGTTCGAACTAGGGGGCTAGTGTAGACGTACCCTCTCAGATCTGGTCTGCAAATGAGCTGCTGCTAGCACTGCAGTTTCTTATATATCCCTTCCTGGCTCCTGATTGGCTGGTTCCTCCACAGCCACTCTAGCCTTCTTGAAGGACTTCTCTATGGCCCACTAGGCTTTAGGGCCTTGCCACATTACAGGGGAATTCTGCAGAAGGAGGATTTTGGAGGGGGTGACCATGAAGAAATGGAGCAAACCAGGGTGGTCAAACACCAGGATGCTGAATGCACGTTAAGAACCAGAGTAGAATAGAATTGATTAATAAGAGGGAAAGAGAGTGTGTAAGACAAAGTGGATGGTGCCCACAGGTCCATATAACTCTCTGCCCATGGAAGTTGTACAAGGTTTGCAGCTTTGTAAAATGTTAGTGAAAAGGACATTTTAAAAGCAGAGCCAACACACTCAAAATCAAACCAATCAGTCATTGATCTGACCTGAGGGAATAGAGAACAAAGCGTTCCTAATAGAGCACTTTTAAATAAATCATCATTACTTAAAGGTGCAAAGCTCTGGTGTTTGCAGTGCTTTGTTCCCCATTTCCTCAGATGGAATTACTGAGTGATTGGATTTTGAAGACATTCTGGAAATATTTGCTTTGTCTTTTTAAATTTCCCTGAGTACATCATCTAATTATGAGGAATATAATAATACTTTGCACTTCTATAGCACCTTTCATCTGAAGTCAGAAAAACACTTTGCCGACTTAATGCATTAAGTCTCACAATCCCCTCTGAGACTAGTAACATAGTCAATTCACATGGGTACACTGAGGCACAGGAAGGTTAAAGGGACTTGTCCAAAGTCACATAGCACTTCTATGGTTGAGCCAGAAATACAAGCCAGGGCTCCTGAGTTCCTGGCCCAAATGAGAAGCAAATATTTCCCTCTTCATCTGTGGAAACATATTGTCCCATAGCAAAAGAAAGAGTATAGTTTGGCTGCATGGTACAAGAAGGATGGGGCAATAAGGTCTATATGAGCCTCACTACTCAGGTGTTTTGAAGGCTGAACAGAACACCCTTAGTAAATCTCTAAATACACAGATCCACTGTTAACCCCCAGCACCAACCACAAATAGGACCTGAAAAGGCACCGACTTCAAACCTCTAAAGCTGTGTGGGACAGCACGACACATGCTCTGTGGTCCCGGAGGGGTGGCGTCCATCCCCCAAGCAGCATATTTTTGCACCAAATCCAGGTACTCAGGTTTGGCATAAGGAAGATAATATAAGGCCGTGGTTTTTAAAGATGTTTAGGTGCCTACTGGATTTTCAGAAGCATCTAGGTATGGTTCACTCATTGATTTCAACAGGAGTTTAGGCATGAAGGTGGTTTGGAATATCCCACTAGGTGTTGTGAGAGACCCAGACCAGCCGGCTGCTGCACACTAATGGAGGGAAGGCGTGCTGGGCTCTGGGTGAACAGTTTCCTCTTCCCTGAGTAAACAGGACTGAGCTAGCACAGCAGAATCAGGCAGGCACCTGGAGCCAATTAAGAGCTTGCCAGAAGCAGCAGGCTAATCAGAGCACCTGCAGCCCATTGAGGCCTGCTGGGGTTTGTTTATAAGGCCTCCCTGCAGTAGCCCAGGATCTGAGAGTGAGAAAGTGCACTGAGTGTAAGCTGGGGACTACAAGCAAGGCAGAGTGCTGTGGAGGACCAGGACTAACTTGCTCAGGTACCAGAGGAAAGGTAGTGGGAGAGATTGTTTGAGGAAGTGACTTAGAGAACTAGGTGCAAGATTGGGAGTAGAACAAACCCTCTCTGTTGCTGCTGCCTTAGGGTCCCAGGGCTGGAACGTAGAGTAGTGGGCAGGCCTGGGTTCTCCCCATGCCACTACAAAGACTCTCTCTCTGAAAGGGAAGACCAGGACTATGGAGGGGTTTTCACCCCAAACTGTGGACTAGCCTATGATGACCCCTGCCTCTAGAAGAAAAAAGAAAGTCTGTGTGGAGGGTCACAGTGAGCCTCTGAGGCAAACATTTTCCACCAGACACACAGAATACAGCCAGAGCTTTGCCACAGTGTCTAGAAACCCCCCAAAATCCATCCCTCAGTCCTAATAAGGACACATTTATAGGCTTACATATTTGAGATAGCAACATCTACATGGTTACCATTTTATACAAGTCTTGCCTATTTAGACAACAAAGTAGTTAGGGACTTCTAATTTAGGTGTATGGTCTAGATGCTCTGGTTGCAGTGTTGTGTATGTGTCTACATCTGTGAAGCCAATTAAATTACAAATGTTAGAGCATGTGTATTTATGTACATCTTTTGTAAGTATGTGGTCATCCATGGCTATTGATGTGAGGCATATTTTCCTATGTTGTTTATAAATGGAAAAGAACTTTTGTGAGTGAGTGGCCTCTGTCATGTTCCCCAAGTTGCTGCAAAGTAATTAGCTCCTTGGGCACATTTGGAGGTGAACTACTAAATTTTACAAATGCCATTCCTGCCCTATAAATGCTTTGTTTGTTTATAAAAGCAGTCTCCAAACAAACTGTAAAGCTTTTCCTTCTCACTTTTACTAGCTCTTCCCAGTGGAAAAGAAAAGCATTTTGAGAATTATGAAGGTGTCACCTATGAAACAGAAGTCTGAAACTAAAGTTTGTTATATACAGCATAATTTCAGAAGAAGTTATATTTACCTCCACTTAATATTTTTAAGAATTATTGTTCAGTAGATTGTATTCTGTCATTTTCCCAAAGCAAAGCTTCCAAAAATGTGTCAAATAGGGAAAATTATAATCCCTTGAACTTTCACAGACTCTGTACACATAAAAAATAATGACAGGAACACATTCCTATAACTGGTTTCAGAGAGGTAGCCGTGCTTAGTCTGTTTCAGCAAAAACAAGGAGTCAGGCAGGCACTTTGAAGACTAGCAAATTTATTAGGGTATTAGAGCATAAGTTTTTGTGTGCTACAACTCACTTCATTGGATGCTGAAGGAAGAGGGAAAAAGAGATACAGAAATGGGAGTGTGACATCAGTGCTATTTAAATCAGAGTGGATGAGGCTCATCTCCAACAGTGATCAGAAGGTGAGAGCACCTGATTGGGAAGTTAGCTATTATTCCTGTAACTGTAGATTTTCACACATGCACACATAAAACACACACACTTAGAAAAATGATCCTATGATAGTAATACTGTCCACACCATCATTATAACTGTCAATTAAAGACCTATCAGATCAAAACAACAAGGAAATTCAGGGTCAAACTCTGAACCCCAATATGCCTTCATGCTTTCACAAAGGAATTTATAGCACAAATTACTAAGAATAGAGTAGGAGGGAGAAAAAGCACACCATAATTGACATTGTAAGCTGTCAGTGAAGGAAAGAAAAGGACCTGGAAGGAAGAAAAGTCTATGCTTTTTTAAGAAGTTGGATTTTTTTTCTCCCTAATTGTTTAGGGCTTTGTGATACGCACCTGGGGTCTGATAATTTATACTTCATAGCAAGGGACAGTTAATAATCCACACTACCTTTAGGATCAGTTAAGACAGAATCTGGATACATCCAGTATGAGGAAGAGATTTAACTCTTATAGACAGGAACAATGGCTGTGGCAATCAAAAATCAATCACATTGAGTACTGAGGACTCTCTATAGAGATTGAGATCAAAGTGGCCTGTGAAACTGCTGGACAGACAGGAGGATGGAAGAATCTTTATATTGAGGACAAATGGTTTTCCAGATCACTCCTTTGCTGCACTGCATACCACCCACAGTAAAAATCCCTCACTCTTAATTAAGGTGGTAAAGAATTTCTGAAGCATAACCCCTTACTTAGGGGTCAGAAAGGCCATGGACAGTAACATCCTCTTCAATACCACAGAGAACTGCAACAGGAAAACATAGCAAAGAAATTGAGAACTAGGAAAAGACATGAGCTATCAAGGCTCCTTGTAACAGGCACTCTTTAACCCCCAAATATCTAAATTGTCATTAATAATCCCTCCTCTCCAGAAAATTAACCCCCAAGAAAAGAAGGTAAGTCACCTTGTGAAGTATCTGTGATTCTTTGAGATGTGTGTCCCTGCTCCACTGTAGATGTCGGTGCATCCTGGAACCACAGATCAGAGACTTTGGTAGCAGTGCCTGGTCAGGATGCACGTACACAAGGTAACTTGTAAAAGTGGCGAGGAGTCCTGTGGCGCCTTATAGACTAACCGAAGTGTTGGAGCATAAGCTTTCGTGGGCGAAGACCCACTTCGTCAGATGCATGTAGTGGAAATTTCCAGAGGCAGATATAAATATGCAGGCCAGAATCAGGCTAGAGATGACGAGGTGGATCCAATCAGGGAGGATGAGGCCCACTTCTAGTAGCTGATCTGGAGGTGTGAACACCAAGAGAGGAGAAGCTGCTTTTGTAGTTAGCTAGCCATTCACAGTCTTTGTTTAATCCTGAGTTGATTGTGTCAAACTTGAAGATGAACTGTAGCTCAGCAGTTTCTCTTTGAAGTCTGGTCTTGAAGTTTTTTGCTGCAGGATGGCTACCTTTAGATCTGCAATTGTGTGTCCAGGAGATTGAAGTGTTCCCCTACAGGTTTTTGTATATTGCCATTCCTAATATCTGATTTGTGTCCATTTATTCTTTTACGTAGGGACTGTCCAGTTTGGCTGACGTATATAGCAGAGGGGCATTGTTGGCACATGATGGCATATATTACGTTAGTAGATGTGCAGAAGAATGAACCAGTGACGGTATGGCTGATCTGGTTAGGTCCTATGATGGTGTTGCTGGTGTATATATGTGGGCTGAGTTGGCACCGAGGTTTGTTGCATGGATTGGTTCCTGAGTTAGAGTTATTATGGTGCGGTGTATAGTTGCTGGTGAGAATATGCTTGTTGAAGATCTTGTAGGTGTAGGTCTCTGTCTGACCTACAAGATCTTCAACAAGCATTCTGTAAACTACAATACCCACACAAGGAAGTGAGAAGACAGATTAACAGAGCCAGAAGTGTATCCAGAAGCCTCCTGCTACAGGACAAGCCCAGGAAAGAAACCAACAGAACACCACTGGCCATCACCTACAGTCCTCAGCTAAAACCTCTCCAACACATCATCAGTGATCTACAACCCATCCTGGACAATGATCCCTCACTTTCACAGGCCTTGGGAGGCAGGCCAGTCCTTGCCCACAGACAACCCGCCAACCTGAAACATATTCTCACCAGCAACTATACACTGCACCATAATAACTCTAACTCAGGAACCAATCCATGCAAAAAACCTCGGTTCCAACTCTGCCCACATATATACACCAGCAACACCATCACAGGACCTAACCAGATCAGCCATACCGTCACTGGTTCATTCTCCTGCACATCCTGCAGCAAAAAAACTTCAAGACCAGACTTCAAAGAGAAACTGCTGAGCTACAGTTCATCTTCAAGTTTGACACAATCAACTCAGGATTAAACAAAGACTGTGAATGGCTAGCTAACTACAAAAGCAGCTTCTCCTCTCTTGGTATTCACACCTCCAGATCAGCTACTAGAAGTGGGCCTCATCCTCCCTGATTGGATCCACCTCGTCATCTCTAGCCTGATTCTGGCCCTCATATTTATACCTGCCTCTGGAAATTTCCACTACATGCATCTGACGAAGTGGGTCTTTGCCCACGAAAGTTTATGCTCCAACACTTCGGTTAGTCTATAAGGTGCCACAGGACTCCTCGCCACTTTTGCAGATTCAGACTAACACGGCTACCGCTCTGATATAAGGTAACTTGTGATTCCATTAGTGCCCACGAGTCCTGGCCCCCCTCAGTTTCTTCTCACCCATCCTCAGTTGCCAATGGAGCACCACAAGCAGTGTGTGAAACAGAGGAAAAACAAATTAATTTAGAGAGTAGAGTTAGTTATTCAATAGATATAAGTATTACATAGCGTTCAGTTTTAGTATTATGTTTAGTCTTAAGTTTCAGTTTCAAATTAAATTAAAAAAAAAAACATGGAAAGCACATCTCCAAGTTGTCCTTTAGATTTAATTAGATAAAAACAGTACTAAAATAATTCCAGGCTCGCCTGCATTAAAAAAATGCACTTTGCGCAAGAAAGCAATGTCTGTCTCGGACAGGCACTCCCAGTGCATCCTTTGCTTAGGAGAAACATATGTCCCTCAGAAATGTGCTAACTGTAGCATTCTCAAAGCAATACTTATATTATGGGTAATGCACTACAGGTTGAACCTCTATTAACTGGGACTCTCTGGTCTGACAGCATCTGTGGATCCAGCATGGATGTTGCAGGAACAGAGAGTTCTGGTGGAGGGCTGGTGGCCAGGAGTCCTGTGGGGCTGGGAAGCCCGGCACAGAGAGCGGGGCTGGGCGCTTGGCGTGAGGCATCAGGACCAGCAGCAGGGGAGATCAAACCTCCAGCCAGCAGTCAAGCCAGCACTGGGGGGAAGGGGGAAGGCAATGGGGACAGGAAACCTCCCCTCATCTGGCAAAATCCCTCATCTAGGACTGGTCAGGTCCCGAGGGAGGGCCAACCTGTAGTTCCATAGTTTCAAGGCTTCTATGCATAGCAAATGGGAGCACACTCCCCCAAGGCTATGTTGTCTGTCTTTACTGATACCAATTTGTTTCCTATCATTGGTAAGAAGTGTTTGCATGCATTCCAAACTTAGTTCGAGTCGACTGATGCGTATCATTGTTTCCTCAGGAGACCGTTTCCCTTGAATTTTATGTCAGTTTAAGTGTGTCAAGGAGGCCTCTGTGGTAATCTGAATGGATGCTGTTACTTGTCTGAAGGGGAGCCTTGAGTACAACTTCCTAAACATTTAGCTTTATTTGGAAGAACACAACTCTGGAGTTGTATGACACAAAGCAGATCTGTTTCACTGACAAAATGGAAAAAGGTAAGTCTGGCAACTAAACATCCTTCTTGCCAGGAATGCTGGGAAAGGGAAGAGTCTGGGCCCCTTTCGAATATAGACTCCTTCTGTTTTGACCAAAGCATCGCCAAGGGGATACTGTACCAAATGTCTTGGCAGTGCTGATCCATTGACAGCTGAAAGTTAGTGGATCTGATCGTTGAAGTCTGTTTGGAAGGAAAGATTTGGGGGGAGCTAATAGGTCTTTCTAAAAATCTCTGGTGCATCTGATTCTATGTAGCTTGATCAAAAGTGCAGTACAAGAGAGATAGTATTTGTGTGTCTGATGATGCAACAAAGTCCCATATTGAAATAATACACCTGTCCTCCTTTATGCCCGCTAATTCACCACTCTGATAATAGTCCAGAACCCCTAGAAGGTTGTAGGTTGATGCCTTCTTAGAAAAATGTATTTAATCAGCAAATCCCATATCATTTTTCTGAAAGTCAGTTAGCTCTTTTCTCAGCTGATAATTATCCAGTAAGCTGTAACTTAGAGAAGGGCATGTCAAACCCCTTCTTTATCTTGGACTATTCTCTCCTATTGTTTCTGAATTCGTTTTACTAATTTTTAACTTGAGTTTCTTTATGTATTCATGCTAATACAATACACCTCTCAGCATTAATAATAGCCAGGTATCTTACATTTCTAAAGAATTAGTCATAGATACAGAAATTATTTTGTATATCATTAAAATGCAGCTACCATTAAGACTGAACATGAAAGTAGTTAAAGAGCATGTAGAAACACTACATAACGTACTATACTATACTTGTAGAAAATTGAAGAGCTAAGAACCAAATGCAATAATACACAATTAAAATAAGTTAGCCAAAATAAGGCAGAGAAATTCCTCTAAAGCCCTTTTTGAGAACAACGAATGGACTCCCAGTGAAAATAGTTTTCATTGTCCATAAAGATGAAAATTGCAGAGGTCTTTTTCTTCCTAGGGAACTGAAGAATGTTTAATAAAACATCAAACATGACTAAAGAAATTTCTGTTATAGTAAAATCCTCATTCATGTGACTAGGTTAACTTTTCTGAGAACTCTCCAATGGCAGTGTACAAAAATTTTATATTTTATATAAATTTTATATAAGATTTTGATATCAATGTTGACTAAAAAGATTGGTTTATAAGAAGTGCACATTTCTGAGGGTGCATCTAGACTACATTCCTCTTTCGAAAGAGGAATGCAAATGAGGGAAATCGAAAATGCAAATGAAGCACTGATTTACAAATCTCATGCTTCATTTGCATAATCGTGTCCGATCGCTTTTTTGAAAGGTTTTTTCAAAAAATAAGCAGTCTAGATGTGGTTCTTTTGGGGGAAAAATGCCTTTTTCTAAAGAACCCTTTAAACCTCATTTTTTTCAGGAATAAGGGTTCTTTCGAAAAAGGGGTTTTTTTGAAAGAACCGCGTCTAAACTGCTTTTTTAAAAAAAAAAGCCTTTTTTGAAAAAGTGATGGGATGCAATTGTGCAAATGAAGCATGAGATTTGTAAATCAGCGCTTCATTTGCATTTTCGATTTCCCTCATTTGCATTCCTCTTTCGAAAGAGGAATGTAAACTAGACGCACCCTGAGGCTAACCCAAGAAGGTGAAACCTGTGGCAAAAAGAGCCAGGTTCAATATCTTGAGCTCCTTTTAACAGTGCAACACAAAACTGGCTCGAGTTCACTCCCCTCTCTATCTACTCCACCCCACCCACAGTTGTTGTCCTGGCTCAGTGAAGACCCAGATTTCAGAGATGCATTTGCATGAGTTCACCTCCCACGCTGGGGGCAGAGGATAGGAATGCATTGAGCAATGCCTCATCGGCAGCTGCAGCACCATTCATCTTGCTGCCCTCTGCCACGGCTGCACCATCCTGCCACCAGCCACTCCATCATCTCTCTCTACTGAAATCCCCGGGATATCTTGAGGTCCCATCTCTTAGCACGGCTCTCAATGATTTCGGCTCTTGTTGACTTCAGTGGGTAGTAGGGAAGTCTCATCTCCCCTGGGAGTTAGTACATTTTTCCTCTGCTTAGCAAGTGCAATTGAGGCTGAAGCCCTCCCTTTGGGCAGGCCAAGCACAGTTGCACTGCTCTTTATTCACACACTAAGGATAGCAACCCTTTATTGCCCCCTGCACCCAACAGCAAAGGGACTTGTACTCCAGCACCAGCCCTATGGGATCATTTGGGCACAGCAGCTCCATCTTGCTGTGCACTTGGGCAGAGCAGGTATGTTTATGGAAACAAGGTCCACTCCTGAGCTCTCTTCCCCCAGCTCATCACTCGATGTCAAGAGAGAGCTCATTTAGACCATGCTTAGATAAGACATGGGTTACAAGGAATTCAAAATCTTTTGAAAAATTGCTACAGCACAAGGGCTTCTTGAGTGGCAAATCAAAACTGCTCTATGGACTCCATCTGAATTGGTCTGGAGTTAAAGGTTCATAGGTTCTTCGGAAAAATCTAAGATTAATTTATGCCTGTGCCCTAATACAGTTGCTAGTCTTTAAAGTGACTCAGACTCTTTCTTTTTGCTGAAACAGACTAATAGGACTACCTCACTAGGTGCTGCCGCATAAGTCTCCACTTCTCTAGGAATCCCACATATGGTCTCCCAGCTTGAGATACAGCCCTGATTTCCCAACCATGAAGCCATTCCAGTGTTATGGAACCCCATCAGAGACCCAGTTCCCTGGCTGCTTAATTTTCATTGTGCCTGCAAAGTTGGACTTTAGTTCTATGTCCTGGTTTACCACAATTTCACACACAATAGAATAGTCATATGTGCCTTCTGGTTGTAGGAATCTTTTTTTTTTCTCTGAATTGAAGGACCTGGCTTACCTATGCAATTATGCTTTCATGTTCTACCATCGGGTAAAAACAGCTCCCAAGCTAATACTGCTAATGTTAAAATCTTTGCATTCTTTGAAAGCAAAGCTGAAGTCAAGATAAGTAAGTATCAAAGACTGTAATACTACAGCACTCCCTTTAGGGCTTAAAGATGTTCTCAACAACCAATGGTCCAATTCCATTAAATGTGTTTAACTTCTGATTATACAGTGGTTTACCTAAGCTTTCAAAAACAAAAATAAAATGCTGAAAGGACCCCAACAATCTTAAAAATATAATAGTTTGGGCTCTTTTGGCTCAAACCCAATATTATGAATTGTGTCAAAAATATTATGATCTGTGGCTCTCTCTTGAGGAGATGCTGTGTATCAAAAATTCTGACGCATCTTCAAAACAGAGTGTTTCTTCAAAATAGGTGATTAGGTTAGCAACTACCAACTTTTATAAACGCTTGAAGTCAGAAATGTTCTAGGGTGGCCTGAAACTTGGCTTTCAAAGTACACACACTTTCTGTAAGACATTAAAATGTTTTGGCAGCACATTCAATTGATTCACTGCTGCTGTATCCTTTTGTTCTGACCCAGGCTGGCTTTCATTAGCCAAGTTTGTTCAGGACCTGATCCTGCAGTCCATGCATAGACAACCCCCTTTATGATCAATGGGACATTTTACCTGGGATAGAACTACAAAGTTTGGCCTTCATTCTGAGTGCCAATAATGCTGAGAGCACCCAGCCCCTTTGGAGTGCCCAATAACTAGGCACTCAGAACTTAAGAAGAGGCAGTGTCCAAAAAATTTGGATGTGTCTTCAAAACAGACAATTGAAACATTACAAATCTGCCCAACAGCCACTTCCCACAGAAGATCCTACATTGGGATTTAAATGGCTACTTGCTCTTTCCCCCTCTCTTTTCAATATTTGAGAGATAACAGATGGCAAATAAAGGATGGAAAACGTACAGAGAAGTCATTAATTGGTATTATTGCAATGCTTGTTTCTTTTGCCTTAGTGAAATTAAGGACATGTTTGCATATCCATTTCACATTTATCTCTCACTTCTAGATATAATCTCATACTCTCTGATAATTGCTCTTCCTATTTTTAGGATGTTCTATGAAAGGCTTGAACAGTCATTGCTAACTCACCCCGACTGGAAAAAAAATGCTGCTGCTACTCTTATTAGAAAAATGAAATGTTTTTAATTGGGAGAAGAAGACTTCAGTCATGCTGTCCCAACTCAAAGCTTCCATGAAAAGCTGCCCAGATTTTTTCAGGAATAATCCAGATAAACACAGCAGGTGATATAGGACTCCAGACAGCATAGTCCATAGCCTACAATAAGGGCAATACTGCTGGTTATGGGCTACGCTTCCTGGAGTCCTACATCTCCCACAATAAAATACTAAATCAGTTGACTGGCACAACAGGGAATCAAATGAGTAGGTGCATCACAAGAGGTGTATTCCAGCCAGGAAACGTGCCCAATCTCCCCAGCTCATCTCAGACTCAGACATGGGTCCAAACTGGAACACTAGACTTGCACTTTGCTCTATAAGCTGTGGGAAAGTTGAGCTAAGTCCAGCTCCAGGTGTGCACATCTGCAACTCAGATCCATTTTCATCATTTTCTCTGAAAATGTGACCCTGATTAGCTTGTGTATAGATAACCTAATTTTCCATTCACTGCCAGACTTGTTCTATCAGGGTATGTCTACACTACAAAGTTAATTTGAACTAACAGCCATTAGTTCGAATTAACTTTCATAGGGGCTACACATACAAACCGCTAGTTCAAATTTAAATTGAACTAGCGGAGTGCTTAATTCGAACTAGGTAAACCTCATTCTACGAGGAGTAACGCCTAGTTCAAATTAAGTAGTTTGAATTAAGGGCTGTGTAGCCACTTAATTTGAACTAGTTGGAGGCTAGCCCTTCCCAGGTTGCCCTGGTGGCCACTCTGGGCCAAACCAGGGAAACTCTTCTGCCCCCCTCCCGGCCCGGAGCCCTTAAAGTGGCACGGTCTGGCTACAGTGCTTGTGCCAGTTGCAAGCCTGCCAGCACCCAGCTAGCAGACCCTGCACCTGGCACGGCATGAGCCAGCCACCCGCTGCCACCCAGCCCTCTGCCTCTTCCCAGGACCAGGCTGGCGGCTCCCAGGAGCCTGCCCGGGGTCGCAAGAGGCGGGCGCCCACCTGGTCTAGTGCGGAGATCGTGGACCTCATCGAGGTTTGGGGGGAGGCCTCCAACGTCCACGATCTCCGCACTAGACACAGGAATGCGGCCTTCTGGGGCAGGATAGCTGCCAGCCTGGCCACCAAAGGCCACATGCGAACCCAGGAGCAGGTTTGCATGAAAATCAAGGTGGTCCAGTGAGACCCCCGACCCTGAGCCCTGAGCTTAGAACAGAAGAACATAAGAATGGCCGTACTGGGTCAGACCAAAGGTCCATCTAGCCCAGTAGCCTGTCTGCCTACAGCAGCCAGCACCAGGTACCCCGGAGGTGATGGACCGAAGACAATGACCAAGCGATTTGTCTCGTGCCATCCATCCCCAGCCTTCCACAAACAGAGGCCAGGGACACCATTCCTACCCCCTGGCTCATAGCCTTTTATGGACCTAACCTCCATGAATTTATCTAACTTCTCTTTAAACTCTGTTATAGTTCTAGCCTTCACAGCCTCCTGTGGCAAGGAGTTCCACAGGTTGACTATGTGCTGTGTGAAGAAGAATTTTCGCTTATTAGTTTTAAACCTGCTACCCATTGATTTCATTTGGTATCCTCTAGTCCTTATATTATGGGAACTAATGAAGAACTTTTCTTTATTCACCCTCTCCACACCACTCATGATTTTATATACCTCTATCATATCCCCCCTCAGTCTCCTCTTTTCTAAGCTGAAAAGTCCCAGTCTCTTTAGCCTCTCTTCATATGGGACCTGTTCCAAACTCCTAATCATTTTAGTTGCCCTTTTCTGAACCCTTTCCAAGGCCAAAATATCTTTTTTGAGATGAGGAGACCACATCTGTACACAGTACTGAAGATATGGTGTACCATATTTTTATACTTCCCCCTCCTCCTTCTTCCCCTGGCTTCCCCCTTCCAGCTCCCTCCTCCCAGGTTTCCCCCTCCTCTCCCACCCTCTCTCTTCCCTCTCCCACCTCCTTTTCCCAGTCTCCCCAGAGGTTAATCCCTCCCCCAGTTTTGTTAAATAAAGAGAGTTTCTATTTTTGACCACACGTGTCCTTTATTTTTTTACATCAGGAAGGGGGGGTAGGGAGGGGTAAGTGGACGGAGGTGAGGGAGGAATGGGGCACAAGCCCCCGATGGGGAGGACTGGGGTGGCTCTGAGGGCTCCTCAGGGTAGAAGCTCTCCTGCAGGGCCTCCTGGAACCTGACAGCCCCCCGATTGACCTCCCCCCGGATGGCAGCCCACGGCAAGTGCAGTCGGGCTGATGGCTGAGTGCTGTGATGTGCCGAGTGTGGGCACTCAGGGCACTCCAAGACAGGACTGCTTTGCTGTCCCTCATCGAGTTAGACAAGCAAGCGGGGAACCCTGAGAACTGTCTGTCCGGGGTGGGGGTCGGGTCCCTTTAAGCACAGCCCTCGGCTAGCCTGAGGCAGTAGCTCCACACTCTAAGTCCTAATCTGATGCCCTGCCGGTACTGGTTCCAGCCAGCCTTAACTTCGGTTCAGGGTCCACTCAATGTGGACATGCTATTTCGAATTAGCAAAACGCTAATTCGAATTAGTTTTTAGGTCTAGATGCACTAATTCGAATTAGCTTATTTCGAATTAACTAATTCAAATTAAGTTAGTTCGAATTAGTGCTGTAGTGTAGACATACCCTCACTGACTGGCTCCAGCATGTTACATATTGAAGCTTAGTGCGCTTGTATAGACTTTGGGCTTTGCGGAAGAGATACTCATCGAAAGGACTCCTTGCAAATTATGAGTGTAGCCAAAATGTAGTATTTTAGTGTTGGTATAAAAATATAAGTATAATGATGATAAGTGCTATATAATGATTTGCTTATTAATTCTCTATGCTTCTGTTTCACCCCGCCTCTCATGATTAAACAATGTTATAAGGCCTAGGGGTGGATGTAGCTCCCGGCTTGCCTGACTCCGGCCCTCCATGCTCAGGGTCCCTCCTCCAGCACTGGGGAGCCTGCACTGGTGCTCCAGTCCTATGCTTCTCACTTGTGTGTAGTCCCCAACTGATTTTTCTGTGGGTCAGTGACCCCCAACCCAAAAATGGTTCCCAACCCCTGCTATATGGTCTTGCCTCTTGTAAGCTTTGCAAATTAAGCCGTGTCTTTTGTCTACATTGCCAACTAAGTTGTGTCTTCTAGTAACTATGTAATACAAGTGTTTGGTGTGAGTGAAGAATGTGTAAAAGTCATCATGAAGGTCCAGATGGTCAAGAAGATTTGACAAATGATGATGATCAGAAAACATCTGTTGTGCCCAAGGCTGAACGAATGAGCAGAAGAGATAAGCCCTGGAGAAGGCAGACACTCCCAAAGATGAGACCACAACCAGGAGGGAGATAACGAAGCCTGACCATAAACATCAAAGGATAACTGTGGGAAAACCCCAAGATTAAGACTGCAGCATGAGAAGCATTAAAAATGGGATGTTCCTGCCATTGGACTCTAGGTTTGGTCCTACAAGCCAAGCCTCAGAGGAGCCACAAATTGTGATTGATAGACTCTGACTCCTCACTCGTATTCAATCTAATTGGCCAATAGATTGACTTAAGCCATGGCAGACTGAGAACTATAAGATTATCTGCAGGAAGTGTGTGTATGTGTGCAAATGCATATGCTGCTTTTCATACCATATTTTTAATAAACATGGTATATTTCTTTTCCCTGAAAAAT
This sequence comes from Rafetus swinhoei, assembly GCA_019425775.1. Classification (NCBI taxonomy): domain Eukaryota; kingdom Metazoa; phylum Chordata; order Testudines; family Trionychidae; genus Rafetus; species Rafetus swinhoei. The sequence continues at coordinate 43,499,687 of CM033436.1, read as the reverse complement.
AAGCCATGTGCTTCTTATAAGCATAACATGAGCAAGCCCCAGAAAAAGTTTTCACCTATTTCACCTTCCATTACTTAATGAGTCCATGGAAGACGCATGATATAATAATGTTCCAAAACTTAAATGTGTTTATTGTGCTGCTGCTGTCTAGATCCTGAAATGTTTTCTTCCAACCAGAGAACAGGAAAACTAATAGAATAATTTCTGTTAATTAAGTTCGGGATGGAACTTCCCATTCATCAACATTCAGGGGCTCCTTTCAACTCACTTTGCCTTCTGCTGTGATTTCTCAGTAAAATGAATCCCCCGAGCCCTAGAAATTATTCTTAATGCACAATATTCAGGTAAAAAGTCTCAAAGGGGTAGCTGTGTTAGTCTGTAACTTTTAATATTCAGGTAAGTTCTATTGCCTGAGTCCACAAAGGCTGCTGATCAATTTGGACTTATCACATATGATAAGAGTAGGGCCTAATTAACAGATTGTGTGAATCACCCTGAATGCTAATATACATACATCGTTAGCTACAGAAACTTGCCCTGACATTAAAGTGTCTGTAGGGATAGAGGGGGAATACATAAGGCCAGTATTGTCAGAGAAGAAACTTTGTAACTAAACTTTTGTAACCTTTGAACCACTTTTATAATTGGCCTGTTACATAGTGAGAATGGAAATTGGAGCTGCTATCTCATAGGTCTTGTCTTTAAACAATTAGAGCCTGTTCTAAATGAAACAAAGCAACAACATGTGCTTCTCCGAGTTTCCCTAACTAATGAATCATTTAGTGTATTAGGGTGTCTCTCTTCAAACAGGACCATAAACACATGAAGTACAAACTTTTTAGTCTGTCTGACTCTTCCATTTGGATGCTGCACAGTGCAGCACTTTGGTGCACACTGTTCTTCCCATGTCCATAGTCCAAACTATGTCAACATGCTGTTAGACTTTCAGTTCTACTTCTTCAGTGCTGCTCAACTCTAGTTCTGTCAAGGTAATTTAATCCATCTAGTGCCTTTCAACTGATTTTTTTTTTCTTTAGATTTTTACCTTTTGATTCCTATTTTCCTCTTTCAAAGCTAGGGAGACTTTTTCAAATGGGAAACTATCCTACAATTCAATTCTAGCCAACAAATTACCAAATTCAATTGAATTGATTTACATTAGTGTAAGCCCATGAATGAACACACTGTTCGGTGTGTTACTACAGGTCTACCCTGCACCTAACACCCCCACAGAAGATGGGAAGTCTTGCTTGAGCAAGAACCAAACACTTCAAGTTGAAGTTCTTATGTAAGTTCGATATTCTTGGCAAAATTGAAATTATCATATCAGCACCTATTTGTACGTATCCACTCTGGCAAAATGGATCGATATGTTTTTAGATTCAGAACACTGCTTGTCGCACCCCTTCCCATGCTTTATGAAAATTTGGCATATGAATAGGCATAACTCAAAGATGCTTTATGCAAAATGGGTTTTTTAACATGACATTTTAAAAGTTGTAATCTGCCAAATCTATATAGGAATCTATATATCCTATTTGTGTACAAGTGTCTTTATTGTATGTGAAGTTAGACCTATTAACTTGAAACCTTTAGTAACGCACTGAACAGTGTGTTCATCCATGGGCTTACAGTAATGTAAACCAATTCAATTGAATTTGGTAATTCGTCGGCTAGAACTGAATCATAGGATAGCCCAGGTATTCAAGTAAAAGCCATTAATGATATTTTAGGAACAATTTCTGGGTGATCAAGTCAATGACCTGTGCATAGTTTTGTTTTTCCTGTAAGACCAAAGTTTGGATTGTCCTAAAAAGACATGTGACCATACTACCTGGCACTGGAATCCATCTTGATTCTGGTATTTTTCATGGGGATGGAGAGACTAAACAAAGGTTCCCACTCTGGGGAAAGTCTACTTGAGGAATGGAAAGCAAACTGTATTTTATCTCCAGCAGGCCTTTGAAACTACCTTCTCACCTGAAGGATACTGAAATGGCTGTTAGACCCAAGCCAGAGAAAGATCAACTCTGGTGTGTGAGCAATTGCATCTGAGCTAAGGACTAGATTGGAATTATGATGTGTTAATGATCTCTTTTAGGATTAGCTGGTGTTTATTTTGGCTTAGTGACTCAGACTTTTATTTATCTGTTTTCACTTGCAATCACTCAAGCCCTACTTTTTATTCTTTATAAAAACATTTTTTTATGATCAAGGCCAGTGTAAATAATTGATAACCATGGAGAAGCAACCACTGTGCATATCTCTTTTATTGACAATGAGTTGAACTTATGAGCTTTCTCTCTGTAAAACTTTTACTCCGCGTAAGTTGGATTTATTTGGGGTATTGGTCCCTTTTGGGGGTTGTGTTCATGGGTGTTTTCAATGGCTTTATAGTTGAACCTTCCCAAAGCTGAGCAGTTCAGAGTCTGTGTTGCTGTGCTGGGGAGCTTTGACCCTAACTCTGTGCCTTGGCTGGGGTGACCAGAGCTTGTGGCTTAGCAGGGCAGGATGATCAAATATCCCATTTTTTCTCAATGTGACATTAATTAAGTGTGATTAAATAATTCCCTTGAGCTGAACAGATATTCAAAATATATCTTCTGTTCCTTTCAAGAGAGTAGAAGGTATGTACTGCATGAACTTGAGTTCCCTTCAACACTCTCATCAGCTCTTTAAAAGGGAGAATGCCCATTTTCATGTTTAAACTAATAGCCACCTCCAAAGGTTTCATAGTGTGAGTAATAAATTTACCAATTAAATTTAGATGACTTATTGCTTTTGGAAGTGATTCAAGAAACACTCCAAACAAGAAGAACCTGAAGGGCAACTCATTTGAGGTCCCATTTTATGCAACAAAAAATGATACAATTTCAATTAGCTCTCACACTGCATGCCACATCAAATAATTAGGTAAGGAATTTGATGAGACCAAATTGAATTCCTTTCAATTTCTAATCAAGTCCTCTTGGGTTTCTTTTTTGTTGTTAGGCTGATTAGAACAAAATAGGCACTCATGCAAGCAGCCAGTCTGCACAAACTTTTCATGCATGTGGTTATTTCCAGATTTGCAGTGTCTTTACCATGCAACGTTTCTTGTGGTAAAACATGTCTGCTCAATGAACTCACATTACGTTTCATATCAAACAAGCCCTCTAACATGCAGTACAAAACATTTCAATAATTTCTTTTGCAAAATCTGCAGCATCTTTCCTCTTAGAGCAGGAGATTTTTGCTTTCCCCATATCTCTGTTTTATGTATTTTTTTAATGAGTGTTAAGGACTTCACATTGAATGCTCTTATTATGTAAGAGTAACACAGAACACTACACTTGTTAAAAAAGCAGAAAGGACTTTCATCCATTCCATACTTTAAGCACATCAGGGAATATCCAGCTTTATTCTCATAATAACTTTCCTTTTGTCAAAAGGAAAACTGTAGGTACATTGAGGGACTCACTTAATTAAAGGTGGATCAGTCTCCTTGCCTTTGACTATTGGGTCTTCCAAAATAACACTGATTTTAATGGCAAGCTCTCAGCTGATGTAGTTCAGCATAGCTACACAGAATTCTATGGACCTACACTGTTGCATATTACTGAGGATTTGGACCATAAACATAAACTATAAATATTGCAGACAAGAAGACTTACCTAGTGTTGCCTGAATCTAGGTCTGGGTAGGGGGGTTATACACAGCCTGCCCACTGGCTTCTCTATGTCTCTGATACTATCCTTTACTATAATTTCAACCAATTTGCCTGGTATTGAAATTAAGCTTACCAGCCTGTAATTGCCAGGATCACCTCTAGAGCCCTTTTTTTAAAAACAACTTGGCATCACATTAGCTATCCTCCAGTCACCTGGTACAGAGGATGATGTAGGTAGTAAATGACATACCACAGTTAGTAGTTCTGCAATTTTATATTTGAGTTCTTTCAGACCTGTTGGGCGAATACCGTCTGTTTCTGATGACTTATTACTGTTTAATTGTTCCAAAATCTCCTATATCAACACCTGACAGTTCCTCTAATTTGTTACCTCAGTTGTGGGAATTTCCCTAACATCCTCTGCAGTGAAGACAATGCAAAGAATTTATTTAGCTGTTCTGCAATGGCACTGTTTCCTTGGGCAGTGATCCCGCTAATTATTTGGCAGGCGTTCTGCTTTTGATGTACTCTAAAATTATTTTGCTGTTAGTTCTTGAGTCTTTTGCTAATTGTTCCTCTTTTCCTTTTTTGGCCACCCTAATAATATTTTTACATTTGACTTTACATTGTTTATGCTCTTTCTACTTTCCACAGTAAGATTTGACTTCCAATTTTTAAAGGATGCTTTTAGCATCCAAGTGCCTCTTTGACTCTGCTTCTCAGCCATGATGGCATCTTTTCTCTTCTTTCTGTTTGCTTTATTTGGAGTATAAATTTAATCTGAGCTTCTTTTATGGTGTTATTTTTAAAGTTTCTATGTAGACATTTCACTCTGGTGACTATTCATTTTTAATTCCCATTTAACTAGTTTCCTCATTAAGTGTAGTTCCTCTTTCTGACATTAAGTGCTAGTGTCATAGGCTTCTTTGGTGTTTTCCTGCCTCCAAAGATGTTCAGTTTAATTATGTTATGGTTGCTATTATACTGAGTGGTTCACCACTTGGACCAGATCCTGTACTTCACTTAGGTCTTAATCAAGAATTGCCTTTCTGGACTATCTGCTCCACAAAGCAGTTGTTAATGGTGTTTAGAAATTATATTGATGCACCCCTTCCAAAGGTGACAAGTACATAGAAATGTCCCCCTTCCCCACTATTACCAAATTATCCATTTGATAGTGTCTCTAATCTCCCTGGGTATTTCATAATCACCTTCACCATCCTGGTCAGGTGGTCCTAATGCTAAATTCTTATCAGCCAGGCATAGGATTTATATTTATCCATAGACTTTATGATACAGTTTAATTTAAGATTTTTACTATATTTGACTCTATGCTTTCTTTGACATATAAGGTCACTCCTCCGCTAGCACACCCTGCTCTGTTATTTCTATATATTGTGTATGTACCCTGGCATCTCTCCATATGCATGAAATTTCAAGCCACATGTAATTAGCTCTAAGAGGCAGACTGCTCACATTAGTTGTAAGCCGGGGTGGGCAAGATATGGCCTGTGCCCACCATCCATTTGATCTAGCCCACAGCCCATCCTGTCATGCCCACACCCCCAGACCAATCACAGGGGAGCACTTAAAACAGCTGGTGGTTTCCTCTAGGCATTGTACACGAGCTGGGTGGGGTGGGAGATTTCATGCACTCCCCCATGCCCAAGCCAGTCAAGGCCTGGGGGGCAGGGAGCGCACCAAGTCTCCTCCCCCCTCTAGGGAGGTGCGGCACCAGGGGGAACTGCCAGCTCTTTAGGCTGGCAGTTCCTTCTGGGTGCCGTGCGCCCCCAGCAGGGGGTGGGGCAGGGATGAGAGACCTCACATGCTCCCCCTGCCATGGAGGAACACACAAAGTCTCCCCCCTCACCAGGGGCACACCCCCTCCACCTGAGGCCTCACCCCTTCTGGCTAAGGCCCCCTCCCCTTCCAGGGCCGGCTTGTGACCACTACCAAAATTGGTGACATGACCCCAAATTATTGCCCATCCCTGTCATAAGCAAGAAAGGTTTGGGAAGCGAGGTGCAGTCTCATAAAAAACTTAGGAAGACTGGAGAATATAGGAAGAAGAAAGGCAATTTCTTATCTAAACCTAGAAGACATTCAGGTTTGGTTTGGAACGGTTATTTCAGAAACATTTCACATCATCCTTCTTTATAGACAAACAAGCTAATCAAATGCAAACACTGTACGTTGTTTTTTCCCTTCCTCAAACAATCATGTTGCAGCATCTATTAACTGTCAGAGGTGAATACAATTGCAGCTCTGTAATTCCCAGACACAAGCCAAACACATTTTTAGCAGCTCCGGGATAGAAATGAATCTGTATTACTATGCAGCTCGTTTTCATGTGTTCCTCATGGAACGTTCAGCGCAGACTTGGCAGTTCCTGTCTTTTGTTCACCTGCAACAACCGGCCAGGATAAAGCAGCATCTCAACACATCTCAGTGACTACAGGATCCTCTGGATGGACATCAGAGGAAAGACATGGCTGCATTGCATTCCTCCAAAGATTAACAGAAAATCTCTAGCCCCAGATGTCCGGCTAATCCAACCTCAGAGGCAATAGTCTAGGCCACTAAAAAGGAGTATATCTACTGTATTTGAGAGACTTGACAAGACTGCCAAAAGTATGAAAATTGTACTGGCAAAACCACCAGATTATTAAGAACCCTGACTACAAAAAGTCTGGCTGCTCATGTAGTCCTCACTTGCACCCTCCATGTCATATAGAAGTGATCAAAATCATCAACATTAAAACGGGAGGCTGGAAAATTAGAATATTGAAAAGGGATTGAGAGAATATGATCTTAATTCTATATCTTTTTGCATAACGCTGCAAGGAAATAGTTTGTAATTGGTTTCTTTATTAGGACCATGTATTTGGCAATCAGAGCTCAAATAATAGGGTTTAACGTTCTTTGCCCATTTTAATGACAATCTCTTTTTTGCAGGAGGAATAAAAAAGCTGAAGAATACTGAAGAATGTGATCTTAATGGACATACAGGCTTTGTTATTTCAGAAATGGGGTATACATTGCCTCTGATATTGCTAAGTTGTTTAAATATGCAATAATTGAAGTTACTGTGGCAATTTGTGTGAGTAACTGCTTGCCAACATGCTAGATTTCTATTGATACATGCCATGAAGCTATTAGTTGATGTCTTTCCCTCCAAAGCTTTTGAGCTGTTAACTAGTGTATTTTCTTTACCCTAATAGACTGGAAGATGACAAAAATGAAGTGGACATTGCTCCATGCAAATGAAGTTCTTATTTTAAGTCAACATAACAAAAATCAACTCAATAAAATTAAGGGGTGCTCAAATATGGAATAGGAAATTAGGCCACATAACATTTTAAAGAAGGGGATAGTGTGCAGAGTATCAATTTCTGCCTGCTATTCCTTTGACTTCCCTTACTCCTCATGAATGCGGGGTCACCAGCATTGACCAAAGCACCCCTCTCACTTCGAATTAGCTGTCTTAACTGGACTGCTAATTTGAACCCTGGAAGATCAACAGTGGCAGCTTCGATCTTCCTCTGCAGAGTAGACATACCCTCACTCCCCAACTTCACTTGCAGACATCCTGCTGGGATAAACTGTGAGAATATTCTGATAAGTGAAGTGCTATCATATGTTGAATGCACCAGGTCTAAAGTCACACTGCTTCTTGACAAAGAGGTGAGGAAATCTGCTTCCTTTTGCCTGGTGAGCTAAAACGTTGTGGTTTTGTCCAGCATAATCTGAGCGTGGGTCTACACAGCACGGTTATTTCGGAATAACTGACATTATTTTGAAATAACAATGTGATTGTTATTTCGGCAGCAATTCTGTTATTTTGAAATAATTTCAAATTAACAGAGGTCTTATTCTGACTTCTGTAAATCTCGTTCCATGAGGAATAATGACTATTCCAAATAGCTATTTTGAAATAGCTATAGTGTGGATGCTCCACTGCTGCTATTTTGAATTAGCTCCTCCCTTGGGCCATTGAAAATAATTGCTTCCTGGGGCTCTAAATCGAGATAGCCATCCACATTAGGAGAGCCTGCTTTGGACTAATTTCAAGGTTTCCCTGTAGTGTAGACAAACTATTTTGGAGTATTTCTTCCGGAACAGCTTATTTTGAAATAAGTGTGCAGTGTAGACTTACCCTGAGTGGTCAATACTCCTGGTACTAGAAGGAAGATTATACATCCCAATGAGTATCTCTTGTTTCAGGACATTTGAGTATGCTTTTGAGCAGTATAGAATCCTTAGTTTCAGATATGATGTAGGTAAGCTCCCAATCCAAGACTGGAAGTATCAGTCACCAGGTTGTTGAATGGAAACGGTGGAGAGAAAGGTACCTTTAGAAGATCTTTCTACCAATTTAAGGATGATAGTCTATATCCCTGTATAAATCCTGTCATGCCTAGATTATGTCTGCTGAGCCAATATACAGACTTCAACACCTTGGCATGCATTGACAGGGAGGTCTGGCATGCTGAATTATGAGCATACAATAGGGCACATGGCTGAGAGCACTCACTGATGTTTGTGACTAGGCCTGTTGTTGGTTAACAAGGTTCATTTCAGTGTCAGAGCCGTCCCGGGGCTGTAGGGGAGTCAAATATTGGCCTTTTTGAGTCTCTCTCTTGGGTATGTACTAATGCCAACTTTTCACTGATGACTAAGGCCTAGGGAGGTGAAAACTGGCATGTCTGATGAATGGAATCAGTCAGCAGTTGCAGAAAACTCCCTCAAATTAGTCTTTCACTGAGGTTTGGATAAATTTGGACTCCTCATTTCTTCAGGGAAGATGCTACTACCACAAGGCATTTGGTAAATATCCTAAATGCTGTCGATAGTTCAAACTGAGGAACACTTTACTTATAATGGAAATTGCCCAGCTGGAACCTTCAGGATTATCTGTGAGCAGATAAATTGACTTCATGGAAAGAGATGTCTTTGAGGTCAAGAGCCACATCCCACTCCCGTGGTTCTTGGGTGGTAGGTTTGCATTATTATCCTGAACTTGAATATGTGGATGTCTCAAATCCAGAATAGGGTACCAGTCCCCATGTTCTTGAAAATACTTAAAAAACAACTAATAGTCTAGCAGCACCTTAAAGACTAACAAAACATGTAGATGGTATCATGAGCTTTCGTGGGTACAACCCACTTCTTCAGATGAATGGAGTATTAAAAGTCCAGTTCCAAAATAAATAGGAGATGGGAGTGGGAAGAAGGAAGGGAGAAAATAGTGAATTAGAGTGTTCATGTTACATGAAGCTGATAGAGAAGGTGCAAATTGTTCTTAAGTACCCATTGTTTGGTTGGTTAAGTCATTAGGATGTGGAAGGTAGTGTGCTAGCCAGATAATGTCTTTATTCATACCTTTGTGATGGGTCCCAAACTTGTAAATGAAGTTAAATTCCAATGCTTCCCTGTGTATTTGGCTTGTGGAATTGGCCTGAAACAACATGGTGACTTTGAGATCCATTAATGAGTGCCCGGGCAGGTTAAATTGTTCTCCGACAGGTTTTTGTGTGTTGCCTTTTCGGATATCTGATTTGTGTCCATTAATTCTTTCCCATAGAGACTGTCCAGTTTGGCCAATATACATGGCAGTAGGGCCTTTGATGACATAGATCACATTAGTCGATGTGCAGTTAAATGAGCCCCTGGTGTGGTGGTTGATGTGGTTGGATCCAATGAGGAAATCACTTGTGTAGATGTGTAGACAGAGTTGGCACAGGGGCTGATTGCAGAGGTGGGTTCCTGGGTAATTATGATAGAGGTGTGTTGCGTGGTTACTGGATCTGTTTGAAGTTAGGGGGTTATCAGTAGGTGAGGACTGGCCTTTCCCCCAAGTCCTGTGAGAATGAGGAGTCATTTTCCAGGATAGGTTGTAGATTGTTGATAATGCGTTGGAGGGGATTAAGTTGGGGGGTATAGGTGATGACAAGTGGAATTCATTTTTCTCTTCTTGGCCTGTCTTGGAGTAGTTCATGTCTGGGTACTCTTCTGGCTCTGTCGATCTGATTTTTCACTTCTCTGGGTGGGGATGTCAGTTTTAAGTAGCCTTTTTCTTGAGTATTACACAAAGTATCAGCAATGAAGCCTCTTCCCCAATATTCTTGAGGCACTTCTTCAACAGCTCTGAGACTTAGAAGTGATTCCACTTTCTTGTGTAGCATGATCTTGGGAAAGTGATCCCTGAAGAGGGATGCGAAAAGTGGGCGGTGATGGAGCAAGGGCTGGAATGGTGTCCCTTCTGTGACTCAGCAGTTGCATTGCACTGGAGAAGAAGGGGTTAAAACAGCCTAGAAAGGGGCTGTTTTAGGAGCCAACAGGGAGAAAGTTTAAGGCCACCAATCAGGACCCTGATGGCCAGTGTAAAATGTGCTGCAGGGCCGAATGAGCTCAGTCTCTCTCCAGTTCTGGAGGGAGAAGAACTCACTGCCTATATCTACATAGGTACCATGGACAGAGCAGTACTGAGGACAGTCACAGGGAGCCAGGAGAGCTCTAGCCTGATCCACTCCCAGGATGGGAGAAGAAACTAGGGCTGCAGGAGGCTGCCAGAGAGGAAATAGGCAGCAGGTCCCTCCTCTAGCCCATAAGGAGAGTGGCTAATTCAGACTGCAGTTTACCCTTGAAGGAAGGAGCTAGATTAAGGACTGCAGGGGTCACTGAGGAAAGTGGTGGAATTGGGAAGGCAGCTGGTTCCCCAAAGGGAAGAAATGCTGGAGTGGTCATGAGATGGAAAGGGCAGATCACTGTGGGTGAGAGACTGCCAGAGGAGGGTGCCACAGAGCTGGCAAGAGCTAATTCTCTGCGTGACTAGCAGGAGGTGCCTCCCCAGTCAGTCCAACCTGTTACACGTAGTGGAGAACGTGGGCATTGACAGTCACCCCGACATAATCGGAAGGCAAGACCGGGACTACTGCCTGGTTAAAGGGACAATGGATCCCAGATACTCAGAACTCTTCTTTGCAAAGGGTGTTTGTGCCATCCCTGGCTGGTCTCCACCATCGGTGCTCCAGAGGAAGGGGACTGATGGACAGCAGGGAAAATGAGAGTCCCTGCTATGAGGGATCTGGGAGACCTAAACAAAAAGGTGGGAGGTGCAGTGATCCCTATCAAAGCAGATGGGGGAGCTGCTTGGGGCTGACGGACCCTGGGGAGACTCCTGTGTGGGGAGTTCAGGGACAGCTAAAAGGAATGTCTATACGGCAGTGTTATTTAGGAATAACTGACGTTAGTCTGAAATAACATAGTCTGCAGGGAAGTATGTTATTCATGAAAATCATGAGATGATTTTCTGAGTCAAAAAATTTAAATTCTTCTCTGTCTTGACCATGAATTTAGAAATATTGTCCCAATGTAAGTAATCATACTTTATCAATAAAGCTTAATTGTTGGCCATTTTCATCTACAGATTTTAAAAAATGAATCCTAATAAACCAAATCTTTTAGGCTCTTTTTGTATTGAAGCATACATGTTGGTAGCCCCTATTGTCTGGACAGCTGACACTATTGATCCTGGCACAGGATACATACAGAAATGCTCAAAACTTGATAATAAGACTTTGAATGATCAGCACATTTGCATCCAGCACCAGGAATGTAGGTATCTGCCAGAAGAGTTTGGCTGCCTCTACCAGATCCTTGTTTGTTGGCACTGCAAGACATCCAGGGAGGGAGGAAAGAAATATGCCCAGGAGCTTATGGGATTTCTCATAGATAACATCCACTAGAAATTCAAGGCAATCTGCCATCTCGGGTCAATTTTAGAAATATCAGGATGCGTGCTCAATGAGGATACAACAACAATAGAAGGTGATGAAGAGGGAAAGGATGCAGGCATGATCTGATCATTAGCTTGAAAATGCTCTTCCTAAGGCCCTATTCTTGCTGTTGTTCAAGCAGGTGGAATTGCTGCCTACAGAATACCCCACTGTCCGGGTGGAGAGAAAGACCTGCTCTGGGTCTGGGCTGCAGAAAATGGCCGACTGGCAGTTGGCGCCACACTATCTAAGAGAGCCAAGCTGATGGGAGGGGTATGGAGCGGGAGCCAAGCAGGGTATTTTCGGAAGTTGTCCCTTTCAGAACCTATATTTCTAGGATAACACTCGTGTGTTCTAGAATCCTTATGTGAGGCAGTGTCTTGCTGATGCCTCCCTACTCTGCTCCAAGGGTGAAGGGAAGACGTTATTTCTCTTCCAGAAATGGACCCCTTTTAACTGAAGTCTCAGGAAAATTCTCAACGCATGCCCTAGCTGCTACCACCAAGGTGTGTGTAGTCACTGTCAGTAACAAGAAAGAGAAGGATGGTTGGAGTAGCCCTTTACATCCATGGGTCACCTGGATGCAGACACTGCACCTAGCTTTATTAGCTTATTTTCACCTCTGTTGATGATACAAAACTCCTACAACTGACTCTTCTTTGTCATTGTCCTAGAGTTGTCTATGAAGACTTTGTCCCTTGAGGTGAGGGAGAAAGGCCTGACAGGCTGAATGAATAGCTCTCAACTCCTAATGTTTATGTGGAGCATCAAATCTTGCTATGACCAGGTGTCCTTAAGGTGTCTTGGGGAGTTCCTTACTCAAAAGAAGCAGAACCCATAACCAGAGTCATGTGGATAGGATAGGAGAGAAAGTAACTCCCATACACAAACATTTGCTGCATCCATCCACCAGTCCAGAGAACAGCTGCTGAATGAGCATGTTGAATGGGTGATGAGATGGGGATTACCTAGACTTTAACAAGCCCTGCAACTATCTAAGATGAAATTTGGCATACCAGACAAAATGTGCAGGAAGCACTCTGACCCAGAAGTTAGAAGCAGTTCCTTACAGGTGTGGTTGGACGGGGTTTCAGGTTCGTGCTAGAAAAAGTCCTGGCCACTGTAGAATCCAGCTCCTCCATAGAGACTCTTGTTCTCTGAAGTGGGAGGAGTACTCATTTGTCCTCATTCATCAGCAGGGCCAGAATGCTGAGGAGGAACCTGAATAGTGGACCAGCTACTCATACAAATACTTGCACCTCCGGCAAAGAGCAGGACTGCAAAGCAATAATGGGTATTACCGAGCAGGAATTTTAGGAACAGCCTACCGTTTTGACAGGCATGTGGAAATATGTATCTTTCAAGAGGCTCCTACATGGAGAAGATGGTCTTCTGGAGGATGACAGCACAGTGAGAGTTGTCCCTAAAGAGGGATGATGAAGGGAGTGATAGGGACTGAAACTGTAGCAGCGCTTCCCAACCTGTGTTCTGCAGACCCCTGGTGGTCCGCAGCGGTACTGCCGGGGATCCATTGAAAGTTTAAAAATAAGGCTTGGGCCCACTGCAGTGGGCCCACTCCTTCCTTTTCCTTTCTTTTCTTTTTCTTTTCCTTCCTTTTCTTTTCTTCCTTTTCTTTCCCTTTTCTTTTTTTCTCCCCCAAGGAGAGGGGGTCTGTGAAATTTTAGTTGATTGAAAAGGGGTCTATATGCTCGAAAGAGTTGGGAACCACTGCTGTAGGGTATATCCCAGTTTCACAGTACTTGGAACATATTGACCTGTGGTAATGTGAGTCCAAGTACACAGGAAGTACAATCATCTGTTGGAAAGGGGGTAGGCGAAATAGGCCTGGCACATTGGTAATCTGCCCTGCATGGCCTTTCTGGGTTGTCTAGAATGACCTGCTAAAGATGAAGAGTGAAGAGGTGGGGTGGTATCGTATAGTCTTTTCTCTTTCTTCTGGAGTCATCAGCTTGGCACTGTGGGAAAAGTGGGCATCATTGATATACCTGAGGATGAAACTTTCTTTTTAGGAAAAGTATGAATCTCCAATAATTTCAGCATACCTCTGGAGTCTCTGAGACTGAAACTTTTACTCAGCCTGCTAAGAGGTTTGAACCCTGAAAGGGAAGGTCCCATCTTCTGTGGTGACTGCTCTATTGGTATGAAGTAAGGTTAATGCATCTTTCAGTACCTCGTGCTTTTATACTTCAAGGACATGATGTGGTGGGCTGAGTACAAGCTTGAAAGAGCTTCACAGAGCTTGTGAAAGGTCTGAGCCAAATTAGAAGTGTTATGTACACAAATGTTTATAGCAAAGCATTATCATACCAAATGTGTCTGAACAAATCCCTAGGCTCTGTCTCAGCACTGATTCACAAGAGCACTTAGAAACCAAATGGTTTGTTGTCTCTATGAACAGTCCAATGAAGTTACTGTAACAGCAAAAAGTTTGGAGTGTTTTGTTAGCAGGGCCAGACTTCAAAATGGGGGTGTCCTGAAGGCCCGATTAGCTTATAATTGATTTTTTCAAAGTTCCGAATTGCTGAGAAAGTCCTTCAGTCCACTATTTCCCAGCAGCCAATACAGAGAAAGCGCCACTAGGCACAGAGCTTCCTCTACTGAATATTAGAGGCAGCTGCAGAGTCAGATCATCTGCACCAGTACAGACAGCCCTGACCTTCAATGATAATATGACTGGAAGGAAAACTGAGCTCCAAGTCAGAAGAACATCTTCATTCTTTGACAGTCTCATGATGCTGAAAATTCAACAGAACAGAAAAAATAATTCAACACATGAACATTACATTTACCCTCACTAAAATATAGCTGCCCAACCAGAGTCCCATTCAAGCAAGAATGGCAGTCACTTAATTTACTTTCTTACGATGTAGTTCTTCACTTTAAAAAAAAAAATATTTTCCTTAAAGTTTAAATAGACTTATGTTGGAAAAAAAATCAGAAGTCACACCTACGTCACTAATTGTAAGACACCAGCTCTATTTTAATAGTTTGATGAATTGAACTCCTCATCTTTTCTATCATATCAAATATGGAACTAGTACACTTGCTAAACTTCGAACTACCACAATATAACACAAAGAACAACCATTTGGACAGGAAAGTGGGGGAGGGAGACCGCCTCCCCCCACATCCCAAATCTTTTAAAAAAAATTGGTCTTTGTTTCTAGAATATACTTGATTTTTAAAACCACATACACCTGCTCTCTCTCTCTCTCTCTCTCTCTCTGATGTACACATTAAGCCACATATTCATTGCTGAACATTCGTTAATACTTCCTGTAGTGCCCATGTTTGAAATACTGCATGGTGTGAATGTCCCTACATGCGGGATTATTTTACACTTCTCTAATGAGAATGAAAAAATCATCCATTAAACCAGGATTCAGTAGAGCACTTAATCATGTGATTAATCTTGAGCGTGTTGCGCAAGTGCTTTGCTGTTATTGGGGCATTAAATAGGAATTAGTTTAGCAGCATTGCTGTAGATTCACTAGCATCTCATCCCTTGACTGGTCATGTTCCTTTTAACTGCTTCTTCCATTTTCTTTGAGAGTTAGCATTGCTTTTGTGACATGCATCTTCCAGCTATAAAATACTAAAAGTAGAACTTGCTTTGGCAACTTTGACTCGTGTGAGTAGTCGCTACTCAAGCATGCTGTATCAGTGGCTTAAACAGGCCCATTTATCTGAATAATGCTTGCAGTATTCGCTCCTTGCTATTTTGTATTTGTGTTTTATGTTGCTTTAATACAGATACATCATAAATCCGCTACGAACAGGCAGTGAGGGCAATATGACAGATGGTTCGCTACTGCATCACCACTATACATATTTCTGGCCATGTTTCAAAGACACGAGAGGAATATTTAAGTACAAACATAAGAGGTTCTTGAAGCCTACAGCAACCCTGATCCAAGCTAATTTTATTGTATCTATTCATATACAGTATGTGTGTGTAATGAGCGAGCAGAGCAGGTGTCAATTACAGTCAATGCAAATGACTAAAATCAGATTCCAAAAAGCTGCAGATGAGGAGACTAACCAGTGATTTTAAAAAGGTTACAATTGTTTCATTAATGCTTAATTTACGCCATAATAAACAGAAGCATGGCCCAGATCCGAAGGGCTCATTATTGAAAACTTCCATGACAACCCTAACAAGGATGGTATGATGCCAGGGCAATGCACTGGGGAAAAAAACACACACAAAAAAGAGAGTATTGTTCCTTCAGACATGGAACACTGCCCAACACTGACTGCTTCCTGTGAAATTACTCCAACTGCATTCCCATGAAACAGAGTTCTGTTCCAAAAACATCCCTGTCCACAGAGCAGGCCCATCTCTATGCTGCTCCATGCTTCGTTGTTGTTTTTCCAAAACCGACAATTCTGCTATTTAATGCTTTTTACAGTCTTGTAATTGTGCTGATCTCATCAAGCTAATCAATCATAGAACTATTCATTAGGATATCTGCAATCACTGCAGTGTCAAAGTGAACTACATTCATTTAGCCACTGTTCTTTAAATATCAAATTATGGCAAATTAAACTCTTATTGTAATGATGTTATTAAAGTAAATGGTGCACAATTATTTTTTACTTGGTTATGCTATTTTTACTACCGAACGTAGCAAGCTTGAGTTACATTGGTGGCACGTAGGACTTAGCTAACTTAAAGAGGTATAGGCAAGAAGTTCATAGCTCCAAAAATGAACAACTTTGTCTAGAGTTGGTGAAACCAAGTAACTGAGAGATAGCATTATTGTAGTCCAGGAAGCATGTCCGAGAATACTGTCCTGTCTTGTATATTGTACAGTCTGCTATCGAAAGGCCATGTAGATCAGAGCAGTTATTTGTCCTCACAAAACATAAATGAATGAAAACAGACTCAGAACAGCAAAGAAAGAGAGCCTGTAGAAATATTACTTTGTAAATACATTTTAGAAGGTGAACCATAAAAAAGCCCATGAGCTCATTAACATTAGGGAGGAGGGGAAATGGATAAAGAAAAATGTGTCTACAGGAACTTACTAATAAATGATATAGTATTGTATCTATTCAGGCAAATATAATACACCACATACATATGCAGGAAAAATAATTGATGTGGCTTTATTTCTGGTGATGCTCATTAATGGATTATAAAATGTGGATTTTAACAGCACTGATATGGGTAACTATTTAAGTTTTCCTCCTGTTTTTTGCCCATATAAAAGTCAAATGTTAATTAAAAGAGCTGAATCAATAAAAGAAGAATTTAAAAGTACATTAAGTTCACTCAGTGCAGCTGTCCCAGCAATGAATTGTTTTAAAATATACTCAGAGTTTTTCACATTAGAATCATCAAGAACAGTTTAAAACAGATTTACACCACAGGAGGTATTAACATTTTGGTAAAACCTTAATGGAGGACTTTCACATAGAAGGAAAACTAAAAACGTAAAACATTTCAACATGCAAATTAATTAGCCAGCAATTGTCTGTATTCATCTAGCTGCTATTGAATCTTCTTTTGCATTTTCTGTCAAGAGGTGGCTGGCTGCCTGGTTTAGGCCAGTGTCCTATGCTGCAAGAACAAGATTAAATGAATATGGCTTCCCCTACAGTGAATTATTTTTCATCCTGCAGACCTACACCTACCAGGTTTCAACCCTGCTGCACATCCCTTACTGGCTATATAGTACCTGACTAGCAAAAGGTACTGGGATTTTTACCTGTCTAGGCACAATATTTCTTATTGAGTTAAATGAGACCCTTATCCGGCTAACATGTATTATCAGGAATGGAAGGACTGCTCCTGAATCTAAGGGTGTGTCTACACTGCACTGTTATTTCGAGATAACGAGCATTATTTTGAAATAACGATGCACGCATCCACATAGCCATCCGTTATTTTGAAATAATTTTGAAATAATGGACGACTTATTCCGAAATCTGTAAACTTCATTCTAGGAGAAATAATGCCTATTCCAAAATAAATATTTTGAAATAAGACATGTAGACGCTCCACTGCTGCTATTTCGAAATAGCCCCTCACCAGGGCCATTCTAAGTCATTCCTACCCAGGGCCTCCTGGGGCTCTAAATCGAGATAGCACATCCACATTAGGGGAGCCTGCCTCGGACTAATTTTGAGGCTTCCCTGCAGTGTAGACGTGCTATTTCGAAATAAGCTATTTCAGAGTATATCTTCCGGAATAGTTTATTTTGAAATAACTGTGCAGTGTAGACGTGCCCTTAGTGCTGTTGAAAGCCTGATAACTGCCTTCACCATTCCACGTCCCTTCGGCTCACAATGCGTGCATTGCTCACTTAACTTTTCTGTAGCCTGCAGTGAAGTCATAGCTCAAGATTTTCAAAGGGGACTAGTGATTTTGAGGCATAACATGAAGGAAATCTGATTTTCAGAAAGTGCTAAGCATGCGCCTCCTGAAAATCAAGTCCCTCGAAGGTCTTCCAACATAGCCACTTCCTCCCCTACAAAAAAACCCCTGCAATGGCACCCACAATCATTAACTGCTGGAAATCTTGACCATAGTCGTGACCTCACAATCCCCAGTTTGTGATAGTCCCCAAGCCCACATTATTACACTCACAGGAACATATAAAGGGAATGTGGCTTTTACATGCACCACTGTATATAATGAGGCATGTTTTTTTTTCTGGCACCCAAGGAGTTACAGTATGGTGGCATCCAAAGGAATTATGCCAGAAGATTTTTCTACACAGTATATCTAGGGATGCAAATGTGTGCTACAAGATTAGCCCAAAACTCCCACCCACATTCTGGGCCAACATCTTCATTTGTTCTCTGCTGGAGTCTTCCTCTAAAGCTCTATTTGTCTGATATAACTGGATGCTTTTCAAATTCCTTCTTGCATCTTTTCAAACATGTGATGTTTGCCACTGTGCTTTTTCGGTAAGTATAATGACCATGCAGTTGCCACTTATATAGTTTAAAGTTTGATTTTGCTTTTAAAGGAAATTAAATGTGCAATTTTGCTCCAGTTGAAAGCTGTTAGAAACCATACACTCTACTACACAGTCCAGATAGCAGTTTGCTCCCATTTGCATTTAATTATTTTAATTTTTTACTATCTTCAAAAAAGCAGAAGAGATAGCAGTGCACTCACTCCTATTCTGAAATATTCATCTTCTTTTCAGCAATGTTGCTTTCATTTAACAATTAAAGTGTGAATGAACTGAGCCCATGAACAATTGAGCAAAGTTGCTGCTATGCTTGAGATATATAAAAACTTTATAGGCAGCAATAAAGGTCGTGGCAATGAAAAAAGTATGCAAATCTGATTAGCTCCTTTCAAATGAGAGAGAAAGCTAACATATCAACACACAAAAATCTTGCCTGTAGCTACTCATCTACATTGTTAATTACAAACCCTGCTGTGGAAACCAAGTGATGATATCAAGCAAATCCATGGGCTTAGTGGGTTGTTAAATATTTGGCAATGAACTATTACTTAAATATAAAACTTAAAGCAACACAACCATTTTACAAAATTGTGTACCTTTCTCTGTTGACAATTTGCTGTCCAGAGAGCTTGACATCAGTAATGCTGAAGTTGTTATTGAGCTGTATTGTGGTAAAGCCCTAAATTACACTCTGGATGAGGTATTGTAATCCAGGATTCCAGGAAACTGTGAAGAGATAATTCTAGGCAGTTAGTAAATGCACACTAAATACACCTCGAGTGCAGATCTATTGAAAGTCGGTGAATTTCAGTTAAATTTGAGAGTCAACTTTAATTCTGTCATGTTAATAATAGTTTCATATTTGCTTTCCACAACTATTCAAACACAATTCTCACCGCAAATGTTTAAGCCTGACTGATCGATTACTAGTCATGTATACATTTTTAATTGCATAGAATTTAAAAATTCACAGTTGAAAATTAACACTGCTGACAGAAGTCAGCCAATCATGGGCATAAGCCCAATACAATCTAAGTTGTCACCACATCTGACTCATGTAAGAATCTGTTGAGCTGGGACTATTCACTTAAGAAATCCAGAAGTTATTTTGAGCAATGAGTTAAAATAGGGTTACTAAGCTTCTGTAACTTTTGTTCTTGGAGACATATTGCACATGGCCATTCCACTGCAGCTGAGCTCATGCCAGTGCTGTTGGAAATTTTTTCCTCAGTGGCATCCATTGGTGTGCCCTCTGCTGCTGCACGCCATAGTATGATGGTACAAAGTGTCTAGCCACCCCAAAACTCCCTCAGTTCCTTCTTGACGGGCACTTCAAGTGCAGAACAGTTGGAGGGAGAGCATGGGATGAACGTCTCCAACACACCTTGGAGAACAACAGTTCCAAAAGGTTAGTAATCATTTTCAAAGGATTCCACTCTTACTGACTGAAGCTGAAAATAGGAAGAAGGATCAGAGTTTCTGTACACGAAAAATGGAGTACAATTTATCCAAAGCTAGCACCATCTCTGGGGGTGCTAAGTTATGTCCTAATGGGATGCAAAGATGTAGACTGAAGAACAGTTCACTATTCTACAAGATTCCTGGGCAGAAACTTGTTCAAGGAGCTCTACTCAAGGCTGCTTGCAATTTTGTGGAAAGCATTGTCACTTTGCATAGTTTGGAAATGCCTGCCAGATCATAACATAGAATCATAGAATCCTAGGGCTGGAAGAGACCTCAGGAGTCATCGAGTCCAGCCCCCTGCCCAAAGCAGGACCAACCCTAACTAAAGCATCCCAGCCAGGGCTTTGTCAAGCCATGAATACAAGAGGCTATCCATAACTGAATTATTTGAGAAGAGTCCGGAAGACCCTTCATCATGTTTGTGATGGCCATGAATAGTTTGGTTGACCAACGGAATTGCTTAGTCTTGTCTAAGTAGAATGTCAATACTCTTACAGGAGTATCTAGGATAGCTGAGCCTTTCTCATCTCTATTGTTGTGTGATTTGGGATAAAATATGGGGAGGTAAATTGATTAATTAAAATGAAAACTGGATACCAATGTAGGGAAAAAAAATTGGATAATGACATTGCTGTACCTTATCATTAAAGAAAACTGTATAAGGTAGTTTAGACATCAGTGCATGCAATTCATCCACTCTCCAGCTCCAAGTGGGAACTAGCCAATGGGAAGTATCAGGGCCATATTTCCTGCTCAGGCAATGTGTGATGCCCCTCCCCCACTTGGGGCTCACAGTACTCAAAGAGAACATGGCTCCCACAGCCAGCTGGTTTGAATGGCGTGCGGGGCATGGAAGGCAGGGAGCCTGCTTGTGGGTCCCATGGGCTGCTGGCTGTAAGCCTCCTAGGTTAGATGTCTTCTGGCCAGAATCTGCACCTAGCACCCCTACCTTTTCTCCCTCCAGCCCTCTGCTCCCCTCCCCCCAGGTCACAACCCTCTCCCAGACCCTGCACCCCCTTCTACACCTTTCCACCAGGTCAGAATCCTCTCTTTCACCCATACCCATATCCCCTCCTGGATCCTGCACCCCTTGCTGCACTCTAATCCCCTGTCCCAGGTCACAACTTCCCCCCACACCCAAACTCCCTCCCAGACCCCATGCCCCATCCTGCCCCCCAATCCCTCACCCCAAGATCCCTTCTGCACCCAATCTCCTCACACCTCCTTCATTAATATAATTGAAGAGTGCAGCCAATGAATACTTAACATATTCTTGGAGTGGCTCCCATCAAAAATTATTTCCCATCTCTGGGGTAGGCAGACAGCCCTCAGCTTTCTGACCCTGATATGTATTGAGCAGTTCCTTAAGGACTATAAATCCTGCATTTGGACAGGTCTTAGAAGGGTCCTCACCTGAGGGCTAACTTATTTCAGTCAAGTTGCCAGTCTCAGTCAAGGTTGAAGGTGGACACAGTGGACAGTTGCAAAAACTTTGCCTGTGTCTGTTCACCAATGTCGAGAAGTCAATACTCAAGAAGGAACATTCAGCAGAGCTTTCAAATGGGGATGACTTTGCAAATAAATGGAGGCCAGCCAACTCTGAAGAGTCCTGAGATGTAATCTGGCATGTTGGGTTATATACATGCATGCAACCATAGGTGACAAGGTCCTGAAAGAGTTTTGAGCTATTGCGACTTGATGACCTTTGAGATTTGCAAGAATCAATTGAATTTTTCAAATCTCATGCCTGGAAGGGAAGTACTGGTTTGAATAGAATACAGTACTGCTCCTATAAATTCTATTTGTTGAACTAGACAAAGCAGATTTCTCTAAATTGATCAGCAGACCTGCAGCTTTAAAAGTTGCCTGGATGGGAGATACACTGGACATTACGGGCATGTCTACGCAGCAGAGCTGAAGCCAAAATAAGGGTATGTCTAGACTACATGCCTCTGCTGACAGAAGCATGTAAATTAGACTACCCAACATAGTCAATGAAGCGGGGATTTAAATATCCCCCGCTTCATTAAAATAAAAAGGGCCGCCGCGCTGTGCCAGCGCAGCTGATCATCGGCACAGCGCAGCAGTCAAGACACGGATCAGTCGACAGGGAACGCCTTTGTTGACTGCTCCCTTATGCTTCGTGAAATGAGGTTTACAGGAGTGGTCGACAAAGGCGCTCTCTGTCGACCAATCCGCGTCTTGACTGCTGCTCTGTGCCGATGATCAGCTGAGCCGGCACAGCGCGGTGGCCATTTTTATTTTAATGAAGCGGGGGATATTTAAATCCCCACTTAATTGACTATGTCGGGTAGTCTAATTTACATGCCTCTGTCGGCAGAGGCATGTAGTCTAGACATACCCTAAGTTACGCAACTTGAACTATATCAATTGCGTAGCTTAAGTCGAAATAGCTTATTTTGGCTTTTGGCACTGTCTACACAGCAGGAAGTCTGAGAAAGAGCACTCTTCCTCCCACTTTCCTTACTCCTCATGAAATTAGAGTTACAGAAGTCGGAATAAGAAGTCCTCCAGCTCAACGTTATTTCAACATTTATGTTGAAATAACTGCTCTGTAGACACGAACTATGTTAATAACTTCACTGTGTAGAGGCTATCAGAGCCTAGGATTAGCCTTTGACTAGCTAGTTGCCCAGGCAAGGGTAGACTTCTTTTCCTAGTCATCTTAGGAAAACTACCATTGGTGTCATGCATTTTGTAAAAACCCGAGGAGGTACCAGCAAACCAAAAGGCAGCCCAATGAACTGCTAATGAAAATGCTTCACTACACATCTGTGATTCTTTCTGAGACCTTGATAAGTCACCACATGAAAGAAGGCATCTTAAGTTGATGACAACATACCATTTTCCAGGATACAGGGAGGGAATAATGGGAGCCAGAATGATCTTGCAATACTTTATATTTTTGAGATATTTGCTGAACTGGCAAAGGTCTAGAATTGGTCTGAGACCACCCTTTGCTTTCAGGAGTGGGAAATAACAAGAACAGAATACTGTTTTTCTCTGTGATGCTGCAGAAAATATTTTATGTCTTTTATCCCAAGGAGAAAATGAGCCTCCTGGAGAAGGATCCCCATGAGAATGATCCCTGAAGAGTGATGGGGAGACAGCTGGGGGAAGGTAGAAAAATAAATTGGAAGGTATATCCCACTTCCACAGTGCTTAAGACCCATTGGTCCAAAGTAATCTGAGACCAAGCTCTGTGGAAAAATGGGAAATGTGTTTTTTCAAATACAAGAAAGATGGAACCTGGTTTAGTGGAAACAGGTCTGGCATCCTCAAATGACTCATACAAATACCTGGTTAGCACCCCCAGGATGTCTAGATAGGACAAGCACAGATGCACAGGCAGAGGGAGGAGGTGATCGCTGTCTATAATCCCTACTCTTCTTTCTTACCACATCTTGCCAAAGAGGAGAGGCACAGTAATGTTCAGTCTGCTGCAGGCCAAAAATGTTTCTTGGATGGGGAAGGAGTACACAACTCCAAAGATTTTGATGTGTCCCTGAACTTTAATATGGAGTCCCACACTTAAATCATTATGTCCCCAAAGGGCCTGTTGGCTGGCAGTATTGACTTGCAACCACAATTAGACCACATAAATCTTGACCATCCCCCATCCTTTAATTGTGTCTATTGACCCTGTCATTCCTGTTGGTTGACTGCTGACACTATCAAAGAACCAGGGCAGGCGAGCCATGAGAGTACAGATATTCAGACCCTAAGGAGGGAACATAACGTTTCTGTTCAACCCTTTCTGAGGAGGAGACAGAGACAAAGAGATCTGCCAGAGACATGTAATGGGTTATTAATTTTCTCATTAATAGCTAAAGTCACCCAACGTGACCAAAATAGGCCCAACAGCCATAATATAAACGAGATTGTGGGAGGACTCTAACTTTCTTCACGTAGATCTCCAAACTTAAGGACATAAGAACAGTCATAATGAGTCAGAGCAAAGGTCAATCTAGCCCAGTTTTCTATCCTCCATTAGAGGTGAATGACAGGTTCCCCGGTGGGAATGAACAGAGCAGGTAATCAAGTGATCCATCCTATTGCCCATTCCCACCTTCTAGCAAACAGGCTAGGGACACCACCTCTGCCCATTCTGGCTAATAACCACTGACTGACCATCCATGAACTCATTAGTTCTTTTTTGAATCCTGTTATAGTCTTGGCCTTCACAACATCATCTGGCAAGGAGTTCCACAGGTTGATTGTGGGGTATATGAAAAACACTTCTTTTGACTGTTTTAAATTTTCTGCCTATGAATTTCATTAACCCCTGGCTCTTGCATTATGAGAGAGTAAATAATACTTCCTTTTTAACTTTCTGCACAGCAAACATGATTTAATAGACCTCTATCAGATGCTTTCTTAGTAATCTCTTTTCTAAGCTGAAAAGTCCCAGTTTTACTAATCTCTCCTCATATAGCAGCCATTCCATACCCCTAATAATTATTGTTGCCCTTTTCTCAACCTTTTGCAATTCTAAGATATCTTTTTTTTGTGACGAGCAACTGCATCTGCATGCGGTATTCAAGATGTGGGCGTACCATGGATTTATATAAAGGCAGCAGGATATTTTCCGTCTTATTATCTATCCCTTTCTTAATGATTCCCAACATTCAGTTCACTGTTTTAATGGCTGCTGCACATTGAGTGGATGTTTTCAGAAAATTACCCACAACAACTCCAAGATCACTCTCAAGTGGTAACAGCTAATTTAGACCCCATCATTTTGTATGTATAGTTGAAACTAGAAGACATCCAGCATTGCCTGGGTCTGGCCTGGGTCAGGGTGGAGCTTTGCACCCCAGCCTCTGACTTTTGCCCTAGGGCCAGCTTGGGAGGGGAGGGGGTGTTCTGTGCAGGCCTCCCACCAGTGATCTCTGTGCCTGGGGACAGCAGGGACTACACAGAAACCAGCAACTGCTCCCTGGGGGCATGCCTGGGTGTCGGCTGCTGCCAGCCAGTGGCTTCCCACTGGGGCCGCTGGTAGAGGCATAACTCCCTCTTACCAGACATCTCCCTTTCCATGTTATGAGGAACAATCAAATTTTAGGCACATCCCATTGTCCTGGGACAACCAAACCATGACCTTGGTTTTACTCTTTAGTAGGAGTTCTTGAGCAAAGGGACTCGCAGATTCAAAATTAAAAGTGTAACTTGTGAAGAATCTCATTCATTATGAGCTACGTTTTGACTCACCCAGATGTGGCCATGCAGAGGACCGGAGGTATTAACACCCCACCCCTGTTTTCACTCTGCGTTCCCAGATATGCAAGCACCCTACCCCCTTGAGGAAGTGGGCAGGATTGGAGTAGTGGGTGGAGCAATGGCAACTTTCCTATCCACAAAGCTAGAAGAGCATGAAGGAGCAGCCAAAAGCCCTTTGAGAGGCACTAGTACATTATTTGCAACTCAGACCTCCCTTCTTAGTCTATGTCTAGACTGCAAAGTAATGTCGGAAAAAGATACACAAATTGCGGTTCGCAATTTGCATATCTTTCCCCGCTTTTTTTTGGAAGAGGCTTTTCCGAAATTTAGCCCATCTACAAGGGGCCAAATTTTGGAAAAACCTCCTCTTTCAGAACATCCCTTCTTCCTCATGCAATGAGGAATACGGGGATGCCAAAAAAATATGCGTCCTCTTTTTCTGAAACTGTTCCAAAAAAGCAGACTCATTCCTTGGATGCAGCATGATACCTCTGGTGTCCCAGAAAAGCTCCGTAGTGTAGACATAGTCTTATTCCAGGGGCAACTCCATTCTGGGGCAGCATAGCCATGCCCTGCCCATGACATGTCTGAAGGTTGGATGTCGCACTATTGATTTTTCACCCAAACCTAGCAATTATCATGTTGGCCTATAGTTTAGCTTGGGTTGTATTTTTCAGCAATTACTTCTAAAACCAGAGACAAAGTTATTGGAACACACCAGAAAATCCGACCAGAAAGGGACCCTGCAAGGGGAGGAAGCGCAGGCAGGGCTACCCAGTGGGATGGGGGCATGTGAGTGCACCCCGGTTAGCAATTAAAATGTTGGCAGGGGCATCAGGGGCAGTGCACCTCCTGTGTGTTACCACAAGTCACCTGTGCTCAGAATCTGCACTAGTCTTGGAATGTTAATGAGCTCTCTGCTGATAATGCCTTTCAATTAGTTCTGCTCATTCCATGAAAGGGAGAGATTTTACAGAGCAGGGTAACTCCTTCTTTCCTGGGATTCTCAGCTGCAGATTTTTACAGGGGTTAAATCTTGCTACTACCCTTTCCGAATATTTACCCAAAGCCACTAGGTGAGACTGGATTGAACTTTGAATTACATTATTACCAGAACTTTGTTTATTTTTCTGTTTTATACGCTACTCTTATCAATTAAATTTTGGATGCACGCATTTTAAGTTACACATTCAGTATGGGTTAAACCTCTAAAATCCAGTATTCTTTAGTTCACCAACATCCGGCAGCACCATGGATATTGCTGGACCAGAAAGCCTGGGCTGGCCAGGTTCAGGGGCTAAGCTGGCATTGGGGAGCACAAACCTGCCTGGGAGCGCAGTTCATCGGGGCCAAAGGCAACAGGGCTGGCACTCGGGAGCACAGCCCAGGCTGGGTAGGCACAGCGGGGAGTGCAACTCCACCCAGGTCAGCACAGCAAGAGGTGGAGTTCCAGACCGGCCAGAGTCAGCGGGGCCCACTCCTGGGAGAACAGCCTGGACTGGTGCCCCTGTTAATGAGGAGCACAGCTCTGGCAGGGCTAGGGTCAGCTGGGCCAGAGGTGGGGAGCCGGGTCAGGAGGAGAGCCTAGACTTCCCCTGGTCCCGCAAACTCCATGGTTTGGGACCGCTCAGGACCTGAGAGTGCTGGACCAAGGAAGGCCCACCAGTCCTAAAATTAAACTCAAGGCTAAAAGACACTTTCGGGTACATCTGTGCTGCAAGCTCACATGGGTATATCTACATTAATCTAGATAGCATGGCTAAAAACATAGCCATGAAAGATACAGATATGCAGGCTTCAGCATCGGCTGCACGAGCCTGGCCAGGACTGTAGATATTTGCTCATGTTTCTAGCCTGTGCTGGGGTCTGTGCTACTGAATCCTCCCTGCTATTTTTAGCCATGTTACCTAGATTAAAATTAGCATGAGTATGCCCGCCCAAGTTATAATCAAATCTCCAATTGCAGTGTAGCCGTACTGTAAGGCTATATCTAGGCTGCAAGCCTCTTTCGAAAATATCTCTCGAAAAAGCCTCTTTTGAAAAAGAGTGTCTAGACTACAACCAGTACTTTCAAAAAAGCAAACCGCTTTTTCGAAAGAGAGCACCCAGGCAGTGCTCTCTTTGAAAAAGCACAGTTTGCATTATGTAGCACCTTTTTGAAAGAGCACTTTCGAAAGAAGGCATTATTCCTCGTAAAACGAGGTTTTTCGTGGTTGAAAAAACTGCCATGTTCTTTCAATTTACTTTCGAAAGAACACGGCAGCAGTTTAGACGCAGGTAAAGATTTTTCAAAAAAAGGCCAGTTTTTTCAAAAAGTCCCTGTAGTCTAGACATACCCTAAGGCTTTGTCTACCCTGCAGGGTTTTTGTGCAAGTAGCTTTTTGTGGAAGAGATCTTCCGCAAAAACTTCTTGTGCAAAAGTGCGTCCACACCTCAAAAGCGCATTGCAAAAGTGATGTCCTTTGCGCAAGACAGCATCCACACTGCATGGACGCTCTTGCGCAAGAAAGTTCTGATGGTCTGTGCTTTTTCTGATAGGCTCTTTTTGCACAAGAAACCCCTGCGGAGTGTCCACACATGCCTTTTTGCGCAAGAGCTGTAACACAAAAAGGAGTTATTCCTTGTGGGGAGAGAAATAACTCTACCGGCAAAAGCTCTATGTCTTGTCAATTTACTGTTTTTTTTTTTTTTTTTTGCGCAAAAACGCACTTGAGGTGTGGACGCTCCACCGGTTTTTGTGCAAAAACGGTCCTTTTTGCACAAAAACCTTGTAGTGTAGACATAACCTAAGAGCATCTCCAACCCAGATAAAACATTCCTCCCAGCTACAACTCTCTTTCAGGAAAAAAATCTGATTAAATAAGTGAGCACTACAACATGCCTATAATTTCTTGGGCCGATGGAGGAGTAAATTCCAGACTCCAGATTTACAGGTCTCCCAGAAAAAGTGGCCTGCCTGCAAGAATTTGATGCAAATAACTTGTAAGCATAACCCTGTGCATTTCAGTTAATCTTGATTGTCAATAAGCTGCAGGAAAAAAGGGCTGCTATCTTAGATACCGAGGGTGCAAACTATAGAGGATTTTATTGATCAAATGTAACACTTAAAATTTCACCCCCAAAATGAATTGGCAGCCAGCACATACTCCCTTCACAAAACACTATTGAATAAGCAGGTAGCTGAATTCTGCTTGAGGTGAAGTTTGCAAGTGGTTTTTCATGTATTGCCCACCCAGAGAGCATTGCAGTAATCCATTCTGGAGATGTCAACTTTGTACATAACAGAGGTGAGCTCTGCGTCTGAGACCAAAAGACACAATCTCTTTTTCCAGTGCACAGAAAAGAAAAATAACACTCTGTGTTGCTCTCAGGGCATCCAGAAGCAGATGAAGATCCTGCAATACTCCTAAATAACAAACATGAGTCACAAAGGCAAGCAATAGAAGGGACAGATATTAATCCCACTCATTTCATACAGCTGCTTTTTGCCCAGCTCATCAATATCAGATCTGTCTTATCTGGCTGGAACCACAACAAGCTTATTTTATCCAGGCATCTGGCTGGAACCCCAACTAGCTTATTTTACCCAGGCATCAATCTCAGCTAGACACCCTATCGTATTACAAAGGCACTGAAAGGTGACTAATTTTAAACTGAAAAACAGGAAATGAAACTTTCTAACTTGCACAATTTATCTGTGGAACTCATTGCCAGAAGACATTAGGAAGATAAAGAATTTAAGATTAAGAAAAGGATTAGATATTTATAAAGATGATCATACTACCCAGAATTAAAAGAAAAACGATTTCAAGATTTAAAAAAGGGATGTAAATCCCATGCTGCAGGGTAAAGACCAACAACTCAGTGATATGGGAAGGAATACATTTCTCCCATGGATAATCCATTCCATGGTCACCTATTATATTGTTTTTTGCACTTTCTCCTAAAGCATCTTTCACTAACAACTGTTAAAATTGGGGTATTCGACTAGCTGGACCTCGGTCCTTATATAATACAATTCTTATGTTAAAGACAAAAGACTTTTCCAGCCAGGCTTAATGAGACACGCACAGAGTTTTATCAGCATACTCCAGTGTGAGTTGCCTGTCTCATGTACACTGACACAGTGGGTGTCAGGCAGAACCATGAGGCATTCACCTTCAATCAGATAACAAGTCAGAATGCGGATGATACTCAGCTCAACCTACCCTTCTATCAGACTACCAGAGAACAGTTTCCCTGTTTCCCCAATAGCTAGAGCAGATGGGGATTTAGATTAAAGCATGGAGAGCGTGCTAGGTGCTTCGTAAATATAACTGTTTATAACCTCTCTGAGGTTAGTCTGTATCTGCAGGGCCAGTCCTAACAAATTGGTGGCCCGGGCACCACCCAGATCGCCCTTAGGGTTGCCAGATGGTTTAAAAAAAAAGTACCGGACAAAAATTTGTAAAGCAACTGTGGGGGAAAATTTGTTGAGCAAAAAAAAAAATTTGGGAGGTCGGGCCAAATTGTGGTAGCAGCCCACCCCTAAAACAGGCTCTGTCGGTGGCCCCTCGAAAATGGCAGCCTCAGGCGACTGCCCCTAAGACCAGCTCTGTGCATCTGCATCTGATGAAGTAGGTGTTTGCCCACAAAAGCTTGTGCCCAAATAAATCTGTTGGTCTTTAAGGCACCACAGGACTCCTCGTTGTTTCTGCTTATAACCTACAACATACAGAAGAGGGACGACCTCACACAAATTATGTTCACTTCTATTTAGGCAAATGCTATTCATATACTCATGTATTAATTGCATCCAGAAACAAAAATTCTAAATACTTATACAAATTAACGATGATCAGCTATTCACAAAACCTATACAATACACACACATATATATATAGAGAGAGAGAGAGAGAGAGAGAGCGAGCATCTGTCTGTGTGTCTGTCTGCAAATCCGTCTGTCAGGAACGCCTTCTAAATGGTGAGAGCTAGGGCCACCAAATTTGGTAGGCAGCTTCCACTTATAGTAACTTAAAGTAAGGTCAGGGTTTGCATGTGCCTGGGAAATGGGGAGTGCTGGGAATGGGATTGGTTTCCCAGAATTTGCAAAGGGAGGGACGAGAGAGGAGACATGATACTGAGCATGGCCACTCGGGGTAGCGAACCAACAGGCTGAGAGCTATACTGCAGAGGGACCCCCAAGGGCAGCCACACTAGCAAGAGACTGGCCAGCTGGGGATGGGGCTGTACAACAGAGCAAGCAAGTGGCCCTGGGGGGGGAGCCCCTTCCTACCTGCCCCCAGTCTTCCCACCCCCAGTGTCCTGACCCCTGCCTACCAGACCCCAGCACCCTCTGAGGCCCCCTGAGGCCACTCTGAGTCCCCACATCCCCCTTGCTTCTCTACCCCCAATTCTGCTGCTCCCACCCCCACTTGCCTGGGACCACCCCGCCCCACCCAGGATCCCCTGCCACCAGAGGCATAGATCTCCAGGCCGTGGCGGGACTGCTGCAGCCCCTGGAGCCTGCCCCCTCCTGTGCCAAGCCTGCAGTCCCATGCGGCAAGCTGGGAACAGCCCCCAGAGCCTTGCCTCCCAGACAGGCTCCTGTCCATGGAGGGAGCGGGAGCTCTGCAGGCTGGGCTGGCTCCCGAAGTCTTGCACCGCCCCCATACACAGGTTGCAGGCCGGGGGGACCTGGAGGTTGGAACCGGCCTTCAGAGCCTTGTCCCCCACAGGCTGCAGTTCACAGCCGCTGCAGATCGGGACAGCCCCAGAGCCTTCCTCTACCCCCACCCCATAGGCTGTGGGTGGGCTACTGCAGGCCAGCTACTGCAGGCCAGGGGAAGTCCCACACAACCTGACCCCCTGGACACCTTTCATGCCACAGGGGGGCCCACTGTAGCTCGGGGGCCAATGGACCCTGCCCCCCTTCCAGACAGCCTGTAGGCTGTGGTGGAGCCAATGCAGGCTAGGAGCAGCCCTGGTGCCTTCAGCCCCCCCATCCCCGCTGACAGGCTGCAGGGCAAGCTGGGTCCCTGGCAGCCAGGGCAGGCCCCTGGACCCTGCCCCCCCATAGCCTGCACTTTGGGGGGTGTACTGCAGGCCAGGGGCAGCTCTCAGAGCCTTCCCCCCAACATAGAGCCTGCAGCCTGTGCGGGGGGGCGGGGGGGTCACTGGAGGTTGGGGTCGGCTCCTGGATCCTCGCCCACCTGGATCCTCAGACCAGTTACAGGGTGGCGGGGAGCTGCAGGCTGGGGCTGACCTCCAGAGCCCTGCTCCCCTGAACATGCTGGAGGATACAAGTGGCTACTGGAGGATGGGGCCAGCCCATAAAGCCCTGCCCCCTTCCCCCCCCCCCGGACAAGCTGCACACCGGAGCTAGCCTGTACAGCCTTGGCCCCTCCAAGAGTCGTTGTGCATGACTCCAGCATCCCCCACACCCTGCCCTGAGCTCCACACAAACCCAACTGGTTGCCCTTAGCCACATCATTTAAATAAAACATGTACATTTTCCTTTTAATTAATAAAAAAGACACCATTACTACAGTTAAGAACCCAAGCAACACCGAGTACATCTGCTAGTGTTTAATGAGTACGACAATGGGTCATGCTCCAGGACTAACCCTGATAACTTCAGCACAGACCTTGCTACCACTTGATCTAAAGGAGTAATTTCATTAGTTGGCTACAGAATTATGCTGCTATTGCCTGTGTCGTCCCGCCATAAGAGAAGGATGCAGCATGAACTTTTGAAACATGCGTCTTGTTCTTCTTGTCTTGTGACTTGTATAAGTACAAAGAAATTAGGAGAGCAAAAAATCATGACACAGTGTTAAATGAGTTATTGCCTGTCACTAAAGATACAGTTAAACACCCCACCCCTCACTCATTGAGAAAGGAAATTATACACTGTTGAACTGGTTTTTCCCCCCTATTGAGGCTGTTTTTAGTTTCCTTTCTTTATTTACTCTAACAAGGCATTTTCAATTTGCCTCTCCCACTCAAAAGAAAATACATAGCTCTGTGATTTCTTGAAACTTAAAAGAGTAATTAGATAACAAAGGTATACAGAATGTATATGGCATTTGCACTTGGATATATGAATATGTTCAAGGTTGCTTTTGCATTGGCCATCTTCCAGCCACTGCAGCAGCATCTGCTAGTAACCAGGTTTCTATATCCTTTGAATTCCAAGTACATAATAGAAAGCTATCAACCAGTTTTTTGGCAGATATTCTGCGTTTTCCTTCTGGACATAAAGCAATATTGGGAATGATGAAAATGACAGTTTTCAGTGGGAAAAATCTCATTTGAAACTCAGAATCAATTGCCTTCAATCTAAATTCTTTGCATTTTCACATTACATTAAAAGGTTGGAAATGATTGAAATGGGATATGTTTTGCATAATGTGCAGCAAGTAATGTAGCCTTTGTTTTATCCTTTTCAACCAGAGAAGTTCAAGTGAGTAAGAGAGGTCTTTATTCAATGGGAATTCAGCTTAATATGGACACCCCTCGCCAAAGTCTTCTGCCCACAATAAATGAAAATGTTTATTTTAGACCATTTTTTTCCCATTTCTGACTTCTGGCACTCAAATCAAAAGTAGCACAGCCCAAAGATATCTGTTTCAGTATTTTATAATAATGTATGTGTGTGCTGCAATTAAATTCCCAACAACAGTGTAAAGTGACTGTCCATATAGTATATCATAGGTATATTTATTAAGGATTATATAATATTGCTTTACCTTTAGTCCTTTTGGTGAACACTTACACACATGAGTATTCCAATTGATTCAAACACTGAAAAGCTACAGTTAAAAGTATGCAATAAACAAGCCTTAACAATGGTAAAATATTCCATGCAGTAAGTATCTGATTAATCAGCACTCGAAAATAGACCTATTTTTTAAATAAAATGTTGGTAAAAAATTTTCACTTCCTGTGGAGTCAAACACTTTGGGTAAAATCTTTCTTTTTGTACCATTTTCCCCCCTTGTTTTCATCCTGCTCCCTCTTCTTCATCTTGCACTGAGAAAAAGGGAGGTAAAACAAAACAAGAAAAATTATCTTTTTTCCCACTGAAACATCAGAACTTTTCACAAAACACTTGAAAAAAAAAGAATGTTTTAAAAACCTTTTTTGACCAACTTGACTATGCACAGAAATCATTTAGGGTAGTTAAGATAATCCTCCTGCCTCTAAACTCATGTTGTATAAATTACCTGGCTATTCATTGTAATGAGAATGCATTATCCTGTCACATATCTACCTAGACCAACCAAAAGGGAACAATGCAGAATGCCCTGTTGCTACATAGTCTCAAACATAATGGGACTACTCATGTGAGTAAGTGTTCAGAAATGGGCATATGGGTTGCACAATAAGATTTCATCAACCCAATATATTTTGTAATAACAAACGAATAGTCAAGTTATAACAATAAATGCCACAGAGATACTAAATTTGAGAGAGGTTACACTACAAGCGAGTAAACTGAATGCAGCATTCCATTGTGCTGTCACTTAGCTCCAGTGTCATTACCCACTATTAAGAAATCAAGTGCCAATTTAACTATTATTTTACAAGCAGATAAGTTTCCACAATCAGGTATTTTACTGGTCTATAAATATTTGGGGAATTTAGGCATGCATTATTCTTAATCTGTCTGGATGGTGGTGAAAAACAATGAAACTTTTTTATGGAGCAATTGCATTGTATTTAGACCGGGGGATTAGACAGCTCGGTTAGGGTAAGCGCTTCACATTTGTCACCTATAAAGAATGGCTTGAGCATGGGGATCCCCGCTATGTCTTTTGCAGTGAAGACGGGGCTAAATCATGACAGTGTTAAATGAGATATTGCCTGTCACTAAAGATATGGTTAAACACACCCACCCCTGACTCATTGAGAAAGGAAACTATACACTGTTGAACTGGTTTCCCCCCCGATTGAGGCTGTTTTAAGTTTCCTTTCTTTATTTACTCTAACAAGGCAAAGAATTAATTTAGCTTCCCAGCAACAGCCTTGTTTCCTTTAAGTGCTCCTATAGTATTCCAACTGTCCAGTGGCCCCACTGACTGTCTGAAAGCTTCCTGCTTCTGATCTATTTACAGCAATAGTTAGTTTTTGTGTCTTTTGCTAGTTGTTCTTCATATGCTTTTTCACCTGTCTAAATATTCTTTTAGACTTGATTTGCCAGAGTTTATGGGCTTCCCTATGTTCCCCTGTAGGATTTCATTTCCAGTGTTTAAAACAAGTATTTGTGCCTCCATCTGCCTTTTTATTGTTTAGTCAGAGTGGCTTTTTTGCCTCTAACTTTATTAGTATTATTATTGTGTGTATGCATTTAGTTTGAGTTTCAGTTACGGTGATTTAAAAAAACGTTTCTGTGCAGGCACTTCATTGTTGTGACTGTTTCATTTAATTTCCATTGTACTAGCTTACTCATTTTTGTGTAGTTCCCCTTTTTGAAGTTAAATGCTAGTGTGGTGGGTTTCTTTGATAGTCCCTCACCCAAAACAGAATATTCACTTTAATAACATTGTGGTTGCTATTATTCACCTATATTCACCTCTTAGTGAACCCTGAGCTCCACTTAGGACTAAATGAAGAATTACCTCAGCTCGTGTGGTTCCCATTCACCAATAAGTGGTCATTACTGATGTCTAGATATTTTACCTCTACATTCCATTTTGAGGTGTCATAAACCCAATTGATATGATAGCCGGTAGGGATGTGGATATCCAGAGCTCTTTTTTGCAGATACAGATGCGGATACAAATTTTGTATCTGGAACCCTGCAAATGTAGGAATATCCACTTTATATCCAGGACTATCTGCCTCCACGGATGTGGATGCAGATACCTGTGGCTCATTTTGCAGATACAAATGTGGATGTGGATACAAATGCTGTATCCGTGCAGGGTTCTAGATATGGGGATAGTTGAAATTCCCCATTATTCTTGGGTTTTATCTTTTTGCAGCCTCTCTGATCTGCCTGTGCATTTCACGCTCACCATCACCATCCTTGTCAGGTAGTTGGTCGTATATTCCTACAGCTACTCTCTCATTATGCAAGCATGGACTTCCCAGAGAGTTTCTGTGGTACAGTTTGATTCACTTAAGATTTTTAATATATTTGACTCTATGCTTTCTTTCACCCATAATGCCCCTCCCCCACCAGGGTGACTTGCTCAGTTAGTCCTATGTATTTTGTACTCTGGTGTTGCCATAGCCCATTGATTTTTATAGTTCCACCAATGTTTTATGATGCCTGTTATATCAATATCCTTATTTAATACCAGGCATTAGAGTTCATCCATCTTAGTATTTAGACTTCTAGCATTTGTATACAAGCATTTATAAAAGGTATCAATATTTAATAAGTTGGAAGGACCCTTATTAGGAGGCTCAAGACTTGCTAAGAAGATGGGGTTGTTTGAGAGAAATATGGCCAACTTGTTACCCAGCCACCCCCACCAATTAGTGTATCAGTCTATCATGTAAAGTACCCACAAATGGAACAAAATTATTTATTTCAGTTGCTGTCTTGCACCATTGGTAACATTCTAATCACTTCTGCATAAAGAAATTCAGTGTGTCTGGCTTAGATGTCTGTATAATCCCAGCCTCAACTTCAGTGCACTATCTGCAGTTTTCGCATGTCTTACTTTCATACAGCTTATCAGCGTTCGTGCAATTTTCCCCCTTCAGATTCATGTACCCATCTATGATATTCCTTAAATTACAAAGAATCAATAGTACTATTCTTCCTTCAAAACTCATACTCTCCTGTCACCCTCTGTTCACTTAAGAATAACAGCCAACTTTGAATAATTTTTGAATGCTCTTCGGGAAGATGAACTGAACAGATTTAAAGTAGAGCAGGAATTTTGCTGCCTAGAGCCTTCCAAAAAGCCTGGGTACTCCTATGCTTTCGATAGCATTCCAGCAATGCTGTCCCAGACAGCATCCATTCGAGGAATGAATCTCTAGTACCAAAAATGCTGTTTGCCGTGCATTGAGACATCCATTCTCAGCAGCGCTGCCTGGATTCGCAAATTGCATTGGTCACAAGAAAATTTATTCTAAATGAATCATAAGAAGAATAGCCAAAATGTTTTCCTGTGTCTCTGGAGTTAACCCTTTGCTATACAAAATTCAGCAGGGCTGTTTTACCTCATATACATATACATCAGTTTTGATGTGGTTTTACACACCTTTATGTTCTGAATATAAATGAACCCCAGAAATCAAAACAATGTACAAATGAAGCCACAAGCTTTTACCTTGTTTTGGGTGGAAGCTATGTATCATTGCAGGTTTGCTCATAATATATCCCAAGTTAACATGGAAGATTTGTTAATCTCTTGATAAACCTGGTCTGAATGAATAAGAGAAGTCATGAGGTATCATGTGGGCTAAAAAGCATGTATCGGCACTGGGCACACAATAGTTAATGTTGCCTCACAACATCCATTCTAAATGTTTCTACATTTAAGTTGATCATAATTTTTTCAGGGGCTGAAATTCCCATGCTGCTTCATAGCCAGCAGGTGAATTTGTTTGGAAAGTTTAAGCAAAATCAGTTCAGTCAATTTTCAGTTAGTTAAGCATGAAAATAAATAAATGCACTCTTTCCTTTCTATGGTACAATCGTATATTGTGCATTTCATGGGCATTAAGAGTGTAAATCAGAGCAGGTTATGTTCTGCATGGAATTATGCATGCACCATTTCAGTATGTTCTATGTTACACATTGTATTTTTATATAAAATAATCAGAGATCACATGTGAAATTATTCTCGCAAGTGGCCAAAGTTCAGATTTAATTGCCAACCCTAATTTCTGGTATTTCCATTTGAATGCTTGATTTCTCAACCTTTACAGTTTATTTCATGAAATCCATGTGGAGTTAAAAAGCAATATTTTTAACATAACTGCAAATACACCGCCAGACTCTTCTCCACCACATACGGCAGCAAGTGTGCATTTAGGTAGTTGAATTCTAACATTACCACTTCTGTTCTGGCCTTTTAAAATTTGTTTCGGTCATTTCAGTCCACTTGCTCCCTTTAGTCAGGTGGTCCACAAGGTACAGTATTCTTACAGCTAGTTTACTCCCTGAAACAGCCCTAACCTCAACCAACACTCCAAACCATTATCAGTCTCCCCAAAGGCCATCTCTGTTTAAAGTAAGAAATCCTGTTTCACCAGTACTGCTGAAAATCCATTGCCTGTCACTTTCAGAGTTTTGAAGTCAAGATGTATTACACATAAGGCCTATTACGAGAGGGGAAATTGCTTTATGGATAAACATCATGTGGGGGTCTGACAGACTTGCCAGGCCCCTGAGCAAGTTGGGGCCCCTGAGGCAATGGATCCACGCTCCTGGAAGGAGCGGGATCTTGGTGGAAGGGGCAGGGCTGGAGGCATCCAAACTTCAAGCACCTCACAGAGCTCTCTGCACCGCAATCCCCTTCCCCACCACCCATCAGAGTCCCCCAGAGCATTTTGCACTCCAGCAGCGATTTAAGGGCCCAGGGATCATTTGAATCAATGGACCTCGAGGCAACTGCCCCCTTTGCCCACCCCGTCAGCATGCCTGCCCCAATTCGTAACATTAACATGTCAAGAAGCTCTTCTGACATGTTACTGAAGACAATTCTGCTCAGTCACTAGCATATTTCTTGGACTTTGACTCTGGAACACAAAGATAGGCCAGAATCTAAACTGGTTTAGCACCACTGGAGTCAATTCATACCAGCTGAAGATCTAGCTCTGTTTTAGGAAACTTAAATTCAATAGTCCTGACCTCAAAAGTTATTGGAGAATTGATTATTCAAGCATTAATGGTTCTAAAGGGACTGTTAATTGTATTCTGGCTATTAACTTGTACAAATGTAGTAGTTGAAAAAATATGACATGCTGCTTTTAACCATCTTCATTTAAATGAAACAAAGACAGAAACAGGGTCCATACCACGGCAGATGGTATGCTAGGTAAGGGAAGGCACTGCCTTTCCAAACCACCAGCCTGGCCCCATCCATACTCCATCCCCAGAAAGCCGATTGTAGGCATACTAGGGGCAGAGTGTTGATACCCACATTTGTCCACCCTCCCCTGTGCTCCAGGGCCAGTGAGTCTGGGACCATGCACCTTCCTCCCTCCCCAGTGGGGCTATGTGCTGCCTGCTCTCCCTGTGGTCCGGTGCTGGGGAAAATGGGGCCGTGCACCTGCCCTCCCCGTGCTTGCAGGGGGGCAGCATACTGCCCCGCTTCCCTGTGGTATGGAGAGGGCAGCTTGGCTCCTGCGGGGGGGGCCCTCAGCAGAAGGGCCAGGGATGGGGTTGGGGGCTTGCCTCTCCCAGCTCTACCTTCACCCACCACCCATGGGTCCGTACCTTGTCAAATCCCTTTTTTAAACTTTTCTTTTCTGCTAGTAGTTTATGTTTAGCACAGTAGTTACTGAATTCCCTCTCTCCCTCCCCCCTTTTTGTTGTTGTTATTCTCTGCTGCTGCCTGATTGTGTACTTCTGGTTCAAACGAGGGGTGAGGATCAACCAGTCAATTCATAACTCTGATGTTCTACTGGACTAGCTCTGTGTTACCTAGCAGTAATTTCTCACAGCTGTTTAATTCTGAAATGGTCACATAGCATTTTTGCTATTGCCTAAAATATAAATTTTGAAACATGTGTCACAACTATGAATCCTTCCATCACTTCTATCCTCATTTCATCCTTGAGTAAACTGTTTCCCTTCCCTACCCCAACCACGTATGTAGTCTGATAATTAAATAGCAGGGAGAATATGCACACTTTTATCTATGCACTGTTTAACTGCTGTGTCCCATCAAAAGAAATATGATCTGGATGTCTGCTTCCCTATTGCTTCGTCTTTATGAAAACAGAGGTGGACAACTGTTAAGCCAAATATTCGTTAACTCCATGCACAGTCAGCCCATGGAATTTGCTGTGAGGGATGTTGTGATGGCTAACATATAACGAGGTTAAAAGAAGAATTAGCTACATTCATGGAGGACAAGTCCATCACTGGCTATTAGTCAAGATGGTAAGGAAACAAACCCATGCTCTAGGTGTCCCTAACCGGGGCTGGACAACAGTGGATGGATTACTTGATAAATTGCCCTGTTGTGTTCTTTCCTTCTGAAGCATGTGGCACAGGCCACTGTCAGAAGACAGGATACTGGGCTAGACAGACCATTGGGCTGCCCCAGAATGACAGTCCTTAAGAAGCTGTCAATATTTTGACATTTCAATAGGCCTTCGCACCTTTTTTCATACCGACTCTTTAAAATATATTTCACTCTTGGGGATAGGTTGAAAAGATTCTGGGTGACAATATTCTGTCTTGAGTTCTTTTCGTTAATGCCTGTGTTTATTTCAATCATTCTTTGAAAGACCAGAGAGAAACCAAGTGAGCATGACAGGAACTGTACTAGACTGCTTTGCCCTTTTTCTAGGGCCCCATTGAGCTAATTCCTGCTTTGAAAGTCTGAATTCCCCTCCTCTGTTTGAGCTGCCACTGACATTGGCAAGAGCCCCATGACTGTGTCCACTGAACAGATTAGAGCACAAAATGCTGAGACAGGGCCTCTAATGGATGATCTATTCGGTCTCTGCTTGCATCATGACTGCAGCATAATATTTGGGAATCATTTAATCCATTTTTCTTCTGGCAATTGTCAGATTATTGAATAAACTTTTTTCCACTATTCATCTAGCTCAATAGATGGTCTAATGTTGTTCACCAAATATGTTACTGATGATTGCTTTCCACATCAAGTAATAAATAATGTATCTGTGATTCATTGTTGTCCCTATCTAACCAGTGGTAATTCATAACCATATATACTTTGTATTACAACTGTTGTATAACAGCAAAACAACCACCAGTATTTTGAATGTATGGTTGAACGGTAAAGTCCTATGCTATCCACAGAGTGCCCTCAGCACTTTGTACATTTTATTCCACTGAGAATAATAAGATTTAGGAGCTGAGAGAGTACTTGTAATCTTAAATCAAGAAAAGTATAGTATAAAAACTGAAACTTTGGAAATACACTAATATTGATTTAGGAGTAAAACATTGACAAGCATGATATATTTACTGAGGAAAATAGTAGGCTGTTAGAAGGAATGAAAACAGATTTGAGATAGCTAAACTTTGGTAACAATTTTTTAGAAAAATAACTTTGTTACATTTGGGAATCAGAAAGAAATACAAAACAGGTACTTAAATTGCTATCAAAAGAGAACACATGAAAGGGAAAATGAAAATCAAACAAGCTATAAGGAAGTCAGTAAGGGTGCATCTACACAGCAGGGCTTAACTCGAAATAAGATATACAAATTGACCTATGACAATTGCGTAGCTTATTTCAAAATAGGGAGTGTCTACACAGCACTTATTTCGAAATAGAGCACTTTCTCCAACTTCCCTTACTCCTCATACAATGAGGGCTACAGGAGTCGGAGTAAGAAGTCCTCCAGCTTGACAGTATTTTGACATTATTTCAAAATAACTGCCTGCTGTATAGACACGGATTAAGTTATTTTGAAATAATGTTACTGTGTAGACATACCCTAAAGGAGTACAAGCAAATAAAAATATTAGGATCAACATATGGAATATTAAAACATATGCTAACAACAAAGGAAGATAAATTATTGTGTGATTCCAGAGCTAATGTCTATTACCTGTGAGAACTTCCATGCCACAGGTAGTGTATAAACTACTGCTTAAAATTTTAGGGCTTGATTCTTATCTACTGTAAATGGGCAAAATTCCACTGAAATCAGAGTGGTGTCTATTTATATTAGGTGAGAATCTGGGTCTGTATTCCTCGTTATCCTCCCAAGAGATCATTCTTCAGACAAACTCAATGAGTTCAACTATTACTTAAAGTTTTACACTAAGACCTTCTCAAGTGATTCATGATTTTAGAACTCTGATCTTGGAGAGACTTGCCTCTCTGCTGTTCTTCATTAACAGGGATCGCCCTTTATATTATTTGTATTCTAAGTTCACTTCCAACTCATGCAGACTTGATGCTATTTCATTTTTCCCTCTTATAAATTGCTTACACAAGCAGGATCAGAAAATGAAAATAATACCGAAAGTTAATTCGATGAGAGAATTGGATCCAATGCATTATATGCTTTCTCCATCGTTGGCATATATGTACTACTCAGGGTATGTCTACACTCTAGAGATTTGTCGGAAAAACGGCCGTTTTTCCACCCCGGGAGGAAGGCCTCCCCCTTCCTCTCCACAATGTTGTGGAGAACACAACATGCCGTGATCAACTCAGGGATTTTGTGCTCCCCCAAGTCGAGGCGGGTCAGCAGGCACCTGAAACGCACCTTGAGGCAGCCGAAGGCGCACTCCACCGGGATCCTAGTCCAATTGAGGCAGGCATTAAATTGGTCCCTGCTGGGGTCCAGGTGGCCGGAATAGGGTGTCATAAGCCATGGCATGAGGGGGTAGGCCATGTCCTCCACAATGCACAGTGGCATCTGCATGTCCCCAATGGCAAATTCACTGCGGGGGAAGAATGTGCCTGCCTCCAGCTTGCCATAAAGACTCGAGTTTCTAAAGACACAGACATTGTGTGTCCTGCACGACCACCTGACAAAAATGTCCCACCCCCAACCCTGCTTTCCCTAAGGTCCCCCTTTTCCAGGACTCTCCCCTTCCCCCAGGGACTGCAGCCCCAGAGTGCCTTACCTCCATGAGACGGGCCCTGACAGTGAATTTCCCCACGTCAAACTGGTTGCCCACTGACCGGTAGCTGTCAGGGGTGACAAACTTCCAGAAAGCTATTGCGACCCACTTCTTCAGAGGGATGGCGGGCTGCAGGTGGGCATTGCATCTCTGAAGGGAAGGGGCGAGCCAGGCACACCGCATCAAAAAGATGGCCTTCCACATGCAGAAGTTTTGGAGCCACTGCTCCATGCCTAGCCGGTCCCATCAGTCAGAACTGGTGTCAAGCCTCCAGAAATGCCTCTTCACAGTGGGGTGTGTTGCAGGAATGGAGCTCCCGCACCCAGGCAGAGGGTCCCCAGAGTAAGCTCGGGGTCGAGCATGGTAGGCAAGCTCGCAGCAGAAGCAGAGAAATGGCTGTCCATGGGGGTCTCTTTAAGCACGTGTCTCTGCAAAGCTCTGGCACTAGCACTCAGAAGCAGTGACCTAAAGCCCTGCCTGAAGTGGTTCTAGGTGGCCTTCTATGCAAAAAGAGCCTCCAATCAGTCTGGATGCTCTCTTTCGTAAAAGCAGATTGCTTTTTCAATGTGCTTTTGTGTGTGGAAGCTCCCTTTCAAAAGACGTTTTTTCTGAAGAAGCCTGCAGTCTAGATGTGGCCTCATTCTCAGTCTTTGCCCCTCATTGCAGGCTGAGAAATAAAGCAGCTATGGACCTGAGAAGAATAGGAAATTAGACTTTGATCCTGGATCATGTAAGAGCAAGTAACTTCCAAGTATGCAGGAGATTTTTTGCTGTTAAATGACGTGTCTATATTGATTATTTAGTACAGAATTATTTATTAATTAAAAGAAACTGCTTCTCTGAAACATACTTACTTTAGTCTATGTAGCGATAAGTTGGCCATTTCTTTATAATGTTTGCGTGCACAAAGTTTAATATTTGTACTCTAGATATAACATATAAAAAGGGATTAAAGCACTGATCCATGTCAATTAAGTCAATAGGCAATTTGCCATTAATGTCAATGGGTGCGAAGATCAAGCCCTGAATTAATTGTGAAAGGATACAACATTCCTCTCTCTCTCTCTCGTCTCTCTTTCTTTTTTGTGTATTTTAGTATTTTGAAAACTTGCATCAGAAAGTTACTGTGTTTGGCAAGTTACTAAGACGGCGTG
This sequence comes from Rafetus swinhoei, assembly GCA_019425775.1. NCBI lineage: Eukaryota > Metazoa > Chordata > Testudines > Trionychidae > Rafetus > Rafetus swinhoei. The sequence goes on along the minus strand of CM033436.1, from coordinate 43,456,719 downwards.
GTTGAATACAGGAATAGAAGAAACTGCCAGAGTAATGTTCAGATCTTTCATTATCCCAAAGTAGGCTCTAGTGTGATATATTCAAGGTCAATATTTTCAAGAGTGGCCAATAATTTTGGGTGCCTGAAATAACTTAGGCCTTGGTACTCACATCTGTCACTATACTACTTTGCTGAATTGGCACCATTTCCAAATTTCAGGCATCCAACTCAGAAAATATTAACCTATAAGAGTTTTAAGAGTAGCTCCCATAAATTCCATACCGGTTCAGTGTGTATTGTATTCTACTGGACATCTCCACAAGGACTGTCCCAATCCTTCCAGCAGCTTCTATCTTCCTCCAGAACATCCCTTACAACTCAACTCTTTGAGCGATTTCGCCTCCCTTTTTTTCTTCGTTCCTCATTCTCATATGTTCTTCTCAAATCATATTCCTGCTTCTGTTTTAAGATGTATAGCTTCTTGGGGCATAGAATCTGTTTCATAGATGGATTCAATCATAGAAGCTGATCCACCCTAGTAGAATCTGTCTCTGTAGAGCCTACTGACTTTACATGGAGGCATGGGTTCATACATATGGGACAATTTGCACAATCGGTAGCGTTAGGTGTTTTTGTTACAATATTAACAATGTTACATCTGTGACGGACCCGGCGGGGTTCGCACTGGCCCCGGGGGGAGGGTTACCCCCCCGGGTGATGGAAAGGGCGCCGTGGCCGGAAGCGGCGGGGCCGATCCTGGCCGGCCGGCGCGAGAGCGCGGGAGGACCCGCGCCGGCCCGCAGCTGGGTAGACGGGACTTGACCCGGCTCGCGGAGAAGCACCCCGACGGGGGGGGACGACCCGCATGAAGGGGCGGAGCCCCAGGCATGCGCCTGAGCGAGCCGGGCAGGGAAGACGGGGGGGTGGAGCTAACCCCCCTGACTTCACCCCCCGGGCGCCGTGAAGAGTGGCTGGGGGACGCCGGCGATGGGGGAACGGAGAGGCGGCCACGCTGGCTTCCCGGAGCACCAAGCCTCTCGCCCCTGGGCGAAGAAGGACGGCGCCAGTGGACTCCGGATCCTGGTGGGACGGACCCGGTGGCTCCGGTGGGGTGAGTGACACGGCGGGCATCCCGCTGGGGGGGCCTGAAGGCGGGGAGTGGAAGGAGCCCGGGGCAGGGCAATTCTGGCGTCCGTGGGCAGGCGAGTTTAGGGCCACTGCCCCGTCTGCCGTGGAGCGTGGCTCGTTGACGCCCCACTCCACTTAGGGCCCCGGGCTGGGACCCGGAGGAGAAGGAGGGCCCGGGTCCCCCACATCTCCCCCCCACACACGCCTGGAAGCACCCCAGGCGATCCGACCTCCCGCGCCAAGGGCAGTGTGAGGACGGTGGTCACACCCCAGCCCTACGAATGCACAGCCACCTGTGAAGGAGGCGGGAGAGGGACAAGGACCCCAAAGCCCGCGGTCGGGCTAAACTTCCAGCCCCGTTAGGGGCAACGTGGTGGAGGGTCCGCTGAACCCCCTTTGCCGGCTAGGGCAGAGGGGCGGTCGCACCCAGGGATCCCACCGCAGGCAGACCCTGCTTAGGGAGGCATCGCACAAACGGAAGGCGGTGGGTTCGCGGAGCCCCCCCCCCCCGTCCCCCAGCCGGGGGAGGAAGGGGAGCGGTGCTCGCACCCGAATCCCGCTACACTGGTGGAGAATGTGGACACCCTGAATGTTGTCACCCACAATTCCAGACAAAAGGGACCGGGACGACCGGCCTGTAGCCGCTGCAGAGGGCGCAAGCGGGGCGAGCGAGCTGATGGAGGCTCGGCAATTCCTGGAGTGGTTCGGGGGAGACCCAGCGGCAGCAGCACCAGGCCCAGCAAGAGCAGCAGACCCAGTTGGTCCAGCAGTTGACCACCCAATTTCAGGAGCATCAGAGACAGTTAATCCAGGAGTTAGCCGCCCAGCAGGACCAGTGGTGGCAGACCGTGGAGAGGAGATGGGGGACGACGGCCAGGGGCCCCAGGGGAGCCGGGGAGGGACCCAGCCTGCCCATACACCTCACCAAGCTGGGGCCCCAGGACGACCCCGAGGCGTTCCTCACCACATTCGAACAAGTGGCAACGGCAGCCCGATGGCCGCCGGAACAGTGGGCTACCTTGCTGGCCCCCTACCTGAGTGGACCGGCCCAGTTGGCGTACCACAGCCTAGCGATCACAGACCCCCGGAATTACCACAAGGTGAGAGAGGCAATATTGGATCAGTTAGGGCATTCCCCCGAGACCTGCCGGCAGAAATTCCTCCAGGAGGTGTTTAAGACAGAAGACCGACCCCGGGCGGTGGCACAATGGCTGCGGGAGTGAGCCAACCGCTGGTTGGAACCAGAGCACAAGACCGGCGCTCAAGTCACTGAAATGGTTGTAATGGAACAATTTATACATATCCTGTCATGGGAGGGGCAAAGGTGAGTGCGGAGAAACCAACCCACGACCCTCAATGAGGCGGTAACCCTGATGGAGGCCCACCTCCTGGCCAAGCGGGAAGAAGGCGGCAGCCAACGGGAGACCCTGCCAGGCCCGAAGGTAGGGGGGCCTCGGCCCCAGGTTAAACCCGCGGGGAAGGAGCCACCCCAGGGAGTCCGGCGGGGACGGGACAACATCCCCCGGCTTGCGCCAGTCTGGCCCAGCCCGCCCCTGGAGAAGGCAGAAGGGGGAGAGCGGCCGGAGGGGACCCAGAAGGAAAGCCGACCGGGACCTCAGGGGCCCTGTTTTCAGTGTGGCCAGGAGGGGCATTTTAAGCGGGAGTGCCCCCTGATGGACTGCACGCTGAATCAGGGATGGCAGTCCGGCCCCGAAGACGGCGGCCTAGGGGAAGGGAATCGTGTTGTGCGGGAAATGGTGATAGAAGGCCGCCCAGTCAAGGCCCTGGTGGATTCCGGCTCATCGGTGACTCTCGTGAGGGCCGATTTAGTCCCCCCAGCCGACCCGAAGGTGAACCAGTCTGGATGAGATGTGTCCATGGGGACGTGAGGGCTTACCCCACAGTCCAGGTCCGCATAACAGGCGGCGGACAGGCCCAAATCTGGAAGGTAGGAAAAGCAAAGGCCCTGCCCTACCCCATGCTCATAGGGCGCGACTGGCCCGGATTTGGGCCGTTGCTAAGGAGCCGAAGTCAATCTGCCGCCGGGGAATGCGACGGGGAGACCCGCCAGGAAAACCCTACCGGGAGGCCCCAGGGAGGAGCGGCTTGTATGGAGCTGGGGACGGACCCGGACTTCACGACGGAGCAGAGGATGGACCCCACGTTGCAGAACGCTTGGGACCAAGCGGCCACGCCGGAGGAGGCGGGACCGGACCCGGCCAGGCCGCTACAAGGGCCACAATTCCAGGTATGGAACGATCGGTTGTACCGGGTCACCGAAGAAAAGGGCGGGGAAGTGCGGAAGCAGTTGGTGATCCCCACCCAGTTCCGCCGGGAGGTGCTGGAGTTGGGACACGCCCACCCCTGGTCGGGACACTTGGGGCGCGAGAAAACGCTAGACCGGGTCCTGCAAAGGTTCTATTGGCAGGGGGTTTTCCGAGCTGTGTGGGATTTCTGTGAGTCGTGCCCCGAGTGTCAAAGGACCGCCCCGGCCCGGGTAACGAAGGCCCCTTTGGTGCCCCTCCTGATAGTTGCGGAACCGTTCGAGTGGGTGGCCATGGACCAGGTCGGCCCCTTGGAGCCATCGGTGAGGGGAGATCGGTATATCATGGTAGTTGTAGATTACGCCACCCTCTACCCCGAAGCTGTCCCTCTGAGGAACACAAAGGCCCCGACCCTGGCGCGAGAGCTCCTGCGGATCTTCTCACGGGTAGGTCTGCCACAAGCGATCCTGACCGACCAAGGTCCAAACGTAACCTCCCGGGTTATCAAGGAACTGTGTAAGATGTTGAGGATCAAACAGCTGCAGACTTCAGTATACCACCCGCAAATGGACGGGCTAGTAGAGCGGTTCAATCAGACACTCAAGGGAATGCTGCGGCGGTTCGTGCAGGACGACCCCCGGGGGTAGGATCTGATGCTCCCCGGTCTTCTATTTGCGGTGAGGGAAGTCCCTCAGTCGTCTACAGGTTTTTCCCCCTTCGAGCTGTTGTACGGCAGGCGGCCCCGAGGGATCCTGGACCTCCTGAGGGAAGGGTGGGAGCACCAGTCCACGACCGGACGAGGAACGGTCCAGTACATTACGCAGCTCCGAGAGAAGTTAAGCCGCCTGGGAGAATACACATGCCTGAACCTCGAAGAGAGCCAGGGAACGCCAGGCAAGATATTACAATGCCAACGCACGCCAGCAAGAATTCCAGCCGGGCGATCGGGTAATGCTACTCCTACCCACGAAAGAGTCCAAACTACTGGCGCAATGGCAAGGGCCCTTCGAGGTGGTCAGGAAAATAGGGGAGGTCGACTATGAAGTAAAGATGTCCGGCCACCGACAAGGGACCCAGCTCTTCCACGTCAACCTGTTGAAGAAATGGATACCCCGGGAAGCCCTATTGATCGCTCCGCCTTCAGGGGGAGATGAACTGGGACCGTGGGGGGGGGACGAGACGGAACTACCTGAGATCACCCTCGACCCCGAGCTGGCTCCGCAGCAGCAAGAGCAACTGCGAGGCGTCCTCCAGCGATACCAGGAGACCCTCACGACCAGACCCGGGCGCATGACCCTGGGCTTACACTGGATCATCACGGAGGAAGGCCGGATCGTACGAGAACCCCTACGCCCCCTCCCACGGAAAATGTGGGACACCGTAAAGCGGGAGATCCAGTTGATGCAGCGGTGGGGGGTGATAGAAGAGTCAACCAGCGAGTGGCGCAGTCCAATCGTCTTGGTCCCCAAGGCAGATGGCTCGAAGCGATTCTGTATAGATTTCCGGAAAGTGAACTCGGTATCCCGTTTCGACGCGTACCCAATGCTGAGAGTGGATGAACTCCTGGAGCGGCTCGGCCAGGCCGTCTACATAACAACCCTCGACTTGTCGAAGGGCTATTGGCAGATTCCGCTCAACCCAAGGGCCCGGGAAAAGACCGCCTTCTCAACCCCTTTCGGCCTGTTCCACTTTCGGACCATGCCTTTTGGTCTTCATGGGGCGGCAGCGACCTTCCAACTGGTGATGGATCGAGTACTAACCCCACATCACGAATACGCCGCTGCCTATATAGATGACATAGTCATCTATAGCCAGACCTGGGAAGACCATTTGACACACATAGAGGTGGTACTCTCGTCCCTGGGTAAGGCAGGCCTCACGGCCAACCCAAAAAAATGTCATTTCGCACGGAGGGAAGTCTCCTACCTAGGGTACACGGTGGAGCAGGGAAGGCTGAAACCAATTTATAGCAAAGTGCAAGCTCTAAGAGACTACCCTACCCCGACAACTAAAAAGCAGATCCGCCAATTCCTGGGACTTGTGGGGTACTATAGGAGATTTGTACCGCAGTTCGCCTCACTGGCGGCACCTTTGATGGAACTAGTAAGGAACACCGAACACCAAGGTGAGGTGGAACCCGCAGGCCGAACAAGCCTTTCAGGTGTTAAAAGAGAAACTGGCCTCAGCCCCTGTGTTAACGCAGCCGAATTTCGATAAGCCCTTTATTCTCTATACAGATGCCTCAGAGGTGGGACTCGGCGCTGTACTAACCCAGGAAGAACAGGGCGGAGACCACCCCATTCTGTACCTAAGCCAGAAGTTGCTGCCCCGCGAACGAGCCTACGCCACCATTGAAAAAGAGGCACTAGCGGTGAAATGGGCGATTGACGCACTAAGATACTACTTGTGGGGTAATAAATTCAAATTGGTGACGGACCACGCCCCTTTGGTTTGGTTAAACTCTATGAAAGACACGAACGCCCGCATAATGCGGTGGTACCTGGCCCTCCAGCCCTACTGCTTTGAAGTGGTGCACCGACCGGGGGCCACCCACCAAAACGCGGACTTTTTTTTGCGGATAGGGGAACAAACCCCAGCCCGCAACCGACCTCTCCAAAGGGGGAGGTATGCACTGGCCCCGGGGGGAGGGTTACCCCCCTGGGTGACGGAAAGGGCGCCGTGGCCGGAAGCGGCCGGGCCGATCCTGGCCAGCCGGCGCGAGAGCACGGGAGGACCCGCGCCGGCCCGCAGCGGAGTAGACGGAGCTTGACCCGGCTCACGGGAAGCACCCCGGCAGCGGAGGGACGACCCGCATGAAGGGAAGACGGGGGGGGCGGAGCTAACCCCACTGACGTCACCCCCCGGGAGCCGTGAAGAGCGGCTGGGGGACGCCTGTGATGGGGGAACGGAGAGGCGGCCACGCTGGCTTCCCGGAGCACCAAGCCTCTCGCCCCCGGGCGAAGAAGGACGGCGCCAGTGGACTCCGGATCCTGGTGGGACGGACCCGGTGGCTCCGGTGGGGTGAGTGACACGGCGGGCGTCCCGCTGGGGGGGCCTGAAGGCGGGGAGTGGAAGGAGCCCGGGGCAGGGCAATTCTGGCGTCCGTGGGCAGGCGAGTTTAGGGCCACTGCCCCGTCTGACGCCCCACTCCACTTAGGGCCCCGGGCTGGGACCCGGAGGAGAGGGAGGGCCCGGGTCCCCCACATCCCCCCCCCCACACACGCCTGGAAGCACCCCAGGCGATCCGACCTCCCGCGCCAAGGGCAGTGTGAGGACGGTGGTCACACCCAGCCCTACGAATGCACAGCCACCTGTGAAAGAGGCGGGAGAGGGACAAGGACCCCAAAGCCCGCGGTCGGGCTAAACTTCCAGCCCCGTTAGGGGCAACGTGGTGGAGGGTCTGCTGAAGCCCCTTTGCCGGCTAGGGCAGAAGGGCGGTCGCACCCAAGGATCCCACCGCAGGCAGACCCTGCTTAGGGAGGCATCGCACAAACGGAAGGCGGTGGGTTCGCGGAGCCCCCCTTCCCGTCCCCAGCCGGGGGAGGAAGGGGAGCGGTGCTCGCACCCGAATCCCGCTACAACATCTCATTATTTTTAACTAGAATAAGTTCCTCCATCTGATTCACTCAGACCCTTTACAACAATAACTGTGGGTATGTTCAAGTGAAAAAAGAGGGGCAATAGAAATTTCTAGATCAAGACCAGGTTGCTATGACCCTTGTATTTTCACTACAGACGTTTTAGACACTTCCAGCTGCTGAAATTATTGCTAAATATATTTACAGTCTTTGTACAATAAAAAGCTTTATTACTTTTACTATGGGCAGAAGAAAAAAGCTTTAAATCTTTAGTTCTGAAGCAGTATCTCCTGTCCTAAAAGCAATGAAGCCTTTCAAGAGGAAAATACAATACACTCCAGAAAGCTGCTTTATGATGTTGTATCTTTGTTTCAATTTTGGTTCATATATTTTTACTAAGTATAACCTTTCTATGTAAATGAAATGATTATGCAACAAAAAGAACTGTTTTCATAAAGCAAGAATAGTTTTTTATACCCTAAAAGACAGAGCTGCATATAGCAGTGAGGCAGCTTGCCATGTACTTGAAAGCTGTGAAATAAGCTATTTGATTTCCTATTACAATCCTAGCACACAACACTGCACCATAGTCACACAAAACCCATGTCACTGGGTAACTACCCTTTCATTAGGGAGTCTCACAGTATAAAATAGGTTCTACACTGGTAATAAAGTTTGTATATGCATTTAAAAATCCACGCTGATGAACACCTCTAAAATCATAAACAAATAGGAAAGGAGAAGGTTAACCTAGTCTAAAACCCTATCGGGAGAGATGTATATCCTTAAAGTGTGGTTCTCCTCAGAAAAGTGGTTCCTTGAGGCCTTGTCTGCACTAGACCAGGCAGGCCGGTTTAAGATACACAACTCCTACTATACAAAATGCACAGCTGGAGTCGGCTTACCTTAAGCCGAGCTGTGGCAACATCCACGCAGCAGAAGGCCAATGGGAGCACATGCTCCCACTGGTTTCCCTTACTCCTTGCAGAACAAGGAGTATAGGACGCTAGCGGGGGCCTGCCCTCAGCCTTTGATTTACGGGTCTTCATTAGACCCGCTAAATCAAATGTTAGAAGATCTACCGCTGGAGGGTCGATCTTCTTGCTAGTGTAGACATGCCTTGAAAGTGGCACTCCTGGATCCAAAATTTAGCCTCTCTGATATGATGTCTGTACGGCAGCAATAAAAACAGCACAGCTATGGTGCTGCCACAGAGATGCTTCCTATATCAAAGGAAGGTGCTCTTTCTGTCACAGATAATCCATGAACTCTTCCATTGATTTAATAATAGGGATTAGATCACCCTAACTACTTTGGTAGAAGATAGAAGCCCTGAGGAATGCAGCTATTTTGATCTAATAAATAGGTGTAGGCCAGGCCTCAGAAACTTCCCGATCAAATCTCTTCAGTTTATATGCCAAAAGATGATTTTTCTAGCTCCCAGTGCAACAGACTCAAACTTGGAACAGAAATCTTAAAACTGTGTGTCTTTTAAAGTTGTGCCACCAGATTCCAAGGTCTTGATTCAGCAAAGCATTTAAGCACATATTGAAGTTTCAATAACTTATCTTGCCTGAACAGGGGTAAATTTAAGCATACATTCAAATATCTGAGCTATTAGCAATTAACTTTGACAAGTAATGGAATATGGGAGAGATTCCAGAAGACTGGAAAAGGGCAAATATGGTGTCAGTCTGTAAAAAAGGGAAATAAAGATATCTGGAGGAATTACAAACTAGTCACCTTAACTTCAGTACTCAGAAAGATAATGGAGCAGATAATCAAGCAATCAATCTGCAAAAACCTAGAGGATAATTTTCTACGTAATAGCTTGGATTTATCAAGAACAAATCATGTAAAAACAAACTAATAGCCTTTTGGGGCGGGGGGAGACGAAATGCAGCAGATCTGGTATCTCTTGATTTTGTAAGGCTTTTGATACTGTCTACATAACTGTTACAGTATGAGCCAAGGGGTTTGGAGTGTGGTAAATGCCCTATCCCCTAGGCCACTCCAGAGCCCACCCCCCTTACCTTCAGAGGGTCCCTTATCCTGCCTTCCTAATTTGAACCCACCACCGTGTGCTCCCCAGCCCTATCCCCCACCCCACCTCTGATTCCCAAGGGCTCTTGAAATTACACTCCAACCTTGCATGTTCACCAATTACTCCCCTGTCCCATGCACCAGGCCCTCTCATTGGGGTGGTGTGGCCTAGCAGCCAAAGTCAATATTAACTACCCCATTCGCTGGGGCAGTGTGGCCTAATAGCTGGAGTCAATAGCAGCAGGTGCCAGCCCCATGGTTTGGGGATAAAGGGAGGCAGGGGGACCCAGGCCCTCCATACTCCACCAGGACCCAGCCCAGGCCCTGTTAGAAGTGGTGTGGCCCATTGCTAGCTCAGCGGGAACTCTTACCACAACACGCTGAGCTCCTTGGGATACAATCTCCTGCCCTGGGCAACTTCCAACCAGTCTCCGCTGGACTCTTTCCAGGGTCCTTCCTCCAGCTACTCTGCAGGGGCACTGGTGGCTTGCTGGCTGGTCTCCAGGTCTGATCCCTCTGGCGGCTCACCTCCAGGAGCTCTGCCAGTACTTCCTTCCTCCTCAGCAGGCAGCCCAGACTGAGCCTCTTCCCAGGTCTTTATACCTGGGCTGCAGTCTGAGCATGCCCAGCAAGTCTTCAAGGGTGGGATTTCCTTAACCAGGTGGACCTGGTTAGGCCTTGCTTACCCAGCACGAGGCTGGTACATCCCATCATTATAATCTTATCACAAACAAACTAGGGAAATGCAACATAGATGGAAGGTGGGTGCACAACTGGTTGGAAAACCATTCCCAGAGTATAGTTATCAGTGAGTCACAGTTGATGAGTTCGGGGTCCAGTTGTGTTCAACATCTTCATCAATGATTTAGATCATGGCATAGAGGGTACACTAATAAAGTTTGCAGGTGATACCTAGTTGAGAACAATTGCAAGTGCTTTGGAGGATAGGCTTACATTTCAAAATGATCTAGACAAACTGGAGAAATGGTCTGAGGTAAATAGGATAAAATTCAATAAGGACAAATGCAAAGCACTCCATTTAGAAAGGAACAATCAGCTGCAAACATACAAAATGGGAAATGAGTGCCCAGGGAAGGAATACTGTAGAAAGGGATCTGAAAGTTACAGTGGGTCACAAACTAATTATGAGTGTGACACTGTTGCCAAAAAAAAGCAAGTGTCATTCTGGGATTTATTAGCAGGACATAAGAAATAATTCTTTCACTCTACTACTCTGCACTGATTAGTCCTCAACTGGAGTATTTTGTCTAGTTCTGTAAGCCAAATTTCAGGAAAGATGTAGACAAACTGGAAAAAAGACCAACAAAAATGATTAAAGGTCTAGAAACTCACATGAAATATAAGAGAAGATTAACAAATTGGATTTGTTTAGTCTGGAAAAGAGAAGACTGAGAAGGGACATAGCAGTTTTCAAGAACATGAAAGGTTGCTGCAAACAGAAAGAAGAAAAAAATGTCTCCGTAATCTCCGAGGATAAGAATGGAGTCATGGTCTTAAACTGCACCAAGGGAGATTTAGGCTGGGTATTAGTAAAAACTTCCAAACTATCAGGGTGGTTAAGCAGTGGAATAAATTGCCTAGTGAGGTTATGGAATCTCTCTCATTGGAGATGATCCAAGTAATATTTAGTCCTACCATGAGTGCAGGGGTTTGAACTAGATGACTTCTTAAAGTCCCTTCAAGTCCTATAATTCTATGGTTCACAGAAGGCATAACAGAATCTAACCCATTGTTTCAGAATTGGATTGACTCTGCCATGCTAACAGAAGTAAAAGGCACCAAATTCTATTTTCAGATGAATGTCTGGATCTCAGTTTACTGAGAACACTCTCTGACTTTGGTTTGATGACTGGAATAAGCAAGTATACAGGTTTTACCTGAAGACAAACAGGGAAGATATGATGAGGAAGAAGAATCTTTTCCCTTTTATATACACATTCTTTTTTCTGAGAATTATGGGGGGTAAATAATTAAAGCAAACACAGGGACTAACAATCGTATCCATTCTCAGTGAAGTTAGTGGAAGCAGGTTGGGATCCTGGGAAAAAAAGTTACATATCCTTCTATTTGGTAACCAAACATCTGGTTATCAAAAATCTGCATAGTACCATATTTATCAAAGTACCTAAAGAAAAGGAGTTAATGACTTACTATATCTAGGAATCCTAAATATCTTCTTTTTTTTTTTTTTTTTTTTTTTACTTTATAGTACTTTGGTCCGAGTGATAAAGTATATATGAATATAGTTTATGTCATTGTGGATCTACTAATTATAGTTTATGAATTCACATTTTGCATTCGGAAACAGGTCTTCATAAGCTCTCAAAAATTAGCAATGAGTCATGCAGGTTAATATCACTAAATTCCATAAACTATTAGAAATTCTGGGTCAATTCATAGAAGTCTGTAACAAAAGATAAGCTCCCACTCTTGGTGGAAAGCTGATTATTTTTATTTAATTGTGTCACTGTAAAAGAGATTTTATAAAATAGGTTCATTTTAGTGTCTGTGGGAGATTCATGATTTGTACATATGAATCCTCAGGTCCCTGCATCAACTATTTCTACCTTCCAGCAGTGTTCATTATTCATACCCTATATGAGTTACCATAGTTTCTTGGGATGTAATTCTTATTACATACACACAATTAACAGAAGGTGATTAAGTGTGGGAGTGCATGTGCTCAGAAGACAAGCACCATTGTTTGTTATATTATCTAGAGTAAAAGAATACAGATATAGAGATGAGGAGGAAACATACCAGTAACCTAAAGCAATGAAGAGGAGGGGTGATTCAGTGTAATCAGTCATAAGGACATTATTGGCTTTTCTTTGTATATGATAGATGTGAATCAGAGCATCCCAGGACTCTTTGAGAAAAGACAGAGTCTTTTAGATCCCTTGTGCACACTTATAAGTGCCTGTTAGCACTTAGGCCAGGTCTGCACTGGTGGAGAAAATTGATGTAAGATACGCAGTTATGATAACGTGTAGCTGGAGTCAACATACCTTACATTGGGCCAGCCCCACAGCGGGAGATTGACGGGAGATTTTCTCCCATCAACTTCCCTTACTCCTTGCAACTGCAAGGAATACTGCAGTCGATGGGGGTGACCTCAGCATTCGATTTAGCAGGTCTTTAGTAGACCCACTAAAATGAACTCCAGAATATCAATCCCCAGAGCGCTGATCCTCCGATAAGTATAGACAAGCACTCGGACTCCAAAGTGATGGGCAAGGGTTGTGCTGCCAAAATTTTAATACAGGGCTGGCTCCCTCAAGCGTTCTACTTCCATCAGTAGATATAACATGCACTAGCTAAAGTACATTTCCCGTATATTTTTCCAAAAATCAAACATTTCAGCCTCTCAATTAACCCAAACTCCATTTGTTCTTCTGCCCCCTTATCCATCATCTTTTCCATTTTCCAGCATCTAAGGGAGGCAGCCTTACCTGGCTCCTCTACTGCTTCTGCCTACTAGATGGTTATTTAGATGGAGGTCTCCTCTAGTGATGAAATGGGGCATAGGTCCCTTTCGAGGCTGCTGTCTCTTGTAGCTTGTTACTAGGAGCGGCTGAAGCGAGAGAGCATGTCTCCAGATATCCCCTCAGTGCTAATGGGAATCTTGAGAGGGAGAAGACTGCCCTAGGTCAATCTGTCAAAATTCCTCCCTCCCCTTTAGTTAGTTTTTGAAGTTTTGGGTCCCTTCAATAAGAACTGGTGTATAAATGTACAAATCATCATTGCTTATAGACAAGCCTCGACAATCTATTGAATCTACTCGCTCATGGCGAGTAGATTTCAGTCCGGCGCCCCGTTTACCAGCGGCGCGCATGCGCAATGCGGCTCTTGCGCATGCGCAGTGCGGGGCTGGCGAGCGGCTTTCGCCGCGGTTCCTCAAGCCCTGCTTATAGAAAAGATTTAAAATACATTAACTGGTTGGTGCATTACAAAGCCAACTTCTTCTGTCTTTAACATCTGCATTTCCACATCAAACAAAATGTCTGGGGCTATGTCTACACTACAGATTTTTTTTCAGAAAAATGACAGTTTTTCCAAAAAAACTTCACTTACATCCACACTGCATTTGCTTTCTTTCAAAAAAATTGAAAGAACAGAGGGGTTTTTTTCAATACTGGTAAACCTCTTTCTATGAGGAAGAAGCCTTTTTCCGAAAGAGCTCTTTCGGAAAAAGGCATGTGTGGACGGGGTAGAGGGAGTTCTTTCGAAAGAAGAGGAAAGAGGAAAAAGCACAGGTGCCCTGGTGGCTACTCCGTCCATAGTAATCACAGCTTAAATGCAAGATAGCGTCCATTCAGTATGGATGCTCTCTTTCAGAAGAAGTTTTTTTGGAAGATCTCTTCCAGAAAAGCTTCTTCCAAAAGAAGTCTGCAGTCTAGATGTAGCCTGGGACACATCCAGCCCACTTAATTAGCCTCATTAACTCGGGCCCTGCAAATTGACAGGTTCTTGGACTTGGACTTTTCAGCCTAGAAAAGAGGAGACTAAGTGGGGATATGATAGAGGTCTATAAAATAATGACTGGTGTGGAAAAAGTGAATAGGGAAAAGTTTTTTACTTATTCTCACAATATAAGAAATAGGGGTCACCAAATGAAATTAATAGGCAGCCGGTTTAAAACAAACAAAAGGAAGTTTGTCTTTACTCAACGCACAGTCAACCTGTGGAACTCCTTGCCAGAGGATGTGGTAAAGGCTAGGACTTTAATAGGGTTCAAAAAATAGCTAGATAGATTCATGGAGGTTAGGTTCATCAATGACTATTAGCCAGGATGGGTAGGAATGGTGTCCCTAGTCTCCGTTTGTCTGGAAATGGGTGACAGAGGAGGGACCATGTGAGGATTACCTGTTGTGATCCCTCCCTCTGGGGCATCTAGTATTGGCCACTGTCAGCAGACAGGACCCTGGGCTAGATGGACCTTTCGTCTGACCCAGTATGGCCGTTCTTACGTTCTTCTGCTGTTTATATATGTGTGTGTGTGTGTGTGTGTGTGTGTGTGTGTGTGTGTGTGTGTGTGTGTGTGTGTGTGTGTGTATATATATATATATTTGTTTCTGTTATTTCCATTCCAATTCATCTGATGAGGTGGGTTTTACCCATGAAAGTTAATGATTGTATATTTTTTAGTTAGTCTCGAAGGTGCCACAGGATGACTCATTGTTTTTAAAGTTACAGACTATCCCTCGGAGATTTAGTGTCATTTAAGAAATTGTCAATTTATTAATTTATGTGCGCCATGCCTATTTTGCACACTTTGCAACTGTTATTTCTTCATCCAGTCTGGCACCATTTTTTGTGCTGTCACAATACCTACAAACCATTTGACTATGATTAAGCAGATGTGACCTCCACTTATTTGAGCCAGTGGGGAATTTTCTGTTTGATTAAGAAAGGCAGTTGGGCAGCAGAGAGCAGAGCTGGTGTATAGGCAGACTGAGATTGACATGCACCGCTTAGGTGGGCAGCAAGCAAGCCAAAATATTCCGCTTGGGGTTTGCCAAAACGAGTTTTTCTGTAAATCCCTTCCCATGAAAAAAAATCACATTTACTTTTAATCCATATTCAGGAAAATAATTTTCAAAAACAGAAATTTTTCAAAATAAGTGATTTCCATTTTGTGGCCAGCTCAATTGCGTATTACATTAATCTTAATTCTCACATTCCATCTGTTTGCTCTATGCACATGTTGTTTCTCAGCACATACTTGCTTTGTAAACTCTCTAAGGCAGGATTTGTCATCTTGTTAACTGTGTGCACCGTGCCTACCAGAAAGGACTTCTAATACCAAACCGGGGCCTCTAGAAACGATGTATATTCAAAAATATATCTACATATACACAAACCTTGGTGCTTCTTTTTTTTTTTAATTTTCTATCTTTTCGTTTTGTGTTTTTAGCCGTTCCCCTGATTTATCATCATAAGAGAATTTGTCAATAGGGAGAGTTATGAAAACCAGACAGCATTGAAGGAAAAAACATATAGATTTTTACCTTGGGTGATTAAATTCTCACTGACATTAACATATGACAACCTGTTAGAATGATTTGTAGGGCTTTTAGGTTTTTATAAATAGCTTTATCTCTTCATTCCACATAAGGAAAAGGCAAAGTATTATTTATTGTACCTTTCTACCACAGCAGCATGGAATTTTTCAAAGATTTATTTTAAGTTTAGGGGAAATCTCTTGATATTCAAGTACTGAAGATACCAGAAGATGAAATCTTCTTTACATCTTTCAGCCTGCTGTCATACATGCCACACAATATTTTGTTAAGGAACTTGCTCAAATCCATGCAAAAGAAGTGCTCTCCTTTTTGTAATGTAGTGGTAAAGCTATAACAACCCATCATGATTTCATTAAATCAAGTTGCATTACTTAGCAATTCTGAGAAGGAGCTGTAATATGCAATATTTGCTTAGCAAAGTAACTGAATATTTATAATATTTAGTCTATACCATGCTATTTATTCTAAAAAATGACATATTTGTTTTTGTTTTCTTAGTAGAGCATAAGGCAAATTATATTAATTAGGCTATTTACATGATTTCCTAACTTAGAGCAGCGAAACTTGCCTTCAGCTAGCAAATAATTGGAATTACAATTGCAAGCGATATCACAAGTTTGTTAATTATATCAGGCTCCATCAAGCCTGATAGGACGTTAAATGGTTGCTTCCCCCTCCTCACACACCCTTCTTTCTTTCCATCAAGTTATCCCAAGGTTACAGACCACAAAAGCATATGACAATAGGTAGCACATCTTCCAATTCAGAATGGACAGTGTTTGTCTTTGATATAGCTTCTTGAAGTCAATTAGGCCAAAAGTTGATATTAAAGTTTGTCCAACTATACCGATTTAATAAAACTAATACTATCAAGTATGCTGAAACAGCAAATAATTTATAGGACAAATCAATAACATGATCTAAAAATTATTTGGTATTGTACTACCTTGTTGACAAATCCTCAAACTCTACTTTTCTATCCCCTTATTTCCCTTTGGAAATCAGAAAATATGTTTGTTAGTTGAAGCATTCTTAAGGGAGAAGGAAAATATGATCAAGATAAACGTATTTTAACAACAATTGGGAAGTTACCCTCATGTATACATTACTGTACACTAGGTTTCATCCATGTTACACAATCTACGTATATGTTTTAGAAATGTCTGTCTGTCTATCTGTCCATCTATGAATCTCTTTGTTCAGGAACTCCACCTAAATGATAAGAGCTAGGACCACCAAGTTAATTATGCAGCTTCCTCTTATACTAACTTAAAGCAAAGCAAGGGTTTGGTTGTGTCAGGAATATGGGAAGTGCTGGGAATGGGAATGCTCTTTGGAGGGTTGTGATACTCAGAGTGGCCATTGGGGGGAGTGAGCACAGGGGAAAGCTATCCTGCAGAGTGACCACTGGAGACAGTTGCACCAGCAAGAGAGTGGCCAACTGGGCTGGGGCTTGGCATGTTGCCTGTCACCAGACCAGGTAAGTAGCCTCCCTTGTCTCAAACTCTCTTTCCCACTCCCCCTGCCCTTGGCTGCAGCATCAAGGGGTGAAAAGAAGGAAAGCCCCTAATAGCCAGGAGGTCTAGGGGAAGAGAAAAGGCCCTTGGCAGCCAGTGGGGCTGGGAAGGAGAGAAAAGGCCTCTGTTGGCTAGAGGGGTGGGGGGGAGAGAAGGTCTCTGCCTGCTGGAGGGGTTGGGGGGACAGGGGGAAGGCCCCACTAGCCAGGGAGGAGAGAAATCCATGCTGGATGATACCCCCACCCTGAAACCTTCCTCACCCCCCAACCCTCATTCTCATACCCCTCCATATCTTCTACCTCCTGCCTTGAGCCCCTCCTCAACCCACCCCAACTCTGCACCACTCCCATGCTTTCAAAATCCTGCCCTTCCCCTTCCATATCTACAGGCTCTGTCCTGACTCCTGCACTTCCCCTCTCCCTTCCCCCTCTTCCCCCCCTCCCCCCACCACCAGTCCCCTGCCCAGAAGGATCTGAGCAACACCAGGTAAGTCTTCTAATTATTTTATAAAAAAAAGTATGATAGGCAATGAAACATGGTGAACTGTGGATGAAAGATGCTGCTTGCTGTAGTGTGCAGTATTTCATAAACAGAAATTGATTAAGCCTTTCTTCGCCACAAATCAGGAAAGTAAGGGATGCATGGGGATTATTTCTCCCACACTCAAATGCCTCTGGATGGTCCACAGAGCTATTATTGGTGTGTGGGTTTCACAGCAATGCATAGGGCAGAGCAGGACTGGTGACAGGCTTCTTTGGACCCTAGGCAATGTGGAGGGGCCTCAGCTCCTCAGGTGAAGAGGATGGGGCTAGAAACCTCCCCCCACCCATCCCTCATCACTGCACAGATAGCACTGTACAGGGCTCCAGTGGGGACTTAAAGGGCTAGGAGCCCCAGACCTTTATAAATTGCTGGGCCCTGGGGCAACTACCTCCTCCTTCCCGCTCTCTGCCCCCCCCCCCCCCCACGACAATATTTTAAAAATTGAAAGAACATTTAAGTGGTCAGAAAATCATTGCCTGAATGAGAATGGGGTCACAAAATTAGTCAGCATCCATTTACGTATGAGAAAATGCTATAGGACTGGCTGAGGAACCATACACCAGTATTGCCAGCTCTTCCAAGTTTAGTAACTATTCACTATATTTGGTGTGTTTATGACAGTCTGAGTTCCTGGAATCATATGGTCATGTGAAACTCTCAATGCTCATTTAAAATAAACAGATACATTTCTAGCTCTCTTGGTTGTGAAGAAGACCTAGAAAAACTGAACCCCGAGGGCTCAAACAGCAGCAGGCAAACAATGCCTAAAGGTTGTTGTGGTTTTTTAAAACTCAATATTTTAAACCAATCCTAATTTGGGCCTTGTGATTTTTGAATTCTTGGTGTTAGCAACATAACATGTGTGTTCTCTATCCTCCACACACACTGCTTCCCCCAGGACTTCTGCTTATCTTTGCTAAATTCCATGTATCTTCCCAAAATCCCACCAGCATCTTCTGTCCCAAGAAGCACTGCTCAATTGCCTGTTCCTCTAAATCTCCACTCGTTCCCAAAATCCTCCAGATTTCTTCCTTTTCCCAGAAGCCCACATTCTGCCCTGTAATGAATACTCAGCCTGACTCACCACAGATAAATGCAAGCACAGTTGGTGTACTAGGGTTAGAAGTGGATGGCATTTTAAAAATTACTTTCTATTTTTGTCAGTTACATGCTTTGTGGTGGGTTTTGTCTTGTTTTGTTTTGTTCTGGTCTCTACTGAGATGGGCAGCATCAAAAAATAGCACTATGTGTTGGATCTGATTTTCTAGGGACAAAGTTTGTAATCCATAATTAGTTTACCTTCAATATGGGGAACTGCTCATTATATATTTATTTTTAAAAGTTCAAAAGTGGCCTGTGTCTCAGAGGTTAGGAGACTTTGAGGTATATTTGAAGTTATGCAGGCCTGAAGTTTCATAGGTACAAGACCCCTCAAAAATTGAGGAAAACAGAACAAGGTTTGTTTAAAAGATAGATTTTCAAAGCTTTTCTTTGCAACAGTTAATAAATATTTCAAAAAGCGGTATGTGGAAAATTCAGCTCTCTCGAGTTTAGGTAGCAAATCTGGAGAATAAATCCAATCAACGTGTGAAACAAGGATTGAATTCTGGCTCAAAGTCACAACACAACTGTGAACATGGAGCTACTGCTATTGCCTCCACATTCATTTTTTAGCAGCAAGCTAGCCATAAAAACCTTAATATTAGTTGCCTGTTAACAAGAAACCAGAGGCTCAAAAAGGAGGTAACAGTCGTTACCAGCAATGAGCTCCGTCCATCAATAAAGCCCTCCCCAAGAGATGAAAGCTGCATTTTGAACTGCGTTCTTCAAGAATCAATAGGGTCATCTTAAATGCCCTTCAATCCCATTCTTTCCTTTGCTACTGCAATATCACTGTTCGTTTTTGGTTTCCACCCTTGACTTATCTATACTGTATCTCTGCCGCTAATAGCAAGACCAAGGAGTAGCAGTGCAAATCAGTACAGAGGCTGAACCAGATTCACAGAAGCCAAACGATGACACACATTTTCAGCTATGAAAAGATACCATTGAAGATTACTCTAATGGGCGATATATAAGCTCTTCTGCCAAAGCAGCCATATACTATGCAGTTCAGAGCAGTAGAACAACGAGGTAGTCAAACTGAAGCTGCTGGTATTCAACTACTAGAATATGAATCATGAAAAACTAAATGTGTTTAAAAAAAATAGCGAGAGGCTGGAGCTTCAAGACCTGGGCTGAAGCAGAGAAGTTACAGGGGCTTACTTAAACCGCTTCTGCCACCACAAACTGTCACTGCTATATGTCCCTTTCTGCTAAACTGAAATATTGAAAATCTGGAAAATAGTGGGGAATGCTGAGTGAAACGGGTGAAGATATTTACACCTATTGAAACCCAAAAGTTTCTTTCTTCCCCTTCCCCACAAAATGCTGGTGATGGAATAACTGGCTACGGTAAAACCTATCAAAATTTAACCTTCAGAATGACACTTAGATCAGCAGAAATCATATGAATTGTTGAAGAAAATGGCAAAAAGTTCAGCAGGAGCTGGCAGGAGTAGTTTTGATCCCTAAAACCTTTTTCATCTAGTGGACTGAGAACAAGGTGGAAAGCTAAGAGAACCTGATTTCTTCTCCCACTGATCAGTCTTAATAATATCTCATGAGAGCTTTTGATCCTCCTTCCCCGATCTCAACAAGTGTTTTGTCATTGAGTTGACTGATAGCAGGATCAGACATTATTTGCACATTACAATGATCATTTAGCTTGGGTTCATAAAATGCTTATGCAATGGGAAAATATTTCCCCAATCTACTTTGACGTAGAGACTGTTCAGTTTGGCCAATATACATGGTAGAGGGGCATTGTGGCATAGATCACATTGGAATTGTATGAGGCTCTGACGTGGTGACTTATGTGGCCAGGTGCTGTGATTATGTCACTTGTATAGATGTGTGGATAGAGTTAATGGACACAAATCAGATATTCAAAATGGAAACACACAGAAACCTGTTGGAGAACATTTCAACTTGCCCAGGTACTCACTAATGGATCTAAAAGTGACTATACTATTACAAAGCAATTTCAAAAACCAGCTTGAGAGAGAAGCTGCAGAACTTGATTTCATTACAAGTTTGACATGTGTAATCAAGGTCTGAACAAAGACCTGACCTGGATGGGCCACTACATTCCACATCCTAATGACATAAAAAGCTAGGCACCGGGTACTTATAGCCCACTCTGTTATCATAATTTAGCAAAGACACTCTAACTGAGAATATTTTTTCCTTCTGTTTCCCTCCCCATCCCCTTTCTTTCTCTGCTATTTATTTGTACCCTGGACCTCCCTTACTCCATTCATCTGAAGAAGAGGGTTGTACCCATAAAAGCTCATGATACTATTTACATTTTTGTTAGTCTCTAAGGCAGTGGTCACCAACCAGTAGATCAGGATCTACCAATAGATCTTGGAGCCTCTGACAGGTGATCCTGACCGGTTTGGCTGGGGGGCCATCAAGTGCCAGCACTTCAGCTGTCCCTTCCCACACTGCCCTGTTGCTTTTGCTAGAGGCTCAGAGCTGCTCCCTGGGAGCCTCCTGCTTGTTGTGCAGGGTGGGGGAGGCAGAGGCAGGGGGCTGGGAGTGGTGATGTCACTCTCCTGTATCCCATCTTCACAGAATGAGGAGGGAGAAGCCTCAGTGAAGGGGTGGGGCAGGGCCTTGGAGAAGAGGCGGGGCAGGGTAATTGGGGTTTGAGGTAGATCCTGGACTGTCTTGAACACAAAAAGTGATCTTGTGTTTAAAAAGGTTGGACAACACTGCTGTAAGATGCTGCAGAACCATTAGTCTGTTACCGGCTACCCACTGAGATTTCGAAATATATATATACATTATTGTTTACATGGCTTACCCTAACCACTATATAACTACCTAGCTAAAACTAGCAGGTGAACTACCACACACTCTCAAGTTGCAAGGGCTTATCCCACCCTGGAAAAGTAACTTATTAACTAAACAACTTATAAGTTCAGATGCACAATTGGGTTTTGCATGCTCTTAACATGGTGATGGTGGTGTGGCAATGTCCTGAATACCAAGAACAGCGCCTTGTGTTCTGGTAAGGAATCAAAGGGGTGCATCTACCCTGCATCCACAGGTCAAAATACGATATACAATCTGAGCTACACAAATTGTGTAGCTTATTTCCATCTAATTTAGAAATAGCTTATTTCGAAATTTGGAGCGGTCTACCCAGCGCCAAATTTTGAAATAAAGCACTATTCCGAAACGTCCCTTAACCCTCGTTCGGAAATAACGGGCATGTTTAAAAATGCAAAATAGCTATTTCAGGATACTTCCGGTATCCCAAAATAGCGCCGCTGTCAAGACGTAGCCAAAGTGTCTTGCCATATCTACATTTTGTATCAGGAATAATGAAAGTGGGTGACTGTAACTAATAGGCAGGGACAAATTCAGAAAACTAGACTGCTAATATCATGTGACCTTTTCCAGATATGCACAAGCAACAGTCCATCAATTGGGAGAGTAACCCAGGTAGAGTAGCTGCGTATCCAAAAGTGAAATAATTAGGGTGCTCTTGGAAATTGAGCAGAGAATAGAGTAGAAAAATAACTGAAAAATTAACAATCAGCCTGGTGCCCTGGTAATGCTTTGGTAATCCTGGCACTTGAGTTTAAGTAAACAGCTTTTTTATGGCTAGTGGGAAGGAGGCAAAGTGTACTAGTAATCTCCAGAGCTTGATTGCTTTTTCTGATAGTTCTATTTACTAATTTTGAAAAGCTATGTGTAATATATCTGGGCTGAGTAAAGCATTTAATGCAATGTCTTATCGAATCTTTACTTGCAGAATTAATTCAAATTGGCTTGAACATGGAGCACTGTCACTTAGATTTAAAAGTGGCTGGCTGTGTGCAGACAAAGGGTAATGAGACATGGCAATGTATCAGGTTGGTTGGAGGTGTCTGGTAGGGACCCACAGGGATCCATGTTTGGTTCCGATTTATTTAACACCTTCATTAACAACCTGGAAGAGGGAGCAAAATGGCATGTTAATTAAACTGATTCATGATACTAGACAAAGGTGCCAGTAAAGATCCAAAATAATACAAAGAGCCAAGAGACGTTAGAAGCACATGCAGGAAACAACCAAAATGAGAAGCTGCCTAGCAAAATGCAAGGCAATAGCTATGGGGAAACTAATCTAGAATACACACCAAGTGGATGTGAAAAACCCATACTGAAAGAGCTGGGGAATGGACAGCAGGTGAGATAGGAGTTTGTTGTTTTAATATGGCAGCCAATACGATAAATTTGATTTTGTGACTGATGTTTGATTATGTAAAGAGGAATGTCCCGATATGACTTCAGTTATAAACACCTTCAAGGTCACAAATACATTGCCAAAACTGGGTAGCGGTTCGAGAAGAGCAATGAAAATGACACAGACTAGAAGGGTCAACATATGGAGATTAATTAAAAGAAATAAGGTTCACATTGTCAAAAATGAGTTCTAAGCTTAGGTGTCCAATTAGAGATAGCTAGGACTCTTCTTTCAGAGGTATTTAATATTAAGAAAAACTTACCAGCAAGGGGTGTTCCTCATCCCTGGTCTGGCCTCTCTGTGGCTTGTGAAGGGTCCAGACCAAACTAAAGGGGCCCTAAAAATCCTCAGCTCCAATTGTTGGAAGATTGCCTTGCTGTAGACACTTAGGGTACCTCTAGACTACCAGCCTTTTTTTAAAGAGATCGTCTAGACAGCCACAAGAGTTTTGAAAAAGTTATCTGCTTTTTTGAAAGAGAGCACCCAGGCAATCTGGATGCTCTCTTCCGAAGAAGCTCTGTTCGCGTTCAAGAACGCCTTTTTTCCAAAGAGCTCTTTCAAAAAAAAGGCGTTCTTCCTGGTAAAAGTAGCTTTACCGATTAAAAAAAAAACACACCACGTTCTTTCAATTTAGTTTCGAAAGAACGCGACGGCAGTCTAGATGCAGATGAAGTTTTTTCGAAAAAAGGCCACACCCTTAGATGATAACTGTAAGGCTGCCTTTTGAGGACTTCTACCCTACAAGCCTGGGCATGAGAGGTAGGGCTGGGGCATACAGAGTATGTCAGGGTGAGAATGCAATAAACAAGATTTGAAAGATCATACCGTCATGTAGAGAGGCCCCAGGACTGTCCAAACTTATACTAGGGGCCCATGTTCCAACTGTGTGCTTGTGCAGATGCTCAGGAGAAATTCAAATGCCGCCTGGATTATTAGCATCGCCCCCATAGCTAGGTTTTGTTTCTGCTGCTGATGCACATTCGCACGTGCCTCTGTGCACACAGAAAAAAATGTCCCGCACATGGATGGAAAAAATCTGCACCTGGATGGAAATGATTAAAGGGAACATTGCTGGGGGCCCATCCAGCCCACAGAGTAGCCCAGGACTGCATGGGTACAAAAGAAGTTAAAAGGTGTTTTAGCCACACACCATATTCTGGGTTGTAAATTCTCTTTACTTCTAAAAGAAGTAGCACAATCTTATGCTGACATTATAGGATGTGGAACAGTGTCCTCAGAGAATTGGTGGAAAGCCCAGGGCTCAACATGAGATGTGTAAACAAATAAAATGAAAGAGAAAAGGGAGCCCCGGGAGCAATCCCTGCATTAGCAGGGGTGTAGATGAACTAGATGGTGTAGTATGACTTTAAAGTCCAAGCTGAAGACAATGTCTAATTAGCTCCTGATCCACAACAGATGAAGTGATAAGGTCTGCAATCCAACAGGAGTAGACGGAGTTACTCAGGAGTTCTATCAGCTGACTGTAGGTATTTCTACACTGCAATCACATATGTGCTTTTCTCTTACGGAGACATGCATGCACTAATATTAACAAAGGTGGTTAAAACCAGAAGAGGATGCAATAGTGCACAAACTGCACAAGAACTCCCAAAACATGCTTGAATTCCTAGCCCATGCCAGGGTCCATGCTGCCATGTCTTCACTGAGGGTACGTCTAGACTACATTTTTTTTCTGAAAGGAGATATGCAAATTCGGCACTAATTTGCATATCTTCTTCAGATCGCTTTTTCAAAAGCGGGTTTTTCGAAAGTGAAAGTAGTTTAGAGGCGGTTCTTTCGGGAAAAAAAACTTTTTTTCTAAAGAACCTGTAAACCTCAATTTTTGAGGAAGAAGTTTCTTTCGAAAAAAGGGTTTTTTTCCAAAAGAAATGAGTCTAAACTACTTTCACTTTCAAAAAACCCGATTTCAAAAAAGCGATCGGAAGAAGATATGCAAATTATCACCAAATTTGCATATCTCCTTTCAGAAAAAAAAACGTAGTCTAGACGTACCTGACCTTCAAAGCTGCCCTGCCTGGGTTCAGAGGGCTGCACTGGGGATTTCCTTTTCTTTCTTAAAGTTAATCTCAGTGGCTCTACTCTGTCCACCTTTTTTGGTTAAAATGTGTGTGAGCCTGTTAAGAGAGCCAGCATGCACTGTCATGTCTTCATTATATAGATACCATTCTGTTCCATGGGGCAGAATCTGATCTTATATTCCTGGTTTGCACCAATGAGTAACTCACCAGTCTGGCTGGTGAGTCTTGCCCACATGCTCAGGGTTTAGCTGATCGCCATATTTGGGGTCGGGAAGGAATTTTCCTCCAGGGTAGATTGGAAGAGGCCCTGGAGGTTTTTCGCCTTCCTCTGTAGCATGGGGTACAGATCACAGCTGGAGGATTCTCTGCATCTTGGGGTCTTCGAACTATTTGAGGGCTTCAATATCTGAGATATAGGTGAGAGGATTATTCTAGGAGAGGGTGGGTGAGATTCTGTGGCCTGCATTGTGCAGGGGGTCAGACTAGATGATCATAATGGTCCCTTCTGACCTTAAAGTCTATGAGTAGCACACATCCAGCCTACTTAATTAGCTTTATTAACAAGGGTCCTGCAATTGACAGGTAACTGCTTTTGCTGATGTATGTATCTTGGATTCTGTATTTGCATCCCAACTCATCTGATGAAGTGGGTATTACTCACAAAAGCTCATGATCCTATACCTTTATTAGTCTCTAAGGGCATGTCTACACTAGGAAATTATTTTGAAATAACATATTTCAAAATAATAACTCCCAAAATAACTCTTTCGAAATAGCGTGTCCACACTACACGGAAGCCTCAAAATTAGTCCGAGGCAGGCTCCCTTAATGTGGATGTGCTACCTCGACTAAGAGCCCCAGGAAGCTCTGGGGAGTAATTCTTTGAATGACTCTTGGGAGTAGTTATTTTAAAATAGCAGCACTGAAGCGCTTTTTTTCATGGAAAACAGGAGTTATTATTTTGAAATAACCAGCCCCTTATTTCAAAATAACAGACTTGGTAGTGTGACAGCTCCATTTGTTATTTTGAAATAATGCCCTAGTGTAGACCAGGGCCCTGATGCCAAAGGACTACTTGCTGTTTTTAAAGTTACAGACTAACATGGCTACCCATCTGAGGGTATATCTACACTTGTCCCCTAGTTCGAGGAGTACTAGTTAATTCGAGGGAAGGGTTGCACGAGGAGTAACAGTTAATTCGAGGGAAGGGTTTTAAATCGGACTACCACATCTACACGCGGCAAGTTAAATAGGGCAACCAGCATTTTAAAATGGTGACCAGCCGCGAATATGCTAATCAAGTATGGGATATTTAAATCCCGCACTTCATTAGCAACTTCGGTATGCTTCATTTGCCTCTCTAGTCCGAACTAGGCGGCAAGTGTAGACATACCCTGAGACTTCTAGTCAAGTAAATAATTATTATAAGTGAGAATAGAAAACCGCCTACTTTGTTCTGCAATAATTAATATATATGATATACGTTATGAAGATTGCAGGGTGCCCTAAATGCTTTAACCACAGCAGATAATGTCCCTACCCTCTCTTACAAACACCCAAGCAACATTTTCTGTTTTTGTGGGTTTCACTGTATATCAACTGCGGCACCATGAGTTCCCCCACGGAATTATTTTCCTTAGTCAAGATCTGAATTCTGTCATCCACTAATGACAACTCTTTTGCTTAGCGCCATCTTTTTTCAATATTTCTTCTCACTTTTCACGCTAGTAATTTGTAAAGCAGCTGCCTGGGTCACCAACTAAATGCATTTTATTATACCTCTAATGATTTTTAAATGGAAAGAATCAGTTTGTGGGAACTCCAATCCTTTCATTATAGAAATAATTAAGCTCTTTTATTTATAAAATGAAAATCTCAGGGGAGTGAGGTGAAACTTATGAAGATTAGCAAACATAAAAAAAAAGAGAGAGAAAGAAGATATAAAACAGACCTGCTACTGTATATTAAACCCTGATATTTCAGAATAGCATTCTCAGGGTTTGTTCTGTTTCATTCAACAAAAGGAATTCTTCAGAGCTCTCTTTACAAAAATACGTACAGTAAATTCTCATAATACTTTTTATATCACTTTTTAGTGTTAAAACATAATATTTGCTGCAAACTACAAAGGGAGAATCTGAACACTGCAGCTCTATTCTGTATCATTACCAAGACTATCCTGTAATTCTCTACAGACAGTATCTACCCACAGAACAGTCTCTCACCCATCAGCTAAGGCTTACCTGGGGTTTAAGTTTCTCTGACTTCAGTTGTGAACATGTCTTTCAGAGTTTGCAGCTTGAGGGCTCAATGCTGCAGCGTCTACTCAAGTAAAAATTCAGGATCATATTATTACTTGTCTTGATGTAGCAGCTAGGAGCCATAGTCATTTACCTCTGTTGCCTTAGAGAATATACAAAAACAGAATATATCCTCCAACACACCTGGCTTAATTGTCTATCATGCTATATGAATGTTGTTTGCAAGTCCACTGGCATAAAGAACTGGAAACCCAGCCGATCTGGCTAACTGATCATTTGGCCCTTGGTGTCAGATCCACCATAACAGCACCCATGCAATACCATGTTCCAGCAAAGAAGCATGGCTGAAGCACCCTTTATGGAATTCCGGGGATAGCTGTTGGGTTTTGTTGGCAGCCAGTATAGTTTGCCTCCCTACGATTACCGTATGCTATAATACAGCTAGGCCAATATAGACCCACAAATTATTCATAATTATCCGTATTACTATAGTACTTGGGGGCATGTCTACACTACGTGGAAGATTGACACTGTCGCGGTCAATCTTCCAGGGTTTGATTTAGTGGGTCTAGTATTGACCTGATAAATCAAACTCAGAGGGTGCTTCCGTTGGCGCAAGTACTCCTGCTTGTCACGAGGAATAAAAGAAGCTGACAGGAGCGTTTGCTCCCATTGGCCCCCTGTGTGCGGACGGCCCGGAAACGTGATGTAAGATACGTTGTCTCCAGCTACATAATTTATGTAGCTGGAATTGTGTATTTTACTTCAACCTTCCGAAGTAGTGTAGATCAAGCCTAGGAGCCCAATCATGGATCAGGACAAAAATGCAGTCCCTGTTAGGGGTGTAATGCCACATTTGTTCTACATCCCCAGCTGTGCTCAGCACTTCAGGGATACAGCTAAAATACCAACCAACAGTATTATATGGAAAAATAAACAAACCACTGCCCACAGGGTATTTTTTCATATATTAAAAAAAAGTGACGTTTTACACTGCATACAGTATCTTCCGTTCTTCAGGATAGAGCATTGTGAACATCTGTATAATCGGTGAGCATCCATGTACATTCATCTTGCCAGGTTTTACAGACTCATTCATTAAGATGAGTGTGTGTATATTTTCTAGCATTCAGGTAAACTTTAATTAGTTTCTTCATTATCACTGAAATAAAGGACAGGGAGGTTGATGTTATACTTGAGCTGATACATTTTCATGAGAGTTTGTAAGGATGAACATGTAACATTAGCCATAGTACTAAGATTCAATGTGATAAATAGATGTTCACAGGTAGAAGAAAATGGCAGCTTCTCACATGAATCTATTTCCACTGTCTCTTCTAATCCTTTCCCATCAAAATTACTACTGGAAATGTATGTCTTTCAAGCAGATGCCTGAGGGTTTTATGTGGTTGATTTAATGAAGGTAGCTAAATAAACTATATCTTCCTTTCCCCAAAATCATTTTATTTGTCTCCAGTGTAGAAATTTCTTGTGAATCATCACAGCAAGAAGCAATCCCCTTTCACCTATCCCAGCAAGAGAACATGTGTGTCTAGCCCCAACCAAATGTACTGCATCATGCTTTAAAGCTGCTACGTTATGGTATATAGAAACTATTTTAGATCATTTTTAGAGGTTACTTCTCTCTTTATTGTTAGTTATAGTTATTGTCCATTCTTCTGTGGAATTTGTAGTAGGGAGAAAACTCTGAACAGGAAGAGAGAGATCCTTTTGGCACCCACAGTGAACCGTGACTTTGGTGCTACCTTCCCACATATACACACATTCCGTACAGAGAAAAATGAGAAGTCTAGAATGAAAATTTGCCTTTATGTATTTGGCATTCAAAATGAACAACGTAAAAAAATGAAAAAAACAATCTTACGGATTTTTTTTTTCTACTTTTCATTACCTGTATAGGGTAAACTGCACAGTAGCTGACACTTTAACGTTTTAACCATTTTGAATTCTACACAGTGTTTTTAGTCAGCGCTATAAACAGCTGTATTTGAATTTACAACTGTCTTCCTTCCAAAGGAACTGTTTTTTTGAGAAGCTATGAAAATCTTTATTCTTCGATATTAAATGATGTCTGTTTTAAAGTAGTAACACTTTTACACCAGGCCATCGGTTTGTGTAAACATTTAGAGCTTTTCTTTTCATGCTTTTGCTTTTTGCCAGTTAACATTAGTAGTCAGGTGTTTGAAAATCAGGGCTTTACTATTATTTTAATAGTAATACTCTACAATAAATACACCATCTTACTCTTACAAGCACTTTTGACTTTCCTTTTACAATCCTGTTACATTTTCTTACCAATTTTTTTAAATCCAACAAAAGGAAGTTTTTCTTCATGCAGCACACACTGAACCTGTGTGACTCTTTGCCAGAGGATGTTGTGAAGACCAGGACTTTAACGGGGCTCAAAAAATAACTAGATACATTCATGGGGGTTAGGTCATAGCAACACTTATTAGCCAGGGTGGGTAGGAATCGTGTCCCTAGCCTCTGTTTGTCAGGGGCTGGAAATGGATGACAGGAGAGGGATCACTTGATGATTACCTGTTTCTGTTCACTCCCTCTGGGGCATCTGGCATTGGCCACTGTCAGAAGACAGAATGCTGGGCTAGATGGACCTTTGGTCTGACCTAGTATGGCCATTCTTATGTTCTAATACAATAAAAATTTTTTGTAGGCCTAGTGTTTTCAGGATCAGTGCTTGTAACACGGCAGAACAGCTGTTGTAGGTCACTGACCGGCCTTCACTAAGCGGTAAGCAGCATTGACTCAACTATATCATTGGCCAACACTGAGTTACTAAAAGTGACTGAACTGCCAGATTCTGCCCCCAGGCAGCAAACTGAGGTGTTTGTGAAGCTAGGCTGTGACACATTTTAACTGTACTTACATACACAGCCATGCTCCACAATTTGAAATAAAGAATACAACTCCCCTTCTGACATAGCAACGATGCACTGGTTTATGAGTACAATATTTGATCCTTTTGTTTAGAAGAGATAACATATTCATATATTTTTAAATAGAGAAAAAAAAACACTTTTATCTAATCTGATGCCCCTTAAGCCTGGCACCATAGGGACCATCTTGTTTGCCTATGTGGTCGGAGTAGCCCTGCATTAAGGTGCAAAATACCTTCTAACTCCTATGCAAAGTGCATGGAGATCCCGGACATAACTCCAATAGAAGAAAATTTTAACACAATGTTTTGCCTTTCCTATCCCTCCAATATTCAATGGAAGCCCTCCAGACATTCTGTACTATTTTTACAAGACACACTAAGGAAAAGACTGAATTCTAATACAATCAGACAGTAAGACACGTAAGCGTTTGAAAAGCATTGTTACTTTAGCCATCAGAATATGTATACAGTTTGCTGTAAATTACATGTATTTGCCTGCTAAAATATCTTTTACTAGGATGTGTTCAGCCGTGAAGATAACTGCCAGTTGTATATTCTATCCCTTGCAGTAAACATGTCTGAATGTGAAATTTTCCTGGTAGTATAACAAGAAACCACAGTGGTTAATGCAATTAAGATGTGTGCTAACAAACACACACATTGGAAGAAAATGATCTAAAAAGACATTCCATTGAGCAAAACTCAGTAACTGGAAACACAAGTTTATCCGAGGGGAGGGGGGGAGGGGCGGTGGATGTCTAGCCAGGGTATCTTTTTGCATAGTGCATCCTTTTCCTCCCATGCTTTTTTCCCCTCTGTGCTGGTGTGTTGGTGGGGAGACAGCCTTTTCTAAATTCTTTGGCACAATGCACACCCCCGGGCATGTATATAGTGTTCACTTCCCCCCCAACCAAACTTCAGCTATAACTGCTTTTTCAAGGGGTATAGTGACCATAAGGAAAAGCTGCTTAGATTCTTTCTTATTCATGCCTTTATGCAATGGGCAAGGCTGATCTGGCCAACAGACATTAATGTGCAAGTTATCACTCAAAGTGTGCTTCATGTGTGTTGTGGCCAGGCTTGTGAAAATAATTACTGGCAACAATTAAAACTTTCCTGTAATCAGAATTTCTGAGATGTCACATGACACTGCCTTTAAAAAAAAAAAGTCTTGGTCCCTTTTGCATATGAAATCAACCTCTAAATGCTTTCAGTTCCTTTCCTGAACAATCTGTGCCATTGACATCCTGAACATAAACAATGACAATCCACCATTCCTGCTATTCATTCCAGAGACACTCTCTGCGAAACTGGACAGGATGCAAAAGCAATCGGTGACCTATTGCTGCTGTAATCAGTAATAGACACTGAAATGACTATTTTTCAAAGCTAGAACTCAGCCCAGTAATTCCCATCTATTAGTGTATACGAGGCAAGATGTGCCATGATTTAGTTGCAGAAGCACCTAGTTTGGCATAGCTAGTTCCTGCAACCACTTGTTCAAAAAACCGGTAGCATCATCACGTATCTGGTGTAGTGCTTATCATATCAGGAAAGTTTTCTGTGGGGAACAGTATTTCAGAGGAGTTTTAAAAACCCAAACATCCTATCTATTGCTCTAGCCTCCTCTTTGGAGCTATAGCCAATCTCCCTCAGTCAGAAAATTGGGTGAGTTTCAGAAAATAGTGGCAGCATCTGTTTCCCGCACGGAAGTATTTCTGAGTAAAGATGTGCTACAGAACTGTAAAATATTTCTGAATTGGAATCCTTCTCATGCCTCCAAATGTTACTTTAGGCATAGATAAGGCTCTCCTAACCCTACCCATTCAGGGCTGCTTTATATGCCCTTATAATACCCACTAGGTTTCCCCTGTTTGACACAGGGATTCTTTCAATTGGCCCCTTTTACATGTTCCTCCAGTTATCCAATGGCATCCCAGATAGACACTGTGGGGGCAAACTAGCATGTGTTTTCTTGACTCATCTATGTTCAAGTATGTGCAGAGTTTAGTGACTGGCTTAACTGTGCCTGGGGCACCTTCATATAAAGGCTCAATGACATTTTTGTTGGCATGTCATTACATTTCAATATTTTCCAGAGTCAATCAAGGGGGAGGCTGTCAAATCCTCTTAAAATCTATAAAGATTATAATGAGTGGTAATCAATATTTGCTTACTCAAAGGATAATATTCCTCCATTTTTTCATCCCCCGCATGGCTTTTGTTGTTGCAGGTGCTGTCACAAGTTTTAAAGACTATCTTCAAAGACTGTTTTATCTTTAGTAAAGAAACTCTGCACATCTTGATGGATTTACCCAAGACTCATCCTTTCTGCCAGGACAAAGTCTATATCTGGCTGTCTTGTGCTTCCCTAATTGAACTTTTAGAGGATAGGTTTGGGGGCATGTTGTGAAACCTGGAGGGCCAGTGGACCGCTTTTCATCTGTCCTTACCCTTTATCTGTCTGTGTAGGAAGTAAAATATTCACCAGCAGAGCTCCCAGGGTTGTTCGAGCAAGCAAGCCTTCCCACCATATCTAAATGCAGACCCTAGCAAGCAAAAATATTACTACTGCAAAGTAATTAACAGCCTTTGCCCTGCATGCTTCTCCAAATGATATACTGTTTCCCTTATTTCCTTGAATTTTCAAGATAGTACAGTGAAGAGGAGCACATCTTATCAGAACTAGTCCTGCAGAAAATTCCCACATTTCAAAATTTGTTAAATAGTCAAAATTTGTCATAATGGAAATGACACAAATATTCAGTGTGGAACCTCAAATTGTTTTGATAACATAAAAGCAGGCATCATACTAAAGAATATCTATATCTACAGATATAACATAAATGAAATGAAACTAGAGTCAATATCCAAATGTTTTGACATTACTGAAATGAAACATGCTGGAACAATTCATTTAGGACATTTCTCAACAAAATTTTTGCCAAAAACAAGATGCTCCCATAAAATGTTTCAATTTCAACAAAACTGCATTGTCCAACAGAAGAAAAAGTCTAATCATTTTTTTTAGATGAACACTACTTGTTAAGTCATTGGTGGCAATGGGTAGTATCCTTCCAGCTACTTAACCAGGCTTTAATTTTATCAGGATGATGTGGGTTACAAAAAGCATCACAAGGTTACGAACTTGTCTGGCCTTTGGAAATTGAGTTTTCTTGGTACAACTGCATCTTCTCCAGGGACTATTACGGGCACAACTATATTGGTTAGGATCACCTGTCTTCACTCTCGAACTCACATAGATATTCCAGCAAAAACTTATAGTATAGATCTGGCTAAAATAATAAGGTTGCCTGTGGCCTTAATTTATGAAAACAAGATTTACCCCTGGAAAACTTATTAGTGATTTCTTTCTCTATTTTCTTCTATTATAAGTGTCACTTTTTAATGGCTTTTTTCATTGGTAAAACTTCTTAAGAAACACTGTAACAGGATTTTGGTGCTCTCTGTCTTTTCTTCACTACCTATTATTTATATATTCATACGAAAATTTATATATTCATATGGAATATTCATATGGAAAAGACTACAAGAATCAGCAGATTTTCTTTTTGTTCCTGGGCCCCATTTCTGTGATAGTAATTGGAGTCTGATTGTTTCACAGCACACAGTAAAAGCTTAAGCACACTGGGACTCTTAGGCTACGTCTAGACTATAAGCCTCTTTTGAAAGAGAGTGTCTAAACTGCAACCACTTCTTTCAAAAAAGCGAGCCACTTTTTCAAAAGAGAGCACCCAGGCAGTCTGGATGCTCTCTTTCAAAAAAGCCCTGTTTGCATTCAAGAACGCCTTTTTCAAAAGAGCACTTTCAAAAAAAAGGAGTTCTTCCTCGTAAAATGAGGTTTTCTGCGGTTGAAAAAACTGCCGTGTTCTTTCAATTTAATTTTGAAAGAATGCGCCGGCAGTCTAGACGCAGGGGAAGTTTTTTTTTCCGAAAAAGGCCACTTTTTTCGAAAAACCCCCTGTACTGTAGACACACCCTTAAAGCACAGTAAATAATATCAAGAGTCAGAAGGGTCAAGCCACTGCCCATGATCTATCCATCAGTGAGGGTATGTCTAGACTACATGGCTCTGTCGCCAGAGCCATGTAGATTAGTTTACAAGACATACCCAAATGAAGTGGCGATTTAAATAATCGCCACTTCATTTAAATTAAAATGGCTGCCGCGCTGAGCCAATCAGCTGTTTGTCAGCTCAGCGTGCTAGTCTGGACGCTCTGCGGTTGACATCAAAGGCATGTGTCGATCGCCCCGGTAAACCTCATCACACGAGGCATATCGGAGCGGTTGACACATGCCTTTGATGTCAACCGCAGAGCGTCCAGACTAGCACGCTGAGCTGACAAATAGCTGATCGGCTCAGCACGGCAGCCATTTTAATTTAAATGAAGCGGCGATTATTTAAATCGCCACTTCATTTGGGTATGTCTAGTAAACTAATCTACATGGCTCTGGCGACAGAGCCATGTAGTCTAGACATACCCTGAGTGAGTGGAAAGAGTAGAAGGTTTTACTCTTCCAAACAAATTTGCTAAGAAATCTCGTTGCTACTGAGAAGTGATTGGAGATAGAAGACAGATAGGCCTGTAAGATGTATGCTTATCTAGTTAACAGGCAGGAGAACTGTTAGGATGAAATTATTATGATTCAAAATTAAACTGCAACAGACTCATAATATAAACGTAAATTTATTTTAAGTAACCTGTATTATTTACAGTGTGGTTGTAGCTTGACAGTCTGAGTAACTCTCTCAGACCTCAAGCAGAGTCAAGCTCAAAAGCTTGTCTCTTTCACCAGCAAATATTACTTCACCTATCCTCCTGGTCATTTTAAGCCCAATCTCAAGCTGCTGCTTGGGCTGAGGAAAAAAACCCCAAAGCAGGGAGCAAAGAGAAGAAATATCATGTGTAGTTGTGGGAGATTTCAAATACTGGGACACAGTCTGGGTTACACGATGTGTGAAGAATAAACAATAAGTATGCAAATATGATAATATCCCTTGCACAGTATTAAAAGAATGAACAAGAAAGGACAGCACTATTATGACTTTCCATTGAGGATCTCAAAGTAGTTTACACCAAAATAATCTCTGTATTTTTAAATAAAGTTCCTTCAAAAATAGTGATTTAAAAGTTACCAAAGTTACATGTCTTTTTACAGAGCTAGCACATACCAATATTTATCACCTTTTACAAGCAATTTGCAAAATCAAAATCAAACAGTAAATAAAATTTTCAGATTGTGCTTTACATCACAGTGAAAATGTATTCCACACAGCCAAACATGCTTGTTTATCAGCTTTCATGTCATGCTACA
Source organism: Rafetus swinhoei (assembly GCA_019425775.1). NCBI lineage: Eukaryota > Metazoa > Chordata > Testudines > Trionychidae > Rafetus > Rafetus swinhoei. Next base: position 43,421,720 of record CM033436.1, on the reverse strand, counting down.
GACTACGAAAATATGCATTTGGGCAGATTGAAACAAATGAAGTGAGATATCGATTCCTTACATGTTACTTACCTGGTTTTTCTCTGTGTTTGTTTTGTCTGTAGCAAGTATCATGTGGAAATGTCTGGACACAGGAGTTGGAAACTTACCGCAACGATAGCAGAGAGAGTTGAACAGAATGAAGCTCATGGAAACCTCGTGTTAGTTAACTTAGCTTGCCACAGACAGACAAATAAACAGCAATTCCTAGAAGAGAAATTTGGAAATTTGGACATAGTAACTCAAACTCTGAACGAGATATATGGGCACAATAGACGGTGTTTGTATTGTGCAGCCTGCAGGCACGCACACATTAGCATAAAGGGAAAAGGTGAGTGTTTTGGAATTCATTATCACTATTTACAAATTAATTTGTTCCTGCATGTCTATTTGCTGATTGGAATTATGCCAACTTCCATAATTACATAGTGAGCCCTAGTGACTACAAACAGATCCTGATGTGTAGGTGACACACTGCCTTTGCACTATGGGGGGGGGGTCTCACTTTCTTTGCCTTACCACCTCCAAGCAAATGAAACACATAAGGAGTGTTTGTTTTGAAGTCAGCAGATTCACCAGAATAAATCAAATTCCTTTTTTAATGAAAAACCGCTATAATCAATCCATGAATTTTAAAAAATTGTTCTACAGCATTTGATGCAAGCTTGCATTTAACACATTTCTTTGTATCACCTGGAAAATATCCTGTCTGCTGCCCTGACATGCTTTGGTCACTATTTGTTATATACCATGGGATTGCTTACGCATTCCAGAAACCAGTAAAGCTCTCAGATTCACAAGGAGGAAAATATGCTGTATAGCTCAACTCTTCCTATCATCCCACCTGTAGCTTCCCCAAAGGCAGGGAAGTGATAGAACCTGATTGTAAAGATGACTTGTTACTATACAAATATAGGATACTGTACAAATGACCTGATAGTTTTTTCTGCATATCTAGCTCCCCATGAAACTTATTCCTTCACCTAGATAAGGCAGATATGCTAACCCACATACATACAGCACTAATCTGGGACCACTAGAACAACTATGTCTATACCCACTCTGTCAAGAGTGCTAACAACAAAAATGCCACATGGAAGAAATTCGGGTGCCTATCACCTCTCTGTATAATTTTAAGCCACAGAGACCTTACAAAACTAATCAGGTTTTGTTTGTTTGTTATTCTTTTCATGCAGGACTTTTGTTGTTATTTCATCTTTAGTCACAAACAGCAGAATGAAGCAATCTAAATTGGATAAAAAAAAGTTAAAAAATGCCCAGTGCTGCAGATGTATTTTAATATTTTTCTCTAGCGCCCTACTGCATTCTAAATTCTGACTACTTACAAAAGAGCAATATCAGAAAGCTTCATTGCATTCCTCCTTCCATGATCACCCTTTGCCTCTGACCCTTTGCTTTCCTGATGCCTAGAATAAATGAACTCATTTTGGCTAGCAACTGATTTCAAGGAGCCAATACTTGAAATTCTGAGAAGTGGGTTCATATCTTCACATTACTGGGTGATTCAGATACACATGCCAGAGTTGCTACCCAAGGCAGATCACTGTTTCTGTTGTTATACTTGTCCATCCCTCTTCCTGTTTCTCAGTTAGACAGCTATTTTGAAATAAATACACTTCATGGTTATTTCAAAATAAGTTATTCCGGAATAGTTATTTCGAAATATTTTATTTCAAAATAGCACGTCTACACTGCAGGGAAGCCTCAAAATTAGTCTGAAGCAGGCTTCCCTAATGTAGACGTTCTAGTTCAATTTAGAGCCCTAGGAGACACTGGGGAGGAATCCCTTAGAATGGCCCTCGCGAGAGGCTATTTCAAAATAGCAGCCGTGGAGCATCTATACACGCCTTATTTTGAAATAGCTTTTTTGGAATAGGCATTATTTTTTGTAGAATGAGGTTTACAGATTTTGGAATAAGCCTTTAGTTATTTCAAAATTATTTTGAAATAATGGAATGGCTGTGTAGACGCTCACATTGTTATTTCGAAATAACATCAGTCTCAAAATAACGGTGCAATGTAGATGTACACTTAAGGAGAAGACTTTAATTATTTAGGGCCAATGTTGGATTTTTTTAAGGTGTAGATACTCTTACTCTAAGTCAGCCCTCTTAATGAACTAAATAGCCATACACACCAGGGCCGTGTCTAGACTACATCCCTTTTTCGAACAAGCGCCATTTCGAAAGTAAAACCGTGGTCTAGACACGGTTCTTTTGAAAATGGCAGACATTTTTCGAATGATCCTGTACTCCTCATTTTTAGACCACGGTTTTACTTTCGAAATGGCGCTTGTTGGAAAGAGCACCATTACGCGATTATGCAAATGAAGCACAGGATATTTAAATCACCACTTCATTTGCAATTTCTAAGTGTCTAAAGTCCAGGTACCAACTGAACACAGAGACATTTGTCCATAGAGAAAAGGCCGGGCAATGGGGGAGAGGCTCGCACTGCCATGGCAAATGCTGTACATTTTCCTGATGATAGTCAAGTTCTACAGCACAACAGTTGAGGATGGCACCTTTCACCAACACTAGACCGACAAGACAGAAAGGCAGAAAGGCAGAAAGAAAGAAAGAAGATATAGGTAAAAAAGTCTATGATTCTGGAAGCCCACCCTCTAAGCCAACCCGCTTGGTAACAAAAAATCATATTTCTTACCATGGGTGTGTCAAGACTACAGGGTTTTGTCGACAAAAGTGGACTTTTGTCGACAAAACTATACCTGCATCTACACTGCCGCTGAGTTCTGTTGACATAATGTTGACAGAACTCAGCAGTTTTTTGTCGATGGCTGTAAACCTCATTCTGTGGGGAATAACGCCTTTTGTTGACAGAGTTCTGTCAACAGAAAGCGTTATTGCATCTACACTGTCCTTTGCATCTACACTGTCATGTCAACAATGCAGCTTGCTTTGTCGACAGAACTGGATGTAGTCTAGACGCTCTTTGTCAACAGAAGCTTTGTCGACAGTATCTGTACCCCATGAGACTATTGTGTTTGTTCACACTGCTGAGAACAATGTTTGATAAGGTTCTGTCACTGGAAGCTTCAAGTATTCCTAATATAGAAAATGTAAATATATATTAATAAAACAGTTTAGAATTCTCTGATTTATGAACTAGGTCTATAAACAATTACTGAAATTTCTTTAAATAAATAAATAAATAAATAGGGGGGGTCATTAAAAGAGGATTGTACGCAGGTGGTAAAAATAAAAAGTAGCCCTCACTAGCCTAAGGCTGCCCAATTTATAAAGCTACTAAAACAATAAGTCATTCAATTGCCACAACGTTTTAATAAGTGTTTTTGCTTATAAATGTCAGTCAGATTAGCATGTGTAGCCTAGTAACAACATTCTGATGAGCAGTGCAATATAGCTTTTAATTTTGGAACCCTAAAAACTCCCAGGATAATCTTTCTAAATTAATTGCAAATCTGGGAAGTTCTTCAGGAAACAAATACTGAGGAAAAAGAGCATTTCTGCAGCACACTGTCATAAAGATTTAATAAAGCACATTCTCAGTTCTAATGTGTGAGAAAATTGGTTAACAAGACTTGAGCTGCAGATTTCCACCACAAATGTCTTCTAAATAATACCAGAATCTGAGTGGAATTCATTTAGAAAACAGCTGCACTTCGATATACTGAACTGACAGAAGCATGTGTTCACTGTGTACCTTTTGGATGACAAATGTTTTACTGGTTTTCTGTGTATTGTTATTAGAGTAAAATGCATTTTAATACAAGCTTAGTGCATGTTTTCAGACTTCTGTTCACTCTCAGAACGAGATCACCACCAATAACAAAAGCGTAAATTGGCACTCACCAAATGTTCTTAAGCCCTTTTGGAGATGGGCCACACGTAGAAGCAAGGAGACATTACACTAGGGGTGGGCAATAAAAGGGCAGTGGTTCAACAGGGTTAGCTCCAGGTGGCCACTGCTGCTGTATTTATCTACACCTCTGCAGTATGAACGATCGCAGCTCCCATTGGTCGCAAACATCAATCTGTGGCCAATAGGAGTTGCTGTCCCTGTACCCATGGAGGTGGAGGTAAATACGGCGGTATGGAGGCCAGCCAGGGGTTAACCCTGGCAGACCAGATCCAGCCCATGGGCTGGTATTTGCCCACCCCTGGATTACACCCATTTAAACCAGGGCTTGGCTTTTCAGGAAGGGCTAAGCTTTGAACGTCAGGCCCCTTTAAAGCGTCTCATTTGGGTATCCAAAAACATTGGCTATTTTTTGAAAAACTTGACTAGAGCGTTCTTTATTGAGGTCCTTCAACAAGTGCATTTTGCTCCCTCCAGCAGCCTGCCAGCATTTGGTTTTGCTAACCTTACAAGCCTGGTGTGAGACTCCCCCCATGCAAGCACTTGCTTGACTGTGGACCATTAATAGAGTTACTTATGACTGGTGAGGGCAGTGCAGGGAGCAGGACTGTTTGCACCATCTATTATTGAGAGCTTGATTAAACACGTTAAATCAATCTGTGTCTTGTCTAGGCTATCTAACAAGATAGGGCCCTCTAGTGCAACCCCCTGCTCAAAGCAGGATCAACCCCAGGTTCTTCTCTTACCTATTCACCATTTCTGCTTTAGTAACCTGTTTCTCTATTGATTGGTCAACTGATTATATGGGGTACATTGTTACTGGGTCTTTGGCAACCAGGCAATCTGCAGAGTGAGTCTCTGTGGTTGCCCTCCTGTGATTCTCCCTAGCCAACAGAACTCCAGGGCTTATCGTTTAATGCTCACTGAGAACTCCAGAATGTGGATATAGCACCAAGCACATAGATGGAGGAATCCACAAAGGGGCACTAGTGCTTGAGTAGGGAAAGGCCTACCAAAGTGAAGCCCAGCATCTTGTGGTGCGATTCATCTATAACAGGGCCCTTGTTTAAAAAGGATTTTCCATTGCTATACATTAACTGCATTGGTCACCAGTGAGCAGCTCAAGACCCCATTAAACAAGGGTAATCAACAAAGGATAAGGCAGGCAGACAGAGATGTCAGTATATGACAAGTTGCGATGGTTTTTTAATGGAAGTGCAGACCCCCTAGTCTGCATCTGAGTCTGCAGAACACAGGCTGAAAACCACTGAGAGGAACCAATACTTGCCCCATGTGCATTTTGTCTAATTCATACCCTATGACCTTACACTGAAAGGTGAACCTCATGAACCTATTGTCCATGCATGGGACAAACCAGGAGGCTTAGTCTCTCTACATTATATTCTCATTCCTCTGTGTCATATGGCGACTTTGACTACTCTTTCAAATATCATCTGCACATGTGAACCTATGTTTGAGGATCTTTCCTGTGGATTTATATTACAAAGCAGTTTGGAAAATCTTAGACTCATTAGTGATATCTGTGAAACTGTAGTCATTAGTAGCAGCATCCCTTCCCCTCTTTAAGACCAATAGCCTTCTGGTCAGTGAAATAGCCCGCTATGACATAAAACAATTTCTTATAAGTAGACAGTTCAACCTAAACCATGATGGCTAGTCTCACACCTACCAAGCCTGATTCTGTTTTAAAATGCCCCTTTCAAACGCAAGGAAGCTACTCTCTGCCAAATTGTAGTGCGCCATGAAGTATCCCAATCATAAAAAAACCCCAAAGAACAAAAGCCGTGTACCAGAGAAGAGAAAAGTTCTTCAAAGTTCTCTCCTGGCGCTTCCACCAGATCATTCCCTGAGAAGATTTCTATCTTCTCAGAAGTCCCTCAGATTTAGGAGGATCTAGTGAAGTCCAGTTCCATCAAAGCTTGTGATTCTGCACTGTCTCTTGAGTCCCTACTTCCTCAGTTCCCTGGCAACACCAAACATGTGAGTCAATGGCAATGCAGACGTTATTAGAAATATGATCGTCAGATGTCTCAGATTCATCCACACTGCATGTACTTGTATCTCAGTCAATCAGCACATATTGGTGAATTATAGTGCAGGGGAGGTATTGTGGTCGATCATTTTATTCTTCATTTCTAATGCTCAAACTGACACTTTTGCAAGTGTGACGCATGACTCCAATTCGTGGCTGTCCTTCTGCCAGTGACAGCAAATAAAACACTTGCAACCCTTCTAGTTTGCTCTTCTGTCTTGTCTATATTTGCTTACAGAAGCATCCTCTATTATAGGATACCATACTAGTAAATCTGGACCCCCACATGTATTTTTGGTACTTTGAAAATGCTCTTTCCCATATCTTTACAGATTTACTACTGTCCTTCAATTAGCTCTTTAAAAAGAAGAGTGACTGATGCCACAATCTGCAATTTGCAAAATAAAATAACACTACCCTCTATGATGAATAATAGAACATAAGCAAAAATACTAAGAAGAGAGAAACAGTTCATTATACTAATTGCTCCAAAGTAAATGAGGTGGAATGACTTCTTAATGGAACCCCGTTCCCATAGGTTAGACATTTGCCCATTACAAACCAATAGAGTAGCAGCTATTTTGGGCGTACGTGATTCACAGTACTTTATTGAAAAAGGCTATTAACATCAGCAATCACAAAATTTAAGCTGCTATAACACAAGTCTGAAGCCTATAACAAATTCCAAGTCCTAGTACAACACAGAAGTACCCACAGTAAATACCACAAACATCTGCATATCCCGTACACAACAAAAATATCCTGAAACATGCAACTTTGTGGAAATTTGGGGACATAGGAGAGATTGTTCCATTGAACTACTTTTTTAAAAAAGAAATTGCCATCACAAAAGGAATAGGAACAGTATCATATCATACATTCAGTGGGGGGGGGGGAGCGACAGAATTGCCATGGCTGTGGGCTAAGTTGTGGGGCGGGGGAAGGACTGGCTCCATGCTCCTGGGAGGGGCGAGACCTCAGGTGGAAGGGAAAGGTTAGGCATAGCTTCCCCTGGCAAGCCCTGAGTGTCACCTGAGGCCCCTTTGAATAGCCAGGCCCCAGGGCAGTTGCCCCCTTGCATCAATGAGGGTATGTCTACACTACAGAGTTTTTCAGAAAAATGACTGTTTTTCCGAAAAAAATGTCAATTACGTCCAACTGCAGTTGCGTTCTTCTGAAAGAAAATCAAAAGAACAGAGGGGCTTTTCCAACATTGGTAATCCTCATTCTACGAGGAAGAAGCCTTTTTCTGAAAGAGCGCTTTCGGAAAAAGGCGTGTGTAGATGGGGAAGAGGGAGTTCTTTTGAAAGAAGAGGAAAGAGGAAAAAAGCACAGGTGCCCTGGTGGCCACTCTGTCCCTAGTAATCACAGCTGAAATGCGAGAGAGCGTCCATTCAGTGTGGACGCTATTTTTTAAAAAAGCAGATGGCTTTTTCCATGCGATTTGGCAGTGTGGACACTCTCTTTTGGAAGATGTTTTTCTGGAAGATCTCTTCCAGAAAAGCTTCTTTCAAAAGAAGCCTGCAGCCTAGACGTAGCCTGAGCCTGCATACATTTCTGTATTGGAGCTATCTAGAGTCCGTTGCAGTAGCAAGGTTGGGAAAGGCAAATATTCAGAGTCTAATACTACAGGAAAGGACAGTTCTTCTGGATTATAAACACAGTTTTCTTCTTTAATTTCCAAATGATATGGGGGCATATGAAAAAGCTCAGTTTTATTTGTTTGTTTCCATTCCTATCCGTGGACAAGGATTTTTTTTTTCTCATTACAGCAGTTCATATGAGTTTTAGGGACAGCATTCCCACTGACAGGGGTGGAGGACTGAGGGGGAAACTGGACAATTAAAAAAGATCTAGGGACTCCTTCCCGCTACCACCAGCAGCATAGCCTGAAGTCCTGGGGGGATGTCTCCATGCACTGCCCCCACTCACTGGGCATGAGCAGAGCAGGCGGCAGCTGACTGGGCTGAAGCCAGCACAGGCACAGCACCACTGAGTTGTCAGGCAGATCATGCCCACTTGGATGCGTGCACGGAACTCCATTGACTTTTGCACCCTGGGATCCGGAATTGCTGTCGAAGGGCCTGAGGGACAGCATGGTTTCAGGAACTGGTCAGTTTATTTTTCACCTGAGTAAATAATTCTGAAGAATTATACATCTTTGATTACAGAACAATAACTATTACTCCTTTCCTCCAACCAAGCCGTATTCATATACTCCAAAGCCAGAAAGGATGCCAGTATAACACGTCACAGAACTTCCCCAAAATAATTCTTCGAGTATGTATTTTAGAAAAACCATTATATTTTGACTTGAAAATCTACCACAACCTGTGGTAAATTGTTCCAATGGTTAATTATTGTAACTCTTTTAAAATGCCTTATTTCCAGATTGGATTTGTCTAGCTTCAACTTTCAAGCGTTGGGTTTTGTTATATATTGGTCTGCCAGACTAAAGAAACCATTATGACACGTTTATTCTCCATATAAGATACTGTGCGATTGTAATCAGCTCACCCCCTTAACCTTCTCTTTGTCAAGATAAACAGATTGAGGTCCCTGAGTCTATCATCGAGTTTTGCATATGCTAATCCTATAATTACTCTCTGGGTTCTCTTCTGAACCTTCTGCAATTCAACATCCTTCTTGAATTGTGGACACTATTTCTACCTGTTTATACATGCAAGAATTACATTAGCCATTTGGCCAAAGCATTATACAAGATGCTCAGGTTCAGCTAACTGTCCACAATGACTCCCCACACTTTTTCAGAGTCATTGCTTCCTAGGATGGAGACCCCATACAATAAGTATGGCCTACATCCTTTGTTCCTAGATTCATCTATTTATATTTAGCCATAATAAAATGCATATTATTTGCTTATGCCCAAGCAATCCTGATTGCTCTGTACCAGTAATGTGTCCTTTTCATTATTTACCACTCTCCCAATTTTTGTGTAAACTGCAAAATTTATGAGAGATGATGTTATATTTTCTGATAAAAAGTGTTAAATAGTATAGGAGCAAAAACCAATCCCTCTGGGGCCACACTAGAAACACATCCTCTCAATCAATATTCTCCATTTACAATTATATTTTCAGAGCAGTCAAGTAGCAATTTTTAATCTGTTTAATGTTTGCCATGCTCATTTTATATCTTTCTAATTTTTTTAAATCAAAATATTGTGTATTTCCAAGCCAAATGCCTTACAGAAGTCTAAGTATACTAGATTAACACCATGACATACATCAAGCAAACTTATACTCTCACCAACAAAAGATATGAAGTTCATTTGACAGGATCCATTTTCCATAAACCCATATTGATTGGCATTAATTTTATTACAGTCCTTTAATTCTTTATTAATCAAGCTCCACATCTGCCGCTTTCTCTCTGATAACAAACAAGAAAAGGAACATTATGAACACTCAAGTGTGAGAACCATTGGATGCTATTTTTCAGGATGGTCTACCTCCTTGATTGCGTGGGTAAAGTAACCCATTTGCCCACTAAGAACTATTTGCAACTATGTTACAATTGCTCTGACAACTATGTTATCAAATCTGGCAGCTCAAAGATGTCAAGTAAATATGTTTCAGTGATTTATATGTAATCCATTAGAATTGGTTTCAGTGAGAAGAGGGACTGCTGACCAGATGGATTGCTGGGGTGTTCGGTGCACCCGGTGAAAACTGCCATCATTAACTTTCTTCTGCTAACAGGAAAAAGCCAAAAGTCCATGTTCAGAGATGAAAAACAAACCACTTTAAAATTTCATCTCTATGATATGTTTGTAAAACCAAAATGCATTTCTTGAACATGTACTGTAACTCAGCATAGTGTGTTACATTGTGTTGTTCCATAATGGGTAAAATTATACACCAAAGAATCATAGAATCATAGAACACTAAAACTGGAAGGGACCTCGAGAAGTCATTGAGTCCAGTCCCCTGCCCTCATGGCAGGACCAGTACTGTATAGACCATCTCTGACAGATGTCTATCTAACCTGCTCTTAAATATCTCCAGTGATGGAGATTCCAAAAAGAGTAGGCAGAAGGGTTTTGTAACAAATAAGGAAGGAACTAACTCATACATATTGGCTACGTCTACACTGCTGGTTTTGCCAACAGTGAGTATGCAAATGCAGCACAAATTAGCATATCACCATGTCTCATTTGCATAATTTATGCAGGGCATTTTTGCCAGGGGAAAAAGTAGTGTGGATGTTTTCTTTTTGCGCAAAAACTCCTTTTCCCGCCAGATCGGTAAACTTCCTTTTTGGGGGCATAAGGATCTGGCAGGAAAAGGGGTTTTTGTGCAAAAAGAAAACATCCCCACTACTTTTTTTTCCGCAAAAACCCTTTGCTCAAAAACGCTTTGCATAAATTATGCAAATGAGGCACAAAGATATGATAATCGATGCCTCATTTGCATACTTACTGTTGGCAAAACCGGCAGTGTAGACGTAGCCATTATGTATAGAGCATGCATGATGAAAGAACTCTCACAATATACCTTTCTTTGTGTGTTTTGCTAAAATAAATCTATCTACCACGGTAGGATGAAGGGCTTTAATTCCAGTGAGTCTAACGCCTACATATTTCAGTCTTGATACTTAGACGTCTGGCCTTTCCTAGTTAAAGCTGACCATGCCATGCTAGGAGTATGAAAGAAGGAATGTACTAGAGCATGACTTAACATTGAAACAGGGCAGGACCGAGCCATTCCAGCGCCCCGGGCAGACAGTTGAATTGTGCCCTGGTTTGGGGGAGGGCGTGCGGAGCTGGCGGAGGCAGGACACACATGCCTGGCCCAGCCCAACCCAGCTACCGCTGCTGGCACGCAGCCCAGGGCCACCCGGGCGGGCCGAGCCTGGCCGTGCAGGGCACCGCGGCAAAGGGGGGAAGGGCGCTGCTGGCCGACGCTGCGGGGGTTAACGCGGCCCCCGCCCCGGATGGCCACTGCAGGGTGGCTGCTGAGACCTGCTGCAGCCTGCGATCTGGGAGCTGGGAGCAGGGCGCACGGCGCCTGATGGCAGCTACCCAGCTAGCCTATGCCTTAATCTGGCCCTGCATTGAAATAGCCCATACAAAGTACAGAGCCAGATTCAAAGAGGCCACTTGAAAGACTCTTGACTTCAGTGAGTTTACAGGGACTTGGGAAATATCCATAGTCAATTTTTTTTTCACTACATGAACTCTTATACCTTAGCCAGATGTGTATATTATTGTCAAATTCATAAATCCAAAATTTTTTATTTCAAATACTTTTATGTCACATATTTAAAATGATGTGCCCTATTTGTAACTTCAGTGCCCATGAAAATTAATATTTGCATCCAAGCCTATACAATAGATAAATATTATGGCCTGATTTTAAATTCTGGTCACAGAAATGGGTGCACGCATGATGCACACATAAATGCATGAGAGTGCAATGGTGGAAACGCTACTTTTTTGGGTAAGTGCAAATTACTAATTTAGTACATAACTGTGCAAAAAAGTGCACAATTACTTGCACATGTAAAGTTAAGAAAATCAGACCCTTATCTGTCTGTTTCATGCATACATATGTGTTGTGTGTTCAGACACATCCCAGCTTTGGGTGACATTAAACCTTAGGTGCTCAAAAAGTGCATAGTCTGAAATATGTGCTTACCTATGTGTCAGACACATTTAGTGGCCATGTTAAACCCACATTAAAAATTGACTAGTAAATATAAATTCACAACACAGTATTTCCATCTTGCAAGCTTTCAAAAGTAAAAAATCATAACCCTAGAAGTCAGAAGGTTAGATTAAAAAATGAGATGATTTTTACTTTCTTTCTGGGTTCAAAGCCTTTACTTCTCATGTTACAAGATTTTTCCACACTGGGTTGGCCTATAAACTTACCGTGTGTTTTTAATGAAAGCTGAAATTCTCAGGCATTCACTTGTCCCCGGGAGCTGAACCTTAAAAAATATATCACGAGACTTGTGATGTAAGTGTAATAGTTGACAAAGTGCAATAGAAAGGCTGTATGGAGTATGGAAAAAAATATGAAGGAAATACCAAACACAGCAAGAAAGAGGGGGAGGAAAAAACAAATGAAAATGTTCTTCGAGATTTAGAGCAAAGACTGTGCAAGAACATCAATATTTCCTCTGACCGACCTCAGCCCATTAATCTCAAGCACTTAAAAATTCCATGCTGTAAACAATACAGTGCCTTGAAAGTTACAATATTTAGGATTACATTTGTTTAAAGGAAAGCATCAGAAAAAAAGGATTTTCTCAAAATAAGTCAGTTGCAAAAACAGAAGGAAGTTCAAATTATTTAGATAAAATATACTGCAAATGATCTCAACAACAACTGGCACGCCTTTCAGTTTTTCTTTTTCCTTAGAGTCTAATGTTTTTTAATCTAATAGATAAGAGAACCTGAAGGATTTAGGTTTTAAAGTACCACTGTCTTCAAGATGGGAAGTCTAGTTTTGGGAGCTGACATTGCTTCATATCTTGATTTAAGCACAAGTTCTCCTCCCTCTAATCTTTGGTGGAACCAGTTTATATTTATCCTCTCAAAGTGGTTTTTGATTCCTGACACTATTACATATATTATTATAGAGGGACCATATTTCCCAGATTACCTGGAAGAATATTAAAGCCAAATTCACAGTAAAAGAACAGGCAAATATTTTTGGTTTGTTTTAAAACTCTTATTGTGGTTCAAAGCAGTTTTACGGTGAATATTTTTGGAGATCATCGTTAGAAGCACATATTTTGGGGCATTTTAACTGCCTCAGGAGATTAGTAATAGAGTGAAACCATTCACTTCAAAGTCACTAGTTCAAGATCCAGCCCCTGTTAATAAAAACAGCAAAAAACAACTAATAGTCTTGCAGCACCTTAAAGACTAACAAAACATGTAGATGGTGTCATAAGCGTTAGTGTCTCAAAGTTGTTAAATGGCCCATGAGAAAGGGGATACTGGACAAAGGACAGAACAATTCTAGAGATGATACTTATAAAAAAACAGGCCCAGACCCTGAAAAGCACTCAGGCACATGATTAAATCCCACTGACTTAAATAGGATGTAAGTATGTGCTTAGTGCTTTCTTGACTAGAGATGCATTCCTGAACTGGGGTCACCAATAGGCTAGTGTTAATGGATACGGGCAATCAGGTATATTTCCTCAGAATTAAATGATCACAGAATCATAATAGTTAGAGACTGAAAAGACTTCTTAAAACATCTGTTCCATCTGCCAGGAGCCAGGGATGGGTTTTCTCTAGTTCTTTGTCCAATGCAGTTTTAAAAGTCTCAATGGACGTATTTTCCATCACCTCTTGGAAATTATTCCACAGCTCAATACTTACCACTGTCAAGTTTTCATGATATTTATCTTACATTTTCCCTTTCTTATTTCCATTCTATCAGTTCAAGCTTGAACGTGCATGTACCACAAACTAAATAATTTCTCTCCATCCTTCATATTTATACCCTTCAGATACATGTTCTCCTTAAGTTATTGCCTAGGTAAAATCTCTCTGTTAAGCCCTTCAAACTTTCCCCATATTAATTCCACCAGTGCTGCTCATCGCTCTTCTCTGAACTTCCTCTAATTTGTCAAATGTTGTGGTACAGTGGTGAAAAAATGTATACAATATTCAAGTAGCTGACAGAGTCATAAAGAATAGCCTATTGCTTACTATCTTTGTTTGTACATGATTAAATAGATTAAAACATTAAGCACCTTTAAACATGGGCTACTTTACATGCATCTGCACTTGAAGAACATTGCTTTATTTGCTGCCATATCATCTTGTACATTTATGGGTGCATCTAGACCACATTCCTCTTTCTAAAGAGGAATGCAAATGAGGGGGAAATCAAAAATGCAAATGAAGCGCAGATTTACAAATCTCACGCTTCATTTGCATAATCGCGTCCGATCGCTTTTTCAAAAAAGTTTTGTTTGAAAAAAAAAAAAAAAGCAGTCTAGATGCAGTTCTTTCGGGGGAAAACCCCTTTTTCAAAAGAACGCTTATTCCTGAAAAAATGAGGTTTACAGGGTTCTTTCGAAAAACGTTTTTTTCTCGAAAGAACCGCATCTAGACTGCTTTTTTTTAATTAAAAAAAAACCTTTTCTGAAAAAGCGATCAGACGCGATTATGCAAATGAAGCACAAGATTTGTAAATCTGCGCTTCATTTGCATTTTCAATTTCCCTCATTTGCATTCCTCTTTTGAAAAAGGAATGTAGTCTAGACGTACCGTATGTGTCACTTCACTCCCACTATCAATACTTCCTTGCTTTCTTTCAGCACACGGCTGCTTAGGCCCCTTCTTTGCATTGAGTAAATGTGTTTCCGATTATTCTAATAATTGGATCAATTTCATGTTCTCCTAGAAGAATCCCAGTTTGTTATGTTGGATCCACATTTACAATTTTTTTAGGTTCCTTTCTTTTACTTCTGTGTCCTAATTGGCCTATGCAACTCCTACCAAATCCCTCAGTTTCAATAGGCTGCTGTTTCTCCTTCTTTGAGATAGCTAATACAGATCTTTAGCAAAAGCAGACCTACTGCCAATCCCATCTGCGCCTTCCTAAATATCTCTCGCGCAGTGACGTATATCCCCATGTATTCTACACTGGTTTTCATGTCTGACAGACCATTTGAACTGACAATGTTCCTAACAATTCTAAAGAGATTTAAATTATTTTTTTATTCCAATTCAGGAGGCAGTATCAGGTACTTTACTAATACACAAATCTAGATGACATCTTCCACTAGCCAACTATATATAACATTTTGTTTTAAAAACAATCAAAAACACCCACTTGTGTAAATAAAAAAAACATTTTGCAGGAACATGTTAATTTTCTCAAATCTTCCAGTAATTCCTTGCCAGCAATCCTGCCTTGCAGACTGCCACAGAGGCAGAACCCTGTGTATGCTGGGGAGGCCCAGCTCAAGCTGAAGATCCCAGGGATTCTGGATACCTGCCACACAGTTGGGAGCCTGACAGCTCTGATGTATAAGGCTCTTTACTTCTCAGTAGCCTGCAAGAGTGGCAGACAGAGCTCAAAACATCTGGGGGAACTTCATTGTTCCGATTTTTAAAACTAACATTCTGGACTCCCCTACTCCATAGGAAATGTCAAAATTTTTAGTTTTGGCTCCACTACATAATGAATATTTAAAAAAAATCCAGACTGTATTGTGGAATGGGAATTCTAGGTTCTGGCCAGCAATAGTGAGAATTGGCTTACTAATTAAGCTCCATTGAAAAATCAGGGTTATGGAGAACAAGGTTATAGGCTGCAATAAGCAAGTTCTAGGTTGGCCAAAAAAATCTGATTCTTCTAGTAAAATACCTGTCCTGCAGTTCCAAGTTCATCCCCACTTGTCAAACTTTCAAATGTTTCCAAATACCTCTCAAAACACACCCCAAATGCCTTACATCATCAATAATTTGTAGAACTTTCATTCTTATTTTGTGTGTGTTTTGGACTAAGACTTATGAAGGAAATTGGGAAGCATGATGGTACTTTGATCTATGGAGGGGGTGGAAGAGGGAGGGAATTCTATTGCCCAACAGTGCTGAAGCAAAACAATCAGAGCATTAAAAAAACCCAGCAAATTTAAGAGCTGAGTTTATTTCTCTTGGAATTACAGCTTCAGTATTGTTTCTGTCAAAGTTGTGCATCGTGATTAATGAGAATACCTTTTTAATATGAGGATGCCAAAACACTGCTTATATAACAAGCAAGCAATAAAATAGGGGAACTTGACATATGATAATTCGAATGGCTTTGTGGATAAATTATTGGATTGATCAGTTCCTGAGTCAGAAGAATTTTTGCTTTTTTTTTTCTGCTAATCTTAGGTGGTTTTCACTCTCTGAATGACAGACATTATATACACATATCACTCTTTAAACTTTTACTGCTATCTTTATGTTGAATTATCTACATTTTCAGTGGATGTTTCCTTTGAAATAATATAAAGTAGCAAGTTACATTCTTAAAAATAATGGGTTTTTTTGTTTAATTTCTTCTCTATTCCCCAGATTTTGTCAGTTTATTAATACGTTGTTTTTACTGATAATGTAAACTATAAAAATAAAATTATTTTAAAGTGACTTTGCATTTAAGTTTTTTTTTGAAGCATCATTAATTGTATTCCTCATCTTAAAGAAAATAATGTAAATGTATTATATCATGCAAAGAAGTACAGCAAAACAAAGATAATGTGGTTAAACGAACATTAATGGACAAACCTGTCATTGGTATACGCTGGTGTAGCTCTGAAACTGGCCCCATTTTAGAATTTAGAGGAAGATGAGTTGATTATATGGATACTGTTATTTTTAAAATGTAGCAAACAAGCCAGGCAGGGAAGGAGTAAGGGAGGGCTCTAAACAGAAACCCTACAGTGAAATAGAGACAGACAAAAATTAGCTTTAGGAATAACACTGTTTTACTGTCTCAGAGGGGTAAATAATGTTTGATTTCCTAGTGTAATTAAAAAATTATAAGGAGTCACTGTCTTCTACTGTCACATATGGCATAGGTAGCTTTCTTACTCTTTACAAACATAAATAAAAGGAACAGAAAATATCACATGGCCTAAGTTCCCTCTAAGCTGCGCAAGCCCGCAGCTATTTTCTGAACCTCACTCAGAGGTTCAAAGCTCCCATGCCATCTGGGAGCTCAGCTGACTGGTGGGGGGTGTGGTGTCTGTAAACAGCAGCTAAATGGAGATGCCACACACTAAACTGTCGAGCTCCCAGACCAGATAAGCAGATAAGATAAGCAGGGGAGATAAGCAGGGACTAAGTGGCTAGAGGAGTGAGTGAGTCGGTCATTAATTAATCGGCTTGGGGGGGGGAAGTCAGAGGGGAGTGGAGTTTGGAGAGTCCCCTCTACCCCAGGAGAGAGAGAGAAAGAGAGATGGACAGACAGAGGCAGAAATCCAGCAATCTCTTCAACCATCCTGGGCTGGGAAGGGGGAGGTAAGGGACTGACTGCAAGGGATAGGTAGGGGAAAGAAGAAGTGGGTAGGTACTGGCATCTATGTAGTGAGGTGGAAGCAGGGGGTAGTTTGCTTGGGTTGTCCTGATTCACTTGCTGCAGTCCTTTCTGTCTGTCTGTGTTGGGAGGGGGGGAAGAAGCAGCTGCATGGGGGGGGTTGTGTGTCAGGAGGACATTTGCATGATTGCATTTCAAACAAAGTTTACATAGGTGTTAATGGTTTAAGATAAAGAAAAAGATTCTTTTAACAGATTTTTTGGAGTGTTGCAGATATCTAAAACTCTGAACTTAATGATTTTTTAAAATCTTATTTTACTAATTAATATATGGTAAATTGTATTGCATTAAGGCCAAATCTTTGCTATGTGGTAGAGTTCTGGCTCTTATTAGTCAGAAATAGCAAGTACGAGGTGAGATGCTAGTTTTGTAGGATGAAACCTTATTTGCAAGCTCTTTGAAACATGCATCTGTTGACAAACTTTGAAGCCATGTGTTAATTTGTTCTGGGACTTCTATTCTTCCTCAAGTGGTTGAAGGTTAAATCCCTACCTAGTGACTATGGAAGTGCTGTACAAAGGGTACCTCCAAAACATAGGTGTTTTGTTTTAATATATTTTCTTCCACACATATGGACTGCTTAAAATGTGTGTGTGTGTGTGTGTGTTGTTTGTATTGGTGGTGCACATAAGCAGGGCTCGACAATTAGGGCAATCTACTCACCCGTGGTGAGTAGATTTTAGCCTGGCATGGTGCCGCAGCGTGATCAGCGCCTGTGCAGCGCAGTTGCGCATGCACAGCGTGCCAAACCACACTGCTGGCGAGCGGGGCTCACCGCCGCTTGTCAAGCCCTGCACATAAGAACATAAGAACGGCCGTACTGGGTCAGACCAAAGGTCCATCTAGCCCAGTAGCCTATCTGCCAACAGTGGCCAGCACCAGGTGCCCCAGAGGGGGTGGACCGAAGACAATGATCAAGTGATTTGTCTCGTGCCATCTGTCTCCAGCCTCTGACAGAGGCCAGGGACACCATTTCTATCCCCTGGTTAATAGCCTTTTATGGACCTAACCTCCATGAAATTATCTAGCTTCTCTTTAAACTCTGTTATAGTCCTAGCCTTCACAGCCTCCTCTGGCAAGGAGTTCCACAGGTTGACTATGTGCTGTGTGAAGAAGAACTTTCTTTTTTTAGTTTTAAACCTGCTACCCATTAATTTCATTTGGTGTCCTCTAGTTCTTCTATTATGGGAACTAATAAATAACTTTTCTTTATTCACCCTCTCCACACCACTCATGATTCTATATACCTCTATCATATCCCCCCTTAGTCTCCTCTTTTCTAAACTGAAAAGTCCCAGTCGCTTTAGCCTCTCTTCATGTTGGACCTGTTCCAAACTCCTAATCATTTTAGTTGCCCTTTTCTGAACCCTTTCCAAGGCCAAAATATCTTTTTTGAGGGGAGGAGACCACATCTGTACACAGTATTCAAGATGTGGGCGTACCATACCACACACTACCTCAATATTGGTGTTGCACATAAGAAATTTCTACCCCCCAAGGATAGAAAATGTTACAAGGACCACTGCAAATGCTTTATAAAGGATATATATAAACTGATGCACAAAGTGAAAATGACTTGCCTAATGTAACCAAGTAGGCCAGTGCGGGTACGTCTACACTGCAAACCTATTTTGGGATACTCATGTATCCCAAAATAGCTATCCTGCATCTTCACAGCAAGTCTGTTATTTTGGGCTTGCTATTCTGATGTCCTTGTAAACCTCATTCTAAGAGGAGTAAGGGATGTTTCGGAATAGTGCTTTATTTCAAAATTTGGTGCTGTGGTAGACAGCACCAAATGACGAAATAAGCTATTTCAAAATAGCATCGAAATAAGATACACAACTTGCATAGCTCAAATTGTGTATCTTATTTTGGGTTACAGTGCTGTGTAGATGCACCATAACAGACCTGGGAACAGAACCAAAGTTTCCTACTTCCCAATCCAGTGCTCTAGCCACATAGGTCATGTTTTCTAGATCTTTTTATCATTTAGCTGCTCTTTCCTGAAATGTAGCTCCCAGAACTGGGCACATACTCCATTTGAAGCCTAATCAGTGCAGAGCAGAGCAGAAGAATTACTTCTGTCTTGCTTACAACAATCCTGCTAATCCATCTGAGAAGGATGTTCATTTTCTTTGGCAACAGTGTTACACTTTTGACTCATATTTAGCAGTCTAATCACCGGATTCTTTTCTGCAGTACTGCTGCGTAGGCATTATTTTGTATGGGTGCAGTTGATTGTTCCTTCATGAGTGAAGTATTTTGAATTTGTCCTCATTCAATTTTGTCCTATTTACTACAGACCATTTCTCTAGTTTGGTCCAGATCATTTTGAATTATAACCCTATCCTCCAAAGTGCTTGCCTTTCTTCCTCGCTTAGTAACATCTGCAAACTTTCCAAGTTTATGCCATTATCTAAATCATTGATAAAGATATTGAACAGAACCACACTCAGAACTGATCTCTGCAGGACCCCACTTGTTATGCCCTTCTAATATGGTTGTGGCCCATTGAAAACTATTCGTTGGGAATGGTGGTTTTCCAACAACTTACGCGCATTATAGTAGCACCATCTAGGTTGTATTTGTTAATCAGAAGACAGCATCAAAAGATTTCCTAAAGTCAATATATATCACATCTACCACTCCTCCATCCATCCACAAAGCTTATACCCCTGCCAAAGAAAGTGATTAGGTTAGATTGACAAAATTTGTTCTTGACAAATATAGGCTGACTGTTACTTATCACCTTATCTTCTTGATGTTTGCAAACTGATTGCTTAATTATTTGCTCCATTATCTTTCCAAGTACAGAATTTAAACTGGTCTGTAATTCCCCCATTGGACCTTAATTCCCATTTTATAGATGGACACTATGTTTGCCCTTTTCCAGTCTTCTGGACTCTCTCCCGTCTTCCATGATTTTTCAAAGATAATCCAGTCTTTCAGTATTCTGAGATGTATTTTATCATGCCATGGTGACTTAAATATATCTAAATTGTTTAATAAGTAATTTTAACTTATTATTTCCCTATTGTAGCCACTGATCCTAGCTCATTTGCATTGGCATTCACTATATTAAGATGTCCAATCACCACCAATCTTCCTGGTGAAAACCAGAACAAAGAAGTCATTAAGTACTTCTGCCATTTCCATGTTTTCTGTCATTGTTTCTCCCTCCCTTGTTGAGTAATGGGCCTATCCTGTCCTTGGACTTCTTTTTACTTCTAATGTATTTGTAGAAAATTTTCTTGTTAACTCTTTATGTCTCTAATTAGTTTAATGTTGTCTTGTGCCTTGACCATTCTAATTTTGTCCCTACATGCTTGTGCTATTTGTTTATATTCATCCTTTGAACTAGTTTCCACTTTTCGTAGGACTCCATTTCTGCAGTGGGGAGTCAAGCCAATCATATTTATGAATCATTTGCCTTCACTGAGACAAGAGATAAGAATAACTCTCATATCCGTTCTTCAGTCTGCACATTTCATTAATTTAAAAAAAAGGGATAGCCAAACAAAGTTGGCTTATCAAAGGGTGAAAGGAAGGCCAGCAAAGAACAAGTAGAGCATAGTAACTTTGGTATGAGAAAAGTATTGCCAGAGACTGAAATTGTGGAACTTCCAAAAAATATTACAGTTGATGATTGAACTAACCTTGGATGAGCAATAGTGGTTTTCATTGCGGCCTCAGCTAGCAGAAATGTAGATAACCTATCTTAATAGAAGTAGAGAAGCACAGATCAAGAAGTAGCAAGAGTCTCACTGGGAAATGAGAAGCACCATGTAAAAAAACAAACAAAGGCTACAGAGTTCACATTCGCAGGGCAGATGAGTTTTGTCCAGCCCTTAGAAGCAAGTAAGGAAAGTTAGGCCATTGGGAATGTACCTATCAAAACAAAGGAACTAGAGTTCTAGTCCAACCTTAGGTGGCTGATTCCCATTTCACTGGAGGTCTCTATCTAAACACAGGACTCAGCTACCAGACTGGACTGGACTAGCAATCTTGAGTGTTGCAGTGGTGTTAAATTAAATTTTCTACTGTGAGTTAGGTGGATTTTAAAAGACACAGGAAGTTTTCCGTAGAAAACAGCTAGCTTAAAAGAGAACCTGCAAAGATCATAGGGTTATGCCCTCAGCCCTGCCTGGGGGTGAAAAAGCTGCCAATTCTGCAGGTATCCAAGGTGAAGGAAGACGTGGGTAGCACAGAGAGAAATGGTGTAAGAAAACTCATTATTAAATAGAGCAATAGGTTTCTGTGGGGATTGTTATGAAAAAAATAGGTCACATCCATTGAATTGAGAGGCTCACTGAAGTTGTTACGATGGAGAAACTAAAGGACTAGATCTTCAGATTTACACCAGATGAGTTTCTGGCCCATATTCTTTATTTTAAAAAATTGCTTGTTCAATGTTAGAACAATCACCTTTATGTTCTTTGACCCCACTGTCATGCGAGAAATTTAGAAAGACAATTATGCTAATAATATTTCTTAAAGCTGGAAAATATGGTTTATTTATATACTACATTAGCATTTCTGTCTTATGCAAAAGAAGTAAATAAACGTCAAACTAATATATTATAGAAAACAGTCAATATTGATTACTCACTAGAAAAAGTGCTAAATGTGAGCCTGTAAAATGTATTTTGGTCCAAGGAGAAAAATATGATATTAAAAGTATAATAAATTCCTAGGCTCTAATTTAATCACTTGATAAATTACAATAATATTTTGGTGTAATTTATCGTCTTACTACAGAAACGTTCTTTTCAAAAAGAGCACTCTACTGATTCAGCAGTGATGGCTATTGTAAGGATACCATTACAAGAACATCATTTGTACAATTTATCTTTTTAACTAATAGTTCATTATTTTCCACATGAATCAATTTTGTAAGCCCTCTCCTATGCTTTTAAGATATCACTTACCACTTATTCTTCAGCTGCTAAACACAAAGAAGGCTACCATTCCGGTAATCTTAGAACACAGCAAATGAAATCCACATTAAATCACAGTGGCTCCTGATTGCAACATATTTTCCAGTGTTTTGTCTCAATTATAAATCATTTTAGTGACAAGGAAAAAATAAAGCCCCATTTTACACATTGCTCTAATCACCAGGAACAGAATAACTTGAGTTAAACAGTTTACTGTTGCATGCTGGGAATCATACAAGTTAAAATCCCAAGGACAGAGGGCTCAGTTTTCCACTATGCCACATTGCACTCAGACATAGTATAATGGTCACAGGGAAACTATTTTGGCTTTGTAATATTCAACCATCAGGCCCCCAGGAACAAAAAAGGAAGATCCAATGGGGTACGGATGCTGTCTGGAAAAGAGAAGCACCATATAAAAAACAAAGACTATAGAGTTCATATTCACAAGGCAGATGAGATTTTCCCATGCTGTGGAAGTTAGGAAGGAAAGTTGGGTCATTGAGTGTATGCTTCTGAGAGCAAAGGAACTGAAGGGTTGGTCCAAGCTCCTGAATCACAGTTCTAGAGTGTGAGTTGACAGGTAAAAAGGTTTTCAATGGAGCTTTGAATGAGGCCATCAAAGCAAATATTAAAAAATAGTCCCAGAAAATGAATTTTGAATTTGTATTTGTGAGTGTTTAGACTCAGAAACCTGGCTCTAAAAGCATTACACTCACGTAGTCAGAGGTCACATGATATTAGTTTTTGCTTCCTATGTCCAATCGGCAATAGCCAATTTCTCCCATTTGTTACTGCTAATATTATATGCTCTCAGCACAAATGTCCACAAATCTGCAGCCCAGAAAATATTCACGGGGCTTTTTAACAATTATTTTGAATTGCAAATTAATTCAAGAATATAAATTTCTTTCATTCAGGCCACAGACTTGGGGAGCGAGGAAAATGTGTAAACATTATTCACTATGGGCCTGATCTAGCATTGATGCAAGTCACTTTCAGGCTTCCTTTGATTTGAAAGAGAGCTGGAAGGGGCCATGTCTTACAATACATTTCTGAATTTCTAAAGATGATTGATAAGTCATGGTATCTGGTATTTTTACTATAATTAAACATGTGTCTAATGCCATACATTTACATGCAATATTGTAGAGCAGTGTATCTCAAACAGTGATACGAGTACCCTGAGGGGTACTTGAGAGAAGTCTGGGGGGTATGTCAACACAACTGATAATTGGAGAAAACTGATTTTTTGTTTTAAGTTTTACAGCGCTTTGTTATTTTTGTACTTTTACACCTAAAAATTTCATCGCCCACACGGCTACAATTAAGTTGTTTAAACAAATGTCTTACAATGGTAGAAAAAAAAATGTGTGTCTGAAAACTGTAGGTACTGGGGGACTTATATTTTTTTTAAAAGGGGTACTTTATAAAAAAAGGTTCAGAAACACTGTTGTAGAGCATAGATAAGATATCTCCTGAGGAACTTGTGGTCTAAATAAGACCATTATAAAAGTCCTAGTACAATTGTTCTGGGACAGAGGGGGCCTAATTAGACAGAGGGACTGATTGATGTGTTTTAAGGAGGCAAGAGAACACACTCAGCAGATGAGAACAGGATGGGGGGGGGAGCTGTCTGTCATAAAAGTTTAGACATGATATGAAGTGACATGTAAGGCGAGAGGAATAGAATAGAATAAGGAATGGGGGGCATAAGGAAAATAAGAGTTACAGTTATGTTAGAAGTATTTATAATAGCCCCTTCTTTGGAGGCCATGTTACAGCATACCCTGGAACACCCACACTGCTGAAGGAAATCAGTCAGTAATGTGTGAATAAAATGTGTCACCACTTGCTGGTGCTCTGCCAGCAAAATCGCATCAGACCCGTTCATATATGTATGTGTGTGCAGGCATTTACTTACTTCAATGCAGAATGCAGGCTAAGAGGCAGGCAAGGTAGCCTCAATCTCAAAAGCAAATCAGATTGTCTCCCTCTAATACTCACTGCTTTTAGGACCCAAAAGTCTCAGCATGTTGAGTCAAAGGCAGGACGGGGCTTTCACAAGAAGAGAAGAGTTTGGGGATTAATTCATACATTTTAACAGTCTTTTCATTTACTGCACCGCATGAGGTGACAATCACAGTTTGTGGTATTCTGCTTAAATTTGATTTTGCATCCTCTTCACATATGGCATTCCAGTACTAGCAGCACCAGGCTGTCCCCACTGGAGCTGTGTATTTGTATTGGAAGGCTCTTGATGTGACAGGAAGCACAGAAAGAGGGGACTGGCTAACAGACATTGGCACGAGGGAATAAAGATTGCCGAAAATGGAAATGCTATTTCGCTGCCATTCCATTTAATCAGAATAGTGGCTTCACAAATTTGCCCCTCTGCTTTCCTCACAACTCATTTTTTCACTTTTCTACTTACAGGTGTCCCTGGCTATGTCACATCCAGAAAGCAGATCCCACATAGCAAAGATGCCTATATCCCTGTGGGTATCCACTGCTTGGTCATCCTGAACCTATTGTCACATCTTTCTACTCTCTCCCTCTCAGGGTACGGCCACACAGCAGGGCTAAAGTCGAATTACACTACTCAACTAGAGCTATGTTAATTGTGTAGCTGAAGTCAAAATAGCTTAATTCGGCTTTTGGCGCTGTCTACACTAGGGATGTTAAATTTAGATTAATTAACTAATTGAATAGTCGGATTTCCGTCGACTATTCAATTAGTCGATAAGGGCGCCTCCGCCTTTGAACTGAAGCAAGAGCCCTACCAGGCTCTTGCTATAGTTCAGAAGTGGAAACCCCACAGGAAGCGCGGGACCAGCGGGGGACTGGCTCAACACTCCCTGAGGCACCTGAGCCTTTGAAATGTACAAGAGCCAGTTCTCTTGCAATTCTGTTTTTGAAATGTACAAAAGCAAAAGCCCTGCAGGGAGAGCAGGACTTCCCCGCTGGCCCCGCACTCCTGTGGGGCTTCCTTTTGAAAGTACAAGAGCCCCACTGGGCTCCATATACCAACCAGCACTTTTCCCCACTATATGTTCCCAGGTGTACATGAAGCTCCCAGCACGTTAGCTGTTCTTTTTAAGATATAACTAATTATTGGAACTAACATTTTTTTAACAATTTGTCACAGATCTGGATAGATGCTTCCTTGCAGTCACTCTGAGGACTGCTGTGAGGGGAATCCATCCCTTCATACCCCTGGAACCTCAAGTGTTCTTATTTTTGGAGCCTTGGCAGGTTGAAGCGTGAGTGCCTCCTTCAGTCTTGCTGGCATATTTCCTGGGCTCTATCAGTCTCCTATCCCTTCCCAGAAATGGAGCTTTTCAGCCCACCATCCTTAGTTCCCCAGGACAAGCACTGAACTCAAAAGGTATCTACACTACAGAGAAGATTGCAGCTGCCGCTGTCGATCTTCCAGGGTTCAAATTAGCAAGTATAGTGAAGACACTAATTCAAACTTCTGTCGATGCTGGTAGTTCTGCTTCCACGAGGAACAAAGGAAATCGAAAGGAGAGTGTTCTCCCTTTGACTTCCTGCAGTGTGGACAGTGCCAGAAGTTGAGTTAAGGTACTTCGACTTCAGCTACGCAATTAATGTAGCTGAAGTTGCATACCTTAATTCGACCTTATCCCATAGTGTAGACCAGGGGTCCCCAATGCAGTGCCCGCAGGCGCCATGGCGCCCGCTGGGGAATTTATGTGTGCTCGCCTAGTGCGGCCCCGCCCCCAGGTGCCCGGCATATGTGCAGCCCCCGGGCGCGCAGCGCATGCGCAGCCCCGCCCCCAGGTGGCCTGGCAGCCCCGTGCCGGTGCCCGCCACCCAAAAAAGTTGGGGACCACTGGTGTAGACGTATAAAAGATAGCTCAATTGCCAAAAACACATGGTTTCCCAGAACTCCACTACACAGGTAGAGCCTTTATTTTACCGCTTCATTCCCCCTGTGGAAACATAGTGTTTATGAGGCATCTCTCTCTCTCTCCATGCTACCTTACAGATGTTTTATAATTGAAGAAAAAAGAGGTCATTTTACATCAATATACATATTTGAAGTTGAATATGCTGAATATATTCCCAAATATTTAAGGACCTCTTACTGATTTTAATTAAAGCAATTATTTACTGTATTCCAAAAAAATAGTGTAGCCTGTTATGACAGAAACATATATCTTACCAATGTGTTCCTAAAACAAGTCCTTCCAGATTTGAGAAATAAGTAGCAGCTTTTTAAAAAATATCTGTTTCCTAATGACCCAATCGATTATTCCTTTACCGTAATAGATCTGAATGTTTACAGAGACATATTCAAAAGTAATTTAATTGGCAATTTTGTGTTACCAAGGTAAAAATGCTGCTTAAATTGTTTCTCTAGTTGATATGTCTCTGTCAATGATCTCAGCTACCATGCAGGATCACCAGTTTCTAGAAGGGCAATTCATTTTGCAGCCTCTGCCATTCATCTGTTACAAACAGCAATGTGTAATCATGCACAATTTGCACACAGCTGTTTCACTGTTGTATTTTCTAATTTGAGCAAGAGTCTATTGGGAACTGAATGAAACATTAACTCCACAGCAAAGGGCCCACTAAAAGCACAGTCTGCAGGTGAAAACGGAGCCATTAACTCACTCCATACATGTTTTAAGCTTCATTTTCTTCTTTCATTCCCAATGGCAGACAGAAAGTCAGTTTGGTGTACAGGTATACAGCCGGAAAGATCACCTTGCCACTTGTTAATATACATTCTAATGAAAAGAAATTGTCCTGTTTTTGCAGAGTGATAATTATTAACAAGACAAGATTTTCAAGAGTGACTAAAGATTTCAGAAGTCAGAGTTCAAACATCTTAAAGAAGCCTGATTTTTCCAAAGGTGGGTGCACCCCACTTCTTGAAAGTCAGATATCCCCAGCACCTCCTACACACAACATTTATGTGAATGGCACTTGCATTAACCTGGCTAGCAAGGTCAAATCCAAAACCCCAAGTCAGAACACCTTCCTTTAATTTTAGGAACATTCAGATCCAATTTTTGCTGCTGGCCTCGGTCTCCACAAAAGATTGAACAAAACCTTGCATATCTCAACAACCCTGAACTTGGGGTAGCTCAGATCTATATGTAAATATTGCTGTTTGGCTTCTAATTCTAATTGTGGTAGAAATTGAGAAAATTGCATTTTAAAATGAAGTGAAAATATTTCTCCATCTTGACCACGCAGAAGCTGGATGAAAGCTAAACTTAGCTGAACCCTTTTAAATAAAATATGAACAAACTGGACCTTTTCCGAAAACCTGAAAGAAAGTCAGACCAAGGCTTCCCCTAGGCTAAAGGGGGCCTGTGCTAATTTGATAACTTTAAAGTGGTTCACTACCTGCACTTGTACAGAACTGGAAACAGAATACATAAGATGCTTAGGGAAAGGCCACTGGGGTGAGATTTCCAACCCAATTTCATAGATTCAAGAGGCTAAACCAACCATTTATTGCTTGCTGAAATGAAACTACTGAATTTTTTTGAGGATCACCTATTATTAACAGTTAGCCCAATATTTCAAGCACCTTGGTTTTAGTTATTAAAAAGGCAGTCATGAACTCAAATCATAACTTTTCTTGCCAGACAA
The DNA here is from genome assembly GCA_019425775.1 of Rafetus swinhoei. Taxonomy (NCBI): domain Eukaryota; kingdom Metazoa; phylum Chordata; order Testudines; family Trionychidae; genus Rafetus; species Rafetus swinhoei. Next base: position 43,394,112 of record CM033436.1, on the reverse strand, counting down.
AACAGAATGACAATATGGGACTAGAAACAATTTTAACAATCTCAAATCCCATCGCTTAAGCCTGAAAGCAATCTGAGGCTTCATCTGCAGAAACAATTGGGGACAGACCGCACTAAAAAAAGGAACACTGCCAAACCCTCATGCATGAAAACACCAAGCTTCTTCTACACAAACAGCTGAAGTTACTGACCTGGAATCTGAGAGTATTGTCTTGGTTGCTAAAGCTAAATCTACTTTGTCAGGAGGTTAACAGGGTACAGCATGTAAATTGCAAGCACTATGAAAAATACATGGACTGGAAAAATTTAATTTTAATCAATAAATATGATTACCTCATTGAAAAGGCAAAAGTTCTAAAAATGTTAGCATGACTATAGTTTCATTACACTGCTTAACAGCAATATGGGGTATACTATTGACTGCTTAAATGATAGTCATCAGATAAAAGGATTCATATTATTGTATTACTTATTTTTAGAAGGATATATTCTGCTGTGAACAACACAAAAGCAATAAGATTGAATACCATAAGTGAAATAGGGATATTTTTTTATTTGACCACCACTGATCAATCCGTATCTTTTAGTCAACAAAGGCAATATCAAAATGGAATCGTTACAGCTGAATAGTTTTGAGGATGTTCTAAAAACACATTTCATAACACAACCAAATTTGCAGAGAGTTCCAACTCTCTGGAGGAACCACTGACTCCAACAGGCAATGGCAGCTTTAGTTGGCTTCCTAGGTTCTCTTCTGCTAGAATGCATAAGAATCCAACACAGCATTTCTACAGGGCCTGAACCAACTCTTCATTTTTATGTTTCTACAGCATAAAGGGGCCCTGAGCATGACTGGGGTTACTGGGCATTGCTATAACATGCAAGTCAAAAGCACACATTGAAGCAGGCACCCAGGTCCTACTGGCTTTCATGACACTAAAACGGCCCTTTGTTCCTCTATGAATCTTCCCCATAAATAATTATCTGATTATGACTATATTATAATTTAAAATACTGAAACTGGGGAAAGAACTGGCCTCCCTCCACACCCAACCGGCCCAAAAGCTAATATTATTTTGTGAATTATTGTGTGCAGTTGAAACATTTTAAATAAAAACAGATTTAAAAAAATAAAAGGAGTCAACATTTTTTGCCTTGTGACTCAGTTGTGACTGGGAATCTTCAAGGATGATACAGAATATTGAAAATAATGCAATGAATGACCTTAAAATGCACTAACATTTCAGCTGACATTTTCCTACAGAATTTCTAATCTGCTTGCTGGTCAGATGGTGAATCAGTCAAACTGACTTAGCCTGATTCATTAATAGGTGGAAAAGGTATGTACCTGTAGCTTTGAGCCTTACCTGAGGTGATTTTGGAACAGTTTCCCTACTAGTTTACATTCTAGTTCTTTTTTAAAAAGATTAAGTAGCACTGACACTTAGTCACTGTGATAAAGAGAAAATTGGAAAAAAATCAGGTGAACAAAGTACTGCTGCATTTAAAAAAAAATAAAACATTTTTAAAAAGTGTTCGCATTTAGAATAACCCCTCTAGAACTTAAAAATGAATGAAACTCTTTCTTTAATTACAGTTGCTTCTCTAACATACATGCATGTTACAGGGAATGCCCATCATACAAGGGACAATAACAGAAAGTGTGGAAATAACAGAAAGGCTAAATTACTTGTTTTTTTCCAGTTTTCACCAAAAGTGTGGTAACAATTGGACAGCTAACATAAGGTACATCTACACTGAATGCTTATTTCAAAATAAGCTATTCTGGGGGCTGGATTCTTGTAAGCCAGGGACCGCATCTGACCCTTGGGCCTTAGGTTACCCACTCCTGGATTAGAGGCTAAAATGGGGAAAGGAAAGAACAAGTTAACAATTAGGCTATGTATAAACTACAAAGCTAAATCAGAAAAAGAAACGCAATTTGTGTTATACAAATTGCATATCTTTTTCCGATTTACTTCCGGAAGAGACTTTTCCAAAATTTGGCCCATCTACACGGGGTCAAATTTTGAAAAAAAACCTTTTGAAACATCCCTTCTGTAAAATGAGGTTTACAGGGATGCCAACAAAACGTGTCCGCTTTTCCAACTTTTTTTTTTTTTCCCCGAAAAAGCGGACACATTCCTTGGAAGCAGCAGAGGTTTTCCGGGATATCTGTGGTATCCTGGGAAAGCTCTGCAGTCTAGACATACCCTTATTTAGACAAGTTAGATGTCTTCACTTTACCAGGCCCTGAAGAAATACATCCTAGAATACTCAAGGAACTGACTGAGGAGATATCTAAGCCATTAGTGATTATCAGGGCTGTCAAGCTATTTAAAAAAATTAATCACATTTAATAGTGCAATTAAATTGCACCATTGAACAATAATAGAACACCATTTATTTAAAATATTTGGGTTTTTTCCAACATTTTCAAATATATTTATTTCAATTACAACACAGAATACAAAGTGTATAGTGCACACTTTATTTCTGATTGCAAATATTTGCACTAAAATGTAAGAAATAGTATTTTTCAATTCACCTAATACACGTTGTGTAGTGCATTGCAGATATGTAACAAAAAAAAATCTGCATTTGTAAGTTTCACTTTTATGATAAAAAGATTTATCCAAAAATGTTTAATAAATTTCAATTGGTATTCTATTGTTTAACAGTGTAATTAAAATGGTTATCCTTTCAATTGGTATTGTTTAATAGTGTAATTAAAATGGTGATTCATCACGATTAATTTTTAAAATTGTGATTAACTTTTTGAGTTAATCACATGAGTTAATTTGTGTTTAATCAACAGTTAGGAAAGAGTACTGTAAAAAAGATATCTGGAGGTCATAGTGGATCACAAGCTAAATAAGAGTCAATAGTGTGACACTATTACAAAAAAAAGCAACTGTTATTCTGGGATGTGTTAGCAGGAATGTTGTAAGCAAGACACAAGAAGTAACTTTAACATTCTACTCCATGTTGATTAGGCCTCAAGTGGAGTAATTGTATCTAGTTCTGGGTGCTGCATTTCAGGAAAGATATGGACAAATTTTAGAAAGTCTAGAGAATAGCAACTCAAAATGAGTAAAAGGCTAGAAAACATCACTTCTGAGGAAAGAATGAAAAAAATTGTTTGTTTAGTCTGGAGAAGAGAAGAGCGATGGGGAACATGACATCAGTTTTCAAGTACATAAATGGTGAAAGAGGAGGGAGAACATTGTTCTCCGTAACCTCCAAGGATAGGAACGAATAAAAGGACTTAAATTTCAGCACGGGCAATTTATACTTGGCAATAGGAAAAACTTTTTACCTATCAGGGTTCTTAAGCACTAGAATAAATTGCCTAAGGAGGCTGTGGAATTTCCATCATGGGAGATTTTTAAGTACAAGATAGACAAATACATGTCAGGAATATTCTAGATAATACTTAGTCCTGCCTTGAGTATAAAGAACTGGACTAGAAGACCCCCAAGATTGCTTCCAGCCCTATAGTTTTATGATTCTATGCACACTAATTTATTATGGTAGGGTTGCTCAAATGCTAGATTTCTGGTGATGACACTGACTTTTCTTCAAACCTAAGGCATTTGTTTTGAAAATGAATTATTTTTCCTTACCAGCTACAAATAAAGTAGTAGATTACATTTGGAGCCAACAATCCTTGGCTTGTTCGCTGTATGTTAAAAGATATAATCAAGGTATTTCCATGAAGAACACTAGAAAGGAAAAGATGGAAAACCAGATTAGCAGAAACTTTCCAACAGTCCCCCTGGAAAGAAAGGTTTCTGAATTTACTTAGTAGAAAACAGAAGCCATGCCAAGCAAGGTCATTTACTTAGATGAGAGGAACCCAACAGTTTTCATTCTAACAAGCACAAACATATACTCTGCTTTGCACCCAACAAAGAATGTCAAGAAGAGTCAAAGACAACTCTCCTGTAAGGGTGCGTCTACACTGCACCCATAGCTCAAAATAAGATATGCACTTTGAGCTACACAAATTGTGTAGCTTCTTTCAAGTCCATTTTGAAATAGTTTATTTTGAAATTTGGTGCTGTCTACACAGCACTTATTTAGAAATAAATCACTATTAGGAAATGTCCCTTACTCCTTGTGGAATGAGATTTACAGAGGAGACGTAATAGCAAGCTGGTTATATTTCAAAATAATGAGTGCACTGAAAAGACATGGAGTAGCTATTTCAGGATACTGGAGGCATCCTGAAACAGCGCTGCAGTGTAGATGTAGCCTAAGTGTACCTGTTGTCAGAAATGGCACACATTTCAGGTGACAAGAAAACCTCATGATGAGGCAATGGCATTGGGGCAATTTTTATAGTGAGGGGTGCTGAAAGCCATTGAACAAAACTGTAAACACTGTATATGATAGAAACCAGTTCAAGATGAGGGTTGCTGCTGCTACCCCACCACCCATCCTTCCAGCACTGCTGTAGTGAGGCATTCAAGTCAAAACTCCATCAGGAAAATGGAAAATCTTCACATATATTGCTGAAAAGAATACTGTGAAGCACTCAGGGAAGCCAACCAACTTCATCAGGCCCTGGGCAAGGTCATGGGGGCTGGCTCTGAGGCCCCATAAGGGGCGGGGCCTCAGGCAGAAAGGGCAGGGTTGGGGCTAACCTCCCCCAGCGAGTCCTTTTGTGCCACCTGGTGTGCATGCTCAGGGTTCCAGCGGTGATTTAAAGGCCCCAGAGCTCTGGCCCCTGCCGTTGCCACAGTAGCAGCAGCAGCTGGGAAGCCCTTTTCAATCACCGGGTGCCAGGGTAGCCCCATTCCTCCCCTTCCCCAGCCCTGTCAGAGGGCCTGGAAGCACCATGTTTCACCTGCAATGAATATCAAAGAAACGTAGATGTGGGAGAGAAGAACTGATTGAACATAAACATCCACCCACTCAGATCAAAACTAAAAACAGTAGTTAAAAAATGAGCGAACCCCGCCCCCAATGTCATGGACAACACTCCAACAGAATTACTAAAAGCATCAAATAAAAATTAATCCATGCTCTGCACACCATCTCTGGGAGTCTGGATCTGGAACGCAAAAGCATTAATATCAGACAGTCTGCAGGGCAAAGATATGTTGAGCTCTGTTGCCATAAAAGGCTCTGATGAAATATATTACCATAAAAATTACATAGGGGCAAATCCTGCAGCTTTCTCAAAACATATATTTCAGTGAGTGTTTGGACCTTAGAAACACAGGGGGAAATGATATCTATTGCCAGGTGACCGCATGTAAAGATTAGCTAATTTAGGTTCATTTTGACATGATGTATCTAATTCAAAAAGATTTCTTTTAATGAATTTAAAGATTGAGTTAGACAGGAGATTGTTTTGGACTTGCATCAAATGCAGATTGAGTAGCTTCTTCAAATCTTTGGGGATTGTGAAATTTTAAACTAATCTGAAACTTCTTCAGATGTCTTTAAATGTGTTTTGGTAACATTATTAATAGAGTGTCTCTAATTACAGGGTGCTTTCAATGTAATTATGGAAATGTTCCTAGTATACGGTTTTAATTTCTTATAGTACTTGCAAGTTTGTGCGCTGATGTGTAATATGTTCTAGGGTAATCCACAAACTCAGCCAAAAAATAATTTAAAAATTAGGTATGTCTTTCATGGACAGGTGAAGGAGATGAAGGTTTTTTTAACTATACAATTTTCTCCAGCTTCAAAAAAAACAAATTATTTGGTTGCTTTTACTGTATTAGTCCTCTGTTTTAGGACAATTGCCATCAAGTCTACCTAACCTTCCCAAAGTCTGCTGTTTGTAAGTGTGGCAAAAAATTCGATTAAATCTAAGGAGAAATAGAAACCAGCAACAGTAAAATACAACACAAGTTCCTGTAGAAGTTTGGGAATCTGTCCTTATTGTTCATAAATGTGATATATATGTAAGTACCGATTTTCAGGATCCCCATCTTATACAGCAATATACAGTATAAATCAATATTATAGCATTTTGTGTTATGGAGAAGGCAGGGGTGGAGGATCAAGGATACCAGCTGACACATTTCTAAAATAGCCAAACTATACTACAGATTGAACTTCTGTGAACTGGGACTCTCTCTTTTGGCAACATCCATGGTCCACCAAGAGCACAGATGTTCCAGGACCACAGAGTCCCTGTGGAGGGCTGGTGGCTAGGAGCAAGTTGCCAGCAGGGAGCTGCCAGCAGGCTGGAAGCCTGGCTCCCTGTAGCTTGTCTTCTGGGCACCACCCAGCTGTTTGCTGCTCAGTAGGACTGGGAGTCCACCACACAGTGGTGGAGCTGCCAGGGAATGGGGAGCCTGGTGCACCCCAGCTGATCTGTCCGGTGAGGCTGGGATCCCAGTGCACCCCAGCTGGGCTGAAGCAGGGCTGCACAGCATGACAGGCAGTGAGAGATGGGGACCAGCAAGGCAGCGGGGTCAGTGGTAGGAGAGGAGCCAGTCGGCGGCCAATCCAGGGCTGGGGGCGCGGTCACGGAGGAGTCAGATACAACCTCCCCTGGTCCGGCAAAATCCTTCATCTGGAACTGCTCAGGTCCCAAGGGTGCCGGACCAGGGAGGGCCAACCTGTTGATCAACTATGGAGGTGAGGCAATATATTTTATTAGACTAACTTAAATTGGTGGAAGGTATAAACTGTCGAACTACACAGAGCTCTTCTTCAGATCCAGGAACTGTGCCATACAGCTTGTACCTTCCACCAAAAGAAATTGTCCCAATAAAAGATATTACGTCACTTACCCTGTCTCTTTCAAATGCTGGGACCAACACGTTTACAACACTGCAAGAAAAACCATACTAGGACACATTGAATCTAACCACTAAAGAAACTGTTAATGTTCTCCCTTTACTATTTCAGTGCTGAAATTCAAGATGTATATGGAAAGATTTGTCAAATTTGTCAATATTTGTCCTATTCTGGAGACAGAAGGGGTAGAATAAGAAAATATACCAGCTTTAATAAATAACTCATATAGGACTTCGGCCATAATCATCTTGGGAGTTGTTATGGTTTCTGTGCATAAAGGGTAAAACATGTTCCTTTGGTATGGATGATTTATTTTAGTTTAAGGGAAATAAATAAAGAACAAATAGAAATTTCTATAAGATAGAGGGAAGAATGTCTGTAATATCCATGTGGACTTGACTTTTGTCACTCACCTCACATCTAATACAAAGAATACTAATATTAAAAAGTGCAGTAAAAAAAACAATCATAACATTTCCCCTATATTTATACAGCTATGTATGCACTCCACAGGAGATTTTCAAAGGCAAAAAGGGTAGTTTGGTGTCTAACTTCCACGGAAAATCAATGAGGACCGGGTGCTTAATCAAGCTTTGTGACTGTGTAGTTTCCACCATTCAAACATGGTGTGATTTTTGCATGAGTGGATATGCTCATCTCATGTCTGTTCCAAAGTCTGTAACAGTTGAGATTCACAAGCTAAATGGGAAACAACTATAGAAAGATCAGACTAGTGAGATCTCAGGGAAAATTGGAATTCCTCACGACATTGCATGTGCCTTCTCCCACTCACGGCTATGAAGAAAGCTGGGCAAGTAGCATAAAAGATGTTCTGAAATTTTTCAATGAATTCTCCTCAGCTGCGTCTCCACCAGTTTCACATTGACTTTCCATGAACGTTTACATGATCAGGCTTTATGAGAATGAACACAATCTGGAATACAATAACACCACATGGTGCGGCATACTGCCATTTTATGGTGCTTGCAGGGACCTAACAGGAAGTAGGCCAGAAAGAAACAGGCAGACAGATGGTGTAAGGGTTCTTTGTATCAGAAGTAGAATCCGATTTCACAAAGTATATTGGTTGTAATTTTTAAATTAAAATTATTTCATTGAAACCTGAGAATCCTTGCTGCCTCAGAATGACCACACATAGTATATATGCACAGACCATGCAACTTGTGACCAATCAAAATCAGACTTTTTAAAAATCACAAATTCATGTAGCTGTTGTAGTGACAAAAAGAAAGTTTGTACAAATATTTAATCAGAACATGTTTAGACAGTTAGTAAAGCTGCCCTTTTTCTCTCAGATGTTTTCCTTCTGAATTCTGTTAGCAGAAATGAAAAAATTCTGTTATCCCAGGGTGCATCTACACTACAGGGCTTAACTTAAAAATAAGCTATGAAAATTGAGCTACATCAATTGCGTAGTTTATTTTGAAATAGCTTATTTCGAAATAGGGAGCGTCTACACTGCACTTATTTCGAAATAGAACACTCTTCCTCCAACTTCCCTTATTCCTCATACAATGAGGGTTATGGGAGTCGGAGTAAGAAGTCCTCCAACTTGACAGTATTTTGACACTATTTTGAAATAACTGCCTGCTGTGTAGATGGGGATTAAGTTATTTCGGAAAAGCGCTAGTTATTGCGAAATAGTGTTGCAGTGTAGACGTACCCCCACAGAATAAGTTTTAGCTGCACCCCTCCTTCTCCATCTGCACTCCAGACCTTGGAGACAGGAATAATTTCTGGCATGTGGAATAGTTCAATTCATAGGTAGTGTTAATTTTAAAGCACAACTTGAAATTATCTAGTTTAGGGTGGATATGGAAGGAAGATAGGATGGGATTTAGTGATCACTTAACAAAACATATTTCAAACAAGAAGCATTTAACAAACTACTCCTTGAAGATTAATCACCACCATGTGAACTCATGAGTGGGAGAGAAGCTAACATAATAGCATAACTTGTATTTCTATTCTCTCCATGAAAAATTGTTTTCACCGTCTATCTATGGCTTCTTGCTGTGCCTGAATTTTTTAAAAATGAAGAGCTACACAGTGATTTGCCTAGAGGAACCATACTTCTCTGAAATGGCAGGAAAGGAATCCTTAAGTATGTCGATAAGAAACTGATGATTAATACATTAAAGATTCTGAAACTTGAGGCATCCTATCCAGATAGAGCGCACCAAAAACAGTTTAAAAGGGAAAGGACATGGAAAACATTTTGCCCCTTTGATGGAAAATTTTCAAAGTTGTAAAGTTTCCAGGGTTTTGAAGATATTCGCTAGAACTATAAAGATGTCTCTTTGGTATAACAGAGCCAAGACTCAAAAGAAAGCATTTGTGGAGGAAGAAAACAAGACACCATGCCATTCCCTTAACCCATTTCTCACTGCCATCTATCTACTAGTTCACACAAATGGGACAAAACCAATCCCTCTCTTCCATGGCTGTGAAAGGCACAATGCTAGAAGAATCAGTATGCAAGGAGGGGCTGTCCAGTTACATGGGCCAGAGACCGTGTGTGCACAGGCTCCCTGAACTGGTAGAGGTTGCTGTATGGATGGTCTTGTCCAGCCATTTGAGTGGACTGCAGGCTAAATGTCATTCTTAAAACTGAAGTGTGGCCACACTCCTCTTCAGTGCAGAGGAGGAGGAGGGAAAGCTTCTCACACCAATGTAGCGCGTGGGCAGTGAGGAAAGACCATAATTCTGTAGCACAGCCTGTTGCGCTCACAGTGCCACTAACACAGCTACCCTTGGAGCAGCAGTCAAGATAAATTTCAATACAATCCTCAGCTGCCGCTAAGATGTGGGGATCCAGTTCTAAACATACCTAAAGGGTGTGATTTTTCTTTATAGACTTTTACAGTTTCTTTAATAAGGAGCACAGAGATTTAAGGAGAAGGTGAATAACTGTGACAATGAAGGGGGATGTTTAAAATAAATAATAACACTTTATCATTGCCTGCCAGCAAAGTAAGAACTGGGAAAATATACAGGGATGTCCAGATTATTCTTAACACAAGTTCACATTGTGCATTTCGCCTGGTTTGCATACTTCATAAACACAAATTCTGGCCAGGTTTCTGCCTAGGTCTATGTACCTGGCGCCAGTTTTGAGAAAAGCCAGGATGATGCATAATACCGAAAATGTATAAAACTTACTGTTCTCAGAAACTGTACTTCAAAATCTGGTGAAATTCAATAATTTTATTTTGAGATAGGTTTGTGTCCTTGTGAGTTTTAAAAGCCCCTGAAACTGAAGATAGTTACACAGCTCCATTCCAAATTAAGATAGCAAGTTTTCCTTTATTTGAAGACTTTCACTCAGCATTGTGCAATCCTTTACCAGAATCCTAAAGTTTGCAGTGTTGAATGTGTTATCCCAAATTTAGCTGTTTTATTTTCTCTGTTATATATTTATTCGAGTGCACCATTTATATTAAGTGCTGCTGGAAATTTCTGTTACTCCCGGCAGAAAAAACTGATGCTGCCTTCCAGCTTAAAGCATGGATAATCTAACTAACTATGGAGCATTTCTTTGATCTTTGTGTACTTTACTGGGATGATATTTTCAACTGGTAATTGGCAAGAAAGTCTTTTATATTCCATTTCAGTGATCCTATGTGAATAAGGGATGTGCTTTATTACAAACTCGGGTTTACCACTTAAGAACGATAAATGAATGCTAAGTATTATTCAGAAAGTCCTTTGACTGTTGAGAATCAAATGGCAATGCTCCTTCTACTGCACCCTAATATGCCATTAGCTTTCTTGGTTACAAGGGCACACTGTTGACTCATATCCAGCTTCTCATCCACTGTAATCCCCAGGTCCTTTTCTGCAGAACTGCTGCTTAGCCAATCCATCCCCAGCCTATTGCAGTACTTGGGATTCTTCTGTCCCAAGTGCAGGGCTCTGCACTTGTCCTTGCTGAACCCTCATCAGATTTATTTTGGCCCAATCCTCCAATTTGTCTAGGTTGCTCTGGACCCTATCCCTGCCCTCCAACGTATCTACCTCTCCCCCAGCTTAGTGTCATCAGCAATCTTGCTTAGAGTGCAATCCATCCCTTCATCCAAGTCATTAATAAAGATATTGAACAAAAACAGCCCTAGAAGCTACCCTTCGGGCATTCCGCTTGATACCGACCGCCAACCAGACATCGAGCCGTTGATCACTACCCGTTGAGCCTGACAATCTAGCCAGCTTTCTATCCACCTTATAGTCCATTAATCCAATCCATACTTCCTTAACTTGCTGGCAAGAATACTGAATACTAATCCAGCTGCATTATTGATATCAATTATATTACCTGTTTATCGCAAGATCATCTTCACAAGAGCCTGTCTCAGCTCACAAAAGACATTGACACTGAAATTTTCAGCTGAATCTCTAAATGGCGCTGCAAGTTTGAATTTATGAGCCAACCTGGGGATGTCTCCAGCAGAAGTTAAACAACAACTCTTGAGAACAGCCCTTTTAAAAAAAATTAAACAAAATCCTTCTAGGGAGGGGAGAGCATAGCGAGAGGAAAAGTGGGGATTTTTCCCACTGATCAAATGAGATCTTTCATATGTTAAATCTCACCTTTAAAATCCCTTCTAAAATCTAATCCACTCAACAGCTCAGTCTCACTTGGTTCCTCACCTGCAGTGACATTGTAGTCTTTAGGCTAAATTTTGTTCCCATGGAAATCATGAGCACAGCACTGAATGGGAATTCAACTACTACTCTTTTCCCTATGGAAAAATTGAAATGTGAGTTCAGTTTAGGGATGACTCTCCCTTAGCAACCAGCAGCACTGGTATTTTGGAGGCTTCAGACACGGTGCAAAGGGATTAGCGGCAAAGTATTTGTCCCAATTCTGATTTCACCGGCTATGCAACATTTCCTTCCTTTTCCCTCCTTCAGAATTTTACTAAGTATCAGAATAACCTTTAATTTGAAGGACTCTCATGATGCTGAATAAATCTCAAGTCCACATTAGCCTTGCTCCTTTAATCAGGGCTAGAGAACACAAAAAAAGACATGAACTGAAAGTTTTAAAACCCATGTAAACTTCTCTCCATCCGTGACTTAGTGTAACTGACATTTTTATGTTGATATACTCCTGATGCCATCCATAAATGCAATCCAAACTTCAGGCATTTGGATTTGTCAGTTCAGTTCAATTCACGCACAGCCATATTGTTCAGCCTACTGTATTTATGTAAAAGGAGGAGCCAAGAGACATTTTCATTTTAGAGGAAATATTATCAAAGCTTTGCTGTACTGAAAATACAGGGGGGAAGGTAAACACAGCAGTAAACTACAAACAAGAATTGCAAACTCTGACTAAATAAGGCACTCAAAGTAAATGCTTTTTCTTCATCATAAACTTGAATAAATTTATTAAACCTTGACTAAAAAAACCCATAAAGGATGAAGGGGAAAGCTTTTAATAATTCTAGTAATAACATTTATAATGTCAAATCAGTAATAAAATATGCTTGCAAGCTATTTATATTTTAAAACAACTTTTCCTCTATCCCCATCTTTTAATATTTCTTCCCCTTTTCCATTACTAGTGTTCTCTTTGGCTTCTTTCTTCCTTGTCTCTGTTTCTTCTCAGTAACCTGTTCTCTCTATCTCAGCTCATCATTTCTCTCCTGTAATTTGAAGCACTTCCTGGAGCGGTGAATAAATCGCAAATATCCAACCCCTCAGAAAATCTTGTGGTCAATCATTAATATTTTAAGCAATTCTCCTTCCTTTTCTCTGTGACTACAGCACTGCTAGCAATGGTGGGAGAATCCACAGGTATTTTTACCACCATGTTGTCTAGGAGTGTGTTTATACAGCTTATTTTGAATCTATTCATATCTACACAGCACCAAATTTCAAAACAATGTGCTATTTCAAGACATCCCTTACCCCTTGTGGAACAAGGGTTACCAGGATACCAAAATAGAGCACACGTTATTTCGAAAAATATTTCAAAATAATGGGCGGCTTGTGTGGACAAGGGAGAGCTATTTCGGGATACCTCAGTATCCCAAAATAGCCATGCAGTGTAGACATACCCTAGACTTGCCAGTGAATATTGTGTGATACGTGGTGAGTTGTAAAACCTGCCCCACTTTTTAAGGGTTATGCTCCTCAAGCTGTCCCATCACTCCCCACCCCAGCTAGTTTGCTCTTCCTACATCTTCTGTCAGCCAGAGATGCAGTACAGAAGCTAGGAAAAGGCAATCTATAAAATGAATGAACTGTGCTCAAGAAACAAGGTATCTGAAAGTGAGAAAAAGCAATAGTTTACCCCAAACATACAATGTGCCCATTCAGAGATATGCCTTTGCCACATCATAAGATTTATTTTAACCATATCACTTGTAGTGATTCCTATACACGTTAAATAAAGCTACGAGTGGTAAATGTCCAAGAAGGATCTCTCTAAATCAGCTGAAGATAAGTAGAGAGGTTGTTCCCCTTCCAAGTTAAGAAAGTGAAAAACCTGCCACTGTTGTTACATGGCCTTTCAGAGGCTCTGAACACCTCACAATCTCAGTTGATGCATCTAGTCAATGGCTAGAATATGGATTTGCCAACCTGCCCAGGGATTGTTATGAGGGTTAGTTGATTTAAAAGCAGTATCACAGACCCAGAAGAGAGGTATTACAAAAGAGCTGAAGATTATTAGAAGAATAGCTACAGCCCAATTTGATAAGAAATGTACCAAAAGCACAACCATTTAATGAGACAGATCTGCTGCTGCACCAGCAGAGAATCTTCCCCACTCTGCTCACCACCAACATACTGGACTAGTTCAGGTTACCTTTCCAGCCTAATAACCTACTGAAGAAACACCCCTAGAAAAGCTACTAGCCCTTATACACAGAATACACATGTTCATAGATTTCAAGGCCAGGAGGGGCCTTTGGGGCCATCTAATCTAACCTCCTGCATAATACAGGCTGTGGAATCTCCTCAAGTAATTTCTGCATTAAGGTCATTGCATCTGTTTGAGCTAAAGGGTACATTTTACAAAAACAGTCACTCTTGATTTAAAGACTTCAAATACTGGTGAATCCACCACATCCCTCAGTAAATTGTTACAATATTTCATTTTCCTCACTGGAAATATTTCAAGCCTTCATTCTTTCTGAATCTGTCTAGCTTCAGCTACCAAACTTTGGATTTCTTTATGCCTTTCTCTTCTAGATTAAAGAATCGTTGGTTCTCAGAAATCTCTCCCCCATTTTGGTACCTATAGACCAGGGGCGGGCAATGTATTGCCCATGAGCCGGATCCAACCCACCAAGCCTTTTAATTCAGCCCACCTGCCCCTGTGGCAAGCTTAATGTGGCTGGCTGCTCTCTGTGCTGTAGGGGAGGAAGGAGGCTTCATGCACTGTCCCCGCACCCAGTAAAATCTCTCTGCTCCTATTGGCTGGAAGGCAGCTGAGAGATTTTGCTGAGGGTGTAGGCAGTGATGCACATTGTACAGGGAAGCCTGCCTGAGAGTCCTGCTGGCTGGGAGCTGCTTAGGTAAGCATCTCGCAGCTGGAGCCTGCCTCTGGCACCCCACACCCCCTCCCACACCCAACTTCCTCACAGACCCTGCACCTCCTCTTTTACCCCTCCCCCATGCCAGAATCCTCTCCTGTACCAATACCCCATCCTGAGCCCTGCATTCCAATCCCCTGACCCAGGTCACCACTCAAACTCTCTGCATCCTCCTCCTCCCTGCTCCAGGTTATAACTTCCTCCCAGACCCTGCACTCACTCCTACATCCCTCCCCTAGGCTGGAATCCTCTCCTGCACCTTGCACCCCAATCCCCGAGGTCTTAACCCCCTCCTTCACCCAAAACTCCTTCTCAGACCTCACACCCTCTCCTGTGCCCCAGTCCCCTACTCTGACCTCATTTCTGCACCCAACCTCTGTCCCAAATCCTGCACCCCCTCCATACAAAAGTGGGGCCCTGGACCACTACCAAACTCTTGGAGTGGCCCCCCATCAAAAATTATTGCCCACCCCTGCTGAAGAATGTGATCAAGCCACCTCTTAACTTTATCTGGGTAAATTAAGTAGATTGAACTTCTTAAGTCTTTTACTGTAAGATGCATGTTTTCTAGAACTCACATATTTCTCGTTGATTTTTTCCTGAATCCTTTCCAATTTTTCAACATTGTTTTTATGGCTGTGATACCACAACCAGACACAGTATTCTAGTAATGAACTCATTAATAGCCATATATAGAGGTAATACTACCTCCCTACTCCTATTGATATTCTTTGCTTATACATATAAGTATCATATTCACTCTCTTTGCTACGACATTGCATTGGAAACTTGTTTTAATGGGTCACCCTAACCACAGTCTTTTTTTCAGTAACACTGTATTCCAAGGTACAGTTCTGCAACTTATAAATGGGACCTTCATTTTGTCTAGTACATATGGCCTTGTATTTGACTGCATTAAAAGACACATGTTGTTCATATGCCCTCACCTCATGAAGTCATTCACATTGGCCTGTATAACTGACCTGTTCCAATTATTTTTCAACAACCTTTGTGTTATCTGCAGATTTTATCAGCAATGGTTTTGTATTTATTTCTGGGTCATTGACAAATGTTTTGAATATCACAGGGCCAAAAACATACCTTTGCAAGACCTCATTAGATGATGATCCCCCATTTACAATTAATTTTTCAGTCTATCAATTTACCTTGTTGGCATTTTTAATCCATTTAATATGGGCTACATTAATTTTGTAAAGCAATATTTTGTTTTACAGTAGACTTCTGATAATCCGGAACCTTTGGGACCTAGGTGGTGCCGGATTATCGGATATGCCGGATATCAGGAGGTACTATAAGCTGGTTATATATATACTGTATACATTATATACTGTATATAAAGTGTTCTTAACCCTTTTTATTGTACATACTGTATACAGTATACTGTGATGTTTTAGTTTTTTTAACCCTTTTTTACCCTTTTCGCTCGGTTCAGCTGCTGCCGCTGTTGCCTTGTGACTCGTTTTTTGCCGAAGCTCACTCACTAGGCTCTTGCCATTTTGATGCCGGACTATCAGGAGTGCCGTACAATTGGATGCCGGACTATTGGAGTTCTATTGTATTTTGTTCCAATTCAAAATGTTCAATACTTTCCCTTGTGGTAGACAAACCTCACACCCTGTTTCTACAGTGTGCACTTCCCAATAGTTGTTCATAAACAACTACCCAGAGTGTGTATACATGTATGGAGCACAAATTAGATTTGGGACTGAATGTATAAGGATACTCAATCATCATATTACTCACAAGCACATTTTCATGGGCTCATATGATTGCCACTTGCCAGGTTTTTACCCTGACAGTCTTTTTTGAAGGATACATTTTGAGTCAAGGTGAAGGTAAAATTACTCAGCATTGTCATATGGTCATTTTGAATAGTTAAAATATAAATAACTGAATCACGCTTTTAGTAAAAAGTCAATATTTTCACCCTTCCCAATCCCTTTCAGCTGGCTCCAGATTTGAAAGCTACCTTAAGCTTCACAATGTTTCATTCTCCCAGGTGCTTGTTCTTGAAAGCGTGTTACTTTTTTAAGAAACAAAGAAATTAAAATAATTGATTGGGAAGCCCCTGTGCAGCCAAAACAAGAGAAAACAAAGCAGAACACTCTGCTCGCTGATGGTTCAGGGGAAAAGGCAGGTGAGTATTAGGGAGCTCAAAGCTACCTTGAATTCTATAAACAAGTCTTTGAAAATAATGTTGAGTTCCTGGAATGTGGTTGCAGGTACAGTGGTAGGAATAAGTAGGCAACTGTGTCTGCACATGACATGGGGTGAACACCCCTATTTCCATGGAACATACCTGGGTCTGGAAGAATGCCAAAAAGGAGCTAATGGACAATGGTCAAAGATTTGACAAAGGGGAAGCTGAGGCAGTTGAAAATTAGACATGCTGCTGTGACTGGCAAATTGTATGAATTTTCTAATTGTAAAATGTTTAAAAATAAAAAGGAGGAATATTTGGGAAAGTAGATTTGTTATTTTGAAATAGACCATGGACAACATAACACTACTCATAGAAAACCTTCCTGAGTTTGATGTACTTTCAGCTTTATTTCTCTTCACTACAGATGCAGTTTGCTGCTACACTGATTTCTGTAATTCTCTATGCAGGGAAAATCTTGTAATCACAGAGTCATAGGACTGAAAGGTTCCTCAAGAGTAAATGTATTGCAGTCCCCTGAATTCAAAGCCGGACTAAATATTATCTAGACCATCCCTGACAAGTGTGTGTCTAACCTGCTCTTAAAAATCTCCAGAGATGGAGATTCCACAGTCTCAGTAGGCAATTTATTCCACTGCTTAACTATCTGAACAGTTGGAAATTTTTTCATAATGCCCAACCTAAACCAGCCTGGCTGCAATATAAGCCCATTGCTCCTTGTCCTATCCAGAAGTTAATGAGAATAATTGTTCCTCCTTCTCTTTTTATGGTCTTGAAAACTGTTTTGTCCTTCATTTCAATCTTTCTTCATTGGTCATGTTTTCTAGATCTTTAATCATTTTTGTTGCTCTTCTCTAGACTTACTCCAATTTGTCCACATATTTCCTGAAATGTGGTGCCCAGAACTGGACACAATACCCCTAGCTGAGGCCTACTCAGTGTGGAGTAGAGCAGAGGAACTACTCATGTCTTGCTTATAATACTCCTGCTAATACTTCACATAATGTATTTTTTTAAAGGGAGGAGGGGATAATAATTTTAAAGGGTTGAAAGACAAAGTCTTCTCTTCTATTCTATTCTAATTCAAACTATGAACTAAGCCTAATGGGGAAAAGGGCTAGTTTTGAGCTCTCATGCACTGAGTGCGCTGACTCAAGCCAACAGCAGTAGAGAAGTAACAGGAAAGAAGAGGTTGGTTGCATTTCACCAGCTAATCACCTGAAGAAGCATGAAACAGGGACTCAGTTGACCCAGGCACTGCTACCATAAATATCCAGCTACAAGTGCAGAGGTGCATTGACACCTAAAGTGGACAACCCACAGGGACACCACTTGGAGAAGACTCTGGCTTTATAATCCAACCTACCTCTGCCAGCTGAGCTTCTTGTTAATTAGGCCTGGCTCTCCCTTCAAGTGCGACCAGGTGCCCTAACTGGCCCCTCAAGCCCACATTAACCCCTTCAGGGCCTGTGGGGGTTGCATAACCCTATATAGGCATAATTTGATGCAAAGATGTGAACTGAAACTATGCAGCCACTCAACAGTGTTGCTTGCACAAGTTCCTATCCGGGTAATTTATAAAGATCTCTTCCAATCATGTGGAATATATCATCAGTTTTCCCACTGAGAAAATGCCTGATGGATCAATAACAACTTCCACCCCACCATCAACCTCAGCCTGGATCAATCCACACGAGAGATCCACTTCTTTGACACTACAGTACAACTACATGACAGACACATTTTCACCACCTTATACTGGAAACCTACCGACTGCTACACTTACCTTCATGCCTCTAGCTTCCATCCCAGACACATTTCTCAATCTATTATTTACAGCCAAGCCCTGATACAATTGGATTTGCTCCAATCCCACAGACAGAGACAAACATCTACAGGATCCACATAGAGCATTCTTAAAACTGAAACACCCACCTGGAGAAGTGAAAAAACACATCGACAGAGCCAAAAGAGTACTCAGACATGAACTACTTCCAGACAGGCCCCAAAGAGAAAACAACAGAATTCCACTTGTCATCACCTACAGCCCACAACTTAAACCCCTCCAACGCATTATCAACAATCTGCAACCTATCCTGGAAAATGACCCCTCACTCTCACAGCCCTTGGGGGAAAGGCCAATCCTCACCTACAGACAACCCTCTAATCTCAAACAAATTATTTCCAGTAAGCACACAACACATAATCATTCAGGAACCCACCCCTGCAATCAGCCGCGGTGCCAACTCTGTCCACACACGGGGGCTATGTCTACACTGCCCCCATTTTGCGCAAAAAATATGCAAATGAGGCAAAGTGTGGAATATCACTGCGCCTCATTTGCATAATTAACGAGGCTCCATTTTTGCACAAAAAAACCCTCTTGCACAAAAGCCGGTCTTCCTGAAAAAAATGCAGCGATATTCCATGCTTCACCTCATTTGCATAATTTTTGCACAAAGCGGGGGCAGTGTAGACATAGCCCTACACAAGCGATTTCATCACTGGACCCAACAACATCAGCCACTACATCAGGGGCTCATTTAACTGCACATCCACTAATGTGATCTATGTCATCAAATGCCAGCAATGCCCCACTGCCATGTATATTGGCCAAACTGAACAGTCTCTATGGGAAAGAATTAATGGACACAAATCAGATATCTGAAAAGGCAACACACAGAAACCTGTTGGAGGACACATTAACCTGCCCGGGCACTCATTAATGGATCTCAGAGTCATCCTGTTGTTTCAGGCCAATTCCATAAGCCAAATACACAGGGAAGGGTTGGAACTTAACTTCATTTACAAGTTTGATTCCTATCAGAGAGGAATGAATAAAGACATTGGCTGGCTAGTACACTACCTTTCACATGCTAATGACTTAACCAACCAAACAACGGGTACTTAAAGAGGCACAAATTGTTCTTATCAGCTTCTTGTAACTTGAACCATCTAATTCACTATTTTTTTTCCTTTTTCTTTCTTTTTTTCTTTCCCCCCCTCCTTTCGCGTTCCCTCCCCTTATTTCTTCTTGGATCTGGACTTTTAATACGCTGGTCATCTGAAGAAGTGGGTTGAGCCCACAAAAGCTCATGATACCATCTACATGTTTTGTTAGTCTTTAAGGTGCTGCTAGAGTATTTGTTGTTTTTTATGAATTCAGGAAATTATACAAAATGAAATTCTTTATGAAGAGATCAGGAGACCCTTCATTCTGTCTGCTAGAGCCACGAATGGTTAAAATGACAAACAAATCTATTTATTCCTGTCTGTGTAGAATACTTTTCTTACATCCAAGGGGTGAAGATGTTCTTCCTCTCTATTGGCAGGTGGTTTTGAGTAGATAGGTAAATGACTACTTAACATGAACATTAGATACCACTTTAGACAGAAAACTCAGATGAAGTGCAAGTAGATGTTATCCTTAAAAAAAGATTGAAAAAGGCAGTTTGGATGTGAGAACACATAGTTTGGCTAGCCAAAGTAACAGGAACTAGGGAAGCCATCTTTACACAGAGGGGCAGTAATGAGCACATTGCTAGATGCTCAAAATGGTGGCCCACTGAGCTTTGACTAAACCCATCGGGGATACATTCCTTTATCTGAGGGTACAACCTGTCCAGGCACTTCACAAATCTCATTAGAAAATATAAAACAGCTGTCCGTATGGGGATGAAATTGTCCACAGTTGTTCACATGGGGATTGCTGCCTAATGGACCATTTAGAAGAATTTACTACCTGTGCTGTTTTAGGTGCAATAGATAACCCAGAATATTCTGAATAGAAGGATGCATTGCCAAGACTCCAGACCAATGAAATCTAATGGGGAAAAAAATTCCTCTATTTTGACATTCAAGCCTTCCTATAAATGGTAAATGACTTCCTATTCTATTTAACAAGATATGGCAAACGTGCTCTGAGCAAGATTCCTCCCTAGGATTTAGGAGCCTCCAAACCTTTACATTAATTTTGGTTTGGATGGAGCAGCTGACTGTGATCTTGGAAGATCAGGTTGGACGCTAAATCAGAGTTGTCAGTGACAATTCTAATTGAGTAGAAAACCAGAGATGATGAC
The DNA here is from genome assembly GCA_019425775.1 of Rafetus swinhoei. Lineage (NCBI taxonomy): Eukaryota > Metazoa > Chordata > Testudines > Trionychidae > Rafetus > Rafetus swinhoei. Next base: position 43,373,519 of record CM033436.1, on the reverse strand, counting down.
ACCACAGTGAGGATATTCATGTATTTGAGGCCTGGTCCCATCTGATCTTTCAAAGAATTCTGTGTAAGAGTGGGAATAGGGGAAAAGCATAGTAGAGCTTGTTCATCCAAGGGAACAAAGCTCTGGGAAGGAACTAGGACTGTAGCCCTATAGGGAGCAAATCTGCTGGCATTTCTTGCTTGCCTTGTTTGTCTATCTGGAAAGCCCTCCACAGTTTGAAAATTCATACTAAGAAACGTGTGACTTGTAAATGATTTGCTGAGGTGGTCATCCACCGGCTTCCACACCCATAGAAGATAAAAAACTTAAAGGCTGATTGAATTGGCAATGCATAAATTCCATAGGTGAATTGCTTCCTGGAAAGCAGGGAAGAGTGAGTTCCCCCCTGCCCGTTGAGGCAACTGCAACATTGTCAGTGAGAGCAAACAGGCTTTTTCCCCTTGACATGCAATATGAAGGCCTGCTAGACCAGGCAGACAGCACTTAGATATCTGACACTTAGGCTAGGTCTACACTATACCTTTTTTTCAGAAAAAGGTACGCAAAATGTACTCCACATTTTGCATACTTTTTTCCGATTTCTTTTTCGGAAGAGGCTTTTCTGAAATTTATATCTACTCTGGGCCAAATTTAAGAAAATCCCCCTCTTTTGGAAGATCCCTTCTTCCTCATAGAATGAGGAAGCAGCTCGTTTGCTCTTCCACAAAAAAAAGTGGAAGAGCAAACGCATTTCCTGGACATGGGAACCTTATATGAAGAAAAATCCCTTGAGGGTCACAATCCTTGAGTTCAGAGGGTGCCCAGAGAATCTCCCTATCCCAAGGCAGATGCATCCATCACTAATGTCAGCAAAGGCAGACACAGATAAAAGAAATGCCCATACAAACATTGATTGAGTCTGTCCCTCCCACCTAGCTAATCCAGTACCTGTGAGGGCACCGTATTTAAATGGTGGCAACTTAGTGACTAAAAAGGCCAGCAAACTTTGAAGAGTTCTGAGGTGCAGCCTGGCACATTGGATTATAGATGAGCATGAAGACATATGCCCCAGGAGTCTAATATAGTTTCAGGCTGTTGTGATTAAGATCTGCCATAAGAAATTAACCCATTTGGAGTCTTGTGTCTAGAAGGAAAGTCCGGGCTTGAGTAGAGTCCAGTACTGCTCTTAAAAATTCTATCCTCTGCATGGGGCAAAGGGTAGACTCGTCTAAGTTCATCAGTAAACCTAGAGCTTTGAAAGTTAATCGGAGGAGTTGAATATTCTAGAGAGGATCTGAGCCTTTCACCAGCCATTGATTAGGCAGTTGTCCAGGGAAGGGTAGACCTGTACTCCTAGTTTCCTTAGCAACACTACTAACACTATTAAACATTTTGTGGAAACCTAAGGAACTGCTGACATGCCAAAAGGAAGCACAATGAACTGGTAGTGATAGTGGTTCACTATGAATAAGATAAACTTTTCTATGACCTTAATAAATTGCCACATGAGAGTAGGCATCTCTCAAATCAAGGGTGGCATATCAATCTCTAGGTTCTAGGAGGAGGAATAATGAAAGGCAGAATGACTATGTGAAACTTTATCTTTCTGTGATATTTGATGAACTGTGCAGGTATAAAACTGACCTGAGACTTCCCTTTGGTTTTGTGATTAGGAAAGCTTAAAAGCTTCCCAAGGTCACAGATTCCCTGGCCTTGGGAGATAGCTGCCACCACCAAGTGAAAAAAAATCTATCTTCTTGAACCCAGGAAGAAGCACTTGGAACTTCTTCCAGAGGGGTAACCAAGCTCTTCTAACAAAAGAGAGCTTGAATAAAAAGAGAAGAACTGTAATCTCTGATAGCTGACCTCTCAGTCTTAGGCATGCATACACATGCCTATAATCTTCCTGGACACAAGAATCAAATCATTACTTTAAAGAAAGATGATCTTATTAAACAAAACAAAAAGATATACTGATGAAGCATACTTGATAGCTAGGTGTTTTAAAGCAACTGAGAAAAGAACAATTTAAAAACACAGAGAAAATTCCATCCCTGGGAAACAGCTTAAAGTACAGTGTGGGGAGGAGGGGGGAGAGGGACATGGAGTTAGCACAGGGAAGTTTAACCAAACAACAAAACAAATAAAATAACCTGATCACATTTAAATAGACATTTCCCTACCTACTTATGATCTTTGCTTCAAGGTCCAGTCAATTTCCATGCCCAGTATTCTTTGTAGGCATAGTAGTTCTGCCGGGTTCAATCCATCTTGTTCCCCCAACTCCTGGCTTAAAATCTCACACAAAGAAGAATAGCAAGCAGGTATATCTTCCAATTAAAATCTCAACACCTTCTCTCATATGCCCCCTTAGTCTCCTCTTTTTTAAGCTGAAAAGTCCAAGTCTTTTTAATCTCTCTTCATCTGGGACCCGTTCCAAACCCCTAATCATTTCTGTTGCCCTTTTCTGAACCTTTTCCAATGCTAATAAATCTTTTTAGAGATGAGGCGACCACATCTGTATGCAGTATTCAAGATGTGGGCATCCCGTGATTTTATATAGAGGCAATAAGGTATTTTCTATCTTATTCTCTATCCCTTTTTAATGATTCCTAACAATCTACTGCATTTTCTTTTTTGACTGCCGCTGCACACTGAGTGGATGTTTTCAGAGAACTATCCACAATGACTCCAAGATCTCTCTCTTGAGCAATTATAAATAAATTAGTCCCCATCATACTGTATGTATTGTTGGGATTATTTTTTTTCCAATGTGCATTAGTTTACATTTATCAACATTCAATTTCATATGCCATTTTGTTGCCCAATCACTTAGTTTGGTGAGATCTTTTTTAAGCTCTTCACAATCTGCTTTGGTCTTAACTATCTTGAGCAGTTTGGTATAATCTGCAAATTTTGCCACCTCACTGCTTACCCCTTTCTCTAGATCATTTATAAATAAATTGAATAGGATTGGGTCCAGGACAGACCCTTGGGGGACCCCACTAGTTACCTCTCTCCACTCTGAAAACTTACTATTTATTCCTACCCTTTGTTTCCTGTCTTTTAACCAGTTATCAATCCATGAAAGGACCTTCCCTCTTATCCCATGGCAACTTACTTTATTTAAGAGCCTTTGGTTAAGGACCTTGTCAAAGGCCTTCTGGAAATCTAAGTATGCTATAAACACTGGATCCCCCTGGTCCACATGTTTGTTGACCCCCTCAAAGAATTCTAGTAGATTAGTAAGGCAAGATTTCCCTTTACAGAAACACGTTGACTTTCCTCCAACAAATTATGTTCATCTACGTGTCTGACAATTTTATTCTTTACTGTAGTTTCAACTAATTTGCTCTCTCTGTAATTGCCAGGGTCACCTCTACAGCCCTTTTTAAATATTGGCATCACGTTAGCTATCTTCCAATCATTAGGTATGGAAGCTGATTAAAGGATAGGTTACAAACCACAGTTAATAGTTCCGCAATTTAACATTTGAGTTCTTTCGCAACTCTTGGGTGAATGCCATCTGGTCCCCGTGACTTGTTACTGTGAAGATTATCAATTTGTTCCAAAACCTCCTCTTAATGACACCTCAGTCTGGGACAATTCCTCAGATTTGTCACCTAAAATCAATGTCTCAGGTTTGGGCATCTCCCCAATATCCTCAGCCATAAAGACTGAAGCAAAGAATTCATTTAACTCATGTATGACCTAGAAACCAAGGGGAAACCCCAATGATTGAAAAAAAGGTCCCTGGACTGTTTTTGGATGGCCACAGTGTCCCCCAGCCATCTACTTGATGTTACACTGGGCAAAGGTTCCTTAGCAGGATAGTACTGCCTTACAGAGAGTAGTGAGGGCTACTTTGAGGCTGGGAAATACTGGAGTCAATCTCCAATTCAAAGGAGAACTCTCCCTTCCCCAATACTGCCAGAGACCAGTATCAAGTCAGAGAAGGATGCACCAGTCACTTGGGTAGTACCAATGAATGTGCGGTCTGAGGCAAGAGAGGGAGAAACAGTACTCACTATACACTGACATTGCTGGTACCAAGAGTGAAGTCCCCTGCACTGCACTGAAAGGCTCCGCAGATCTCTCATTGCCACAGATTCTTCTGGAGTGGTCAGTATATGACATTTCCTCATGCTCTGATCTCTGTGGCACCTGTCTTAGTGCTGAAATCAGTGGTGTCAGCTTCTGCAGCATTAGCGATGAGGGCTTAAGTTTCAGCTGCACTCTACTCTTATCCCCTTGCCTAAATGACTTCAGGACCAGCAACTTTCCTAGCTCAGTGGTCCACTTCAAAGTCTTCTAAGGCACTGGGAAGGGTGAGCAGTATCAGGACTCAATCACACTCCTAACTGATGCTGAGATAGTTTACATCAAGACTGGCCAACTAGGCTCTGACAGAAATCTTTGAGTCAGTTCCATGAGCTAAACATTAGCCATGGCGTCTCTGTCTTTCCTTGTCCCAGGCTCAAAGTCTCGGCAGATCTGGCAATGTTCCTAAATATGAGCTTCCCCTAAACACATAAAGCAGCTTGAGTTGTGTTGCTTATGGGTATCAGCCTAGCGCAAGAGATGCAGGGCTTGATGCCCAGTGGCAGAGGCAACTCTCAGTAGTGAGTAGCAGGAAAAAAACCGCAACTGGAGCCAAAAAAGGAAAAAAAACTTACACTAAGTAATAACACTAAAACCGCTAAAACTCCTTACCGTTAATTTACAATGAACACATTGAGAGCACATGCTATGGCAAGGCAAGTCAAGCAATTTCAACAACCATCACCAGCAATAAGAAGGAACCGAGGGAGGTTGGAAGCAGTTGAGTGTGAAGCAGCAGAAGGTACTTGAGCTTCCCCAACAGGTGCCATTGGAAGAAAAAAAATCTGGCAACTGTGCGGGGCTTGAGCACACCAAGAGTGGAATGCACTAGTGCAGTCACTCGAAGAACAAACAAGCAAAACCAAGTGAGTGTATTGAAAGTACAAGATCAATTGAAATGAGATTGCTTGCTTGGGCAGTATCAAGTAGGTGAGAATTCCAGTTCTGCCTATTTACTTCCCAGATACACCCACTCTGGGAGACCTCCACTGTAGATTATTAAATTAAATTAAAACATACTATCACCACAGCCAATGCATTGGCTGCTCATATCCCCAGGGCAAGACATTGTTGCCAGCTCCTTCATAACCCCTTTGGAAATAAAGTTTTTATGGAGTGTCAGCTACCCCACAGGTAGTCCTTGGAAATAATTTGGAGTGGGTCTCATAACACAGAAATTAAAAGAAACTTCCTCTCTCACAGAACAGGATTTCAGAGAGAGTATTTGTGACTCTTAATTCTTCCAATACCTCTCTCCTCAGCAGAGCACGTTCAAAACTAAAAAAAATCTTTTTCATGAGCTGCAAATGAAAAATGTTTGATTTTTCTGGAAAGTTTTCATAGAAATTTTCCAATAGGTTAATTGTTTGGAAAAAAAGGTTATCACTGTCTTGTTAAAGACAGATAATTTTGAAAGAAATTAACACATTTTATACACACACAACAAACACTATTGTTAAGGCTTCAGAGGGATAGCCAAGTTAATCTGTACAGGATAAACTTAAAAAACAACGAAAAGTCTGGTAGCACTTCAAATGACCAGTCATCTGAAGAAGTGGGTTGTGCCCACGAAAGCTCTTGATACCATCTACATGTTTTGTTAGTCTTTAAAGGGCTACCAGACTTTTTGTTGTTTTTTAAGTTTACTAATATTAAGGTTGCCCACCATTCTCCTCATAAGATCTTCTTCTCAGTTGCTTATAATTTAGCCAAATATTAGCTGTTTCGACTCAAATTTGCCATGTTGGGTGCCTGCCTCAGAGGGAATATTTTGGAAAATTTCAGCCAAAACAATACTTTATTTTCCTATGCTAAAAAAAATTCTGGCAAACTTTTTCTTGAGAATCCCAATATTTTGGAGTAAGGATTTGAAATCTGATAAGTGACCCATGTCTCAGGGTTATGTCTTTTACCATGTCTGCAAAAATAACCCCACATTTGGCCAACTTATGAGCCTTTGAAAAACTGCCGTTCACAAATATTCAGTAGAGATTCACATATAAAATCCCGACCGATTCCATCCACAATGAGCATGCTGTAACTGGCTGATCAGAACTTTCCCTGCAATTGCAACTCTTAGCTGAAGAAGGACACACTGGCACCAGGTCCAGGCACTGGGACAGAAAGCAGGGAATCAGTGTTCTCCCTGTTGTTAATGCCCTGAGAGTATGCAGAAGAAAGATGACTTATTCAAATGCAAAGGGAACACAGTCTGAACACGGGGTCAGGAGGAAAGAGGACAAGTAGAGGAATCATACTAGGATAAGGAGTTGGGGAACAAGGCTGGGGTCTGGAAGCTGGTGTAGGTAGAGAGGAAAACTAGGACTTTCTAGGTAACTAGACTAACAGTGGGAACTGAGGGGAGACAGACTGGGAATCAGTAGGATGGGACACTGGTCTGACAAGGAGCCAGGATGCAAGGGGAGAATTAGGACTGACTGGCCAAGGAGACTAGGAGAGGGGTGAGAAGACAGGATTTGCATCAGGAACTGGCCAGGAAAAAGGGAATGATACCAGAGCAAGGGGCCAGCAGTGAGAAAGAAACAAGATGGGGGCAGGGACAAACTGGAGGGGACATGGCAGCAGACGTCATACTTCAGGGAAATGAATGGAAAGGTCTGTGACCGCTAAATCAGACTCCCCTCCAGAGCCTGGAATCCAAGATTCTTTAGACCCACCATTGCTCTGCTGTCAGCAAATGTTCATGAAACCCACTTTCACTCCTCCACTCGAGGTGATTCACCTAGAAAACGACAGCCTGCTATTACTAATCATTCACTCTGTAAGCGAAGGTGGTGGATGTTTCCAGAGGGTTCTAAAGGATGCCCCCTGTCGTGCTGCATGATGGAATTTGTTTTTTCAGTTTCTTTTTTTAAAAGCCTACCCAAAAACCACACCAAACAACACATTGACACTGTTAAAGGCTGGGCACTCAAGCACACCAGAACTAGGGTTGACCTTCATTTGCCCTCTTGTGCCTGTGCATGATGGTTAGTTACACCATAGGCACCAACTCTGTGGATGCTCCGGGGCTGGAGCACTCACGGGGAAAAATGAGTAGGTGTGCAGCTCCCACCAGCAGCAAAGCCTCACCTTCTGACCCCGTCCTCCAGTGCCGCCTGCCCACAGGTGGCTCCACTGATCTACTCCTCCCCCTCACACCACAAGCTGCCTGCCTCTTTCACAGTGTTCAGAGATTCCAGGAGGGTTGGGGAGATGAGAGGATGCGACGTGATTGGAGTAAAGGGTGGAAAGAGGTGGGGGGAGGGGTGAGCAGGCATGGGATGAGGCAGAGGTGTAGCAAGGGTGCTATGTGCCCAGGGCAAAGGCAAAATTTGCGCCCCTCTCCCCACAGCCGCTGCACGGTGGGGCCCCGAACCTGGCGCACGGCTGAGCCCAACCCTGGGAGGCGGGGGGGAGCTTGTACTGCGTCTTCCCCCGCCCCCTCCAGTTTGGGGCTGGACTCCCACATGCACTAACCCGCCGGTGGAGATGGATCAGGGTCAGGCTGGGGGCAGAGAGGTGGGGAGGAGACTCCAGCAGGCACCAGCGGGTGGAGGAGGAGCAGGTGAGCCGAGGGATGACAGGGGGAGCAGAGGGGGACTAAATTGGTGCCCCCTAGCATGCTGCCTGGGGGCAACTGCCCCCGATCCCTTCCCTCACTACGACACTGGGAAGAGGCGAGGCAGGGATTTGGGGGAAGAGGCGGAGTACGAGTAAGGCCTACAGCAGGAGGATTTGAGCATCCCTCGGCTAGACCAGGTGTTGGTGCTTATTAGTTATACGATTACATCAGATTTTTTTCACATGATCCTTACTTCCTTCCGGGCAAAGGATGAGCACACTCTGGGGGAGAGTCAAGGTTATGTAATGAAGGAGACTTTTGCCTGTCAGACGCAGTCTCATTTGTTGCAGAAGTTAGAAGGTGTGTAGTGACTGTGGGACGGGATTGCAGGAAGAGGAAAATCGTCTGCTGGTTAAGGGAGTTGAACATTGCTCTGGAGAACTAGATTCTGTCCTTCCCGCTGCCATGGAGCTCCTATGTAATGCTGGATAAATCACTCAACCCAAAGTTTTCACAGGTGGCTATTAACTGTGTGTTCCTCATGTTCTGGGTGAGACCCTGGTGGGGGGCAGATTTTGATTACAGAACTGCTGAGTACTCATGGCTGCAACTTTAGTCCAACTGAGATGTGTTTTGAATATATTAAGTGCTAAATAATGCTAAGTATTCTGAAAAATTAGGTCGTAGGCACCTCAGACTGGACATCCAGCATTCGTGGATACTTTTGACATTCACCTCTCTGTTCCTTAGTTCTCCATTTGTAAAATGGGGACAATAATAGTGTCTCATCTCACAAGATGTTGTGAATCTGAATTAGTATTTGTGAAGCACTCAGCTACTAGTAATTAGCATCCTCCAAAAGCCTGCGTGAAAATTAATAATTTTGTGTCTGAACACCGTTTGTATAGTGCACAGGCTCACACCCTGAACAGTGTTAAAACAAAATATTGAATAGCTGCTCATTAATTGTGCATTGAATGAGGCAAGAGTTCTGTGGAAGAGAGGGCACATGATCATGTAATTAGACAATATTAATACAAACACACAAGACAGCAGAATTAAGGTTACACAGACAACCTAAATTCTAGAATTTCCTCATTTTTGTGTGCTTGACTTTGCAACCTTAACATGTTAATTTAATGTATTTTTCTAGGTGTGCTATATTATATATTTGACCTAAAATTGCAACTAGCTCTATTAATCATTCTACAGTTGTTGCTGAGTTGCAATCAGTACTTGCAGGAATTGGGTGTTCCAACAAGTAGTTCCTTTCTAATTTTCATTGTAACAGCAAAAGCATCAATATGCAATTCCAGCTTAATTGCTAGCTTTGTTTTCTGTGCCGGGTTTGCAGTGCAAACAGTCTCCTCAGTCTCCGCAGCATGTAGTGGCCCTGTGCACGCCGCAGCAAAACCAGACTGATTAACACAGCGATTGTTTCTAACGAGATATAATCAGGATGAGGTACTTGCACAATGAAGTGCTGTCCTCCATTTTAACAAAGCACAAGAATAGGCAGCATAAAGCAGGAACACGTCTGGCACAGCCTCTGGAGATATGTAGTGCAGTGGATTGTTGGTAGTATAGAGGTCCACCAGCCTGAACAATTGTGCGCTCGTAACTGTGCAACGCAATTTCATACGAAGAGCAGTGCATGTATCAACAAAGGTAAGAACCAGGGCAGTGATGCATACCAGAGTTTGAATAATCAGTGTGCCCTACTTTTCCAGAATCCACCTGTGAAATTTAGTGCATTTCCCCCTTTTCATTGCCCCTGTAACATATAGTGCCACTCAAATTCTATAAAATTAAGTATGCTGCAGCTCCATTAGAGATAGGATAAATTACCATAGATTTTTCCTCAGGACTGTGACTTATTTTTTTGGACAGTACCTAGCACACTTTGAGTACCTCTGACCACACAATTTTAAAGGTTATTATTTATTATGACAAATAAAAACTATAATAAGGATATTTTAATTACTTTCCTCTCATACAATATAGTATACTGTAATCCTGAGAACCATAAATAAACCAAGATTTTCTGTGCAAGAACACGGCCTGGTGAGAAAACACAACCAGTTCACAGCTGAAAAAAAAAAACGCTTCCAGTTCCAGCCAGCTTTCAACAGAGTGATAGCAGAATAAGCTTCCAACAGTGAAGCTGCAAAATATGTCAGTATTCTGACAACTGTAGATTTACTGGTGTCAGTTTCCAGAGAATAGGCATGTAGAAGAGTGACTCAAGGATTCATGCATCCCCTTGTGATTGGTTGTGGCATTAAAGATTCTCCTCCAACCTGCAGTGGCCTCCTCCTCCTTGTGGCTCTGTCCTTTGGGATAGTAATGTCCCATGCAAACATCCCGCATAACTTTCATTATGAGGTTACATCTTCTGCCTATTGAAGGCTACTCTGAGGTCCCACTCTTCTCTTAGAGTAGCAGTTTCCAAGCTTCTTTCCAGCCTTCCACGAGAGAAATCAATCCCTTCTAAAGCAACCTCCACCCATCTGAGCTTGACCTTTATATTCCCACCAGGTTCTCCAGTGTTCCTGTTGCAGAATAATGACCCCAGTGCTTCTTTAATGGAACCCTGACCTTTTTCCAGAGCCTATGACTGAGGTTAGATTCTTTCCTACAGCTTTACTATGGTTCTTTTCCTAGAGTGAAGAAACACTATGTCTCTCCTTCCTGGGTGTTGCTGTCTATCTTGAGTCCTCCTGCTGGACCTCCCTGATAGTTTTCATGCCCTTCCTTTATGAAGGCCTAGCTCTTCCGCCACTGAGTCAGATAACAAATCAGGCTTGACAGAGCCACCAGGTACAGAGTCTATATCCTGTCACAGGGCCACGTATCCTGAACTGCACCAAAGCTCCACTCAGTACAGTTGAGGAAGAGGCAAGAGTAACTTTAAACCATTGCTGTGTTCCCCTACTTTCCATAGCTCCCATGACCAATTTAGCCCTCAGCATAACTTCGAGCAGCTTCAGGGTTACTGTAGATTTCACTGGCTTCTTAACAATCCCCCACCACCTAGAAGCTATTATGCTGGCCACAGAAAACACAAGAACACAGTTCCATGCCTCCTCCCACTCTTCCTCCCACAGCATGTCCCACTTGCAAGGGGAATAGGGAATTAGGAAGGGGTAAGATAAAGACAGCTGTGCCTGTTCAGGATTCCCCTATGCTCCTCACCTGCATTCTGGGAGTGTCTATACAGCAAAGTATCAGAGGGGTAGCCGTGTTAGTCTGGATCTGCAAAAGCAACAAGGAGTCCTGTAGCACCTTATAGACTAACAGATGTATTGGAGCATAAGCTTTCGTCGGCAAAGACCCACTTCGTCAGATGCATGTAGTGGAAATTTCCAGAGGCAGGTGTAAATATGCAGGCAAGAATCAGGCTAGAGATAACGAGGTAAATTCAATCAGGGAGGATGAGGCCCACTTCTAGCAGCTGATCTGGAGGTGTGAACACCAAGAGAGCAGAAACTGCTTTTGTAATTGGCTAGCCATTCACAGTCTTTGCTTAATCCTGAGCTGATGGTGTCAAATTTGCAGATGAACTGCAGCTCAGCAGTTTCTTTCTGAAGTCTGGTCCTGAAGTTTTTTTGCTGCAAGATGGCTACCTTTAAATCTGCTATTGTGTGTCCAGGGAGACTGAAGTGTTCTCCTACAGGTTTTTGTATATTGCCATTCCTAATATCTGATTTGTGTCCATTTATTCTTTTGCGTAGGGACTGTCCAGTTTGGCCGATGTATATAGCAGAGGGGTATTGCTGGCGCATGATGGCGTATATTACATTGGTAGATGTGCAGGTGAATGAGCCAGTGATGGTGTGGCTGATCTGGTTAGGTCCTGTGATGGTGTTGCTGGTGTAGATATGTGGGCAGAGTTGGAACCGAGGTTTGTTGCAGGGATTGGTTCCTGAGTTAGAGTTACTGTGGTGCAGTGTATAGTTGCTGGTGAGAATATGCTTCAGGTTGGCGGGTTGTCTGTGGGCGAGGAATGGCCTGCCTCCCAAGGCCTGTGAAAGTGAGGGATCGTTGTCCAGGATGGGTTGTAGATCACTGATGATGCGTTGGAGAGGTTTTAGCTGAGGACTGTAGGTGATGGCCAGTGGTGTTCTGTTGGTTTCTTTTTTGAAGATCTTGTAGGTGTTAGTCTCTGCCTACCTTCATGCCTCCAGCTTCCATCCCAGACACACCACACGATCCATTGTCTACAGCCAAAAACTGAGGTACAACCGCATTTGCTCCAACACCTCAGACAGAGACCAACACCTACAAGATCTTCAACAAGCATTCTTGAAACTACAATACCCACACAAGGAAGTAAGGAAACAAATCAACAGAGCCAGACGTGTACCCAGAAGCCTCCTGTTGCGGGACAAACCCAAAAAAGAAAACAAACAGAACACGCCTGTCTGTGAATGGCTAGCCAATTACAAAAGCAGTTTCTCCTCTCTTGGTGTTCACACCTCCAGATCAGCTGCTAGAAGTGGGCCTCATCCTCCCTGATTGAATTTACCTCGTTATCTCTAGCCTGATTCTTGCCTGCATATTTACACCTGCCTCTGGAAATTTCTACTACATGCATCTGACGAAGTGGGTCTTTGCCGACGAAAGCTTATGCTCCAATACATCTGTTAGTCTATAAGGTGCTACAGGACTCCTTGTCGCTTATACAGCAAAGTTATTTCGGAATAATGGCTGTTATTCCAAAATAACTATGTGAGTGTCTACACAGCAATTCCATTAGTTTGAAATAATTTTGAAATAATGGACGGCTTATTCCAACTTCTGTAAACTTCATTCTATGAGGAATAATGCCTATTCAGAAATAGCTATTTCGAAATAAAGCGTTTATAGATGCTCCACTTCTGCTATTTCGAAATAGCCCCTCACCTGGGCCATTCTAAGTTATTCCTTCTGGGGTTCTAAATCCCCACTAGGGAAGCCTGCCTCAGACTAATTTTGAGGCTTCCCTGCAGTGTAGACATGCTATTTCGAAATAAGGTATTGCGGAATAACTATTCCAGAATAGCTTATTCCAAAATAACTGTACAGTGGGGATGTAGCCTCAGAGTAGCAATGTGGCCTTATTGTTTGGTCTGTTTATTAAAATGTTCACAGTATTAAATAAATACATTATGGAAACAAATCACTTCTTTTATGGATCATCTTGTTTTGCTTTGTCAATGTAGCAATCACATTTCATGTTCTATGATTTGAAAACCGAAGGTGATTTTCTTGGTGCACTCAGAAAGGATTTTGTGGTGCAGCATGTGCTCTGCTAAGGAATCAAACCTTCCTAGGTATAATAGACCTATTTTCCCTGTGAATTTTACTGAAAATGTATTTTTTTCCTCTTGACCATGGAAAACATCTGCCATCCAATTTCACTGAACCTGGCCAAAAGCAGATAGATATATACACACTTAGTCTGTGCTAACAATATCTGCTATTAAATATTTCACTGAGCCCACAACGTTTGATCTTATGGAAAGGCTTTTTTAATCTTTTAGTAATGTTAGAAATGCAATTTTCACTACTGTCAGTATGTTAATAAGGGCATGAAAACTGATAACATTTCTGCCCATAGTCACGTCCTGCATCGTTCAGTCTGTTTTCATGCTTCATACGTATTGCACTGGGGTCATATTTTCATACAGTCGATGGTTGCTCTCTTTTCTGCTCCTAAGGATGAAGGTCTGGATCCATTCATTCCGGAGGTCTGTGCCTTAGTACTTTTTATCATGTATCCTGCCAACCTTGGAGGTCAAATGAAAAGATTTCATGGTATCACGGACATCATTAGGAATGGGCATTTGGGGCTAAAGAAACTACAGAGAAGATGTGTGGTTACCCATAGCAACTGCTGCATCACATGATATTTATGCTGTCTCTGAGCTATAGTGCAGCAGCTTCCTTAAGAAACACAAACACACACACTTCCATAGAACTCCCAAAAAGATTTAAAAGAAAATACAACCGGAGAGGAAATAAGCTTTCAAATAATCTAAATTAAAATAAGCATATGTTCCCTTTTTGATCCTGCTTTCAGTTCTGACAGCAATGCCTGGTATTTCTGTATCCTGCTATTTTTCATTAAGATATTTTATCAAAGAAAAAAAAAGAGCTATTGCTTTGATATAGAAGGCTGCTCTATGGAGTCCATAGAGCTACCTCTCTCAGTGTGACATGTCTGGATGGCTCCATCAGAAGCAAAGTGCAGCCTTTCATTTGTTTTGTTTTCTTTTGTTAATCTTCAGCACTCACTATTTTACAGGCAGAACATCTCTCGACAACAACATGGTACAAATCCCATTACTTGGGCTACGTAACATGAGACTGGAAAAAGCATAAGGACAGAGAAAGAATTCTGAATGCCATTTGCTTTGCTGCCCCTCTTAAAAGGTGCAACATGGACTCCAGCCAAAAGTCTTTTCAGGTCCTTCATGGCATATTGAACTAGCGTGGCTATCTTTCTAATAACTTCTTAAAGAAACACTGCCATATATTCTTTACAACTTTTAATCTCTATTTTCAGTAATGTCTCACTTGAAAACAGCAATACCTCTGTCAGCTCACTGTCCCTTTCTATTTTCTCTCTCCAATTGGTAAACATTGGTTGCTGGTTTCCTGTGGTTCACAGGCCAAAATGGCTGCCTTTGGTCCTGTGAATATCTCCAACATCCATTAAAGCAATGCAACTGTATTGTGTTCCCTTCCTCTCCCTATGGGCTATAATATAGGTACTGGCGATTTTCATCCTGTGAGTGGATACATCCAAATGATGGCTACAAAAATCATTACAATTTTATCTGCCTATCTAGAGTTGCTGTGGTATCCCCTATACTGTCTCCTTATCTATAGAGGATATGGCCATAGCAGTTTCAAAGGTTTTCATGGCAACCACTGTACCGAGATAGCTAATTTAGAAGACAATCCCACAGTTAGAACAATTTCAGGCAAATGTGGCTCCCGAAACAACTTGACACCGCCCCTTTAAGCCTACTGTCTATCCATTAAGCCATTTCACACCAAGTAAGAAATCTCAATTTTAGAGCATACTTAAGCCGGCTGCATATTTTTATGGTGAATCAGCACAAGGTTACACAGCACAGGTGTTTCTGTAATTGTGATACTTTAGGAAAATTCTGTGCTCAGTGGCCCTCAAGCACTTCCACCTGTCTATTATGTTGGTCCATTATTATTACAATCAACTGAAATATAAAATGTGCAGGAATGTAAGCTGACTAAAAACCTGGCTATAAGCACAGTGCTTTCTATCTATTTTCCTTGATATTCTTCCATTTCTATTCAGCACTTCTAAACAAAGAACAATAAAAGTTAAAGTGGCTACTGTTGCCACTAGGAGATGGTATAGATGCCATGTAAATACCAAAAGTGGCTCTGTTTTAAAGTGCTCACTTACTCTTCACGGTTAGTGACAGTGCAATTGTCTGTACTGCAGGGAATGCCTTATTCAAAGCTAGAATTTTAGTGTGAGTGAAAATGTAATTGTGAAGGACTGGGTGTTAATTACATGCCCATGATTTGCTCCACTGTTGCTGCAAACTGTGATAGCTAGATACTGCCAGCAGGCATCTCTCTGAAGGGGTAAATACTGCAGACTTTCTTCAAACTTTCATGGGTTGGGAAGAGAGCTTCTATGAACAGAGACTGGCTGCACTGGATTACAAGTGTTGTAAATGGGGGAGAGCTTTGAACGCATGCTCCAAATATCCAAATCATGTTTCCATACACATAAAATAAAAACAAGGTGTTACCAAATGAAATTAATAGGTAGCAGGTTTAAAACAAACAAAGGGAGGTTTTTCTTCACACAGCACACAGTCAACCTATGGAACTCCTTGCTAGAGGATGTGGTAAAGATGAAGACTTTAAAAGAGTTGAAAAAAGAGCTAGATAAATTCATCAAGGTTAGGTCCATCAATTGCCAGGATGGGTAGGAATGATGTCCCTAGTCTCTGCTTGTCTGGAAATGGATGACAGGAGAGGGATCACATGATGATTACCTGTTGTGTTCACTCCTTCTGGGGCATCTGGCATTGGCCACTGTCCAGCAGGCAGGATACTGGGCTAGATAGACCTTTGGTCTCACCCAGTATGGCCGTTCTTACGTTCTAACACTGCCAATACAGCTAAAGCAAAATCTAACACTGCTGCACTAAATTCATATAAACTGTTGGACCCAGACTAAAGAAGGTAGGGTGTAGTCTCCCCAAAAAAATTTAGCACAGATTTAAGAAAATAAAATGTCCTTTAAAAAATTGAAGCTGAAATCCATTTCCTCTTTTGCAGAAGAGGTTGTTGTGCATAGTCAATTTCCACCCAATTATTTAAGACACTGCCTCTCTCTTTTGATCTTTCTGTACTTATCTTGGGAAAGTGCTGTGGAGATCCAAGGATCTGATTTGCTTAGTTCTAGTTCTTTATTATTAAACCTGTAGTCCGATAACTCATGTGACAATATTTTTATAGTCATTCTATAGTCTCTGTTCCAAAAAGGAGATATACAACAGCGGCTTACGAAATGTCAGACCTTTGTCTGTATATTGCCTCTTAGGAGTAAAGACTGCGTAAATAGCCATAAAGAACTTTGTCACATGTTTTTGCTCTGATTTTGGTGACGCAGAGGTGCCTGGAAACTGAAAAATGAGATTGACTGACCTGTGAGTTTGGAAAACATAAAATTGCAATAATATTTCTTTCTATTTGTAAGCAACATTTATAATTGGGAGGGGAGAACTTGGAATTGCTGATGTTCAAGGCTCTATGGCCTGCCAAAATACTTTTACTGGGGGAAGAAACTTGACATTCCATTTCTCAGCCTAGGTTTTTGGCAGTCAAAACCTTAGAAAATTCAATGCGTTCATATTCATTCAATAATTATACACATTCATATTATAAGAGGAAGAGAAGTATCAACTATTAATATTGATCATATTTCAAAACAAAAATTATTTAACACTGGACTCTAGCAGGGGGTTCCTCTGCTATTAAAAATTAGTAGGTTATCTTTATAATGGACTGGAAGATTTACTTTGTGTTGCTCGGGTCCTTAACTCAGATAAGTTTTGTTTTTCTTCATTTAAATCATTGTTCTGGGGTAGGGCTGAAGATGAGGGGTACCTGTTTGCAGGCTGCCTCAAGGAGAGAGGACTACCCTAGCTTTCTCTCACTGCAGCAGGTTGGGGCCAGGTGAGAAGCACCTGTCCATAGTCGCTGCAGCTGCAGCAGGAGCAACCAGGGGTGGGGTGCATGTCCCCCGACTGGGGAACAGACAGACAAACAGACACAAAAACAGATAAACTATCTGAAATATATAGTTGACAGCTATCCCTTTCTCCACACCTGCCCCCTACTGGCCCAATGGGATTATAGCTGTACCAGTCCCCACCTTTGGCCTCTTGCTGCTCCCCTGAGCTCATTCAACATTATAACTCCCTCCTAGCAGACCCCTCTCTTTCTCATAAAATAGAAACAATCGAATTCCAGACACATTCCATTGTGTTGGCACAACCAAACCCTGACCTTGCTTTAAGGTATGATAAGAGGAAGCTGCATACCAAATTTGGTGGTCCTAGCCCCTAGTGTTTAGGAGGAGTTTTTGAACAAACAGACTAACAGATGAACAAACAGACTTCTAAAATATATAGTAAGATATTTCCTGGTAAGGGAAAACATGGCAAGTTAGAAAGTGAGGTCAAAATCAAGATTAAATGAAAATCTTAATACAAAAATGACAACTAGCACTTGCAGAATAGGATACTTCTGTCTTTCTCTTTACCTGAGTCTTAAAGGTCTATTCCTGTTCTCACTGGGCAGAGTAGCAACAGTATTAGGCCCAAGATGACAGTTGCTGTCACGAGAAAAAAATCAAAAGCACCTAAATAACTTAACAGTTTAAGTCACATTTTCAAAGTGTCTAAATCTCATGCAAAGTTCATCAGATTTGGGACTTAACCCATTTAGAAGCCCAGTCCCATTTTCTAAAGAAACTTAAGAATTCCTGAACATTTTAATTGCCATCTTGCTGCATCACTGCTCATGGACAGATACATTTCTCTGTCATGCTTGCCCATTTTCTCTTTTTTTTTTTTGTCAAAAATATTTCCCCCCTCTTTAATATGCATGAATAACATTTTAAGTAAACATGGGATCAATCCCAACAAAGTGTGGTTCAAGGCTCAGACTTCCACAGGTTCAAGGCTCCTCGTTTGGCCCATCTCTACAATGAACTATAATTACAGGTATCTACTTCCCCCAGGAAGAGGCCCTGGGAAAGAACTTCATCTCAAATCACAATTCCTTCCCTGCTTCCTCCTTCTCCAGAGAAACAAAGTTGTGACATCTTTTTGCAGAGTGCAGCGTCCTTCGGGCCCAGCTCTGTTTGTTGGAACCCTGAGGAGATGCACCCACAGCTCTCCCTTCTTCCAGTGGCATGGAACACGACATAAAATTGAGGCTGTGTGTCAGACCCCAGGAGGCTTTCAATGACATTTTAAAAAGGCTTAGATATTGTAAGACCTGGTAACGCTGCTCTCTAGTCCTAACGATCTTTATTCATTAATTAATGAGATACAGGCTGTGTAGGAAAAAAAGGCTCAATGTCTGAACAGTTCCAGTAAGTGTGCAATATCAAGTTATACGAAGAGCCATAACTGTTGGGCTTCATCTATGAAAGAAGGATGTGGTCTCCCCTCAAAAAATCCAAAACAGATTTAAAAAATTAAAATGATCTTTAAAAACTGCAACTGAAGCCCATTTCCTTTTTTGCTGAAGAGGTTATTATCCATAATGATGTATGTACCTGTTGATAAACTGAGGGGAAGGGTTTGTTTGTTATTTTTTAAATGCTGTGCATATTTTAAAGAGCTATTAGAGCATGTAAGCAGCTGTAATGAGTTTTCTAGTGTCTATTAGCAACAAAAACAAAAGCAGTCGAAACTACAAAACAAAACTAGTGGTTCTTCACTTGATCAACATTCACAAAAGAACTCAGCAGGAAATTCAGCTGCAGAGCAGGATAGAAGTACCAATTACACAGCGACCAGAGAAAATGTATGGGACAAGAAAAAGAAACTCAAGGAAACATGTTGGGTTGCTTCATCAAGGGCTCCAGAAAATTCTTATCTTAAGAAAAAAAAAAGACAAGGAACCAATTTCTGTAATCAGATGGGCTGGTATAAATCTGGAGCAAGACCAATGTATGCAACAAAGTCAATCTGGATTTTGAAATTATGGCACGGTGAGTACAGTCATATTTGGATTTACTCCAGTGTAACAGACAGTAGATTCTTACCCCACAGATGATAAAATTTGACTTCATTTATGCACTTTTAAAAAAAGATCTCATACACTCTTCCTCTTTCCCCACAGTGGAGATGCCAGTTCAAAACATAGGGATGGATGTGCCACATTTTCAAACTGCCCAATAGCCCTCTGATACAGGAAATGTAGAAATACCGATGTGCTGGTTTTGAATAACCTTGGCGGCTTGGTCTTAGATCTTAAAGTATCTGTTATGAGTAGAGACAGGGGGATATGTACCACAAAAATATAATTTATCATACACTGTTGTCAGAATTCTGTACTGCTTAAAATTAGTTTTATTAGCATCTGTGTCCTATAAATAGCACATTCTGTGCTGTATATTCAACAAACCATGTCACTACTCCAACCATCCTCAGGTTTGATGAAGGGCTTTACAAAAATAGAGAGATATGGTTGAAACACAGAGACATATGATATCTTTTGAAATCCATGGAGAGACTTACTACCAACTGAGGGTCACAGAGCATGGGAGGAAAAACCCCTTTGAGCTTTTCTTAAGTTCTGTTTTGATGTTTCCCCATCTACCAAATTCATAAAATGCTTTTGGTTCACAAAGGAATGGTAGCTTGTAAAATATCTCAGCAACTACACACACTACCCAAACACATTCCAGAAAGAGGTGCATAGAACTCCCTTTGAAGCTGCAGTTGTAAAAGGAATCTTGCAATTCTTTTAAACATGGTATTTAAACATAAGGCAATAAACCAAATCAATCTCTGGTAAATATTGTTCTAAAGAGACAGAATAAACAGAATGAGCTACTTATGAATATATATTTTTAATCTCACAGCAGAGATGAAATGCAGTGATCACTTTTTAGTTTAAAAGAGTTTTCTATTGTTTTGTAAAAACAGCAACAAAGAAAGAAAAAGGAAAAAAGAGACCTTTTCTCTTCTAAATGAAATATACATCGTTTGTGAGCGATTCTGTCTCATTTACATCTAACCAGGATCTGAAAAGGATCGGAGTGAAAAGGAAAACATCCCTTCATGCTTGCTTTGTAGAAGTCACTCTTACAGAGATTCCCAATCTTTTCAGGCAACTAACTGTTCGGCTACATCTACACTGGCATGATTTTCCGCCGCAAATGCTTTTAACGGAAAAGTTTTTCCGTTAAAAGCATTTGCAGAAAAGAGCGTCTAGATTGGCACGGACGCTTTTGCGCAAAAGCACTTTTTGCGGAAAAGCGTCCGTGCCAGTCTAGACGCGGTTTTGTGCAAGAAAGCCCCAATCGCCATTTTCGCCATCGGGGCTTTTTTGCGCAAAATAGTCCTGAGCTGTCTACACTGGCCCTCTTGCGCAAATACATTTGTGCAAGAGGGCTTTTTTTCCTGAACAGGAGCAGCATAGTATTTGTACAAGAACACTGACAATCTTACATCAGATCGTCAGTGTTCTTGCGCAAATTCAAGCGGCCAGTCTAGACGCAGCCTTCCAGTATACCAGATGGAAAATGAGCAGTTTAATAACAGACTAAAGCCACAGTTCAAGAAATCATTTCCGCATATGCTTAAATCCATCCCTTTTCAGAACAGCACTTAAGTATATGACTGCACTGCATAGAAGTCAGTGGGAGTCAAGCATATGCTAAAAGTTCAGCATGTGCTGCAGTCTTATTTGTGCTTAAGTGGTTTCTTGAATGGTCCCTAAGAAGAGAGCAAAGGCCTTGAGTACAAGTAAAAAGAAAAAAAAATCTTGAAATAGTAGTACTGTAAGGTACTCATTGATTTCAATGGCTTTGAATATGGTCCTACTAATGGTGTTTATTGAAATGTGCATTGAAATGTGTCTCAAGAGGTAAAAGACCTTGTGTAATATCTTTTTCCCTTAAAGAGAATTTCAGATTCACACTTTCATCCTTGATTAGATTTTTCTAAACAAAAAGACACAAGCCAGTCCAATAACCTGGCCTGTGAATGGCTCTCCTCTCACACTTAATTCAGAATTGTGAATTCCGACTACCATTTGCTAAATCAGTGAAAACTGCCTGCCCACTAATACCCGTCTAAACAACAAAACTCTTCAAAGTGGTTTGAATTTCTTCTCTGCAAACTGTTCAATCTGTTTAATACCAGCATTGCATTACAATGATGCAGAGTAGTTTTCTATTTACCAAAATGCTTGAAGCATTATGTCGCTAGCTCCTGAACTCTATCTATATTAACACACACCTCTGGTATTACATTTCAAGGAAAGAAACATTACCTTGCTTTTTCAGGCTTTGAACATAAATAAAATAAAATAACAACATCAGTGGTATGTCTAGAGAACATTTAAACTTTTTCCTGTTGCTGTGCATAACCATAAGAAAAGGATGCCTAGGGAGTTTGTGGAATCTCCACCAATGGAGATATTTAAGAGCAGGTTGGATAGACATCTGTCAGAGATTATCTAGACCGGGGTGGGGAACCTCAGGCTCAGGGGGTGGTTGTGACCCCCAGCTGGCCTAGATTCAGCCCCTGAGGCTCAACATTGGGGAGCCCATGTTGGCCTCCAGTCCCCCTGCCACCCACCCGCTCAAAATCTACTAGCCTGGGCCTCCCCTTCCTCCTTCCCCCACCTGCCCCATGGCTCTGATGTGCAAGGTCTCACTTTGCTTCTCACTTGTGTGCAGTCCCCAACTAATTTTTCTGTGGGTGAGTGGCCCCCTATGCAAAAAAGGTTCCCCACCCCTGATCTAAGATGGTGCTTGATCCTGCCATGAGGGCAGGGGACTGGACTTAATGACCTCTTGAGGTCCCTTCCAGTTCTAGGATTCTGTGATTCTATGGTGTTCTGGCTAAAAGCACAAGATTGGGAGTAAGAAGAGATGTGATTTATTCTGGCTTTGCCATTGACTACTTCTATGTCATTGGTCAAATCTCTTAATGAGTCAGCACCTCTGTTTACCCATTTGCATATGGAGATAATTCAACTCTAATTCACAAGAATGGAATGATACTTCATTCATTAAAGTTTTTAAAATGCTTTGATACACTGTTAGGCAATTCTATGGAAAGGCAAAGCACTTTATCCCACAAAGACTCATAGAATCATAGAATCATAGAATTGGAAGGGACATCGAGAGGGCATTGAGTCCAGTCCCCTACCTTCATGGCAGCACCAAGCACCATCTAGATCAGGGCTACTCAACTTTGGAAGCCCTGGGGGCCACAATGATACTCACAGCACACGCCAAGGGCCGCAACTTAAGTGTCGTTGCATATACATGCAAATATATATGCAAATAGCTTCTTTCATACAATGCCCTGGTGCTCCCAGCGCCTCCTCCCTGGAGGCTAGAAATGCCAACACCCTGTACCCATCTGTTCCAGCCAGCCTGTCCGCTTGGGTCTTTCAGTGCTCACCCCACCTGGGAGATACCTCACCGTTATGAAGTGGCTTCCCAGTGGAGGCCATGTTCAAAGGATCCCAGCTGTGGGCCCCGTCTTGAGCTTCACGTAAACCCAAACTGCACCGCAGGCCATAAACAAATGGGCCACATGTTGAGTAGCCCTGGTCTAGACCATCCCTGATAGATGTCTATCCAACCTGCTCTTAAATATCTCCACTGATGGAGATTCCACAACCTCCCAAGGCAATTTATTCCAATGTTTAACCATCCTGACAATTAGGAAGTTTTTCCTAATGTCCAACCTAAACCTCCCTTGCTACAATTTAAGCCCATTGGTTCTTGTCCTATCATCAGAGGCCAATTTTTCTCCTTCCTCCTTGTAACACCCTTTTAGATACTTGAAAACTGCTATCATATCCTCCCTCGGTTTTCTCTTTTCTAAACTAAACTAGTCCAGTTCTTTCAGTCTTCCCTCAGAGGTCATGTTTTCTAGACCTTTAATTATTTTGGTTGCCCTTCTCTGGACCGTTTCCAATTTCTCCACATCTTTCTTGAAATGTGGTGCCCAGAATTGGACAATGTCTAAATAGAAGTACATGTGCAGTCCCAATGGAAACCCATGCATAAGTCTTTGCATCATTGGACCTAAAACTGGACAGGCAGTGAGTGTTTATCATCAGTAAACCTCTGGTGCAAATGCGAAAACGTGCTATGACCAAAGGTTAATAATCCAATGCCAAAGACTTTCACCTCTTATTTTTGTGTCAAATCCAGATCAGTCATGATTGCAAGTTTGTTCAAGTAGCCTGCTAGAGGATACAAAATGAGTCAGCAGTTCATCTCGCTTCCAGTGGAGAAGAATCACACACGGCCAAAAACTCTGTATTTTCATCCAAGCTATTCAAAATACTCAGCACTAGTCAGGATTCAGTAACACTCCTTGCATGCTTTTCTCAAGGGGCAGGGGGAAGGGGGAAAAGAGCAGAAAGAATTAAAAATGTCAATAATTACAACCTTTTAAAATAGATCTTTGCAATTGTAGGATCTGTAACTTTGACTTTCCTAAAGAAGGGAGGAAGTGAAGCAGAATGCCCAGATCTATTGTGGCTATGTTAATGATCCCTGCAAGATATTCATGAGACTCTTAAGAGCAGAGATCACTTGTACAGTTAATACTTGCCTCCAGAGTCATAGAGAGTAACTTAAAAAAAGTCCCAATTGAAGGTTACGTGCAACAATTTTATCCGCACTCTCAGGTCAAGGGCAGATGAAGTCCCACAGGTAATAATACCAGTAACCTCTCATAGGTCCAGGGGAGGTGAGCAGTTCCCCCCCATACATGGGTAAATGGTAGCTGCAGATACAGAGAACATAGCATTGAGCATCTGATGTTACAGGACTCTGTGGCAAATGAGCATTCCCGCTAGACCCAGGAGGTGAATCAATTATTTAGTGTCATGGAGTAGATCCATTAGTGCATGACCTTAATAAAGAGGCCTGTGACTGGCAAGAAATCTCATAGGATAGTTGGTGCATCAGAAGAAATATCTCTACTTCCTCCTGCTCCCCCCAGCATGCACGCACACACACAAACAGATACAGGGATTGCGGCAGCTGAATTTGCATGTGAACACTAGTTTTTTAAGCAATTGTTGACATCTGGTGAAGCTCAAGCAACAGGGCCTGCTGTCCCATGCTTTTGTACACAACATTATAAATTTTTATTCTTTAATTTTTTAATATTTTGCCCTTGTAAAATGGCTTTTGTCTAAAGCAGGGCTACTCAACATGCGGCACGCCATCCGCATGCAGCCCGCAGCCCATTTGTTTGTGGCCCGCAGTGTGGTTCGGTTTATGTGGGGCTCAACACACAGCCCACAGGTGAGATCCTTTGAACATGGCTTCCACTGAAAACATGCTCTACAATGGCGAAGTGACTCCCAGGCAGGGTGAGCATTGAAAGATGCAAGCAGATGGGCTGGGTGGAACAGACATGTACAGGGTGTCGGCATTTCTAGCCCCTAGGGGAGGAGCTGCGGGGAGCACCAGGGCATTGTGTGAAGGAAGCTATTTGCATATATTTGCATATATATTTGTATGTATAATACAATCACATTTAAATTCCAGCCCTCAGCATGTGCTGAGAGTATCATTGTGGCTTCCAGTGCTTCCAAAGTTGAGTATCCCCAGACTAAAGATTCCTAAGGCATTCTACAAAGAATGTAGTCTTGTAATAGCTATGTGAGATTAGCATTATTGCAGAAGTGTTTCAGATGGGCAAATTGTAGCACAGACAGGCTAAATTGTTCAGATGATAGGCACTCGTGAATATTGAGTTGAATATGACTTGTCCAAGATCGTAGAATTAGCCAGCTGTGCAACCCAGACCAGAATTCAGTAGGTTTACCCTCAGGTCTTGAGTGCTAGCCACTAGACAAAACAGCCTGTCATTTACATTACTTCTCTCTTTGGGCATGTCTACACTGGGGAGTTATTTCAAAATAACTCCCCTTATTTCAGAATAACAAGGCGAACATCCACACTACCAGGCATGTAATTTGAAAATAAGGGGAGTTATTTCAAAATAACAACTCCTGCTTGTGACAAGGAATACGCTTATTTCGAAACAGGTATTTCAGGAGTTATTATTTCAAAATAGCTTATTTCAAAATAACCTGGTAGTGTAGACATAGCCTTAATGACCCATGGTTTTGTTGATATGCTTGTCCAGTTGTCAGCTTTCTTCAATCAGCAAAGGCATTAGGAGAAGATAAAATGAAAGCATGTTAGAGGCAGAACTGAATGCTCAAGAACAGGCTCCTTCTTCCTTCATGAGTCAAGAAATACAAATAAATTTATTTCTTGCTCCTCCCTCAAGGGAAACAATGCTGTGCTCCTTTCCTCTGCCATTGATTGGTTGACTCACTTATTAGTAGCTTATGATTGTCCAGTAAGGGTTGCTTCTTCACAGCAACTTAACTCGAAATAAGATACGCAATATGCATAGCTCAAATTGCGTATCTTATTTTGATACTATTTCAAAATAGCTTATTTCATCATTTGGCTTATTTCATCATTTCATCATTTGTCTATGCAGCATCAAATTTCAAACGAAAGCGCTATTCCAGAATGTCCCTTAACTCCTCGTAGAATGAGGTTTACAGGGACGTCATAATAGCAAGCCCAAAATAACAGGCCTGCTGTGAAGACGCGGGATAGCTATTTTGGGCTACTGCGGTATCCTGAAATAGTGTTGAAGTGTAGAGTACCCAAGGAGTCTTCCTAGAGATCCCATGGTCCAAATATTGTAGTACAAATAGAAACCAACTAGTTGTCTGTTTGTATTCCGTTCACACGGGGGGAGGAGGCATTATTTATGCCACTCTGCTTCCGCATTTTGATATCACCACATGTTATCGGTATACATGTCACAACCACCACTCACTGAGAGCATTTTTTGCAGTGTCACCAGAGAGGCACAAGCCTGAATGCACACTGAGATCTGAGCACACTCACTTTCAGAGAGGGGCCTACCATGGAGGGAAGTTTCAGGAAGTCACCACTGTCCATGCTGTTGCTGTGCTGTGGGCTTCAGTCTCCAGTGCTATCATCCAGATGCCTCTCAGGGCCAAGTGACAGAGAAAATCTGTTCAAAATGTGACAAAATGCTAAAATCAAACCAGCATAGGGTTGCCAACTTTCTATTGGCACAAAACCAAACCCACCTGTCGTCCTAGACCATGCCCCTTCTCGGAGGCCCCACCACCTGCTCACTCCACCCGCCCTCCCTCAGTCACTTGCTCTTCACACCCTCACTCACTCTCTCAATAAGGAGCAAAAGAATCTTTTTCTCTTTTCTGCATTGCCAGTAAACAGACTAAGGACAAGTGCAGCCCCTACACGCTTCCACAGTTCAGGGACTTCAGAGCAGGAACCACTCACTCTAGAGAGGATAAAAGAGGACACACAAAATAGTCTCTCCACCCCTTCACTGGCCACTGACAGAGAAAAACAGATTCCGCCATCTTAAAGGATGAATTAAGTTTACATACTGCCCTGCATGCAAGATTAGTTTCTCTGGTAATAAGCTACGCACTGCAAACATTTTTGTTAATGCATTATAAATTGTGGTATGTATGCCAATTTTAGGCATCTGCATGGAAAAATATTGCTTAATCTTACCTTGAAAACTGTCCAATTCTTCAAGGTCAGTAAGAAGGCAATGAGGAGAAGGTACATAGGTCTGGGGTGAGTAAATAACCAGAGAAGCATTTTATATCCTCAGCCTGTTAATTTAAAAAAAATGCAAACCAACAAATTTCAGTGGTTTGGTAATAATCAGTCTGAGGTGAAACGAACCAGAATTGGTTCTGTTATATGTTTTTGGCAGCTTGTAACTCAACATATTTTACTTTCTTTATTCCCTAAATGCAGATTGCTTGATGGTGTGTAAGAGAGCTAATTAGATATAAATACCAACCAGCACCCAAATAACAAGGATCATGATGATCATACGGTGAACAGCTGTGCCATTCGATAAATTGGTTTCATTTCTAATAGTGCTGCGATGCAAACATTTTGTAGCTCAGAAAAGACTTTTCTCTC
Source organism: Rafetus swinhoei (assembly GCA_019425775.1). Lineage (NCBI taxonomy): Eukaryota > Metazoa > Chordata > Testudines > Trionychidae > Rafetus > Rafetus swinhoei. The sequence goes on along the minus strand of CM033436.1, from coordinate 43,346,571 downwards.
ATTTCTTCCCACAGCTAGATTCAATTAAAAAACCCTACTCTCCTCATAAAGAGCCACACAAGGCCAGAAAAAAACCCTCAAGGTTTGGTCAGTTTATTTGTCGGAGCTGAATAGAGGTGTTTTTTATTGAATCCTTCCATCAATGATTTCTTTGCAAAGAGGAACAGAAAAGAATAGAAAAATGTCATCAATGGAATCCGTGCAAGCAGGGAGCACTAGGTAATGGAGGTTGGAAAGGATGGTTCATGCTTTTCTGTATTCCCACACTTTTAAATAGATGGCTTTGAGGGTTTTCATCTACTGAATTTAAAACTACTGAGAGTGAAAGATGGGAATCTACTGGATCCAAAGTCCTTTGCCTCTCCACAGAACAGATACCAACAGTGCACATTTTCATCACATTGCTTCTTCTGACACCCTGCACTTCTGACCTGGAGGAGTTACACCCAAGGAGTCAAATTTTCAAAAAAAAAAAATGTTTTTGATCTCAGTCACCTTCTTAACTCAAGGGCACAAACATTGCAAAACTATTCCAACCCACTGACTTATAGAAAGCATCCATAGTGGTGGCCCTGAGTATTGCGCTATTTACAGCAGTAGCTGTCCATCTAAGAACAGAAGAATGGCCAGACTGGGTCAAACTAAAGGTCCATCTGGCCAGTATCTTTCTTCTGACAATGGCCAATACCAGGTGCCCCAGAAGGATTCATCCCCTGTTTTCCATTCCCATTTGCCCTGACAAACAGAGATTAGGGACACCATCCCTGTCCATGCTGGCTAATAGCCATTGATGGACCTACCCATGAATTTTTCCAGGTCTTTTTTGAAACCTGTTAAAGTCCTGGCCTTCACAACATCTTCTGGCAGGAAGTTCCACAGATTGACTTTGAACAAAAAACAGGAAAATGTAGCACTTTAAAGACTAACAAGATGGTTTATTAGGTGATGAGCTTTCGTGGGCCAGACCCACTTCCTCAGATCAAATTGTGGAAGAAAATTGGCATGACCATATATACCAAAGGGATACAATAAAAAAAAGTGAACACATATAAAAAGGACAAATCAAATTTCAGAACAGAGGGGGGATGTGGGCGGGAGGTTAATGTCTGTGAGCTAATGATATTGGAGGTGATAATTGGGGAAGCTATCTTTGTAATGGGTAAGGTAATTAGCATTTTTGTTGAGACCCAGTCGTAAAGTGTCAAATTTAAGCATGAATGACAGTTCAGAGGTTTCTCTTTGAAGTCTTGTGTTAAAATGTCTTTGAAGCAGGATGCAGGTAGTCAAGTCGTTGAGACAATGCTCTTTCTGGTTGAAATGGCAAGAAACTTTTTTCTTTGTGACACTGTCTGATATCTGTTTTGTGTGCATTGATTCTTTGGTGAAGTGTCTGAGACGTTTGTCCAATGTACATAGCAGACGGACACTGTCGGCACATGATAGCATAAATTATATTTCTGGATGAGCAGGAATATGTGTTCTTGATCTTATAACTGAATTGGTTAGGTCCAATAATGGTGTCAGCAGAGTAAATATGTGGACAAAGCTGGCAGCGGGGTTTGTTGCAAGGGAAAGTTCCAGGGTTGGTATTAGTGTGGTATGTCCTGTGGTTGTTGGTAAGAATCATCTTGAGGTTAGGTGGTTGTCTATAGGAGACTATGGGTCTGTCTCCCAGAGCCTTTCGGAGTATAGTATCCTGTTCCAGTATAGGTTGTAGTTTATTGATAATGTGTTGGACGGGTTTAAGTTGGGGGCTATAGGTGATGACAAGTGGTGTTCTATTGGTTTTCTTGGGTCTGTCTTGAAGTAGATGGTTTCTGGGTATTCGTCTGGCTCTTTCAATTTGTTTTTTTATTTCTCCGGGTGGGTAATTGAGGTTTATAAATGCTTGGTAGGGATCCTGAAGTTTCTGGTCTCTGTCAGTGGGATTAGAGCAGATGCGGTTGTATCAAAGGGCTTGGCTATAGACGATGGATCGTATGGTATGTTATGGATGGGAGCTGGAGGCATGTAGGTCACTGTATGAGTCAGTGGGTTTTCTGTAGACAGTGGTGTCTAATTTACCATTGGTGATTTGTACTGTGGTATCCAGGAAATGGATCTCTCGTGTAGAATGGTCCAGCCTGAGATTGATGGTGGGGTGTAGGTTGTTAAAATCTCTGTGGAATGTCTCCAGTGTTTCTGGCCATGGGTCCAGATCATAAATATGTCATCAATGTAGCGTAAGTAAAGAAGGGGTAAAAGGGGACGGGATCTGAGGAAATGTTGTTTTAAGTCAGCCATAAAGATGTTAGCATGCTGTGCGGACTTTGCACTCTGTGAAGAAATACTTCCTTTAGCTTGTTTTAAACCTGGTGCCCATTATTTTTATTTGGTGACCTTCCCCATGACAGGTTACTTTACTTAAAAGCCTTTGGTGAGGGACCTTGTCAAAGGCTTTCTGAAAATTCAGGTAAATTATATCCGCTGAATCCCCCTTGTCCACATGTTTGTTGACCCCCTCAAAGAATTCTAGTTGATTGTTGAGGCATGATTTCCTTTTACAAAAAATATGTTGACTCTTCCCCAACAAATTATGTTCATCTATGTGTCTGAAAATTTCTTTCTTTACTAAAGTTTCGATCAGTTTCCCAGATAGTGAAGTTAGACTTACTGACCTATAATTGCCAGGATCACTCTCCAGGATCCCCCCTCCAGGCTCACTTCTGGAGGGGGGAGGGATAGCTCAGTGGCTTGAACATTTGCGTGCTAAACCCCGGAGGGTGAGTTCAATCCTTGAGGGGGCCATTTAGGGATCTGGAGCAAATCTGTCAGGGAGAGTACTTGGTCCTGCTGCAAGGGCAGGGGACTGGATTCAATGACCTCTCAAGGTCCCTTCCAGCTCTCTAAAATGGTATATCTCCATATATTATATTAATCAAAGAGCTAGAAGAGACCTCAGGAGGTCATCGAGTCCAGCCCCCTGACCAAGGCAGGACCAGTCCCAACTAAATCAACCCAGCCAGGGCTTTGTCAAGCTGAGACTTAAACACCTCTAGGAATGGAGATTCCACCACCTCCCTAGGTAACCCATTCCAGTGCTTCACCACCCTCCTAGTGAAATAGTTTTTCCTAATATCCAACCTAGACCTCCCCCACTGTAACTTGAGACCATTGCTCCTTGTTCTGCCATCCATCACTACTGTGAACAGCCTTTCTCCATCCTCTTTGGAACCTCCCTTCAGAAAGTTGAAGGCTGCTATCAAATACCCCCTTACTCTTCTCTTCTGTAGACTAAACAAACCCAAATCCCTCAGTCTCTCCTCATAGGTCATGCGCTCCAGCCCCCTAATCATTTTGGTAGCCCTCCGCTGGACCCTCTCCAATGAGTCCACATCCTTTCTATAGTGGGGACCCCAGAACTGGACACAATATTCCAGATGTGGCCTCACCAGAGCCGAATAAAGGGGAATAATCACTTCTCTGGATCTGCTGGCAATGCTCCTCCTAAAGCACCCTAATATGCCATTAGCCTTCTTGGCTACAAGGGCACACTGTTGACTCATATCCAGCTTCTTATCTACTGTAATCCCCAGGTCCTTTTCTGCTGAACTGTTACTTAGCCATTCAGTCCCTAGCCTCTAACAATGCTTGGGATTCTTCTGTCCCAAGTGCAGGACTCTGCACTTGTCCTTGTTGAACCTCATCAGATTTCTTTTGGCCCAATCCTCTAATCTGTCCAAGTCACTCTGGACCCTATCCCTGCCCTCCAGCGTATCTACCTCTCCCCCTAGCTTAGTGTCATCTGCAAACTTGCTGAGGGTGCAATCCCCTCATCCAGGTCATTAATAAATATGTTGAACAAAACTGGTCCAAGAACTGATCCTTGGGGCACTCCACTAGAAACTGACTGCTAACCTGACATCGAGCTGTTGATCACTACCCGTTGGGCCTGACAGTCTAGCCCGCTTTCTATCCATCTTATAGTCCATTTATCTAATCCATACTCCCTTAACTTGCTGGCAAGAATATCGTGGGAGACCGTATCAAAAGCTTCGCTAAAGTCAAGGTATATCACAGCCACTTACTTTCCCATATCCACAGAGCCAGTTACTTCATCATAGAAGCTAATCAGATTGATCAGGCACGACTTGCCCTTCGTGAATCCATGTTGACTATTCCTGATCACTTTCCCCTCTTCCAAGTGCTTCAAAATGGATTCCTTGAGGATCCCCTCCATGATTTTTCCGTGGACTGAGGTAAGGCTGACCGGTTTGTAGTTCCCTGGATCATCCTTCTTCCCTTTTTTAAAGATGGGCACTACATTTGCCTTTTTCCAGTCATCTGGGATCTCTCCCAATCTCCACGAGTTTTCAAAGATAATGGCCAAAGGCTCTGCAATGACATTTGCCAATTCCCTCAGTACCCTCAGATGCATTAAATCCAGACTCATGGATTTGTGTATGTTTAGCTTTTCTAAATAGTTCCTAACTTGTTCTTTTCCCACCAAGGGCTGTTTAAAATTGGTGTCACTTTATCTACCCTCCAGTAATTTGGTAAAAAAACTGATTTAAATGATAAGTTATAAACCACAATTCTGCAATTTCACAGTTGAGTTCCTTCAGAACTCTTGGCAGAATGCCATCCAGGTCTGGTGACTTATTACTTTTTAGTTTGTCAGTTTGTTCCAAAACCTCCTCAATGTGGGACAGTTCATCAGATGTGTCACCTAGAAAGAATGGCTCAGATTTGGGAATCTCCCTCCATCCCCAGCCATAAAGACTCATGCAAAGAATTCATTAAGTTTCTCTGTAATGGCCTTATCATCCTTGACTGCTCCTTTAGCATTTCAATTATCTAGCGGTCCCACTGATTGTCTAGCAGGCATCCTGCTTCTGATGTACTTAAAAACATTGTTATTTTTGAGTTTTTGATTCAAAACTTTGTTTACCACCTACGACACTTTGTGCTTCTGTATCCCCCAAAACTGCTTTTATAAACTTGTGGGGTCATTTTTCATTATGGGCATGTCTAAACTTCAAGTTGGAGGCATAATTCCCAGCTCCAGGAGACATGCCTGCACTATCTGTCATCAAGCTAACAAGCTAAAAATTGAGTGTTGCCACAGCAGCATCAGGAAATAGAGTACTTCTGCTGCTGGCATCTGGTTCAAATTGCATGCTCTCTCAAAATATTGTTACAGTCAGGTTGGTTCCAGGATATGACAGAAACAAGGTGATTTCTCAAAGGCAGTGAAGTAAACACCTATTTCCCACAGTGGGGAACCACTATGTCCCTCACAGATTGGGCATCATATGTTCTACCCTATTACGTCATGGGGTGTGTGGTTCTCCCGTCTAACAAATGCCAGTTTATGTTGTTTGTCCTGATCAATAAGCTGCTTGTCTTTCATTGCCAGCTGTTTCTCCTCCAGAAGCAGTCTCCTCTACTCCGGGGCTGCATCTAGACTACACGCCTTTTTCGAAAGAGTCTTGTTCGAAAGTATCTTTCAAAAAAGCCTCTTTCAAAAAAGAGCGTCTAGACAACAAGAAGATTTTTCTAAAAAGCAGCTCACTTTTTCGAAAGAGAGTCTAGACACGCTCTTTTGAAAAAGCCCTGTTTTCATGAAATAGTGCCTTTTTTCAAAAGATGACTTTCAAAAAAAGGCATTATTCCTCGTAGAATGAGGTTTACTGCCTTCAACAAAACTGCTGCGTTCTTTCGATTTACTGTCGACAAAATGCGGCAATAGTCTAGACGCAGGTACAGTTTTTTTTAAAAAAAAGGCCACTTTTTTCGAAAAAACTACCCTTTTTTCGAAAAAACCTGGGGTGTAGTCTAGACACACCCCAGGAGTGAATGATTGAACCCCGTGTGTGAGTGAACCCAGTCTGAACGGAACCCTTAGACTCCACCAGTATCACTAGATCCTCCAATTCCATTGTTCACTGGTGACCAGGGCTGATCATTCAAGCCTGCTCTTGGTTCTAGATTATCATTTATTTTCTGGTCCTCTAAGCAAAACATGTTAACTGTATAAATAAAATCAGTTGTTGGTCTATTGTGACATAGGCACCCGACAATATGGAGCTGAACTAGTCCCTCAGTTCATTTCACAATGCGTTATCAAACCTCCATCAGACTCTCAAGCCTTGGTCTGGCAATGTTGGAATGAAAAACGGATACAGAATGCTCACTGTCCTAATACCAAATCCCAATGACAGCCACTTCACCTCAGATTTCTTATTAACTTTTTCTTCACTTGGTACTAAATCAATTGTCTCTGGCAAAGTGATTCCTGAATGAAGTTGTGTTACCTTTTTTTGTGGCTACTTTTCAGCATAGTGCATGGAGATTTACTGCTATGATTTTTTTTAATCTGGATAAAGGGTCCATCTCCCTGTGCTGTGCATTAGTTGGAGATTTACAATAAGAAACTAACAAATGGAAAAAGATAATGACAAAAGTTGTGATAAGCTTTCACATTGAAACCTAAAACCAGCAAACACATTGGACTTCAGGCATCTTAAACCTAAAAGCACGTCAAATGTCAAGTATTTTAATACATAGAGATCAAGTTGTGGATTTGGGGGGATATAATTTTGACTGAGAATTCAGCTCTTGTGGCTGTTTTTTCTTGACACAATTTTGCATATACAATATTTTTTTTGAAAAGCCAACAAATCCCCTTGAATTATGTGTAAATACCATGGGCCAAGTCTTAACTTCTTTCATACATGGTTAGCTCCCTCGGATGTGTATAATAGGCAGCATCCTTGGAATGAAAACAAACGTTGGACCTAACATAATTCTGACTTAATAGTTAAAATATGCTAAGTCTAAAAGGATTCTGACACGTTTTAATCACACAGTTGCTAGACATTTCTGTCAATGTTTCCCAACACCCATGGGATTTTGATATGAGCTTTCTTTTTAGCATTCGTGGCAATTACCCTCACAACTCCCCCAAATGTCAATGAGTGAATATTCCCTTGAGAAAAGATATGATATCATAGTGTACAAAGCTTAATGTCATCCATATGAGGAATCTGACTGTAACATTCTAAAACCTAGGAGGGCTCAAGCCAGCAAGGAATTTAAAGGACAACGCCTTTGTTGCAAGTAATTAATACTCTCTCCGGCTCCAAAATCAGAATAGCCCTGGGTTATTGCCAATCTTTTACAGTCCCAAACTATGCCTTCTTTAAAGGATGATAAACCTCAGGCAGAAATCCTAAAGGATGTTGTTATACAGTTTAGAGAAAGTTTTTCAGGGCCCAATTTAATAATGCACAAAACACTTGAATCCTGAAGATTCCCATATACAAGATCCTAACTATATCGTCCTCTTCCTTCGTGTGTATGCATATTTGATGTATTAGATATGTGTGATGCATTGCAGTTTAATTCAGATCTGCATCTGACTTCTGAAGAACTACCCAGAAAAGGAGAAAGTATTGTAAGTAGGCAAGGGGAACAACAATGAGGTATGGATGGATGTGTCTGTACCTCTTCATGCCCACCTTGCCTTCCTACAAACAGTGACAATCTGGTTTACAGCCTCAGGATCCTAGTACATCCTTCAACATGTCTGGATTCTCATGCAGCTACAGTGACCAATAGAGTCTTCTTTTGTGTAATTTGATCTTTCCCTATGGTAGGTACTTCATTACTATTATCCACACCTTTGTCACACCAAGACTGGATCATGGCAATGCATTCCTTGGGCCCACCACTAAAAACTGCCTAGAGGTTACAGCTGGTGCAGAATGCAGTAGGCTGTCTATGGAATTCGATGAGCTGTGACCTGCATTTGTTACTGAACTTGCCATATTTCCAGATGAAATTGAAGGTGTTGGTTATGATTTTAAAAGGTCTGAGGGCCAGCTATTTGTGAGGCTGTAGCTCCTTTATGTGCACCATTAAGATCTGCTGGGACACACTCACTATCTGTTGCTGGAATTCAACTTTCCAGACTAGCAATAAAGAAAGCAATCTCTACAAAAAGAGAAAATGTAAGAACGCGCTTCTCTGAAATGCTCTGCTGGTGCCAGAAGTTAGAAACATTCCAGATAATGTGCGACATTCACCTGCTAACTCAGAATTTTAATAACTCACCTATTCTTTACCAGCTCTGCAAGCAATGAGTTGCACATCATTTTACTGAGTCACCATTTAATGACTCATTTTCTGATTTTATTAAATAAATGGGAGATGCTATGGCAGTGAGTGCCCTGTAAGCACCTCAATAAATTAATAAGCTACTCTGGACACATCAATAGCCTTACTTGTATGGATGGAACATACCGATAACTACAACAGCAGCAAAATCATTTTAAAATAATGGTTTAAAATTTATATTGTGATTTGTAAGCCAAGTCTTGAAGCCATGACTTCAAGGAGCTTAGATTAAGTATGAATTGAGTAGAAAGAGAGTAAAGGCTTTAAGGTTTTTCTTTATTAGAATATATATATATATGCATTGTGATTTTGTATAATTATAGATGATATATGTAGAGAGGGAGGTGGGGGGAGAGAGAGAGAGAGATCAAAGATACTATGTACTTGCAGAGATAAAGATAAGCCTGATTTTCAGAGGCACAAACAACTATAGTTCACTTATGACAGTGGGAGCCATGGGTATAAGTGGACCTACCTCTTAAGAGAGAGTACACTGCACACTAGACTCTGTTTCACTTCAGAAAGCATATGGGTTCTCAGCACCTTTGAAATTCAGGCTTGCCTTGTGCATCCAGCCGGTGTGCTAAATGAGACAGGAATTCTGCGGTGGGGGGAGGGGGGAACAGTTTGCGATGAAAGATCATAATGCATATGCACATGGGCACTGAATTAAAATTGCATAGGCAAGTGTAAATCTGATGTTTCTTAACTTGCAAGAACTTGACTTTGCAATCTAAATAACTTTCTTTTAATTTATTTAAAATGTAATTTTTGGAAGGAGGAATCAAATTTCATTATGTACAAATGTAAGGCTTGGACACTGAGGGCTTGTCAACACTACGTGGAAGATCGACACTGCTGCAGTCGGTCATCCGGAGTTTGAATTAGCAGCTCTAGTGATGACCTGCCAATTCGAACTGAGAGGGCTCTCCTGTCAGTGCCAGGAGTCCTGCTCCTCACAATGAGTAAGGGAAGTCAATGGGAGCATATGCTCCAGTTGACCTCCCGCTGTGTGGAAAGAGTGAAAACTTGATTTAAGATAAGTCGACACCAGCTACTTATCTTAAGTTGGAGTTGCTTATTTTAAGTCGACTCTCCCCTTTATCATAGACCAGGCCTGAGCCTGGAGCACAGACTTTGACCACTTGACATACAGAACTATTAATATTTAGCCGGCAGAACTAAAATGTTGTTATCCGGGAGGGAGATAAGCTTCTGGCAACATGTGCTAGAGTTCAGGGGTGAACGGGAAAAGCTTGGTCTGGGTCTCTGTTTTCCCTAACCCAGAAGGTAGGAGCCCCTGTGGAGTCATGAGTCAGGTTGAGGGTTGTGTGAAGCGGACTGGCATCTCTTTCCCTGCCCCTAGTTCTGACTGCAGCTGTTCTGGCTTTAAGCATTCCCAGGGCTGTGTCTGCTGCTGCAGCTACTACTTTGATGGTCACTGGGCCAGATTCCTTACATTGCTCACTGTTTTGGGGCATGCCTCCAAAAAATGACCCGAGGAAAACAAGTGACCAAAGGGAAATCGTGATGTCTAACTCTTTCCAACTAAGCCAGATCTGAATGGAGTTTCAGGGTACAAGCAAAAGGTGTTACTAGAACCTGAGGGGGTTCTTCTTGCTGAGTATAATAAAGATGTTAATGCTTTTTTATGGGAACATCACTGCATGCTTTATGGGAACATCACTGCATGCTACGTATTTCCTTCTAAGGAAGTAACATTAAAAAAATCTAAATAGGCTTCAGATTTCTTTTAAAAAATGCAAAGATTTCAAATATTTTATTTTTAGAGGGACATTTTAACCTCTCTTATGAAATATAATCAAGTCCAGTTTAAAGTTTAAAACAAATAAAAGGAAGTACTACTTCATGCAACACACAGTCAATCTGTGGAACTTCTTGCCAGTGGATGTTGGGAAGGCCAGGTCTTTAACAGGGTTCAAAAAAGAGCTAGATAAATTCATGGGGGATAGATCCATGAATGGCTATTACTCAGGATGGGTAGGAATGGTGTCCCTAGACTCTGTCAGAAGCCGGGAATGGGTAACAGGGATGGGATTATTTGATGATTCCCTGTTCTGTTCATTCCCACTGGGGGCACCTGGCATTGGCCACTGTGGGAAGACAGGATACTGGGCTAGATGGACCGTTGGTCTGACCCAGTCTGGCCGTTCTTATGTTCAGTAAACAAGCATCCAAGCAGGAACCATTGTACATTTATGAATTATACCTGATAACCTGAGGATACAGAAGCAAGAATTGCCCTGCTGCTGATTGTATTCACATATATTCAAGCATTCTGCCCACATGGCTCCAAATAAATAGGTTTTAACATCTATTGTATCTTAACCCCCAAATCATTAGTGACCTCACCTTCCATTTTCTCTGAATAACTTACCGTACTTTTTGTCTAAGTCATTGCAATATTTACTGAAGCAGCCACAGATGCTGGCAACCTTCCCAATATATTTTGCTCTAAGTAAAAATTAAATAAAAGAGGAAAGGATTATATTCTGGGTTTGATCGATTAGTGGGGGACAAAGACTAATCAATCTTAAAGCTGGATTTGGAAAACCAACATTAAATTGATATTGTGGGCATCCACATTTGCTCAAGCTCTTCAAAATTAGCTGTTAACAGGTGATATTTTTCTAATTCTAGAACTACAGACTCAGAATAGTAACTTAAAAAAACCCCAAGTTATATTCTTCCTGCCTCTTACACAACTGTACCAGTAACAAAAGGTCCCACAGTCAGAACTTAGCTAACAATTTGATGTGGGAGCTACAGGAAAACCCCAGCACCCATTTCCAAACAACAGAACTGGGTCCACAGCACTAAGAGGAGTCAAAAGCAGCAAGCAGACAGGCCGCAGACTCAGGGAACATACTATAAGTGGATGCAGTTTTCGCTTTCCTGACCACAATTGTACTGTACTCTCGGGTGTTTTGATAGCTCAGCAGGAAAGAAGAGATATGGAAAGAGGAGAAAGTTTTGCCTAGGGCTATACAATTTGACAATCCAGGAGAAGTGAACCGGGTATCCGTCTTCTAAATCATATTTATTACACCCAGGACAGAGATTGACCACAGATGGAAAAGGAAAATAAGCACCTCTGCAGAGGCAGGGTATCAAGGTTGTTTTGCTTTTTGGAGTGGGGGAGGTTGTTTGTTTGCACAGCAAGACACTGATAGAGACACAAAGCTTGTCTGAGAACAATATTTATTGCATGTTTTGGTTCTTTCCTAAAGTCCAACCGCACCCATGAGCTTGTGATTCATGTTAAACCAAAATCAAGCAATGTCTGGGCTGGAGCCATCACAGGTATCTTGGTGCCAGGCAGACATTTTTAGTATTGTACTAAATTAGAGCTAGAGCTTCAGAACAATTAACTTCAATTAGCTTTAAAAGAGTGAAATTCATCCCCCTGCCCTAGAGCCTATCCACCTATCCCCTCAAAATAGGACTGTAGTTGGGTCCTTTTACAGAAAGGATATGAACACATTGAAGAAAGTCCAGTGGAGGGCAACAAAAATGATTAAGGGAACTGGAGAACATGAGGCTGAGGGATTTGGGCTTATTTAGCCTACAGAAGAGAAGAGTGAGGGGGGATTTGATAGCAGCCTTCAAATATCGAAAGGCGATTCCAAAGAGGATGGAGCCAGACTGTTCTCAGTGGTGACAGATGGCAGAATGAGGCGCTATGTTCTCAAGTTGCAGTGGGGAGGTCTAGGTTGGATATTAAGAAAAACTATTTCATGAGGAGGGTGGTGAAGCACTGGGATGGGTTGCTTAGTGAGGTGATGGAATCTCCAGCCCTAGAGGTTTTTAAATCCCAGTTAGACAAAGCTCTGGCTGGGATGATTTAGTTGGGATTGGGCCTGCTTTTAGCAGGAGTTGGGCTCGATGACCTCCTGAGATCTCTTCCAACCCTATGGCTTTGTGATACTTATTTTTTGGTGTTTACACAGTGCTTACCCTAGGAGTCCTGGATGATGATTGGGATTCCTAAGCATTACAGTACCACAGCTGATAACAACACGAAGGGTGAATTTTCACTTGAAGGAAGGGAGTTACCAATTGGATGTTCTCCACAAGATGTCCTCATCTCTGGAACTCACCTTTTCCCTCATCATCTTCCGAGGCCCATTTATATCAGGCTTCAGGCTTCTGTGCAAGTGTCATCTGTTCTCTCAGGGCACTGGGCAGTGCGTGGGTTGAGGTTGGCAGACGTTGTTAGCTTGGATGTGGGTGTTTGTTTTTCTCAATATGTACTTATTTAAGACATCCAATTCTATGTAAGATGGCTGTGTTTTTGTTTCTTTCTTTCTTTGTTTTTTGTGAATTCTCCAGAACACAACACAAAGAATGAGGGAGACAGATTCATGTCATCATCCACAATCCTTCCCCCCACCCCATCCCAGTGTCATCCTGGTGGCTAATCTAATGATTAGTTTTCATCTATTAGCTCATTGTATTATACTTTGTTACACTATATCGGCCACATACTGCATCTGCCTTTGGAATCATGTTCACTATCACTGTAAGAAATATGCCAGCACAATGAATTAGCAGCAACTGAGATATATACTATATACTAGATAAGAGTCCATTTAGAAATTAAAGCATGTGGGAAAACGAAATTGCTTGATTTTATTTGCTTTCCAATTCCAACTGCAAAATTATTCTTTATGGGTCTTACCCTGCTGACATTTACTAAAATGAATAAAGTTATGTGCCTAAGGTAAATGTTTGTTGAATCAGGCCCTGCAATAGTAAATGTATCATGAAAAAATATCTCAAGTAATGTTTGAAAAAAGTAAGGCAATAAAGTATATTCATTGGCTCAGCTACTCTTAGTCTTAACACCAGAGACATTTTTGAAAAAAGAATTTAAATGAGGAAATAAAAGAAATGCACGTTCCACTCTGCATTGCTATGCAATAATAGCAACTGAAAATATTACATTATACAAAACTATTTAAAAATGGAATTACATCATTTAACCATCTTTTTTTCCAAAATAATATGCAGATTAGTTTTCCAACACTGAAGTTATCAATATAGCTAATTTTATTTATCATTAAATTAATAAAGAGGCTTATCCAGGGCTCTGGGCAGCCAAACATAATAAATTATACCACACAATTAAATTAAATCCCATCAGAATTAAAGTTATCAGTTCCACTAGAATGTGGTTTTATATGTTGGAACAGCTAACCAAAGCTCCAAACCTCCAACTGAAGTCAGTGTGCAACTACAGGCATGTCTAGACTATGTTTTAATTTCGAAAGAGGCTATGCAAATTCCATGGGAATTTGCATATCTTCTTCTGATCACATTTTCGAAAGAAGATCTTTTGAAAGTGAAAGTAGTCTGGATGCGACTTTTTCGGGAAAAAAACTCCTTTTTCGAAAAAACCACTCTTCCTAAAAAAAGGAGGTTTACACAGTTTTTTGAAAAAGGGTTTTTCCTCTCAAAAAAGTGTCCAGACTACTTTCACTTTCAAAATATCCTTTTTCGAAAATGCAATCAGAAGAAGATATGCAAATTCCCATGAAATTTGCATATCCTCTTTCAAAATTAAAACAGAGGCTAGACGTGCCCTACATGGGCATGAGTGTCTAACCTCACAGATCCTGTTACAGGGCTGAGACATGTCTGCACAGGAGGCAAATGTTTAGTTACCTTCACCATGGCATCTGTGAAATCACAGTCAATGCATTTGTGTCAGATGGTGGCTACATGTTCCATCTCAGCTGCTGATGGCTGATTTGAATTCCTCCCATTTGTGAAGCATTTTCTTCCTCTGCAGGTAGCATTATTCAGATTTAGGCAAAGACATCTACTTCTGTGGATAAAGAACAATAACTTGAAGACACAAACACTGAGAGATTGTCTACACAGTGTGACAACAAGTGCTGGAGATGTGTGAATTAGTACTATGTTAATATGCACTTAGAATATATCTATTTTACAGACTCTGGCTATGTCTAGACTGCACTCTAAATTCAAAAAAGGCTATTTAGAAATTTGGTGCATCTACACAGCGCCAAATTTCAAAATAAAGTGCTCTTTCAGGCCATCCCTTATTCCTTGTAGAACGAGGTTTACAGGAATGGCAAAAGAGGGCAACCGTTATTTCAAAAAATTTCGAAATAGCGGACGCATTCCTTGGACACGGCATTGCTATTTCAGGATATTTCCAGTATCCCGAAATAACAATGCAGTCTAGACATACCCTAAGTCAGCATAATTTATGTTGCATCTGTATAGCTCTCTGTTGCAGCACTGTGCATATAGACATGGCCAAATTCGGAATTAACCTTAACTCTGCTCAGCTTCCTAAATTTAAAAGTTTTCCTTCCTCAAATCTTTTATACTAGAGCAGGTAAAGAAAAAGTTGCATTTTAAAATAGAGAATGCTTTCCATATTCTTTCTTTTTATGCTTCAGAAAAGCAAAACTTTTCTGCTCAATTTTTTCAAAATATCAACTTCAAACAGAAACTAAGCTTGGAAATTGTGAGGATGAAAGGATAAAGTTTTCACAAAGTTAGGAACAGTTATAAACAGGGTGTTAGCATGTACATTCATGTAACATTGCCAACTGCAGCAGCTACCACTTTTGCAATAATGTTGGTCTAGATCACAGATTATGAGAAGCACAGACAGTATTAATGCATCTACAAGAATTATCACTCGCAGTTAACTATCAAAAGCAAAACCCTCCTACTACAACCCTTGGACCTCCATGTTGAAATGTTACTTGGCTTTTAAGTGATATTTCAAATCTAGCTAATATTTATAGTATTCCAGGAAATCATGCCAAGTTTGATTAAGATATTGTTCTTGCAGCCTGCCGTACACATGCAGACCACGATAACCAGTCCATCAGTAAGGATTGTGGCAAATGGCCAATGCTATTGAGGTGGATCCTGTACCTCTCCTTGATGTGGTAGGTAGCAGTGAAAGTAACTTAAATTTCTTACAGGTACTGTCATATGGTAGCCCATGAGGGCATGGCAGGAGGTTGGGGGAAGGGGGACATTGTGATAGGATAGGTGTGAGGGGGAAAAGGGCAGGAGGTGCAGATGTGGGAGGGGGGCAGAAGTCAGGATAGGAACTTGGGGAGTGGGATGTCAAGGAAGACAGCTGACAATGTGAGGGTGCAGTACTGAGGATATGCAAGTCTGGGGGTGACCCCTGTGGTCACCTTAGTAGTATTCCCTTGGATGTCAATCCATATCAGGACCATGAGGTAGAAATTTATAGTACCATGGACACACATTACTCCTGGGTTTTTGGCCCGGGTTAGTTAGTTCTGTCCTACTAACTTCACTGAGACCAGTGTGACAGAATTCCCAAAATGCCATTGTTCTTCAAGGGCGACCAATTCATTGAGGGTGGAAAAGCCATTCTGGCCAACCCAGGCTCAGAGACCTGAGGGTAGGTCCCTTGTGTACTAATCCAGAACTAGGAGCTCCATCATTTTCTCAGAGCTGAGGACCTCAGGGCATAGCCACTTACTGGTCGGATGGATCAGGTCAGACACTCATGACCATAGTGCTTTGTCCTCACTATACCACCACTCATGGAGCCTCTGGGCTCGCAGTGTAGATGTTACCATGGATCTGGCCAGGATCTCTACATTCCGTTAGGGGTAGTCTGCCTCTGCAGCCATATTGTAGTAGGCCTCTCCACACTGGAATGGGGTGAGAATGCCAGACTACTGACTTGGGGCCTGGCCTCTCAAAGGCCAGGAGGAATTAGGGATGTTAAATATTGTTTAATTGAATAGTCGAGGAACCTCATGAATTCTTCTTGGTTACTTGACTATTCTTTGTACCCCGGGTTGGGGCTGGCAGCCAGTGCGCTCCGGCTCCACTCTCAAGGAGCCCCTTCCACTCCAAGCTGCTGCCTCTGTATCAGAGGCAGCAGCATGGGGTGCCAGGCGGGAGCTGGTCTGTGAGGACAGCCAGTTTAAAAACCAGCTCCCCTCACAGATCAGCTGTCTGTCACCCCACACGGCTGTGTCTGATACAGAGGCAGCAGTGCGGGGTGGCAGCAGCCCCTGTCCGGGGGAAGTCTGAGCTCCCAGACCTGGCGCAAGCTGAAACTGAGCTGGGCTGTCTGCTGCCTACCTCCTAATACACTTTAAATGCAGAGCTGCAGCAGGAGTAAATTCCAAACCCATCGCGAGACAGGACTGGGCCAGGCTAGCCTGCTAAAAAATGTACTGGTGGGGGCTGGGGGAATGCATGTAGTCTATATACACTAATTGACTACACTGTTACATCCCTAGGAGGCATGCTTCCCACTTCATCCTTCTGCATCATTTTCTGCAGGCAATTGCTGGCTGGCCCATATGGGTTACGTCCCATTGGAGCTGTGGCCCAGCTCCGTCAGGATTTTCACTTGGTTCACCACTTCCTGTAGCATAGCATGGTCCTTGGCAGCCTGGCTCATCAGCAGGAGATTGGTCTGCAGCCATAGCATCTCCTGGGCAGCTGCCTGGACCCAGGTAGCCTCCTGTTAGGCCTCTGTGGGGTTTGGTTTACCCTGGATTAAGTCCACAGCACGATGATCCCATCCCTGGCACCATGTGTAGCAAATGGACAATGCTACTATGGTGGGTCCTGCCCTTTTCCTTGGTGTGGTGGGTCAGGATGCCACTCCTCCCCCCATTTTGTGGCTCTGCTAGTGCACTGGAGGGGGCGAGAAGGGGAACAGGGACGGAATCTGGGTCTATCCCCTACTCCAGGTCTCAGCCCCTTCATCTTTGTTGGCTTCTTACCTTCATTCCCCTTGGGCAGGGTTTCCCTTCCCCTGGTACTCCCATCATCTGGTCAATAGCAGTCCTCCTCTAAACTGCACTTAGTTCTCCTTCCCCTTCCCGTCTCACTGAAACAGTGGGGAGGACGTGGGTATTAGGTTTCTTTCAAGGCCTTAACTGGCTCTAGTGCTCCAATTTAACCTGTAGTAATTTCTTCTGAGTCCATGGAAATAACGCCTGGATCATCCTGGGGCTCCCATCTATCAACTCTTCTGCTGCCCTCTGGCCTGCTGTATCACATGATATAACAGAAAAATGGGAGCACCAGCAGATTGAAATATATAAAAGTTATCAAGGGGGTGAGATTAAAATGTTTGATTACACAAACTGAAATCTTTCCCACCACAGCAAGAAAAATGTAAACT
Source organism: Rafetus swinhoei (assembly GCA_019425775.1). Classification (NCBI taxonomy): domain Eukaryota; kingdom Metazoa; phylum Chordata; order Testudines; family Trionychidae; genus Rafetus; species Rafetus swinhoei. The sequence continues at coordinate 43,329,212 of CM033436.1, read as the reverse complement.
AGGAAAACCTGACTTGGGTTTCCTCTTACAAAATATTTTAAAGACATTACAAAATAATGAGATCGCCAATAAGGAAAACAAATAGTTATATATTTTATACACATTTTCTGCAGAACTACCGGGCCAGGACAATGTTGACAACATGAAGCTAGGTTGTGGTAAGAAAATAAATCAATAAATGTATCCATGACCCAGAATGATATAACACTGTGAATAGTACCAGTTCCTCATCATGGAGAGAATGCAAATGGAAAATTATGATTAAATAGTTTTTCCTCAAGAACATTCAAACAAAAATTGATATAAAATTCACAACAAACTGCTGAAGGATTCCCCAATTGGTGATATCTCATTTTCCCCTTTTCCGGGACCTCACAAAACAGACAGACCTCTGATGTTATTTAAGAAATTTCACAAATTCCGTGGCAATTGTCTTGAATTACTGGAATCACAGATCCTTGTGGCTGAAGGTAATAAATACATTTCATCATTATAGCTACAAAAATAAATAGCTGTTATAGGAAAGTGGCTCTTAAAACCAAAAAGTTATGAGAAATGCCAAGCCTTTTTTCATGAGGCCATGATCTTGCAACCCCTTAAATCATAGGAGAAGCTCCAACTAATGAAAAAAGTGACAAATCAATTAATGGGATGAACTAATTAAGGATAAATCACATTTTAGATTAGCAGCCTGAATATTTACTGTATCCACAACTCTGCTGCATTCTTTCGTATTGCTCTTGACAGGCTCTCTTACTTCTCAATCAAGAATATTCCTTATGCTGCCTGCAATTCGGTTTTATTTTTATCAAGAAATTATGGCTAGATCAACCCTTATTTGTGGGGCAAATAGAGGGTCTTGGTATTTAGTATATGTGGGTTGCCATGGGATGAAACAATGTCCCCCTTTCTCACTCAACCCTACATAATCTGTACCATGGGCAAAGGGGTTAGCAGACTGGGAAGAAGTTATGCATGACTGGCCACTCTCCAGAGGACTAGCATCCCCTCCAGTCTCTCAAAGAACACCTGTGTAAGAAATGGCCAACAAAGCCTATGGCTGAGGGAAATCCTACCCCCTGCCTCTCCTCAAGACTCATCTCTTTTAGGACAGCAGCATGCAGGGTGGCCTTAGCAGCATGGTTTCTAAAGGAGGTGGGCGGCCATGAAACGTATGGGACCTTTGTGATTGTTAGGGGTCTTGAGATTCAAGGGGCCAAACTACTTGCAAGAGGGGGTGTCTCCACTTCCTTTTCTTCTCCTAAACAAACACTGAGATGGCAGCCCTGCCAGTGGGAAAACATAGGCACCAAATCTCTATCCCATATGAGATTTGCTCTGGGCTAAGGTGCATCTACACTGCACCGTTATTTCGAGATAACTAGCATTATTTCGAAATAACAATGCAAGCATCTACAAAGCCATTCTGTTATTTCGAAATATTTTTGAAATAACGGACAGCTTATTCAGAAATCTGTAAACCTCATTCTATGAGGAATAACGTCTATTCCAAAATAGCTATTTTGATGCAAAGTGTGTGTAGACACTCTGCTGATATTTCAAAATAGTCCCTCACCAGGGCTATTCTAAGTTATTCCTCCCCAGGCTTCCTGGGGCTCATAATTGAGATAGCACATCCACATTAGAGGAGCCTGCCTCGTACTAATTTTGAGGCTTCCCTGCAGTGTAGACATGCTATTTCGAAATAAGTTGTTCTGGAATAACTATTCCGGAATAGCTTATTTCAAAATAGCTATGCAGTGTAGACATACCCATAAGCTATGTCTAGACTACGCTGAAGTTTCCAAAGAGGATATGCAATTTCCCCAGGAATTTGCATATCTTATTTCCAATCTCACTTTTGAAAGTAGACCTTTTGAAAGTGAAAGTAGTCGGGGCGCAGTTTTTTCGGCAACACCCCCTTTTTCGAAAAGCTGCGTAAACCTCATTTTTTGAGGAAGAGCTTTCGAAAGTGAAATCAGAAATAAGATATGCAAATTTCCGGGGAATTTGCATATCCTCTTTCAAAACTTCAGCGTAGTCTAGAGGAGCCCATAGTGAAGAGAGGGAGCGTGTCAAAACTCCTTGACCTTCAGACACCCCCTGCTTTTAACCCACACAGAAGCAGTGGTAAACTGACACTAGTGGAAAATCAGGCATACAGGAGCGCGGCTGCACTCAGTCCCATCCCCTCATGGTTCAGGTGAGTTTGGGTGGCTGGTACAGGTGATGGAGGAGCTGCCTCTGCCAGCTTTGCTCTGCACAGGGGTGATGTTCCATTGACCATCTCTGGCTGCTTTACAGCCACTTCGCACTGCTTACATCTGCAAGCAGTTGACAGCAATCAGACTACTCACACAGTCTTTCATAGAATCATAGAATACTAGAACTGGAAGGGACCCTGAGAGGTCATCGAGTCCAGTCCCCTGCCCTCATGGCAGGACCAAATACTGTCTAGACCAACCCTGATAGACATTTATCTAACCTACTCTTAAATATCTCCAGAGATGGAGATTCCACAACCTCCCTGGGCAATTTATTCCAGTGTCTGACTACCCTGACAGTTAGGAACTTTTTCCTAATGTCCAACCTAAACCTCCCTTGCTGCAGTTTAAGCCCATTGCTTCTTGTTCTATCCTCAGAGGCCAAGATGAACAAGTTTTCTCCCTCCTCCTTATGACACCCTTTTAGATATCTAAAAACTGCTATCATGTCCCCCCTCAATCTTCTCTTTTCTAAACTAAATAAACCCAATTCCTTCAGCCTTCCCTCATAGGTCATGTTCTCTAGACCTTTAATCATTCTCGTTGCTCTTTTCTGGATCCTCTCCAATTTCTCCACCTTTCTTGAAATCAGTGCCCAGAACTGGACACAATACTCCAACTGAGGCCTAACAGCGCAGAGTAGCGGAAGAATGACTTCTCGTGTCTTGCTCACAACACACCTGTTAATGCATCCCAGAATCATGTTTGCTTTCTTTGCAACAGCATCACGCTGCTGACTCATATTCAACTTGTGGTCCACTATAACCCCTAGATCCCTTTCTGCAGTACTCCTTCCTAGACAGTCGCTTCCCATTCTGTATGTATGAAACTGATTGTTCCTTCCTAAGTGGAGCACTTTGCATTTGTCTTTATTAAACTTCATCCTATTTACCTCAGACCATTTCTCCAATTTGTCCAGGTCATTTTGAATTATTACCCTATCCTCCAGATTAGTCGCAACCCCTCCCAGCTTGGTATCATCTGCAAACTTAATAAGCGTACTTTCTACACCAATATCTAAATCGTTGATGAAGATATTGAACAGAGCAGTCCCAAAACAGACCCTCGGAGCCCACTTGTTATGCCTTTCCAGCAGGATTGTGAACCATTAATAACTACTCTCTGAGTACGGTTATCCAGCCAGTTATGCACCCACCTTATAGTAGCCCCATCTAAGTTGTATTTACCTAGTTTATTGATAAGAATATCATGCGAGACCATATCAAACGCCTTACTAAAGTCTAGGTATACCACATCCACTGCTTCTCCCTTATCCACAAGACTCGTTATCCTATTAAAGAAAGCTATCAGATTTGTTTGACACAATTTGTTCTTTACAAATCCATGCTGGCTGTTCCCTATCACCTTGCCACATTCCAAGTGTTTACAGATGATTTCCTTAATTACTTGCTCCATTATCTTCCTGGCACAGAAGTTAAACTAACTGGTCTGTAGTTTCCTGGGTTGTTCTTATTTCCCTTTTTATAAATGGGCACTATATTTGCCCTTTTCCAGTCTTCTGGAATCTCTCCTGTCTCCACGATTTTCCAAAGATGATAGCTAGAGGCTCAGATACCTCCTCTATCAGCTCCTTGAGTATTCTAGGATGCATTTCATCAGGCCCTGGTGACTTGCAGGCATCTAACTTTTCTAGGTGATTTTTGACTTGTTCTTTTTTTATTTTACCTTCTAAAACTACCCCCTTCCCACTAGCATTTACTATGTTAGGCATTCCTACAGACTTCTCGGTGAAGACTGAAACAAAGAAGTCATTGAGCATCTCTGCCATTTCCAAGTTTCCTGTTACTGTTTCTCCCTCCTCACTGACCAGTGGGCCTACCCTCTCCTTGGTCTTCCTCTTGCTTCTAATGTATTTATAAAAAGTCTTCTTGTTTCCCTTTATTCCGTAGCTAGTTTGAGCTCATTCTGTGCCTTTGCCTTTCTAATCTTGCCCCTGCATTCCTGTGCTGTTTGCCTATATTCATCCTTTGTAATTTGTCCTACTTTCCATTTTTTATATGACTCCTTTTTTATTTTTAGATCACGCAAAATATGTGGTTTGCCGTATTTTCTATCTTTCCGACACATTGGAATAGCTTGCTTTTGGGCCCTTAACAATGTCCCTTTGAAAAACTGCCAACTCTTCTCGGTTGTTTTTCCCCTCAGTCTCGATTCCCATGGGACCTTACCTATCAGCTCTCTGAGCTTACCAAAATCCGCCTTCCCGAAATCCATTGTCTCTATTTTGCTGTTCTCCCTTCTACCCTTCCTTAGAATTGTGAACTCTATGATTTCATGATCACTTTCACCCAAGCTGCCTTCCACTTTCAAATTCTCAACCAGTTCCTCCCTATTTGTTAGGATCAAATCTAGAACAGCTTCCCCGGTAGCTTTTTCAACCTTCTGAAATAAAAAGTTGTCTCAATGCAGTCCAAGAACTTATTGGATAGTCTGTGCCCTGCAGTGTTATTTTCCCAACATATATCTGGATAGTTGAAGTCCCCATCACCACCAAATCTTGGGCTTTGGATGATTTTGTTAGTTGTTTGAAAAAGCCTCATCCACTTCTTCCACCTGGGTAGGTGGCCTGTAGTAGACTCCTAGCATGACATCACCTTTGTTTTTAATCCCTTTTAGCCTAACCCAGAGACTCTCAACACTTCCGTCTCCTATGTCCATCTCCACCTCACTCCAAGTGTGTTCATTTTTAATGTATAAGGCAACACCTCCTCCTTTTTCCCTGTCTATCTTTCCTGAGTAAGCTGTACCCTTCCATACAAACATTCCAATCATGTGTATTATCCCACCAAGTTTCTGTGATGCCAACAATGTCATAATTGTACTTATTTATTAGCACTTCCAGTTCTTCCTGCTTATTTCCCATACTTCTCGCATTTGTATATAGGCATCTAAGATCCTGATTTGACCTTGCCTCCCAGTTTTGCCCTGACCCTCCTTTCTCTCTGCCATTGTAGCCCACGCTCCCTCCCATTTCTGACCCATCTCCCAGGTCTCCATGTTCTCCACTTACCTGTGGGCTTTGCTCACCTGTCCCCGTCAAACCTAGTTTAAAGCCCTCCTCACTAGGTTAGCCATTCTGTATGCAAACAGGGTCTTCCCCCTCCTCATAAGGTGGACGCCATCCCTGCTTAGCAGTCCTTTCTGGAATAGCATCCCATGGTCGAGGAAGCCAAAGCCCTCCTGGCGACACCATCCTTGCAGCCAGGCATTCACCTCCAGGATGCACCTGTCTCTCCCGGGCCCCTACCGACAGGAAGGATCAAGAGAATACCACCTGCGCTCCAAACTCCTTCACCCATACCCCCAGAGCCCTGTAGTCACTCTTGATCTGCTCAGTGTCACACCTCACAGTATCATTAGTGCCCACATGGATGAGTAGCATGGGGTAGTAGTCAGAGGGCCGGATAATCCTCGACAATGCCTCCGTAACATCTCGGATATGGGCCCCCGGCAGACAGCATACCTCCCGAGATGAAATGTCAGGGCGACAGATGGGCGCCTCCGTCCCCCTCAGAAGAGAGTCTTGACCACCACTACTCGTTTCCTATTCGCAGTGGTGGCAGCAGACCTCCCAGCCTTGAGTGCGGGCTTCTCCTCCTCCGGTGTAGGGGTGATTGCTTATCTCCTGTATAAAGAAGAGCATAACGGTTTCCTAGTACCATGGCGGGAGGGTTCGGAGCAGGGGTGGAGCAGTGCCTGCTGCCAGAAGTAACCAGCTGCCACTGTCCACCTGAGTCATCTCCTCCTCCACCAGCGGTGTGTCCCCAGTCCTGTGTACCGGGACAGCTACCTCAGCTGTCTCCTCATTAACACGGTCCAGGAATTCCTCATGGATGCGGGTGCTCCTCAACCTAGCCACCTCCTCCTGTAGTTCTGCCACCTGCTGCCTGAGAGATTCCACCAGCAGGCACCTTTCGCATTGGATGATCTCCCCAGCCTGGATATCAATAAGTGGGAATTGCAATCCACAGTCCCTGCAAAACCACACCAGGATCTGTGTAGAGGCATCCATGCTCAGGTGCTCTGTCTGGCTACAGGCGCCAGTGGAGGAGACAGAAGCAGTATCAGGACCTTGGTTGTCACATTGGTCTCTTTTCCTCTAAATCTAGGGTTTTGGGGGAGGGGCGGGTTAAGGCAAGGCTTTGCTTTAAAATTAGAGTAAATTGTTTCATTTAATTAACTGCAAATAATATGAATTTTGAGTCGATTTGTACTTCATTATGAATGTTCTGCACACCTTTGTATTCTACAGTTTGGGGAGGAGACTGAGTGCAGAAATAATGGAGATCTTTGATTTACAATTATTTGCTAGAAAAGTTGGTAGTATTATTTACCCATAATGCAGAAAAAAAGAATATGCACAAATGAAATTAAAAGGCTACTGAAGTTTGGTAGAGTCCCACATTTTCATATCTCATTTATTTGTGCATCGTGTATAATTTATCTGGTGAATTTTCTTTTCCAGGATATTATAGTGGAAAATAGCTTAATATATTTCATAATGACTAAAATTGTCAAAAATACCTATACAATTTAGGAGTTAAATTTCCATTTTCAAAAGTAATTTAGCCACTTAGCAGCATACATCACTCAAAGGAAATGAAAGTAGGCTCTTAATGTCCAAGACTTTTGAAAATGTGATTTAGATGTTTTTAAATTTTACCCAAAGTGGTTTGACAATGTAGTAATTGACTGATATTCAGGTAGGATTAAAATTACAAGGGATTTCAATGATGTTGCTGTAGGACATTAGATAATCAACAGTAAGTTCAGTTAGAAATTTATTCTCTGATATTGCCTTGCAAACCTAAGAGCCTTGGAAGATTTCACACTTCTCTGTTGCATCTAGTATTGGCCACTCTCAGTAACACAAAGCTCGGTGGTTTGTTCCAGTGTGGCCGTTTCCATTCTATGTTATTACTATACAGCTGCAGTATAATTCACCATCTGTTGACTTACTTATAGTGAAATTTGATAAATAGTCTCTCTCTGCTAAACTGAGTCACCTGATTTGTTTTTTTACTGCACATTTATTATAAACATATTTCCCAGGAAAAAGGAAAAAGCTAACAATTACTTTTGCAGTTCAAATTGAAAACATAATTTATGATAAAAGTGTAAATCGATTACATTTCATTGTATTGCCTTCCCAGTCGAGCAGTAATTTGACAATAAATGAAAAAAAAAAGTGTGTGAGTCTGCTCCCGTAGACTGTATGGAAGTATTAACCCTTTCTGGGAAAAAAGGAAAAACAGTGCTTCCCTAGCCAGTGGTTCAACAGAAGCTGCTCATAGCTTCAGTGAGTACAAATGGTCAAAGCTGATCCAGATACAATAGGACATTTATTTTCACTCTGTATGCAAATGTAACCCAAAAGCAGCCAAAAAGACTATCTCCTCCATCAATCCCATGAAGAAAATGAAAAATTCTGTCCTCCTATAAATATAGATATTTAAAAGCTGCTAATTAAAAAATGAAAAGTAGAGAAGTAACTAGTAGGAATGTCATGTCTTCATTAAAATATGGGAAAAATTATCATCTCTCATGTATCTATAATAAGTATGTTCAGCATGGATCTCTACGTTGAAACACTGAATTGACTTCGTATGATGTTCTGTATCACACCAAAGGACAAGCATCTTAAGTCAGATTTTGATTTTCCGTGCTTTATGTCAACCATTGACATTTGCTAAGTTGATTTAACTTAGATGGGAAAACTTATGAGAATGGCTACATTGGGTGAAATCAATGGTTCATTTAGCCAGGTATCCTGTCTTCTCATAGCTGCCAATATCAGACACTTCACAGGGAATGAAAAGAACAGGGAAATTATCAAGTGATCTATTCCCCCATCATAAAGTCTCAGCATCTTGCAGTCAGAGGCTTACGGACACCTACCGCACAGACTTGCATTCCTAATAATCATCCTGTCCACTTCCAGCTTTGGCCTTCACAACATCACTTGGCAACAAGTTCCAGAGGTTGACTGGGTGTGACGTGAAGTAGCACTTCATTTTCTTTACTTTAACCCTGCCAAATGTTAATTCCATTGGGTGACTTCCGGTTCCTGTGTTATGCAACTGTAAATAACACTTCCTTGTTCACTGTCTACACGTCATTTGTGATTTTATAGATCTCCATCACCTCTCTATTCATCTCTTTGCCAAGCTGAAAAGTCCTAGGCTTTTTAAGCTCTTCTCATATAGAAGCTGTTCTGTGCCCTTTTGTTGCCCTTATCTGTACCTTTTCCTTGTGCAATATACCTTTAAGATGAGGACACCAGCATTTTAATCAGTATTCAAGGAGTGGGTGTACCATGGATTTATACAGTGACATGATATGTTCTGTTTTATTTATCCCTTTCTTCATAATTCCTAACATTCTGTTAGCTTTTGGGACTGCCCCTGCGCATTGCGTGGATGTTTTCAGAGATCTACTCACAAGGACTCCAAGATCTTTCTTGAGTGGTAACAGCTCATGTAAAGCTCATCATTTTGTATGTATAGTTGGGATTATGATTTCCATAAGATCAATATTTTGCACCTTCCAACAGTGGAGATCTCAGAATTGAACATGTATACTATGACCTATAGCCACCCCCCTTTCCCTCCAGCCCAAGCCAGTTGACCCAGGGCAGCTGTGGCTGTGTCATGGGTCCTTTATCCCTATTTACATGTGCCATGTGTTTGGTGCTTGATTTTGACATTTGAATTTTGTCAATTTTATTTTGCAGTGCTTAGAAGTTGCAAAAGAAAATTATATTCATCTAACTAAATTCACAGACAGTAATAGTAGATCTAAATATTCTCTATAATAGTTTTAAAAGAAACACATTCCTTGATTAACCAATGGAATACTCAAATACACAATACATAATGATAGTGTGTTTTATAAAGATTTATTGCCACTTCTTTCAAATTAACTTCTCAGTTCATGAGTAGTAAAAGTAGTTATCCCAAATTGATGCCAAAAACACCCCACCCTTCATACCTTACAAGCTGATTCTTTCTTTATACCCACTAAAGGATTCACCCTGTAATTATCAGGATCACAAACTTATCATGGTTCCATTAAGCATGTGCTTAATTTCATCTCTTTTCAGTGCAGTACTTTAATGGAATTTAACTGTAACATTCTCACTAGTTACTTCTCTTACAAATTAAGCTCATGCTTATATGCTATTCTGAATAGGAAAGCATTCTTAAATGCTTTCCTGAATTAGGGCTAAGATGAGTGATCCTGAAAATCAGAGCATACATTCTTATTTCTACAGACAATGGAATGCATTACATTTCTTTTACACCTTTAACTGTGCCTACAAATCTAACTGCAACAGGACCACTCCTAAATATCCTATCACTTTTCTCAAAGCCACTGCATAAATGACCCGCACCTCAAAAGCACCCAATTCCTAGCCCACACTTGTCCTTCTTTTCTCTCATATTGCAAGCTTGAATCAGATCCAAGCTGAGTTAATTTAAAAGTGATTATTATTCCAGGACTAATATTTAAAATCTGTAAAGCACCAAAATGTTACATGCGTTCTTAATAGCGTTCAGAGATGGGAATCATAGGATTCAGAAAGTGGGTCACAAGATATCACAATTTAAAATTATAAGATTCAGATTCATGTGAGCTCTGGACTGAAAAACCGTTTTTAAACAGTATATTAGTTCTAACAACTCTTCTGCTGCAGTGGTTGCATAATTCATTGGCTACAGTGATTACAGTCATGACAGTGACCTAGGCTAGGGGTCTGCAACATATGGCTCAATATGGAACCAAATATGGCTCTTTGGTCATTCCCAAAATACATGCAATTTTTTAAATTAAAATGAAGAATTCAAAATTTAAAAACACATAATTACTCATGTAGCTTGAATGTGCGCATGAACCTGAATTTGACCAGTTAAGATGTAACGTCAAAGAAATGTGCCAAAAAATGCAGCAGCAGAAGTCCCATTAAATAAAGTCTGTGAGTACAATGTTTCATTCATTCTAATATTAATCATCATGTCAATTATCAATAATATTAAGTTGTATATTTTCAGTCATGCAAATGGGCATTCTTATACTGGCTCTTTGTTGACCACTTGTTCTGAATTATGGTGTAGGTTGGCACTCTGGTTTGAAAAGGTTGCCAACCCTTGGCCTAAGCTCTAGAGGAAGAGATAAAAAAGACCAATAAATAAATCAAGCTCTAAAAATAAACTCTTGAGAATGGGTGGCAGAAACAATGCTGGATGATGGGCTATAAAACTTTTAATGGCACTTATGTAGGCTGACATGCAAAACTTACTCATGACTGTGATGAGGAGTGTGTGCAGTCCTTTCATGCTAATGCCAAGTGTGTACAAATTGGGTGTCAATGACTCCAGGGAAAATGGTAATGATTTGCACACACTTTGCATGGGTGTAAATGACTCTTATTGCAAGGCAGTGAAGAACGGGACCTTGCATGACTAGTGATACAGGGAGATAGGAAAATTGTGTTTGTCCTCAGCTCTGCTGCTCGTTTGGCTTTTTCCTTAGGCACATCCCTGAAACTCCCTGTTTCTCATCTTTTTTTGCTCTTCTGTTACAAATATTTGCTCTCCCTGGCTCTCCCGAAAGCTTCTCTCATCTCCACTGAGTCTTGCTCCCCACAAGTGTCATGCCCTTCCCTCGCCTCAGTTTCACTATCCTGGGCTACATTATCTCTTCATGCTTAGAGAATTGTGAGGAAACAAGAATTGAGGGTCCTTCCATAAGGGAAGTGGAGCAAGTGGGAGTCATGACTAAGCCAGGAGAGCAAGGCAGCACGGTTTGATATAGGAGAGATGAGAGGAGAAGGCCCAGGCCCAGGAGCCTGGAGGACGAATCTGGCCCAGGATAGCAGGGGAAGAGGAAAATGCTGTGGAGATGTCTGAGCAGGGATGCAGGATAGGATATTTTATTAAATAATTTCTTTAAGTGGGCTGGGTGGCATCCTTTTCCTCAAATGAACAAAATACTCGAGCCTGGAGGATTCAGCTTTCCAAACTGAACCTTTAATCAGGGCAAATAGGTGCTGAAACAGACAGCGTTGGCAAATGGTGGCAGTGGATCTAAATAGCTACCTCACCCATTTTGTTACCGATTTTTGTAATATCTTTTATTGGACCAACTTTTGCTGCTAAGAGAGACAAGCTTTTGAGCTTACACAGAGCTCTTCTTCAGGTCTGGACATAGTCTTTTCCACCTTGTATTTGAATGTGACACTCTAAAGTTGTTTAGCATAAGACGTTAACATACTTCAAGGGATCATTCAAGGTGACTGTTTCACTAGTTATAGGGGGACATTAATAATAAACATACCACAAGTTATTTCATAATGCTTTCAAGGAGAGATCAGTAGAAGAGGATAAAAATGACAAAAGAAATGGAAAAATTAAGTCAGCGATGATGGCAAAACCTACATATCATTGATATTGTCAGCCTCTACTAAGGGATTCATTCAGCTGAATGTTGCCTCCCAACACACAGATAAGCCAAGGCAAGGTGACAGAAATTGTCCAGGATGTGGGCTTCTGAGAGAGAACACAAGTTCCATGCCATCTGACTTTGTAACTAATAGCAGCAGGGATACTATCAGCATCAACAGGGGACAGACATTTCAAATGCTTACAGCTCAGAATAAAATTTACATGAGAGCCTAATATATTTGAATTGAAGTTTCTCCTGATTTGCAGTACAAAACTGGACCCATAGAGTGTTAGAACAGGCAAAAATACTATTTAAAGGTGATCTGAAAAGGGGAAAACATAGAGGAGGGATGTCTGTTTTGGTGTTTTGCTTCTTTAGAATATATAGATCAAGGCTGACACTTGAGGGATCTTGCACCTTGTTGAGGGTGAAGGACAATGTTTTCTGTTTGCGTTATAATTGATGTAAAGTTGAATTGTTATTGGCTTAGGTTCTGTAAATTCCCCTTGTGGTTTCCCCTTCCTGAATGAATGCATGGTGTGTGTGGGAAACGAACATGCAGTGGGTGATGAACTTTCACCTGAACTTGAATGCACACGGCCCTCTGCACAGAGTGCACACGGCCCTCTGCAGTGCACACATGGCCCAGGTATGACAGCAAGGAAAGCCTATGGACCCAGAAGCTGTACATGGCCTGTAACATCGTCGATCCAACAAAGAGAGAGCAAACCCGAAAGAGGATCACCAAGCAGGACCTCCCAGGGGTGCCCTCTGCTCGGATCGCCTGGCCAGCGAACAGGTTCCAGATACCAACAGCATGAACCTCAGCATGAACTCCTGGTGCCTGGCACTCAGCCTGTATTTCATCAGACTGTAAGTGTGATTGTGGATTGTGAGAGTGAGCCTCTCCTTTCCGCTCCTTTCAGAGTAGGTTAAAGCAATTAAAGCCATTTGCACTCGTTACCCTGTGGTCCCAATCCTTGTTAGGCCAAGGTTAGTTGCACACTTGCAACACATCTAACCTTCACATTAGAAGCATCAGGAATATTAAGTCTTGTCTTCCTTTTTCTTCCACTGGAAGACTTCTTGGAGGGGTAGAAAATGTAATTGAATTTTTCTCAATTGAATTTTTCACAAATAAAACTTTCATCCCAAGCCCCTATATTAATCAGATGACAAACAAATGCAAGCCAAGTCATAAGCAGCATGAATAAAGATGTCTGCCCTTTGGAATCGTTCAGATTTCAGTCTTCTGTGATATCGCAAAGTCTCTCTCCATTTCTCCAAGGAGTCTTCCAGCAAAAAAGCCAAAACCTAATATTTTTAAATATAAAAGGAAAAACTCAACAGAATGACACATTCAAAGGCACATATCCTTCCCCAGCTCACTCCTTCAAACTTCTCCCACCCCCAGTCGCTTTGCAGGTCATCTTTAAATACATGAAAGTTTTAACCAAGCGAAGCAGAATGGAAGGATATAAACATTCACCCACGATCTTGGGAAACCCCAAACCAAAGAGCCCTCAGTTTCAATGCATAAAAATAAAATAAGGGTCTTTGTCACTGTGACAGGGGTCCCACCCCCTGCACTAGCTCAGCTGGCAGCGCCACACTCTTGGCCGACAGGCCACCGCTGTTCTGGGCCTGTGGCGCTTGTGCAGAGGTAGCACTCAGCGAGGCACCCACATGGCGCAAGCACATGCCAGCCAGCATGCAAAGACCCAGGGGGAGCAGGGAGGCGCTGATGTTTAAAAATTGCACTGGGGTAGACAAGGGGGAGAGAGAGGAAAGGACGAAGCTGGGTCGGTCTTGCCCCCTCTTCTTCAGGGCGTGGATGGAGCCCCCGGTGACGGCAGTGCCAGAGAGGGGAGAGGAGACCGTGTGACGATGCCTGGAGGACACAGAGGTGGAGGCAGCGGACTAAAACAGACAGCAGAGGAACCGACGGTGCAATGAGTGGAAGGAACTTTTGAAGGGACCTCAAAGGGACTTAGAGGAACAGTGCGGCAGGACTGCAACGCCACCCGTTCACACTGGTGGAGAATGTGGGTAGTTAAAAAAAAGGGGGGAGGACACTTCTTCCTTTGCGTTGGGCTGATACTCCTAGAGGGACTGGTATCTAACGGAGTATGGAGCCCAAAAAATTGTTGGAGTGGCTAGTTGAGAGCCACCAACAACAGCAACAGCAGCAGACGTAGCTCCTTCAGCAGATGGCCACCCAGCACAGGGAACAGCAACAGCTGATATGGGAGCTGGTAGACCATCAACAATGAAAGTAAGAAAGGGGCTCTCAGCACTGGCCAGCTGCCGCAGCCATCAGAAGGAACGGGGCCTCCCTAGAGGGGGCAGGGACCGGTTCCGCATTGGTGTTGCCCCTATGGCTGACTAAGATGGGACCTGGGGAGGATGCGGAAGCGTTTTTAGTCACGTTTGAAAGAGTGGCCACCACAGCCAGATGGCTGGAAGAGCATTGGGCAACCTTACTAGCACCCGACTTGACAGGCCCGGCCCAACTGGCTTACAGGGGGCTCCCAGGAAGAGAGGCCCTTCACTACCACCAAGTGAAAGAGGTCATCCTGGATCAGACAGGAGTGACACGGGAGACCTACAGAAGACGCTTCCGGGCCAAAAGGTACAAGCCAGGTGAGAGACCGCTGGTGATAGTACAGCGATTGAGGGAAGCTGCTTCGAAATGGCTGGATCCCGAGAAGAAGATGAGTGCTCAGATAGTAGTGCTGGTGGTTCTGGACCAATTATTGCAGATTTGCCAGCAGAGAGTCAAACCTGGATAAGAAGACACCAGCCGTCGACCCTCAGGGAAGCCGTCCATCTTATGGAAAACTATATGGCAGCTGAGGGCTGGGAAGAAAAGGGACGGGGGTCTGTGGGCAACCCTGAGAAGCAACCCGTCGGAGGCCGAGCAGGCAATACCAGAGGATGGATCGGGCGCGGGATACCACTCCCCAAGTCTCTGGAAGAAGGGCTGCCGAAGGGCGTGACAGAGGCCAAACGAGATGGGGATTCACTAACATCGGTCCCACCACCCGTGACCCCCAAGAACACATGTTATGAGTGCAGCCAGGAGGGTCACTTCAAACGAGACTGCCCATTCATGGACTGTTCATACGGGCAAAGCCTAGTCACCAACTTTTGAGGGATAGGGCAGGATCCAACCAAACTGATGATTCAGGTAAGGCTCAAAGGCGAACCTGTACCTGCACTGGTAGACTCTGGTTGTAGCCAGACGCTGGTATGGGCGGAACTGATTAACACTTCGGACAGAGGGGGGGCACCCGTAATAATGTAATGCATACATGGGGATGTGAAGACCTATCCGAAGGTATGGGTTCACCTATCAGATGGGGAGGTGGAAGCCACCTGCCGGGTCACGGTGGTGCTGGAACTAGTTTACCCCATACTGTTAGGGAGGGATTGGCCCGGTTTTTAGCACCTCATGAGAGAGTGGGGAGGGTTAAGGACAGAGACCCTTCCAAACTCTGGGAAAAGAGGATGCAGGACTGAAGTAACCCTAGCGCCAGGAAGGGAGAAGGAGGTGATGCGGTCCTTGGAGGGAGAAGACATCGCAGCCAGGGAGGATTTCCTCCGGGAACAGCGGGAAGACCCCACCCTGAAAAATGCGTGGGAGCAGATGATGACTCCAGAGGAACCTCCCCTGGATCGGCGAGGACAAAAGACATCACCCCAGTTCGAGGTAAGAGCCGATAGACTGTATAGAATCGAGGGGCACCCCAGCGGGCAAGGGGAGGTCCGGCAACTATTAGTACCCGGCCAGTTCTGGAGACAAATCCTAGAGTTGGCCCACGTGAACCCTTGGGCGGGGCATATGGGCCGAGAGAAAACCCTCCAGCGGCTCATGCAAAGGTTCTTCTGGCCAGGGATCCACCGGGAAGTCAGAGATTATTGTGCATCCTGCCCTGAATGTCAGAAAGCAGGCCCAGGGACGGTGTCTCGGGCACCCCTAGTACCCTTGCCAGTGGTAGATGTGCCTTTTGAAAGGGTTGCCCTAGACTTAGTGGGGCCTTTAGAAAAATCCCGACGAGGCAATCAATATATCATGGTGCTTATAGATTATGCGACCCACTACACAGAGTCCATGCCGCTATGCAATACCATGGCCGCCACACTGGCGATCGAGTTGGTAAAGATATTTGCCCGCTTAGGGATCCCAAAAGAAATGTTGACAGATCAGGGCACTAACGTATCAGCGAAACTTATGGGGGAGTTATGTCACCTTTTAAAGATCAAAGCCCTACGGACATCAGCGTATCACCTCCAAACCAATGGGTTAGTAGAGCGATTTAATAGAACATTAAAGGGAATGATCCTTTGGTTTGTAGACCTAGACCCCTGCGACTGGGACCTTTTGCTCCCCGCCCTGCTTTTTGTCATCCGGGAAGTACCCCAGGCTCCGACGGGGTTCTCTCTTTTTTAATTATTGTACGGGAGACAGCCCCGGGGGATATTAGAACTGATATGGGAGACCTGGGAGGAGCAGGACTCTAGGGTGAAGGGCACAGTTCCCTATATTCGGGACCTAAGACACAAGTTAAAAGCAGTGGGGGAGATAGCCGAAGAGAACTTAATACGGGCCCAGGAAAGGCAGGCCCAATATTATAACTGGGGGGTCAAGCCCCGTACATTCCAACCTAGGGACCGGGTGCTTCTGCTTCTACCCTCCGTGGACTCCAAGTTGATAGCAAAGTGGCAAGGGCCCTTTGAAGTCCTGCGACAAGTAGGGCCCGTGGACTATGAGATAAGACTATTGGGAAAACGTAGAGACACCCAGATATATCATGTCAACCTGTTGAAAAATGGACAGCACAGGAGGGGATGATGATTACCTTACAGGCCCTGGAACCGGAGTTGGGCCCCTGGGGAGGGGACATAGAGGCAGTGACTGACATGAATCTAGGGGAAGACCTGACTCAGCAGCAAAGAGAGGAGGTGACAGCCCTGCTGCAAGAATTTCCGATGGTCCTGTCGACACAACCCGGGAAGACGCCATTGATATACCACCATATCCAGACGCTCCCTGGACAGAAAGTGCAGGACGCACTACAGCCTCTCCCTAGGAAGGTATGGGAACCCGTACGGGAGGAGCTGGATCTGATGTTAAGGATGAGCATGATTAAAGAGTCCCGAAGTGGATGGAGAAGTCCCATAGTCCTGGTTCCCAAACGGGACGGGTCCGTCAGGTTCTGCATAGACTTTCGTAAGGTGAACGCGATCTCTCGCTTTGACGCATACCCTATGCTGAGAGCAGACGAATTACTAGAATGGCTAGGGAACGCCCAATACCTATCGACTCTAGATCTTACTAAAGGGTACTGGCAGATCCCGTTAACACCGGCTTCGCAAGAAAAGACAGCGTTAGCTACTCCTTTCGGATTATACCACTTTCTTACAATGCCTTTTGGACTAAATGGTGATGCGGCCACATTCCAGCGCCTAATGGATAAGGTACTGTATGAACATCTAGCCTATGCAGCCACATATTTTAATGATATTATTGTTTACAGCAACTCGTGGGAACAACGCCTAGAACACCTAAGAGCAGTACTCGAGGCCCTGGGAGAGGCGAAGTTGACAGCAAACCCCCATAAGTGTTTTTTTGGACGGAGAGAGGTGGCGTACCTCGGGTATGTAGTAGGGGGAGGCAAGCTAAAACCACAGATGGATAAAGTGGAGGCCGTGCATGGATATAAAGCCCTGACCACAAAAAAGCAGGTATGGCAATTTTTAGGGCTGGCCGGATATTACCGGAGGTTTATACCCAATTTTGCCACCCTGGCCGTACCTCTCACCGAGTTAACAAAGAACGCACAGCCCCAAAAGGTGCAGTGGAGTGACCACTGTGAGCGAGCATTCCGAGCTCTAAAACACGAATTGACATGGGTCCTCGTGCTGACATAACCGGTTATGTCAGCACGAGGAGCAGCAAGACTTTTATGCTCCAAACGGATGCCTCGGATGTAGGGCTAGGAGCCATTTTATCCCAAAATTGGAGAGGGGTAGAACATCTGGTCTTATACTTAAGTTGGAAGTTACTGCCCAGGGAACAACGGTACGCTACCATAGAAAAAGAAGTGTTGGCTGCTAAATGGGCAATAGAGACTTTACGATCCTACCTCTGGGGAAATGAATTCCAGCTAGTGACAGATCACGCACCCCTAAAATGGCTAAACTCAATGAAGGATACCAATCCTCAGATTATGAGATAATATTTGGCACTCCAACTTTATAGATTTGTAGTATTACATAAGTCAGGAGCAACTAACGGAAACGCAGATTTTCTCTCGAGATGCTGGCCCTCAGATGAACTCCTCGAAGGGAACCTGGATCGAAAGGGGAAGGTGTGTGACTGGGGTCCCACCCCCCCGCACTAGCTCAGCCGGTGGCGCCGTGCTCACGGCCGACAGACCGCTGCCGTTCTGGGCCTGTGGCGCTTGTGCAGAGGCGGTGCATGGCGAAGCGCCCACACGGCACAAGTGCACGCCGGCCGGCATACAAACCGGCAGGCAGACGGACCCAGGGGGAGCAGGGCCACCGGCAGGTACGACGACATGGGAAAAGGCGCCGACGTTTAAAAACGGGGCAGACGGGGAGAGAAAAGGAGGAAGGAGGGACCTGGGTCGGCTCTTCTCTTGCCCCCTCTTCCCCAGGGCGTGGAAGGAGCCCCTGGTGACAGCAGTGCTGAAGAGGGAGAGGAGACCGTGTGACGATGCCTGGAGGACATGGAGGTGGAGGCAGCAGACTAAAACAGACAGCGGAGGAACCGACGGTGCGGTGATCGGAAGGGACTTTTGAAGGGACCTCGAAGGGACTTAGAGCAACAGTGCGGCGGGACTGCACCGCCGCCCGTTCACGGTCACATACAAAAGATGTGAATTTTATCAGGACTGAATTGGCTCAATTAGACAGACCTGAACTTAATACCCCCTGAAGCTTCTGAACTTAAGAGTCATTGAGCAGAGAGCCTCTGCTCTGACTGGCATCAGTTACAATGACCTTTTGATCCACCAAAATGCTGGAGGAAAGCAGTAACAATACATGTTCCACAACTTCTTTGGGAATGCAAATAATGTTTCAACTGAATCAAAACAGTTTGTGTTTCTTTGAACAGATCAAAGGCCTTAGCATAAGCAGTGAGTACCTGCCACACTTTTTATCTTTAAAACATTCCCATGATTTTAGAAAGCAAGAACAAACAGTGAAATCAATGTGTGGTTTTTACTTTCTATTTAGAAAAACATGCTTAACTTTAAGCATTGATTTATACCCATTGATTGCAATGGGACTTAGCCACATATGTAAGTGATTTGCAAAACAGAGATTGACTTAAGCATGTGCTTCATGCAAAACATTTATATTTTGCTGAGACATGGTTCTAATGCATAAAGTAATACAACTTTTCAATTTATGCAAATATATCCTTTCTAGCCAAGAATCTGTAAGTCAAGTTATAGGCAAGTATAATTTTTCCTCTCTTTATGAAGCTATAAGCTGCTGAATTTCTAACTCTATGCTGGAAATGCTGCCAGTCTCTCAAAAATAGTACTACAAATGTGACAGTATAACAACTTGTAAAAAATTGGACACAATACAATGAATCCAATAAAACCGAGCATGTATAGTAATGAAATAATAGAGCATAATCAGATGGGATTTAAAAGAATCTCTGGTTTTATTAATTCTGATTTTTTTTAAACTAATACAATGCAAATGCATCTATGACAGACTATATATAGAGATTTTCAAAAAATATAAATTTCCACATCACAGATTCCTATTTCAAATGCTGAATAAATGATTCCCAGGGTAGGATATAGTGATAGATTAAAGGCTACTTTAAAAAGAAATAAAACATTAATTACAGTGCATGGGAGAAGAGCATGCTTCTTATTTCAAGTCTGCATCAATACTTTCTTAATTAGATCTGGCATGTTAAGGGAGGAAATAATGTGACATTGTATTAGCCGTTGGGATACATTTATTCAAAAATATGTATGTAGCTACTTATGCCTTTTTTGCTGTTACAAACTCACTATCATTTGAAATCTTTTGTCTGTCTTTATTCTAAATTGAGATAGCTAGAAAATAGAAGACACATTTCCTGCTGCTTCCCCATACCCTTTTTCTTTCAAATTCTGTTTCAAGAAATTCTCTGAAAAGCAGCTAGCGTGAGCAATGTTCTCCATTTTAGAGTTCAACAGTTGAGAAGTCTGCACTATGAGTCATTTGTTCAGGGACCCCTCCTTTTCTGCCACATATATTTGTGGCTTTTTCAAGCATCTAACAAAAAAAACCACAAGAAAATATATTTTAAATTATTCTGATTACATTATATTTGGATCTCTTTTTATCGATACACAAACAAGCAAAACTGCTTACAAAGAAAGGAAAGGGAGAAACAGCTTGAAGGTTAGTATCCCTTCTAAATCAAAACCTTCACACCCAACCCCAGTTACATATCATTACTCTTGAGCTACGTCTAGACCAGGGGTTCCCAAACTTTTTGACACAGTAAATCCATTCACAAGCTTTTGGAGGACCAGTAACATTCATTTGCATATTTACATATTCATTAAGCAAATGGTGAATATGCAAATAAGATGTTTCTGGTCCTCCCAATGCCCGCTTTAGCAAAGCTTTTGATATGGTCACCCACAATGTTCTTGACAGCAAGTTAAGGGAATAGGGATTGGATAAATGGACTGTAAGATGGATAGAAAGCTGCCTAGACCAGGGTTTCCCAAACCTGACTGGTCCCAGATGAGGGATTTTTTGGACCAGGAGAGGTCATTTCAGGGCTTCTGGTTCCCTCCCTCCTCACTAGGCTTCTTTGCACCTCCTTCCCCTGCAACCCAACTGAGCTGCCCACCCCCATTGGTTCCCTGCACCTCCCCCAAAACCATCCCCCACAATCCAAGGGAGTGCAGCACCAGTTCCCTGCAGCCCCTCACAGCCCAGCTGAGCTGCCCTTCTGTTCCCTATGCCTTCCCCCATCCACCTCAGCCCAGTTGAGCCCCGCACTGGTTCCCTGCATGCCTCTCCCACAGCACAGCTGAGCCCCTTTTCCCTGCACCTCCCCCCAAGCCCCGCAAAATGGCTGAGCCCAGCTCTGATTTCCTGCCCCTCCCACCCCTTGAGTCTAGCCCTGGGTTCCCGGCACCTCCCTCCTCCTGCAGCCCAGGTGAGCCCAGCACCCTGCACCTCTTCCCCCTGCCCGCCCGCAGCCCAGCTTGGCGCCCCAGCATCAGAGGAGTAGCTAGGGTGTTATGCGCCCAGGGGCAAAAGCAAAATTTGCACACACACACACACACACCCGCCGCCATGGGGCAGGGCCCTGAACCTGGCGCATGGCTGAGCTGGACCCTGAGAGGAGAGGGGGAGCTTGTACTGCATCTTCCCCCAACCCCTCCAGTTTGGGGCAGGCCCCCACATGCACTATCCACAACAACACATGGCAGGAATCGATCACCTCAGTAATGCCAACTCCGTTAGAATTGAGGCCCGGATTATCCAGCACGAGTGGAGGTAGAGAGGGCACTGTGTGCACATGTCTGATGTATTTTTACCAAAACTGCTACCTGCCCAACTTGCCAAAGGAGAAAGGAAACAGGGAGGCCAACAGGAATGGTTTGGAGCAGTTTTCTCAACCTTTTCTTATAAAGTACCCCCCTTTAAAAAAATTATCAGTACCCCCAGCACTGTTTTCAGACACACAAACAAATTTTCTACCATTGCAACACATTTGTTTAAACAACTTAATCATAGCTGGGTGGGTGATGAAATTTTTGGGTGTAAAAAGTACAAAAATAATAAAGCACTGAATAACTTCAGTTTTCTCCAAATTTCAGTGGTGTTGATGTACCCTCCAGACTTCTCTCAAGTACCCCTGAGGGTATTCATACTACTGGTTGAGAAACACTGGTTTAGAGCAGTGTTTTTCAACTTTTTAAATTAAGTACCCCATTTAAAAAATTATAAGTATCCCCAATGCACCCACCCCTTCCCCAGATCCAGGCATCCCCAGTCCCCCTGTTCCAACCTAATGCCCCTTCTGCCCCAGAACACCCCTTCCCCGCTCTAATCCAATGCCCATCCCCCCGGCCCAGGCACCCCCAGCTTTCCTGCCCTAGCCCAATCCCTCTCCCCCTTCCACAGAGCCAGGCAGGGTAACTCTACCTTTAAAGTGTCTGCTCCTGCCGCTTGGCCCTGCCTCGGAGACTTGATTGCACAGGGAGCATGTGGCCCAACAGCGCTTGTGTAATCTAGACAGCTGCTACCTTATAGGAATGTGCTACTGGTAGCATTTTCTTATTGGTACTATTGTAAGGAAATGTTCCTATAGGAAACTGCTACCAGAAGTAGACAATACTACAGGGGAGCATTTCCATACAGACCAGGTTTGCCGCTCGCCGCAACTCATGGTGCTGTGCGCTCTGTTCCCACCCCAGCCCGGCACCCCCCTAGCGTGGCACCCGGGGGCAACTGCCCCCCCGTCCCTCCCCCTCGCTACGCCTCTGCCTAGTGTGGCGCCTGGGGGCAACTACCCCTCCCCCACTTCCCCGCTCGCTACGCCTCTGTGCCGGGAGCCTGGAACATCTGGCTGCATCCTCCGCCCAGCCCGGTCCAGGGCTTGGGGGACCTAGTGCCGCACGGGCACTCCGGAAGCCCGGAGCACCCTGGCAGCCACTCTGAGGCCCGGTATTTTTTTCCTCCCGCAGCCCACATAGTTTGGGAAACGCTGGTCTAGACTACAGGATTTTTACGCAGGAAGCTTTTTTCGGAAGAGATCTTCCGAAAAAACTTCTTGTGAAAGAAAGCATCCACACTGCAAAAGCACATCGAAAAAGCTATATGCTTTTTCGAAAGACAGAGTCCAGACTGCCTGGACGCTCTTTCGCATGTAAGCAGTGATTGCTATGGACAGAATGGCCACCAGGGCACCTGTGCTTTTTCCTCTTCCCTCTTCTTCCAAAAAAACTCCCTCTTCCCCATCCATACATGCCTTTTTGTGCAAGAGCTCTTCTGCAAAAAGGCTTCTTCCTTGTAGAATGAGGAATACCAATTGCGCAAAAACCTCTCTGATCTTTCAATTTACTGTTGAAAGAATGCACTTGCAGTGTGGATGAAACTCAGGCTTTGTTATAAAAACGGCCGTTTTTCCAACAAAACTCTGTAGTCTAGACATACCCTTGGATTTTATTTTCACCCTCCTGAAGATAATCCATAGATGGTTTCCATTTCTACTCAAATAAATATATGCTATATCCTGCAGATTACTCTTTAATATGTCTCCATCTAAACCTGTCTAAAAAAAACATTCTGTATTGTCCCTCTAGTGCTACAAAATAATTCTCTTCCCTGCCATGAGACCAATTGACAGGCAAGCAGTTATCCCTCTTTGAAATGTCCTTCAAAATCAGACAAATCCACGTAATATGTCTCTTTTCTCTCCCCCTTTCCCAGAAATCATGTGCCAGCTCATCAGATTTTAATATTCCCAGATACCGTGCTTAAATCTGGGCTCCAATTTGCATGTTATATTACACGGCACCCAATAGAAATTCTTCATGGTTTAAAGAACTTCAGCCTTAGAATCAAATTTTTGGCTGCCTCAATTTCACATTGTGGGATTCACTACAATAAGGAAGTAATTCCATTAAATTAGGCAAGAAATTTATACAAATTAAATGATATATGAATACTAACTTTTCTTAATGCTTATTTTGTAAATTTAGTATTGATAAATCATAGTTACCACTAACTGGGTTACTGCCCAGTCACATCAAATTTTTTCCCCAACAAATTTATCATACCTGACCTTACCTGTAGAAAGTGTCTTAAATATTGGCTGTGACAGATCTGAGCTACCAGACTGCAAGATGCAATATCTATTTAGGTAATTTTAAACTTCAAAGTATAATTTCATAATTTGCACATGCTATAATCACTTCCTCAGAAGATCCCAAAGTGACAGAGACTTCCAAAACTGTAACACAAATGGTCTCCAAGACTATGTGGAAAAATTAAGTATTGGAATCTCAATTTTATAGGTAATATGGACTAATAGCAGGCCTCATGACAGTGCAAAGCCCCATAGGCCTGTGATTATCATCGCATCAAACCCCTTAAAGGTGTGTCTTGTCCACCTGGCTCCTGCCCTGCAACCTGAGACTTGGCTTCCTAGCTGCCCTTCCCTGCCTTTTTCAGGGCTCCAACACTATTGATGAATACAGATTTTGGGGGGTGACATTGATTTTTTTTAGTTGAAACTGAACCATTTTGACTTTTTGTTTTGAAATGACTCATTTCGTTCCAAAATCTAGCTTTTTTACCTCAAGAAAAAAAAGGGGGAGGGACCAAAACTTGATCTACAGCAATCGTTGCGTCTCCCATTATTATTTTTCCCTAGACTTCCCTCCCTGAATCTTTTAATAAAAAAAATGGTAAAGTTTGACACACCCACCCACCACACTGCTCCCAATAAACCCAAAGAGAAGCAAAGACCAGAAACTGGAGAAGAACATCTGCAAAAGGCTGACATCTTCTCTCACTCTGAACTTAATCTCATTTCTTTTTTGAGTTACATCAGGTGTTCTTGGTATAAGTTACATGACCTGCATTGCACACCATCACCCTGATAAGAGAATGCCAAAATCACACCGCTATGCTCCAGGGACTCTTTAGAAAATGCACAAAAATCTAACTCATGGAACACAAAACTGATGGCAAATAAGCTCTGTCTTCTAGACAGGAGTTCAGATCAAAATGCAGATGCGCTATTTTTATCATTCCTATGATAAACAATTATTCTTCTGAAAAATATCATTTTCAAGGCACCATAATAGGTTTTGTTTCTGCTATCTTTTGTGGAGAAATCATGTTAATTAAGGACACACTACACAGCAGTCTACTTTGCATGGCTCGCTCATAAACTAAGGAACCAACCCATTCACCACCACCTCCCTTGGGTAGGATGATAAACAAGAACATTATCATTTTGCAGGGCAAGCCACGTCCCACTTTAAAAATAGCTATAAATTATTGAGTGGCTCTGCTACAGCGTATGTTGTTGTCTTAGCTGGGCTCCAACGCACTTAAAACGAATTTTAAATAAACACGCCAACTGATAAATCCAGGAGCATAAAGTATAACTCTCTTATTTTCAGAGTCTCTCTCCTTCTCACCTTAACAATGCTGTGTTTATTGCCCGTGTTACTGTAATCGCTGCACAATACTGTATTCAGTTAGCATAACAATTCCATATTTCAACTTCAGCTGCAGGTAGCACTAATTACACGGGAAATGCTAGCTGGCATCTGCATTGAACATGTCTGTAAGCACAAAGCATAATTATCTTCAGATGTTAAATAGCTGTTGCTTATTTGTGAATGCAGGACACATTCTAGTCAATATTTTGGACATGTTTCAGTCCAGCTTTAAGCCAAAGCGCCATATAGTTCTCCCCTTTAAATTCGCTTTGTCTCACTACAGAATGTCACCCAGCAGAACTGAGAGAGTGGCAAGAAATGGAGGGGGAGCTGGTAAAAACAAATTAGATTTCTAAATCAAAACTAGATCCAAACCCTCATTCAGTGCTATGTTGTTTTATTCTTTTGGAGACCGGAAAAACCTTTCCGTTTCTGATCAAGTTATATGGAGTAGTTGCTGTCTCTCCTCTCCCTCACCCTTCCCCCTCCCCCCCAACTGACAAATAGATTAGTGCAGACAATTTCTCTCCATTAAAGATTTTCCACTTGACACTGTAACTTAGCCACTGTTAGAATTACCCCTTAGGGGAGCACTTTTTAAATTCAAGGGAAGAAAATGATTTACATTTATCACTTTAGCTCCATATAGTGTGCTCTCTCTCTCCCCCACATTTCATTCCGTCAACACTTCACTCCACCTCACAGCAAAAACTCTTCCAGGAAGGATGAGGATGATGTTTGTTTTTAATCTGTAACCTAGGATACCTGTTATCTGTAGGCAATTGATAGTAAGTAAACAATATTTTAAATGCAAATTGATTAAAAGTATTATAGCTAAAAAATACAGGCTACGTACACATCTTTTGTTGCGTGGTTTTATAACGAAAGGCAAACATTGGCTGTGTGTATGACAGGACATAGTACAAGACAAGTTCAATGCACACCCACTGTTAAAATACAGTCAAGAGCTTGCCAGATACCAGTGTGATGGGGAAAATCAGGTCTCCTAAGAGCTGACCACCTGCAGCTCCCACTGACATCCACTGGAAATGTAAGAGGTCAGGGTCTATAAAAAACAGGCCTGTGGTATTTAAGCTTCACATATTTTGCAGGGTTAAAACCTTGTCTCTTAGAAGAAATGAACAAATTTCTGCTTTCCATAGGAATCCAGCTAATTAGGGAAGAAAATACGGCCATGAGAAAATAAGGGAAAAGGCATGAGAGTGGGTGGTGTTTAGGTAGGTCAACTGAAATAGGAATAAACACAGCATGAATGGGAATGGGCTATAGGGGATGGATCACTTGATGATTCCCTGTTCTGTTCATTTCCCCTGGGGACCTGGCATTGGCTGCTGTTGGAAGACAGGAGACTGCGCTAGATGGACCTTTGATCTGACCCAGTGTGGCTGTTCTTATAGAAGTGGGTTGTGCCCACGCAAGGTCATGATACCATACATTTTTTGTTAGTCTCTAAGGTACTGCAGGACTATTTGTTGTTTTTGGAGTTTTTCCAGTTACAGACTAACACGGCTACACCTCTGAAACGTGTGTTCTTATGACAGCATTAACTGACAAATGCAAACTAAGTCTTATGCATTTTAAGATTACAGCTCTCAAAATCTTACTTCATATTTATTTTCTCTGAACTCTGGCTGGGAGAAACTATTTTAGTATTTATCTTTGGCCAGGAAAAGTCTGATTTTAGAGGGACAAAGAGTGGGCCTACCAATTCCTCCTAGGAGTAGATAGTAGGGTTACCATGGTGAAAAAGACTATTCCTTTTCTTTAAAACATTACCTTGCATTTTGTATCTTTAAAAAATGGATCATACATTCTATGTGCCATCCAATATAATTAGGATGCTGATAGAATTTACCCTTTGTAAATTTTAATCATTAATACCAGATACTACTCTAACTGAAACACAACTACACCTTTTACAACTAATTCACATCTAATATGTCAGTGACTAGATAATTTTAAAATTAGCATTTTAGTTTCACTTACAGGCAGTCTGCCTTAGGATAAAATTATGGGAAGAAATAGC
Organism: Rafetus swinhoei; assembly: GCA_019425775.1. Lineage (NCBI taxonomy): Eukaryota > Metazoa > Chordata > Testudines > Trionychidae > Rafetus > Rafetus swinhoei. Next base: position 43,302,195 of record CM033436.1, on the reverse strand, counting down.
ATACTAGTCCTACAGACTATGGATATTACTCTTGGGGGAATTCAGTGCTATGCCACATGCACAGAATTTGTATCCTCTGCAGATTTCTTTACTTCGCCACAGAAAAAGTAAAGACGTTCTGACAGGGAAGCAAAGGGAAGCCATAAAAGTATTCATGTGACCCTCCTCAGAGGTATGTTTTGGTGCCCAGGGCAGCTGGCAGGGAGGAAAAATCACTTTGGGGCAGGGGGCGTGAATAGGGAAAACCCAGTTGGTGGCTTCCTCTCTGTGCTTGGCTTGACTGCTAGTCCTGGCTGCACAGGGAAGGACAGCACTTCCTCTTCCCCTGCATGGCATCTGGGTCTGGGTCAGACCCATCCCTATTTCTGTCCCCAGCTCCAGGAAGCTCTGAAAACTCCCCAACCCCTGCACTCATCACTCTTCAGCTGCAAGGGGGAGGATTCCCAAACAGAGAGGTGCCCAACCCAGGCCCCCTCATGCCCCAACTCTCCCAATAGGCCTCAGCCTCCTATACACACACACACACAGAACCCACCCTGATGAACCCTACTCCCAGTGTACCTGGACTACCCCGATGAACAACTGACATCCAGAACCCCTCCCCACTCTACCCACTCAGGCCCTAAACAGCTGCACCCAGTTCCTCACCCCACTGAGGCCTACTCCTTCAGCATCTAGACCTCCCCCACTCAGCCCCAACCGCCTCACCTCGCTCCCCTGCAGAGTCCCAGTACCTTTGCATTCAGAACACCCCAGCAAACCCCTGTTCATTCAGATCCCTACCCCTCCCCCACACACACACACCTGGATCTCCCGCTGAGCTGCCAGCTCTTAGATTGCCCCTCTCAATCCACACCCAGATCATCCCCCCATACTAAGGTTTTCCACCCTTGGATCCTGCCTGCCCATACCTGGTGCACCTGAAACAGACAGGCAGAAACCTTGGGAGTTTCTGGGACAGGTCCAGTCCTTGCATTTCATCAGGGTCGGGGACTTCATCAATGCTAAGTCCATGTCCCAGAGGGAAGCTGCACTGCAGGGCACTGTACCCACCTCGGTACAGTGCCCTGCAGTCTCCAATGCCATGCTGAAGCCTCCATATGACAGGATCATCTGTGACGTGGAAGAATGACTCCCTGCAAATCTCCTTCAAAAGTGAGCTGAGAGTCAGAGGAAGTGAAGGATGCTCTTCGATAGAAAGCAGACATGGAGCAAGCCCCAAACACTGTGCACAGGCTGGAGTAGGTCTTGTTCCTATTCCTATTTTGTTTGAATTTCCATAAATACATATTCTCACAACTTTACAGATAAAATTATTACCTATAAATTACATTGTAATTATAACAAATGGCATTTCTGTTTAAACAAGATCATCAATTAACCCAGATAGCAGAGATCATGTCTTCTTTTGTGTCTTGTACAACACTGATATGTAAGAAATAATAAATAAACGATAGTGACTTTGGAACAGACCCTAAAATTGTTCACATGGGAATGAATATTATACAGTAATATATATCCCATACCTCACTGTTGTTTAATAGTGCTATTTTGAAACCAGTAGCAATAATAATGGCGTAGAAGGAAAACCTGCAAGCATACTACAGTGATTCAATCTAGCTGTCACAAAGCATTTAAAAAGAAAATATGATGTTTAAAACACTAGGAGCTTCACTACAATGTAGTCTGCAAGAAAATAGGATTAGAAGAAGTGTGTGGATCAGAAACACAGTTACACACTTGAGGATTACAGATAGATATTTCTATAACACATTTGAAAGGTCACAAATAAGATGTGAAATGTACATCTGCCTATTGGAACAATATTTTCTCTGTCCTACATCCAAACTGATTTCTCTTCTGATCCTCTTAGCAACTCTTGCATTGTATCATTAGTAAGAAAAATAAATATTTGCAAAAAAGATAGAGAGCTAGAGATAGATGGAGAGAGATAGAGATAGACAGAGAGACAGAGATAGAGATATATCAGAAATAATAATTTCAAACAATTACAACTCTAGTCACAAAATGACAAGAACAGACAGAAATTCCCTGTATGACTGTAATGGGCATTTCACCGTTATTTAAAAAAATATTCAAATGATGATTCTGAAAATTGAACTATGTTCCAGCACTCTTAATTAGTTAGGGTTAGAGCATAAGTTGGATGCCATATGAGGTCTGGCATAAAGTTTTCCCATCATTTTATGTAGTACAAGTTACTATGGACAGATGTATTGGGGAGCTTTACATTTTTACAATATTTTGAGTACTGACCACAGCCAGACTCAAGATTGCTTGTGAAAATTCCTGTTGAAATCTTTCAACTAGATCCTACTACTTCTAGTGAGGTTTTGGAACTAACCAATCCATTAGTTTACTGACTCTCTTGGCTTCTGGTCCTTTTTAGAAATCAGTAATTAGATAAAAGACCCTAATGGAGTCTACCAGAGATCTCTGTGGCATTTGATTTGTTTGGCTATATCAGGTTCCATCATATGATTTTTGAACCAGAGTGGCGAGGAGTCCTGTGGAACCTTATAGACTAACCGAAGTGTTGGAGCATAAGATGCATCTGACAAAGTGGGTCTTTGCCTACCACAAGCTTATGCTCCAACACTTCGGTTAGTCTATAAGGTGCCACAGGACTCCTCGCCGCTTTTGCAGATTCAGACTAACACGGCTACCTCTCTGATACTTGAACCAGAGTGTCATTTTCTACAATAAGGCTCTGATTCAGCAAGGCATATAAACATGTGCCTAAATTTAAGACAATCAGTAGCCCCACAGGTTTAGAAGCATAAATGGGAATAGGCACCCAACTGAAAGTCAAAGTGCCTAAATTAGTCATCTAATCCCCTCAGTTCATCTGAAAATATTCCTCAAAATCGTAGTTGTGTCATAAAGCCCGATACCTGCAAAGTTTGTTATGCGGTGGGCAAAAAAAAAAAAAATTATATACAAGCAATAATATTTTCTGTATCCTGCATGTTATGCAGAAATTATATTCTATATCATTATTAGAAAAACAAACTGGAAAATGTTCATTTTTCACTGCTTAGTCCTTCTGCTGGAGTAAACTCAGCTGTAAGACCCTTGCTACAGAAGGTCTAGCTACAACTTCCTCTGTGCTGTGGGTGCAGAGACAGGGCTAAGGGTGTGACAGAGGGGTGATTATCATAGAAATAAGAATTGTAGAACTGGAAGGGACTTCGGAAAGTCATCAAGTCCATCTCCCTAAGCTGAGGCAGGACCAATTCAACCAAGAGCATCGCTGACAGGTGTTCTTGGCCTGCCATAACCTGTTCTTAAAAACCTCCAATAATGGGGGTTCCACAGCCTCTCTTGGAAGCCTATTTCAGAGCTTATCTCCCCATAATATTAGAATGTTTTTCCTACTGTCTAAACTTGATCTCCCTTGCTGGCAATTAAGCCCATTACCATCTTATCCTACCTCCAGTGGACATGGAGAACAATTGATGGAGTCCTCTTTTGGAGAGCTGACAGCCTGCGTGGGCCCTTGGGCAAGGTGGGGGAGGGTGACTCTGCACTCCTGGAAGGGATGGGGCCTCAGACCGAAATGGGGGGGCAGCAACCCCTCAGTGTCACCTAGAGTGTGGCACACTCCCTTCCCAGCCCTCTGAGCCACATGGAGCACGCCATGTGGTGCTCCAGTGGCAATTTAAAGGACCCAGGGCTCCAGCTGCCATTGTCACTGAAGCAGCGGCACTGGCCAGGAGCCCTGGGCTCCTTTGAATCATTGCCTCCCCCGCCATCAGAAGGCCTATATCCGAAGGCTGTTATCAGATCCCAACTTAGTCTTTCTTTCCTCCGATTTTTTTTTCTTTAATCCTTTCCTCCTAGGTTAGACTTTCTAAACCTTTTATTATTTCATTCTCCAGAGAAGAGCAACAAAAATGATTAAAGGTGTAGAAAGCATGACCTATGGGGAAGATGGAAAGAATTGTCCTTGTTTAGTTTAGAAAAGAGAAGACCGAGAGGGGACATGATAGCAGTTTTCAAGTATCTAAAAGGGTGTTACAAGGAGGAGAGAGAAAAATTGTTCTCCTTCGCCTCTGATGACAGGACAAGAAGCAATGGGCTTAAATTGCAGAAAGGGAGATTTAGGTTGGACATTAGGAAAAAATTCCTAACTGTCAGGGTGGTTAAACACTGGAATAAATTGCCTAGGGAGGTTGTGGAATCTCCATCGCTGGAGATATTTAACAGCAGGTTGGATAGACGTCTATCAGGGATGATCTAGATGGTGCTTGGTCCTGCCGTGAGGGCAGGGGACTGGACTCGATGACCTGTCAAGGTCCCTTCCAATTTCAGGATTCTATGACTATTTTTGTTGTTCTCCTCTAGACTCTCTCCAGTTTGACCGCATTTTTTCTAAAGCACAGAGCTGAGAAAATGGGACACTGTATTGCCTCTAAGGCCACACCAGCACTGAGTTGAATGGGACATTTATCTCCCATGTTATACAGCACAATCCTGTTAATAAATCTCAGAGTGTGATTGGTCTTTTTTGATACTGCATCACATAGTTGATTTGTGCAACGTGTGACCCACTATAATCCCTAATCCCCAGATCCTTTACAGCAGTACTTGTCCGTTTCGTAGCTGTGCATGTGATTTTTTTTTCCTAAATGAAGCACTTTGCATTTGTCTTTATTGAATGTGACCTTGTTCAATTCAGAGCAATTCTGCAATTTGTCAAAGCCCTTTTGAGTTCTAAGCCTCTCTTCCAAAATGCTTGCAACCCTACCCACTATGGTGTCAGTATAAACCTACTCTCCACTCCATTATCCAAGTCATCTATTGACTCGTATCAGAACTAGGGTTGATACCCCACTAGTTATGCACTCCCAACTTAACAGTAACCACTGATTCAGTGAGTACAGTCTCTCAAGCAGTTGTACATCCACCTGTACCAGATTTCCTTAGTTTGCTTATCAGAATGTCATGCGGGTCTGTGTCAAAACTCATAGTAGGCAGAAGATATTGCAAACACTGATTCAGGGCATCTTCATAGCAGCCTTTCCCAGCATGGCTCCATCTATCTAGACAAGATCTTTATGCGGCTAACACACCATAGTATCTGAGCTCCACCTCACAATCTTTAAAGTATTTACCACCCTCTGAGGGAACAGCTACACTGAAGCTATAGGTGTTATTTCCAGCTCGGGAAGATATACACTCACTAGCTTTGATCTAGTTAGCACATTAAAAATAGCAGCATGCCTACAGTGGTAGGCTACCTGAGACCTTAGGTATGTAGTCTACCCTGCTGCCTGCACTGCTGTGGCTCTGGTGCTGTTTTTAGTGAGCAATGTCAATCAAAGCTAGAACACATATGTCTACCCAAACTCCAGCGGGAGCTACCAACTTAAACACAACAAGGAATAAACTGGAAATTTAGGGTCAGATCCTCAGCTGGTATAAGGCAGTGTGATCCGGTTTAAGTCAATGGAGTTATAAAGATTTCTACCTGTGGACGACATGGTCCTTACGCTCAATACTAAATACTATTCTTAACACCATAAGTGCATCTACATTGCACCCGCAGCTCGAAATAAGCTATACAATCTGAGCTATGCAAATTACGTAGCTTATTTCAAGAAATAGCTTTCTTTCAAAATTTGACGCTGTCTACACAGCACCACATTTCAATACAGAGCGCTATTCCAGAACATCCCTTAATCCTCGTGGAAGGAGGTTTACTGGGACGTTGGAATAGCGCACCGGTTATTCTGAAAGCTATTTTGAAATAACAGGTGCGCTGTCAAGATGCAGAAAATGCTATTTCGGGATACCAGAAGTATCCCAAAATAGCGCTGCTATCTAGACGCACCCTAAAAGTGCACATTTCAGATGTTCTAATGAAAGTGATGTGTTCCACTTTCCAGAGGAGGACAGAAGGAGACGTCCAAGAAGTAGTTATTGCTTCGGATTTTGTAGGAAAAAGTACTTTGAGGAAAACACACAGACATCCTTTGCACAAAAATAGTGACATGGCAGCAAAAATAATTGCCTGGGCAAAAGGCCAATTAATACCTCAATGTTCATAAACATGCACATTGTTATGATGCACTTGTGATCTCTGCCATTGAGCATTCCTTCAGTATGGCTCGTGAATCCCTTTAATTTATCACACAGTGAAAATAAAACGATAGTATCAGTAATACCAAGATATAACTCTTATTAACGATGACAGCCAGAAAGACATCAAGTCACAAGTACATGAAAAGTCAAAACATGCCAATGACAGTAACAAAGCAAAAAAATCAAAGCCCAGGCTTTTCCAGAATTGATTAGGAATCTCAAGACAGTTGGCTGTACCATAATATACTAGACTATGGTTTTATTGCTTTTGTACTGATACTCTATAAAGATTTTTTTTTTCTCATGCACCACAATAGATACATTTCCTATTGGCCTCATTCACTTTTCAGGGTCTCCTTCAATTTTTATAGAGGCAGATCAAACAAGATCCTCCCTGTTTGGAGAGTCAACAGGATGGTATGAATGACATCAAAATTGTGTGTGGTCTTTAAAGCAGCTACTCTGCCTTGTACATGTGTGCACACAGAGAATTTTACACTGTATGAAACAGCTGCCTTTTTATAGCTAGCTTTCTCATAGATTATACCCATCACTTATAGAGTTCCCAGTTTATATTTGTTATGCATGTTACACATCAAAATAAATCTTACCAGACAACACAGAAGGCTAAGATCCAGGCTACTTTATTTTTAGTGGCTATGATATCAGGTAAGTGAAATACTCCTGCTAAACGCAAAAAGATTTCTCCATGACCCAAAGATGAGAAAACACTACTGACGGGACTTGTTTTCATACAGTGATCTGTGTTTTCTATGTTTTGTGAGTGCTCAGTAGAACAATATTGTTTTAATTTTTCACTTTCAGTTAGTATCCTCAGAAAGGTGCAAACTCCCACAGATTTGATATTTTACTTCTCCACCCAGGCAGAAAAAATGTTGTTTTTTTTTACTTTGGAACTGTTACTTAAATAACTTGCTGTGTTATTTAACCAGGGGACTATTAGGAGAAGTGGTATTCCCACCTTTCTCTCAAAAGTATTACATACACACACTCACCCAGATTCTCAGGCAGGTGTAATATGCTGTAGCACCAATGAGGTTCAAAGAGCTATGTCTATTTATAGATTGCAGATCTTGTCCACTGTATGCAAGGCAAACTTTACATCCTTTTTGAGCTTTGTTTCTCACAGAGAAACAAATTCACAGTCTAATATTGGCTTTTCCTAGGGCATTCTCCATACAAACACCACTTTCTCTCTTCCAGACCTCAGGTCCCTCTGTCCAAGAAGCTATTTCCACACTCTATATCCAGGCTGAGGTTAACAAGCGACACTTGCCACAGTGATTCAGCAAGAATCTCTTCAGCAAAACCCTGTGAGATTCCAGCAAGTGCTAACAGAATGGGTCCACAGAAGCAGCCCACCATAATGCAGCAAAAATAGAAATGGAACTCAGATATTTTGGAAATCTAGAGTGTCACACCTCTGATGACCTCCAAGCACTTTATGAAAATAAGTTAGTTTTCAAACAGTTATATGCATTAGTACATAGGGAACATGTTATAACTGTATGCACAGTTAAAAAAAGAAACAAAGAATACTAAATCCAATTTACTGCTGGCGGATTTAAACCAGATGCATAAAATTCCCTAACTTGAAATCTGGCAAAGACAGAGGCACCATTATCCCTCCTTTTAACATAAATCAGATGGGATTAATAGTGTGGGCTGGATTTCTTAAAATAACTTATCTAAAGCCACTAATTCCACCAACGTCACCACTGAACACACTGTTGAGCACACATAAGAACATAAAAATGGCCATACGGGGTTAGACCAAAGGTCCATCTAGACCAGTATCCTGTCCTCCGACAGTGACCAATCCCAGATACCCCAGAGGGAATGACCAAAACAGGTAATCAACAAGTGACCCCCTCCCCTTTCGCCCATTCCCAGCATTTGACAGAAGCTAAGGACACCATCCCTGCCCATCCTGGCTAATAGCCATTGATGATCCTAACCTCCATGAATTTATCTAGTTCTTTTCTGGACCCTGTTAAAGTCCTCATCTTCACAACATCCCCTGGTAAGGTGTTCCACAGATTGACTGTGCATTGTGTGAAGAAATACTTCCTTTTTTTTGTTTGAAACATCCTACCTATTAAATTTCATTTGGTGACCACTAGTTCCTATGTTATGGGACCAAGTAAATAACTTTTCCTTATTTACTTTCTCCACACCGGTCAAGATTTTGTAGACCTCTATCATATCCCTCCTTACACTCCTCTTTTCTAAGCTGAAAAGTTCTAATTTTATTAATCTCTCATATGGCAGCCGTTCCAAAACCCTAATAATTTTTATTGCCCTTTTCTGAACTTTTTCCATTGACATGATATCTTTTTTGAAATGAGGTGACCACCTCTGCCCGCAGTATTCAAGATGTGGGTGTACCATGGATTTATATAGAGGCACTAAGATTTCTCTCTGTCTTATTTTCTATCCCTTTTTAATGGTTCCAGACATTGTGTGTGCTATCCACAATGACTCCAAGATCTCTATCTTGAGTGGTAATCGCTAATTTAGTTCCCATCATTTTATATGTATAGTTGGCATTATGTTTTCCAATATGCATTACTTTGCATTTATCAAAATTGAATTTCATCTGTCATTTTGTTGTACAGTCACCTAGTTTCATGGGATCCTTTTAAAGCTCTTCACAGTCTACTTTAATCTTAACTATCTTAAGCACTTTAGTACCATCTGCAAAATTTGCTGCCTCATTGTTTACCCCATTCTACAGATCATTTATGAAAATGTTGAATAGGATTGGTCCCAGTGCAGAAGCTATGTTGACTTTTCCCCAACAAGTTATGTCCAGCCATGTGTCTGACAATTCTTTTCTTTACTATAGTTTCAATCAATATTCCTAGTACTGAAGTTAGACATACCAGTCTGTAATTGCCAGGATTACTGCTAGAACATTTTTTGAAAACTGTTGTCACATTAGCTATCTTCCAGTCATTTGATACAGAAGAGGATTTAAAAGATAGGTTATAAAACACAGTTAGTAGTTTCACAACTTCACATTTGAGTTCTGTCAGAACTCTTAGGCGAATGTCATCTGGTCCTGGTAACTTGTTACTGTTTAGTTTATCAATTTGTTTTAAAAGCTTCTTTAATGACATATCAGTCTGGGACAATTCCTCAGACCTGTCACCTAAAGAGAATGGCTCAGGTATAGGAATCTCCCTCACATCCTTGGCCATGAAGACAGATACAAAGAATTCATTAAGTTTCTCCACAATTACCTTATCCTTAAGTGCTCGTTTAGCATCTTGAGCAGCCAGTGGCCCCACTGGTTGTTTATCAGGCTTCCTGCTTCTGATGTTCAGTAGACTTCCGATAATCCGGAACCTTTGGGACCTAGGTGGTGCCAGATTATCGGATATGCTGGATTATCAGGAGGTACTATAAAATGGGTATATATATATACTGTATACAGTATATACCCTATATAAAATGTTTTTAACCCTTTTTATTATACATACTGTATACAGTATACTATAATGTTTTAGTTTTTTTAACCCTTTTTTACCCTTTTCACTCGGTTCAGCTGCTGCCTTGTGACTCGTTTTTTGCCGAAGCTCACTGACTAGGCTCTTGCCATTTTGATGCCGGACTATCGGGAGTGCCATACAATTGGATGCCAGACTATTGGAGTTTTACTATACTTAGCCAAAAATTCAAAAAGTAATAGAATTTTTTAACTGTTCTTCCAATTCTTTTTTGACCTTCCTAATTATATTTTTTACACATCATTTGACAGACTTTCTATTTTCTTGCTCCTTTCTATTTTCCTCACTAGGATTTAACTTCCACTTTTTAAACCAGACCTTTTTTTAATCCGTCACTGCTTCTCTCACTTGGTTGTTATGCCAGGGTGGCACTTTTTTGGTTCTCTTACTGTGGTTTTTTTTTATTTGGAATTTATGTTTAAGTTGATCCTCTACTATGGTGTCTTTCAAAAATTTCCATGCAGCTTGCAGGGATTTTACTTTTGGCACCGTACCATTTCATTTCTGTTTTCCTCATTTTTGTGTAGTTCCCCTTTCCGAAATTCAATGCCACAGAGTTGGGCTGCTGTGGTGTTATTCCCAGTATAGGGATGTTATATTTAATTATATTATGGTCACTATTGCCAAGCAGTCCAGCTATAGTCACCTCTGACACCAGATCCTGCGCTCTACTTAGGACTAAATAAAAAATTGACTCTCCTCTTGTGGGTTCCAGAACCAGCTGCTCCAAGAAGCAGTCATTAAAGGTATCAAGAAACTTCATCTCTGCATCCCATCCTAAGGTGACGTGTACCCAGTCAATATGGGGATAGTTGAAATCCCCCAATATTATTCATGTTTTTTACTTTTATAGTCTCTTTATCTGCTGGGGCCCATTCACTTATCATACAGGCCCACCCATCTCCAATCCTGCCTCTGCTCCTGATAGAGCATGGGGGCTTGCCCATTTCTGTCTGATGCTCCAGCTAGGCCAGGGGAATGGGGTCAGGTCCAGAGATTTTTTCCTGTGGAAAATGGGTGGAGGTCAGGGCTTGCCCCTGTTCATCTGACCAGTGTTCCAGTGAGGAGTAGGGTTGGAGCACCAGGCTTGCACTGCTCCAGGGGAGCCCAATGGGGACAAGGAGGCTTGCAAGCCACAAACTCCACTCCCTGTCAGAGCACCAGGCAAGTGGAGCAGGGGAAGCCCTGGTGCTCTGACCCTGCTCCCCGGTGGGAGCGCCAGATGGCAGCCCCGGACCCCACTCCCCTGGCCCAGCTGGAGCACCAGAAAAGGGGCAAGCCCCTGTGCACCATCTAGAGCAGAGGAAGGGTTGGGAGTAGGTGGGCCTTTATGCTAAGTGAGCGGGCCCTGGCTCACCCAAGGCTACTCCCCAAAATAAGATCGGTATCAAAGAACTCAGATGAGGTGCTGAGGTATTATGAATTTTTGATGATAAACGTGTAAGAGAGAATGATGACTTCTAGTCAAATTGCACTTTTTAATTTATCTGGAAACTTCTGGCCTTCGCAGTGGGAAAAAGGTGGAACAATTTTGCTTCTGGTAACATTCTTCCTGTGACCTGTCTTTTTGTTAAGTAATTACAGTGGCCTTGACAAATATGAGTTAAGCAGTGTTGCCATGCCAACCCACATCCTTCTCTTTAGAAACATACTACTGATTCCAGAGACTGCATCTTAGAAGAAGTTTTCTACCAGTAAAATTGCTGTAGGGCTTCCTTTGATTTCAGAATTAAACTTAATGCCTTGACTTAAAGGCTATTAGGCTGAAGAGAAATCCATGGTATTAAGTACAATTATCATGGAGGTTCTATAACTGTTTTTACTTATCATGTAAGTCTTTTGGCTATGCACAGCAATTAACACATTTGGTGCCCTGTAATAAAATACCCATGGTTTTTTCCAGTGAAAGATGGCAATAACAGATGAGGAAGCCCAATGCTTTTACATTGAAAGGGTCATTGCTCTGGTGGAGAACTCAAAAAGGAACAAAAATACCTTCCACAACTAGTATTTCCCTCATTATTGCAAATTTCACCTTTTCTGCTCTTAGACTTGCCAGCATTGGCTTTTGACTAACTTAGAAACCTAAGCGAATCTATAGCTCCTATGACCAAATATTTTCATTTGTTTCAAAGATATCAAAATAAAAAACAGATGAAAGACAATCCAGACCAACTATGAAATTACTGCAAATGTGTGCATAGACACAACCAGCAAGGTTAAAAAGCAATCAGATCAATAGAGCCCCGTAACAACACACATAGTAGGAGAAAATCCAGTTGACTTCAGAAGGGTTCTAGATGGGTGCAGGAGTTCACCTGCATGGGGATCCCTGCAGGATCAGGACCATAGTGCCCTCTAGTACTGCATCTTGGAAGAAGAATATATTCTTATCTGAAGGACATATGTGTCCTAGCTTTGACTGACATAGCACACTAGAAACAGCATCAGAGCCCAGCAGTGCAGGCAGCAGGAGAGACCAAATACCTGAGTATGTACCTAGGCTCTCAGGGTATGTCTAGACTACATGCCTCTGTCGGCAGAGGCATGTAAAATAGGATACCCGACATAGTCAATGAAGCAGGGATTTAAATATCCCCGGCTTCATTAAAATAAAAATGGCCACCGTGCTGTGTCAGCTCAGCTCATTGTCGGCACAGCGCGGCAGTCAAGACACGGATCAGTCGACAGGGGAAGCCTTTGTCGACCGTTCCTTTATGCCTCGTGGAACGAGGTTTACAGGAGCAGTCAACAAAGGCTTCCCCTGTCAACCGATACGAGTTTTGACTGCTGCGCTTTGCCGACAACCAGCTGCGCTGGCACAGCGCAGCGGCCATTTTTATTTTAATGAAGCCGGGGATATTTAAATCCCAGCTTCATTGACTATGTCGGGTAGCCTATTTTACATGCCTCTGCCGACAGAGGCATGTAGTCTAGACATACCCTCAGCTAGCCTGGCACTGTAGGTAAATATTCATATTTATCCTGTTTCCCACTACTTTCTTATCAGTAAAATCCCTCCCTTCGCTCCCCCCAGCCCCCCATGGGGAATATTATATCCTGAAGGTGCTTTATATCATTATAAGCTATTTCCGTATGATAAAGGAAATAAGTTGTATGGGTATAAGGCATATTAATAGCAACTTAACTGTGTCCACACAGGTAAGGCTGTAATAGTATAACCGTGACAGTTAATAACACTTAGTATAACCATGACAGTTAAAAAATAACACATAGCTGAAATGATTATGCCAATACCAAATCTGTGTGTAGATCTGGCCTTGAGAAATAATGTTTTCTTTGCTATCCTACCAGAGCAGTACAAGAGTGTAGTGTTTCAAAAGAAAGCAATGGGAACACATTTGAGGAACCCTACAGTTTTAATACAATAGATTCATATAGGAAGTACAAAAAAACCCTTGTAAATTGATGTAATAACACAGACACCATTTCTACAGAAGCAATCACATCTGAATCTACTGTTTATTTATTAAAGTGATAACATTATCCCTTGGAAACTAAACAACATATTCCCAACAGTGTATGTGACAATGTTTAAACACACATTTTGCCAATAAGTTGTGAATTTAACAACATAATATTCAAAAAATTCCCACATATTTTAGCTGATATGACTAGAATGACAAATTCTGTCCAAGCATCTCCTGGTATTATTCCATATCCATAAAACTCACACCAGAAGAATTCTAAAAGGAATAAGCCCATTGCAAGTGGGGAAGTTTAGTTGAGGTGAAAGATATTTTGGATGTTTCTCAAAGGGACCTGAGAGCATTTTATGGACCCATTGATACCTGATCCCTGCCTTCAATCAAGCTACAGCAATGATGAACAAAAGTAACCAGGCTTTCACAATGGACAGCAGCAGCGAAACCGACAGAAACTTAACTTGTATTTTGGTTTCTTCAGCTAAATGTGGAGAAGTAGCATGTAAAAGATGACTACCTGACTAATCTCAAACAAGGGGTCATATTGCAATCAATAGGACCGAAAATGAGAGACAAGCAAGCAAGTTTCAGTCTTTAGTGTGGAAGACTTGCACAGTTTTATTGAAATTGAATTAGAAGCCAATAGCAGAGGGAGTTAATGAAGGCTGGAAACTGATAAATATAGTTTCTACATAGGAACAATAGACTTTACTTTTGACTCCAGCTGTAGAGATACAAAAAACATTGATAAAGAGCAAGTGCACAACATTAAGCGAATATTGACTTCTGTTTCAGTCAAGATCACAATGCATTGAACAAAAAAGGCCATATTGATTGAGGCAAAGACCAATATTTACCTCAAGGAACAATGCATCTTGATGCTGACCAAAGCCAAAAGTCAATACATGCATTTTTACATACAATCTATTACAAATTTGTGTCATGGATTTCTATGCACAGTGTACTCTAATTTTATACTTAAACTCAGAAGTAGTTTTATGTTTCTGTACCCAGGTAGACAATGCATTCTAGCTTGTTACAATAGCTTATTGCACACCCATGCTGGCAAATTTGTATTAGATTAAAAACAAATAAACATTTTGAAAAATATGCTTTTAAGAAACATCTTCTAAATAGAGACAGTTTGCCAATTTTGGCAAGTTTTTCAGTCAAGAGTTTCAAGGCTGTCAATTTTTCTCAGAATTCAAAGGAAACAATTTTTCAAACATCAATACAAACCAATTTTTACTCCACCATAATTTACCTGAAAATAAATACAGTGAATCAGATCTACAAACTCTATTTATATATTTCAGCTCAGAACTGTGATCAACTCCTAAATCCCTATATGCTTCTACTTTATTATGTATTGATTTAAAAAAAATGAAAATAGGAAGTCCAGACAGGTGCATCCTCAACCAACATTATAAAAACAAACCAAGCAGTTGGATAATGGAATTCTAGAACCACTCCCAACCACCTGATTGCCACTAAAGCTCAAGACAATAGATGGACATTGAAATATATCTGGAAGGTCAACAAAAGCATATTATTGTGAAATTAAGTGGAAGATGAGATGCTCTTCATTGAAAGTGTTCTGCCATTAAACCCTTATAAGCCAGGTTATAGATAACTAACAGTTCTACTGATTACAGCTATGGCAATATCACCATAAGGACTTGTCTTTCCCACTTTTAAGCCCTGGGAGAGAGGCAGTCTCTCCTGTAGGTAGGCCCCAAGCCATATAGGCCTTTTAGGTCAAAACCAACATCTCTAGGAAACAGCCAATACAGATTACATGTGTATGAATATTTGCATTCTCAGAGAAGTACATGACTTACAAAGGGGCAACTGCAGTCTGCATCGACTTTATAGCTCCAAATGGTCTTACACCATTGAGAAGCAAGCTGTAGAAAAATAGACTCAAGTCCATTCAGTACAACACTACACATGACAGAGGGAAATAGTAGCACTTATTAAATATGTGAAGGAATTTGTGCACGTCCGAATCCTGTTTGAACATGTAGCAACTGAAAATCAATTCATGCAGACATTTCAGTTTTAATGCCTGAAAAAGTTTCAGTCTCCACATCCAACTGTACAAAACACCCTCTCCTTCAAGTTCCCTTTTACAGAGGATGCCTTCTTGGTTGTATGCACTGAGCCCAGGAATTTCAAAGGCGACTGTATTAGTGTGTGTGTTGCTCAAGTCAGTGAACATTTTATCCATCTGTTTTTAAAATATTTTCATATCAATATGTTGCTTATAAAAGCCAGATTGAAATCCCCAGATGCAGATTATTTCTGTTTAGTCAGAGAAGAGATAAAATATCAGTGTCTGTCCTGAACTGAGGGAATTATTTGCAAGGGGTGGAGGGTAATTTATTTAATCACTGTGACAGTTCACTAGCCTGCATCTCCACAGACACAGATGGACAGAGAGCCAACAACTTATTCACACAGGCCTCCAAAGAGCCACCTTATGATCACGACTTACACTTGTAAGATAATGATGTCTTGAATCACAACTAAGATCTGTGCAAGAGGGAAAATATTATACAGCTCAGTAAAAACCATAACTAGTCAGAAAATAAAATCTCCGTGCTACAGGAAATTCTGTTATTTCCACAAGTTTTCATCCTCAATCAATCAAGATACAAACTTTTGTGGAAAAAAAGTTCTGAAACAAAATATTTCATTTCAAAATCACATTTTAATTTAAAATGACTTTTCAAAACTAAACATTGCAGTTCATTCCAAACAATGCTTCAGAAAAATTGAAAAAAAAATATTGAAATCAACATTTACCTCATGGAAATTACTGATTTCATTTAAATCATAATTCTTCAATGAAAAAATCTTTTTGTGGAACATTTCTAACAGATTTAGCAACAACATGAACACAGGACTGGATTGTGGTCATGATGAAAGCACCCGCTGCTGGGATTGTTTCTGCTACCAGAATCTGAGATTTAATATAGGGTTCCAGACTGCTTCTGTTCAACACTAACATAAATCTAGTCATAACCTTCAGTTGAAACAGATGGTGCATACCTGATGAACTGATAGCAGTTCTCCTCTGGCTGCACAGAAATGAAGCATCTACTTGTAGGTCACGCAATGACAAAAGTCAGACCTATCTTTCCATACTCTGGCTGATTTTTTTACCTCTGTACTAATACTGTTGCAGTACCAACCTCAGGGCAGACTGTGAGGAACCTGAACACAAACCCCAAACTGGTTTCAATAAACTTAAATTTCACCAAACCAATTATCAAGTGTCAACTTCTCAGACACTGTAACAGTCTTAATGAGGCATCAAAGGCAGACTAGAGAACCCAAGGAGACTATCTTACCATGCAAGTGAGTGTACCTTTGTGACAGATGATCCCAAGAATGACAGCAACACTCATGTTACCCCCATTCCCAAAGGGCCAGTCTGTTGCCCCAGGTTAACTGCACCTTAGATATCACATTTACATCTTTTTTATAGTTTATTACAGGACTAGCTCATTGAAAAAGGAAACAAGACAAGTAATTTACAAGGTTAAATTAGGCAACAATCTCAATTTTCAAAAGGTAATAGAGCTTCTATAACAAGCAAGCACTATGTGTCCATTAGGACTAACTCAAACTAAGAAAACACTTTAAAAAATGAATAGTCTAGCAGCACCTTAAAGACTAACAAAACATGTAGCTGGTATCATGAGCTGTCGTGGATACAAGATCCATGATACCATCTACATGTTTTGTGAGTCTTTAAGGTGCTGCTGGACTATTCGTTGTTTTTGAAGTTTTTCCAGTTTCAGACTAACTCAGCTACCCCTCGGAAGCTTTCAAACTAAGGAGCTGGGGATCTCTTCCTTATGCCTAGAAACACTTCACCATTCAGATTCCAATAAGCACAGAGATGACTAGTTCCTTTTGTTTGGTGTTTTTATCCCCCTCCTGCTATGTGCTGAGTGGTGAACTCAGCTGATGGAAGGAGTCCACTTGCATGATTCATCTTCACCGGGAAGAGCACAGAGCAGCAAAGTCTTTTGTTCTTCTGTTGAAGGTATGTAAGAAAATTACAGCTGCAATGTCCATCAATACCGGGTTGGGGCATAATGCTTTCTGTTGAAAATCATCCCTTCACACTAATTAACATCTCTCTCCTGTCCGTGACTTACACAGTCACAAAGGTTCACAATGCAGCTGCTCAAATGTTATTTTACATTATGTGCTGCAGATGTTATAAGTGCAATTAGTGAATGCAGACACTTACAATTATTCAATGGAAGCTAAACATTCTTATATTTCTAGTATCTATTCTAATATTATTAGCATAAAGGTAAGCCAGATTGAGCCAGCTATTTGTTTATCTGAGACATAGGATCCTATCATTATGCGTTATTAGGAACTGGCATGTCCTTATAAATAAGGCACATAAACAAAAAGACATGCATTGTATACTTAAGTGGGCAGCTAGGTTTATAGGCAGGCCTGCTAAGATGGGGGTGGCGAGCAAAGGCAACAGTTACACCAGGGCCCACCTATTCAAAAGGGCCCAAAGCTCCTGGCCACCACCCCATGCCCTTTACATCACTGACGGAGCACTGCACTGTGCACTCCAGGCAGCACAAAGGGTCTAGCCCCACTCCTTCCACCAGAGGCCCCACCCCCTCCAGGAGCATGGAGCAGCCTCCCCCCTGTCTTGCCCAGGGGCCCACCCAGGCTGTCGTCCCTACTGTTTTTAAGTGATTAACTGTTTAATGACCAAGGTGCAGAGAGAGGGGTTGAGATCTCGGAATGCTAGAAAAGATGAAGTGTCATTTATTGGCAGGTGGAATGGACTTGCTACTACTGTGATGTTGCATTTGACCTTTTAAAGTACAGTGAAATTGAAGGCAAAGTGTTGGGATTCAATTCACACTGTATAGCGGACTATGAGACTCTAATAGTATTCACAATTAGAGATAACCTTTCACTGCAGTGCTGCTGATGGCGATGATGGAACAGGGTTTCTGAGTTTTAAGGGACAGACATTCCATAACTTGATTACATCTCTCTTTGTAATTAACTGGTATGCAAATACAATCAAATCTTGGGGGTGACATTCTTGAAGAATAACAGTTCTCCCTGCCTTATGATTTCAGTGTGCCTTGTCTCAAGGCAGTCCCTGTCAATTGAATTTAATGACTGCAAAGGTCTTTTGGCTGACTCAGAGGTCCCCTGGTCCATTCAAAGAGATGTTGCATTGAGACATTTCTGAGAGAGGAATGGTGCCTATGTGCTCCCAGATGTGTTTTTAAATACACAAATCTAATGTCTCTTATTTAGAAAGTCTAATATTGCTTCAGGCCATTTTGTTCTACCAAAGGAACGTACTTTGTGGTTTTGGTGAACAAAGCTAAAATGATGTTTAACGTCCATTGATAGTATAGATGTATAATTTACTTGTGAAAATCCAAATGGGAATGTAGAAAGACTGAAGTGTAGTGCTTTTTGGTTTTGTGACACAATTACCCAAATATTTATTTCAAATCTATGTTAGCTTCATTTACAGTGCCCTGCTCTGTAGTATCTAACCTGTAGATTCTTTTAAACTTGTTAGATACAGACCTTAGCACGCACAAATCTTTATGGCTGACATCTTTTTCATTCTGAGCCGTTTTGATCTCTTCTACCCAGAACCAATGCTTTAGAGTAAAGGCAACACCCAGCTAGAAGTCAAGTGGAGCTGATTTTTGGAGGTAGTGCTGGAAAATCAGGGTGACCACATGATTTAATCAGGGGAATAAATAACCTTTCAATGACTGAAAACATTCCCTTTCAGAACTACAGTTTCTTCCATTTACACTCAGAAATGTAGACTCAACGTTTGTCTTAAGTATGTTTGCTTTTATTATTATTATTATTATTGCTAGTAAAGCTGCCATAGAGAATTTGATAAGCACAAACACTAGCATTCAATATATATTTGATTGATTTTGGTGTCAGGAGTAGAGCTTTTCTCCCAGACAGGGCATATACATGTATTTGAATTATTTCATTGCAGAATGAGACTGTTGGGAGCTATGTGACAGACACAAATGAAACTGATGGTTTGCAAATGAATCTGTGATAGGAAGACATGATAATTCAGTGGAAGACTAATCTTGGTTTTAACGTGCTGAATTAGGACTCAGGAGATCTGGCTTCAGTTCTTAGCTTGCCAATGACTTCTTAGCGATCGAAGGGAGTTCTTAATCTCCCTGTGCCCCAATTCTGACATTCCACCTGCATTGTATAAACTGTAAGCTATTTGGGGGTGAGGGCTTTTTACTATGGGTATGTCCACACTACGGGACGTCAAATTAAGATAGGCAACTTCACCTACATTAATTGTGTAGCTGAAGTTGAAGTAGCTTAACTTGGCTTTTGGAGCTGTCTACACTGCAGAAAGTCGAAGGAGGAACACACTTCCTTTGATTTCCCTTCTCATGAAAGCAGGGTTACCAGCATGGACTGGAGTGCCCCTCTCACTTCAAATTAGCTGTCTTAACTAGACCACTAATTCGAACACTGGAAGATTGACAGCACCAGCTTTGATCTTCCTTTGTAGTGTAGATGTACCCAAAAGGTACGTCTACATTACAGGACAAAATCGAATTAAGATATGCAACTTCAGCTACATCAATTATATAGCTTAAGTTGAAATAGCTTAACTTGGCTTTCGGAGCTGTACACAGCAGGAAGTCGAAGGAAGAACATGCTTCCTTCAACTTCCCTTACTCCTTGTGAAATGAGGGTTACAGGATTCAGAGTAAGAAGTCCTCCAGCTCAACAGTATTTCAAAATAATGGCTTATAGTGTAGACATGCACTGTTATTTTGGAATTATTATTCTGAAATAATGCTGTTGTGTAGACATACCCTACACACTGCCTCATACAATAGGCTAAGTTCCAATTTTCATTAGAGCCTGTAGACATTACTTTTATATAAGCTGCAACTCTAGTGAGTGGTATCTACCTTACTCTAATCCAAATCTACCGAGTAGAATTTTTCATTTAAATTAGCATCCTGCCTCCTCAATTACAGTACTACTGCTACTAACAGCAACAACAAACACTGTGGCATGTGCATTAATACCATACACTCAAAAACTTTTCGCTATTAAATCACTTGTTAAAGACAAGACCAGACATCATTGCAAATGAACAATAAAGCAGTAGAAGCCACACCAGCACTCAATTTATCATGAATAACAGTTACAAGTGTTAGCTAAAAATTTATCTAGTCCACGACTACAAAGATCAAGGGATATAATTGGCTAGCTTACTTCAAATCCTTTTGTAATGCAAGTTCCAAATCTTTGCTGATAGATATTCATGAAGCAAAAAGGTAGCACATTCTACTGGACACAGATATAAGCAATCATCATTCTTACACAATACAATCTTTTCCACTGGCAAATCATAGGATTAAGTTTAATTGAAATTATGAATCCCTTTTACCTAAAATGTTTTAGTTAACTTAGTGCTGGTCAAGAGTACAGTATGGCTACTGCTGTGCTTGAATGCCTTATTTAAGATACTTGGTGAGAAATATCAATGCAAAGTTCCTACCACCATTCCATTAATGTGCTTCAAATATGGTACCTGTAACCATCTCTATCAACTCATTCTTCCTGTCTTTTCACTACTCGTCTCTCTATGGAGATTAACAATAATGCCAATGATGGTGACTTTTTCTTCATAATGTGAATGTAGAACTCAAAAATTATAAAATGTATGTTATTGTAAAAATAGACTTTTGGAGCATATAGCAGCTATTTTACATAGGATTAGATGGAGTGTCAGATTATATTTTCCAGCCTCCTTGCACTGGAAGATTTGTGTAGAAAGGCAATGCCCTTGATTATGGCCACTCGTGTTACGATTGTCATAGTTTCAGGTATAAC
Source organism: Rafetus swinhoei (assembly GCA_019425775.1). Classification (NCBI taxonomy): domain Eukaryota; kingdom Metazoa; phylum Chordata; order Testudines; family Trionychidae; genus Rafetus; species Rafetus swinhoei. The sequence continues at coordinate 43,281,182 of CM033436.1, read as the reverse complement.
TGCACCTTTGATTCCCCCTCCCCTTGGCCCACTTTGAGGGCACCCACTTAAGGTGACCAGACATCAGCCCTTTGCATGTGCAGCTGCATTTCACTCTCTCTAGACCAGACTTTAGGCTAGCAGTTCCTCTGATCCAGCTCCTCAGGGTCTCTCTTTCTCCAGGAGCTACAACATTGTATAGCAGTTACCAACCAGCTTTTACAAAGCAAAGATTATTTATTCTTGGGACAAAACTATCATAGAAATCACAAATAAGAAATAATAATGGAATTTAAATGTTTAATAAAATACCAGGGAACACCCATCTTCCACATAGAATCTGTAAGCCAACATCTCTCCCCACCCATCAGCAAGGATTAGGGCCCTTCTTTAGACAAAAGGTCAGGTCCATTTCCTGAACCAAAGGAAAGACCTATTTCAGTTTGAAGTCAACCTCCATCATCTCAGGGGACAGTTCATCTCAGATGTTGTCTGCAGTCTTAACATTTTGCCTTAACTGCATCCCATAGGTTTATGTCCCAAAGGGAGAGTGGTAACCCTCTCCCATAGAGTAAAACACAGTCATAGATAAGCCATCCATAAATTCAATACCATGATCCCCAAAATGCTAAATGGGGTTGCAATATCTGTCAGAATGGCATAGTCCTGCAATCACCCTGCCTTTGCTTCTGTTCTCTTGGGACTCATTAAGATCTCCACACAGTCCAAAAGGGATGAGAACAATTTTCTATGCAAGAGTTCTACTTTGTTAAGTCCAAATAAACTTGACGTAAAGTCTTGCTCATTTGGGGGATTCAGGAGTTGAAGATAACATCTTTTCTTGGGGTTGTTTTCCAGTTTTGCCTAGTTAGGTTGTGGAATCTCCATCACTGAAGATATTTAAGAGCAGGTAAGACAGATATCAGTTAGGAATGATCCAGACAGTGCTTAGTCCTGCCATGAGGGCAGGGGACTGGACTCAATGACCTCTCAAAGTCCCTTCCAGTTCTAGTATTCTATGACCTCCTTGCTCTATGGTGGCTTGCAGTGCTTCTCCCTATGAGCATCATCCTGCAATAGAGCCCTGATGGCCATTTATCAGAACCAGATGGTCATTATTCAATTAAAGGTCTAGATGGACTAATTTCCATTAAATTAGCATTACAAGTAGCCTGGGCTGGACTCCCGTTAAAGGGGCCAACAACCCTGTGATAGTTTGGAATGCAGATGCCTAGGTAAAAGGGAGATAAGAGGTCTATGATAATAGAGACAAGTTTTTGAGCTACATAGAGTTCTTCTTCAGGTCTGGGAAAGGTGCTAAGAGTGTCATAGCTAAATACAACATTGAACATGGTTATACAACACTACATCAAAGGGACACGGCTCTGGTGAGTGGGGCATAGTCACAACAGAGTTTAGTGCTTCTGGAAGTCTGCGCAAGACCTAGGATGGTACAAACTGTGATTTGTTAATGGATTCTGGCAAAAAACAACAACAACAACAACAAAATACTCCACCATTCATGCAGCACTTCAATTAGGAAGTATAAAAATGTTTCAGTGTTAAAATGCCAGAATTCTACCTTGCTATGAACTCTGTTGTCTATATGTTTCCGTGACACCGGAGATTTTTATCTAAAAAGTCCTCCATTCCACAAAGGTGAATTGGAGATGATTTTCCAAATGTTCTACATAAAATGGCTGGCTTTTTAAATTCTTGAAATTCTAATGTATTTAAGTGGAACACTGAAGATGATTATTCCCCTTTCTCCAGGTGTAATGTACATTGACAATTCTATTAAACCATTTTATTAGCTTATCTAAAATACTGAACTAATTCTGGTTAATTCAAGATGGCTTCAAAAAGAATTGTTCAGGTCACTGGGAAACACGAGCACGGGTGTGCATTGTATTAAAGGTCCCAAGCCAGCTGAGTCTGGCACTAGGGTATTTCACAGCACTCTCCTGAGGGAAGGACCCAGCTGCAGTGTTCCAGGAATGCTTCCCGCCAGCTGTTCCAAAAGAGTTCCAATTCCAGAGAGACTATTCACTTGCCCTTTAGTTAGGTACTAAATATCTATGTTCTAACATGTCTGTTCCTGCACACAATGTACTCATCGTCGTTTAGTTATTTATTAATTATTATGTATCAACTTGACACTAGCTGTAAAAACTGTCATTTAAATTTCAAATAAAACCTATTTATTTGGTTTTATTTTCTCTATTTTTATATAAATAATTAGTTCTAATGATAGCATAAGTCATGCCTAGGAAACTGGGCATTTATTTTGGTCAGTCTTAATAGTCTAGCTGAATGATTTTGTGGTGAAAAGCAATTGAGGACCATGGTAACAGTTTCATATTTCATCCCCCTCTCTCCCTTACAAAAGTGTTTTAAAGTATTAGATACAGCATAGTGTTTGCTTAACACTAACAACAATTTTGAAAGTTATTTTGAAATGTCTGAATTTCTAAAGAACCTTTCCTTTTGAAAGCTGAGGCTACTTAGAGCTCAGTTCTAAGTACGTGACAGGGAAGGGAAAGCATTGGAGAAAAAAAATACTTTTAAGGTTTCATTTCAGTTCCTGACAAATATTTGCAGGAAAAAATGTTCATTGGCTTATTTTACCATTCTAATAAATCAAATTTTATCAGTTGTTACAGTGCTTGACAATTTTCCATTTGCCCTATGTTCTGTAAGTTTGCATATTCTCTGTGTCAAAAGCTTTTGGCTGTTCAGATTTTTTCTTCCAGTGGCAAATATCATAGGTAGATGAGTTCAGAACTCTGCATATAGAACAGGAGTCATACACACAGCTGAAGAGTTCTGTAATGTAACTGAAACCTTCTGTTGGAGCATACACTTGAGATCCTACACAGACCAGAAATTCAGCAATCTCTTACAATTTTAAGTAGGTTTCTGCTGTGAAAAGAGACTCAATAAAAATGGCATTCTGGTTTATTGGTTTTCAGTGAGTACTAACTCACATTTTCCTCAGCTTGTTTAAATAATAGGGAATCCAAACATCAAACTGTACTTTGTTTCAGGATGATGCATCATCAATTGTATTAAAAATAGTCTGTCAGCCAAATTCCATCATCAGTTACATTTTGCATTTGCCTTGAATAAAAATAAAACAGGGTGACAGAAGAGCACCCAGGGACAGAATTTTACTGAATTTTTACAGTTGGACTTAAAGGTTGAAAATGTCAGGAGAAATGGGCCCCAGTTTATTCTCCTGAAAATTATACTAATCCTGAAGTACAGATTTTCTAAAAATGTCTTTGTCACTGAGGTCTCTGAATACTCACCAACCCACTGAAGAATATGGCCTTTTAAAATATCATAGACACTTTTCAGAACAAACAGCACTTCCAGTAAATTTAGTGTTTGGAAATGCTTGTCAGTTCTGGGAGACTATCTTTAGGCTACATACACAGAGAGCAGTGGAAAATGTCTTCCTACACTGCCCCAGCCTCTGTACCTGCTCATTTGTTGGCTTCATCAACACATCACTAATTGTCACATTTGTTGGCAAATATCTATTGGTTGTACTTTCTGTAAGTGGATGCCATTTTTCTGGGAACTAGACTAAGGCTCATGGCATCAAACAATTTTCCAATAGTAGTGACCTTTTGGTCACAACTTAGCTAGTACAGATTTGAAATGATGACCTTCAAATGCAAGACTCTGAACTATGTAGTCCCCCTTACAAGATCAATTTAATAGTCACCATTTGAAAAGGTAAACAAGACAGAAGTCTCTTAAAAGGGAGACAGAAGTCTCTTTCAGCAATAACTTCTATTCTTCTTTCCTTCCTTGCTTATTCCTTCTCTCACATCCCCAACCCTCATGCAATTCATTTCCTCTTCATATTTTCTTTCCTATTGCAAACTACATCTGCTCTTGAGGTATATATCTACAATTGACTAAATTAGGAGTAGCACGTGTAAAACAAAAACAGGATATAGTCTTAGTATTTTTGTCATCTACACATCCCTAGTCTTCTTGCCATTTTTTAAGATTTCTTGTCTTCCTCCAGGGAAAAAAAGAAAGTTGACAGTACGAGAGCTACAGATTTAGATTTTCCAAGTATTCTGGTGACAATGTCAATGGGTTTATTTTCCACATTTTTTATTTGAAAACAATTGATGCAAAAATTTCTGTGTTTTCAAATAAAATATACAAATGTTACCCCAATCTCTAAGTTTGTGCTGCTCAGATAGTATATCAAGTTGTGTAACATTTTCTATTATACTTCAACCATGGGTACAAAATTGCTATAATGAAATAACTATCATTGTAAAAATACAACTCATCATTATCTGTTATAAAACAAGACAGCATGAAAAATTACTGCATGGTTAAGTTGATAGAGCATTGACCTTTCAACTCTTAGTACAAATTTTTAGTATAAGCCCAGTCTCTGAGCAAAAATGGATAAAACTTTCAAACCCTTTCAATGCAACACATCAGACAATGCAAATGCGAACCTTTGCTAAAGAAGCCCAGAGCTGACAGAGAATGGATACAATTTCTTATGTTCTTGGTCACATTGCATGTGTAGATATACATGGTATTTTGCCATTGGATAAAAACAAACATTCTCTCCCATTTCTACTCCAGAAACCAAACATTTTCCTTCAAACTCTAATCTACCACTATCAACTCCAATTTGGTCTTTAAATGTACAGATGGAGATTTGAGAACACATTTATATTTGTATGTGTTTTAAAGTACAGTGACAGAGACATGTAACTGTGTTTGTTACATAGTAGCATTATGGTAAAATGAAGGCAGAAGGGTTTTGTGGACTTGCTACTTGTGTGAAAGCAACAGAAAGGGTCACTAAAACCAAAAATTAACACCACAGGTATCCTAATAGCAGTAGACTATTTAGATCAGTCCAAAATTATGTCTTATCAGTTAAAAGAAGAGGATCAATTGATACTAGTAAGATCTTTCCCTCAAAATTTGATTTTTCCTTGATTCTCTGCAGCTGCTACATAAAGGTGAGGTGTAACATAGGCTGTATGCTTCATGTGTTTGTCTGCATATCTATCCTTACTGTCTTTGTATTATTCCAGAAGTCTTTTGAGCACTTGGACAGTAGAGTTTCAGTGGATTGGAAGTTCATGCTTCAGTAAATGCACTGGCAAGTTGGTGACCAGCTGTAATATATTCCAGAATTTTGTTTACACTGTAACATCGAATAAAATAAACTTCAGGTTTCCAAACAGGTAAAATGGTGTTCCACAGAGTCCCTCATTAAACCAGACTCAATTTAGAAAGCAGTATTATCTCTCCATCAAACCAACCTCTATACATCAAACCTCTTGGCTTGGGGGAAGTATGTCCCAGAAAAATCAACATCTCCAGGCCTCAGTAGCGCCTTTCTCTGTGTAGACCCCTGAGAAACAGCAAGCAAGGAGGTTTCAGTCCAAAGGGGAAGTTTCAGAGAGAGAGTATAACTGAGGAAAAGCAGGAGGAGAGCAAAGAAACTCTTTTGCAACCTTCTTTACAGCTGTTAGCATCTGACACCCAGTATAAAAATGTCTATAAGACAGGCAAAATGAACCCCTTACAGCCAGAAACCTGATTGCCACTGTGCTTGATGATGGTTGATTAACTTTGCTCATGATTAGGTAGGTATGGTTAGCCTAGTCTGCAAGCTTTTTGCTTGCTTGCCTGTTTGGGTTTTTGTTTGTTTTTAAAACCTTATTGGCATGGGATTTACAAGTAAAATAGATAAAAAATGAAGTCTTCCCTTCCCTAAACAAGTTCCATTATGGGGTTTTTTAACCATTTCCCATCACTATCCTCTGTGATAACAAGACACAAAATAACGAACTACATCTATTTTATCCACTCTGGGAACTACATAACCCGCTTAAGAAATGTTTTACTTAACAGGTAGTGTGTACTGGGTTTTGTCTCTCTTTTCTCTGATAGCCTGGTACATTTCCTGGGGTGCATTAGCACAAATTGGGAAAACACATTCTATTAATTAGTTTCCATTAGTTTTCTTATTTCTTTTTCTATATGCAGGATTTGAGCACTAGCATTGGAAAGCGACTAATGGATTTCCAGATAACAAAAACTACATTAAAATGGAGCCACGGTTGAGTGCACATCGGTCAGCTTAGACCTCATCTAGACTTAAAACTTTCACTATTGTAAATATGGGTTAAGGGTGAGATTTTTTTTCCCACTGTTATAGTGGTAAAAATCCTAATAAGGGTGCAGTTAGATCAAATATCAAGGTGACTTATTTCAGTCTAATTATTCTTGGCTCCATGTGGGAATTGCTATACCACTGGTAATCATCTGTATACCAATGTTACTGTGCCCTGTCTAGAAAGCTGTGCCACTTTAACTGTACCAGTATAGTTACCCAACATTGTAGTGTTGACAACCCATTAGGAAAATTCAAAGCACTAAAATGAAGAGCTGGTGCACTGAAACTTTAATGGAATAGCTTTTCTTTTTTGCTGTTTAAATGAAGCATATAAAGCAGTATTAGTCAAAACAAAGATGTCAAACTATCTGAATACAAATCACTTGTCAATTAACCATGTGTCAGTTCCACCATATCTGAGATCCTACTCATTGTCTAGCTATTCTTGGCTCCTTCAAAAAAAAAAAATGGGAGAAAGAAAACCTGAACTGCTGATTTAAAAAAACAAGCAGAATGAAAACACAATCGGGCATCAACCACACTTTCTTTTGGAAGTCCCTTTTAACAACTGAGATTCCTTGAGCAAGTCACCTAAATTCTATGCATCAGCTTACCCAGCTCTAAAATGAAATGTCATCACATACCCCATGTAGGTATTGTGAGGGTTAATGTAACTTCTGCTTTAAATTATCATATCATATCATATCATATTGTGACTGAGGGATATCTAGATTCACTTTTTTCCTCAAACCTTGTCTCTTTTTATTTCTTTTTGGTTAGGTTTCCTCATATGCCTTCCATGTGAAAAAGAGTTATAATTTGATAAGCTAACTTCTACTGCTCCTTATTTTGTCACTATTTGGTCTGAGAGGTGCAGAGACGTCAAAGAGGTGAAGAAGAAATGATACTTTGTTAGTGGAAAGCACTCTGTGTTGTTTCCTGCTCAGCTAAGAACAGAGTACTAATTTTTCCCCTCACTCCAGAAGCAGTGGTTTATTTTAAACATGACAAACTGTTATAAATTACATGGATGAAGTGTATTCAGGAGTACTTTGGAAAGAGTCATGATTGTCTAAGTAATCCAATTTATTTTTAAATGAAAAAAAATTACCTCAAATTGTTTTGATTAAAAATTTTCTTAGGACACTTTGTGTCCTTTTGTTTTAGGACAATCTAATAATCACTATCACTCTGTAGGCTTAATCTCAGGAAAGGGCTGGTATGTTTTCTGCTAGAAATGAAATGTAGAAGAATTCTCTCTCAGTAGGGATGTGTCTAGATTACATCCCTCTTTTGACAAAGGGATGTAAATTAGGCACTTTGAAATTGCAAATGAAGCTGGGATTTGAATGTCCTGCACTTCATTTGCATAATCACGTAATGGCGCTCTTTCGAAAAAGCGCCATTTCTAAAGTAAAACCGCAGTCTAGAGGCAGTTCTTTCAAAAAGGGAAGGCTTTTTCAAAAGATCCTGTAAACCTCATTTTTATTTTCGAAATGGCGCTTTTTCGGAAGAGAGCCATTACGTGATTATGCAAATGAAGCATGAGACATTCAAATCCTGGCTTCATTTGCAATTTTGAAGTGCCTAATTTACATCCCTATGTTGAAAGAGGGATGTAATCTAGACACAGCCTAAGAGAGTAGTTTTGAAGAAATGGGGTTAAGTGAAAATATTCATGGAGTTAAGTGAAAATAATATTTGGAGAAAGGACAATGGATTTAACAGACAAGTATTAATCAAAGCTGTGGGAAGGCTGATATTCCAGGTATACTAGTCAAATCCAGTGGTGGGTGACCCGCCAAAAGTTGAGAAAATGTATTGAGAAAGCACAAAAAATGGATTTAAACTTCAAGGTGTCTTCCTTCTTCTGAGTTTTAGTCTATTCAGAATTTTCTATTCAGATTTGCAGAGCCAATGTCCTCTTTGAACAAGTCCCCTAAATACGTAAAAAAAAAAAAAAACCCCACACACAGTCAGTGACTCTGTAACACAGCCCAAAATGCAGAAGAGCAAGAAAGTGGGTAGAATAGGAAACAAACTCATCTCCCCCCAAAGCATCTACTAGAAATGTGTTTATTTAAGAGGCTTCTCTTTCTGTTAAGAATTTAGCAGTGCATTTAATATTAGTAACTAATGCCATGGAAATCTGAGAAATTTCAGAGAATTTGTTTGGAGATATCCATTAGGCCGATGACTTAGCTTTTGAGATCTGCAGAAGCAGAATTGCTAATGAAAGACTAAATCATGGTATCTACTAATGTGTAGCCTAGGAAGGCTGAAATAATAGCTTCTCTGGTGGCAGCTCAGAACTATTCTGTCTAGCCTCATCCACACTGAAGAAATTTGGGAATATACAATTTTTTCGGTTACTCATTAAACTTCTGGTTTATTCTTAAAAATAAACAACTTTTTGAAAGTTTTAGCTTAGTTTTGTTGGGTTCCAGGAGGAAACTTGGCTCAGATCTTGTTTAAACTGGACAATTATACAAGTTCTTAAGTGGACCTTCTCCCCCGAGCCAATAAAGACAACTGTATTACTCTTCTGCTTAAACATATAACCACACATTTAAATGCTTTACTGGATCAGAACCTTAGCGTACTTATCACTGTACCAGCAATTTGTTAGCAGTCTTGTTGCTTGGCATTTTGAAATATGATTGATATTTTGTAAATATATCGTACTGTTCTTATACATATGCATTGATGGAAAAAGCCTTATGAAAAAGTCACAAATTAACTACTCAAAAGTTAGGAAGTGCCGTAATTACCGTTGCCTGTTGTCAGCCGACGGTCAGGGCAGCGTGTGTGTGTGTGTTTCCAAGAAAAGGTTTAACGTCCGTGTCTTTACTGCTAGGACCGGGGTCCCGTCGCAGAGAGTAGCCAGCAGGCCAACAGACGCCCCTGTTTATAGGAAGAGCTTATTACACCTCAGATTTTAGCTGCTAGGATGCAAAAATCCTTCAGAGCGGGCAGCCTAGGACAGACTGAGAGGTGCCCCAACGGACCTGTCACCTGGGAGTGACACAGATCCAAACGCCCAAGCTCTTCCTATACCTGTCCCTTATGACCGGCTGAAGTTCTTTTAAATTGTGCTTGGTTCTGTTACAGCAACTGAAGGAGTCAGGTTAAAACTTAAACAGTTACAGGTTTATTAAAGAGGCTTATAAATCATATGGTTACAATGGCTATTGCTCTATTTCTTAACTGCTAGCAAATATAGATCTTAAAAATGGTTACAAAGAAAATAAAGATAGAAAATAGAAATAATGGTACCAAGTGACAGCTTAATCTTTAAAGAGCTCTAAATCTATGTGTACACTTAAGACAAAGGACACATACAGGTACAATTTTTACCCCCTTCTGTGCCTCTCGACTCCAGCGGTCAAGCCAGGGCCGGTCCTCAATTCCTAGGAAAGACGCGAATACGAGGTGGGCGTCGCCGTGGAACCTCGGGAGGTCAAACACCTAACCCGACCAGCAGATAGATGGTAGATTGACACTCAGAGTAAATGTGCTGCTGGACCCATCTTTATACCCATAGGGGCCCGTATCCTCTTTCTTATCTAAGATGCCAGATTGTGTTGGTTCGTCTTTGTGGCGCCAGTTCTTACAAGCAAGTTTCAAGTTAATTTACACTTGCAAGAGAGATAACTAAATTGTGAGTACTAGACATTTTTACTGGGCGAGATTCCTCCCCAGCGGACGGCTGTGTGTTCGTATCAATATGGGTTCAGTCAAGGACACTCCTCTGCAGCCTCTTGGTCAGCAACTGGCGTATCTCTGTTTACAGCCATTCAGGGCCACAGCAGCCTGCCATATCCAGGCAAGCAAAGATGGATGTTACAGGGGGGTTCCTGTCTGGCTACACCTGTACAACCTTAATTTGACTCCCTTACATGTATGTGTTTTGTTATAGTCTTTAATTACATGATCACATACTATTTCTTCCATAAAACCTCTGCTTCATTCAGTGAAGAGGTAGTCATTCAGTACTTATTTTTATCCACTAAATTCAATATGTGGCCCCAGGCATTATTTAAAACACACCATTCAAACCCTGCACTCACTACAAATGTTTTCTCATAGGAATTTTTATGGTGCTTTCACCATCATATGTGAATGTTTCACACAATGAATTTCTCTTCATAATACCTTAGTTAAAAAGGGGGTGTTTTAGCCACATTTCACAGCTGGGGAACATCCCCCAAATCCAGCCCTCCTTGCACAGGGGAGCAATGCCGTTTAAGTGAAGAAGACTACACAAGCTAATAAGGAGGGCTAGATTTGGCATTCTGAGCACTGAACATGGATGCAGTAGAATCTGACTGGAATGAAATCTAGAGAGATTTCTAATAGTTAAAGAGAAACCAAAGAATTCCTTGGATGTCACCATGCATAAGGATGGTTAGCATCACTGGAAACTGACTAGATTCTTGGATTTCTTAAGCAGCAGAGAATAGTAATTTTTACTCTTTTACTTCCACTGTATGCAGTCTCTCCCCACCTTCATTCCCAAATCCCATCCACACTGCCTTAACTAGTAGTTTTCTCAAGATATGTCTTAAAACAGGCAGAACTGACTGAAAATAAGAGAAATGCATATTGCAGTTCACGTGTCATCAAGTTGAACTACAGTGTGTAATAGAAGAAGAGGGATCTGTAACCTCAGTACAGCAGCATTAGAAGCACACCATAAAAATACAACCATGAAACCTACTACAAGTTAAAAGTAGCACGTGAAATTTACATTACCATACATGTTATATTGTTAACATAAACAAACATAGCAGTAAAACAGAGGTGGAAGCACAGGCATGGGAAGAAGAGGAAAACAGCCACATTTTAATGAGCTATTACCTGCAAAATTAATGTCCACAATAAACTTACTATAAAACCTAGTGCATACTATCATTGCTGTCCACCAGCTGATGTTAAATTATTTGTAATAACAATTAAGATAAAGAAAAAATGCACTCTATTTTGCGAAGCAACTTTAACATTATGATAAAGAGAAATTCACAATGTTGTTAACGTGTATTTCTCTTTTGAAATGTTGACTCACTAATTTGTCAAATCCCTCTGAAAACAAGGATCCATTTGCATTTTAACCTTCAAAATACAATTGTGCAGCTCAGAGCACACTGTGTCACAGCACCAAAAACTGACAGCACTTTTCATAACATTTATTGAAATTATGATACAATCTGTCCCAAATACAAACTTTAAGAACAAGGTGACAACAGGTGGCAGTTGTTTGATAATACATACTAAAGCAGAAGAAACCTCCGAAAGAACAGTGACATGTAAAATTAGTGATGTTTGGTGTTAAACTCACTAAGGATATCATATGTTCTTTGGTTGTTATTTTCAACTTTAATCAACATAGCCTGGGTCTGATAGTGATGAAAGTGAAAGCCCTCTTGGAGAAGCATCATCTAGTAAAAAAAAACCACCTAACAGACTAAATATTTCTATATTAACAATTGACAAGGAGATAAAAACTTTACCCGTGTGGGCAACACTGCCATTTATGCTAATTTACCAAGAGCAATGAACACAGCACATTAAACCCTGCTAGCAATTCCTATGCTAATGTGCTAACATTCAAACCACACCTCAGCCATGTCTACACTACAGGGAAGATCAACGTTGCTGCAGTCAGTCTTCCAGGGTTTGCTTTAGGGGGTCTAGTGAAGACATGCTAAATCAAACTCAGAGGGTGCCCCAGTTGGCATGGTACTCCTGCTCCTCATGAGGAGTAAGGGAAGCCAACAGGAGCAAACCTCCCACTGTGTAGATGGTGATTTAAGATACATCAACTCCCGCCACACAATTGATGTAGCTGAAGTTGCATATCTTTAGGTCAAGCTCCCACTCCAGTGTAGACATGGCCCTAGACAGTTCCATTAGAACAGGGTAAAAAAAAAAAGACTCTCTGTAAGGTGCCTCAACCTGACCAACAATTACCCCCATTTATTTAAAAAATACCAACTGTGGCTTTATAGCCACACAGAGATTTTCAAGAGTTCACATGTCATAGTTAGAGCCAGATTTTCAAAAAAGCACAGATCCCAACATGCTCAGTGAGGCTATTTCCATGGCCATGAACCTCTGAACTTTGTTCTCATCTTTGACTTCCCTCTCCTTTAGCTGTCAGGCTAACCTCCGCAATATCCCAGGCTCTCACACACACACACAGAGCATCAAAAAGAAACATTCATCAATTTTCATTTTTATTCCAAAAGACATAAAAAGGAAAGAAGAGCTGTTGACTTTGGCCAGCTTTATCCAGCATTCCTACTCCCTTAATTTCCTCACTTTCATCCATGCTGGGACGGTCCCCCAAGCTATCAAGTTCTCTTCAATATCAATGTGATTGCTAATGAGATGGAAACGATAATGCCCATCACCATTGTACGCCACAGTTAAAGAATTCTTAATTACCACTCTCCTCTGGAGACAATTATTTGAGATCAAAGGAGCTCTGAAAGGATCATTTGAAGTTTCTGTGGTGTAGTCATTTGGGTCAATTGGGCATTTAAAAAATAGGAAACTGACTTGGGGACAGATATTGACAGTGAGCTGTGGGAGCAGATAATGGAGCTGATTCATAGTTTCAGTTATTCTACGTACAAATTACTCAATTTAATTATTTGCAAAGAGACGACATCTCTCAGTGGAAAAATTACATGGAATAAACCCTGACTGTTCTTCCAGTTAGTGTAGTCTATTACACTTTCATGTGAATGATTTGGATTAGCAGGTAACATTAAATAATAGTTAAAGAGTGTACTTTTATATTTGTATCCTGCTCTCTCCACCAATTTAGGAATCAGAACAAGAGATGCTTATTACAATGCGTAATACAGAGATGACTCTACCAGAGAGCTCATGTTTGAACTCTACAGCATGGCAGAGAAAACCTGAGGAGAATTGAAAACTAGATAAATGTGACTGGGGTAGGATGGGACAGGTGCAACATTTCAGTACAGTGCTTTAGTGGTAGACAGAAAATCCCAATAGTGCTTTCCATTCAACAACTGCAAAGCACTGTGCTGGAAATTATATGGTATTTTCTTTTCAAGTAACATAATTTAGATCTATGGTACACCTATATCATATGCACTTATGAATATGCAAAAGCGTCTCCACCTTATGCTTTACTTTCATGGGTTATGGGGACAGGAGATAGAATTAAGAGTATCATAGTTTATCAAAATGGTACAGAAAACTGATTAAGTTTGGGTATTGTCAACATATATTTGGGGATAGGGGGAGTTCTGGGGTCAGAGTAACAACTTTTGTGATGTCTCATTCATGAATGTCAAATGAGCTTAAAAGGAACAGTGTGCAAGATTAATGGTATTTTTAGTTTAATTCTGATTCAAATGTAAGCTGAAATTTTATGCACTGCTTTCGCTGCACAATGCATTATGTATTCACTTTCCTTAGAGGAATAAATGGGGGCCGAGAGAAGCTTCTAAATTACATCCCTAAAAATGCCTAGCTGCTAGAAGAAGAAAATTCACAGAACTTCATAATCAAGACAGGTTATTATTACATCTCCCCCATTTAGGCCTCTCCTGCTTCCCTGTTATGACATGCATCTCCTTTGTAATAATCAAACATTGTCCGAGTTTCAAGACCGTTTGAAGCAGCAGAATATTGATCCTTTGTAGTTTGAAAAAGGGAGCAAAGGGATATAGAACTACGTGACACAGCTGTTCAAATTATGCCACATGCAGAAACACACAGGGTTTAAGTGGCAGGAGAAAAGACCCCAAAAGCAACCCCTAACACAATTTTTTTTAAATAAAACCCCTAAGCAAATCTTAAACAAATCTTTACTTCAAGATCTTATGTGTGAAGGCTAGATGTCTATCAGATGTAGAAAGGAAAAGCAACACAACTGTCATTGCTGCTAGCACCAAAAGAACCCCAACAAAAACAAACAAAAAACCCTGAAAACTAAAAATTCAAAAAATACAGAACAAAAAAAAATTACATTATCATAAACCAAGTTGGTACAAGTAGATGGAATTTCACAAGTTTATTACACTGTCAATTAATATTAAGGGAACTTAGGGTGTGTCTACACAGCAAAGTTATTTTGGAATAATGGCTGTTATTCTGAAATAACTATGTGAGCATGTACACAACAATTCTGTTGTTTTGAACTAATTTCAAAATAACGGATGGTTTATTCCAACTTCTGTAAACCTCATTCTGCGAAGAATAATGCCTATTCCAAAATAGTTATTTCAGAACAGGGGCTGTGTAGATGCTCCACTTCTGCTATTTCAAAATAGCCCCTCATCAGTTATTCCTCCTGTGGCTCTAAATCAAGATACCATGTCCACATTAGGGAAGCCTGCCTCGGATTAATTTTGAGGCTTCCCTGCAGTGTAGAAGTGCTATTTCAAAATAAGCTTATTCCAAAATAACTGTGCAGTGTAGACATAGCCTTAGAGGGTAGCAAAATGCTCCAAGTATCATCTGATAAGAGGACCTCTGAAGGATACTACCTCCAAATGCAATTACTAAAGTGCCATAATGTCAAGATCTCTATTATTTCAGTGACAAATGTTTGAACACAGCATACCCGAAGGGCTGGCCCCTTATTAAGTACCTCAATATAATCTGGCTGCCTAACTTCAGCCACATACACTTAAAAGATTTGGCTTTCTCTCTTATCTTTCTGAATCCTAAATAATCTACTACAAATATCACCTTTTCACAAATCACTAATCTAAAAGAAAGATGCAAAGAGACCAGAGTTATATCAGGGACACCGGAATCTATTGGGCTATTTTTTTGTCTGAATGAAATTATTCCTTTCAAAATGTTCAACGAAAGATAACGATATATAATAACTGAATTGGCCACTGGGAAGCATCATGTATCAGAAAATAAAAAGTCATTCTTCAAATTTGTTTCTATTAGCAAGCAAAGAGTATTTATTAGAATAGGAAACACATATAAATACAGAGAAAGAAGCCAAGTACATGTCTACAGCCACAAAACCTATATTAGATCAATCCTGAAGCACCTAAAAGCCACGCAGGGCAAAAGCTAACATTATGCTTTGGGGAAACCAGAAAGGATGCTCATGGCCACAGTGGTGGGGCCAATTAAAATTCATAGAAGGTAGCTGCACAATATGGACTGGAGAATTCTACATGAGTTTTCCAACTAGCGAAGATCTTTTTGGTGGAAGAAGCCAAACTGTGACGTGGTCAATGAACATCCACATTTTACTTAAAGGAGAAACAGTGGCAGTGTCCAGTTGCCAGGTCTATCAACAGGAGGGAGCAAAGGGGATAATTGCCCCAAGACTTGGTGATTCAAAAGGGCCAGGTTTCCTAGCCACCACCACCACTACTGCAGGAGCAGTGGTGGTCAGAGACCTGGGCCCTTTAAATGCTATCTGGAGTGCTGTGCAGTGTGACCCAGGCAGCTCTGAGGGATGGGGCGGGGAGGGTGCAATGAAGCACTTGCTGCCCCCAGCCCTGCCCCTTCTGCTCGAGGCTCCACCCCCTGTGGGAGCACAAAGCTAGGCTTCCCCTATCTCGTCCAGGGGCCCAGCTAATCTGTTGGCCCCCCTGCTGGTACCAAAAACTCCATGAGTCCAATGTAGAAGATAGCAGAGGCATTTTTAGAGCACGATGTGATAAAGCCAGTGTCCCTGATGCATAGTTCCTCAATGTGCTCATTGCAGAAGTCAGCAGAGGGTGGAGACTGGTCATAGATTATAAATGATAGAATAAAATCTTTGACTCCAGTAATGGAAACCTATCCCAAAATAATTACAAAACTCTCTCCCAAAATAAAGTGGGTTTTGGTGCTAGATGTTAGTCGTGGGTTCTGGTCCCTCCCACTAAGGCCAAGGTATCAGTCCAGAATGGCTTTCTTATGGCAGAGATGTATAATATGCATAGACCATACTGTTCCAGAAGAACAAAATACCTCCACCAATTTCCATGCCCATATGAAGCAGTGTCTGAGGAATTTTCCCTTAGTCAAATAGGCTCATCCCCTTTGTAAGTAACATATTAATATGAACTTTATAGATAAGAAACAAACAGGATCTGTTTGAGGCTTTGCCATGTCTGCAGCAAGCAGAATTAAAAAATTAAAAAAGCACAGTTATTAAAAACAAAATAGAGAGTAACCATTTTAGAAATGTCCACAGGTTAAAAAGGGCAAAGTGTCAATCACCAGAGGGAAAAAATAATTTCCAAGCTGCCTTGCCTCACAAACAAATGATCACTACAATGTTCACTGGGAATAATGGTTTTGCTAGAAATTCTCTCCCCATATGCTAACACAGCAAGGATGTTGTACGAATTGGTAAGGGCATCTCATTAGGATTGGCAGTGATTAAACTGAAAAGGCTTTGGGGAAGCACTTCAGTATTGGCGAGTCCGAATACAAGCAAACCTTTTAATACATGCCCTGTGGTAACTGCAAATATTTTAGGCGTAGTGCTCAGAAAAAAATATGAAAATCAAGATCTACCCAAGGCATTTGCCTCCTGACTGATGAAGAGTGTGGCGCTAAAGTACAGCTGGTTTTAAAAAAATCACGCTGACAGAGTATCAGACTATTATTAAGCACAAATACTTGGTTGGAAGCCAAAAAATGTTTATTGTTAGACACCAGACTCCCCTCCCCCTTAAGGTACTGTTACAGGGGAAAGGATCAGCTGTGCAAATAAACAATGAGAGAATTCAGAAACATATTCTGGCTTTGCAAGGAGAAAATGTAGAGGCTTTAAAAGCCTAACCCTGCAAAAATCACATAAAATGCCATATAAAATGTAAAGTTAGCTCTTCTCACACCCGGCATCCAAGTTTTAAACAATTACGTGCAAAGAAAGTGAAAAAAGATGAGGTGGTTTGCTATGCAAATGGCAGTAGTCTGTAGATACATGGATAAAGAAAAAGGAAGTCTGGCAGCAGTAAAAGTAAGGGACAGAATAGTCAAATACTTTACAGTATCAGTACAGAAGCCAGCTAGCTAACCGGGCCATTAAAAGTCTAGTCAGTGGCACAGCAGGGGGCTAAGACAGGCTCCTACCTGCCTGAGTTTGCACAGTTCCTGGGAGGAGTTGCCAAGTCCCTGTGGCCCTCTGGCATGGAGGGACAAGGTCTGTGCACACTGTCCCCACCCCAAGTGTTGGATCCAAAGATCCCATTGGCTGAGAAATGGGAACAACAGGAACTGCGGGAACAGTGCCAATGGATATGAGGGCAGCGTTCAGAGCCTTCTTGCACCAAGGAGTCATGGGGACTTAGCAGCCACTTCCTGGAAGCTGCAGTAAGGATGCTAAGACTCCAGACACCTTCCCACACCCCAACCTCCTGCCCCAGCCTGGAGTACACTCCCACACCCAAACTCTCTCTTAGAGCCTGCACCTCACCCCCCACCCCATTCCCACCCCAGACCCTGCGTCTATACTGGAGCCCTCACCCCCCCACACACACACACACCCTAAACTCCTTCCCCAGCCAGGGTTCCTTCCCACACCCTGAAAACCTCCTTTTTGGGCCCACCCAGCTCCTGCACCCCCAGCTAGAACCCTCCCCTTCCCCATCACATCCAACCTCTTGCCTCAGTCCAGTGCAAGGGAGGGAGGGGAGAGTGAGCAAAGGAGGAGCTAGCTGCGGGTGGGGCCTCAGGAGAAGAGAAGGTTTTGTAGGATTAGGAAGTTGGGAACTCTACTCTCAGGAAAGTGGATTAACTATCATGATGAGAGACACTCTCCCATTGGCGTAGCAGCATTTCACTAAAGCACTGCAACAGTGCAGCTGCCCCTTCCTATGTGAAGACGTGCCCTCAAACTGAGTAGTGAAGAAGCTGTGTTAATGCTAGCCTGCCAGTAACGAGCTACCAACAGAGAAGAGCTCAAATTCAGGACTATGTTGCAGATGCTGCTGGATGAAATATCCAGCATGACAAAAACAAAATTAGTATTTGGACACACACACACAAGGATGCCTAATAAAACAAAATCAATTAAAATGCAGCATTTTTCTTGTCCTACCATCAGAGATTAAGTAGACGATTTTTTCTCCCGCCTCCTGGTAACATCCTTTTAAATACTTGAAAGCCCAGGGACAGAACTTGCAAATTCAAATTCTGCAAGTACAAAGGAATGTAGTAGCAAAAAGTACAGAGGAGCAAGATGTGGTCCAATGCCAAACAAAATCTAATTGAGCATCAAGTAAGATTTGAAGTCATATTCCAAAAATCAAGTTCTTTAGCCATCCCTTCCCACAAACAAGATGGCATGGACTTTCCCATCTACTCCTGTTTTATTCCTAGTCATCCCATCTAATTCTGCCTCTCTGATTAATATTAAATTCTTGTGCCAAAGCCATAAATCCTTCAAGTACTCTTGTGGCAATCTTATTCAGATGAACTACTTGCTTTCTTCTTGGGTTGAACTAGAAGATAATGATTTATCTGGTAGTATTATAAGCTTAAAACTTTTGTCACACCAATTCCCAATAGGTTAAGAATAAACTATCATTAAATTGTGCAGAATCCTTGACTTTTTGCTGAGGTAGTTGTTAATCCAGGCATAAGCAGAAAGAATTGACCCAGACATATTACACACTATGCCACATACTAAAGTCAGGAGGAGATAAGTAACACTTATGGTTTCTGGTCCATTGGTAGTAAAGAAGCAAAGTTTCCACTTTTAAGTCAGGGACTGAGAGACTATCACCCAAAAGTAAGACTGGGACACGTCCACTTAAAATTTCCCAAGATTGTGATCTACATTGAAAAACAGAGAGAGGTGAAAAATAATTCTACAAGTGTAGTGGCATTCTCCAGATCACTTTCTTTGGATGGTGCAGGGATAAAATGCATTTAGTTGTGGGAGAGAGGATTCAGTACTCTAAGCTCCTGGGACCTAAGCATAAAATATCTTCCAAACTAAAGATACGCTTTACATATGGCCTTCTGACAATCACCTCCTTGGCAGTGTATGGGACAATTAACTACATATGGCTCAAATAAATCTGGGTTGCCAGAGACTCCTCAATGGTTGTTGCCCACGGAACCCATTCTTGTTGAGTCCACATTGCAGAAGGAAGGTGCAAGCTAATGTTAATATCTTAAGTCAATGTAAGCCAAATAAGATCTTTGTTTTTGCCAGTCATTTCGCAAGGCTGGCAGATTCATCTTTGCTACCTGCCAGGCCATCAATGTCATCAGCAAACTGAAGATCTGTGGTTGATTCCCCCCACTCCCACATCTGATTGTTCCGGGACATCAGTCATTATGAACTCCAAGTAGATGTTGAACAGTGTGAGTGAAAGAAGGCAGCCTTGCCAGATTACAACAGTGGTGCTAATCCACTCCCCTCTTATGCTACTGATGAGAACTGTTCAGATGTTTAATGGTAAAAATAAGCTTGTGAACAACACTGTTGACTTTAGAAGGCATTTGACAGAATATGGCATGAAGCTCTCTGGCCAGCCATGAAGTAGTACAAAGACATGGTAGATGTCCTGCTAGGGTTGTAAGTACTTCTCTTGGGGTACGTCTACACTACAGAGGAAGATCAAAGCTGCCACTGTCAATCTTCCAGGGTTAGAATTAGCGGGTCTAGTTAAGACAGATAATTCGAACTGAGAGGGGCGCTCCGGTCAATGCTGGTAGTCCTGTTTTCACAAGGATTAAGGGAAGTCGAATGGAAAAGTGTTCCTGCTTCAACTTCCTGCAGGGTAGACAGCACCAAAAGCTGAGTTAAAGTTCTTCAACTCCAGCTACACAATTAACGTAGCTGAAGTTGAGTATCTTAATTCAAATTTGTCCCGTAGTGTAGGCATATCTATATAGAACATGAACATTGAAAGTCTGTTCTATGGTACTTCTTCCAGCACAAAAGCCAGCCTATGGTGATCTTCTCTGCTGTATGGTTTCAATGTATTCAATAAGACTTTCAACATCTCTTTGCTAGGATGGCTAATTAAGCTTATAGACTGGTAATTCTGACACACTTCCAGAGTGCCTTTCTTTGTCAGAGTGGTGACTGATGACTCATTGTGGAGGGCTCCACAGTCTGCCAGATCTCACTGCAGATCTTGGCGAGTATGTCAATTGCTCTTTCTCTTCTGAATTTCATGAGTTCAGCTGGATTTTTGTCAATACCTGTATCTTTTCTTAAGTGACAGCCCAGATTCAACAGAGGAAGATGACTTTCCAATACTGCATGAAGAAGTGGAGACAGCCGTGAATTCACTTAAGGACTTGAAACATAAATAGGACTAAAATCCTTGTGTGGGCAATGTGTCCAGCCACATGCCCCCTAAAAGACACACACTATAGATAGATGGCAGTGCAGTCAATTCACACCAGTCCCAAACAGAATGCTTGGCAGTGCTCCAGGTGGGAGTCAGGTCCCTTTGGTATGCATTCCAGACCCCACACAGGAAATCAATAATATGGAATGCCAGTGTTTATGGAAGTAACAGCCAGGGCAAAAAGAAAAGTGGAGAAAAACAGTGAACACAAACATCTATGCCTGAGCTCCTCAGGGACTTGGAAATCTTTATATCTCAATCTGAGGGTTTATGCACTATTTTTTTTGGGGGGGGGGCATATCCATGGGTCCTTCAGACAAGTCATCTATAGCATGAAATCACTGTGGCAATGTGCTGTTGAAAGCTTCAGAGAAGTTTGGTTTTTCCCTCCTGCCTCCATAAGACAGGAACGTACGTGCAAAGTGACTGCACAATACTTTAAACATGAGTATAAATGGTTTCATGCACTTTATGAGCAACCTGTTTAGAATTAATATACAGTATTTCAAAGCAACCTGAGAGTTGGTTGTAGGCTACGAAGCAAATGAAGAGCTAGGCAAAAGTTGCATAGAAGGTAAGTGGCCATTTGTTACTGGGATGGATTGAGACTGATAGGATAGATAATGGCAGCAGAGCAAAAGATATAAGTACTCTTGCGGCATAACCGAAGCTTTATAACAACTCCCCCCACAAAAAATAAAAATATGACAATTTAAGAAAGAAATAAGCAAATCTAGGCAGCCGCCCCCTTGCAGGACCGGAGGAGACTTCATGCACTCTCCTGCCCCCAGGCCAGTCAGGGCCTGGGGGTTGGAGGAGTGTGCAAAGTCCCTTGCTCTCTACTCTGCTATTATTTTAAGGATATATTTGAAAAAACTTAATACAGCTACCTTTCTGAAACTTTCGAAGGATATATTTGTTACATGTGGGTTTTATGAATAATTCATCCAAAATCCGGTTCAGCTATTTGCTATTTTTCTTTTTCTATTCCCCTGTTCAGCTACCCAATGAGGCTGTGTCTACACTGCAACTTTACTTCGAAATAAGCTACACAATTTGTGCTATGCAAATTGCATAGCTTATATCGAGGTAATTTCAAAATAGTTTATTTGAAATAAAGTGCTATTCCAAAAAAATCCCTTAATGCTTATGGAAAGAGGTTTACATGGACATCAGAATAGCAAGCCCATTACATTTCAGAATAACGGGCATGCTCAAGAGATGCGGAATAGCTATTTTGGGATACCTCTGGTATCCCGAAATAGCTCCCCAGCATAGACGGAGCCCAAGAGAGGAAAACAATGCAAGAGTTAAATTTAGGAGACCAAATTCTATAAGTAACAAGGTGGACATTCGACAAGACATATGGAGAGGTGAAATCCAATTGCACAAGCCATGTGGAAAACACCAATTAAGAGCCAATACATTAGTAGAATTCAGGACTGATAAGTGAATCATTCACAAATAGAGTAAAAGGTCTTAAACTGTCAGATAATTTGTCTGCAGCGAATAATTCAACAAACTCCATCAAATATCTGTATTAAACGTATTTACCACTAGAGACAATGTGTTCTCTATATCACAACATTCAAAAAGCCAGGGTTCTTCAGAAGCAGACAATACCAGACCAGTGCTTGCTCAATATAATGCTGCCTTTACATATTTGAGTCATAGTCCAGTTGTGGAAATAAATGGATAAATGTTATCCCTTCACCTGTAAAGTGATATATGGTGGGAAATCTCTGCCGGTATGCTACGGTTCAAATCTTTGGAGAGGTACTAAGAACTGGAAAGCAGTGGATTGTTTCTGAATCTAGTAAGCTTGCCATATAGCCATCAGCTGTTTTCAGCTCATCAGTAAAAAGATTAAACCATTAATCATTTTCCTTAATATCTAAAATATTAAGGGCTAAATTCTTAGTGAATGTAAATCAGTCTAGCTTAGTTTAAAGTAGTAGAACTTGTTAAATTTACTTCTATTAACAATTTGCTCCTAAGTATTTGCACCAAAATGATAACCTAAGCTGAATCCAAAGAGGCTTCTTTCCAGCAAAGGTCATCAGAAATATTTCATTTTCTGAAAAGAGCACACATTCCAGATTACCTCTGCAGTATCAAATAAGCTACATTTTTGTGTTATAAAAATGTTGGTTTATCTTATTTTTACCAATGCTACCTTTAATGGAGGAGAAATGCATGTAGAAAACACACATTGGCATTTTTATTAATATGACATGAAATTCATTCATAGCATTATCACTGGCATCACGAGGTGTTGTTACACAAAGCCTTCCGGAGTTCTTTTTCTTAGTGCATGACCAAGGTTTCAGTCTTGGAAGAAATGCTTGAGGTGTTAGCTAGGACACAAAATGTAGAGCCCTAAGCCTATGTTTTCCAAAAGTAATGAATGAGTCTGGATGCCCAACCTGAATCCTTAAAAGGGCATAGGCCTGGTCACCACTTCCCATAGCTCCCATTAGCTATGCCTTTAACGCTCAGGTAAATAAAGAGTATGGTGGCCCTCCAAGGGCAAACTGTGTGCAGGCCACTTATTGCCCAGCTCTGCTCTAGAGTCCCTCCCTCTCTCCCTGGCTATATCTACACTGTGGTTTACCTCCGGTATCCTGAAATAGCTACTCCGCGTCTTAAGAGCAAGCCTATTATATCAAAATATAACCGGCTCGCTATTCAAACGTCCCTGTAAACTTCATTGCATGAGGGTTAAGGGACATTTCAGAATAGTGCCTTATTCAAAATTTGGTGCCATGTAGACAGCACCAAATTTTGAAATAAGCTATTTTGAAATTACCTCAAAATAAGTTACACAATTGGCAAGGTAAGGGTATTTTGAGGTAAGGGTGCAGCATCCTCTTTGTCCCAATCACTGTTCAAGGATTTACACTTTGCATAAAATACTGGAGTAGTCTTTAGGCCAGAGAAAATGGGAATGACTGTGTCGCCTGATGGTTAAGGCACTCACATTAGAGAGGGCAGACTCAAATTCAAATCCACGTTCTAATGACTAGTCAAATATTTTACACAAAATTGAACAACTTCAAAAGGAAAGCTTGAGTGAGACTCATCCCAGCACTCTGGTAGTTAAGGCATGCCACCAGGAAATGAGAGACAGGTTCACATCCCTCCTCCAAATCTTGGAGTGAAGATGGTCTATAGCCATAGGACTAAAACAATATCAGAAAAGTTATCCAACAAGAACCAAATCAATCTGCATAGCATTTCATAGAGAGATAAGAAATACAGGAGTGGCATATAAGTGACCCAATCTTGTAGGCTACTTTAGTGCTAATTTTAGTGCCAGTGCTAATTTTCAGAAATGTTGAGTGCACACAACTTCAATTGAAGCTGCAGTGCTTGCCTCTTCTAAAAAAAAATCAGACCCCTTAATCTTATGGCTGACTTAAATGTGAAGGAGCATACTTGTACTCCACTGGAAGATATTTCATTATCCTCCCCCCAAAAGACACATTTGTTTTGTTAATCTCTACTCTGTGCATCAGTAAAGCTCTTGTTCGTGCTTTTGTTTCTGAGACTTTGCCTCTCAATGGAAGAGCTATGTGCTGTCATGATTAACTTGGAGCATTCACCATTTACTGCCTCCCGACTTCACTCCTTCCTCTCATCCCTTATGCTGCCACATGTCCCATGATAATTTATCTGGTCCCAGGACTCACTACCATGATACCTCATGCTGCAAGGACAGCAAGCCAAAATCATTACAGCGTGCACCATGTAAAGCTCTTTGTTATTAGTTTTCCAGGCTGACATGATAAGTAGTTAAGTATAGGAGCACAATCAAATTCCACAGTAAAACTAGTGCTTAGGGTTTACTGAATACTCAACCAGGAAAATGCTGAAAAAGTGCAAGGGGAAAACTCTTTTTACTTCAGCTGTCCTTGAAAAAAACTTGAAGCGGTAAATAAAGGAGAGAAGTCTGAAAATGAATGATAAAGTCCCAAGAAGAGTTTACAGGTGGATGTTCATATATGAAGAGTAAGCAATTTACTCTTTTCAGCTGCAATGTATTTAATAGCCTATGTGATTTGAATCGCTGCATTGAGTAAATATGCGCTCCTAAACTAGCACTCATTCTTTGGTGTTGTTTGATTCATAGCACTTATATTTTATTTTTGGTTCATTAAACACATAATTTATTGGTTATTAAAAATTCCCTGCAGTATTTTTTCCATTATAAACAATATTAGAGTAATTTATGCAGCTCATGTGTAAATTGATACATATTATAAGACAAAACTTGCAATTTGTTTTAGAACAGTACATCTTCACCATCAGAAGTAACTGAGAAAGTGTGTCAGCTCTCTGAAGCATAATCACAGCGAAAATGGAGCATTACAATGGATTGCTCTGGACACCAAGGACTCCCTTCTCCAAATATACTGATCTGGAAAAAATCACCTATTAATCTTTTAGCCTTTGCTCAGTATTTGTACCTATTCAGATTGATACACAGAAAATAAACTGGAACCTTTTGTTGATCTATGTGATGCCACCTATTTCATGCTTTATTTCCCAATAGCCATTTCAAGTAGCACTTATGACAAGACTCCACTTTCATCTGAGGAGAGGTCAAAGACAAAGGACAAAATTAAATGAAAATAAAGGACCAACAAGATACTCTATTTTAAGAGGAAACTCTTCTATATTGTAGATATTGATCATGAACAAATTCAAAGCCCATTCTAAAGCGTCATACTGTAGTCTTGAATCCTTGGTTTGACTTGTTCTATGTTACAGAAACACCCTCAACTGTACTGCCAAACACTGTGTTTTTACTGTCATTTAACTGGCTCTTCCTCATTTTAAAATCTTCCATTCTGGAATCAGTAAAAAGGTCAAGCATTGTTACAAATTCCATTAACAATTAATGACTTTCTGAATATTATTACTTCTTTTCCCCAGGACATCCCCAGTTCTAGCATTTTCCTTCCCTGTTATGTTGAGATTAGTGATACACAGTGATTACAAGATAAGTATGGAAATTGTAATTTCAGACAAGTGACTAAGATGGTGTTATGCATTCATCTATGTAATACAGAATTTGTTGTGCTTTTGCAGTAGAGAAATTTCGTAGGGCTAATTTATCATGGTTTGCTCCATTATCAGCAAAAACACTAACAATGTTACAGGCAATACAAATTCAGCTACTTCTGAATGGATTCATAAAACTATTCACTTTTCTCATAATAACTGGATTGAATTAATGATGCTGTGGCATTCAGTAAAAAATCTGAAAGTACATGGAGTTAAGTATCCAAAAGTTCAATAGCAAGTTATTTTGGCTGACCAGTATCTACAGCAAACTTTGCACATTTCAAAAATGAGCTTTATTTTCAAAAGGATGTCTCTCTAACGCACCATTTTATGCAGCCAGGAAAACTCCTTAGTATCTAGTTCTTGCAGAATCTTCAAAGATTTGCAGTTTTTATGTGACAGTCGTTTGCTTTTCTCTGAAATCCCTCTTACTATTGTTTCACAGCATACCTTCACTGTATTATTCAGGTAATGAAATGAATAATCCAAAATGTAAGGAAAAACAGTACATGTGAACAATCAAAATCTGGTTAAGGGATTTAAGGGAAGTTAGGCAATAAGCAAACATTATCATTTTAGGTCATGAAGCATTATCCATGAATATTTAGGGCATGGTTCTTGATATAACTCCAAGGGAGAGGTCCACTTAGACCATGCTCTTTGTCACTGAAATTCCCAAGGGTTAGAATCCAGAAAACGTTTCTTCACTACATTTCCTTAGAGGCAGATTGCTTCAAAAAGGTGAAACAACCTGTGTAACTTTCCAAGACAAGGGGCTAAATTACAAAGAAAGGAACAAACAAGACTTAAATTATGCTTGGTCCTTAACTCCTCAAAAACTAGATGGAGCAGTAACTCTTTGTGTTACTACTCAGAACAAATATTTTACATTTCTCAAGTGCCCAGCCCCACAGTTTACTGTTCCTTCATTCTTCCTCAGACTTTAGCTGAGTAGCCTCTCAGATATAGACCAAAATGCCCAGACTTGAGAATCTATATGCAAGCTTCTAAATTTTAGTAGCCCACTTCTCAGCAGCACTGAGCATCTGCAGTTTCAGTTCAATGGGATGGCACAGCAGCTATGAAAATGAGGCTACTTGACTGGGTGCCAAATATGGCTTTACATGAGTCTATACACTTACATGTAATAATTTCAGTCTCCAAACTGATTCTCTCCTCACCCTTTCATGTTCCTAGAATTCCTGGTATATCTACAATATAAAGGTATTTCTACAGTCTGGGAAGGATATCAATATTCTTCCGACCCCCAACCTCCCCATCCCTTTCTGCTTAGAAAGGGGAGTAGAAGGAACTGAAAAAAGAAGTTCACACTTCAGGAAAGACCTAGCCTGGTGAGTTACTAGAGGGGCTATGGAATGAAAGCCTGTGGCTTGTTCCTGGTAGACAAACAGAATGTAAAGCATGTAACATTAGCTTCTTAGAATGTTTAATTAAGCTTTGTGTTTACATCTGCTCCTGTTTGCCATATCTTTTTCTGCTTATGAAACATTTACTATTGTATTCACTACCTTGGACAAACACCGTAGGGTCCTGTTTTTCTTGTATCACTTTTACAACATAGAGCTTTCTATCAGGTGAACACAAACAAATAGCCATCTCATTTCAAGGGCCATCTGCTCTGTTCTACTTCACAAATCTTGCCTGAGAACTTTAATTGCCCATGTTGGTGATGTGGAGATCCACACTTACATAATAATGTCGGTACCAGATGTGCCCGTGAAACAGTTTTGTGTGCTGCCATTCTTGCAAACTCAGCCAGGAAACTGGAAGCTGAGCTGGGCTCTTTCCATTTTGCACATTGTCACTAGCAATATAGGCTGAATTATGCCCTCCGTGAAACTTTTGCAACCCCACTGCCTTCCTTGGGCTTACATAAGAGAAGCTGAAAAGCAATTAGTAATCAGTAAAAGGAGGAACATATTCCTTTTGCTCTCTCAGTTTCAGATGCCAATGAAAAGAAAAACAAGCTGATGCAAAGAAACAGGTCCCATTTCTTTGACAGGGTAACAAGCCTTGTGGATGGGGAAAAGTGGTGGATGTGGTATAGCTAAATTTTAGTAAGGCTTTTGATACAGTCCCATGTGATCTTCTCATTAACAAACTAGGGAAATACACCCTACATGGGACTACTATAAGGACAACACATAACTGGTTGGTTATCAATGGTTCACCATCATGCTGGAAGAGCATAACAGGAAGGGTTCCACAGGAATAAGTCTATGTCTGGTTCTATTCAATATTTTCATCGATGATTTAGATAATGGAATAGAGTGTACATTTATAAAGGTTGCAAATGATACAAGATGGGAAAGGTTGAGTGCAAGTATTTTGGAGAACAGGATTATCATTCAAAATTATCTGAACAAACTGGAGAAATGATCTGAGGTAAATAGGAGGACATTAATAAGGAAAAATACAAAGGACTCCACTTTGAAAGGAACAATCAGTTGCACGGATATAAAATAGAAAATAGTCTAGGGAGGAGTACTGCAGAAAGGGATTTGGGGGGTCATAGTGGACCATAAGCTAAATATGAGCCAACAATGTGACTCTGTTGCAAACAAACCAACCATCATTCTTGGGTGTATTAGCAGGAGTGTTGAAAGCAAGAAGTGAGAAGTAATACTTCTGCTCTACTCCGCACTGATTTGGTCTCAACTAGAGTACTGGGTCCAGTTCTGGACACCACATTTCATGAAAGATGTGAAGAAATTGGAGAAGGTTCAGAGAAGAGCAACAAAGAATGATTACATGGCTAGAAAATATGAACTATGAGGGAAGACTGAAAGACCTGGGCTTTAGTTTAGAAAAGAGAAGACTAAGGGGGACATGTAACAGCCTTCAAGTACTTAATAGGTTTTACAAGGAGGAGGGAGAAAAAATACTCTGAACCTCTGATGATAGGAGAAGAAGCAAGGGGCTTAAATTTCTGCAAGGGAGATTTAAGTTGGACATTAGGAAAAACTTCCTAACTGTCAGGGTGGTTAAGCACTGGAATACATTTCCTAGAGAGGTTGTGGTGTCTGCATCATTAGAGATTTTAGAGAGTAGGTTAGGTAAACACTCCTCAGGGATGCTCTAGGTCAGGGGTGAGGACCTCAGGCCTGAGGGCCGCATGCGGCCCCTGAATTGCCTGGATCTGGCCCCCAGGGCTCAACACTGGGGAGTCTGTGCTGGTGATCCAGCCTCTTCCCCTGTTGAACAGTGTCCCGCCTCCCCGCAGGCTCTAGTGTGCAAGGGGAATGTGGGGAGTGTTAGTGGCCCCCAAGCCAAAAAAAGATTCCCCACCCCGGTCTAGATGGTGCATGGTCCTAAAACAAGGGCAGGGGACTAGATTGGATGACTTCTTGAGCTCCCTTGCAGTCCCAGGATTCTATGAGTTTTACACAGTCACTTTCTGGATAAGAGCTTTGTACTTAAAATAAATAAAATCAAGTACATTTTCCACCATTCACTATTTAATTTCATACAAATAATCTATTTCTATTAAATATACATGAGTAATATGCGGGATTATTGACTATGTCAGTGTTTCTCGTGGCTTCCCTTGGCTGAAAATGGTGAACTGGAACCGGTAAATAAACAAACTGAAGCGGCTAGTTAGCAGGTTTCTCAGAGTGGGTCTGCAGACCATTTTGAGAAACACTGCCATAGTCAGTGATCCAGCATATGACATTCCAATCACCAACTCATTTCATTTCAAATGAAATGAATAGTTTTCCTATCCTGACCTGTTTATCAATTTGGTGAAACTGACTCTCATAAATGTGGACTCACTCTACCTCCAGTAAATGACAGATTATTTTTGCATCCTATGGAAAATCTTCCCTGGTTTATTCTTAGAGCTATATATCAACACAAAAATATAGGGTCTGGTTTTGTTTAGGTTGTTCTCCATTGTCATACAGGTTATAAATTAAAAGATTTTTTCCATTATAAATAACATTCCCCATGTACTTGACTTATCAAAATCTCAGAGAAAAAGTGATTTGTTTGTCACACATTTATTTCAGAGTTTTTCTCCCACATGAAACTATTGTTTGTAAATGTGTCAATTCATTCCAGCATGCACATGGGATGTGTATTTAATTCAAAACCCACAGCAAAAATGGCAGCTAATATAGCTGATTACATGTATTCATTGAAGAATCATTAAGTCGCTTTATAAGTATCAGAGGGGTAGCTTGAATCTGCATAAACAACGAGAAGTCCTGTGGCACCTTATAGACTAACAGATTTATTGGCGCATAAGCTTTTGTGGGCAAAGACCCACTTTGTCAGATGCAAGTCGCTTTAGTTATAGGTTTCAGCCACATAAAGTGACCCAGTTTCATTTAACTGTAGGATCTGGGGCCATATTCAGGCTGAGACATGTCTGGCTTCAGATAGGATCATCCAAGAAGCAGAATTGCTAGTGGCAACAAGTCCATGTGCAGGATGCAGTCATACAAGGGACCTAGAAACCACCTTCTTGGCCAGGAGACCAACAGTCCAGCCACTAGGGCTGAGCAGGAAATTTTTTTTTCCATACCACAAAAATTTGAGTTTTCTTCAATTTCCACAAGACCTATATAAGTTATTCAGTGAAAAACAGAAGATGTCTGCACAGAATAGTCAGCAGCCTGGTGGCTAAGGGCATGCCCCTAGAATGCAGTGGATGTACCTTGAGTTCCCAATTCTCCCTGATTCAGATCCAGGATTTGAAGCTGGGTCTTTTCCATTGGAGGTGAGGACCCTAATAATCAGGCCATTAGATGTTTGGGGAGGAGGAAGTTGGTTGCTCTGTCTACCGTTCCCCTCTGCCCCCAAAAAATTCATTCTGGACCCAAGAAACCTTTTCTGAACAAATTTTCATCAAAACCAACCCTTTCCCAAGAAGTGTTTTCCAATAGAAAACAGTAGTCTTAACCAGCTCTTGCAAGAAATGGAAGTCCTTGTCCACAGAGCATGGCATGGCTAGGGATTTGCACTGGCAGGTCTACTATAGAGTACTGACCGTAAGGAAAAGTGGATGCCCATGACCTGGAAATCCCAGGGGAAAAGGGCAACTGTGTAAATATGTCTGCTCTCCCCTGTTGCCGAATCCCCTCATCAGGAAAGTAAAGCCCATTCTCAAGATAAGAATAAGCTCTCTGTCTACATACTGAAATTAGTCACTTTGGTTTCGTTCATTTTCTAGAAGCCCGCTTTATTTATAATTTTTGCTCCGTGCCACTTGCTCCATCACTGCTCAGTGATAGTGGAACCAGGCTGCCAGGGAACCTCAGCTTGTGTTTCTTCTGAGTGTATATCCTCCTCTACCTCAAAAGGGACTGTAGAGCAGGGAAGGTGGAGAACAAATTTAACACCGAGTCAGTATTAGTTAGTGCACAGCTCTCCAACAGAGGTGGTTTAGGAAAAAGATATGTATCCTAGCCCGCATCCTTCTGAGGGTCCCCGGATAGGTGGAGAGGCATCTGGGAACTGCCAGAAACTGGGCCAATGCTGCAGAGGCAACCCTAGAATCATAGAATCATAGGATTGGAAGAGACCTCAGGAGGTCATCGAGTCCAACTCCCCGCCCAAAGCAGGACCAACCCTAAATAAATCATCCCAAACAGGGCTTTGTCAAGCTGGAACTTAAAAACCTCTAGGGATGGAGATTCCACCACCTCCCTTGGTAACCCGCTCCAGTGTTTCACCACCCTCCTCGTGAAATTGTTTTTCCTAATATCCAACCTAGACCTCCCCCCAGCGCAGCTTGAGATCATTGCTCCTCATTCTGTCATCTGTCACCACAGAGAACAGCCTCTCTCCATCCTCTTTCAAACCCCCCTACAGGTAGTTAAAAGCTGCTATCAAATCCCCCCTCACTCCTCTGTAGACCAAATAAGTCCAAATCCCTCAGCCTCTCTTTATAAGTCATGTGTTCCAGCTCCCTAACCATTTTTGTTGCCCTCCACTGGACCCTCTCCAATGCATCCCTGCCTGTAATGGGAGACCCAGAACTGGATGCAGTACTCCAGATGTGGCCTCACTAGTGCCAAACAAAGGGAAATAATCACTTCCCTAGATTTGTTGGCAATGCTCCTCCATTTCAATGGCTAAACCACAAAGGCATAGGGTTTTGTTCCCTTCCTCCCACAGTAGATGAACAAACCTATTATTACATGTGCAAATGCAAGGATTTTAGGCATGCAAACAGGGTCTTGAATTAGGGATGTAAGCGACTAGTCGACTATGTGATAAGCATAAGCTTATCAGATAGTTGAGTGGTGACTTGATTAGTCGCTTCCCCCCCCCCCCCGACTATTAGAGGCAGCAAGGGGGGGGGGAGCAGGAGCCAGTGCTGGGGGAGCCAGTTTAAAAACCGGTTCCCCATAACACCATCTCCACAGGGGGCAGAGGAGGCAGAGGCGTAGCAGGGGATGTGGCGTGCCCCATCCCAGACACGGCGCCTCTGCTTTTTAAATATATTTAGAGCTGGCAGGCTCTTAATGCACTTAAAGGGCTGAAGCGCAATGGGGGTGCCAGGTGCAAGCCGGGAATCAGCTGACCCAGCTTACGCCTGGTCGTCCCTCTCCCCGCCCGCTGCACTTCAGCCGTTTAAATACCTGCTGGCTCTTATACATTTAAAAAGGCAGAGCTGCAGAGGGGTTAGAGTTGCCCAGGAGCTCCCTGCTGCGGCTCCACAGTTCCCCTGCTTATCGACTAATCAATGGAAATTCCATCAACTAGTCGATTAGTTGATTAAATGCAATTTCACATCCCTATCTTGAATATGAAACCTGGACTATTAACAAGCAGATGCTATATATAAATTGAGCTGATATTCTTACTGAGGACATTTTTCTGTATATCAGTCAGATGTTTTGCTATTAATCGACGTTATATTAAATGAACTTGCACGTCAATTTATTCTTGATGAATTCCTAAACAAGATAACCATTAGTAATAGAGATGTAGCCGTTTTAGTCTGGTCTTGCTGAAAAAAAAAGACAGGACTATGCAGCTCTTTAAAGACTAACAAGATGGTTTATTAGGTGATGAGCTTTCGTGGGCCAGACCCACTTTCTCAGATCAAATTGTGGAAGAAAATTGGCATGACCATATATCCCAAAGGGATACAATCAAAAAAAAGTGAACACATATAAAATTGACAAATCAGATTTTAGGACAGAGGGGAGGTGTGCTTTGTCAATTTTATATGTGTTCACATTTTTTTGATTGTATCCCTTTGGGATATATGGTCATGCCAATTTTCTTCCACAATTTGATCTGAGGAAGTGGGTCTGGCCCACGAAAGCTCATCACCTAATAAACCATCTTGTTAGTCTTTAAAGTGCTGCATAGTCCTGTCTTTTGTTTCAGCAAGATTACCATTAGTATATTATGCAACTACCTTTCCTGAATTGATAGGATGTCCTGTGTGATAGTTGTCATTTCTTTTTTTCTAAACCACAAATGGAAGCTTCAGGTTTTTTTATTACTGTTGCTTTTCTCCATGAGCTCCTATAGTGGATCTCGATGTACTCCTAAGGCATAAGAACAATATAGCCTCTGCTTAGCAGTAGCATGGATTAATGTTATCTGAAACATCTACTCACTTCAGATTTGTAACTGGGATTCCTACCTCTGTCAAAATCTGGAATCTAAACACATCTAGACCCTGGGAGATTTCTGTTCCTGTACTAAACACATGCATGTATTGTACCACTGAATGTTAACAGTATCAGTAACCAATAAAGTCAGCAATAGTTAGACTGAACCCTATGGTTGCCAGATGGTTTCAACAAAAATACTGGACACGTTTGACATTACATTACAATCTACATTACATCTTATTTAGAAAATACCGGACATGTATATTTTCTCATGTATATTTTCTCAATTTGTTTCCCAAACAGAAAGCTCAAATACTGGACTGTCCGGTTCAAAACCGGACACCTGGCAACCCTATTGAACCCTTGTTTAACTACCAGCTCTGAAGGAAAGAGCAGAACTAGGATTACACATATTTTAGTTCTTTTCCCCCCCTTTCGCAGCGTGAACCTAAAAAGCTTCATGGTCAAGCATTGCTAAGTATTTTCTGTTTCCAGCCCATTTCCAGGCAACAAATTGGTAAGGTAGCCAATTTTAGGTTTTTGTTACATATATAGTGCAAGTTTCCCATGTGTTTTGGCTATTAGTCTACAGTTTTGCAACAGAGGGAGTTTCTCCTCCTCCCCAAAAACCAAGACAAACAATATACTTGGAGTACTCACTCCTCTTTAGTTACATTCCAACCCAAGTGACCCGGTCATCACAAAAGGATGTCTCACAGACCAGATGCGATGGAGAGGGAGAGGCTAGTGTTTGAAAGAATTGGGAGGATGGCTTGGTTCTCTTCTCATTTCTGCTATGATCTTGAGAAAGTGATATTTGGGCCTGGTTTCCAGAAGTATGAAGTGTCTGCAGCTTCCACCAATTTCAGCTGGAGTTGAGGGTGTTCATCTACTCACTGCATACACCAGTGTAATCACAATAACCTTTACTGTACTCATAAATATGTTGTACTAACCAATTTCAGTATTGACAACCATAAATATTCTAAAATTATCAGTAGGACACCAAAAGAAAAACATTTTAAAAATAAAAATGTGGGGTGTCTTTTTTTTAGTTTTTTTGTGTTTGCTTTTTTCCCCACTTTTGGATTTTTGAGCTTTTACAGTTTGCATTTGGCTTCTTTTGCAACATTGAAGGCATTATTTTTAAATGAAAACTGGGGTTCTGATGTTATCTGACAATCCAGGAGCTGGGCCTTTAAGATAGGGCTTACTGCTTTTTGATTAAAGTGCAAAGTGTACATTTCACCTCTGAGTCACACAAAAAACTGAAATCCTTTCCATGTTTTCTACATTTCTCTTTTGTATACTTATCTTCTGGATAAGCACTTTCACCTGTGTGAGTTCAGTGGCACTCCAGAGAAGTCTGCCTAAGAGATTAAAAACTTGATTCTGTAGTACAGTGTGCATAGGTGAATCCCTGGAGCCACATAGATCCATCTGTAGAAAAGTGTCCTTATTACAAAAGAGCAAAGTTAGAACACTATTACACATTAACTTAATAGTGGGAAAAGACCAAGGCAACTATCCAAATAAAAACAAGCAATAGTTAAAAAGTGGTCTGCACATTCCAAGACAGAGTTATTACTGCAACTTCACATTTCAACTTCAGACCTTGAACTTACCTTAGTGATTTTCACTAGGAAAATTATCTTATTGCCTGTCTAGCACAAAATATAGATTAAAGGCATTAAAGCAATTCTGAGACTGTTATATTGATGGGAAAATAAAGTTGAATCTAATCACCTACAATGTACTTTATTGAACTATATTGCAGCAGGTAATATGCAAGAAAATATTGTGCTGAACAGACTTGGTGTTAATATCAGTCTCTCAAACAAAGTCAGCAGATAAGTAAATGCTCCCACAATTAGGAAACAATTGTACAGCTGGAAAATTTGGGGGAAAGGGCAATATTACTAATCTTTTAAGCACAGAGAAATATTTTAAGGGATACGCATTAATCATATTTTAGTGCCATCATAGTTTTATCATAGTCACACATACTGTTAAATGTTAGCTGCAGCTTTTCTATATCATAAGTAAAGGTGGGAGCTAGCTAGTCGAACCAGGTTACTCAAAGAATTATCACAAGCTATTCTGTTTAAGAGGGCCAGCACCTGTGTGAAGTAATCATTTACCACTCACTGAAGAATACTAGCCTTGTCTGAATACTTCAGAAGGGAGAGAAACCACTATAGTGAACATAAAGACTGTATTTTATAATTGTGTCCTTTCATGAACCTAGCCTAGTCTTTTCAGAATTATGCTGTGTATTCCAAAAGTCCAATTGAAATTCCTCTGCTTTTAGAGGTGATTGAAACAAGTCAGATACTTTCCAGTGGAGTTTAAAGCCAAGAGACCAACATTCCTATTGGAACTATATGCCTTTCCCTAACCAATTTTTAATGGTGAGTGAACAACTCAAAACTATTTCTAGAGCACTGGGTACTTGATCTGCACGCTATTAACTGCCAATTTGTCTTGAATTTTGTATTTGGGGACACTATCATTTGTCTGTGGCATTTCTTACCAGCTTTTTAAAGTAGGTTTAATGAGCAGCTTACATTTAATTATTTTTGTCAGTTCTTAAATATTGGTCCATATGTAATAGAAAAAAAATAAATGTCACCAAATCTACTGGTTATTCAGTGTTTTCTATAACTTTAATTTATGCTTTAGATGGTCAGAACACATGAGACCGGTGGGATAATAGACGTGTTAGATATAGACATGTTAGCAATGAAACTGAAATTATATTCACATACACAACTGGATATTCATTAGATGCAGGCTACTAGGATGTAAAAAGATTATTGTTAAATGTAAGTTAAGAACATAAGAACATAAGAACATAAGAACGGCCGTACCGGGTCAGACCAAAGGTCCATCTAGCCCAGTATCCTGTCTGCCGACAGTGGCCAGCACCAGGTGCCCCAGAGGTGGACCGAAGACAATGATCAAGCCGCTTTGTCTCCTGCCATCCTCTCCAGCCTCTGTCAAACAGAGGCCAAGGACACCATTTTATCCCCTGGCTAATAGCCTTTATGGACCTAACCTCCATGAAATTATCTAGCTTCTCTTTAAACTCTGTTATAGTCCTAGCCTCTTCACAGCCTCCTCTGGCAAGGAGTTCCACAGGTTGACTACACGCTGTGTGAAGAAGAACTTTCTTTTATTAGTTTTAAACCTGCTACCCATTAATTTCATTTGGTGTCCTCTAGTTCTTCTATTTAGGGAACTAATAAATAACTTTTCTTTATCGGCCCTCTCCACACCACTCATGATTTTATACACCTCTATCATATCCCCTCAGTCTCCTCTTTTCTAAACTGAAAAGTCCCAGTCGCTTTAACCTCTCCTCATATGGGACCCGTTCCAAACCCCTAATCATTTTAGTTGCCCTTTTCTGAACCCTTTCCAAGGCCAAAATATCTTTTTGAGGTGAGGAGACCACATCTGTACACAGTATTCAAGATGTGGGCGTACATAGTTTTATACAGGGGCAGTAAGATATTCCGGTCTTATTTTCTATCCCTTTCTTAATAATACCTAGCATCCTATTTGCCTTTTTGACCGCTGCACACTGTGTGGAAGTTTTCAGAGAACTGTCCACGATAACTCCAAGATCTCTTTCCTGATTTGTCGTAGCCAAATTAGCCCCCATCATACTGTACGTATAGTTGGGGTTATTTTTCCCAATGTGCATTACTTTACACTTATCCACATTAAAAGTTGTCTCCTTTTGTATTTTTGCTGATAAAACAAGCCACATGTAATGCATGTGGGGGGGGGGGGAGTTAAAGTAAAGCAGGCTGACTGTGCTGCTCTGTGAGAAATGTGATTAAGGCCATATGAGAACTTTTTCTCATCAAGATGGCTGAGGCTAGTAATGCTAAATTAGAAGCCAACTCAGCTCCTTGAAGAAAAGGAGACCTTTATAATGATTAAGTTGGGAAAGGCACCAAAATAAATACTATCCTTTCCTTTTAAATGAAATGAAGTGATTGGAAGTGCCCTTCTCTGGATCACTTATTATGGCAATATTGCACACACATACCCTAGGGAGTTGGGAGAGGGCAGTATGCAGCAGCAGAGAAAGACAGAAAAGTCTGTTTCTGCAGAGGATTTTAACTAATACTTAGGAGATGCTATTAGCATTGAGCATGTCTGTGAATCCTAGAGCTAGAAGATTTAAAAGGGAAAGAAGTTTTGTGCTCCCCTATAAGAGAAAAGAACAGCTAGCTAACTCTGGAGGCCTAATTTAGATGAGTTATAGCTCTGCTGCAAAGTCTTCCTGTACTGTGTTTTGCCATGTTGTTGTTTGGGTTGTCTGTTTTAGAAGATATCAGATACCTGTACATAGTAAAGGGTTGAGAAAAGGTAATATTGAGAAAATATTACAGCTGGGGAACATGGATCACTCCAAGCTGACAAGCTGTGGCCTCTGATCTGATAGGGAATTCAGAACAAGGAGATCTGTGAGGATTCTGACCTATTCTGCTAATTTTTTCTGGATTTCCCACCCAAAGATTCTGAATCTCCTAGGGTATGTCTACACTACAGTGTTATTTCAAAATAGCTTATTTCGAAATAACGTGTCTACACACAAAATGCATTTTGAAATAGCATTTTGCTATTTCGAAATAGCACGTCCACACTGAGTGGACTCTGAATCGCATTTAAGGCTGGCCGAAACCAGTTCCAGCAGGGCACCAGGTCAGGACTTACTGTGTGGGGCTGCTGCCTGAGGCTATCTGAGGTCTGTGCTTAAAGGGACCCCCCCCGTTCCCACTCACCCCCCGGACAGCTAGTTCTCAGGTTTCCCTGCTTGCTTGCCTACCTCAATGAGGGACAGCAAAGCATTTTGTCTCTGCGTGCTCTGATTGCCCTCACTCGGGACAGCACAGCACTCTGCAACATGGAGCAAGAGCTGCCCCTGGGCACTCTGGTGCTTCTCATGGACGTGTTGCTGCAAGCCTGGCTGCACTTTCTGCAGCCTGCCATCCGGGAGGTCCACCGGGGGGCTGTCAGTATCCAGGAGGCCCTGAGGGAGAGCTTCTATCCTGAGGAGCACTAAGAGCCTCCCTGGTCTGCCCCACTGGGGGCTTGTGCCTCATTCCTCCCTCACGTCCTTCCACTTACCCCTCCCTAACCTCCCTTCCTGATGTCAAATAAAATACATGTATTTTCATGAACACAAACTCTCTTTATTTAACAAAACTGGGGTGGAGGGAATGAAACTCTGGTGAGACTGGGGAAAGGAGGCGGAGAGGAGAAGAGAGGGTGGGAGAGGAGGGGAAACCTGAGAGGGGAGGCAAGGGGAAGAAGGGGGAGGGGAAGCTCAGGGCTTAGGGGGGTGGGCCTCGCCGGATCAACTTGATTGTCATGTGAACCTGCTCCTGGGTTCGCATGTGGCCTTTGGTGGCCAGGCTGGCAGCTATCCTGCCATAGACAGCCGCATTCCTCCATCTAATGCAGAGATCATGGATGTTGGGGGCATCCCCCCCAAACCTGAATAAGGTCCATGATCTCCATCCTGGACAAGGAAGGCACCCGTCTTCTCCGGGCCCTGGCAGGCTCCTGGGGAGCAGTGGAGGGCTTGCTGCCAGTGGCTTGCTGGCTCATGTTTTGGGGCCACTGGATCGGGGCAGTGACTGCTGGCTCTGGGCTGGCAGGCTTGGAGCTGGCACAGGCACTGTGGCCAGAGTTTACCCCTTTAAGGGCTCCGGGGAGGGGGGGAGGGAGTGGAGTGTTCTTGGTTGAGGCTGGAGTGGCCACCAGGGCTCCCTAGGAAGGCTGGAGGCCCCCTATTTTGAAATAAGTGTCTACACAGCACTTATTTCGAAATAGCTATTTCGAATTTGGCGTTATTCCTTGTGGAATGAGGTTTACCAAATTCAAAATAAGCGCTCCGCTGTTTTGAATTTATTTCTGAAATAGCTGTTTGGCTGTGTAGACACTAGGAAAGTTATTTCAAAATAAGGGCTGTTATTTCGAAATAACTTTGCCATGTAGACATACCCTTACAGAGCCAACTTTATGGAACTGGACTGGAGCTGACCCTCACTCTATGGCTACATTACAAGCTTTTTCCTGAAGAGGAAATGCAAATGGAGCACTCATTTGCATATGTCGTGCTCTCATTTGCATTTTCTCTTCTGATCCTTTTTGTGAAAGAGGTTTTTGCACAAAAAAGTGCTGTGAACAGTGCCTTTTTGCGCAAAACCCCCCTTTTCCTCAGGAAGAAGAGCTCTTGCACAAAAGGAGGGTTTTGCACAAAAAGGCGCTATCTACACAGTTCTTTTTTGCACAAAAACCTCTTCCGCAAAAAGGATCGGAAGAAATCATGCAAATGAAAGTGCGACATATGCAAATGAGTGCTGCATTTGCATTTCCTCTTCCGGAAAAAGCGTATAGTGTAGCCATAGCCTCCGAGAGAG